>JASKON010000014.1:30000-1262500 GCA_036010255.1 Myotis pilosus
ACAACCGAACAATTCTGCACGGTGCAATCGGAAGTCATGCATGCACACATGCAGCACATCATCCGCACACTGCAAGCAGTATCAGACAGGCTTTCCCGCACACCAAGGACGCATGCAAGGGCAGAAGGACCGCATGCACCGTTGCACAGCAATTCACGCCAATGCACTCAATGCAAACACATGTAAGGAAGGGGTTTCTCCTCAGACAGAATCGTCACTGTCAAAGACGAACTGAGTACAGCAGAAGCACCCCAGCCAGCAAAATGAAAGTGATGGGGAAACCTGGCCCTGTCAAGCAGGGAATGCCTCTAACAAAGTCTGCCTCATAGGAAACGCAGAGGGGAAACCCTCCCAACAGCAGAAACAGAAACCACGTGGGTGTAGCAGTTGACAAACACACAGACAACTCCAGCAATTGGGCAGCAAAGGAAGCAAGGCCAAGAAAAAGGCAGCACCAGCTCACAGTCTCCGAGTTAGCGGGCACAAGCGGAGACCCTATAATGCACCCCCCCCCCCAGCTTCCCGAACACAAGTAGCCCTGTGACTGCACAGGAAAGGAAACAGCAAACTGTCTCCCTGTGTGCAAGACCCAGAAAGGGACCTGCTGGGTGGGGCACCCATCGGCAATCATTGCCATACCAGAACCACAGCAGGCAACCACGGACTCGGCACTCTCCTGCAAAATGCTCAATGCCGCAGCTCCCTGTCCTGCAGACAGGGGACACCGACCACATGTTCACTTTCAAGTGCCTCAACACCTTGCAAGCAGATCACAGGGGACTGGGCACAGGGAGTCTCCGACACCACATGAAGAGGCTTGCATGGAAATTCTCAAGGCTCTCTGCGGGCAACATAAGTGGCAACAAACTGCGCGAATTGGGGGGGGGGGGGTAGAAGAAATCTTCGGGCAATGCCCATGGACATTGGAGCCCGACACAGAAAGCACAGAGGCTGAATGGAACCCTCTGGCATGGCTCAGCTGCTACCATGACCTGTGCATGGCAGCCTGGAGGGCTTTCATTGACAGGCAAAGAACCCATCATGCAGGCAGCATCACCTCAACCCAGAAGTCATGACCCGCACTCAACCAGGCAGACATGGGAAGAATGAGGGCACTGCACAAAGCTCCACAGTGAAGAATGGCAAAGTAAGCTTGGGCTGTCCTCGAGCACGAGTGCCACACGACCAGCAGAAGTCATGCACTCACTCTCACAAAGCAATCACAGCATCACAGACCAACAGCACTGACAACCAGGGATGCTGACTCCGGACCCAACCCGCAGCCTACAGGCCATGGCGCATTGCCAGTGCAAGGGCAACATGCGGTATGGCTGAGTGCACACAGGGAAAGAAACGAGAGGAGTCGGCACGGGAATGAGCACAGGGCGGGGGGGGGGGGGGGGGGGAGCAAACCCTGAACCAACACTGAAGCCAAAGCATCGCTACACATTGATGACACACATCAGCAAAGATGACCGAGTGCAGAGGTAACAGAGGACGACCCAAAATCTCAGAAGCATGAGAGACACTGGCAACGAGATGGATGGAGCTGAAACGGAGACAGCTAGCATGGCATGCCAATGCTAGAGGACATCACTGCCTGCCCTAGAAAAGGCACACACACCTGACACAGTCCACAAGCACATGCGTGAATCTGTCAGTCACCGTGACACACTGCACCCAGCAATCCTCCTGAAATCCCTGGGGGTCACATGACGCACGAAGCTGGAAGCCACGGAAGGAAGGCAGTCCTGCAGGGGTAGGCCTGGAAAGGGCTCTGCTGTCACCCAGCTGAGTCCGGAGGGCGAGGTTTCAAGCAGCAACCTGCCCTTGCCAGGCAGAAATACCGACTAAGGGGCCCAAATGCCAAACAGGGCGCCCTTCCTGAGGTCTCCCTTTCCCCCGCGGCAAAAGGGAAGAACCCACTGTCAGAGCGGTGGAAGCACCCTGAAATAATCATTCCAGGAATGCTGAGACTCACAAAGGTGCCTCCTAGACATCTAGGCCATGCCCAAGGGGGGAGGGGGGCGTGGACAGCCTTCCAAGCACACAGTCACAGGAGGTAGGAGGCAGCCCCATCCCTCACTGAATGCACAGATGGCCAGGTTGCTGTCAAGGGCCTACCAACTGGAAATCCTATGGGCCCTCATGTCAGTGACAATCTGAAGCTCACAGCAGCAGAGGTGGGGCTGCCAATGGTTGTCCCACAGTGCCTAAAGGAATCACAGGAAACATGCTTCTGGGCATGAACACCTGTCATTCCCAACAGGAAGCAACAATCTCATGTGGAAAACCCCCAGTTTGAGGACTCCACAGAAACAGTGGCATTGCTTGAAGACTTGGAAAGGACCAACCATCAGCATGAAGGAACTTACCATGGCATGCAGCCATGCCATAAATGCCACGCATACCTTCCTAAGGGAAACAACGACACTGAATGCCAGACTCAGTGGCACAGTGATTGCTCTTGGAGGGGATCTTAGACAGCATGCCAGCATCGCAGCACATGGCAAGGGAAGGAGCATAGCACAGATGGTAGTTGAAGGCCCTACAACTTGCATCTGGAAGCAAGTCGGACATGCACGGATTCTGCTGGCCTGGAATGGCTAGTGAGAGTGGGAGATGGCATAGCTGCTGGCAGTTCTCATGTTGGAATGGATGCTATAGCAATGTGCTGTGAAATGACTTGTAGTGGATCTGTCAGGTAAGCTGCCTTTGGAAGTGCTGCTGCCATAGGCCATAGTAGCAATGCATCTGAACGCCCAAGTATTCTGTGCAAAGACGGCGCACAACCAAGGAATAAAGGAGCATGCCGCAGACACATTCCATGCAGATCCCCGCAAGTACTTGATCAATGGTAGCATCGACTCAACAGGGAATGCTGAGGAGCACAGTGCTTCCTGGCAAATTTCCTAGTAGCACCATTCCCTCAAGAACGACACACCATGACATGAAATCAAAACTGGGCACAGTCATCCGGCTATTGAGAAATCTCAATAGGCAACGCGGTCTTTACAAAGGCATCATCCAGGCCTGTGCTGAAGGGATCAGCAGCTACCATCATGTAAGCAGAAGCATGAACAGAATCTGCATGGGAAGTGGCAGGTGTGATTGCAGGGCATAACTGGGCCCCATGTGACACTAGCCTCAAATGTGAAGGGAATCAACGCCAGCTTCCCATAAGGATAGCATTTCTAATTGTGGGCAGCAAACAACAAAGTCAAACTCTAGGCACGGCAAGCACAGCCAGACCGGAACCCAGCATAAAACAGGACCATGTGATGTCAAAGCTAAAGCCCTCATCACTTCATCAACGGGGAAGGCAGTGAAGCACTGTGGAAGCACTTTCAGCACAAACACAGGGCAGAGGGCAAAGTCAGAAGATGCTATGGACCCTGGCAGTCATTGCCTGCCTCGCTGCTACTTTCACGCCATGATGCTGTAGCGTTCATATCAGGGCTTTGCTGCGCCCACAGCACACATTTCTGGGACAGACATCACGCCTTCATTGCTCCCATAACCTGTCATCACCACTTCACAAGCAGTAAGCGCACATGGCACTCCCATGCATGCTGGGGTCCAACCCCAGCAGGTCCAGGGGTTCCCAAAGGTGTGGACGGACTCGGCGAAGAAGGAATGACACAGAGACAGCGTTCAGTTGATCAGCAGCCTTGCCAGGATCTCTAGCCACAATCTCCAGCCAAGTTCTGTGTCCATGTTCTCTTGCTAGGTTCTCCAGCCACATTCTCCAGGTTCTCCAGGCAGGTTATGTAGCAATGTTCTCTTGCTAGGTTCTCCAGCCAGGTTCGGTTTAGGTTCTCCAGACAGGTTCGGTCGCCAGGTTCTGTAGCCGGGTTCTTCAGCCAGGTTCTGTCTAGGTTCTCCAACCAAGTTCTGTAGCCAGGTTCTGTCCAGGATCTTTTGCCATGTTCTCTCCAGCAAAGTTCTTTTGTCTCTAGGTTCTGTGTAGGTTCTGTCTTCTAAGTTCTGTCTCTTGTTGTCTTGTTACATCTGTATTTATACCAGTTGATTTTAATCCTGTCAATCTCTATTCCAAAGGTTAGGGCGTTTCTTATCTCCATTCCAGGGAGTAAAGATTATGTAGCTTAAGCATGATTGTTCGTAGTTAAAGAGATGAATTACCCGCCTGGCACTTAGTTAAGAGGTTTTATTCCCTCCCTAGCTTCAGGGGAAAATCCCTATCTGGGGAAACAACCTTTCTCGGAGAGGTGACCTTGGTTAAATCACAGAGCAACAAGAAGGTGAGCAAACGTATTAAGAACGGTATGCCATATATGCCAGGTCCCTTGAAACATATGCTGTGCAGATGTTTCTTCCCTGCAGCGACTGTCTCAAGCAGCAAGGATGGACTGGCTCCCAGCACAACACAACAAGCAGGAGGGCAGCAGCCCAACCGGAGAACGCCACAGCACTGCATAGCACCGCGCAGGCCAGAGCACAAAGAATGCACGGCAGTGCCAGCATTTACCTTTCCCAGCAGGTCAGGAGTCATTCGCTGTGGTGGGTGGGAAATGTCGCCGTTTCCCAGGAAGCAATGTCACGGAGCTGCCGCCACACAGACCTGTGGAGAATTGGAAAGTAAGTAAATTATGAAACTGTGCCATGAAGGGATTCCCTGTAATGCACCTCATAGCCCCCATGAAAGAAGTAGACAAACAGCATGGAGCTACAAACCAGCCCAAGGCAACAACACACAGGGAGGAAAGACAGGATGGGAACTGCACAGCGGAGAAGACAGCGAGAGGAGTGGCCACCACACGGCTCACAGTCCAGTGGCGCGCACACACACACACACACACACACGCACACGCACACGCACACACACGCACACACGCACGCGCACACACGCACACACACGCGCGCGCACACACACGCACACACACACGCGCACACACACATGCACACACACGCGCACGCACACACGCACGCACACACGCACGCACACACAGACAGCAATCCCCGCACGTGAACAGCACACCAGGCACAGCGCCAACAACATGCACAAGCCCCAAAACCACGCTGCAGAGACGCATGAGGAGAGACTGGAGGGTCCACAGGCGGCCCCAGCAAGGCTCAGGAGCAGCAGCTCATCTCCGTGCCCAAGGCCGACACCAAGACGCCGACTCACAGTGAGGGGGCTGCTTGTAGTGCTGCTGGGCACACCCTGCAAGAGACTGGCAGGAGGACGACAAACACACATTCACCACCTGTGCCTCTCCCTCCATCTTTGCCCCTCCCTCCCTCACTCCCTCCCTCCAAACCTCCCTCCCTCCCTCCAAGCCTCCCCCAAAACCTACAAACATACAAACCTGCATCCCCCACCCAACCCACCCTCTCTCACACAGCAAGTGCCATCAGGACATGGGAAGAGCGAGCATGGAAGACACAGAAAACGACAGATAGCAATCGTGAAGATGCGCCATGGAAATGCATGCAACAGATGTGGAGGTGCAAGCACAGAAGCATCACCAGGGAGCATCTGCCAACAGTGCCGAGCGGGGAACAGGCAGTGAGCAATTGCCTCAAGACATGGCGAGGAAGAAAGCAGTGAACAGGAAGCAATCTTTGCCAACAGCAAGCAGCACAGAAGCATCAGCGCACCGCAAATAAGACACTGAAAGCAACAGTCAACAGCTGCAAGGAAGGCTCCACGGTACACGCAGTCACTCTGCCAGCACACTGTGGGCACAGGCTGCGCCCAGCAAGCCTCACTAGGAGGCAGTGAAGCAAAGCCCGAACCTCAGGGAAACACACGGGGGCGGGGGGGCCGCAGCACGGAAGCACACGCATTCAAATGACAGCGAGCTCTCCACAGGAGCTGCCCACACTGTGTAAGGTGCCCGCAGAGAAAATGCAACCTGGGACGTGATGGCAGGAAAAGCAGAAGCTGACCACAGGAGAGGAAGGCAGAAGACATGCCAGGGAAGGCCTGAAATGAAGCATGAAACAGCGTTCTCAGAAGCCTTTCCTGAAAGGCGCAGCTGTTCCAGAAATAGCCACAAGCTGGCAGCAGAGGGTCCCTGATACAGTGGCGCACGCTTCACAGCACACGGAGGAGGGATTGCCGATGAATCCTCAGACTTAGAACAGCAGACACGGCCAATCGGAAGCCGCCAGCATGGAAAGCAGGCTGACTGGAAACTGCTTAGAGACCCGGGCGGGGAAGCACCATGGAAATCTGCAGGGGAATCGTGAAGGACTAACCTAAGCTGACATGTGAAGGATTTCCTAGCACAGCACGACGCAGCGCAGGAAAACATGCCAACCAGTGTCCCGGCAGGCCAGGACTGACAGGCTCCATTGCCCAGGCAAGTAACCAATGCGGAGACCACGAACCAGACAATGGGAAATGGCTGCACACGCAGAAATCGCAGAAAGGACTCAACAGAACATCACTGTCAGCGACCGATAATGTGAAACAACACCCAGATGCCACCACGCACACACACATGTGGCAGAAACTGCGGAAAAAGAGGCAGTGGCATCCTTGCTTGAGGAAACCGCTTGTCAGAAAACACTGAGACCAGGAGATTTTCCCGACGGCCAGCAGAAAGCAGCAATGCAGCCGGCAATGTCAGCGGCACAGACACCCAACACTCATTTGCGTCCTTTCATGGAGACTCGTGGCCACAGGTGAGGCTAGAAGGAGGGTAGGTGCCCTGGATGAAAGCAGACACATGGAGCAGAGCAAGAATGTAGCAAAGCAAGCGGGAAGGACAAAAGGAAGACCAGCGAGGGACAGCACTGGAAGCAGCGTTCCTTTGCCAGGGTACCAAAATCCGCCGCCTAATGCACACATGGCAGAAAACCTGTACCACTTTCACAAACACAGGCGGCCCATTACATCACAGCGCACGCCTCCTGCAAGCACAGTCCCCGAACGGCTCTGATGGGGCACCTCCAAGAAAATACGCCCTAGACTGCATGCAAGGCATTGTAGGTCCCAGAACACGTAGGGCTGTGAGGTCCAGGTGAAACTGCGAAAGGAATCTGCAGGGGCTGCGGAGAGGATCACGAGTCAGAGAAGGACTTCCTGTGCTCAGTCAGCAGACATCCAAAACACACCTGGCACAGCACAAAACAGTGACAGACCGCACACCAACATCACCTGAGCTACTTGCAGGCGGACATGCGGAAGGAAGGAAGGAAGGAAGGAAGGAAGGAAGGAAGGAAGGAAGGAAGGAAGGAAGGAAAGAAGGAAAGAAGGAAGGGAGGGAGGAAGGAAGGGAGGGACGGATGAAGGAAAGCATGTCATAGGCAGCCTTCAAAACTGTTCTCGACACATCAATGCACTAAGAAAGGATAACGGAACACCACCAGCCACCCAACGCTGCAGAAATACTGCGCCATCCCACTGGCAGCCACCAGACGGCAGCAGAGGAACAGACGCAACACTCAGAAATGTGGAAGCGCAGCAGTGAGGAGACATTCACAACAACCCTCCAACAGCGTGCGCAGCCAACGCTGTGAGTTCCTAGATGAGGGCGCACTTAGGAGGCTAAGGGGAGAGGAGTCACAGGCCAACATCCACAGCAGCATAGAGACACACCTGGCAAATCATGAGCCAGCAACGACAGCAGGAATCGGAGAGAAGAACTGCCGAAACAGGACAACACGCAGACCACTCTTCACAAGCATGACGTCAACCGAACAGCACACGCACTCGGAGCCAAGGAGGAGACCGCACAGGCAGCAACCGCACGCAAGCGAAGACTCACAGAAGTGAACAGGAAGAAAAGGCCAAGGGGACCACGCAGCAATGACAGTGGCTGCCCTTGCTGGGACGACGTGTGCATGCCATCACTGACAAAGGGCGGACAGTGTGGCAACGGGCATCAGCATCCCCGATTCTGGGAAGCACCGTTCCCAGACTTGCAATGCAGGGACCTGCTCCCACCGCTCTGGAAGACCAGGACTAAAACAGAGAATGTCAATGTGACGGGTGCCCAGGACTTCTGTAGCACCCTCAAAGCAGAAAATGGATCAAGGAGGAACATGCAAACAGGGCAGGTGGCAAGGAAAGACATGTCACCATGGAAGCAGCACCAGACAACTGGAAAAGAACATGAAAAGTGGGAAAAGACAGAGCACAACACAGAAAACACTGCATGGCCCCTAATGGGAGCCTGAGAATGTGAAGCCAGAGTAATGCAGCGAATGCCCCCCATGCAGAAGGGCTGGTGGCAACGGGGTAGACCTGTAGGTCCTCACGGGAGGCAAGCAGAGAGTGGGAATTCGCACTGAAATAGCAACACCGACCCACCCTTCATGACTCCCTGTGGAATAGCACATGGAAGCTGCACACCTGCACACCAGGTGACTGTGGCTACAATACAACAGGGACAAAAAAACTGAACACACTCTTCTCCGCCGTCAATCTTCCAGGACTTCAAGGAGAAGAGGAAGCACGCAGAGAAGCCTAAAGGCCCCAGAAGGGGAGCAAAGCAGACACATTGCTGTCCTCTTAGAGCACAGCCAGACACAGGCACACAATGCAACCAATGGAATTCATGACCACACGCCAGGAAAGGGGAATAACCAAGAGGCCAAAAGAGGACCCCACACAGGGGAGGGAGGGAGCAAAGCACCTCTGCAAGCCTATTGGGTTGGGACAGGAGGACTGGGAACGCTGGGGAATGAGCTGTGGAAACGCTGCACACCCACTGGCATGCAACTCGCACCTAAAGGGGAAGCAGACCCACGCCTGGCCAAGCTGTGACCGAACCACGGGGCAACGGGTCTACCCACCACCTCAGCGCACGCACTGACCGCCCCTCCTCCCTCCCGCGCTCTGCCCCGCTCACCTGCAGCCTTGCGTCTGCAGCCGCTCCAGGCAGGGAGGCCCGCCGCACACTCGCCTCAGCCTCCTCAGCCTCCAACACATGCCCGGGGGCCTTTCTCGGAGCCGCTGAAGCCAAAACCAAAGGAGGGCAAAGGAGGTGCCAAGCGGCTGACCAGACAATGGTCGCACCTGGCCCTGAAGCGAGCCATTGTGCACTGCAGCGGGAACAGCTCCTTCTCCTCAGGGCGGGGACTGAATCCCTGGCCTCAGACACCAACCTCCTCCCTGACAGGACCCGCTGTCTCTGGGTAGCAGACACGGCACAGCCGTAAACTGTTGGCCTTAAACTGTTGATCGGGGCTTCCCTGCTTCAGGTGCCTCGAGAGCCGCCTCCAGTGCCAGAAAAGGCGCGCTGAGGCGGTCGGTCTTTGTGATTGAGATGAAGCTCACCTGTAGACATGAGCTCTCGCCAGCAAGCAGCCCCCATACTGGTGGGAAAAGCTCAGTTCTGGCCCATGCCCCTCAGCTAACACCTGTTAACGTAAAAAAAAACCATTGAAACCTGTAAAGAATTTTTGTGAGTTTATTTGAGCCAAAATGTCGACATATGCCGGGAAGCAGAACCTCAACAAATTGAGATAGTGCTCCGGAGAATGGCAGGGTTACATTCGTATTTATACATGAAATTCATTGGTGACAGATTTAAGGAGGTGGGATTAAGCGAAGCGGGGAAACCTCTAGGATAGGATAAAAAGTAAAATGATGGACACATACCTAGGTGGGTGCAGGATCAATTAACATGATAATGAAGGAATTTGTAGTATCTGTCCTGGCGCCCAGAACATTTGGTTGTGCCCCGGGGGCTCCAGAAAAAGGGAAGTTACAAGTGACCCAGACATTTCAAGGGAATGTTATCTTAGAGGCAAAAAGGCAAATGGGCTCAGTAAGGATCAAAGTTGATCTTGTCCGTGAAGATACTGGCCTAGGACGTAACTGCCCACCATAACTGCTTTTAGTTAAAGTGTAATTTCAGACCATCCTTTGTGGTGACTTTAGGTCTCTGAGTCTGCTAGGCTGCCACTCAGGCCTTCCCTGAGCTTGTCAGGTCAGCGTGTGGCCCCTTTCGTCCACACACCCAATAAACCACAATGGGAAGCAGTGACGCAGCTTCCTTCTGAGGGCACCTCATAAAAGCAAGGTGTGCCCTCCTCACCCCCTCTCCACATGCACAGGGTGACGCTACAAGGTGCACCAACATACAAGGACTGAGACATGCACAAGGGGGCAGTGAGAAAACACACTCGTGCATTGGGCTCACAAGTCCATGGTCTTCATCATGCTTTTTGCAAAGGCCGCTCTACCATGTGTGGCAGACTTACTCTGCATCCGCTAGGACTTGGCCTGAACTTCACAGACTGAAGGCACATGACAGGAGGAAGAGGGGTGGGGGAACAAAGAACTGGACTCAGCCAGTGTCAAGACAATGACTTCATTTATTCTTAAAGAGTGCCAGGCTCAAAGGAAACCCAAAACAGTCCACGGGGCAGGGGGGGGGAAACTGGCATCTGTAATGGGGAGGGCACTGCATTGGAGAAGTGGGGGTAAGCCAAGTGGATGCGGGCGCATTATCGGGGAGGTGACTCTGGTGGGGAGAAAACCTGGGATCATGGGGGGGGGGGGGGCGGGTGCTACAGGCAGGACAATGGGGAACGACGTCCCAGAGGGAAGCCCAGGCTCTTGGGTGAAGCACGCACCAGCACAGCACTTCTTCGAGGACCACTGGGGTGGGCGGAGGGGGATCGTGCTGGACTAAAGGCAGCACCGGGATGATGAAAAGCGACCACCCGTAGCATCGGCCACGACGTTTTAAGGGGGCAGCAATGCATACCATAGATGGACAGGTGGGGATACATGGTTGCCCAAGCACAGGGTCCTCCAACCCACAGGTATGCTTCAGACACGCACACAGGCGACAGGATCCGGCATCGTCCTTTTTCACACTGGGCGCTCCACCACGTAATCCATGCACTCTGCGATGCCAGGGAAGGGTCCTCTCAACTTCCCATATTGGGGCCACACCCTAGGAAGAACCTGCTGAAAGCACAGAGGACTTAACTCAGGTTTGAGAAAACCATCTATTTCAGCTCACAGGAAACAAAAAACCGCCCCGGATGAGGCCAGCGCCTCAGAATGAAGGGGGCGATCACAGTTGGCATGGGGGCATGAAGGCGTCTATACTGGGTGGAACCTGGCGGAGCTGCTTTTTGGGATGAGTTCATGAGCCCCAGCGGTAGCACTCGGCTGGCCATGACCATTAAAGACTAGAGCCGCTCAATTTTTATGCTCTTTTCGCGGATGCGGACCAGAGTTGCAGTTTTTTTGGCCCTATGTGGTGCACACACCTGGTGGGGGCTCTGGCAGCAGGGCCATGGAAACCCGCAGGCGATGATGGACCCAGGAGACCCAATGTCAAATCTCGAGATGAGCAAGGGGGGGAGGGGAGAGGGGGTGTGGAGGATGTGCAGGGTGCTGCTCACACAGGACCACGTGGGGGCATTTTCGAAGACATACCGCCAGAGGTGCGCTTGCCAGGCCTGGGGGGCGGGCACCTGGCACCTGGCACCGCACTCCTGAGCCTCCCTCGAAAGAGCAAGGGGAGGGGGGGCCAATGTCACTGCCAAATCCCAGAAACTGTCATAGCCCGTCATCTGTGGGGGGGGGGGGGGTGTTGTATGTTAGGGAGGCTGCCACCAAGCTCGAGGTTGGCATTGTGCAGCAACGCGGGCTGACTCACTACCTGGCTTTACCTGCGCTGTCCAGTCAGCTTCAAAGGGCCCATCAACAGCGAAACCCGAGAGGAGGAGGGGGAGGAGTGCTGTGTAAAGGGGCCTGGGGACCGCGAAGCCCCCCAAAGAATTCCAGCAGTCACAGGACTGTGGCATCAGACACTCCCAGCTGTCATGTGCACGGCCGGTCTTTTCTTTGAAGCGGGGGGGGGGGGGGTGTCGCAGGACTTGAGCCTTACTCAAAAGAAACAGTCCTTCACACTCCGGCAACCTTCCCTACAGCTGACTGGGTGGGAACACCCGTACCCCTGCGTGCTCAGCCAGACACCCAGTTAAATCGCAGCAGGGACAAAGGGTGTGGGGGGGAGGGGGGGAGGGCTGCGCTAAGACACGCGGCTACAAATTGCCTCACGCACAAACTTTCTACAACATGCGCTGTTACAGTGGGGCCAGGGCAGCAAGGGGACAGGCTACGGACTGGTTGCAGAAGAAAACTGAGAAATCCAGTGGAAACCAAACCAAGAAACAAATTGGACCTTGGATTACAGGGTGTCAGGTCAGACTGTGTACAGGAAACGTGTGTTGCCATCTGTTCAAAGGCTCTCACATACATGAAAGCTACATGTTTTGAAGTGGACTCATCAAACAATAAAAACCATGATGCCCAAGAGCATACTCCACCATGCATGTTTCCTTGAATAGCGGCTGGGGTTCCAGGGGGTGGAGTGACTTAGCAGTGAATTCTCAGAGATGCTCAGCAAATGCTGACCACAAGTGGACATTCTGCTGGCCAACCCTTGAAACTGAAAGTGGTGGAGGGATGGGTACTTGCTTTTTCAAAATCAAGGACAGTGCAGGGAAGACTACACATGGACCGAACTAGGTGGGATGGTGGGGGGCAGCTGGTGGAATATTAAACACACAACTTCATTGGGGGGGCTTGCCAGGGTTTTGTGGAATTAGAAGAAACAGCAAGGGGTTGCAACGCAACAGCAACATTTGAAAGGATATTGCCCACCTTCAGACAGTGGTCACCCCCGTAGGCCTCACAAATCGAACACACAATCAACTTCATGCCACTGACGCACAAGATAAAATAAGGTGCAGAAAGCATGACTGACAGAATGATGGAGACAGGACATGGAGTACCTACCTCAGGGCACATTGGCTGTAGGGGAAACTGTGCTGCTTGCTAACTTCAGCACAGAAGAGGAACCAGCCCCACATTAGGAATCAGGAACCACACTTACCATACTCAGTACACATCAGATGTCTCCACTGTCCGCCATCCACTCAGACCAAATATCCCTGTTCCATGGATTCGTGAGGACATAATAGCCCCATAGCAACAAAGCTGTCCCCTACAGGTAACTAAATGTTGCCTTCGACGTGGGAAGGGGAGCTGTACGCTACACAACCACAGCAAATACACAGAAAATACCTTGACAGTGAGCACATATAGGATAGAAGGTGAGGTAAACAATGACCCTGACCAGGTAAAGGGCTTTGGGAAATCAAACCAGGTCTCCTGTGAACAACCAGGAAGATAAAAACACCCACCCCAGATGAAACCATGTCCATGAAAACCACACCCAGCACGACCCTGCAGCCATTCCGGCCCCCTACATGTCAGCTCACTCTCTGTAAACCAGGGACTGCAAATGGACAGGTAAGGGACTGCCTGTAAGCTTTGCTGAACATGGCACAGGATAATGCAACATGTCCACACAACACAGTTAATGAATACATACAAGTATCCACACAACAGGTAATTACAATGGGCGTACATAGCATGAGGACAGCCACATAGTCTGTGGCTGTGGAGACAGACCAGCCTGTGTTATCCAGGAAGACCACACAAGACATGCTGTCAGCAGGCAACTCCATGGATGCGTCCCACACAACGCTCTCCAGGTATGTCTTCAGGATCTCTGTCTTCTGTCCTTGCAAGAAGGCAGCCATCCTGTTGAGGGCCCACCCAACCCATACAGCAAGTTGGAAGTCATAGGGGCACGAATGACAAAGCAAAGGAAACTATTCACACACAGCAAACAAAGCTGTGCTCACAGGTCCTGACAGAGACATCTCACCTCCCCACAGGGACAAGCGGCACAGAGTCGCAGCTTCCCATGAGGTGCCCCTGGGGTATTCACAAGGACTACAAACTTCATTCAATGCTGGCAAGGTGAGTGCATGGGGAAAACAACACACAGATCCCTCAGACCAACAGCCACCTCCGTGGGGAGAACATGGCCACCAGGAAGGGCACAAAGACCTACAAAAGAGAAACTTCTATTAGCAGAATCCGTAAACGGCAGGTTAACAGGACTTCAACCACAACAAACCCATTCATGAATGCAAACCAAGCAAGCAACCCACCCACCCAACACATGCAGTCCAGGATCCTCAAAAGAAAAATGGACCTACGGGATACCCCAAACTCTATAGCCTACTCTACAAACCTATAAATTATCAAACATCCATACTATGACCTTGAAAAGACACCACAACACTTTAAATGACTTTTGGCTCCTTGGGGATGGGATCAGCTCTTAAACACTAAGGGGATGCCTTCCAACTGCCTTCACAGACTAGGATGACGTGGCACACTTCAGCACGATCTAGGCTGAGCTGCTTACAATGAATGTGGCTTTCCAGAGCTACACAAGATGTGGGAAAACACTCAACTATAGACACAGATATCACTCTCTGCAACATTAGCATACAAATGGCACCCACCCTCCACACCATCCATCTCTTCCTGGTGGATTCATTCTAGGGTGCTATGTCCTTCACACTCCACCAGGCCTCTTCTACATGCATCTTTTCTACAAGATCACACAGCACACCGCAACACTCTAACCTTCCCTGACAATCATGGGACAGCACGTACCAGGCCTACCTGGACATCACTAGGACCACACACAAATGCTCTGACGGACCCTATTGGGCACTGCAAATACTGACTCAAACAACACCCTTTCCAGAGGTGACATTCTCACCCACCCAACAGAAACAAGAGACTCGACTCCTCTAGGGTGCCAGGTGACTTACAATCAACACATACGGTGGCACAAAAAGGAAAAAACTCCCATGGGTACCCCTGGAAAAAAGGGATGCACGATACTGAAAAGGACAGGGAGCACACAAAAACAGGTGGGAGACACTGCTTCAGAGAGGACCTACACAAAGCACCTCCTCAGACTTCACAACCACAGGTATAGGAGATTCACCTACTAAACACTCCTCTCCTCCTCCTCCTCCTCCTCCTCCTCCCCCTCCCCCTCCTCCTCCTCCTCCTCCTCCTCCACTACAATGGGTGCATCTGGGCCACATTTCACACAAAAATTTTTGGAAAATCCAAACACACAGGTCAAACACACATATATCTTTTCTTTCAAAAAATCAACATTGCTTCCCATGGACCTTGACATACAGTAAAACAGAATGACAAGGGAAAAAGAAAAACACATCCATGTAAGAAAACCACATTCTCTTGCCTCCTCTCCTACAGGTGCAGACACTGGAACTCCTATCAAACCTATACCATGGAGACAGACAATACACCGCATGGACACACAAGACGCTTCAGTCCACAGGCAACACGCTACACACGCTCTCAACAAACCACTACCTAAACCTCCTGCTCTGGGGCATCCAACAGGGACAGGTACCTTCTTCCTTTTCACCTAAAAAAGGAATGGCCATGCTTCAACGGGTCGACATGGGACACGTGCAAATCAATAAACACATACACAGAACTGGACTCACTCAGGAACAACACTACATGACACAGCCTTTCTCAGAAAAACACATCCTCATGGGCTCAGCTTTCACGCTTTCTATTCTTCACTGGGTAATATCCTGGCAGGCTTATCCTCACACTCAACTCCCCTACAAACAGGACACTGCCATCTAAGGAAACACGCCTGCTCTCTGCACCTGATATCACTTGAACAAACTCATCATTCTGGACCAAGCCACCTTCTTACCTCTTGATGGCATAAACACAGCCAGCCAAAGACACTCTGCTTCACCTCACAGGGAAACTCCAAGGAACAGCGACCTCCCATGGATGGCCAAACAGGGACTTCCAAGTTCGATAAATGACCTAACCTGAAAAAAGAAGCAGCAAACATTTGCAGAGCAGCCTTCACCACACACAGTCAAAAGGAACCCAAAGCACACAACACACACTGTTTCGGGGCGAGGGGGAAGGGAGCCTCACATGCCTGCATAACACCCAACACAGGGCTGTCATACTCACAACCACCCCGACAAGTCCACGACAGATCACTCAAACACCTGGCCACAGGACTGCTGAGCAAAGAGTGGGGCCAGGGGGACAAACCTGAAAATGGCACAGGACCAATGATCTCACGAGCCACTTACCAACACGTCCCCTACATAACTATTCCTCTTCACCACACCCACCATTTCCTGAGGACCCCAGACATACTCACACAAACACATTGACCTTATGGCTTCCACCTGCGACCATTACAAACACACACATACAAGACTCAAAACAACTCTTTGCAATTAGCAATGCCGATTCAACTACCTCTCACACCCATCTTTTTTTTTCTGCTCCCTCCCCTCCCTCCCCCCCACCTCCACTCTCTACAAATCACTGGAAGAAATGTCCGCAGTGCTTCCATAACCATTTCAAAAAATAATGACGAGGGAGGACAATCCATGGAGTTCTGGGACATAGAGACAAGCACACCCCAACCCTCAAAAGCAGGGGAGGAAATCACTCCCAAGCGGTACCCCCAAGGGCTCAAATCCTCATGCTCACATAGATGCTTACCATGGACACACATCCTCCATTCCATGCTCCTCAACAAATAAAACATCATGAGACTAGGTCCCTACTTAATGTTAGGTTAGGTGGCTCAGGAGGCGGCGCAAGAAATAGAGACTCCAGTGAATCAGAAAAGAAAGGAAAGGAAAAGGTTTATTTCTGCGTCCCCGGGAGACCCACGTACCCCAAAAGATAGGGCACATGGATTCAAGCCAACAGGGAGGGGGGCGCTTTTTTTATACTGCGGTTGGGTGAGGGGCGGGGACATGAGCTGAGGAATTCTCTGCTGTAGGGGATGGGCGGGGGTATGTGGATTAAGGGAGAAGAAGCCAGTATCTGTGTCTGGCACCTTGATCTGTGAGAAATTCCAGGAGAAGTCCATTGTCTCATCACATGTCTGCATGTATCCGATCCTGGGTTCTCTCTGACCTAACACTTAAAACACAACACACATCAACTCAAAACAGCTCAAAGGATGACCAACCTCTCATAGCACAGACACAAACACCTCAAAACTCAGAACTACACCAACCTCAAAACCCATCCCCTCGGCCACTCTCCTCTCCAGGGAATCTTCCCTTCTCTCGCATGCTCTCCCTCACTTCAACACTACGGAAGTTCTCACAAACCTTTCCAACAATCATGTGCAACTTCCAAAACGCATGCGGACACTCCTTGCTCTGGTCCATCACCACAGAAAAGCTTCTGCAAACTCCTACGCAAACAAAACACAAACAGCTTCAGGCCCATCACCTTACCAACTCCATGGCCTCTTGCATCCTTTTCTTTGCCTGTGTTAACGTAAAAAACCATTGAAACCTGTAAAGAATTTTTGTGAGTTTATTTGAGCCAAACTGTCGACATATGCCGGGAAGCAGAACCTCAACAAATTGAGATAGTGCTCCGGAGAATGGCAGGGTTACATCCGTATTTGTACATGAAATTCATGGGTGACAGATTTAAGGAGGTGGGGTTAAGCGAAGCAGGGAAACTTCTGTGATAGGATAAAAAGTAAAATGATGGACACATACTTAGGTGGGTGCAGGATCAATTAACATGATAATGAAGGAATTTGTAGTATCTGTCCTGGCGCCCAGAACATTTGGTTGTGCCCCAGGGGCTCCAGAAAAAGGGAAGTTACAAGTGACCCAGACATTTCAAGGGAATGTTATCTTAGAGGCAAAAAGGCAAATGGGCTCAGTAAGGATCAAAGTTGATCTTGTCCGTGAAGATACTGGCCTAGGACATAACTGCCCACCATAACTGCTTTTAGTTAAATTTTAATTCCAGACCATCCTTTGTGATTATTTTAGGTCTCTGAGTCTACTAGGCTGCCACGCAGGCCTTCCCTGAGCTTGTCAGGTCAGCGTGTGGCCCCTTTTGTCCACACCTGGGATGACACAAATACACACAAAGACAGACTCGACAAAACCTGAAACCACAAAAACACTCCCAACTCCCATCCACAACCCCACCACCTAGGAATCGCTCAGCTGCACACTCTTTTTCGGGGAGGATCGTCAGCCCTCCACATGCCAGGACACACATATCACTGGGGGACACTCCAACCCATCCCACCGACCTTCCTCCCACATCAAAACCTATGGCACCAAGGACACTGCAACAACTGCACCCACCTGGCCGCTTCCATCAAAGGCAACAGCAAGCAGGGCCATTGGCCTTCCCTCCACCATCTAACACTAACGATGTTGGAAGCGGAGGGAGGGAGGGAGGGAGGGAAAAACAGAAAAAAATAGAAAACCTAAGGCTGATAGACCTTTTAGGACATGATCATCACACACTCTTAAATTCTATTGCATTAAGGACACTTGGACACGCACAACGGAGGACGAATGGGAACACTCTCACCTACCACACAATATCATCTGGGGCTCAGGAACACAATGGCACAACAACACTCCACCGACTGATGACTTACATACTCTAAGACACACCAACAACATACACCCGTCCAAAAACACCTCTCCCTCAGGAGACAACACGACACCCCAAAAACACCACTGAGTGCACAAGGAAGCACCCAAAAGAAATACATGCACCCACTCCCACAGCAAACGGACAACAAAATCACAAAACTTACCTCCGCGAACAAATGCTATGTAGGTTGCCCAGAAAGGAACACACGAGGACAGAGTGGTGAGGGATGACAAATAGCTTCCATCAGCCGCACACCAGCAGGCTCAGCCTCAGTGGCTACAAGAAACAGTGAGGGCACTCAGCAACTTTCAAAGGACTTTGGTCGGGATTTGCACAGGGCGGGAATTTTTAGGGGCGGAGACTTCTTCGGGCATACCCAGAGGGGAGACGATCCAAAGTGCTCACTGAAAATCGACACTGGACTTCAGCAAAGGCAATGTCCACAGTGAAATGAATGACCTGAAAAGCCAATCCCGGGGAGAACGGGAGCAACTCGATGGCTCCAGCCAACCTAACAAAAACTATCCATGAACCTTGGGGCAAAACACTATGGACAGGGGGACCGTGTGCCTCAGGGAACATGACAAATGGCAAGACACCTTTTTCCTTAGCACCACCTGAACTGGCACGCGGTCACAGTCAAGCAGCAATTGCAGAGGGGATGCAGACAGGATTAGGCATTTGGGAGAATTCGGGTCCATTGAAAAAAGACGGGCACACACTGGGAGAAGGGACATTGCCACAACACAACCAAGCCAGGGGCGCTCACTTCTCCATAACACAAGGGAGAACCAACACTCACATTTACATAACAAAAAAGATATGCAAATAGCCCACAAAGGTCAAGATTTACAAAATAAAGACAAGGAAGCCCTGGATTCAGGTGGAAAGGAAGAAAGCCCAGAGGGAAGGGGGGGGGGGGCAGGAAACCTCACGAGGCCCATAGGAGGGTCAACCTTGGAGCCCAGGACTTACTAGGCACAGTGACAGCGGACCCAGCACAGGCGTGTCAGAGGTGACACTAGAACTCCCTTTTTTGGTTGATGTTTCTTTGTTAAATGGCATTTTAATATATGAAATAAATATCAGAAATATGAATCTTTGTTTTACTATGGTTGCAAAGATCAAAAAATTTCTATGTGTGACACGGCACCAGAGTTAAATTAGGCTTTTTCAAAATGCTGACACGCCGAGTTCAAAAGGTTCGCCATCACTGGACTAGGGGAATCAACTCCAAGGGGAATATGGACCCCGCAGAGGGAGTATCAGGCACCAAGATCTGCACCCTTAACAGGACATAGGGAAAGGAACCCAGTGGGACCCTTTTCACCCTCCCTACGTGGCAGTCTGCACTTCTTCTTCAACACATCTTGTGGACGAAAAGGGGCCACATGCGGACCTGACAAGCTCAGGAGAGGCCTGCATGGCAGTTTTGCAGACTCGGATACCTAAAGGAACCACAAAGGATGGTCTGAAATTAAACCTTAACTAAAAGCAGTTATGGTGGGCAGTTACGTCCTAAGCCGATATCTTCACTGTTAAGGTCAACCTTTACTGTAACTGTGCCTATCTGTCTTTTTGCATCTATGATAACATACCCTTGAAATGTCTGGGTCACTTGTGATTTCCCTGTATCTGGAGCCCCTGGGGCACAACCAGGTGTGCTGAGCCCAGGACAGATGCAGCAGATTCTTTCATTTGTCATGTTAATTGTTCCTGCACCCACCTAAGTATGTGTCCATCATTTTACTTTTTGTCCTGTCACAGAGGTATCCCCGCTTCGCTTGATCCCACCTCCTTAAATCTGTCACCCATGAATTTCATGTATAAATACGAATGTAACCCTGCCATTCTCCGGAGCACTATCTCAATTCGTTGAGGTTCTGCTTCCCGGCATATGTCGACAGTTTGGCTCAAATAAACTCACAAAATTCTTTACAGGTATGAATGGTTTTTTTATGTTGACAATCTCCACACTGGCTACAACACTTTCTGGCCGGAAATTCATTCTGCCATTCCGGTGGGGAAAAAAATACGGCTTCCAGTACAAAAAGGACGTAGCCACAGGATCCCCCCCTTTCATACACCCACTACAAAGGGGCACCTCTGCCTCAGTGCCCACTCAGTAGCCTCACATTGTGCACGGATGACAAGCAAATCTCTCCAGCACACACACACACACACACACACACACACACACACACACACACACACGCACGCACACAAACATTCCTCCTCAGCTAGGACTTGGCTCCACCTGCTGGACAAGCAGGGACAAGCATTTCCAATTGCAATCCTCTCACCAACACGGACAGACACACATGGGCTCCCACACAGCTTCCTGGGAGGAACTTTACAATACTAGGATGCTCTCTTCCCTCCATCCTTCCATTCCAAGGAACAGCTTTTCATTAGGAATACCTGTACTTTCAGAAAAAATCTTCTTTCTGTAGCCTCATATTCGCACAAGGAGTGGAAGAAAAAATATAGCATAGTAACCTTTCACTTTCAACAAAGATCGCTTCACTTTCCTCACCTGATTTCACACACAGTGATTTTGGCATTTGAAATTCAAGGGATTCACAACATTCAGAAGCGAGGACGCACTGCTGGATGCTGATCACATTCACATTGACGATACGGAACATAGCACACCAATCCTAGTTTATCGCATGGCCACTTCAACAGGAATGCCTATGCATGCCACGTGCTCAAAACAGGGCAGAAGGACATGTTTATTTCCGATTAGGGTGGATGGAAATGTTTCAAATTTACATCTTTCACGGGGAATATGATCACTAGCCACTAGCTCGCTGCATCAGCTTCACAGATACACCTGCTACAACCAACACTCTCTGCTCTCTTTCAAAAGGCCACAAAATCAGCAGCTTGGACACGCTCAGGAAGTCACCTCAGAGGGAACCTCAGTGCACCTGTCTCCCGGATGCCCCTTCAAAGGGCTGCAAGGGGTGCACAACCCACAGCAAAAACACTGACTTCAGGGAATTCGTTCTCATCAAGGATTCTCTCTCAGCACGGCTAGTTCTCTCTCTCTCTCTCTCTCTCTCTCTCTCTCTCTCTCCCTCCCTCATGCCCTCCCGCCCTCCTGCCCTCTCTCTCTCTCTCTCTTCCTTCCTAAAATAATAAAAATAACTTCCTACAAAAATAAAGACATTCTTTCTGCAACAAGCCATTCAGCAGAATCTTTTTCTGCCGGGGTCCAACCCCAGCAGGTCCAGGGGTTCCCAAAGGTGTAGACAGAGTCGGCGAAGAAGGAATGACATGGAGACAGCGTTCAGTTGATTGTTGGGAGCCATTAGAAATATTGGCTTAGACAAAGCCATCTTAAAAACTGTAAGTTTCTGGTTCCTTCGGAAACTCCTAATTACCAGAAACCACCTGTGTCTTGCAATTTGGCCAGGAGTTAAAAGATAACCTACCCTCACCCTAAGTACACAACTGCTAAATCTCCGCTGACAATCACACATCTCCACTGATAAGCACACAGCCATCCGAAGGCTGCTAATTCACGCATCTCCGCTGATAAGCACAGCCATCCGGAGTCTACTAAATCTCTAGTAATAAGTTACTGCCCACAGACCCCCTTTACCCACCCCCCGTCCATAAAACAGTATATATTCTGCCGCTGTAAGAATAAAATTTGAGGCTTGATCAGAACACTGTCTTGCCTCCATTCTTTCGTGTCCCTTGCTTGCCTCATTCTCCTAGGGTGTCTCTTCGTTCCCCCGTTGTTGTCCCGCAGGCCGGGACAGTTGATCAGCAGCCTAGCCAGGATCTCCAGCCAAGTTCTGGTCTGGAGCTCCAGAGAAGTTCTGGCGTTTATTGTCTTGTTACATCCGTATTTATACCAGTTGATTTTAATCCTGTCAATTTCTATTACAAAGGTTAGGGCGTTTCTTATCTCCATTCCAGGGAGTAAAGATTATGTAGCTTAAGCATGACTGTTTGTAGTTAAAGTGATTAACTACCCACCTGGCACTTAGTTAAGGAGTTTCATCCCCTCCCTGACTTCAGGGAAAAATACCTACCTGGGGAAACAACCTTTCTAGGAGAGGCATCCCCTCCCTGACTTCAGGGAAAAATTCCTACCTGGGGAAACAACCTTTCTCGGAGAGGTGACCTTGGTTAAAACACACAGCGCTAAGGGGAGCAAACATATTAAGAACAGTATGCTATATACGCCAGGTCCCTTGAAACATATGCTGTGCAGATGTTTCTTTCCTGCAGCGACTGTGTCAAGCAGCAAGGATGGACCGGCTCCCGGCACTTTTCTTGGGGTACTAACACGTTCCCATTACAAAAACTGACTGCATCCTAGCCCCACCCAAAACAATGACAGCCTCCCCAGTACTGACTGCACCCAAAGTGGCAGTCTCACGGTATGGACAGACTCAACATGGACAGCCTTGCCTCACCACTACTAAATGACTAACTGTGGAAACAATGGCGGCCTCCACGTCAATAGCTGCCTGCTTCTTCAGTCATGGCCATCCCCAAGGAAATGGCTGCCTCAATCACAGCGGCCTCCAGGTCACGGAGGACCTCAACAATGGTCGCCTCTCGATGACCATCGCGGGAATAACATGTTCTCGCCAGACCCCAAACACTCCAAGGACAGACTGGAGGCTCCACAATCGCAGCCTCCTGGGGAGTCACTCACTGCCTCAACAATGCCCGCCTACAGGGGACCAGCTCACATCCTCAAAGCACCGGATCACCAGGCCAGGGCAGCGCTCTCGAAGGCCTCCCTCTGCAGGCCTGGGCCACAAACTGGTCACACAGCTACACCCGTCACTTCACTCCATTCAGCCACGGAATCATGGCCGCCCTGGACAGCCTTCGGGATTTTCCGGGATTTCTTTGTCGGGTTTTTTTTCCCGAGACATTTTAGGGGACCTGACATTTCAGCACCAAGGACAAAACCACACTGTGTTTTCCTGCAATGGCCACGAGAGCACGGCAGAGGATCGCTTGGCCGCAGGGATGGCCTCACAGGCAGCGTCCTTTCACCTTGGCTTCTCCGAGATGCTCTCTTCTCAGTCCAAACACAAGAAAAACTCGGGGAAATTGGGGAGCACAAAATGCCACATTTCTAAATCGACGCCTCCTCATGCGCAATAACACAAGGAAGCTCAGAGGGGAATCCTAGGCTTTAGGTCCCTCCCTGGAATGGAACGGACCTGCTATGGGGCAACCGGTAAGAGACGACCACCAGCGCCAAAGGGTAGAATTTAGGAGCCTTTATTAGCTGGCCAGCGACTGCAGTTACAGCACCCTGCCGTAGCAAGGACCGAACTGCAGACCCGACAAGATGTACAAGTAAGCTTTTATTCACAAAAACCACAAAACAGTTGGCTAAACACACACAAAGTTCGTCGCTCCATTTCTCAACACAGGTCAGACTCATACCTTTGAAAGGCCACAGGTTACACACTCATACCTTACAAAGGTTAGGCTCTTCACCCCTGGCTAAACCGTGACCTTCTTGTAAAAAATGTTGAGAGGAAGCTGTGGTCTTCGGACCACTGAGTTGACAGAAACACATCTACAGCCCTCGGATCTTGGGACCACTGAGTTCACAGGGAAACATTATCTGGAACCCTCAGGTCTTCGGATAATTGTGCTGTCCTGGTTCTCAGGTACAGAGGAATTTGCTTTCTAACACCAGTAACATCACAATCAATGGGACATTCACATTATAATCAAGAAGGCATTCAATCGAATGGGATGATTTATACAATTCAGAAAATCAAAACGACTTTTCTATTGTTAAGCCAAACTGCAGGGTTAGAGTTAAACTATAGTTTCTACCTGGGATGATTGCTACCATACTTCCCTTGATGTACTAGAATCCGCTCCAGATGAGAACAATGGTGCTACAAGGGTTCCTAGCAACCTAGAAAGGTTGGCACAGCTATAGCTGTGACAAAATGGGTTTTCCTGATGTGAGGCTAGGGCAGAGAATGAGGGCAGGCCTGGCTTCTGTTCTCTTGTTTACATCTATGACCTCAGGGAGAATCTGCCCTCTCCCCCTCCACACTGCCAACACCCCTCCTACCCCGGTCCCCCGGCCTGTGCTTCCTGGAAGAGGTAGTAGAGGCATCCTGAACTCAATGACAGCTGAGAAGGAAGGTGCATTTAAGCAGCAAAGCAGCACCTTGGCCTGTGGTCTGTACCTCCTCACAGGTGGAATCAAGTGAGAACGTGCACAGCCAGGGCAGAGGATGCTCCGAGCGTGGGAGGCACAATCCTCCCAGGCAGCTCAGGAGAACACACTTTCAAAAGACTCAAACTTAATCCCATGGTCCCCAGTGGTTTCCCTATCAAAAGCAAAATTATCTCTGCAGAGGGTTAATGAAGAAAGGCAGGGATATTAATGAGCATCTGTGAAGGCTCTCTTTCTCTCCCTCAAGCCTAAGGAAATAAGATATTCGAGTGTTAAGAGAGAGGGAGAGAGAGAGAGAGAGAGAGAGAGAGAGAGTAGGAACACCAAGAAAGAACTGCAACTGCTGGTTATATAGTGCCCTGGCTTCCTTCCCTGGCTTCCTTCCTTGCTCCCCCGCGCTCTGCCCAGGCTCCCCGGGCTGGGCTTGGTTAAATACTCGCTGGGTGATGAGGACTCCTGGTGTGGGAGTAAGTACTTAGGCTGAGGAGGCTCTGGGAGCTGCCAGATGCATGCCTGGGGGTGTGCTAGGGGTGTTCGCAGACCCTGCTGGGCCAGAGCCACTGCTCCTGCCCAGGGATTAAGCTGGCAGCCTGGGCTCCTTGCAGGCCCCCCATGGCCAGCCCCCCCCCCCCAGGCTTCTGTAGTTGCCATGACAGGGGCACAGCGCCCACCCTGCCTCGCCTGAGCTCAATCCCGGACGGCCGTGATGCTTTTGCCCCATTTTGCTTCCATTAAAAATGTCTGTATATTTCCAACCCTCAGCAACCGGCTTCCGCCAGCGGAGACAGCCTGCGCCCTGGGCGAGGTCACCTCTGAGGAGACCAGGGGCCTGTGGCTGCCACAAAGGTGGTTGTGAGCACGGGGGCTGAGGTTGGGGCCACACCAAGGCTCCAGGGTCTTCACGGCCCGGCAGGCTGCCCACGGGACCCCGCTCAGAGGAGAGGGACGCCGGCCTGCGAGGGGCCCGGGTGCTGAGACGGCGCCCCTAGGGTCGCCCTGGCTCAGCCTGGCTCACGCTGGCACCGGCCAAGCCCCCTGGGCCACCTTCCTGGGGCTGCCCGCCCCCAGCCCCGCCCCGCCCCCGCCTCCAGGCCCACTTCCGTATACGTGGGGAGTCACGTGTTAGGAATCCGGGCGTGAAGCCGGCGCCACCATGTTGCTTTATGGCAGCGCTACGAATGGGCAAGAACGCGGCCACGGACCAGCCGCCCGAAGTTCTGGCCCTTGTGCGCAAGTGCGGAAGTGTGCTGGCCCCGAGTGTGACCGGTTTCCGGCCGGTGGTGCTGCACCGGCTTCCTGAGACGTGTAACGGCTGGTGGGCCGCAGCCATGGCTGAGAGGAAACCTAATGGTGGGGGTGGCGCCGCCTCCACCTCCTCGTCCGGCACTAATTTACTCTTTTCATCCTCGGCCACGGAGTTCACCTTCAACGTGCCCTTCATCCCGGTCACGCAGGCCGCCGCTGCCTCCGCCTCCTTGCTCCTGCCTGGAGGTAGTACGGAGAGGGTTCCGGGGGGCGCGTCTGCGGGGAGCGGGGCGGGGGCCTGCGGTGACGAGGGTCGGACTGGAGGTTTTCCTTCGGTCGCCACCCGCCTGGTGGGTGGCTGCCAAGGCCGTTGTTGGGCAGTGTGAGCGGCTTGGGTGCTTTGGGACTCGGAGGCGGGGTCGGTCGCAAGGTTCCTTTGCGCCGCTTGAAGGACCCGTTCGGAGGCCGGACGCTCCTGCCGGCGGCCCACACGTTTGGTTGAAACTTACTGGTGTGGCAGGTCCGGGCAGGCAATGCAAGTGACTTAGCGCCCCCTCTCCCAGGATGCCGAGGATGTCCCCCAGGATACGGGGGGCGCCTCCCAGGACGCACCGTCTTGAAAGAGGAGGGTTGCAGCCTGCGCCTCTCTGTGCGGATACTGCCTGTCTCGGCATCACTGCCGCCTGGGCGCCTTCCTGTCCTCCTCGGTCCCCACGCCTGTGTGCGCCTTAGCTCCTTGTTCGCATGTTTATTCCTGTGGAGAGATGGCTTTTTAACAACTATGTGGCACAACCCAGAGGGGGGTGTTTAGAAGCGTAAACTGTTCCAGCTCCGGTCCTGCAGTAACTTACTGTGACCTCAGGCGTGTTACTGTACCTCTCTCCACTTCAGTGTCCACTTATGTACAGCCTCATAGGGCTGCAATGAGAAATGAATTGAGTTTTAAAAAAATATTTGTATTGATTTCAGAGAGGAAGGGAGAGGGGGAGAGATACAAACATCAATGATGGGAGAGAATCATTGATCGGCTGCCTCCTGCACATCCCCCACTGAAGATCCAGCCACAAACTGGGCACCTTCCCTTGACCAGAATCGAACCAGGGACCCTTCAGAGGACAGGCCAATGCTCTATCCACTGAGCCAAACTGGCTAGGGCAATGAATGGATTTTTGTAAGGCACGGAGTATAGTGCCTGGAACAGTGCTATATAAATGTTTGTGAAATAAACACGCATGTCTGTTTGGAATGTGGGCTTTTTGAAGGCGAGACTTACTTACCTTTTTGTTTTTAGATCTTTAGTGACTATCACATAGATTCTTACTCAAGGATACATATTTTCCCACTGAATACTTTATTCTTGCTTAAAGGACGAAAGTCTCATGGAGAAGTGAAGGGCAAACTGGAGGAGGCACTTGCACATGCAGATTCCCTTTCACTTGTGTTATGTTTCTTCTTGGTGCTTATCACCACCCGACAGGTACACATATTTGTTTATCTTACCCCACTGCCATGTAAGTTTCATGAGAGCAGGAATTTATACCTAGAACAGGGATTTGAAGGATGAGGAAGGGCATGGTATGCGGTAGACCAGTTTTTTAATAGACATTTGTTGAATGAATGAAAGGACGGGCGTCAGGAATATGTACCTCTTGTTTTGAAAATTGGTGGGAAGGTTAGGCATTGCCGTTTTCGTAAAGGACTAGCCTGGCTGTAGGAAGTTGAAGGAATATATAAGGTCATACATGCAGCTAATTCTGTAACAATTATTTTTCCATCTATAAAAAGGATTTGGTCACAGCCGCCATAGCTCAATGGATTGAGTGTCCTCCCATGCACACCAGTATGGAAGGGTATGCAGAAATTAGGGCCTTGGGAGAGATAGGCATATGTAAAAGTCTCAAGTGTGGGAAAACCTGCAGATTTGTCAGGATTTGGTGGTAGTTGCTCACATTCTCTCTCCTCCCACTCTTCGTCTCTCTTCCTGTCCCTTCTTCCCCTCTCCCAGGAGATCGGTGTGACTATAGTGTGTGTAGGCGGTGAAATTAGAGGTGTATTTTGGAAAGACTGGAGTGTTGTGAGCTTGCACTAGAATAAAGCCTGCTGTAGCAAGAGCCACCAGCCTGAAGGCCATTGTGAATCAGGCAGGAGTGGATGGCACTGTAGCCATAATCAGCCACATGAGGCATAAAGAGCAGGGAATGGATAGAGATTTCAGACCATAAAAGTGTTGGGACTTATGGACCCACTGGTGACCAGACTGTCTGCTCTTTGAACACAGAGGCTCCTTATCATTCAGTTTTAGCCCCAAGACCTAGCTTCAGTGCCTGGCACATAACTACTGTGTACATATGTCTTGAATGAGGATCCGAATAATTGAATGGAGAGTATGAGACAAGGAGAGGCATCTGTGAGATGTGGTTTCTGGTTTGAGAGGATGGGTAGATGTGGTGTTAGTGAGATGTGGTGCAGGAGCACATGGGAGGACAGTGAGGATGATGGACTCCATTTTAGGTGTCCTACATTTGAGTGCATGTGCCTGCCACAGTATCGAGGAAGCAGTTGGAAAATAGGTTCAGGAACAGTGAGCACAGTCTCATTAGATACGGACTTGGGAGTGTCACAGGATACAGGTAGGTGCTCACTAAAGTTGTGTGTCCACATGTCGTTAGAAAGTGCCCCTAAGGTGAGGCTGGATCATGATGAGATCAGTATTTCCTTTGTAATTGATGCTAATCTGGATAAAAGCTTCTTGAATCAGTTGATCCCTAAGTGGTCTTAAAGGATGAAACTCACCACAGACTTTTCTCCTCCCTGATTTCAGTGGTTGAGAGGTGGACAAAGAAATACAGATGAATCCACATGAGGTTTACATAACTGAAAAGAGAGTGGGAACTGGAAATACATAAGAAAAGAATAATAAAAGCAGACAGGGGCCCTTGGGCAGGCCGAGGTATTTTATTTTTAGTCACAAAGGAACAACCTAGAAGAGTATTTGGAATAGTGGATTATCTTAGTTAAATTGATGAAATACAGTAGAAGCAACCTAAAGACTTCATCCAGAATCTCAGCAAGCCGTGCCCTGCTCTAGCAGGTCAGTATGGAGCCCGGAGCTTGAAAGAAGGCTCTCTTTGTCAGGTCTCACGGCAGGGACCCCAGTGTGCCTGTGTGCCGGGCGTGGGTCCACTCTGATTTGCTCCATGCCTTCAGAGGTAGGAGATAGAGAGAATGAAACAGGAGAAGGAAAAGCTTAGGGAGAGGACAATGGAAGTGACAAGGTAAAGGCTCGTGAGAGTTTAGTAAGGCTGGTCTTTTGAGGCTATGTAGAGAAAAAATGCTCTGATTTTACAAGTTGGAAAAGAGAGAAGATAAATAGTTTGATGCTGATAATACCCGCAGTGAAGATCAAGTTGGGCAAAGGGAATCGAGGAGAACTTACCTGGCTGGAAAATGACTTTTCTAGTGATTTGGTGCTCGGTCATGATGGGTTATCTGGTTGGAGACTCTGATTTTAGGGATGGCAGTTCGTTGTTGGCCTACTTTGCCTGTACCTGTGAATACGAATTCCACATGTTCATTTGTACAGTGAGTGCTTTATGGGTAAGAGCCCTGACACACCCTTCTTGTCAACAGAGTATCTGTACTTTAGGTTCTTGTCATGACTTTGGAAATAAAATTATGTGTATTAGATTTTTTACCAGGAAAAAAGGGAGCATGCACAAGAAGTTGTAAAATAGTAGATACAGATTTTGTTTATAATTTTTAAAACGTCCATATACAAATATGTATAATTTCTATATATTTACAAAATAAATAATGTCTAACTCTATTATTTAAAAAGTATGGAAAGGTATGCACCGAAATATTGTTGAAGGTGATTATCTCTGGGTGGTGGGCTTATGAATGAATTATAATTTTTCTTCCTTTGGTTGTTTCCTATTCATATTTTTCAGTTTTTCATTACAAAGAGAAGTTTTCAAAAAAAAAAAAAAGTTTTTCCTTTTTTCTTCCTGTAAATACAGACATGTAATTTGGAACAACACAATGAGAGGTACAAGAACTAGGTCTATAGAATGATAGCATACCTTCTAAACCATTTGTTCTTTTGTCCCTTTCAGAGGATTCCACAGATGTTGGGGAGGAGGACAGCTTTCTTGGTCAGACTTCTGCTCACACATCTACCCCGCAGACATTTAGTTACTTCTCTCAGGTATCAAGCAGTAGTGATCCATTTGGGAATATTGGACAGTCACCATTAACAACTGCAGCAACATCACCTGGACAATCGACATTCTCCAAGACCCCAGCTGCTCTCCCTTTTACAACCGGATCCCAAGATGTGTTGGATACATTTCCACCATCCTTTTCGAAGGCTCAGTATGTTGCTCCAGCTTCTTCACAGACGGGCACAAATGCTTATTTGCCTGCGCAGCCAAGTAGTCTCCCTCCTTCAAATGTTGGGAGCCCACCCCAAGGAATATCCCAACAAGGATACAATCCCTATCGCCATACTCCCGTAAGCAGCAGAGCGAATCCTTATATTACACCGCCACAGCTGCAGCAGTGCCAAACACCAGGCCATCCCACCCATCTGCCATCCTCTGGACCCCCTGTCCACATGTACCAGGTGCCTCCAGGATCTCTGCCACCGGTATGGAAACATGTTTTTGTATCCTAATTACGCACTTTAGTTTTTAATCTTTCTCACTTAGCCTATGCTTTTAAAAGCACAATGCTTTTTATAATATATATGATGACAAAATATTTTCAGAGGATATTCTTTGTAAGATGTATGCTTTGAAACAAATGTTCTTTTACAGGTAGCTCATTGAAGGTTCACATTTTAGTTCTCATCTGTACTGAAGTAGTAACTGATTTTAATAAGTTAATCTGTGCCGGAATTTTTAGATTTCAGTGTAAGATACCAATGATAAATGTGATCTAAGGACTGGTGAGAGTTGAAGCAATTATTATCTTAACAGACTGCCAACATCTCATTTTTAATTATACTATTCAATCAAGAGACTAAATTATAGGGACTAAAATTGATTACTCCTGTAATTTCTTTTATTTACATTTATGGAGTTTGGATCTAGACAGTTAACCTCAGTCTCAGGAGGGTAATGGAGTAACATTTGCATTGGGTTATGAAATTCCCTTATGTTTTTTCCCCATCTGATACCCAACTGACTTCCAAAGGGAAATCAACTAAAATTAAAAAAAAATGGAAACTATTAAAAGATAGCAGTATTATTATGAGTGTAACCTAACTTTACTCTTGGGGACAGAGAATGGCTTTCATTTTACTTAATTAAAATCATACTGATGCACAGACTCTTGAAAATGGGTCCGAAGCATCTACGAGACTGTCCTTGGAGCTGGCATGACAGGCATGACAGTCCTAACTTTGTCGTCCCCTCCAGGTTCCTCCTTCAGTGCAGTCAGGGCTGTCCTCTCCAGCGCAGCAGCAGGCACTCGCTAGACCTGTGGGCTCCTCTGTGCCAGTGCCGCCTCCTTTTATGCTTCAAAACCAGTACGAGCCTGTTCAGCCCCACTGGTTTTACTGCAAGGAGGTAGAGCACAGACAGCTCTGGATGCCTTTCAGTGTGTTGGACTCTTTGCATCTTGAAGAAGTCTATAATTCAGGTAAGCACCATCTATGCATCACTTAGATCTGATTTTAGCGAGAGAGAACATGAAGGTATTTATCCATGGCTTACTTTTTGTGAATGTCACATTCCTTAACGTAGACCCCACAAGACTCAGTACCTTAAGATGGTGATTTTAATATAAGTTCTGAGTTATTTGAGAAAGGTATCTGAAGAAGTGTTTTAGTAATTTTCTTACTTGTTTAAAGGATTTTTCTGATTTTAAATCAGAGAAACAGAATAGCTCATATAATCCAGGTGTCAATTTTTTTTTCTCCTTTTTTGGGGCGGGGGGGTCAATTTTCTTATTTCCCTGATTCATTTGTATGTATAGAGCATTTTCTATGTAAGCCTTATTTCTTAAGATGCTGTGGAAAAAGTATTCCATGGTCAGGTGAGTGTGGAAGTACTGTGACTACATCACCCATTTGAGACAGACAGTGCACAGGAGTGTGTTCAGGCTGTGAGAAGTCCTGCGGGAAAAAAAGGTGTCTTTGTTTATCTTGATATCTCACCATGGGACTTAGAAATTGTCTAATAATATTCTTCAGAAATATGATTCATAAATTTTGCTGCTTTGGTTTAAAAAAATTACCAGTTATTTGAATTATTTTATGTTCATGTTTTAAAATTTTGCCTTAGTTATTTCTTCACTTAAGATCATAATTTTGATCAGTACAGATTAGTCTTTAGCTCTTTTTATTTTTAATGTTTTAAAAATCTATTTTTTTTTTAATTTAAATTACTTACTTACTTAACTTATTTATTTAACTCCTCACCTGAGGACATGCTTAGAGAGAGGAAAGTGGGGAGAGAGAGAGAGAAACAGCAATGTAGAGAGAAACATATTGGTTGTCTTCTGTTTTCAGCCCTACTGTGGATTAAACCCACAACCCAGATATGTGCCAACTGGTAATCGAACTGGCAACCCTCCCATCCGTAGGACAATGCCCAACCAGCTGAGCCACTCCTGCCAGGTTTAAGGTATTTTTAAATAAAAATGAGCTTAGTTCTTTGTCTTTATGGATCAACTGGTCACTGCATTCATTACTTATTATTTTATATATGCCTTGTAACTGTTGGATTAAACTGTGGACTTTGTGCTCCAGTCCAGCCAGACCCTGAGAGTGTGGTTCTAGGCACGGATGGAGGGCGCTATGATGTTTACCTCTATGACCGAGTGAGGAAAGCTGTTTACTGGGAAGAGGAGCCCACTGAAGTGAGACGCTGTACTTGGTTTTACAAAGGAGACACAGATAGCAGATTTGTTCCCTATACAGAGGAATTCAGTGAAAAACTAGAGGTAGGTGGGCTTTATCCCTTTATGCTTTTCTTAAAAAAATGTAGGCCCTGCATACGTTGGAGCCTCATAAAAACCACCCACAGGGAGCAGACTTTGTTTACAAGAGAGCCTTTCTTTCTTTTTTTAATTAAATTTTTTAATGTATTGATTGATTTCAGAGAGAGAAACACTGATTTGTTGATCCACTTATTAATGCATTCATTGGTTGATTTTTCCATTGAATTTTAGAGAGAGTGGAAGGGAGGGAAACAGAGAGATAGAGAAACATCAGTGTGAAAGAGACACACATTGATTTGTTGCCTCCCACATATGCCCAGACTTTGGCCAGGTACCTATCTGGTAAATGAGGTACATGCCCTTCACAAGAATCAAACCCATGACCCTTCCGTCCGTGGGCCAGCACCCTCTCCACTGAGCCAAACTGGCCATTAGTTGATTCTTATATGTGTAATGACCAGGGATTATATCTGCAACCTTGGTGTCTGAGGACACTGTAACCAACTGAGCAACCCAGCCAGGGCCAACAGTGCCTGTCTTGATTCTGTGTACAAGGAAGATCTTTGGTGTCAGAAAGTTTTGGGTGGGAGTGTGCAATCTCATGTAATTGTGAACTTAAAATGTCTCCTGGGAAGCCCTATCTGATTTGGCACAGTGTATAGTCGTTGGCCTGTGGATTAAAGGGTCCTGGGTTTGATTCTGGAGAAGGGCACATACCTAGGTTTCAGGCTCCTACCCAGCCTGGGCCCTAGTCAGGGTACATGTAGGAGGCAACCAGTCACATCGATGTTTTTCTCTGTCTTTCCCTCTCTCTTCCGCACTCTCTAAAATCAATGGAAAAATATCCTCGGGTGAGGATTAAAAAAATATATATCTATACTAATAAAAGGGTAATATGCTAATTAGACCAGGTTGACTGGACATCTTCTGGATGTCCGACTTCCTTCCGGACAAAGCCATGATGGCAGGGGCCAAGGCAGAGGTGGGTAGGGGCGATCAGGCCGGCAGGGGAGCAGTTAGGGGGTGACCAGGCTGGAAGGGGGGCAGTTAGGGGGTGACCAGGCTGGCAGGGGGGCACTTAGGGGGTGACCAGGTTGGCAGGGGACCAGTTAGAGGGTGAGCAGGCCAGCAGGGGACCAGTTAGGGGCTGACCAGGTCAGCAAGGAGGCAGTTAGGGTGCGACCAGGCTGGCAGGGGGACAGTTAGGGGACAACCAGTCCAGCCGGGGACCAGTTAAGGGGCGATTAGGCCAGCAAGCAGAGGTGGTTAGGGGCGATCAGGCAGGCAGGCGAGTGGCTAGAAGCCACCAGATTGCGAGAGGAATGTCCAACTGCTGGTTTAGGCCCCATCACTGGGCTTCTAGTCTATACTAATAAAAGGGTAATATGCTAATTAGACTGGGTGAGTTTCTGGACAAAACCATGGTGACGGGGCCAGGCAGAGGCTGTTAGGGGTGATCAGGCCAGGAGGGGCGGACAGTTGGAGGTGATCAGGCCAGCGGGGGGGCGGGGGGGGTGAGCAGGCTGGCAGGGGGTGCCTGTTGGGGGCAAGCAGGCTGGCAAGGTGGGTTGCAGTTGGGGGCGACCAGGCCGGCAAGCAGAATGGGGCAATCAGGCAGGCAGGCAGGTGAGCGGTTAGGAGCCAGCGGTCCCGGATTGCGAGAGGGATGTCCGACTGGGCCTAAACCAGCAGTCGAACTTCCCCCGAAGGGTCCCAGATTGGAAAGGGTGCAGACTGGGCTGAGGGACAACCCCTCAGTACATGAATTTCGTGCACTGGGCCACTAGTGTATATATATAAAAGGCTAATATGCTAAGTGTCCCTCCTACCATCTGACTGGTTGCTATGGTGCGCACTGACCACCAGGGGGCAGATGCTCAATGCAGGAGCTGCCAAGCTGCAGTGACTTGGCAGCAGCAGTTTTAGGGTGATGCACCCTGAAACCAGAGAGGAAGGAGCCTGATTTCTCACAGGGCCCTGCAATTACACCTTGGGCCATGGGTTATGTTGTTGCTGGGGCACTGTCGACCAGAACCTGATTTACTGCACACTTGCATTTGCGTTCCACACTTCTATGACAGCAACTTTGCAGAGTGCCCTCTCGCACTCTGGGACCTCTCAGGGGATGTCGGAGAGCCAGTTTTTGCCCGATCCCCACAGGTCAGGTCGAGAGACCCCACCTGCCGGAGGGTTCCAGCTCACTCCTCAGATGCTGGGAGGAACCGAGGGAGGTTGGCTCCAGGGCGTGTCTGGCCCATCTCGCCCAGTCCCACCCCACTGTTCACCTTCTAATTAATTTCTTTCAGTGTGCACGAATCCATGCACCAGGCCAATAATAGTAAAAGAAACCAATTTTATGTAAAAAATGTCAGCTAGGGGCTAAATTGTGTCCTAGGCTCTAGCAGCTCAGAATGTGACTTGTTGCACATGTTATTAAGATGAGATCATAGTGGAGTAGGGTGGGCCTCTGTTCCCATGTGACTGGTATCCTTACAAGGGGACAGACAGAAGGCGAGTACTATGTGAGAATAGGGGATCAGAGTTATACACCTGTAAGCCAAGGAACAGTAGAGATTGTTGACAAACCACCAGGAGCTAGGGAGCAATGAAGGAGTTCCCTGTAGGTTTCAGAGGAAATATGGCCCTTTTATACCATTTGCTCTTCTGACACCTTGATTTCAGACTTCTGGCCTCCAGAACTGAGGGAATACATTTCTGTTGTTTTAAGCCCTCAGTTTGTGGTACTTTTTTTGGCAGCTCTAAGACACTAATATTCTAAATCTTGGTGTTTGCCTCTGTCTAATGCAGATAATGTTTTTTAGGAATGAATGAAAGTAATTACGTGAGGTAATACATGTAAAGTGATAAGTATGGTAACCAGTTAGTACATGAGAGCTGCTATTACTGTTTTTTATTACCATCATAGTTGTAATTTTCTTCCACTTTTTCTCAATGTGATATAGATTTGTATTAATGGATGTATGTTGTTTTCATTATTGTAGGTTGAATATAAAAAAGCTGTAACCACAAATCAGTGGCACCGCAGATTAGAGTTTCCAAGTGGAGAGACTATTGTTATGCACAATCCAAAGGTAATGATAGTTTTTAGGATATTAAAGTTTTTAGGTTCATTTAAATAATTTTGACAAATGTATTTGCTAAACATTTATTTTTATTCATTTCTGCAGTAGGGATATATGTATGACAAGTCCGTTGCTTTTAAGTTTACTATAGTTCACATTGATCTGTGGCACTGCCCCCTCCCTGCAGGCATGTGTGGGAGGCAACCAGTTAATGTGTTTCTCTAACATTGATGTTTCTCTCTCTATGCCCCTCCCTTTCACTTTCTCTGAAAACCATTGGAAAATTTATCTTTAGGTGAGGATTAACAAGAAAAATAAAATAAAATTTAAATTTGTTTCATGAAGTTTCTGTTTATGGCAACATATTAGCTGAAGCTTAGTATATAGCATAGAAGTTGCTGGATAAATTTTTGCACTTGATCAGAGATCAGCTGACTTTTTCTGTAAAGTGCTAGAGAGAAAGTATTTAAGGCTTTTTGTGCCACATGGTCTTTGTGACAGCTGTCAACTCTGCCCTTGTAGCCTGAAAGCAGCTACAGACATTGAGCATGGCTGTTTTTCAGCAAATTGTGTCAAAACAAGTGGTGGGCCAGTTTTCCCCTGAAAGTCGTAGTTTGTCTACCCTGCCCTTAATGAAGGTTTGTTTCAACCTTTGAGACGGAAAACATATTCTTCATCTTTTTATCGTCTTTAGAAACTTGTTGTGTTATTTTTTTAAGGTATTAATGGTATTGGCATTCTTTCATTTACCACCCTTCATCTCTGAGCTGCAGGTTCCTCATTTGCACTAAGATTTTCCTCCCTGCCCTTAACTGCTTTCGATTCAGGTCAAGGGCATATACCTCAGGTGCAGGCTGGATCCCTGGCTCTGATCAGGATGCATTCGGGGCAACCAGTCAATGTGTCTCCCTCACATCAGTGTCTCTCTCCCTCCCTTCCACTCTCTCTAAAAATCAGTGGAAAAATAACCTTGGGTGAGGATTACGAGCAACAAAAAAGATTTTCCTCCCCGGGGCATATTGGAGATGAGGTTGAGGCATTTATGCAAAAGCATCTAGCATAGTGCTTGGCACACAGTAGTTGTTCACAACAGGCCATGTGCTTATTATAGGAAAGTATAAAATAACTTATATTCTAACCACATCTATAGTCCTTAATTTCTTAAAATTTATCTTTATTGTTGAAAGTAATACAGATGTACCCTTTTCTTACCCATTGACCCTTCTAGCCCTCCCCCTTTCCCCATCTACAATCCTTATTGATATTTAAAAAAATAAAGGTTAAAGCACATTTATATGTCAACAAAATTTAAACGGTACATAAAGGTGTGAAGTCAAAATAAAAGCCCCCTCCCAGTTCTGCATCCTCCCAGTTTCTCCTCTTTTTTAATTTTTTTTGTGGGAAAAAGAATACAGAGGGACTGTGTTTTACCTATGTGAAAATTACCAATCCACTTAAAATAAAATCCAAGAGGTATATACATTCTAATGAAGTCATTGGTTATTTTCCTGATTAATAAGAACTACACTTTACACAAAATACTTTATCAGCAGTTGTTTTCATCAATAAAACAATAGTCATAGTTTCACAGTTGAAAAAGTTACACGTTAAAATATTTTACAATTCCTTGTATATTCACCAGGTTCTGTTTCCTAAAGGGCTTGTAATACAAAGCAGAGTAGAAGGAAAAACCTCAAAGTTGATTCCTTTGACACTAACTTTTACACAGGACACTAAGAACCACAAAAAGCTTAGGTTCTATCAGAAAATAGAGACTAAATTCCATTCTTGATTAAAAAATCCAATTAGAACATCTTTTAAAAAAACACACCAAATTCCACAATATGGTTAACAGATTTCAAATTAACAGCAGTGTAAAAATTTTTACATACACAATTTTGTATAGCTGAGAATATAACAAAAAGTTAAAGCATGATTTTTCAAACAGTTGATTATTTCTTGCTAGAATGTGTTTAAAATTAGGTTGTACTTTCTTTAAACCTGCTCGTCCCCCCTCCAAAATAGTCACTGAAGGAAATATTGCTCAAGTGACCAAATGAAACTGTAGAGCCAATAGTCAGTTATACCACATTCAATGACATATGGCTGGCCATAGGAAGTGATCAATTGGAATTGATCTCTGATACTATGGAAGCAACTATGTTGTCGTGATTTAAAACATACCCTAGTCTCCCATGTAACATTTAACTCAGTTTTTGGTTCTTTATCTTCTGAGAATCACCTGTCCTTTTTTTTTTTATTTTTAATGCTGTTCGCTTAAACTCTGCTGGGATTTCCTTAATATTTACTTTGCTTTTAGCTAGATCACTTAATCTATATTCTTTATCAAATTTGTTTACACCTCTCAAACAGACTTAATTTGGTTGTAATAACTCTTGAAAATAAATATCAATGACGAAATATGGTATGTGGTATGTGTTTTAATGGTGGAGAGGTCCCAGGGAAAGTGGACTAACTGAATTGATGTGGAAAGAGCAAAAATTGTATAAATTCTGTGCAAGGAAGCTCAAAGCTTTTTTGACACTCAGGTAAAACACGGTTGGTTCTCTGTTAAAACTTCACTTTCCACCATCAGAGTCTCAGATTTGTATCATGTCACTGGGTTTTCCTGTAATCAACTCCTGATACAGAAAAGACTGGGATGGTAGTATGTATTATAACTGAATAGATCTAAGACACAAAATGTGAATCATGAAGCTTTAATAAGTTATGAAATCTTCTGCAAAAGAATAGATTGGTTTCCTGCTTAATAGAGTGCAAATTCTTCTGAACTATTCCAAGACAGTTTAGAGAAGGAACTTCCCCTAATCTTCAAATTTATTTTTCCTGTTGGCAATATTATATACATGCCTTAGTGAAGTAACTAAATCTCCAATAATTATGCCCTTTAAGGGTTCTAAAATAGAAAATATTAAGAGTATTTGTATTAGAGTCCTTGTTCATTATTCAAGACTATAGGTAACTAATTTTCATAAGTGAAGATTTTTTAGTGATGCTATTTCACTAGAGTATGCAATGTGTGCTCTTTATAAAGTTGTATTCCAATCATATGCCTAATCTAGAAAACTCAGTAAATTATCGCACTTTTTCTGGTGTGGCACCTGAACATTTGCTAAAACTATTAACTAGGGAATTAATCATTTATTCAAATACTGAGGAAAATATCAGATTCTGGAGTGATGACTAGCCTTAACCCCTACATCTTGGGTTAATGTTTTTCAAAATGTTTAAGAATGTATCCTGTGCTCAATCGCAATTTAATAAATTTGGAGAGTGAGCCCTAACCACTTGGAAATGGGACATAATACTGCTTTTATTACTGAGATATTAGATAAATAGTCTAAAATGGTAATAAGTTCATGGTTTCCATTTCCCCATATTAAAAGTATTATTCATGAGCATACCTCTGTAGAGGGTTAAGCAATCAGGAAGATACTCTAAATTGTATTAATTTTGGTAACAAATTTCATATGATTGAGGCATTCTCGACTATAAAAGAGGATGGAAGATGGGGGAATTCATGTAAAAAGAGAAAAAAAGGATAAACTTTAATCTATTTTTTAACTAGTTATTCACTAGTATCAGTATAAATGGGATAGTGCCTGAGCCTTCTCCAAAGACCAAGAGAAGAGGTGACCATTGCTGATAGGAACAATAAAACATTTGGGGTGCAAAGCAATGCATGAGTATGGGACAGATTATGAAATAAAGAATATATATTAATGATACTTTCTTTTTCTTTTTTTTATATATTTCATTGATTTTAGAGAGGAAAGGAGAGGGAGAAAGAGATAGAAACATCAGTGGTAAGAGGAACTCATTGATTGGCTGCCTCCTACATGCCCCCTACTGGGGATCAAGCCAGCAACCCAGGCATGTGCCCTTGGCTGGAATCGAACCTGGGACCTTTCAGTCCGCAGGCCAACACTCTATCCATTGAGCCAAACCAACTAGGGCTTAATGATACTTTCTATAATATAAATAGCTTTTAATAAAAAAAATAAACTTTTTAATAACAATACTCCTATTTTTCTGGAAAACATGCATGAAAAATGTATTCAATTCATCAATTGCAAAAGAAGGAAAAAAATCAACTTAAGGTGAATACTGCACAATTCTGAAGCAGGAACTATTCCTGCTCATTCTTTTTTTTTTCCTGCTCATTCTTTCTCTATGATTATTTGACTTTATGGGCCCCCAGAATTTCCCTGGGAAATAAGAATCAGATTCTTGTAAATACTGTCCCAGTTTCTCTTCTTGATGGTGACTATGCTTATCCTTTTGTGTTTTACATTTTTTAACCTTTTGTGTACAAACAGAAAAATTTTGCATAACATCTTGCATGCATTTTTTTAAAGAGGTATTTTCATGACATCAGGTTTAATTTAATATAGTTGGATTAAACAATATATGTCTTCCTAAAAAGTGGTGGGTAAATCAGTGTTTGGCATTGAAAATGCATTTGTAAATAGACTCCTCTATTGCAGGTAACTTTTTCTTAATTTCTTACATGTAAACTTGGGTGTTTACATTACATTCCTGAATTGAGGTATATTCTGATTTAGTTGTGTCATTTTCTAACAGCATTGGAAATAATGGTATTGATTTGCTTATGGTATTGATTAGTTTTAATGGTTAATGATCACTAGCAGGACCATCACAGATTGGATTTGGGGGAACATTAGTAGTACTTGATGTATAAATTATCCATACTCTCAAGTAGTTTATTATGTATTGAAATACCATTATTTTGTCTGTAGTGGAAGTGAATTTGGTAGCGAGCTGTCATAATCTTCCTGTTGTATCTTGAAGGTTATTGTTCAGTTCCAGCCTTCGTCAGTGCCAGATGAATGGGGGACCACACAAGATGGACAGACCAGACCCAGGGTTGTGAAGCGTGGAGTTGACGATAACCTTGATGAAATTCCCGATGGTGTGTAAACTTGGTTTAGGACCGAAGTCATTTCTAAACTTCTCTGTTCTGCCATCATCCTTTAGAATGATGACCAAAAAAACAGTTGTTAGGATTTCCTGCCACATCAGGTTGGCAGATATCTTTAAAAAATTGTTATTACCTTTTTATCTTTATTTTTAAATTTAGAATTCTGTGAAGGTATACAAACCATGTAATGTGGACTCTTAAAAAGAAACACTTTGCTGATTGAAAGTAGGCTTTTGGCTGTGTTTTTGGGCTTGTTTTGTCATACTTCAATTAGTTTGTCTTACTCTAGTGCTGGAGTGGCACACATTTTCTGTGAAGGCCAAATAGTAAATATTTTAGGCTTTGCAGGCCATATAGACTCTGTTGCATGCATTCAACTCTAATTGTACTGTGAATGCATCTATAGACGGCATGTAAACAAATGGGCATAGCTATGTTTTAATAAACTTTATTTATAAAGAACAGGCAGAGAGAAGGATTTAGCCTGTGATGCATACTTTGCTAACCCCTGCCCCAGTGTTTGTGCTCTTGTTCTCCTATTATACCATTTAAAGTATGGATTTTATTTTGACAGTTACATACTTTAGATTTGTTTTATTGTCTTATGAGATTACAAAATGAATACACTTATTCTGAATCTGAATGAAATAACCAGAGTGAAATAGTAGATTTTACTTGGAGATGTCCCTTTATATAGTATATATGAATCTAACAAATAAAAGAGAAGGATTTGGGGGAAAGATTTTAAAATTTTACATTGACAAATTGCTTCTCCAAATGGGATTTAGTGCCCTGTGGAGTTCTGAAGAAATCACAAGGTTATGGAGCCTCTGTAGGTACACAACTGCTGGTCATCATATGCTGATAACTTCTGGGACCAGAGACAGCCTGCTTCCTCCACTCCTTGGTTCAGTTGACTGTTATGTACCAAGACTGGCTTTGAGTTTTGTTCTTCTAATTTGGTAGAGGATAAAGACGCTTATTAAGTTGGAAGGGTCATGAATTCCTTTGGTAAGTTTGTAATGACAAAAGGGATATCTAGAATATTGCTATTCAGTTAAGAAAACCCAAACAAGTTTCCAGCTTGTGTGTATATTTGTCTTTCTTCTGTAGGGGAAATGCCTCCGGTTGACCATTTGGTGTTCATGGTGCATGGCATTGGACCGGTATGTGACTTGCGCTTTAGAAGTATTATTGAATGTGGTAAGTGTTAGTCATTTCATGGTATGATTTGAGAACTAATGAAAGGACTTTTTTTTTTTTTTTTTTTTTTTTTTTTTTTTTTTTTAAATATATTTTATTGATTTTTTACAGAGAGGAAGGGAGAGAGATAGAGAGTTAGAAACATCGATGAGAGAGAAACATCAATCAGCTGCCTCCTGCACATCCCCTACTGGGGAAGTGCCCGCAACCAAGGTACATGCCCTTGACCGGAATCGAACCTGGGACCTTTCAGTCCGCAGGCCGACGCTCTATCCACTGAGCCAAACCGGTTTTGGCTGAAAGGACTTTTAAATGTTCATTTTTAAAATGGCTTCCAGCTGAGGGACTGTAAAAGGAAATTTAAATGATCATTGATAGTATTAATTTGTACTTGATTTGTTGTTATGACATGTATAACTCATACAATTTTGGACTATGAAGAATTACGTGGGATCATGGAAATAATTTAGCCTTTCTGACAACCTCTGCCTGAACAGTTCCAGCAACTAGGAACACCTGTATATCAAACTGATTTATAGAGAATTAGTTGTGAGAAGTTGTTTAATGGAAGTATGAATCTGCCTGGTTTACAGAAATATTTTATTTTTTATTGACTTTTTGGGTAGGGGGAGAGAGAGAAGTATCTATTTGTTATTTGACTTATTTATGCATTAATTGGTTGATTCTTGTATGTGCCCTGACCAGGGATCGAACCTGCAACTTTGGTGTAGTGGGATTATACTTTCACCAACTGAACTACTAGGCCAGGGCTACAGACATTTTTGAAGTTTTACTTTTATGTCTGTATAATAGTTCATATTTTTTGAATACCTGGTGTGTGTCAAGTATCTTGCATGTGTTGTACCATTTCACCCTCACAATGAAGCCTGGGGAGCAGGTGCTCTCACTCTTGCCCCCACTGTTCGGTGAGGAGCTGAGGCCCAAAGGCTGGTAACCTCCCCCAATCCTGGTCTGTAAGTTCTGGAGCAGATAGTTTGGCTTCTGAGTTTGTACCCACAGTGCCATGCTGTCTGGATGTGATAGTTAAAGTTTTTCAGTCAGTTATACATACCTCTAAAATAATGAAAAGTCTGAAAGATTGTTCTAAGTAGTAGGTTTATTGTTATGGGGGCTAAATCCTTGCAAAATACTGGCAAAGATGAGGTAATTGCTTACTACCAATCAAGCTAAGAAAATTGTATTAATTTAATTTATTGTTTTCCCTGATTTTCTTTTTTAAGTGGATGATTTCAGGGTGGTTTCTCTCAAATTGCTGCAGACTCATTTCAAGAAAGCTTTAGATGATCGGAAAATAAGCAGAGTGGAGTTCCTTCCCGTTCACTGGCACAGCTCCTTGGGAGGGGATGCAACAGGTGTTGACAGGTGCGTGGATTTTGAGAACTTGCTTTTCAGATTATTCACTTGTAGATTAAAAAATTAAACCATAATGTGAAGTAGTTTATTATGACTTCAACATATATGCATATATATTTTAAGAGATGTATTTTTTTTATTTTAAGTTTATACTTGCTCTGACATATAATTAAAAACTGGCTGTTAATTTACTTGCTACTTTTCTGCGTATGCATTTATTCTTATTATAAATATTTAAGACAGTTGAGGAAGTTTAAGCTGGTTTTAGAATACTGATGCATAGTGGTTTAGATATGGGCTGATTATACACTCTAGGGTGTGAGCAGCATCCCGGGCCTCTACCCAGTAGATAATGGTAGCACGGTCCTTCCCACAGTGTGGTGTGACAACCAAAACTATCTGTACTCATTGCAGATGTCCGCTGGGGCTCAAAGCACCCAAGTTGAGAACCACTGATTTAGATGATTGTTTCTCAGTGGCAGCTCTTTGGGCAGAACAGTTCATTGTCTTGTCCGATTGCTGCATGTGTACTCTAGGCCACTTAGTATCCTAGTCTAAATGCCACCAAATGCCCACAGCACTCATCAGGCACTGTGACAACTAAGAATGTCCCCACTCAAAAAAAAATTTTTTTTACATGTACGTTTTTTTAAATTTTTTTTTTTTATTTCAGAGAGGAAGGGTGAGGAGGGAGAGATAGAAGCATCAGTGATGAGAGAATATCATTGATTGGCTGCCTCCTGCATACCCAACACTGGGGATTGAGCCCACAACCTGGTCATGTGCCCTGACCGGGAATTGAAACCTGACGTGATCAACCACTGAGCCACGCCAACTGGGCCCCACTCAATTTTGAAAGCTTTCAATTGAGAACCATAGATTTAAATAATTTTTTTAATTTTTAGGTAATATTTATGCTAGAACACAGGGCTAATAACATATGAAATTTGGTGAAAGTCATAATCTTTCAGGCACATGATGTAATAAAACTGATCCTGCAAACAGCATTATGACCATGCTGGTCATGTCATGAGGGTGTTTTCTTTCTCTGTGAATGTTCTTGAACTTTGCTATGGACATTCTCAAATCCGGAAAGAGCTTCATTCTTTTAGTCTTTTTTCTTTCTCCTGCTTTCTCTATTGTCCTTACCACCCACATTTGCTGTAAGGTGTCCTGATTTCCAATAAATTGGAAAACAATGAAAGAATAGGCTTTCTTCTTTAAAATTAAAAATCTTTTCATAAGCCTTATTTTATATGACTTCCAGAAAATCCCAAAAGTCATATTGCAGTTAAAGGCACAAACAGCAACTTTTTTGCTAATCTTGGTATATTTATAACTCTGTCTACAAAATCAACTCATAATTAGTTTGTGGATTTATTTACTCACTGTATTTTCAGGATTCAAGATCTAAGCTTTAAAAAATTCATAGATTTAAGGTACCTTCTCACAATATACTTTTTTTTTCTTTCTAAATAGGAATATTAAGAAAATCACTTTACCAAGTATTGGTCGGTTTCGTCACTTTACCAATGAAACCTTGCTAGATATTCTATTTTATAATAGCCCCACCTACTGTCAGAAGATTGTGGAGAAAGTGGGAATGGAGATAAACCGTCTGCATGCACTCTTTATGAGTCGGAACCCAGACTTCAAAGGAGGGATCTCTGTTGCTGGTCACAGTTTAGGTAAAATTGTCAAATATTCACATGTTAAGCAAAATATTTGTTGAGTCAGCACTGCTTTCATTGTGGATGACACTGTTGGTGCAAGATTTAGAATTGTAGATTTCAGGTTTTATAAAGGGTAGAGATGAATGCTTTGAGTTTAGATTCTGCCTTTGCTATTCACCTTCCATGAATACCTACAAATGCTGTATATTTTAATTTATTCTGCTGTTTGGTAAAACAAGAACACTGATTATCAGATCTTGATTAACACCCAACTTTGGTATGACTTCTGGCTAGGGACTTTGAGAAAAAGTAGGAGAATATATTTAGTGATATAAAAAGTACCTAGAACATTATAAAGCAAAATGCTGCTTTTTTTTTTTAGGTTCTTTAATATTGTTTGACATTCTGTCTAATCAAAAAGATTTGACTTTACCAAAGGCTTCAGGGTCTTTTGTTGTTGCTAATGGAGCTGTGAAGCAGCCACGTGTCCAGGAGAAGCAGGTATGGCCCAGTTAACATTTAGATTTGGAGTTTGAGCTGAACATTTTCCAAAATCTGAACTGTCTGTATATGAAAATATGCTGAGGTTTACAAGTGTAATGGAATCATATAGCTTGTTGTTATTGTAAGAAATGGGAGCATGAGTGATTATTATATGCTTTTTCAGAATATTTACAAATTTGGATGACAAACTACAAAAATTAAGATGTGTTTTTAGAGCAGAATGGGTTAAGATTTTCTGTAGGCAGGGAGAAATTTTATGGGAATTTTTCTGAGCTTTGTAAAGTTTCTCCAACTTTATCTCACAGACGCCTGAAGACCCGAAGCTGGCCTTGGATGAGCCCGGTGACCTTGATGTTGAAAATGAAGAAGTCCTGACTCTGCAGGAAGCCCTGGCAGCACTTAGTCTCTCTGAATACGTTAGCACTTTTGAAAAGGAGAAGATTGATATGGAATCTCTGGTACTGATGATAGTTTGATTCATTTTTATTTAAATTTTTTTGCCGGTGTATAAATTGAAAATTACGAATGATTTGAACACTCATACATCATAATACATTCCAAATAAGGCAGAAATTTAAGTGTTTAAGAAATTGAAAAACACAGAATTGTGTTGTTTTTTTAAAAAAATTGATTTCGGAGAAGGGAGAGGGAGAGAGAGATGGAAGCATCAATGATGAGAGAGAATCACTGATCTGCTGCCTCCTGCACACCCCCTACTGGGGATCAAGCGACCTAGGCATGTGCCCTGATCGGCAATCGAACCGTGACCTGCTGGTTCATAGGTTAATGCTCAACCACTGAGCCACATCGGGTGGGCAAGAATTGTTTGTAAAACACAATCTGAGGAGGCTTTTCTAAGTGTGACACAAAGCCCAAAAGTCATAAATGAAAAAAACTTGCATAGCGGGAGATGCCATAAACAACATCTAAAGACCAGTGATAGGTTAAGAAGAATATTTGTAGCACACGTTATAGACTCATGGCTAATTTCCTTACTATTCAAAATTTCTGCAAGTTTGTTACATAAATATATCAACACAATAGGAAAAGAGGCAAAAAATAAGAACAGATGATACCAAAAAAAGAAAAAAAACAGCTTATAAGAAAACTCATGAGCGAAATGCAAATTAAAAGTGCAGTGAGGCCCCACCGAGGTGGCTCAGCAGTTGAGCGTCGATGCAGGAACTAAGGGATTGTTGGTTTGATTCCCGGTCAGGGCACATGCCCAGGTATGGGCTTGATCCCCAGCAGGGGCGTGCAGGAGGCAGCCAGTCAATGATGCTGTTTATCTCTCATCGATGTTTCTATCTCTGTACCCCTCTCCCTTTCTCTGTAAAAATCAATAGAAAACATATTTTTTAAAAAAGAGAAATGTTCTTTAAAAAAAAATGCAATGAGATTTTTAACCTATCAATTTGGCAAAAATAAAGTGTTTCATAATATAGGGTGGGGCAAAAGTAGGTTTACAGTTGTGAGTACATGAGACAGTTTATTTATTAATGATTGTATTATTTTCCATATGAACAAGTGTACTAGTAAACCTATGTTTGCCTCACCCTATATATTATGTGGCTACGATGAGGGGAAGTAGGCACTGTTACATATTGTTGGAAACAGTGGATACATTGGTACAATCTCTTCAGGGCAGTTTGGAAGTGTCTTTTATTTTTTATTTATTTTTAAAAAATTTTTTTTATTGATTTCAGAGAGGAAGGGAAGAGAGAGAGACAGAAACATCAATGATGAGAGAGAATCATTGATCGGCTGCCTCCTGCACGCCCCCCACTGGGGATTGAGCCCGCAACCCAGGCATGTGCCCTTGTCCGGAATCAAACCTGGGACCCCCCAGTCCACAGGCTTTTAAAATATAAAAAATACATACCTTTTACCCCAGCAGATTAACTGTCAGGAATATTTCCTTTGGAGAAATATACACACAAAAAATATGTACAAGAATACTGTAGCACTGTTTGTACTAGCAAAACTTAGAAACACAGTTGGTGTCAATTAGTAAGGCACTAGTGAGGTCATTTATGGTGCATCCACGTGATGGTGTGCCCTTTAGCTAGTAAATGAATGAGGCAATGTCAGAGATACTGGTGTGAAATGATCTCTTAGGCACATCATGTGAAAAGACCAAAAGTTCAGACCTGTTTGCATAGTAGGACATACACACACACACAGCAAAGCATATAGATGCTGTGTATGTGTAAGATCTCTCTCTTGAAGGAGAACAAGTTGCCATCAGCTGCAGCTGAGAGAGATGGGTTAGGTGGATGGGGCAGGTCTGGAGGGGAGAGACCTGAAACCTTCAGCTTGACTGTAGCTTTTGAATTTTGTACAACCTGCATGAGTTTTCTGTTAAAAAAGTAATAGAATGATTTGGATGTGGAGGGCTAAGATTTTTACAGCCTAAATTAACCCATGATTTAAAAACTAATAACTTACCCCCCCCCCAAAAAAAGAATTGATTGGATCTTAGATTACTTTAGATGTGTAGTTTCTTTATAATTTCCTTTTTCAATTTCAAGTCTGTCACTCGACTCATGAACGTGCTTGTTTGTGTTCTTTTGCAGCTGATGTGCACAGTTGATGACCTGAAGGAAATGGGAATACCACTGGGGCCCAGGAAGAAGATAGCCAACTTCGTCAAGCACAAGGCTGCCAAACTGGTAAAGCTCATCTTGTCCCAGAGAAAACAAGGCCCTGTATGACTAGCTTAGGTGTTGCAAGTTTTCATGAATACCCTCATGAGTAGGCCAGCTAGCATGCTCCCTGCTCCTGGACACAGTGATGGGGCTGATGGAAGCTCAGACTTTGGAGTCAGCCATGCTGGATTTTAGGTTCCACGTAGGGTAACTGACCACCCAGTTTCCTTGGAACAGAGAGAATTCCCTGGACAAAGTACTTTTCAGTTTTAAAATGGGAATTTCCCAGGGCAAAAAATGGATAAATCCTGGATAAACAGATGAGTTGATTGCCCTGCTTCCCAGTTCAGCCACTTACTTACTACATATCCATGAGCGGTTTGCTTACCCTTTCTGATCCTTGGTTTCCTTCATCTCTAAAATGGGCATGATACCTTCCTTATAAAGTTCGAATGAGGATGAGGTAATGCATGTGAAGATGGATACCCAATAGATGTTCGCTCATTTTCTCTTCCCAATCCCTCTCACCTTCTAAAGATAACATACACACACATCTCAATAATAGCCAGAAAGCAAAAATTAAATTAATTGATTGATTGCTTTTAGAGAGAGACAGAGAAACATCTGTTTGTTCTACTTATTTATGCACTCATTGGGTGCTTCTTATATGTGGGGATCAAACTTACAACCTTGGCATATTGCAGTGGTTCTCAACCTTCCTAATGCCGCAACCCTTTAATACAGTTACTCATGTTGTGGTGACCCCCAACCATAAAATCATTTTCATTGCTACTTCATAACTGTAATTTTGCTACTGTTAAGAATCGTAATGTAAGTATCTGATATGCAGGATGTATTTTCATTGTTACAAATTGAACATAATTAAAGCATAGTGATTAATCACAAAAACAATATGTAATTATATATGTGTTTTCCGATGGTCTTAGGCGACCCACAGGTTGAGAACCGCTGAGTTAGAGGTAGATATTTGAGCACAAATGATGATGACACATCAGTCCTGGAACATTATTGTTCATGCTTTCTGGCCCCGGGAGAAGGGATGGGTTGATAAGAGAGGACTTACCCAAGGTGTTGGTGCTTGAACTTGAAGGAGAGGCAGGACCAGGGGACAATGATCAATTTGTTCCCCAAAATAAATGTGAGCAATGCTCCTTCCAGGAGAGGGCCTGCAGCTGAAACAGCCGATGAGCCGAGAGTGAGGGAGGGCAGAGACCTGAAGGCCCAAATGGCAGGTGTGGAAGTTTGAATTTTATCTTTCGAGTGAGTGGTTCTCAAATGTTCATACGGCTATGAAAGTCATGATGCCTTTAAACAAACATCATGAATGTTGACCTGTCATCAGTTATAAATTGGCACCAATCCCCTTTTTAATCTAAATCTTAATTTTACCTTTAGAAATTTTAAAATAATATAAAAGTAAATATTAAAACTGCATTATGAAATTTTAGCCATGAGCAACTGTTTCTATAATAAATGGGTTTTTCAACAGAGTGACTCCTTCCTGGTTTTTCCGTTAATACTTGTGTCCCCATGTGCACATCAACAAAACACAGCCTGTAAAACAAAAACAAATGAAAAGCTGCCCTCAGACCCTACAGCATGTCCTTGACTGTATTCTGTAATAAAAGAAAAAGTATTCCACTATTCTTGGAAAATTTTTAGAAGGAGCCTGATTTATACACTGTAGTTGCTTCGATAGATAAGTTATGGCATTATAAGAATATTTTGAAAGGACTGAAAATCAGTCAAATGACCTTATTTTTTTCTAATCAGATGCATTTGCCTCTGGGTGAACTATGACATTTTCTTGGCCATGTCGCCATTGGTCGCTCTTCATTTTTCATAGGTAATAAGGTGCTGCCAGATAAATAATAAGATAACATGGTGTACGCTATTGATTTACTGCATCTGAAATAATGGGACCAAAATTAGCTAATTACTTTATAATAAGGACATCAAGTATTTGTAGCCAGTGTTTTTTTTTTTTGTTTTGTTTTGTGTTTTTTTTTAAATATATTTTATTGATTTTTCACAGAGAGGAAAGGAGAGGGATAGAGAGTTAGAAACATCAATGAGAGAGAAACATCAATCAGCTGCCTCCTGCACACCTCCCACTGGGGATGTGCCCGCAACCAACGCACATGCCCTTGGCCGGAACCGAACCCGGGACCCCTCAGTCCGCAGGCCGACGCTCTATCCACTGAGCCAAACCGGCCAGGGCTGTAGCCAGTGTTTTTTTACCCTTTGTAAACTATCTTAGTGATTCCCATTTGAAAAGGAATGGTTCTTAGTGTTGGGAATATTGGTAGTCACGTATGTGTATGTTGGTTCACTTTGTTTTCACAATTATCGCATGTGGCTAGGGGAAACAACAATAGTTTGGCATAGGACAGTTTATGACCTATTTAGACAGCTCTCATAGCAATTTGGAATGAGTTCTATTAATACAATTGGAGGTTCTGCAGAGCGAGAGAGCAAATTTAAGCTGAAGAAACTGGACATGGTCTTCATTTTGGGTTTGAGATTTAATCTTGTGCTGCCTTCAGAGGGAAGAGATAACAAACCTTCCTGAACGTAATGGGGGATCAGTTCCCAGCTGGCTGGCAGAGAGCTTTCTTTTTCCTGTCCTGCCTGTTGAAGTCACCAAGTGGACTCTTCCTGCTTTCCTAGGGTTTGGAATTTGTTAATAGATGGGACCTGATGGGCCAGCGGTTTTGTTGAGGCGTTGTCAACAAGTGCTTAAATAGAGACTGTCCTGGTCATTCTCAGCCTGGGGAATGAGGGCCACTGAGCATGTGCCTGTGGGGAGGGACAAGTCCACCCAGGGCAGCTGTTCACCTCCCTGGCATTGCTGCCGCTGCCTCAGGCTGTGATGACAAACCAGAGTGAGTGGGTTCCATCGTACTAGATACACCTGCTCCATAATGCTCCCAAAGCTTTTGTTCACATTTATTTTGGGGAACAAACTGATCATAAGTATTTGGGGCAATATGTTTTGACAATTCTTACACCTGTGTAGTCACAACCTAAGACAAAAATAGAACGTTTCTGTCACACGTGCTTCTTTCTAGCCAACTCTCCCGCCATACAACTAACCATTATTCTGATTTCTGACACTCTTGAAAATTTTGCCTGTTGTGTATGAAGGGAGAAACAATATGTATGGACTCTTTGGTATGTGGCTTTTTTTACTCAAAATCATTCATTTTTATTCCATTGTATGAATAGACCACAGTGTGCTTATTTGTTCCTTCCAAAATGCTTTTGAGAGAAATTAGTTAGTTGCTCCATGCAGACATAATGTTGAATGAAGAAATTTCTCCTAGGTTACACATCTTTATAGAAGTATGTATTTTAAAATTATATAGTACTTCTAAACTATCTAAAGTTTAGATTTAAAAGGAAGAAATTGGCAGTTTTAAACTTTTTTTTAAAATATATTTTATTGATTTTTTACAGAGAGGAAGGAAGAGAGATAGAGAGAAACATCGATGAGAGAGAAACATCGACCAGCTGCCTCCTGCACATCTCCTATTGGGGATGTGCCTGCAACCCAGGTACATGCCCTTGACCGGGATCGAACCTGGGACCCTCCAGTCCGCAGGCCGACGCTCTATCCACTGAGCCAAACCGGTTTCGGCTAAACTTTTTATTAGAAAAGTATTACAAACAGTAGAATGATCTATATATATAAAAGGCTAAGCGACCAGCCAGCCAGGCGGTAGGTATAACGTGCACTGACCAGCAGGGGCAGATGCTCAACACAGGAGCTGCTGAGCGACAGCAACTTTGCAGAGTGCCCTCTTGCACTCTGGGACCTCTCGGGGGATGTTAGACTGCCAGTTTTGGCCCGATCCCTGTAGGCCAGGCCTAGGGACCCCCACCTGCTGGGGGGACCCCCATTCATTCTGCAGATGCCCTTTGAGCCCCGGCGCTGCCCCAGGTGCAGCCGGCTGGGGAGAGACTGCAGGAGTTTGGCTCCAGGGCCTGTGTCCTGCCAATCTTGCCCAGTCCTGCCCCACCGGCCACCTTCTAATTAATTTCCTTTCAATGTGCACAAATCCGTGCACCGGACCTCTAGTAATATTTATATTTAGACTTAATTTTAGCTGTTTTGTTTTTGTTTTTCATTGCCTCTTAATCTTTTTCTCTTAAGAATTTTAAAGTAAATTTTAGACATGGCGCTTCTTCCCTAAATATTCAAGACTAGAGGCCCAGTGCCCAGTGCAAAATTTGTGCACTCAGGGTCGGGGGGGGGGGGTGTTCCTCAGCCTGGCCTGTGCCCTCTCACAGTCTGGGACCCCTCAGGGGATGACCATCTGCTGGCTTAGGCCCGCTCCCCAGGGGGATTGGGCCTAAGCTGGCAGTCAGACATTCCTCTGGCAGCCCTTAGGGGATGTCCACTTGCCAGCGGGGAGCAGGCCTAAGCTGCAGTCAGACATCCTTAGCGCTGCTGAGGAGGCGGGAGAGGCTCCCACCACCACTGCTGTACTGGCAGCCGTCAGCCTGGCTTGTGGCTGAGCAGAGTTCCCCCTGTGGGAGCGCACTGACCACCAGGGGGCATCTCCTGCATTGAGCGTCTGCCCCCTGGTGGTCAGTGTGTGTCATAGTGACCAGTCATTCTGCTGTTAGGGTCAGTTTGCTTATTACCCTTTTATTATATAGGATGTGTCCCTGAATGGGACATTTCTCTAATGACACAATGTCATTGTGCCTCAGAAATTACTAATCACTCCCTAACATTGAGGTAGCATGTGTCGTGGTGAGAGCTCATAACTGAACCTTTTCCTCAGGGTAATGTCATGAAATCTTGGTATTTTACAGGAACAGAAAAAAGCAGCCTCAGAAAAGAAGGCAGCGATGGCGGCTTTGACAAAAGGACAAGAGGGAAGCGCTCAGAAAGCTAAAGAAGTGGCTTCTCTCCCCTCAGAGTCCAGTGAGTCTAAGAGGAGACTTCCAGTCGGTGCTTGTGTGTCTTCTGTGCATGTGGATTATGAGTCTTTTGAGGTTGGCACTGGACAGGTAAGTCCACACAGTGACGAGGGCTGCATCTTTTCCTTTGGAGTCACATATCTTTAGCATCATCACATATCTTTCGATTCTTTAATTGTTTATTCCTCATTTATGGGAGGGGTAGAGAAAACAGATTCTAATAAAAATTGTATGCTTCCTTTATAATGTTCAAAATAAGGGGTTGAGTGTGTACTGAATAAATCATATAACTTTTGAAATTCTCTTCATTTCAGCTTTCTATCAATTTTATAGCATTTTTCTCTCATAGCCAATAACAGAAGTGGCAATAGTTAGAAAATTCTGCTTAGAATATATTCCAGTTTCTGTGAGAGAAACTGCTGTGTTCACTGAAGGTGTGTGTTTTTAGTATTCATAATGTTTTCCTTGGGGAAACATTGCTTTAAAAATGGATCAAGTGGCCAAAACCGGTTTGGCTCAGTGGATAGAGCGTCAGCCTGCAGACTGAAGGGTCCCAGGTTCGATTCCGGTCAAGGGCATGTACCTGGGTTGCGGGCACATCCCTAGTGGGAGATGTGCAGGAGGCGGCTGATCGATGTTTCTCTCTCATCGATGTTTCTAACTCTCTATCTCTCTCCCTTCCTCACTGTAAAAAAATCAATAAAATATATTTTTAAAAAAATGGATCAAGTGGTTAATGATGGAACATTTAATAATCTACTTTGATATTCTTGTATCACTGCCGTTGAAGTCTGAAATGTCTTTTGGATGTTGCTTTCAGCATATTTATGTCATAAATAAGGCTCCATTATCATAAGTGAGTTCATGACTGATGTCAAAAGGAAAGCAGGAAATGGAACTGAATGCTTGTTCAAGCTTTTGAGCCCAATTCATTTATAAAGATTGACTTTTAAAAATGTCTCTCTCTTTTTAAACATGAGAAAGTTTGAACAGACTCTAGCAAATAAAGGCAGCTTTTTTCTCACCTCCCTGTGAAGGAAGGATCAGGGTGTAGGAGATGTGTGGAACCATGAGCTCCATGCCACCTGGACACTCACTGTGTGCCTTTCTCTGGGACTTGGCCTTCGTCATGAAACTGGAATCACGGTTGTCAGTAGCTTTGAGCTCATCTCCCTTCAGCTTTATGGTCACAAAGAAAGGAATCTGCCCTGCTAGTATGTCCTGTTAGGAACATTTCAAGAAGGGATCTTATTTGATGTAGTTTAAGTCACAAGTCCATTCGGGACCAATTCTTGTTGCCTGGAGAATGGGGCACAGGTTGATTGTCCCAGCCCAAGTCACCTACCACCTCCATGGTGGGTGGGCTGAGGTGAGCAGGTCGGATCAAAATGTTCTTAAGCATTCCAACCACAGCAACAGCATGTGTTGTTCATTATCAGAAAGCCAAGAAATACTGATTAAGCAAATGAAGATTAAAATATAACCTTGGAATTTCCTTAACCAGAACATAATAACATTAGCTGCTTGAAGAAGACCTTCTAGACTTTTATTTGTGCATATATTTTCACAAATACAGGAAAATACTGCATGTAATGCTTTACTAAAGCCATGTACTGCTGTTCTCAAAGAACATACAGTTGAACCTTGCACAACATGGGCCAGTTCACATTGGAGTTGTTCAGGGGTCAGCTGTGTGTATTAGGGATATATTCTGTGTCAATAAACATTTTCCTAAACTTTATTTTTAACGACCATTGTGTTTCACTGTTTTGAAGGTAATGCTTCATTCTGACATTTACTTATTGGATGTAGCTTCCTTAGGAAAGTACCACAAACTGAGAGGCTTAAAACAACATAAATTTACTCTCACGTTTCTGGAGGCTGGAAGTCCAAGGTGGAGGTGTCAGCAGGGCCATGGAGAGGGACTCTTCCTTGCCTCTTTTGAGTGTCTGTTGATTTGCCACATGTTCCTTGGCTTATAGATGCATTACTCCGGTCCTCCGTTTTCACAGGGCATCCTCCTGTCTTCACATCATCTTCCCTCTGTGCATTTTGTCTGCGTCCAAATTTACCCTTTTATAGTAACACCAGTTATATTGGATCAGGGCCTACCCTAAGAACTTATTGTAGCCGAAACCGGTTTGGCTCAGTGGATAGAGCGTCGGCCTGCGGACTGAAAGGTCCTGGGTTCGATTCCGGTCAAGGGCGTGTACCTGGGTTGCGGGCACATCCCCAGTGGGAGATGTGCAGGAGGCAGCTGATCGATGTTTCTCTCTCATCGATGTTTCTAACTCTCTATCTCTCTCCCTTCCTCTCTGTAAATCAATGGAATATATTTAAAAAAAAAAAAAAAAGAACTTATTGTAGCTTAATTATCAGTATAAGACTTGCCAAATCAGGTCTTTTGGGGGAGGACAGCCCATAAAATTGAACATACAGGATCTTTCCAGTGTTTTAATCTTTTAAGCGACCCAGTGATGAACAGTTTTAAACCAGTTTTTCTGTGCACATTTTTTATTCTTTCTTTCCATTAAATGACTAGAAGGTTAGCTGGGACAAAGGATGCATAAAAGAAAATATTGGTAGTTGTTGCTACTCGCCGCTTGAACGGCTGTGGCTGTTGGCATTCCCACTGTGTGGGCCCACTTACATACAGATTTTTTTCAATACTGTACATGTGTGTTCTCTTCCTTATGATTTCCTAAGGAAAACATTTTCTCTTCTCTAGCTTACTTTAAGAACACGGGGGATTGCCCCTCTCCCCATCGCCCTCATTAATACAGACCGTCCCCAACTTACGATGGTTCCACGTACGATTTTTCAACTTTATGCTGGTTCAGGAGTGATACACATTTAGTAGGAACTGTATTTTGAATTTAGAAGTTTGGTCTGTTCTCAGGCTAGTGTATGTGGTAGCACGCTGTCCTGTGATGCCGGGCGGTGGCAGGGAGCACAGCTGCCAGGCAGCCAGGCTGCCACAAGGGCCCACAGTCAGTGTGTGCTGGATGTTGGGTTTTGTGTTGTCACATAAATTAGTCAACACTTTACTACAAAGTAGGCTTTGTAGGAGATGATTTTGCCTAGCTGTGGGCTAATGGGAGTTTTCTGAACCTGTTTAAAGTAGCCTAGGCTCAGCTGCGATGTTCTGTATCACATGCAGTTTTCACTTCATATATTGTCAACTTATGGTCATTTCTTATTGCTCTTTGTTTCTTTCCAGGTTTCTGTTGTTTATAGCTCATTAGACTTTGAACCAGAGATTTTCTTTGCCTTGGGATCTCCAGTTGGTATGTTTCTCACTATTCGAGGAGTGGATCGGATAGATGAGAACTACAGACTTCCTACCTGTAAAGGATTCTTCAATATTTATCATCCAGTGAGTGAATTGAATTAACTTCTGTTTTGAAGCTGAAGAAGCTGTGCTCTTTATCCTAATAGATTCTCAGAGTCTTATTTCTTAGGAATTAATACTGATTTGGATTTTGTACAACTCAGTACTCTATTCTTATAGATACAGTCCAGTACTCTCCAATAAACTTTTCAACCAAAAAGCCTTTGTTCAAGGAAACTAGAGGCCTGGTGCACGAAATTTGTGCACAGGAAGGGGGGGGTGTCCCTCAGCCTGGCCTGCACCCTTTCCAATCTGGGATCCCTCTCACAATCCGGGACCGCTGGCTCCTAACTGCTCACCTGCCTGCCTGCCTGATCGCCCCTAACCCCTCTGCCTGCCTGCTGGATCACCCCTAACTACTCTGCCTGCCTGATTTCCCTAACTGCTCCCCTGCCAGCCTGATCACCCCTAACTGCCTCTGTCTTGGCCCCCGCCACCGTGGCTTTGTCTGGAAGGACGTCCAGAAGATGTCTAGTCTATCCAGGCTAATTAGCATATCACCCTTTTATAAGTATAGATAATTCTGTTGCTTTGTGGCAAAGTAATTTTATCTACAAACTTGGAAGTCTTCTTACAATTACCAGTATTTTGAATAGGTGTGAAAAAAAGTAAATATGTCAGGTTTGCCAGTTTTGGGTGTGTGTTTTTTTTTAACCCAACTAAGGTATATAACTCAAAATAAAATAGATTTTTTTATAAATTTCCATTTTTGTATTTACAGCTTGATCCAGTGGCATATAGACTGGAACCTATGATTGTTCCTGATTTGGACCTCAAAGCAGTTCTCATTCCACATCACAAAGGCAGAAAAAGACTTCACTTAGGTAAAAAGTAAATACCAGTTATACTGGTAAAACTTCCTTCCTTCCCATTTTTAAAATATTAACACTAAGTCCTTCCTTACAGAATTAATGTTCAGTGCCTACTATGTTGAGAACTTGTTTACTACATAATTGATGGTGCTATAAGGAATATTATGAGGAGTTTCTTCTCCTGTTAACTTTATCCCTGACAGCATTCTAACTGATGAGACATGTATGGAATCAGAGAAGGTGGTAATAAAGTGACATGATGCATACACTTTGATAGAATTTGGCTATAATCTTTGAAATTGAGAAGCAGAGTAGCATTTGAACTAATGACCAAACCATCAAGAAATAAGGTTGATGTTCTCAAGTCAAGTGGGTGTTTATTTCCTTACTAACAAGACTGACTTTTCATGTTGAAAACATCCATTGATTCTAAGTGGGGTTTAAGTATCTCGTATGTCTGCTAATGGTTTAAAAGAAGGAAAAGTGATCATGCCCTCTTATTTGAAAGTTTTTTGGGTTTTTTTCTTTCATCATGCTTTAAATTTAACTCTTTTCGAGTCAAAATGAGAAATTTAATATTCAAAGACCTTGATTTCAAATAGGAATTATTAGACTAAAGTAGAAAAGATGAAGGGGTAAGAGTTTCTTCACTTTTAAATTCGGTTTTATCACAACCTCACATTTTAAAATTGTTTCACTGTTAAAGATTAGAAAAAGTCATCTTTTTACAGTAAGAAAAAGCACATGCCTATGTTTAATTACATTTTTAGGGTATTGAGCTCCTTTTTTTCGGAGTGAGGAAATTTATAGATTTTGGCTGGATCAGGTTTAGTCATTACAGAAATGACAGGGATAAGATTCCTCAAAACATTTTAACATGTTGGAGGTTTTTGGTTGAGATACTCCATCTATATGACATTTAAGAGAGGACTAGGGCCCTAGCTGGTTTGGCTCAGTGGATAGAGCGTTGGCCCGCGGACTGAGGATCCTGGGTTCAATTCTGGTCAAGGGCACATGCCTGGGTTGTGAGCTCAATCCCCGGTGGGGGGCCTGCAGGAGGCAGCCAATCAATGATTCTCTCTCATCATTAATGTCCTCTCCTTTCCTCTCTGAAATCAATAAAAATACTTAAAAAAAAAAAATAGAGAGAGAGAGGACTAGGCAGTGAATAATGTTAACTTTAGTTTTAATTTCTGTGGTGCAGAATTTTACCTACTGACTAATAACCTGATGTGTTGTCTTCATCTCTTTAGAGTTGAAAGAAAGTCTCTCTCGCATGGGATCTGATTTGAAGCAGGGTTTTATTAGCTCTCTGAAAAGTGCCTGGCAGACATTAAATGAGTTTGCCCGTGCTCATACCTCTTCAACTCAGCTGCAAGAAGAATTGGAGAAGGTAGCCAATCAAATCAAAGAAGAAGAAGAAAAGCAAGTAGTTGAAGGTAAATTTGATAATATTTAAGACCTTTCCAGTTCTTCAGAATGTTTTTTTTTCAATGTAACCCATACATCATTTAATCATGCTTTTTCGTTCTAGTCTTCTTAGTTAAAATATAGTGACGCCTCCTCTAAATGAAAATATTTTATGCTAAACTATATACTTGAAAATGCATGTCTTCCTTTCTAACGAGGTTTTTGCCTGATAGTTGCTGAACTTTTTACTCTGCAATGTTAAAGTTTCATTGAGATTCCAAAGGCCAGAGCGGAAGGTCAGAGTTGAGAACCAAGTTTATGTTCAGGCACTTGAAAGACTCACTCGGAGAAACGATCTTTTCTGATGCTGTTGTTTGACTGTGTTGTTATGGACTTGACTGCCATGTCAGGTCATTGTGCCGTGATGTTTTTGAATTTTTCAGATTCTAATTCTATTTCCTTTCTTTCTGCAATGCTTTCTCACCCCTTTTCTTCAAAAGTTCTGTCAGCTCGTGGGCTCTTTCTCCTCTCTCTGGTAACCAGCCCCGCTTCCTCGGGCTCTTTGGAGGAATGGGAAATGAGCCTGGTAGCTCCCCAGGTTGCTACGTGTGTCAAGCAATATTCTCACTGAGCCCAGAAAGTCAGCTAAAGTCAAAGGATAATGATTAAGTGATTGACTTTGATATTGAAATGGTTTAAATTCTAGCAGAAAAGGTTGTTGAAAGTCCAGATTTTTCCAAGGAGGAAGACTACTTAGGAAAGGTTGGAATGCTGAACGGAGGCCGTCGAATTGACTACGTTCTTCAAGAAAAGCCAATAGAGAGTTTTAATGAGTATCTTTTCGCTCTTCAGAGTCATTTGTGCTATTGGTAAGTATTTTCTTCTTTGATAACATTCAGGTGGCCTTTAGGTGCTAGCACAGGAAGCAGTTGTAGTTTTAGTGAAACTCTTACTGATTTATCATTTGTTCCTTAACATTCATTTGAACATCTATCTCTTCAAATATTTTCCCCCTTTAGTTTAGTTACCCACAAGATGGCAGTAGGTCATCTGCCTTTGACCAGAGGCCTTGGTGCTAGCAAGGACTGTTTTGCAGGGATGCCTCTCCCAGGATGGGAGTGGTAGGAGGGACGGAGAAGAGCCATCTCTTTCCATATCCCCACTCAACCAGGAGAACTGCAGTGGGTGGTTTTGCAGCTGAGTGGTCGCCATCCAGTTTCTAAGGACAGCTTTGGGAGTGCACTACTTGTTCTCATTTGCCCTTCTAGGTAGAGTTGAATAGAATAAAAGCTGCATTTCCCACCTTTATGCCTAGAAATTACTTCTAATTGTCTCATAAGAAAATGTGCGCTTATTTTTTATAGGGAATCTGAAGATACGGCCCTGTTATTACTTAAAGAAATTTATCGAACAATGAACATTAGTCCAGAACAGCCCCAGCATTGATTGGACCTCAGCTTCACTCTGTGAGTTTATCTTTATTGTGTGCATAAATTCTGAATATTCCATTCTGAAGTGTTTTTTATGGCATTGATGTTCATCAACAATTTTCCCATTTTTGTTTTCTTTGAGTGTTTTTTATTTTTATGTAAAAGTTCAGATTAGAGACAGCAAAGGAAGGGAATTAGTGTACAGTTTACACTTCTGACTTGTAACAGTCTTCTTATTCTGCATAGAATTTGAGTTCTTTTAAGTGTCTTTTAAAAATAGATTCTCAGGAACATCAGCTAGGAATTTCTTTGGTTGTAGGTTAACAGAACCTAAGAGGTTTACTCAAACAAATGGAGGTTTAATGTTATTATGTAACAGGGAGGGTTCGTTCGTTGAGTGATGCCAACAGATGCCCAGATTGTTTGCATCTTTTCGCCTGCATGTTGGCTTCTGCTGCCTCATAGTTAGGAGGTGGCTGCTGTAGTTGCAAACATCACATCTATACTCAAGGCATGACTAAGGATGAAGGGCAGTATTGGTTGTATCTGTCCCTTTTAATTAGGAAAGCAAAATCATGTCCAAGGTTTACTCATGTGTATTGACAAACTGTATCACATGTCCCATGTCTCCCCACAATCCCAAACTGCACGCAGGATTGTACAAGTGATGTTTGAAGCATTTCCAGTCTTATAGAGGATAGGACTAGAGAAGGGAATTAAACATGATGAGCCAACCTACAAGTCAGCCATACTATATTCCTGACTGTCCTCCTGAGACACCTGACACATACCTCTTTTTCCTTACTAGATTATGCATCACTTTAAAAAATGGGTAATGTGTTTTTTACAAGTTAGAAGTTTTAAAGCCTTTGAAAGAGAAAAACACAAACTGTTGAGCTCTGAATTACTGAAGTCAAAAGTAGTTCCTGGCAATTTTTGGTTTTCTAATAATAAATTATAAGTTGGGGATGTGCCTGCAACCAAGGTACATGCCCTTGACCGGAATCGAACCTGGGACCCTTGAGTCCGTAGGCCGCTGAGCCAAACCGGTCAGGCTGTATTTATTCTTTTGTCAATTGCCTATTCTTGACCTTTACTTATTGTTCTGGAGGTGCGGGGTAGGGTATTTTTATTTCTTATTGATTAATAATTATGATATTTAATAGTAATAACCTTTTACCATTGCACATTTGTAATTTATTTTTGCTTATACTTCGGGTATTTTGGGGGGTTGTGGGTGGGGAGCATGGTTTTAAAATACGTAGGCCAACCTTTTAAGATTCTTATTTAAAAAATACATATATGTATATATATATGTATATATATATATATGTGTGTGTATATATATGTATAGGTATATGTGTGTGTATATATATATTTTATATGCCCAACATTTGTTTTCTAGGCTTTCTGCATCTCTTCTATTGACTTATTTATCTGTTTACCATATTTCACTGACTTCAGATTTTATATTTTTCACATTTCAGCGTCTTTAAATTTGGAATGCTTCTTACAAACAGCTGTTGCCTGGAGGGAAGTTGAGTTCTGGACATTGTTTGCATGTTTTGGCCGATCATTGGGGGCACTGCCACCCTGCGCCTTCTGAAGCGAATGTCTCTGAGAGTTTCTTGGGCTACGCTGCTATTGTGAATTCAGACACAGAATTTGCAGGCAGGACAGGGTGGGTGTACTAGTTCAGCCACCAAGGTATCCCCTTCCTCCATCCCCATTGTCGAGGAGGAGGTGTGCAGACTTCTCTGCCATCCCTTCTGCGGGAATAGTTATTTTTTCACCCTTCCCTGAGGCTGTAGCCGTTTGGCTTCTCACTTTTTGTGCAGGTCTCTGTCTCCTTTTAGGTTCGTATCTTGGGCATCTTTTATTTGCATGGTGCGTAAAATAATGGTGTATTAGATTCATTGAAATATGGTGTTTTATTATAACTATAGTTTTTACTGTCTGGCAGTGCAAGTTATTAGTATGCCATAGTCTTGGCAATGATTCAAAATAACTTTTGAAATTATTGAAGTTCCCCATTAGTCTCTCTTCACTAAACAAACAGCTCAAACAATATAGCCCTAGGATTTTAATATCACCTAATACGAAAAAGTAAGACCCTTTCATTTCACACTTAATTTGTTCATTGTTCATTGTTTTATTTCTTCTACTTGGTTGTAAAATTGAGGCAAGAACTTAAGCTCCTAATACTGAACTAATACTATGAAGTAATTAATTTAAAATATTAACAATTCAACGTACATGGTTCATTCAAGGAGAGATCAATTTTGCTGAATTCTTTTATGTTTACCTCATTTTTTCCTTTCTAGAATTATTCTTAAGCCCCAGATTAACCTGTCAGGAACTTCCTTTTACTCTCTATACTCACCATGATATGAAGGTCACCTGCTATGAACCTCACAGAATGTCCCTGGCTGACTCCTGTCCCTTCCCTCTGGTGGCCTGTCTGTCTGAGGATGTGCTCACAGGCTTGCTTTTTGCAGGCCCTCACAGTGTGTTCTTTGGGTCCCGAAAGGAACAACAGTGCATGACTATATTATTACTGTAAGCTTGTGAGATTCACCAAGGCTTTCTTTTTCTTTTAAAGACTCTTGTCTTTCCAGAAAGTCACCATATAAATTACATTGCTGAGAAAATTCTCAGAGGACATTCCCATTTATTCCTGGGATGGACTGACAGACAAAGTAATGAGTTGACAGTTGCTCAGATACAATTCTCAGATGTAGGAATTCATTTAGAAGAAAACATACAGAACAAAAGGACAATGGAAACAGTACCACATTTGGACAGTGTAGATAAAAAATGTAATCATTGAAATGATGCAGTTAAAAATGCCTCAGTTCAGTTGTCAAAGTAGTGTGTGATGTCAATGAAGAAATGCAGCATGCAGAAGGGCGTTTCTGTTTCTTAAAAACCTGTTGCAGTGGGCTGTTAGACTTGTGTTTTTTAAATGTAGTATGTTCTTTTATTCAAGTATGGACTGCTTGAGACTATAGTAGTATGAGTTAAAAAAACCTTGTGTTCTACTTTAAATGTGAATTGTTCTGAACTGCTTTAATGCAGCGTCACTGTATTTGTTAAGAGGCACTAACCACAGCCACTTATATTCCAAGTAGAATCTAAGGTTTTGATAAAGCTGCGGAGGGATGGCTGTGGGAGGAAGGGCAGCGCCTGACTGACTGTGCGGCCATCCTCTGAAGCTCTCCCAGCCCAGCATGTCGTTTCCTGAGGGTGGGGTGGGGTGGGGTGGGGTGTGTATAGGGTGCTGTGCAGTCACCCTGTCCTGAAGCTCCAGGTAATGTGAGAACCAGACCAGAGGATTTTTGATTTTTTATTTTATTTGCTTTGTATTAATTAATTTCATTTATACCAAAGTGTTTGAAAGTATGAAATGTATTGTTTCTAGACTATATATCAACTTCATGAAAAGACTGTTCTGTAATATTTCATTTTGTCTTACTATAACTTTAGATTATCTTGACTCTTTTCCTAATACTACATGGAGATACTGATTTTTCTTCTTTTGTTATATAGTAGAAACATTTTACACTGTTTACATCGTTCTCATGGAACATAGAATTTTTTAGAAGCAACATGTGATACACATTTTTGTGTATATATTCTAATTAGTGTGAATAAAACAGTGACATCAATGCATCTTTTTAAAGTATCAAACTTCTGTATTTCTCGTATCTTCCTTAAAAGTTTGGCATTTATTTACTTTTCGTTGTGAGTACGTGCTATATATCATTAATGCATAGCATTTGCTCCTAATAATAGAATTAGGACAGTAGAATTGTTGAGCTGCAGTGGACCCCAGAGAACGTCTATTCCAAGCACCTTGTGTATAGCTGAGGACTTGGCACTCAGTGCCGTCTGCAGACGGCGAGTACAGGCCTGGGCCGGAGCACAGCTTCCCTGGCTCCTCTGTCTTCACTTCTCCAGGCCAGTGCTGCTACTTTTAACTTGTTCTCCCTTGATTTCCCAAGGCTGATGAAATTTAGAAAAGTGAGGATTATTTATGTATATTGTAATAAATTCTAATGTGATTTTGCAATTTATAACTGGTTTTGTCTGCGTTATTCAGCCTGTGTCTTCTAAATATTGGGCAGAGGAGGAGTACTGGGCACAATTCTGGAAGAAATGTGTTCCCGCCCAGGTTCAGGAAACCCTGTGATTTAATTTTACACCAAGAAACGTGCTCCGCCTGTGGTGTTTAATATATTGTTAGTGATTTCAGAGAGGAAGGGCGAGGGAGAGAGAGAGAAAAACATCAATGATGAGAAACTGATCAGCTTGCCTCCTGCACACCCCCTGCTGTGGATCAAGTCCTCAATCCCGGTATGTGCCCTGACCTGAAACGAACTGTGACCTCCTGGTTCTTAGGTTGATGTCCAACCACTGAGCCACGCTGGCTGAATGCCTGTGCTATTCATATCACTCTTCAACCTCTCACAAAAACCGAATAAACAGTGCGTTCCCAGAGGGCAGTCTCCACTTATTAGCATATGGTTCACTATTGTCATCACCATGCCTACCATGCCTATTGTCACCTAGTAACTCACTTTCCAAATATTCATTGAATAAAAGAATTTAAAAAATAAAAAACATAATTTTAACACTTGGACAAGACCTTGGAAGATGATATAGATCAGTGGTTTGCCAACTTTTAAAAGGCAGGAAAACCTTTTTTCAAATGAAAACTCATCAAATTTATCATATAAACTAGATGAGAGTATAGCTGCTAAGTAAAGCTTGACATCCTCCCCTTTTTTCCCAGGAACCAGCCCCTGATCTAGATCAGTGCCCTTCTTTTTCTCAGGAAGAAATCAAGTCTGCAGTTATTCTGATTTCATAGGAATGGTTTGGGACAAACACTAAACTTGTCAGAAAGTCATCCTAAAGCAGATGAGGATGGTGACCTGGGTCGCGTTTCTTAACATGGTATGGAACGAGAGGAAGCTGCTTTCCAAGCATGACAGACCTCTGTGTATGTCTCTTTTTCTTTCTTTTTAAAAAAACACTAAATTTTTTCCTATTACCATTTATGTCCCCCTATACCCTCTGCTGCCTCCCCCACACTGTGCATTTTTGATCTTAAAACCAGAGTGTGATTATAATAAGTGGAAACTAAAACATTTTATTGAGTTTTGAGGTAGGTATGTTATTGGAAAGGTTGGTCTGCATTGAGCCTTGAAAATGAGGAAGCCGAGAGTCGCTACCTCTGCTGGCAGGAAGATCACTTATTCGCAGTAGTACCTCACGGCCCGTGTTCTATCGGCTGAGTATGTACTGCCGGTCAGCCCTGTCCCAGAACTCCAGGTGATTGGTCTTTAGATTACCACTGTTTTAGGTGTTGACGACTTGATACCTTAGTGCTGTACCATAGTGTTTACCCAGCAACATTCCGGTGGTTTCCCAGGCAGATTTTGCCACCTGAGAAGAAGGTGATTGAACGGCAGGTACTGAATGTTGGTTTTCTTTCAAGTTGCAGTTCTCATTGTAACCTAGTAGCTGGCATTCAGGCTGAGTGTGAGTCGGGGCCCCAGGACGGGGTCCTTGAAGGGAGCAAGGAGGACTTGGCTCCTTTGCGAGCAGAGGTGCCGTCATGGTGATCCCACTGTTCCCGTTTCCCTGTGAAGCATTGGTGACTGTCAGCTGCTCGTCTCCTTGGTATTTCTGTACTCTCAGCAGGTCACCAGTCTTGTCCTGGCATTTCACCTCTGCAGGCTCTGCACTGCCCTGAGCCTACCAAAACCGGGTCGCATAGTCATGAGCCCTGCTGCACATCTGGTTGTGTTTGTGGCCCAGTTCTCGGCTGTGAGTCCTTGCGAAGATCCTCCACCCGCCCGCCCCACCCCCCACCCCCGCACTCCCCAAGTCTCAGGAAAGTGGTGTTTATTGGACAGTTTCCTGTCATGAAATTCCTCCATCTCATACAGTGCATGTGACAGTGCTGGGCGCATAGCAAGGACTCCAAACGTCAGCTGGTTACCAGCGTTGTTGCTCTTCCTTCGCCCTGAGCACTTGGGTTTGGGAAGACCCAGGCCTTCCGGGCCGGTCGCTGCCACTTCCTGTCCTCCTGGCTTGGGCTTTGGCCAGGTGTTCTGTAGCTGAGACAAAAAAGAGAAGCTGAGTGTCTGCTTCAGCGGCCTAGGTGTTTGCAGGTTGTGGGGTATTTGTCCTGTGGCTAGCTTCTTTCATTTAGCACCATGCCCTCAGGGCTCATCCATAGTGTAGAATTAACCAGAACTTCCTTTCTTTTAAAAGGCGAATAACATTCCATTGTATTTATAGACCATAGTTTGTTTGTGAACACTGGGGTGCTTGCCCCTTTGGCTGTTGTGAATAATGCTGCCTCGAACATGGGTGTACCCATGTCACTTGGAGTCCTTGTTCTCCATTCCTTACGGTATATGTGCCGGTGGATATTTGAAAGCTGTAGAGCATTGAGGAAGAAACTCCCGAGTGCCTCCCCTGGTGTCAGGAGCCCTGGCTAGACTGGCCTCACTGTCGCAGCCTCTGATTGTGTCCCTGCATGTTGAGCTTGCCAGGTCCTACCAGCCTGCTGCCGCAGCACTCGGGGCTGCAGGAGGGGGAGACAAATGAGAGGTTTGCTGCTGCTGCTGCTGCGATCAGGACTTCCACAAATGTACGTTTGTCTATTTTATTGTGTAATTCCAACTGCCAGAATGACCCTGAACAGTGCACAGACTGCAATAAAGCATCAAGAATTGGCTCCTAGGAAAATAAAAATCAGAAGGAAGAAACAGCGGCAGGAGAAAGAAATTACTGGGAAGCATTCAGAAGGAAATGCCTTGGCTGTTTTTGACGTTTCCCCCGATTGTTTAAACTCTGAATTCACTGCAGTGTTGCTGTTGGTGTTGGAAGACTGCTGACAGCCTGGCCTGCCAGTGGGAGGTGGTTCAATAAAGCACACTCCTCGACACCCTGGGACACTGTGTAGCTGTAAAAAGGAACAGTCAACCTCTCTGCAGAGAAAGAGCTACCAGACATTTTAAGTGAAATACAAAAGGCAAATTGCTGCATATATTGGAGAGTATAATGTCCTTTGTGGGACAAGGGAGCAAACGAGAGAGAGAGAGAGAGAGAGAGAGAGAGAGAGAGAGAGAGAGAGAGAACATATCATACACTCTCATGCTTGTGTAAATATAATGAAACTCTGGAAAGATGCATAACAAACCAGTGTCAGTGGTTATATATAAGGGTGGGAAGGAGATTGTCACAATATGACTTTATATATACTTTTTATTTTTGAGCCATGTGACTATATCACCTACTGTAATAAAGCGAAAGGGGTTATATTTTCCCACCAGCTTGACCAGCGGAGAGGCTTGACATCTAAATTAAGTTGATTTATAGGCAATAAACAATTGTACAATTTGTTGTGAGGAAAACAAATTTGTTGCAAGCTATTTAGAATTTATCTGTGGTCAAGGAAGCCTACAACTTGTTCTAATTCCAATTCTCGAGACGCCTGAGAAGAGACTGGAGGGGATGGTGCTCAGAGCCTCCCTCTGCAACTGGTCCTGAACTCTGTAGAAAGGAAAGCTTTGGGTCCGAGGTCTGGGAACTGCAGTTGGGCAGGGCAGGAAACCAAAGCCAGGATGTACCAGGACTGGGTTTTCCTTGGGGCTTTTCTCTCCCTCACGTTGCCCTGCGTGACCCAAGGTGGTTGCTGGCACTCTCCAGCAATGGCTAGACCAGAACTGACTCCTCAGCCAACAGTCAGCAAGAAACTGACGCTTGAAAGCAACCGCTCGGTGACCTTGGATTGGATTCTCCAGTCCTGATCAAGCCTTGTGATGACTATCGCCTCAGCCTACAGCTTGACGGCAGCCTCGTCAGAGACCCTGAGACAAATTCACTCAGCTCCGCTGCTCTGAACTCTGTGTGTCAGATAACACTGTTTGTTGTTTTAAGCTGCTTAGTTTGGGGTTGACTTTCTGTGCAGCAACAGATAACTAATATAAGAGGACAATCACAAATGGAGACTTTCATAAGTGTTAGCAATCACTGCATTTAGATATCACAAGTTTTTGAGAATTCACGTACAGATATGAGCTATTTTCTTTAAATAAGCTTTTTCTTTTTGAATCATTTTAGATTTACATACAAGTTGCAAAGGCAGTGGAGAGGGTTTCCAAGCAGCTCTCACGCAGTTTCCACCATTGTTATGTCTTTTATCAACATCGTACGTTTGTCAAAACTAAGAAACTGATGTTGGTACATTGTGTTAACCAAACTCTGGTTTTCCATGATGAGCCTCTTTCTGTTCCAGCGTCCCCCCCAGGGACCCACATTGCATTTAGTTATCAGATCTCCCGTGGCTCAGCCTATCTTTGTCTTTCATCCCCTGGACAGCGGTGTGGGCTATGTCGAAATTACTCCTGTTTGGTGGGTTTTCTTTGACTGTGACAATGCTAGGAAACTGAACCACTAGTACCCAAGCTTTACAAGGGTTGCAACACTTACCTGTTTGATAATTGGTTTTGTGTTTATTTGTACAATTATATGGTTGTCTGCCGTCCCTACTAGCCTCCAAAGTCCGTGAAGGTAGGGACTGTGTCTGCTTTTGTGGACCTAGCATGATGTCTGCAACATAGTAGTTTCTCATCAGTATATGCTGAATACATATATTCATTCATACATACTAGTATGGGCGCACACATGTAGTTAATGATCCATAGTACTTTTATTGAATAAAGGAGCCTCAGCATTCCTCTGAGGCCTGAGAATTGTGTCTACAGTACAGTAAGTCCTAAACAAATCGTGACTTTTTGCCAGACACACTGCAGTACTTTACTACACTAGCCGGGTAAACGAGCATGTGATTCAGTTACATAAAACGGGAATTGCAAAATTCCACAGACAATGCTTTGCCTCCCTTAGTGAGGAAGTCTTGTTTGGTACCTGGGGATTGTTCCTCAAGTCCAGCCTGATACAGTTGGTAGGGGGAAGCTGCCGATGGGCACAGCGCTGCCCTCCCAGAAGCAGGCACCAGGTGTGGGCCGAGGACAAAGAGAGAACTGTCAGGTCCTCAGGAGCGGGCCTTGCAGAGAAGCTTCACAGGCTAACAGCACGAGGGGCGGAAATGTGGGTTCTCGGAAATCTGAAGCCTAAGTTCAGAAAAACGCTCTACTTGAATGCAGTTTCATTGTAAGTCAGGGCAAAGCTCTCATACACTCTTAACATTTGATTTTAAAATAGTCACTCTTTAATAATCCACTTTGTGTTATATAAATGTTGGTATTTTATATTTATGTTTATAATATGATATTTTTATTCTGGATAATTATTGTTATTTTAGTTAAGATGCTAAGTGCAAATCATTTGTTTCACTTTTTATGGTGGGAAAGGTTGAAGCGGTTGTGATGGCACCATTTGGGAAGTCCCATGGTAATGGAGTTGGGGCATGAGGAAAGCTGAGCTGGTGACATCTGTGGCCGCAACAATAATGCGTTCCAGTGGCAGCTCCGCTGGCTTGTTATTACTGGCTTCATGGGGTGCTTTATATGTAACTTAGAAATAATAATAAATTGGAGTTGGACTCTTGGCTCCTCTCCCAGATTAAGTCCCTTGAATGTTTATCTGACACAAGAGTTAGAAAGAATTCAATTGTAGACCTGTATATTTATCTAAACGCATTGACAAATTTTTTTTTGTATATAGAAGAAGTAAAAATGTGTTTCAGAGTAAAATACAGAAAAAGTCGTTAAAGTAACAATTCAGGATTGGGACTGTAACATATTTCGCTAGTGACTATGTAACCCAATAAATCAGGTTGGTTTGTTAATTTTCCTTATAATTTATTTTCCATATTTTTCAGCAAGCTACTAAAAATTCAGCTTTAAACATGTCTGTGTTTTACCTAAGACCTTCTATGGAAAGAATTACTTATGTCCATATTTTAAATTATTTGCTCTCATGAAATTTTCATGACCTTACCCAGATTGCTATTCCATAAAAGAGCTCATTCATTCATTCACCCATTATTTGTAAAGGCCTTGCATTGGCTTCCCAATGGTTAGCTCAGTGACATATAGTGGCATTTCATGCACATGCACTGAATAAAGAAATGTCTGCATGCACAGAACATTTAGAATGGATTTCCTAAGATGTCATCACTTGGGATGGCTAATTTTCTTTCACTGTATGTTCTTTAATAGTAAAAACAATAATAGGTGGTTTTTGTTAAGTATTTACTATATATCAGACACTATTTTCTGGTGAATAGTGACTGCCTCCCTTCCTACAGCCCAGTAGAAGGCAGGGACTTGCCCTCTCTTAACTGCTTCCCCCTTACTAGTTGGAAAGTAGAGAGGCGCTGAGCCAGTAATTTATTTATGTTCTGCCCCATGCTGCATCATCCTGGTTCCAACTTGTCAGATGCAAATAAAAACTGATGAGCTAATCTGTCTCCAACTAACAATGATAAGGAAGATTAAGTGTTTGGGTGTACGCTCTGTCCCGGCATTTCTCCCCCGCAGAGTTCACCAAATAGAGACGTGGTTAAACTAGCCACCCGTTGAAACACTTCTAAAAGGGGAGTATCAGCCACTCATTTATTCATGGGGAATGCTTAGCTCATTTTTCCTCCAACACCAAGCTGAAATCTACATTAAGGAACAGGTTTATCTATTTAGAGGTGAAGGAGGAAGTGGTGGTGGGGGAGAGGAAGGAATCATGGTGCATGGAGGCGCTTTTGACAATTCAGAAGGCAAGGGAGGCTTGCTGGGTGCTGGGAGGGGAGGAGGCGAGGTTAACTCCGGCTCTTCAGAGATTTAGTCCAAGTTGGAGGAGTTTATAGTCTCTGCTCTTTCCTATATATTTATTAGAAAATCATGCTGAACTCACCTGGTGGGACTCTTGTCCTTAGTGCTGCCCAAAGGGAGAAAAATGAATTGGGGTTTTTGCTCAGGGAAGCTTTTGCCTTGGCAGCCTTTCACCTGGTGGCTAATTGTGAATCTCAGAAGCTGAAACTAATTAGGCATCAAGAAATTTGAAATCTCAGTAAATAGGACATTCTGACTTTTGTTTCCCTCTAAAAGCCAAGTTTGCTTATGTCCACCTCTTGCTATTATGAAGGAAAGTATGATCCAAATGTCCTAACACCAGTAGGTCTCCAAGATATATTAAGAGAACAGATACAGTCACATTGAACTATGGGGATACGTTCTGAGAAATGCGCTGCGAGGTGGTTTTGTCGTGTGAGCATCATGAAGTGCATTTACCACCAGCACAGGTGGCGTCGCCTTTGCGCACGGAGGCTATGTGGTGGAGGCTATTGCTTCTAGGCTACAAGCCTGTGCAGCATGTCAGTTGTATAAGCAAACATGGGATACAACCAAGCACTAGACTAGAAAAGGATGCAATCACCAGACGCCGTGAACACAGATGTACGAGGCTGCTGACAGCAAACATTTTTTGTAAGTAAAAGGACACTCTAAAATAACAAGTATAGTATAGTAATTACATAAACCAGTAACACTTCTCATTATCATCAAACAGTATGTATTGTACCTAATTGTAGGGACTCAACTTTTATACAACTGGCAGCGCACTAGGTTTGTTTACACCAGCATCACCACAAACACAGGAGTAACGCCCTTGCCCTATGATGTTACCATGGCGACAACTTAACGCAGGGGGCCACCTTGTCACACTGGCAGCTACGAGCTCACGCTGGCGGCTACGTCATCACGCTGGCCGCTACGTCCTCACGCTGGCGGCTACGAGCTCACGCTGGCGGCTACGTCATCACGCTGGCCGCTACGTCCTCACGCTGGCGGCTACGAGCTCACGCTGGCCGCTACGTCCTCACGCTGGCAGCTACGTCCTCACGCTGGCGGCTATGTGGTCACACCGGAGGCTACGCCTTAGCGATGAAAAACGTCTCAGCTCCATGTCGAATTATGGAACCACCGTGGTGTGTGCAGCCCGTCGTCGACCGAAACGTCCTCACGTGGCGACTGTAAGTGTGAGGACGCCGCCCTGCCCGTGAGGCCCTCTATGTTGCACACTCGGTGCCAGAGGCCGTCTGTGCGTGTCTGAGTGAAGGAACTGTCTCGGGACGTGGTTGTGAGGTCACAAAGCGTGACGGGCGTGAAAAGCTCGCAGCGTCTGGCGCCGGCGCAGCGCGGGCTGTGGGTGTGCGGAAGGCTCTGGAACAGCTTGCGCTGAACTTGCAGCCGAGCGGATGCAGCGGTGGGTGGAACAGGGGTCGGTCACCAGCGCCGACCTCGCCCTGAGGTCACGGGGTTCAGACCCTGAGCGTGAGGAAGGGAAACGGGCGCCTCCCGCGACCCCGCTGCCTCCGCGCAGCAGCGGCCAGAGGAGACCGGGTCCAAGGCTCCGTCTTCCGAGGTGTCACCTGAGCCCGTGCACAGGGTGTGCAGGGCGCCCGCGTGGTTTTCCGCTGTTGGGTCTCAGAAGCTGGCTTTCTCCTGGAGGACGTCGCGAGCAGGGGACCAGCCGCGCCGGTTTGCCGGGGACGCACAGGGAGGTCCCGGGGAGCCGGGTCACTGGCGACCCAGGGACAGGGGTTTGCAGGATTGTCTTATGTTCTTGGTGACCTGGGCCTCTGGCCAGGCGCCGTGACAGGCAGCAGGTGACTGTTTTACGGCCAAGAAGAGGCTCTCCCTGTGTTGTGAGCAGGATTTAGATCCAACCCTCTGTCCTCCCAGCCGCCCTGGGCGCTGTGTCCTTGGTGCGTAGGACCGACTCTCTACCCCTCCCCTGCCCTGCGCTTTCGAGCACTGTTGACTGATGTCCCGTGGAACCCGGAGGCAGGAGGTCAGATCTCTGTGTCCCAGGCAGGTGAGGATCCTGGGCTCTTGGCTGATGGCCCCAGCAGCCGTGGCTGAATGTCTGTCTGTCCTGCCCCGGCCACACCATCGGCCGGTCGGGTCGGATGCAGCCCTGGTGCTCTGCGCTCTGGGCAGGGCTCATGAGCCGCTGCTTCAGCGTTGACGTCTGTGAAACGGCAGGTAACAGCCCCACCCGCAGGGCTGTTGGGAGAATGAACGTAGCTGATCACTGCGAGGGACTGCAGCACCTGCAGGTGACACATGAGCTGTTAAGAGTCCATCTCCCTGGTTGTTTGTTGACTGATTTGAATGCGTATTCATGGGCTCATTCCCCACCTTTACCTTCGCTCGCTGGTAAGATCTGCACTTTAAAGGGGATGTGGTTGTGGAGAGCATGCCCTGCAGCCCAGGCTGCCGCAGGTTTCTGTCCGTGAGGTTCATTGGAGTTCTGACTGCAGTGGGCTCGCCTTGAATAGAGGCTTTACGCACAGGCCACCTGCTAGTGCCGCTTGAAGGTTACTCTTTGTAAGTTACGCTGTAACGTCTTTGACCATTAAGACAAGCATGTTCTCGATTAAACATACTTTAAAGGCATGTTAAAATGACAACTCATTTCAATTCATTGGGATAGGTCTTTATTATATTTGATACATAATTTGAAGTTTATGGCTGAGATGTAAAAGTTAACTCTGATAGGTAACTGAAATAGAATATGTGCTTCAGAGGAACTTAACTTTTAATTTTTTATAAACCTTGGTGTAAGTAATAAAACATTTCTCATAGCAGAGTTGCACAACTGAATGAATCCATGAGCTCCCTGAGTGTCAAAGCAAATCAAGCTACTTCAAATCTTATTTGAAGAATAAAACTGTTCAAATTGTTGTGACTTATAAATTCCTGACTGTGGGTTATGGACTCTACATGTCTTGGAAGATGGAATAAACATTTTCTGTAGCGCAAAGCCATATCTTCTCTCCTACAAGAAATCCAACTCACCATGATGACAGCGCATATCAGTGTCGTGGCTGCAGTACTGGGCTGCCCAGCACACTTTATCCCCTTCTTCTCTTAATGGATCCCCTCCTCATTTGGGGGTGGTCCCTCCTTTTCCCCTCCAGCCATGTACTGGGGACTGCTGTGCATAGTATCCCACCTCCCTGACCAGTGTAGTGGCACCTGACCAACTTGGATCCTACTCTCTGTCCAAGTTTCTGTGTCTGCACCAACCAGATGGCTGACCTCCCACAGTTCTGGAGACTGGAAATCCCAAATCAAGGTGCTGGCAAGGTTGGCTCCTTCAGTTCCTCTTGGACACAGTCTGTCTCTGCCTCTCACCCAGCGCCTGGTAGTTGCTGGCCATCCTTTGCGTCCCTTGGTTTGCAAATGCATCACTCCCATCTCGGCCTCTGTTGTCACATGGTGTACACTCTGTGTGTGTCTCTGCAACCAAATTTCCCTCATCTTCTAAGGACACTAGTCATTGGATTACGGCCTCATCTTAACTTGATTATACCTGCAAAGGCCCTGTTTCTAAACAAGGTCATATTCACGGGTGTTAGGACTTGCACATATCTTTGTAGGGTACACACTTATAACCACAAGACTTTATTTCCCATAGTGATTAGTCCAATGATAATCATGTTACTCAGCTGGGCCAGTCAGAGTCCCTACTGAGTTTCTGTTCAGAGTTTTGCGGGATGGTCTTGATTTTCTGCTTGAAAGAGTCATGATAGGGCAGCCTGTGAAGCCAAGGACCCTCAACACCTGAACAAACTGGGGGTCTGTTAACAGGGAAGCAGGAAGCAGGCAGCAGGACCTGCCATGGTACTTCGGGGCCACTGATGGAAACTCAGAAAGTCCTGGTGTCAGCCTTACCCAGCAGGCTGCTCACAACTCCTTGGGTCCATGGCCCATGGGGAATTGGTAAAATAGAAAAATTTATGGGTGTTTCTCAGAAGGCAATGGATAGTGTTAAATATTTTAAAAATATAATATACATTAAATTTGTTTATGTACTAGAGTCATCTTAACTCATGCCAGAAAACCATTTGATGAGATTCAGTACTATTCATGATACAAACTCTTAGTGAACCAAGCCTGGCACTGCAGCCTGGCCAGCCCATTGGCTAAGAACCAATTTCTCAGGACGTTCCCTCCCACCTTTTGGGGCTCCTTTCCCAATTTCCACTGTTGAGTGATTATGGGAGTCTTGTACCTTTTTATATAAAAATAAAAGAGGTACATGTTATATATATATATATCTGTCTCCTCCTTACTTAGTTTTATTTGACATACTATAGATATATTTTCTCTTAATATGTACAGATCTGCTGCACTCTAATAATTACATAGAATTTTATGTATACAGGGTGGGACACAAGTAGGTTTACAGTTGTTGGTATGGAAAATTGTACAATCGTTAACAAATAATAATGCAAGAATGAACTCTTGTTTCCTGTACTCACAACTGTAAACCTACTTTTATCCCACCCTATCTATAATAATAAAAGCATAATATGCTAATTAGACTGGACGTCCTTCCGGACAAAATCCCAGAGACCGGGGGCCGAGGCAGAGGCAGCCGCTGTGGCAGTGGGGGCCCGAGCCCCTTGCACGAATTTTGTGCATGGGGCCACTAGTGTAAAACATAATTCATGATCTTTGTTAAGGAAATATAATTCAGCTGCCTGATGATTGAGAACAACTTTTACCATGTATATAGAATCATAATCAAGTTGCACAGAAGCTATCCTTTTAAAGGATATCTTCCTGTATATGGGTCCAGAAGTGAGCATCACTTCGTGGTGCACATAGCGAGGGCGTCCTGCTGGTTCAGGAGACAGAGAAGAAGAGCGTTCTGCCAGCGGGAAAGTCAGTGAGTGGCTGTGCTTGACCGCCTGTTACCTCCCCTGTTCTCAAGATGAACTAGAGAAGGCACAGAAAACACTGAGTAGCAATATTTCCAACCCTGCCTTGCTTCATAGTTATCATTTTAAAAGAATCATCAGTATTTCAGAGAACTGACTAGACATTTCCTTTCCTTTGTGCACTTTCCTGCCACGAAACATTTGTCTTTATTTCAATAGATGTTGTTCAAATCAACTTTCCTCAAGCAATCCACAGTGAAATTCTACAATAAACCACATTTCTTGTCACTTATGGAGACAAAGTCAAAGACGGAGGAGCCTGAGTCCTCACTTTTCGCTCCTCTGATGGTAATATTTTCTGTGTGTTGTATTCCAAGGCCGCCTCCCCCCCCCTTTGGAGGGAAAAATAGGAACTGACCTATTTTCCCCCATTAAATTTTGACATGTTCTTTGCATTCATACCTGGACTCTGTGCTTTGATTTTTTTAAATTTTATTTATTTTTTATTTTTTATTTTTGACTCTGTGCTTTTAGAACACTTATTTTTCTGACCCAAAGGAGAATGCTACCTGAGGAGAGCCAGTCACACAGACTCAGACTCAGGCGTGGGTTTTGGACCAATCTCTCTCAGTCTGAATGAACTGTCCACTGGCCATTTGTTAGAGTGTCGCTGTAGTTTTTAGGGATGTAGCCGTAGGAAGTCCCAGTGGGGTTGATAGCACAGTGTCTCCGTCTCCTGGTCCAGAGGGAGCCCTCAAGGAGTCTTCCTTGTCTCCATAATCTTGGTGATTTACAGGCTCAGAGAATGCAGACCTCGTTACTAGCTTCAGCCGGTAATCTAGTCTGCAAGCTTACTGCTTTCAAGAGATTCCTAACGTGGTCTCTGAATATGGCCTCATGTCCAATTCTAGTGGAGAAGTGAGGAATATTATTCTCCCCTCAGCCCTCAGGTGCCAGTTTCTGGTTTGTGACAGGTAACAAGAGGGTATTGAAGGAAACAAAGGTTCTTGGAGCAATAAAAACATCACAGGGGAACATAGTGAAATGGGGTCACGTGTGTTCAGTCTTCTCACTATCCCTTTGGGTTCCCCTCACACTGATTCTCAGTTCATCTTTTTCTTAGGCCCCAGAAGTAGGAGCTACAGGTGGTTTAGAAGCTGATCCTTGGTTCTGGGCTCTGCCGTCTACCATCGGCATCATACCGAGCAAGTTGCTTTATGTCTGTAAATCTCAGTCTCCTCTAATTCCTTGGGGTAATGTGAGGATTAACTAAGATCATACATGTAAAATGCTTGACCCAGGCCCAGCTCCTTAGGGAAGGGTGCACTAAAAGGTGCTTGTTATTTAAGTAAATGCCAGGCATGTCATTCAGCTTCGGTCCTTTGAGAAAAACATCCTGAGATCTGAAACACATGAGATGGTTTCTAATTAAGTGTTTATCGCACCAGATAACATCAAGTCCACACAAATGAGAGCGCCGTATATTCCAGAGCACCATAGTATTGATAAATGAAGCACCACCAGGATAAATGTGTGTGAAATGAACTGAAATTGGCTGCTGAGAAATGGGATTCCATGGGCAAAAACAACTGCTCAGGAATTAAAACATTGGGGTTGACAATGATTAATATCCATCACATAGGTCAAGAGCAAGAATTTGCCTTCTTGATAATTCATATATGTGTACAATAGACAGTTACAGAATTTCCAGGACCAGCCACCACAGTACTAATTCCAGGGACAGAGCCCTGCCTTCCAGAAGCTGGTGATCTAACTCTGTGCAGAACACAGTGGGAGTACAGAACACCCAACAGGCCCCAAAGGCTTCCTGGGGTGGGGGATCCATGAGCTGAACGCTGAAGGAGTGAAGCTGGTAAACGAGCCAGTGGGGTTGGTATCCTTCCACTGAGTTCTCTGCTGAAGAGAGCTCAAGCAATTTTTGTTAGTTGCAGCCAAAAGAGCATTAATAAAAGAGAGGTCTAAGGAGGAAGGTTGATTGACAGAGAAACATGAGGGAAAAGAACAAAGTTATTTCAAAAAAAGAGAGAGACAAGAAAACCAAATCTTTATCACAGAGGAGGGAGATGGGCTGGAAGCTGACTGCAGGAACAGAGGCGGGGGCCATTGTTTGAGGTGGAGAACCTCGAGCATTTGGTATTGATGGTGCATAGAGGGGAAGGCTAGGGTGGCAACAGAGGAAATGGGCAAAGTGAGAGGGGCTGCTGTGCCGGTCGTGGACTCCATCCACAGGTGAAGGGAAGTCACAGGAAGGCTTTACACGTAGGACTATGGGGTCAGATTTCTGGGCACTGTTATGACAAGACTTAACCTAAGTCACATATTGAAGGGCATGCACTGACTAAGGGGCATAACTGGGATTGGAACCCAGGTATCTGAGTTTAATTTCCATGGTAAATGGCTTGCTAATCAGTATCTAAGTGGGCTGGGGAGTTGATACAGTAACATGGAAAAGTGACAATGTGCAGAATCTTTGATAAATGCCATGAGAATTCATAAGTGGATGGGTAGTCTTGGCTGGAGGCAGGGGTGCAGAGAGCATTCTACAGAGGGTATCTGCACTAGGCCTAATCACGGGGGTGAGTCGAGTATCCTCTTCAAGGGCTGGAGGTCGGGAGGGATACTCTAAGCCAGTGCTCTCATACTTAAACAGGCATCAGAATCACCTGGAGGGCTCATTGGAGCGCAGATTACCGGGCCCAAATCCCAGAGGCTCTCATCCAGGAAGGCTTGTACGTACAAGAACTTAGAAACTGCAGTTCTTACCCTTCCCAGGGGATGCTGATGCTGCTGGTCCGGGGAGCACACTTTGGGGACCATTGCTCTCAGCAGAGGCAGGAAGGTGTAGATGTATGGGCTATATTGGGAAACCAGTAATTTGGCTATTTGGGTTCCAGTGGAAGGTTTGTGTAAATTAGGGCATTTGTGGAGATGAGGCTGAAAGGGTAGTTTAGAGCCACATGCATTCCTATCACCTTGAAATAAAGTTTCATAACTGAAAAAAAAAATAGAAGTACTGCTTCCAATCATAACGGGAAATTTCTGTTAATATGCATTATGGATAAAATGTGTTTGCCCTAGGAACATTGCATAATTGGATTGTAGGATCAGATTGCATTGACCCCAATGCTTGCCCCACCTGGTACCCACTCTGTCATGTGACCTTGGATTTCTTCGGTAGAGGCAGAACACATTTCCCTGCCCCTTGACTTTGGCTTTAGCTGTACACTTTGGTTTGGCCAATAGAATGAGGTGGAAGAGCCAGGTCTGAGCCTAGGCCAAGTGACCTTATGAGCTTCCACTTGATGTCTTATGCCTTGGCCACCACCCTGAGAAAACGTGCCTGGGCTGCACACTAGTCCAGGAACATGAGAACCAGTGCAGCCTAGAGTCATCACTTCCCAGCCCTCAGACCCAGGAGCAGGTAGGAACTGATTGCTGTTTAAGCCACAGAATGTTGGGATGGTTTGTTTACTCAGCAATAATATACTGATGCCTCCTCTTTATTACACATATATGATTTGAATTAATGTTTTTTTAGGCTACCAAATCAAAATACCAAATTCATTATTCATTTTTCTTTGTGTAAAAGAATCCTAAAGGAAAATTATCATGCTTGCAAAATGGATGGTAATCTGCAAAATGCCGAGTCCATCACCCAGGCGATCCCTTGATACACGGATCCGCTGCAGCCTGGGCTTGTTTACATCTTTACCGTGGCTTCCTGATTTCAGGCTCAGGCCTCGCCCCTCACTTCGCTGGGTCTTACTCTTCTCCAGGGAATCTACTGAGCAGTCCATTAAGTTGTCAGTTCATTGATTAAGTGTCTTCAGCTGGAGAGATCATTGTTATGCAAATTTCCCTGCCCCTATCTATTTTTTCCTAATAAACTGGGCGGAAATCAGAACCTGAACTTGAGAGAGAAAAGTGAGCTGTTAAACCAAATACTGGTTCAGTCTAAATAGTGGTTTAGCATTTATAAAACATTGTATCTTAATATTTTGTTAATACTATTACATTGATGCATCACCCTAGGTCCTTGGTTTGTATCGGTAGCTGGTTTTTGAGATCAGAGAGCCTTCATTCTGGAAGCTAAATGACCTTGATACATCCTCTCTTCTTACTAACAAGTCTCAACACCCTGGTCTTCCATGGGAGTGGAACGTTCCTGATTGTCATCATCTTGGTTGACTCTGTGGGATCCAAGGATCTCAGTGACGATGAGCCATTGGAGCCGTGACCTCATGGACGTCCCTTTCCTTCAGTGTCCAAGTGTCCAACCACACAATGTCTCCTTCATGGGCTCCTCGTGGACCTTCCTCCATCCTGTCCCATAAGTGTGCCCTGCTCCCTCCCATGAGTATGTGAGACAAACATGACTGTTCTCTGCACCAGAACTTCTCCAATTTCAGTGAATAAGAAACACCAGAGCATGCTACATCACACACACCTGGCCTTACCCACAGGCTCTGGTCAGTAGGTCTGAGCCGGAGCCCTAGAATTTGTGTTTCTAGTGAGCTCCCAGGTGATGCTGGTTCTGATCTCATAACCAGCTACAGGACACAAAATATTTACTTATTTTCTTTCTTTTTTATTTTCATTGTCGAAAGTACTACAGATGTCCCTTCCCCCGACCCCCAAACCCCACCAGCCTGCTCCCACCGCCTCCCAAGACCTCACACTAAATAGCACTGCCCTCCCTGCCCTTTGAATTCTTATCCCAAATCCCTTTCATTCAGTGCCCTGAGCTATTTCCTCCTCATCCTCACAAGTTCTGTCATCACCAAACCGTTTCCCACTGAGGAAGCTCTAACTCCATGGCCCTTTAATTCCACTGCACTCTTACTCGGTCCTCTCCCAACAGGTGTCTGGGGCAGGGGCCTCAACGGCAAGCATTTTTTTCTCTGTGCAAGGCATATACCCAAAAAGAGTAATATGGGGAAGTTTATTGTATTTCTGCTCTCAGACGCTTGAAGATCTAGACAGGAATAAAAACTTCAGTAAAGCGTTAACCTTGCCCAAAGAAAGGCTCTGCTCTGACCGGGCAGCTGGGAGGTAACCCTTAGGCTGGGAATTTCTTGCCAGGTAACAGGGTCTTGTTTACTTGGGGGCCTTGGGTCACATCAGAGAGTCTCTGCTAATAGTATGTTTATGGTGGGGGCCTTGACGCCTGGAGGGCTGAGACTGAGGCCAGGCACACAGGTGGTCAGTCATGCCGACCTGACCAGGTCCCAGTAAGCACCCTGGGCACCGAGGCTGGAGTGAGCTTCCCCAGCGGCTGACACTGTGTGCTGCCGTCCATGGCTGCTGAGAGACGGAAACTCTGTCCACGTGGGTCCCCTGTGGGATAACTGGAGGCTCATACTGTCTGTCCTGGATTCTCCTGTGAGGCTTTTTCACTGACTGATTTTCATCCGAACCCTTTCACGGTAATTAACTGTAACTGTAATGACTTTTCTGAATTCTATCCTTCTAATGAAAAATTAAACCTAAGTGTGGTCTTGGGGACCTCTCAAATGCAATAAATACATATAAAATAAATCACCAAAGATAACATGTGCCAACGGCTAATGAGAAAAAGTGGTAATTTCACAGGTGCTAGGTGGGGAAGCAAACATTTGGCTGGAAGAGTCAGGGAGGTTCCTGGGGGAGAGAGGGTGGAGTTAGTCCTTCATGAACCCCTATATCTCCGCCCAATTATTGAGGCCAATCTTATTTCCTTCATATCCCCTTTCATTATACCTATCGCCTAAATTATTTTGAATCGATCTTTAGACATTATATAATTTTGTTTTTAAACATTTTAGTATAAATCTAAATCTGAGGGGAGGACTCCCCTTATAAATGTACAATACCTTCATCGCCCGCACCCCAAATTAGGAAGAATGGCTTACAGCATAAAACACCCAGATAATGTTCATATTTTCTAACTTGTCCTATAAATTCTGTTTTTCCCCTAAACTGTTTGAATTGGACCCAGACAAGATCCATACCTTTCATGTAGTTAATAGGTCTCTTAAATCTCTTTTAAAAAAATCAACTTTACTAAAATGAATATACAAATAGACAATAGCAGACCATACAGATGAAAGTAGAACTTTGATCCGCAATCTGTCCGGGAAACCAACCCCTCACCTACTGTAACCAGCCCAGGAAGTCAACCTGCTCTCCGTCGGACTTGCAGGAAGCCAGATAGCTGTCGCTAGTGACAATCCAGGAAGCTGAACAATAACTTCTACAATAATTGGCTCCAAATGGCCAGGACTAGATTATTAATGTACAGCTTCCTTAATTTTGTCCCTGCTTCTAACTTAGGACAAACCGGAGAAAGCCAAATATGCTCCCCTTACTAGTCTCATAGGTGAATGTGGCCTTCTCATTTTATTTCCCTACTAGTAGCCCTGTGCACAAATCCATGTGCCAGTAGCTCCCCAGTAGCTGTCCACCCACTGCCCCGTCCTCCTGTAGCTAGCTCCCCCTACCCCCCCTCATAGCTTGCTGCCCTGCCCCTCCTGTAGCTCTCCACTGCCCACTTGTAGCTTGCTGCCCCACCCTCCTGCTGATCCCTGAGATGGTCGTTACACTTCACAGTGTAATGACCATTTACATATTGCATCTTTTTATATAGGATGATGAATCGTTCCCATGCGTTTGCCCATCTTTGAGACTGCCAAATGCAAGTGAGGTGGCTGACTCCTTTGCTGCAGCAAGCTCTGATTAAGTAGCCCTTGCTTTTCTCATTTGGTTGGTTTTTGATTATTTACACACAAGGTATAGTCTGCATATAATAAAAAGCACCCATTTTAAGTCTATTTAGCCAGGTAACCACCATTCCAATCAAGACATGGAATATTTGAGCATCCCAGAAGTTCCCCTGTGCCACCTCCCTCTGCAGCTCCAGGCAAGTGCCGACTAGCTGTGATCTGATGCAGCGTTTTAATAAACCTCCCTGGTCCTGGTGCTCGGCCAGCTCCTGCACTTGGCTCTCTCTCCTGCTGCTCTGAAGTTCTCTAGGGGTGAGTCTTGCCCGTCTCGGAGCTGTCAGGTGGGAAGTCTCAGTGCTGATACGGCACACAATTCATCCATTAGAGCATTTGAGTCCACGGTTTTTAGTAGATTCACACATATGTGCAGCCATCACCATGGCCAGCTTTGCATATTTCCATCACCTCATACCCTGAAGCTACCATCTCCCCAGCTCTTATTCTTTCCATCCTAAGCAACCACATCTTTTCTCTCTCTATAGAAAGCCTATTCTGGGCTTTTCATATAAATAGAAACATTATATATATGGCCTTTTGTGTCTTTACTCAGCAAATGTTTTCAAGGTCTGTCCATGATGTAGCTTACACCCGTGTTTCATTCCTTTTTATTGCCGAAGAATATGTGATGGTGCTTAAACACCACACTTCGTTTGTCTGTTCATCAGTTGATGGGCATTTGGATTGTTTCTACTTTTCGTCTATTACAAATAATGCTGCTAGAAACATTCACATAGGTCTCTGTGGACCTATGTTTTGATTTCTTTTAGGCAGATGCCTAGGAGTGGATTGCTGGATTGTGTGGTAACTGTTATCCTTAAACACATCATTCCTAATCCTCCTAAGAATCCTGTAATGCAGGGATTGTTATTTCCATTTTAATGGTGATAAAACTGAGTCTAATAGGTTAAGCATCTTACCAGTGAGACAGCTAGGATTTGCTGAGTATGGGTTTGAACTCAAATCTTTCTACAGCTGGGACTCTTTATACTACTGTGCTCAACAGCCCAGGGTTAGCTCTGTTTCTGGTCTAGAGCATTCGATGTAGGAAGGCTACCAGGAGCTTGTGGAATTACCTTCCTGTACACGGCTCCTCCCTTCCTTAAATCATACAGCTGTTCGGCTAGAGCCCATGGTGTAAAGTCCAACAGGAACTGGACTTAAACAGAATTCTTTCTCTACAGTGACCTTTAGGTGTTTAACCTATGACTGGACCACACCTCAACTGTAAATACTTTCCAAGTGCAAGGTGCCTATCGATGACTGTTAATTACACTTTCATCCTCTCCTTTGTCCTTGACCCATCAGTTCTGGTCCAGCAGCTGGTACACCCTGACTAGGAACAAACTCCTGGTTCCTTGGCTCAGCGGCTGCCACCAGATTGTTATTACAGTAGCGTGCACCCCTGGCAATTCCTGGCAGCTTTGTGTTCATCTTACTGAGTCACTTTGATTCCCAGCTCTGGGAGAGCAGGCAGCACGAGGGTGCTGACTCTGTGATTGCGTGATCAGGAATCACTGAATGGAGGCCAGTCACAGAGCAAAGCTAGATACAATGAATGCGCAGTGTGACTCTGGAGGTGAAAATGTTCAACTGGATTGACGTTTCCACCCCACCCCCAGAATATTGCTATTTGTAAACAGATGATTTTGCTAAAAGAGCTTCCAAAAGAAACTCACTGTGATATTTCCTGTTTATACATCATAGTGCCCCTCCCTAAGGAGCCAGCTGCTTTCCTGGCATTTAGGACCAGGAGTTCTCTGAGCTGACGCAGGGAGTCGACAGGATCGTGAGGCAACCCTATTCTCATTATGAAATTTATATAAGAAAAATTTACATGTGCCTATTCTAATACAATCGGTTAAGCATTTTGGTTCATTTCCTTCCAGTTTTTTTTCTTTATACATAGGATTAAAAGCAAGTCTAGTTCAGACATGCCGTGTAAACAGTTTTCTCTTGTCCAATTTCTTATCATTACACAATGATATGTATTATGAGTTCCTCATGTTTTTATATTATTTTTACAACCATTTCAAATAATGCCAACATTTGGTTAAGGATAATTATCTTATTATTCGCCTATATTGGACATTTAGATAGTTCCTGTGCTTTCAGAATTATTTCCTTGGGAGAAATTCCCAGAATTGGCATTTAGAAGGGTCTCTGACATCTGTTGCCAGATGGTTTTCCATAAAGAGTTGAGTGGGTTTTGCCACATTGTCAGCAGCCTAGGCTGGTTGTTGTGGAAAAGTTGAAATGCAGGCTGTAAAATCATGCTCAAAGGGAAGGAACTGCCCCCCATCTCCCAGGAGTGTCCTGGGAAGGCAGGAAACGCGTCTTGCGGAGGGGAAACGGGGATATGTGTGTAATAAAGAGCAGTGTGTGCCAATGGTGCCAGAGGAACTACTGAACTCCCTCTTCTCTCTGTGGAAAATGACATAAAGTCATCATCTCCCTGAAAGGTGGACAAAGACTGCGGCCAGAACCAGCGGCCTTTCAAGTGACCAGAGTCAAGAGCTTTGGCCAACAGGACACTCATATTGGAAGAGGATGCGCTGACACATCGAGTCCTTTCTCCAGGGAAGTTTGTAAACGTGAGACATGGGAGGGCACAAATGGAGGCAGCCTTGGGGTGAGAAGTGAGCGTGGAGGAGCTGGGAAGGAGAGCAGCGCCTGCTCTGGAGGTGACATGATGCCTGGGCTGTCGGGGCTGTTCTCGGCCTCTTGTTCTTGGCCACGGCAGTGACGTGAGCTACTGCAGAGGAGAGGCTGCCTCATGGCGCCCCCTTCACTGTCATCTAGCTGCAGACCTGGGAGTGCGAGAGGGGCTTCAAGGACTCACATTCCAGGTGGTCCCAAGACAGCAGCAGCACCAGTGATGCATAGGAGGTGAGAAGACTGTGAGCTGTGTGTGGAGGGAGAGTCCTGGGTTACAGACCTGGTCTGGCTGCTTCTCCAGGTTGGCAAACCCTAGGGCAGGTGTTCTGTCTGGACTCCCTGGATTTATGCAGCCAGTTAAAATGCATCAGGCTGAGTGACTGTAGAAATAATACCCTTCTCTGAGGCTCCCCCAAGCAGCACGTCTCCTCCCCTTTGACAGGAGGTCTGGAGAGTTCATCCAGCGCAGGGGCAGTGTGGTAAATGGGCCCCAGGTCAAAACAGAGTTAGACCGTTTTGGGAATAATAGTTCTCCGTGGAGGGCTGGGGTGCGCAGCTGGGCCCATGCTGGCACTGGTCTGTTTTGGAAGAGAGAAGACACACTTCTGCCCACATAAATCATGCATCAGATTAATGGCAAAGTACTTGTTTCCAGGCCTGGTGGACGCCCTGGTTCTTGCCTATAGTGGCCCCTGAGATACACGCTGCCAGTTCAGCATTCATAATTAGTGGTGGGCAGTGATGTGGCTGGTGAGGAGCTGTTCTCCATTCCCTGGGCGGGTCCCTGCTCCAGCACTCACGATCTCTACAGCTCCTCCTTTATCTGAGGAGCAGTTTGAGCCTCTGACATGTTCTTTCTCAAGAGCAGAAATATCCTAATGGACCTGGAATCAGTTCAGTGGTCAGACAGTGTGGTCCCATCGAGGCAGGAAGGACTTCACGGTGTCTCCCGACTTCCCTCTCCAGGAGGATTAAGTGGGGTGACTCATGGCCTTGGGGCTCAGCAGACTGGATTCAGTTCTCATTTTTATTTTTGGCTTGAAATAAGTTGTAAAAGCATATAGCCAAGACTTGGCACTCACACAGGGTCAGTACACGTTGGTCATCATTCATCTGCAAGGCTTCATCTAGTGCGTGGCAGGCAATCCAGCAGAGCCCCTCTCTTCCCCTCACATCTCTGACTGCGTGGAAGTCAGCTCTATCCCAGTTCACTTCCAGCTCTAATACACTTTCCTTCCAGAATCCCAGGCCAAAGACAGGACCCGGGCTGATTTTGCATTGCCTCCTTGGCAACCGGCAATGTCTATAAGAGAGGACAGATGACCTTGGAAGCATTTTCGGTGCAACTTGAATCACTTGGGTGACTATTGACACTTTCTGAATTTAATAAGAAAGTCCTAATGTCTAGGGCAGCTTCATTTCTTTAGTGGTAAGGTTTTTGTTTAAGTAAAACAAGCCAAACCAGAAACAAATGACAGGATAAAACATCAAAAAGCCAACGTATCTGTGAGATGATACATAATCCAGAAACAATCTGAATGGATTTAAAGACATCATGGAGATGGAAATGATGCCAATCGCTGACAAGGTTGAAGGACAATGCAATGGAGAAACAGAACTGAAAGTCCGTTGCAAGAGTGATTCTGTGCTCCCTGTACTGTAGACCAAATAAACAAATAAGTTGTGCAAAAGCATTCTAAAGACCTCATAAAAGTGTGTGCCCATGTGCAAGGGCACCCAGGTTTCTGTGCAATGCATAGAAAATAAGTCTGGAGGTTATAGAAATAATCCAGGTGATAAATGATCTCTGTCTACAGATATCGTAAGCAATGATGCCAAATTATTTGGACAAGTGTGCTAACAGATGTGATGTGTTTAGTTAAGCAGATACTAATTTTCCAGCTCTTTGACCAGCTGATAAATTACATTCTGTTGGCGATACATCATGACAAGTTATAGAAAAAGCTGATGTTGTGTGTGATTGTGGAGACATAACTCAAATGTTGTTCTTTGGTTAGAAAATAAACAAAATGCTTTTGATATTGTAGGTGAAAAAAAATTTTTTTTTTTAAATACTATGTTAATCTCACTGGGGTTTTCAGTATTTTGAGCCAATTGTCATACCTGGGACAGGTTTTGGAATTTGTGGCTCCTTTCAGAGTGGTGTTTTCTCTAGCATTTATGCATTATCTTTTCACAGTCATACCTGGCTTGAAGTGTTGCGAGGCTACAAAATAATTGCTCGGGTGGCCTAAATATGTTGCTTTCATGTGATGTGTGATCATGATCTGGAGCTCCCAGTGATTGAAATGTTGCTGTCAATCTCAGCTGATTTTTGTTTAATCCATGATAAGCAGATTTCTTAGCCTTGACACTGTTGACACTTCAGACCAGATACTTATTTTTCTGTGTGTCTGTCCTGCTAATTGTGGGATGTTTGGCATCATCCTTGACTTTTCCCACTAGGTGCCAGTGCCACTCTCCCAGATGGGTTAACCAGAATATCCCCAAACATTGCAGAATGTCCCCTTGGGGCAAATTTGCATCCTACGTCCCCAATGAGAACCACTGATGATAAAGCTTCCACGTATTCAATGTCTGCAGACTCGGCACATCACCCTGATTTTATGGATGGTTATGGAGCATTTCACATGTACTTTCTCTTTGCAGCAGCTATTAACATAAATATTTTTATTTGTAATTTTGGCCACAGCCTGGCAGGGAAGATTAATGGAGGGAAAGCAAACTTTTGTCCTGTGAGATTGCAGTGCAGTGGACTGCATACTGTTGTAGTACCAATAAAGGAGACAGTAAGTGGTATCCACACACAGTGGTTAGCAAACTGCGGCTTGGCAAACTGCGGCTCTCAAGCCACATGTGGCTCTTTGGCCCCTTGACTGTGGCTCTTCCACAAAATACCGACTTCTGTGCATGGGCCACGAAGTTTCAATTGCACTTTACGTGCACACCCGCATGTGGTATTTTGTGGAAGAGCCACACTCAAGGGGCCAAAGAGCCACATGTGGTTCGCGAGCCTTGGTTTGCCGACCATGGACCTAGTACATAGCCACCTCGTACACGCAGCTGCGGTTTCTTAAAAGGACCATATTGGGAGGGAGGTGGAGTGGGGTGAGTGCCGGGGCTGACCAGCAGACCCTGAGCGATGGATGGACAGATGACTCTGACACAGGTTTCTGTGAAAGAGAGGGCTAAGGGACTCTTTTACTTCAGTTGTAAAAGCAGTCCTGTTCACTTGCCTCGTTGGCTTTTTACTGTAACAACAGCTTGAACTAAGGTTAACCTCTAGATACAATCGACAGGGCAAGTATCCTTGAAAAAGCACATGCTTCTACAAGGTCAGGTCTTTAAAGACTAAACATAGAGATTCTAGCAAAACACTCCAGGGGCTCGGACTTATTTGGAAAAGTCAAGGTAGGGGCTGCCACCTTCAGCAAGGTCCCCTTATAGACCCCCGACCTTTCAGAGAACCCTCCTTACAGACCTTCCAACCAAGTCCCGTGCTTCCTCACAGGTGGGCAACCAGCCTGCTGCTCGGCTAATGCAATGGGGAGGCTACTTGGCCAGTATTTCCCAGGGTGGGAACATGTGGCCTGCGGGCTGTATAAAGCTGCAAAATTTATTTGGTCTGGTCCTGCCAAGGCATTAGGGGTGAGTTGATTACATGTTTGACCAAATATAGCAGTCTAATTTTCAAGTTGATAATTTTGTATGGCCCTCCAGTGATGTTATAAATATCCAAATGGCCCTTGGCAGAAAAGGGGTTCCCGCACTTCTGATTTAGACCTTAGAGGGATAATGTTTTGGAAATAGACTGAACTTACTGAGTTATAAGTTCCTTGCCCGATGATGCTAAACAGAACTAAGCCCCATGGGGGCCATGACAGCCAAACAACCTAATTTGTTGCTCCTATGTTTCTGTGATGAATGCTCATAACCTCCTGTGTCTCCCAGCCCAGAGGAATTCCATCTGAGCTTGAAATCTATTAGAGGCTTTAAAGTTTTAACTTCTTTTAGGGGAGGGAATGAACAGAATAAAAACTTCTAAATTTATCTAGTTGCATAAAGGTAAGATTACATCATGTGGCAGTTTCCATTTCTAGCTGGGCAGTGTTAATGAAATGGAGACCATGAAGAACAATTAGATTTCATACCCGATGTGCTCGGTCCGGCCCTGTGCCTCCGACTCTTCTTTTAATTGTTAAGTGCCTCTGGGGTTTGGCTCATTGGAAGGATCAGGAAGCAAAATTATAAGTGGGCCAAGTTCCAGAACAGGAGGGTGAGAGTGGGGAAGTTCTTTCCCTGTAGGTACCGTGTGGGATGCACACAGATGAAACAGCCCGTGTAGATCCAAGCCCAGGCTAGCAGACGAGCTGAGTGGAGCCCGCAGGGAAGCAGACAGGCCTCCGCAGAAGCTGGGAAATGGCTCTCCGTTCAGTAGCTCCCAGGGGGAGGTGGGGTCCCTTTCAAGTTCCCAGTCACATTTTGGTGTCAAAGTCATATCCCCTTCATTAAAGATGTTGCAATTAAATGTGCTTGAAACCAAGAGTTAGTGTGTCATGTTTTTAAGAGAAAAACACCCCAACTTTTCCTAACAAGAGAAAGACACCCTGCGAATCCATTTTTCAAGCCTGCATTCTTGTTTAGATGTCGCCTGTGCCTGAGATGAAACAAAAATTCTCCGTGATTTTTAGGCTAACATAGATGGGATTGTATTTATTGGGAAGCCTTTGTGTCTAGAAGTATTCCTCTCCACTGTTTCATTGATAGTGCATTCTGAGCAGATATTAAAATACTTTCATGCCTGAAACATAAAAGAGGACTGGCCCTGGTTGTGTGTTAGATTCATAAGCAGAACTCCTACCGTCAGCCTCAAGAGCACCTGCTACCATCTAGGAATTCAGATAACTATTTTAAGGAATGTTTCCCCAAAGTAAGCAGTGTTATCAAAAATGCCTCATATTTGGAGATATGACTTTTTAAAATATATTTTTTAATGATTTCAGAGAGGAAGGGAAAGAGAGAGATAGAAACATCAAGATGAGAGAGAATCATTAATCAGCTGCCTGTTGCACACCCCCTACTGGGGATGCGTTGACAACCCAGACATGTGCCCTTGACTGGGAATTGAACCCAGGACTCTTCAGTCCGCAGGCAGACGCTTTATCCACTGAGCCAAACCAGCTAGGGCTGGAGATAGGACTTTTGAGGGCAAATTTTATTTTTGTTATTTTACTTTGCTTTTCTCTCTTTTTATTTTGTCTTTTTATTTGTTTGGGGTCTGAGATTCTTTTTTTTTCTTTATTTCTTTTATTAATTAAATCTTTATTGTTCAGATTATTACATTTGTTCCTCTTTTTTCCCCCCATAACTCCCCTCCTCCCAGTTCCCGCCCCACCCTCCGCCCTCACTCCCCACCCACTGTCCTCATCCATAGGTGCACGATTTTTGTCCAGTTTCTTCCCGCATCTCCCACACCCCTTTCCCCCGCAAGAATAGTCAGTCCATTCCCTTTCTATATCCTTGATTCTATTATGATCACCCGATTATTTATTCACTTGATTCTTAGATTCACTTGTTGATAGATGCATGTTTGTTGTTCATAATTTGTATCTTTACCTTTTTCTTCTTCTTCCTCTTCTTAAAGGATACCTTTCAGCATTTCATATAATACTGGTTTGGTGGTGATGAACTCCTTTAGCTTTTTCTAATCTGTGAAGCTCTTTATCTGACCTTCAGTTCTGAATGATAGCTTTGCTGGATAAAGTAATCTTGGTTGTAGGTTCTTGGTATTCATCACTTTGAATATTTCTTGCCATTCCCTTCTGGCCTGCAAAGTTTCTGTTGAGAAATCAGCTGACAGTCGTATGGGTACTCCCTTGTAGGTAACTGAGTTTCTTTCTCTTGCTGCTCTTAAGAGTCTCTCTTTGTCTTTTGCTCTTGGCATTTTAATTATGATGTGTCTTGGTGTAGTCTTCTTTGGATTCCTTTTGTTTGGGGTTCTCCATGCTTCCTGGACTTGTAAGTCTATATCTTTCACCAGGTAGGGGAAGTTTTCTGTCATTATTTCTTCAAATAGGTTTTCAATATCTTGCTCTCTCTCATCTTCTGGCACCCCTATAATTCTGATGTTGGTACGCTTGAAGCTGTCCCAGAGGCTCCTTACACTATCTTCGTATTTTCGGATTCTTTTTTCATTTTGCTTTTCCGGTTGGGTGTTTTTTGCTTCTTCGCATTTCGAATCTTTGCCTTGATTCTTGCGGTCCTCTGGTCTGCTGTTGGGAGTCTGTATAATATTCGTTATTTCAGTCCGTGTATGTTTAATTTCTAATTGGTTCTTTACCATAACATCGAGGGTCTCATTAGATTTGTTGAGGATCTCAATAACTTTATCGGCGGCTTCTAGACAGTTCTTGAGAGACCTTAAAAGTGTGGTTCTGAACTGAATATCCTCCATTGACAGTTTTGTCCTGTTTCTTTGTCTCCTCATTTTTTATGCTTTCTTGGTGCACTCCCTAGTGGTCTTTGAGCACAGTCTTGTTAAGCCTTGATTGTTGTAGTTAATACTAGGGGGATTTGACCTCCAGGCCAACTGGCTGTGAGAATCAGCTGTGTCTGCAGTAGTAAAACTTCTGTCCTTTAGGGAGGTGCTAATCTAGCCTTTGCCTGAGGCTATCCGGCAAATGGCTCTGCGCAGGGCTTGGGCGGGGCGGGTGGGTCGCTTGGGATCAACAGGGTGGGCCAGAGCGAGCAGTTATGGCGGCTCTCAGTTCCATCCCTAGGGGCTCTGCCTCTCTGAGTCCCAGCAACCGCTGCAAACCTCGGAGAGAAAGCTGCCTTCGAGTTCCGACCGAAGCCAGACAGTCCCGCTTCTCCCATTTGAGTCTGGGTCCCTAGAGACTCCCCGGATCTGGAGCTCAGAGTCTGAGACTCCCTCCCAATTGAAAACACTAACCGCGCCCTCCGCCGCCAGCCCGCTCCGCGCGCACTCTGCACCTGAGTGTTTCACTTCAGCACTGCGCCTTCTCTGAGTCTGGGTATGATATTCTCTTTCCTCCTAGTTGTAGAGCTTCCACTCAGCCAGCCTTCCTGTGGTTCTGGATGATGTCCATTCCGTCTTTTAGGTGTATTTTGATTTGGTTGTTCAAGGCAGCAATCTCTGGCGTTAACCTATGCCACCATCTTGGTTTTCCTCTGAGATTCTTTTAAAATATTTTTTTAACTTAGTTTAAATTTTAGATGAAATCAGTTTGCTCAGGGGATTCCAAGAAGGCTCTTGGGATACAACTTTCTTTTGTCCTAGCTTCAGAGAATTCAGGAGATATTTCAGCAATGCTGTGAAGCCTAGTTAATGTGATCAAATTGCTTTACATTCTAAGACAAAAGTGTCTAGATATGTCTTGAAGAAGCAGCCAAGTTCTTGTCCCTGTAACTCAGTGGATGTTGGGCGCAGAGAGTCACGGGAGATGAAAACTGGTTCACTTTCATGCTGCCAATTTCTATTCTACCTGCAGCCCAGACATTGAGTATGTGTGTGTGTGTGTGTCCACATGCACATGTGCATATTTGCTTACGTGAGTTTGCATATTTTCCTTGAATCTCTTTAACTGGCCCCAGGTAATGAGATTATGATTATTACAGGCATTTTCCTTGGTTTCAACATTCTATACATAAGATTATATAGAACATGAATTTAAAAGTAGGAAAAGACAAAGCAATTTGCAATTCTGTGCTTAATCATTGGCTTTTGGAATTGCAATGTGATCCTGATGGAAGGGAAGTGGGGTTTATATTTTGAGTGGCCTTGAGACCCTAACTCTAAGCCAGAGTGCAGAAAGGCTGTTAGACAAAGGCCTGGGGACGCCATGTCCCTTAGTGTCCAGTTCAGGACACTTTCTGAGACCCCTGGGCTGGAAACCAATGCACACATTGCAGAATTGTGATTATCAGTTCAAGTGTGTGATTGATGCTTAATCAAGAAGCTCTTAGATATAAAACTGTAAGTCTGAAGAGTGAATGTGTCAGAGATATTTGGGTTTCCATACGCAGAAAAGTGGCAATTTTGAGTGACTGCTCTCCCTGACACATGACGCTGTCATCGCCATGCGCACGTTAGTGCTCAGCTCTCCCTTTGGAAGCTCAGCAAAGCTCCTTTTATGACCTAGCTCACCACTGGTGAGGTTTCCCCAGATGCTTGGATTTTGGCAGCCTTTGGAAAGTGCCCACCAGCCAGGTCTCATCGTGGAAAAGGCCATTTGTCATAGAATAAGGCAGGTTTGCAGTGGTTGGGACCTGGCATCATTGTGGTGGGTTTGATTTCTTGGCTGTGTCCTGTTCTGCCACCTTCTGAGCCTACCCAAAAAATTGCCTTATGTGATCGACTTGTTTCTAAACTTCCAAATTAAACGAAATTAAATCGGTGTTGCTAGTTTATAAGTTTTATCCCCTTTTATATGATTTTAAACACTCCAGAGCATTGTAAAACCAGGAGTAGAATCTATGAATTATAGAGGAGAATTTTACTTATTTGTTCTTGTGATGATTTGAGTTTTTCCCAAGAATGTCCACATTTTTTTCTTTTTAAAAAATTTTACCTTTGAGGCTCCTTCACTTGAGACTTATGCACTGTTCTGCCCAAATTAGTCTTTAACCTCATGGAGGGCAGAGATAGCACCTTTCATTTTCCCAGTGAGTTAGGTCACATGTTCGTGGTGGGAATATTTTTAATGTATCCCCCCTCCTACTCAACATGGCTCTGGGTTCTGAGATTCTCACAGTACTGTATACACAACCATCAGTGTTTACCTGACTGGTTTGCCTCAGGGCTGGTTTTTGTTGAGAGCTGCCAGAGCCTCTCCATACAGGGTCTTTAGGGCTGGGAGAGGGGCGGGGAGGGACTCTCACCTTCTCAGTTGCTTTCTGTGTCTTCCTTGTTCCCTTCTGTTTATCCTCTACCTCCATAGCTGTAGGTCTTTCTAGCTTATCCATTTTCTATCTGTTAACTCTTTCCTTCTTGGGTAAAACGTCCTCTTTTAAATAGGACCTTTGTCTTATTTTATGGGCCATACCTTGTGATGGAGCTGGGTACTGTGCCTGTACCGCTTTTCAATACTTTGGGTGTGACCCAAGCCTGGAAGATGACGGATAGTTCTCCAGGACTCCAGAACATTCTCTCCAGGCTGTGGGTGGGACTCCAGGTTCAGACATTGCAGAGATTGTGACCAGACTTCCCAAGGGTAGAGGCAAAGCTCTGCCCTCAGGTGCTCGTGGAGACAAGTGCAACAAGTTTGAGAATATGCTGCACACAGTCCGAGTCCTGAGATTCACACTGCACATCAGCATTTTGAAGGACCTGAGAAGTCCTGCAGTACAGAAACCTGCCTAATGCTGGTTTCCCCACTGATTAAAATACATGTAAAGGAGCATATTTCCATCCAGTAGGTCTAGTGATATCACTCCTACCTGGGCCTGAGTAGCCTCATTGTTCGGTAGGGCTTGTCAACACTGGACCTTAACAAATGAGATGCCAGAACTTTTAGGGCTCAGAGTAAACTGGACAGTTCTTGGCCATCTAACCCATCTTTTGAACATATGAACATGAGTAGAAGATATAAGTGAAGAGTTCTAATCATGACTGAAATTGACTAAATTCAGATGAAGTCTTTGTCATTCTTTATTCTCATAAAAAGGTTTCTTGTCAAGGTTTCCTTTTTGTTTTCCTGTTTCTTACTGAGAAGAGAACTTGTGTTATAACCTTTAAAAGCCTATAATTTCTGGAAGAGATCCTGTGCTTTATTTCCTTTCAGATTTTCTCTTTCTTACTCTCTTTTGCACATATATGTTATATGTCCATAAAGAAATAACATGATGAACACAGGGAAATGTAGCTTAGAAATGATAAATTCTGCTCACATCAGCAGACAGTAAATACATGACTAATTGGCCACGTGAAACAGTACTGTGGTGGAGGACTATTTTTTCAGGTACTGTATGGCATCTGCATTGAGTTCGCGTACCTCTGCAAAGCACATCAGTTACTCCTGCTGACTAGTAAGGTTAGACCAACTGTTCCTAAAGCCTTGGGACCTACTAGTTGCTAGCAGTTGGCTATCCTGAAAGCAAATGGAACAAAGCTTTTACTTTCCTGGGGACTAACGATTCCCTGGGCGAGATGGGGGCGGGGGCGGGGGATAAGGGGGAGAGGAGCAGGAGTAGCGGGGGACTGCAAATGGGTATGTCATGTTGGATGGTGGCAAGTGCTGTGAACACCATAACACAGGTGAGGAGCCCGAACTTGGGAGGGGTCATGATTATACATGGGAACGTGGGTTTCTTGCCCTGTATGGTCCCGGAACAGCCTGGGGAAGTGACGGCACAGCTGAGCAGGAGGCCAGGTCTCCGTTTCCCAGGTGGTAGCTGGGACACCCTCAGGTTGGGTTGGCCTGGAGAGCAGTCCGCTGGCAATGGTCTGCTTCTCACATGTGTCAGTTGTCCCTGGAGAAGGCTCTGACCTTCTTCTCCCTTCTCTTCCCTGCACATTGGTTTCACTCCATCCCTCCTTTCACTTAATTTAGTCTGAAATGAGGTAGCGACAAGCTAGTTTGCTTTGAAGGCACACGTGCAGAAGGCTTGGGTTCATAAATCTTTCCTATTGCTTGCATGTAAGAGAACTTCCTTTGAAAATTATTTTCCCCCGTGAAATCTTTTTCCTAAGTCAATGTGTTTTGAATCCACTGTCATGCTATTATGCTGGTTAGCTGTTTCTGATCAGTTGCCAAATGGAAATTACTTAGAACATATGTTCTTACTACTAGTGTAAATGAAGGACATTTTAAAAAGAACCCAAGGAAATACAAATACAAAATCTTATACTTGATGTAAAACTTTATTCTTGTTAAATTCAAGGCAACAGAGAATTGCTTATAAGCTGATCAATGCCAGACTAGCATCTTCCCTTTAGAACAGTGGTTCTCAACCTTGGCTGCACAGTAGAATCACCTAATATGCAGCCAAGGTTGAGAACCACTGCTTTAGAATTGTATGGTCTTGTTCTGAGGAAAAGCACCTTTATTGGAAGGCCAGTGCGGGATCTAAAAGACCTGGTGCGTCAGCACACACATCGCAGCACCTATTGTCCCCTCAGCTCTCAGGTGCTCGGCCCACCTTGCTGAGCCTTGAGAGATGCTGTCACCAGTAAAGTGAAACCGGACATAATGGGTCTGAGGCCGCCTGTCACTACTTGAGCCAAATTAAGCAGAGAAAGGATTACATCTTATATGAGCGTTTATTCCAACAATGCTGGCAGCGTGGGGAGAGCTGTCAGTCACCCTGGAAATTCTGCTCCAACCCCCCTTGCCAGTTGGCTGGTTATATACACACTTGAGGCCCGATGCACGCACGACATTCGTGCAAGGAGTTCAGCCCTCCCAGCCGTGGCGGCTTGCCTCAGCCCTCGCAGTCCTGGCTTCATCTGGAAGGTCGTCCGGAAGGTTGTTTGGCTGTCTGATCTAATTAGCATATTACACTTTTATTATTATCACTGAGGGAGAAGATAACTCTGTGCAGCTGTGAACAGATGTGTAACAGGGAAAGGGGAGGGTTGGGTCTGCAGTCTGGCCTTCAGGAGCTCAAAGTCTGATAACAAGGTGGCTAATTATCAGGGGGTAATGTGATCAGAATTGTGTTCTTTACAGTCATTCTGACTGATAATAGATTGAAAGGGAAGGAAAGAGACAGAGGCAGAGAAATGATTCTACTCCCGAGATCTGAGCCGGAGATTGGATGGGTCTAGAGAAGAAGAAAAACAGCTCATAGAAACCCAGAGCCTGAAGGAAGAGAAAAGCACAGCAGGTAGATTTCTCAGACTCCCTGGGAGACTCCATCAGGACACAGATGTGTCCTGAGACACAAATAGGTCTCGTTTCTGTATCCGTCACCTCTCCTTACCTCTCGTGCAATTTCAGGCTTCAACATTAATATCATCTGAAACATTTTTCATTAAGTCTCTAGGAAAGTAAGTGAGTAAAATGTGAAGTGCACTTCTATCATCTTCCAAGCACATCATCTGCTCAAAGGGTTTTCTCTGATTCTCTTGTATTACCGTCATCTGTTGAGGGAGGTTGATTTAAAGGACTTCCTGTGAGGCAGAGTTTCTTTAACTGGCAATTCAGTTGTGAACCGTGTTATTAATCACCGATGTATTAATAACATTGCACTTGTCGGATGCTGAGCACACATTCTTATACTAAAGGTAAGTGCTGTCATTCTCATGTACTCATGGTGACTAAGCCGGCTGCTCTCTACAGAGGTCACGATTACAGAAAGAATGCTCAAGTGCCAGTTATTTCTACTCCTGTCTACAGTCCAGAATTATTACTCACCTCAGAAAGTAAGTGTGGTCACTCATTCTTCTTTACCATTAAACTCAAGACTGGCACTGGCATTGTACCCACTAACCAGAACTCCCTCTCCCCTCCTGTGACAACCACCATCTGCTTTCTGTCTGCGATTCTCACTCTAAGTAACACAGCTCCATACAAATGGAGTCAGGCAGAGTGTGTGACTGGCTCATTAGTTCACTCAGCGTCACATCCTCAGGGTTCATCCAGGTTGTAGCACGGGACAGTATTTCCTTCCTTTCGAAGCCTGAATAATGTCCCATTGAATGTATATAGAAAACTTGGCATTTGCTAGGTCGAAAGTGGGCATACATTGCATCTGATAGCTTCTATCTAATCATTGTTCCATTAGGGTTTTCGGTCATTTAGACGGACCTCTTTTGTACTCTCGGGGAATGAGCAGATCTTGGTAACAGCATCTGGGACTCTGATCATGGGATGCAGGAAGGGGCCCAGCCCTATAATAAGGGGCTAAAGAGGCAGAGTCACCACTGGAATAAATAGCATGCTTCTCATGTTCGCAGTTTTGAAAATGTGTTTCAGATCCATTAGCTCCCAGACCAGTGGACATATTTATGTCTAGATAGAGATAGATATGGTGATTTTTCTTTTTTTAAAATATATTTTATTGATTTTTTACAGAGAGGAAGGGAGAGAGATAGTTAGAAACATCGATGAGAGAGAAACATCGATCAGCTGCCTCCTGCACATCTCCCACTGGGAATGTGCCTGCAACCAAGGTACATGCCCTTGACCGGAATCAAACCTGGGACCTTTCAGTCCGCAGGCCGACGCTCTATCCACTGAGCCAAACCAGTTTCGGATAGACATGGTGATTTTGCTGCACCATTAACTCACCCAGAAACGTCATGTCTTTCCATGTTGCCCCTTTTGTTCTCTTTCTGGCGTGTGTGTGTCAAACAGCTTATACCTTACATTACCCAGCGCTCAGTTCCTCCCCAGTAAGGCATTTCAGCTCAGTAAGGCATTAGTTATGGGAGCATCACACATGAGCACTGGAAAGGACACCCCTAATAGAGTTCATTGCTGTTGTTTTGCATGTGGAAAGGCGGGGCGCAGGGAGCTTGGGGTCTTTCTCAAACTAGGAAGGCTGGTCAGGGGTGAAACCAGGGCCAGAAGCCATTCAGGGATATGAGCTAGGGTCCACTTTGTGCCACATGATGTGAGTCCAATGTCCTTGGGCTTCAACTACTGAAAATAAATTATTCCCTGGTCTTTGGGAAGCAGAGTCTCTTTTGCAGACTATTTAGGTAAGGATTTATGAGAATACATTAATCACCGAAACAGTTTTCAAAGTCCACATAAAGGCTCTACTCACATGGAAGGAGCAGCTTGCTGTAGGATGGGTCCCTGGAGGATCTGGTCTCTGCCTGCTCATCTTTGGGAAGCCTGGGCCTTTCCGAGAATGTGGGCAAAATCCTGACAGGAGCAAGCAAGGGAGCCCAAGAGGCCTAGCCAGGGCCTGTGCCGGCCTGCCGATGGACACCAAGCCCACGAACGCTGGGTACTGCAAGCACACAAACGCCTCATCTCTCACGTGTTTGCAGTTTCCACTTCAAGATGGGCGTGAGGCACTTCTTCAGTGCTCAGTGTCCATGCCCTTGATGAAACTAATCTCTCTGGTTTTATTTGCAACCAATAAGAGCGATCAGTTGGTGACCAGAAATCAACATTCTTAAAGTTAAACCAAGAGCCACTCAACTGTTTCTTTTTTTTTTTATTTTTTTTCTTATTTTTTTTTAATTTTATTTTTTATTACAAAGGGTATTACATATGTGTCCATTTTTTCCCCCCCGCCCAAGACAGTTCCCTAGCCTCCCCTATCCCCCAGTGTCTTATGTCCATTGGTTATGCTTATATGCATGCATACAAGTCCTTTGGTTGATCTCTTACCCCCCTACCTCCCGCCCCCGAACCCTCCCCGGCCTTCCCGTTGCAGTTTGACACTCTGTTTGAGGCAGCTCTGCCTCTGTATCTATTATTGTTCAAAAGTTTATAATGGTCTCAATTATCCATGAATAAGTGAGATCATGTGGTATTTTTCCTTCATTGACTGGCTTATTTCACTTCAACTGTTTCTTGATCGGAAAATGGGACTGAATCTGCCAAACAAGACCCTCCTCTTACTGGAGGTTCCACACCCATGGAGTCCCCTAACTGGGCTGTATTATCATAGGGTTCTCCTGGGAGCAGCTGCCTCTTTTCAGTGCTGGCTACATCAGTTTCATCTGCAAGGAACATCTAGAAGCCATTGTGCAGTGTGGTGTATTGCAGAACACTACAACCTGGTAAATCCCACCAACTTTCAATAGAAGACAAGCCTAAAGCCTAATTCTACTTTAATTGCATCAAGGAAAGTGTGACTTTTGCCCAACTCCTGCATTGCCTCAGTGGCCTGTTTATTAAACAGGCACCACTGAAATATTTGTACTCGTCCTTATAAACTCTCCTAGATAGCTAATTATCTTTTTACTTCCCAGCTCAAAACACCACAAGACAAATATCCCAGAAGGTGCAGATGGCAGGTGAAGGTTTCCTTTCTCACCCAAGTACTGTTGAGAGATAAAATTGGCACAATAATTAAATGTCCATCCTCCTACCTGTATGTGCAGAAAAACTGAATGGTGGCTGTAGGAGTATAGCCATGAAAAGGGAAGTCCCAAGGGTTCATGAAGTATTAATTCTCTATTTTTTAGGATTTATGTATGTGGGCCCTAGCCAGTGTGGCGCAGTTGGTTGAGCATCGTCCATGCACCTAGAGGTCACTGATTCAATTCCCGGCCGGGGTGCATACCCAGGTTTCAAGCTCAATCCCCAGTAGGGGGCGTGCAGGAGGCAGCCAATTGGTGTTTCTCTCTCATCCATGTTTCTATCTCTATCCTCCCTTCCTCTCTGAAATCAATAAAAACATTTTTAAAAGTTTTAATGGATATATGTGGAATAAATTACTGAATTAAAGTAAACCTACCCCAAGGTCCATTTCATCTTCACTGGGACACATTTAAGGAGGGGGAGGGGAGCAAAATGAGGAAGACTCACTGGCTCCTTTACTGCCCCCTTTCCAGGAAGTAGACGTACGGGTTGTTTTAAGAAGCATTGATGGAACGAGGGACAGTCTTGTATACATGAGAGTTGATAGTCAAACTGTATCAAGCTCTGTCATTAGCAGCCTCGGCTCTCTCCTCCATAAAGTGGACACTGGAAATAGTGCCAGAGTCATGGTTATGGTGAAGACTGAATGAGATAATGGCACATCCAGACCCTGGCACATGGTAAGTGCTCAGAAATTATTAGCCGAAGGGATGGAAAGCTCTGTGATAAGAAAGGGTGAGGAAAGAATTCAATTAGTTCTTCAGTCTTGTTTTTTGTCTTCACTCCCTTTACACTAGAGCTGCTAAGGGGTCTCATTATTGCCCCGTGGACTTTAGGCCCAGGAGTCTACAAAGGTGACCATATTTATTCACTATGGCAGCAAGTTCACGCCTGGGCATAGACCCAACAGAAATGTGTGCAGATGTTCACCAAAAGGCCTGCACAAGAATGTTCAAAGTAGCATCCTTTGTAATATCTTTAAACTGGAAACTACCCACAAAGTAGAATGGACAGTACCTAGCCATCAATAATAAATTTTAAAAATTGACTACGTCATCAATAGCAGAACAGATCAACTGTGGTACACTCACCAGTGGGCTACCACCTGCAATGAGAATGAGCAACTACAGCAGCTGAGTGACGCTCCCAGGCATAACATTGACAAGGAAAGCCAGGCTACTGAGAGTGTGTAGGGCATTATTCCACTTACATAACGCACTAGACACAGGCCACACTCTTCTAATTTCCACTGTCAGAAATAAGGAGATGGTTACCCTTGGGGGACAGTGACTAGAGGAGACCAAAAGCATCTCTGGGTGATGGTCACGCAGGGTGAGCACACTGAGGAAAAGCTTGAGCTGCTCACCTAAAATGTGTGTGATACTTCACTAACTATTTTAGCAACTAAGTCAGTGGGCCTTTTGGACTCAGCATCTGCCTTCTCCAGGCGGGGCTGACTCCTGGACAGGTGCAGCATTGCCGATGGAACATTCCTGGAGCTGGAGGTGCTCCCAGGAGGCTGTCTACACACTGCTGACTAGTCCTCACTGCCCACCCTCTAACCTCACCAGATACACTGCACAAATGTGCAGGCAGCTGCAGCCAGCACACTGGCTTATAGACCTAGCAGGGCCCTTAGAAACTGTCTTGTAGCCAAGGTCAAGACCTCTCCAATCCCCACTGTCCTCCAGAAGTTCGGCCTGAAGGACAACATGGAGATTGTTCCTAATCATTGCTCAAGGGACACAGTGACCTACTGAGCACTGGGCATATGGCAGATGAGTCATTCTATTTCAAGAAGAAAGACAGATGCACAGGAAGAAACAGCCAGCAGCTTTCAGTACAAAAGACCTCAATTGGGAGCTTCTGGAACAACAGAAAGTATATATAATTCAAAAGCCATCTTGACAACTTATATGCTTGTATTTCATAATTGTGATCAGTGTATCCATACTTCAAAAATCCAAATGCCTCCTAAAGATACCTTTTCTCCTTGGCCAGTGAAGTTTCAGAAAGACTTTCCTAAAAATCTTGCCAATAACATTCATAATTCCAATCTCCACGGGTATAAAATTCACTGGTTTTGCATGAAAGCCGTACATGAAAGAGTTAGCCCCAGAGCCTAGCTTTTTCTCTTCCCTCTGCTGGTTTTTGGTCTCTTCCCCTAAGGCCCTGGTATAGGGACTGAAATAGGGCCAGTGTGGCTGGAGGAGCGGGATGGGACAGGAGGACACAGCCAATTTGTACTTCTTAATCCCTTCAACTTTGTCACCCAGTCCCCAGCCCCCTCTCAACTGGCACCCATTGGTTTGTTCTCTGTATCTGAGTCTGTTTCTCTTTTGTTTGTTTACTTTGTTTTTTAGATTCCACATATAAGTGAAATCTTGTAGTTTTTCTCTTCCTCTGACATTTCATTTTGCATAATACCCTCTAGGTCCATCCATGCAAGCTGAAGCCCTGGATGATGTTGCTCAATGGGTTGAGCATCTTCCTGTGCAATTTCTGGTTCAATTCTCGGTCAGGGCACATGCCCAGGTTGCAGGTTCGATCCCCCGTCGGGGTGCGTGCAGGAGACAAGCAGTCGATGTTTGTCTCTCACATTGACTTTTTTTTTAATGTTTTATCTCTTTATCTTCCTCTCTTTCTAAAAATCAATAATAACATATCCTCGGTTGAAGATTAATTTTAAAAAAAATGCAAGTTAGAGATATTTGCAACTTATTTCACTGACAAAGGATCAACAGTACCTATCACATGTAAGAATAAAGGATTCTTTAGAAAAAAAGGGAAGCCTGAATTGCCAAAAAGCATATGAAATGATGCTCAATGTCACTAATAATGAAGGGGCAGCAAATTGCATCCAGTGTTGGCTGAGCCCCAGAAATGACAATAATAACAGAGCAGGAGAAAGGTCCCTCACAAGGTTATGATTAACCTCAGGGGTTGGGGATGGGAGGCCCTGCCCTGCTCCCCCTCCGGACAACCCTCCAGGAATACAATGAGGTTTTTCTCTCTTTAAAAAGTGTTAAAAATCTGAAGCAGCCTTGGTCAATGACATCGGAGAAACTTGTGTGGTAGGCACAGCATGTTATTTTCTGCATGATTAAAATATTTCACAATTTTTATAAAACTCATAAATGATGAAAAGCAAATGAAAGTCTGACACTAGAAATGAGGGTAGACAGAGTCAAAAGAGGACCCCAAGATGCAGAAGCAATTTCCTTGAAACACAGATTTGGAGGGGACAAGAATGGACCCCTACTCCAACCCACTCCCTTGATTTGTAACCAGGGTTACTCATGACCTTGTGAGGCTTTCCCTGCAGAGTCTGGGGCTGATTCTGGGATCCACCTGGCCCACCGTACTGACTGATAACAGGCTATCATGACTGAAGTTTCAATTTTTTATAATAAGAAAGTGATGTTATTAGCCAAGTCCTGATGTTAATAACATTCATTACTCGTTCAAAATGTGGGCACTGGGAAAGGGCAGGACCTAAGTTCTAATCTATCAGAGACTTTCATTTAAATTTTCTGAGGTTTGAGTTTGTCTTCATTTCTGATATTTAAAAAAAAATAAATCACTGTGAGAGAATATCAGTTCACGTTGGGTCAAAGATAATTATATTACTTTCCAAAATGTCAAGGATTCAGGCTTTTGTATTCTGTGAAATATCTGATCACAGCAACTTGTGTTTCTTTGTGATAGCACTTAAGTCAAGTAGCAAGAACCTCTCATTTTAGGCTTGAAATGGACATAAATGTGTGAAAAATGTTTACTAGTATTTTTTCTTGCTCTTTCTGTGGACTCACATAATGAATGGAATGCACAGCTTTCTTTCTTGATTATTGCTTTAAAAAGAAATTGTCATGCCTCATTACTCATATTCAAAGAGAGATGACATACTTCATTATAGGGTTTTTATATATTGCTAATGTCTAGAAAACTCAGCAGGTTAATTCTCTCTATACAAGATGACACTGATCGAGTGAATTGGACATTATAAAAGCCCACCACTGTGACCTGAGAACGTCATAGAAGAGAGCACCCAAGGACCCAAAAGTCTAAGTCTAGCATCAGGCATGTAAGATTTTACTAGGAGTGACTCCCACCGACAGAGTGCTGGGGAGCGGCAGCAGCCACCAATCTGTGTGCAGACCCAATATTGGAAGAAGATGCTAATTAAAGTGAAGATGCTGACCGGAAAGGAGATTGAGATTGACATTGACCCACAGATAAGGTGGAACGAATCAAGGAACGTGTGGAAGAGAAAGAGGGAATCCCCCCACTGCAGCAGCGGCTCGTCTGCAGTGGTAAACAGATGAATGATGAGAAGACAGCAGCTGATTATAAAATCCTAGGTGGTTCAGTCCTCCACCTGGTGTTGGCTCTAAGAGGAGGAGGTGGCTTTAGGCAGTGATGGACCCTCTTTCCATTTTACCTCCTTGCCCTGTCTCTCGTGATGAGGCATCATATATCCTGTCACTCTCTGGGGCTCCAGAGTCACTGCCCCCTCTCCTGGATGCCCAGTCTTGTGTCTACGGGTAGGAGACTGTGAGGACCCCAAGATGCAGTGTTCCTGTCCCAAATGGCCCCTGCTGGCTGTTGGGTTTTAGTTTGCAGTCCTGTGTACTTCCCTGTCTTATGGCTATGTCCCTGGTTGTCAATAAAATATTTCCTGGCCAAAAAAAAAAAAAAAAGATTTTACCAGAAGTTTCTCTAAGATTGATCTAAGAACCATAGTATTCAATAGGTAATTTTTAAAATACTAAGTAGTATAAATTGCCTATAGGAAATGGAAGTTGTGAAAAATTGCTAAAAATGTATCATAAGATTTATAAGAAATGCCCAAATTAAAGAAGCTAAATTATTTATAGCCATTTCAAAGCCAGGTTAAGCAAAGTTTCAGGTGTCAGTTTTGAAGAGTCTCTGATAAAATATGACATCCGTGGTCACGGGACAAGTTCTAGCCTCAGGAAACTGCAGTAGAAGAACATGAAGTCCAGAGACATGGGCTCCTTTGTCTCCTCAGTGTGGGGAGGAGAGGCTCCCACCCTCTCTGTTGCCCAGCATGCCTTTCTGACCCCTCCTCCTTGGGAGGAGCCCATTCCGAGGGTTCAAGTAAGGTGAACCCCCTCTTACCTACATAAGATTCTGGGAACCTCATATTGGCTCCCCAAACCCAACCTGCCCTCTCTACGCAACTCTGGGTCCTGAAAGACCAATCAGCTGGCCTGTGTCAGCAGCTCCCTGGCACCCTGGCTTCCGTGAGTCACTAGAGAGAAGGGTAGGAGGAAAGTGAGGTCAGGAGCTTATTCCCCAGCTTCTTTCCCATCTGGCGTCACCGATTCTGTCCAAAGGTGCCCTTGGTTCCAGGAACTGCCTCCCTGCCCCTCCAGGCTTAGGAAGGGTGACCACAGCCTGGGCATGTATTCTCTCTCCTGGCTTCCCTAAGTCCTTCCTACAACTTTGCAAATAACCTATTTATTATGTTCTTCTCAAGTTGCCCATCGATTTCCTGCAGGGACCCTGGCTAATGTCCTAGATTCTCTACCTCCAGCTCCACCCAGGGGCTGGGCCCTGGCAGTTCTAGACTGAGATCACCAAACCGCTGGTGCTCCCCGTGAAAAGAGAGCCTCCCTCTTAGTGCTGCAGGGAAAGGTGTGAGAAAAACAAGTCTCTCTGCCTCCAGTTTGCCTTCTTCCTAGTCATCCTTTACTCTCTTGCAGAGGTTTCTTTCAAACGCAGGTCTACACCTCACTTGGCTGCAGCACTAAGAGGGAGGCTCCCCCCCCCCCCCCCCCAGCACACTGGGCTGACTCTGCTAACACTTACTAGGTGCTGGGAATTCGAATGTGATCAGAAACAGCTGAGTCTGCAGTCTGAAGAACTCATTGAATATAAATGTTATCACCTTGAACTGAATTAGACTTTATTTTGGACATTAACATTGTTTGCAAAGCCCCCCAGGTTTAAATGTTCAATGCAGAAGTTTCTGATTTATTTTCCTAAAGTAATGTTAGACTGACCAGAATCACCCAGGTTTGGAGGTTATACCTCATCTGGCCATTTCAGTCATTGTGGGACGGTGCACTGTCTCTCTTAATCGCCATGGCAGCAGCGGAGGAAGTTTCTGTTATTAACGAACATTACAGAAGAGGAAGCCACGGCTTAAAGTCACATACCCAACATGGTAGGGTTGAGATTCAGGCCCTAGTAATTCTGACTCCTCTACTCTTCATCTTAACCCCTACCCTATAGTATAATCTTTCTTGATAATTAGTCTAATCAGACCTAATCTTCTAATCACTAAAAAATTTCCAACAAAATTTAACCTATGGACACAGACAATAGCATGGGGAAGCCGTGGAGTGGGGTGGAGGTTGGGTGGGGAGGGGGGGGAGGGAGAAAATGTGAGATATTTGTAATACTGTCAACAACAAAAATTATGCCTAAGAATCGTGTGTAGGAACATGCTAAACCCCCATAGCACTTATACCTTCGAAAACTGTGAAAACTTATACTCTGGTGTAGCTGCCAAGGCCAGAATTCTCTGTCAGCCCCAAAGCAGACACCAGGCCTGAAACCTTCATGCAGCACACACACAGATGGATTGTCAGCAGCTGGGTAAACTGAAAAAATAATAAAAATGACTCATTTTATAGATGCAAGTATTAGGAAACAAATAAAAATATATACCTAGTGTGGGAGGAAGAACTTGAACTAAACAATGCGTTTAACTTCGTTATAGGAAGTAGGGAGAAGATGGCCAAGGTATAGCAAAATCAATAGATAATTCCAATGCACATTAACCTCCAGATTGAATTGAAATTATTTTTCAAATAAAATTTCCACTGCTAGAGTACCTACTAAGAAACACGTTAGAGGAATATAGTAAAAATACTATTTAATTGCAAGACGACAGTAATTTTCTGAGCGAATGTAAAGCCACCGATGTGTTAAATTTCAAGTTTAACACAGTAATGACATCTTAAACACCAGGAGGCAAAATGACTGCTTGTTTCTGGTGCTTTTTAAAAGAATGTATTTGTCTCCACACCCCCGTTTCTGCCCCAGCTTCTGACTCCTTGGCCATCTGCGCTCAGCTTCCTTGACATGCACTAGGAAAAAAGGGCCAGAGCCAGCAAAACCCAAGACCATTGCTAGTTTCTAGTGCAGGGAGTCCTACCTCAAGACTGAGTTCCAAGCGTCCTTCCTGGAGGTGGAGAAAACAAGGATGAAAAGAACTTTCTACAGTTCAGCTCTGAGATCCAAAACTTAAACCTCTCCAGGCTGAGTGATAAGCCTCTTTTCCTGTAACTGCAAAAACTGTGCCATGTTTAGGCCTCTCAGGGACCTGGAGACCACACCCAACGAGAGCTCTTCAGAGGCCCAGAGCAGCAAGCACCTCCGAAAGCTTGCAGCTCTCTTTCTGAACGTTCAGTCACTACTGATAATCCACAGAAGAACTGCCTCGCATGTTCAGATGACATCGGTTCAGGATTCGAGTGTCTTTGCCATTGTAATTCGAGGAGGTTCTCAGTGCAATCAGAAACAGAGAAATCACAGCTGGCAGCTCCCGGAGGCCAACAGGAAGAAGCGGTATGCACGGAGAGAGGTTGGTCCACACGCTCCTCATGGCACTCAGAGTCCAGGGACAAATGACCCTCCAGATTCTGGATGAAGTACAGTAAGTAGCTTGGAGAGGACTCCTGTGACACTTCAAGAAAGTGTCACTGGCCATCTTAACATATACAACTGCTGGCTTATGTGAGCACCCAAATTCTCCTTTCCATTTTATAACTATGTTTAAATGAAAGCTGACCATCCTCTATATTTTTTAAAAATACTCATTAACTGTCTAAAGAGAATCTATCGGGTTGGTTCTATGTGCTGAGAGAGATATTATATGCACAGATATTTTAGGCATAACAATGTTCTCTCAAATTTGGTTGATATAAATATTAAGTGTTTTTTTAAAAAAATACATTTTATTGAGTTTTTTACAGAGAGGAAGGGAGAGGGATACAGAGTTAGAAACATCGATGAGAGAGAAACATCGATCAGCTGCCTCTCGCACACTCCCCACTGGGTATGTGTCCTCAACCAAGGTACATGCCCTTGACTGGAATCGAACCTGGGACCCTTGAGTCTACAGGCCGACGACGCTCTATCCACTGAGCCAAACCGATCAGGGCTAAATATTATGCTTTTGACTGATGAAGTTTGAGCCTGTCGTTTGCCTGGCCTGACAGTCAAATTGTCAGCTCTTCCTCCCTTTTGGTTTCTGTAATCGGGTAGGCTATACCTTGGTAATTTTAAGCACCAGCCTTACCTCCGGTAAAGGAAAACTCAGAAACCGTTCAAGAGCTCTAAACAGTCCCGCATTCACCGTGTCCCTGCTTCAGCGGGGGGATAAATAGCCTCTCCCCACTCCACTGGAGTGGAATCAGCCACACATCTCAAGATTTCCCGCTCCAGGTCCTCTTATCTCGCACATCGCCTGCAGAGCCTGCTTAATGGCAAGCTGAGCTATCCATTTAAAGGGGTTGAGTGACTTGTTTACCTTCACACTTTTGGGGAAACAAATCAATATTTTGCTTAAGAGCCAATTGCATCCTAAGAAACTGATCATTTTTTTAAGTGTGTGCTGCCAAAGCAAGCTCAGTTCTCCTTATTTTTCCCCCTGAATGTGGAGTATATGTTTCTCTTGAATTCTAATTAAATTCAGACGATTATCAGTAGAATACCAAAAAAGTTTGGAGGAGAATGTGGAAGAGACATGTGGAAAGGATCCAGAAAAAAGTAGTGAAAATAAATAAAAGATGCAAACAGAAGACAAACTGGCTGAGAAGGAATTCCCCCGCTGCCCGCTCACTAATGCAGACTGTCAAGTGCTTGTAAGCACACATTGACGTAACCCCCCAGAGTCTGCTCAGAAGCCTCCCTGCACCAGTTTCATAGCACCACTGTCGTCAACTAAAGATGGTGCCCTCCGTTCATAGGAATGCAACCAACTGTGTTAGAGGTTTTAGGGCAGTGTGATTGTTATTTCTAAAGAGCTCAACATTTAGGAGTTATCTCAAAATAAAATCAAGTTAAAATAACACTCAAGTACGAATGGTGAGTGAGGACCCCAAGAATAACAGAAGAAAGATGACATCCTTTCCTGAATCTATCACCAGCATCTTCACATTAATGTGTGCTGAGTGTCAACTCCATACAAAGTACTATAGACAGTCACCTTGAGTTGTTATTTCCATTTGTAAAAATTATCCAAACATTCCCTGTCTCAATGCCCTTTTAAAAACATATTTTATTTTAGGGGGGAGGGGAGGAAGAGAGGGAGAGAGAGAGGAATGTGGATGTGAGAGAAAAGCATAGATCGGCTGCCTCCTGCACACCCTGACTGGGGATGAGCCTGCAACCTGAACTTGTGCCCTGACCAGGAATTAAACTAGCAATCTTTTGGGGTATAGGACAACGTCTCACCAACTGAGCCACACTTGCCCAAGCTAATTATCAAGTAATTTAACTGCTAATAAATGAAATATTGTACAACATAGAGATATTTCATAATGATAAAATAATTATTTCACGAGGAAGACCTACAATTCTAAATATTTATGCACCCAGTAACAGAGTTTCAAAATGTATGCGGCAGAAACTAACAGAACTAAAAAGAGAGAAGACAAATCTACAGTTATTATGGGAGATATGCCATCCAGGTCTCAGTAATTGATAAAACAAGTAAACAAAAATTCATTAAGGAGGGATATTGGAAGAGTACTGTAAACCAATGTGACTTAATATTTCCAGAACGCTAAACCCAACAACGTCAAAATATTCTTTACAAGTGCACACAGAATGTACCCACCAAGATAGACTATATGCTAGCCCCATGGTCAGCAAACCGTGGCTCGCGAGCCACATGCGGCTCTTTGGCCCCTTCAGTGTGGCTCTTCCACAAAATACCACGTGCAGGCGCGCATGTACGGTGCGATTGAAACTTCGTGGCCCTTGCGTAGAAGTCGGTATTTTGTGGAAGAGCCGGTATTTTGTGGAAGAGCCACACTCAAGGGGCCAAAGAGCAGCATGTGGCTCGCGAGCCGCGTTTGCCGACCACTGTGCTAGGCCATAAAGTGAGCTTCAATAAATTGCAAAACTCTGAAACCTTACAGAGTCAGTTTTCCACCTATAATGAAATGAAATTAAAAATTAACAAATATAAATTAATAGAATTGATACGATTTCTAGAGAAACTCCAGTTATTTAAAAATTAAATAACATACTCCTATATAACCTATGGGTTAATGAAGGCACAAGGGAATTAGAAAATATTTCAACTGAATAATAATAAAAATACAAAATAAAAAATTTGTGGGGTGCATCTAAAACTGGCTCAGAGGGGAAAGCTATTGCTTTAAGTGCTTATACCAGAAAACAGACTTAAAATCAGTGATCAAAGTTTCATCTTGAAAAGCTAAAAAAAGAACTTATTTAACAACCAAGACAAAAATAAGAACAGAAATACAGAAATGTAACAATCTAAAGTTGTTTTTTGAGGAAAAAAACCCTTGAGTCCAGTGACTGCCATTTCCTATCTGTGACCATGTGTAGAATGTGGAATGGACTTGACTACCTGTCTGTACGATGGAGTAATGACAGCACCTCCATCAGATGAGGGGATGAGAGAATGCTTGTAAGGAACTGGGCACAGCAACAGCTTGGAAGCAATAGCACAATAAGTGGTAGCTATTGTGTTTATTATTCCAAACCCTACACTTACTCCACATGCTCCAGGACCCTCTGCAGCTGACAGATGGTAACGGCTAATGCTGAAAGACATTCTATTCTCTGATGCCATCACTTCCACCCATTGCACGTGGATCGTATACAAAGTTAACTCTTCAGCCCATCACTTATAAGGAACCCCGAACTGTACTTATCAAATTCTACACTTTCAAACCTCCACCTGGCATATTTATACCAAAGTGTTCTTTCTACTTATGCCTAGTAGTAGCCAATTCAATCCCTTTGAGTAAAATCAATGAATTTGTATATTATAGAAAGTATACCAACAGAAGACATTACAGTAACCTCAAATGTTATGAGAAGGGTTAACCCTGGCAAAATTACAGAGCATGGAAGTTTGCTCTCAACTTTTCCCATCTTTCAGGGGTGACTCTCACCGGAGCCCCATCCAAGCTGGAGGCCCAGTGAGGTGGTAGTCGATAAATGTTTGAGATGCTGGGCTTCCTGGGAATATCTGCTCATAAATAGGGCATTCTTAAGAACCAAAAGAGCCTGTGGATTTAAAAAAGTAAATGTGGACCCTCCAGCTACTGCTTGGGAGAAATCTGGGTCAGGAACACCTTTCTGGTTTCCTTTATATCCAACCAACACAATTGTATGTCCAAGGTCAGTCTGTATAATGTTGCCAGAAATACCTTAAAAGAAGGAATAACATGCTAAGTTCACAGAAATATTACTCAAAAATCAAAATATTGAAAATCTTCCTAGGATGTCATCTAATTAGTCCTCAGCTTTTGGCCAAGATTTCTCCTGAGCTCTCTGGCGATGTGACTAGTGGGCTGTTTCCAAAAGGTCTTTGGATAGTGATGGAGCTACAGGTATTTCAGGTGTAACTGGGGACCCAGAAACAATTAGAATAGCAGTGGAATGTTCTTCACTTCATTATTGCTGCTGCTCAGCCAAAAAGGAGAGTCATATACAAACATTACCGAAGAGTAGTTCCAGATGGAAATGCAAATACTGTTTCAGCTGTTAACGTTTGTCACCAACCCAGCAAAGCTGAGTGACATAGAAAGTCCCTCTCCTCCAGCCACATCGGAGCAGCTCAATTGCCAGGCTGACCAATTGGAAGGAGAGCCATGTTAGGTTGTCCCTGCCTTACTCATTACTAATAGAAGGAGGACAGTAATTCATAATAATTACAGAAGTAGAAGGCAGTAATTAGCAGAACAAATTAGCTATTAAATGATTCAGAATTTCAAAGTGAGAAGATGACCTTTTCACTTCTTATCTGGCAGTGACAAATTGCGCTCTGATTTGAGAAGAAATTAAAGCACTCTAACACATTATGGATTTTCTTCACCTTCCAATGGGAACTGGGCCAAGGTAATTAAAACTATGGTAGGAAGCATGAATTTCAGAATATTCCTTGGTGGCTTTCTCACCTGTCCACCTGGAAGTGTCACCTTTCTCTCCAGCCCATCCTTGGCACCTACTCTCATAGTTATGAGAAGGACAAATGGGAATTCCTACTGCATTATTCTTGATTTAAGTAACGTTAATAAGCTTGCTATGATGTTTCCCACTCTTATTAACCCCTTCCCCGGCAGAAACGTGTATACACGTTTTCACAAAATGTTCTTTTTTCAGTCGTCGACGAGTATACTAAGAAAATATGGTAAAAAATATGGTTTATAGGAAGACGAGTTACAAACTGTTTTCATAACCAGCATCAAAAATACTATATAGAACCAAAATAAAAAAATTAGTCTGAAAAAGAAACGTTTTTAACAAAAAAATTGTTGGGGAAGGGGTTAAAAATTATGGTTGGAATATCCACATGCTGGGATATTTGTTAATCTAACAAATAATTTCACTTCACAATAAACATGGCATTGTGGTTCTACTCTTGGATATTACCCCTCTGCAAACATTGCCAGGTTATTCTTGCCATTTCACCTGCTGAGCGAAATTACAGAGTCCGCTATGAGGAGTTAATGAGGCCACTGACCTCCATTGGTATATTAACCTCACGCCCTGCTAAAAGGCCCTCAATTCCTCCTTCTCTTGGAAGAGGCTCCCTCTGCTCTGGAATTGCACATTCTCTCCACATGACAAAGCCTCGTTTGTCACTTGCTCTTCACACAATTGCAATCTGGGATATTTCTTTACAAGTTGACATATGAAAAGCTTTATTATGAGGCCTAGGATCTTGACGTGAGAACCACAGGGCTGGCATGGAAAGAGAGGGATTATCTCTTTAACACAAAGCAGCAGGTCAATATAGTGATTCACATGAGACCCATTTGGCTTCTACCTGAGAGCAGAACTCAGAACCACCAAACTTCGGAAGGAATCTGAGATGTAACTTAAGTCAAACCCCTTGCTTGTAAATGAGGAGACAAAGGCTCATGGTGGACATGGCTTTTGCCCGTCATCACATGGCTAACCGGGAACAGAGCCAGTCTATTTCCCAGGCCATCGCCTGGCTCTGGGTCCAGTGACCTTTGTGCCCACTTACTGCTCTTTCAAAGCTCTCCCCTTCCCCGAGCTGGAAATACAATGAAACACTCCTTATTTGCAGATTCCATATTTGCACACTCACCTGCTTGCTAAAATTTACTTGCAACCTCAAACTCAATACTCGTGGGCTTTCACAATCATTCACGGTCATGCACAGAGCCCCCCAAAATTTCAGGCACCTGACATGCACCTTCCCACTGAGGCCACCTCTGCATTCTTGTTGCAGCTCATACTGTAAGCAAGTGCTCTTTGTGGGGCCTATTTAATGCCACCTTTTTACTTTTTTTGTGCTTTTTGTTGATGACCTCACTGTTTAAAATGGCTTAGTGCTGAAGCACGGTCCAGCATTCCTAAAAGCAAGGAGGTTGTCACGTGACTTACAGAGGAAAGCTTTGTGTTTGATAAGCTCCCGTCGGGCTGAGTAACAGTGCTGTTCTCTGTGAGTTCAATGTTATTTCATCAACAGTATACAGGGGGCAAAAGTAGGGTTACAGTTGTATGCAAAACACAGAGCTTATTCTTTTTTAAAAAATATATTTTATTGGTTTTTTACAGAGAGGAAGGGAGAGGGATAGAGACTTAGAAACATCGATGAGAGAGAAACACTGAGCAGCTGCCTCCTGCACACCTCCCACTGGGGATGTGCCGCAACCAAGGTACATGCCCTTGACCAGAATCAAACCCAGGACCTCTCGGTCCGCAGGCCAACGCTCTGTCCACAGAGCCAAACCAGTTAGGGCCACAGAGCTTATTCTGATATTATTATTAACTAATATGGTATTTGTCATACGAACAACTGTAGCCCTACTTTTGCCCCACTCTGTATATGGAATAAGTGTCCTTAACAGAAACATACGTAGAACACATGTTTGGATTAGTTGGTTGAGAAAATTTTTGTAACCAGCGACTCATAGAAACCTAACCTGGTACTTCTGGGAGCGATGGCTCAGGAATTGCTCATTCAGTTTCCATGGCCACACTGTGGACCATCACTGCTGTGAATAACAAGAATTCCTGTGAGTCTGAATAGGGAATCACACAGACAGGCAGGCCACAGAACAAAACCATCATCTCCACCCAGGGAAAGTATTGCCTGGAGCATGGACAGGTGCCTCTGGGAGATGAGGCAGCGGCCCTGTGGGAGCCCGCCGTGGTCAGGGGACCCAGTTTACAAGGGCATAACCGGCTCCCTCTGCTAGGCATACGCATCAGATGTGTGTTTCTGAGTAAGTGAGAGGCCAGCGTTAGCAGATGCATCATCGGATCCACGATGGTTTCTGGAGGCAGCAGAGCAGCAAGCCTGGAATCTCTAAGGGAATCACAGCCCGTGTGCCTGAGCGGCTGCGCCTCACACTGCCCCCCCACAGACATGGACTTCCTCGGGGCTCTCCTTTGGCTGAGTCTCCAGTGGGGTTATAGTATATTTGCTTTTTATTAATAAAATATTAAATTTCATTGAGCTTGAATGTAACTCAAAAAAGTGAAAGAAAATGGATGGAATTGCTGGATTTCAGAAGAATGTCCCCATGCTACTGTTGATGAGGTTCTGAGAGCTCTCTGTAGGTCCCTGCGATATCTTGTCTAAAGCTGTGGCCTTAAAAATATGTGTTGGATGAATAGATGAATATGTTCCTGTATTATTTGTTTTTGAGAATTGATTTTTCTCAAACTAAAATCATTCAGCCTTGCATGGCTTTGAATTCAAGATCAATTTTGTGTTTATTCATGGATTATTCTTTCTCAAACATTTATTGAGACACTTCTCAGGCACCATGCTAAGGGCTGGATTACATGTCAACATGCCCCCACCCCAGACCCCTCTGACTGGCTGTAGTCCTAAACCTCCTGCCAGACCTGCCTTTGCCCCTCCAAGCTCATCTGTGGTCGCCCGCTGGTTGCTCTGGGACTCCAGTCACACTGGCTCCCACTCTTCTCCTTAAATGCTTCTTCTTGCCTTGAGGCCTTTGAGTAGGTTCCTCCTTCCATTGAGTGCTATTCCCTATCTTCTTGCGTAGTGTGATGGTTATATTTTGTGTCAAGTTGACTTGGCCATAGGATTCCTAGTTATTTGGTTAAACGTTATTCTGAGTGCATCTGTGAGGGTATTTCTGGGTGAGATTAGTGTTTAAATCAGTGGACTGACTAAAGCAGATTGCCCTCCCCAATGTGGGTGGGCCTCATCCAATCGTTGAAGACCTGGATAGAAGAACAAAGGCTGAATAAGGGAGAACAGGCTCTTCTGCCTGATTGTGGTTGAGGTAGGACATTGATCTGCTTTTGGACCAAAATTTGCGGCTTTGTCTCATGTTTTCAGCTCATCAACAACAGATCTCGGGAATTCCCAGCCCCATAACCATGTGAGCTGACGCCATATAATAATCTCTCTTGATTCTTTTGTGCATCCAGGTTTGGGAATGAGTCGAGCAGATGACCCTGTGGCCCCTTCTAGTTGGAACCCATATGTTCTTTGAAAAGTGCTTTGCTGGCACTTGTGTAGGCCCACGTTTCTTGGTGTCTCTGGAGAAGCTAATAAGGATTGGGCCGCACAGAACTGCTGAGGACTTAAAGGGGCAGTTTAGTCTTGGGCTGTCATGTTGAATTGGTGGCTTCTGGCCGAGCCATCTGGTCCCGTCATGGTGCACCGCGTCCCGTCCTGCGTGCTTGGCAGGGTCTCCTTGCCATCAGTGTTGTTCAGAGAGCTCTGGATTGGAATTTAAGCTTCTTCAAATGGGATGTGAGGGAGAAATGATTGAGTGGAAGGTCTAGATGACATGTGCTCACCCCTACCATTTTACATGGGGGAGGGGAGGGTGTGTAATAGTGTCATTAGATGATACTTCAGAGTTTTGCCTAATAGAGAGCTGTGGGCATCCCCCCCCCCCCCCAAGCAGAATTATCTCCATTTCTTGCCAATGTGTTCTTTTCAGTTACTCTTAATATCCCCCCGGAACTAGAGATGGAGGAAATAGCTGGACGGCTGCTCTTTGCCAGTGCAGGTGTTTTTCAGCAACATGCTGTCCATCGTGATGCCCAGTTCTTAATGACAAGCCTGTGCAATGTGCAGTGATTTTGCTAGTACAGAGACGATGATGAACAGTGTCACTTCTGTGCGACGAGGGCCCTTTCATAATAGCTATAATAACTGCATCTTCGGGGAAACCAGTGGATTTCCCCATCTGCACTGAAGACCCTTGACAAAGTTGCCTGCAAATCAGAAGTGAAAGATCTGGGTATTTTGGGAGATAAAGCTTCGGGGTGCCTTGCTTTGGAGGTCTTAGTCTCAGCAGAGATGGCACAGACAGGAAGCAGTACAGCCATAGTCTCAGATGTTTCAGGGCAGCCTCGATCAGACAGGTTCTGTCCTGTGGTTCTCCTAGTCCTCATTACATAATTCCCTCTGAAACTGAATCAGCCGTCATTGTAGGTTATGTGCCTCTTAGCTAAATAGTTCTTTTGAACCTTGCTTTTTGTTTTTCATTTACCAGTATATCCTGGAAGTTATTTCATATCACTTTATAGAGATCCTCCTCCTTCTTAAAAAAAGGGGGGGGTAACATTACTCCACTTGGTAGTATTAAGTACGGTAGGTTTATGCAGCTAGTCTTCTGTGAGTATGCATTTGGGCTATTTCCAGTATTTTGCTATTTCAAACAACACAGCCATGAATAATTTGTGCATATGCTGTTTCTGACTTGTAGAGATGGCTTCTCAGGGTAAATTCTAGAAGTGAGATTTCTGGGGGAAAAGTTATCCACATGAATTCTGAGTCAGGCAGACGAAGAGGAAAATGTCAGCTTTATTACTCGAAGAAGCAGTTGGGAAATGTGGCTTAGAAGCTTCCTATTGTATGCCCCCAAATTAGGCAGACTTAACCCCCCAGCCCAGGCCATTCTGGAAAACAGTGGGGCAGACACAAATACCATATGGTATCGCTTATATGTGGGATCTAAAAACGTCAAACTGTAAAGACAGAGTGGAATCGTGGTTACCAGGGTCTGGGGGTGGAAGAATAGGAGCGAGATCTTTAAGGGTATGAACTAGTAGGTAAGTCCTGGACACCCACTGTAGAGAACAGTGATTATAGGGAACAACACGGTATTTTAAACATCAAACTTGCCAAGGAACTAGATCTTACTCACTTCACACAAAAGAAACGGTAGTCATGTGTGGAGATAGATGCATTAGCTGACACTACAGTGGCAATCATGTTGTAATATATAAATGTGTCAAGTCAACATGTTGTACACCTTGAATTTACACAATGTTCTATGTAGTTACATTTCAATTAAAAAACGTCGGCAGTAGAGTAACTCCTCCATGACTAGCCCTTTCACTGTGATTAGCAGACATCAGGAACATTATGAAACCTGCTTTGGGCTCAGGGAGATTGGTGTGGTGCTTACGCATGCGTGAAAGGCCCCAGGAAGTTGGTTTCTTTCTTTGTGATCACACTGAATTTTGAAATTAAGCCTTTACTCTTCTGCTCAGAAACAAGGCTGCAAATATGCCTTAAAGGTTTGTTTGCAGAAAATAGGACGAGTTACTCTGGTACATTCCCTTTGGAATCTCTGCACTGCTGGTGGTTCCTAAGAGCTCAGGAAAAGAAGTACAAACAAGCTTCTCTCTTGTGGAGATCCTAGTTCACTTGGAAATGAGGCCGGCTTCTGGGGCCTGCTGCCCTCATCCTGCCTGGTCAGAGTTACCCTGTGAGAGTGGGTTTGGGGTTGGCTGGAGCAGCATTGAACGGACAACTGAAAGGAGGTGCCAGTTAATCTGAGCCTGACCCCCCACCCCCCAAGCCTCGTGAAGGCTGCCTGTGCGTTTGCCTTTTAAACACTGCAGCACTGGAGACCGTGCCTCGCATGGGGCACCAGGTGTGCTGGGTTTGCAGGGAGGATGGTAATAAGTCATTCAGAATATGTAATCTGAGCACACTGGGATTAAATTTCGATCCTGGGACCAAAGAAAAATGACTGCTATAGAGAAGTTAAATTTTTCTTTTTAAATGACTGACAGACATTGTAAAGTTGTCTATAAGTTATTCTGGAATGCCCCCAATTGCAGTGCTTTCAAGGCTAGCCTGCAGAATTGTGTAATGTCTCCATCATTTTGTTATTATTGTCATTTGTCCGCAGATAATTGAGCCCGCGGCTCAATCCCTGTCAATACAGTAATGATTTGAGCATGTCAGTTCCATAGGGGCTCCGTGCTCTCTGACTACACTGAGACTCTGTGGGAGCAAGAACCAAACCTCACTGCTTATGCTCAGACCCACAGCAGCCAGTCCAGGGCTTGCCTCTTGCTAGGTGCTGAATTAATCCTTATTGTGATTGGCTGGTTAATCTCGGAAGCATGCTGCTCTCGCAACTATTTTTAAAAAATCTATATATCATCTATCTGTCCATCTATCTATTGCATCCCAGCCTTTGTTAAAAGTGCTTTTCATGTATTCATGCATTCAGTTCTCACAGCAACCCCATGAAGTGGGTAGTATAATTAATCCACATTTTTCAGATAATGAAACTGAGACACAGAGAGGTTAAGCAGTTTGCCTGAGGTCACACAGTCGTGAATCGTGGAGCTTGGATAACCTGGTAGTTATGCCTCAGCCTCACTCATTTATTCATTTTCTCAAAGGGCAGGTCGGTGGGATATGGGGAAAATTGGAGGAGCATAGATTTTTTTCTATTGTAGACTTTTCCTAACCTCATGGTTCTAAATTAAGCTGAAGGCAGAAAAGATGAGGCCCAAAGAAATGCAACAGCATGTGAATGCATGAGCATACGATGCACACACACTTGGAGGGCATGATGGAGAGAGGTATGAAGACCCAGTGAGAGCAACCTCACAACCCCTCACAAGACAGCTTGGTAATGACTCCTCCTGGAAACATAAGAATAAGACTCTTCTGACATTTAAGAAAATTCTCTTCACATCTCTAGGGTGATGGTATTCCCCTTGAAGAAGATTAATAATATAACAAAGCTGAAAATTCTCTTGCAGCTCAGAAAAAGTGTTTAACATTTAATAACAAATTTCACCCTTGAAACATTAAATATATATCAATGACTACACATAATCCAATTTTGTTTTTCTGTATTTAATTGTAGTGATGTTTGGATTTTAAGAAAAAGAATAAGGTAAAAACTGGAGTGGCGATGCTAATCTATATTGCACTTTCTAAAACTTCTGTGGGTTGGTTTAGCTGATGGCATCATTCTGATAATGAATAATTCAAAGAAGCATACAGAGGATGTTTGCTGGAGGCAGAAAAATGCCTTTGAATTCCTGCCCCTCTCATGGGCCATGGAAGCAGGCACTACCTATGGGAAGCCCTTTCCAAGGAAAGAATGGACCCTGTTCTAGGCTAATGGGAAGCAATGGCATGATCAGTGAGTCTCTTTTCTTGGAAACTTAAGATGGAGATAAGCCACCTGTCCTCCCACATCACAGCTCTGGTCTCTGCAGTATCATCAAATGAGGGATGTCCCACTGCAGGCTTTTACAGGAGGTCCTCAGTCCACCGAAGCCGGAGGAAAACCAAACAAAACTACGTGGAGTCACTGCTTCCAGCAGCCCCTGTGTGTGCTTCTCCAGCGTGCTCTGCTTTCTGGTCTCTCCAGGTCTAGAATGAAACCCCTTCTGCCTCTGGGTTCTGCGCTTGTTAGCCAGCCCTTCCCCCGAGGAAGGTGGTTGGGGATTGAATGTCATCAGTCAAGAGGCCAGACACCTTCTCCGTTAATCGCGGGCTCTTGATTTGCCTGCCCCACCTCCAGTTGGTGCAACCCCCCCTGTGAGTGGTTTCCTTGTACTTTGTTGAACACACACATAGAAACACGTCTACAAAGGAAGTGAATGTGTCTGAGTCACATGGATGATCTGTCCGCATGCGCCCCACTGCTCCCAGCTTTCCTGCCACGCCTCGTTCTCTCACCTCTGCAATATTTTAGGAGCCTTTGAATGTGATGACTTGGCATTGACGGAGAGGAAAGGGCAGGAGTGGTGAAAGCTTGAGGGGTTGAGGCAGGAAAGAAAGGTTTGCCCATCCTCTGGGCAGCTGTGCTCAATGGGCTGGTGCTCCCTTCCTCCCAGTCAGCGTTGAAAGTGAGTGGGTGCTTCTGATTGTCACATGACTGGGGGCACTGCCCCATGGCCACGGTATGTCCTGGAATGTGGAGACAGGCTTTGAAAACAAGCTATGCTGTATTAGTTTCCTATGTGTGCTGTAGCAAACTGCCACCAACTTACTGGCTTAAAATAATACGAATTTATCTATATATATGTGGCTAATATGCTAAGTATCCGACCATCTGACCGGTCACTATGACAAGCACTGACTACCAGGGGGCAGACGCTCAACACACGCACAGAGAAACGGCACCGTGGACCTGGTGCCCACAAAGCAATACTCGGCTTCCCCCAAGTGGGACACAGGCCCTGCCACCTCCCTGAAGCGACACCCCACCAAATTGTAGCCAACAATGCCAAGATCCCATGGCACAAAATGCAGCCCACAGCCCAGCCCCACCAGGAAACAGTGACTGTGGGTGCCAGGTAATGACATCACATAGCAACGCCTGGCTTTCTCTCCCTAGCAACGACTAGCCTCCTTGCAGTTTCTTCAGCCCAGGAACATGACTTGCTTTATAGCCAGGTGCAAACATTTCACAGTTCAACCAAATGTGAAGCGTTTTCCGTGCCTCATCTCATTTGATCCTCACAGAAGTCCTGGAGTAGGTAGATAGGAGACTTGGTGGAATCCTGTTTTCTTTTTATTAGCCGGAAAATGGAGATTTAGAAAGCTTGGAAACTTGATCTGACTGAAAAGAAGTAAGAAATGGTGGACCTTAAAAATGACTTCAAGTTTTCTCACTGCACAGAATATAGTCAAACACTGCTGCAGTTAAATATTTTACCCTTTGTTTTCCCTGCATGATCTACAATAATAATCTGCTTCGTGTTGATATTTACTGCTGTGTTGCTGAGTTACCTGAAAGAGAAGTTGGGGTGTTTCACAGTTGGCCTGGAAAAAGTTTAGCTAAATCAGAAAGCAGGACTGATTAAGCAAGCTTATCTCTCTATATAAAGCTCTCACTGGCGCCAATCGCACGGGTGTGTTTCCATCTGTCATTGTCAATCGTGAATTTGGTTGACACTTCTATTATAGAGAAAGGACAAATAGTGATATTAAAATATTTCTTATTAATTTCCTTTAAATGTGCACGAATTCATGCACCGGGCCACTAGTTATCTTACAATGTTCAGTTCAGCGTGGGCCTCCCTGGGTTAAGGTAGGGATGTTTGCAGGGCTGGATTTTCTCCGAGGCTCTGGTTTCTCTCTGTCCTCTGCCTTCTCAAACCTCTGGAGGCTGCTGCATTCCTTGGCTCACGGCCCCTTCAGCATCATTAAACCAGCAGCACAGCTAATCTCTCAGACTCTGAATTCTTCCTTCTGTTGTCACATACCCTCCTGACCCTCCCACCCCTCTCCTCCCCTCAGTGGTTCTCAACCTTCCTAATGCCGTGACCCTTTAATACAGTTCCTCATGTTGTGGTGACCCCCAACCATAAAGTTATTTTCGTTGCTACTTCATAACTGTAATTTTGCTACTGTTATGAATCGTCATGTAAATATCTGATATGCAGGATGTATTTAGGTGACCCCGTGAAAGGGTCATTCGACCGCCAAAGACGTCGTGACCCACAGGTTGAGAACCACTGCCTTATAAGGACCCAGACATTGGTCTGCCCAGATAATCCAGGATAATCTCCCACCTCAGGACTTTCAATGGAATCACATCCACCAAGTCCCTCTTACTTCATCGGGGACATGGTCACAGGTTCCAGGAATTAGAGATCTTGGGCAGGGGCATTATTCTGCCACCCACACACGCTCTCCACCAATGCCCGAGTTTGGACTTGCTTGGCTAAGAGTCAGTGACGTTCTTTTCTTTCTGTTGACGGCTGGAGTCTTGTGTCTTTCTGGGTAGAGAGGCCTGATGATCTGTCAGGACTTTTGGCCACTGCATGGGAGATAGTGGGTGTCCGGGCCGCACAGAAAATCCCTGCCTCCTAGGCTAGAGTTGGGCTGTGCCAATCAATAACCCTGTGCCCCCTTTTTCTCCCTGGAGAACCAATATGAGGTCCTGCATATTTTCAAGTCTCAACAACATATCTTCGTCTGGAGGCTCCCTGATGTAGCCCGTGAATTTCTCATTCTCCCCAAGAACAACACCCATCACCTCCATTCACTCACCAGCCCAGCTGGCCAACTTCTTGATTTCATTTCCATCCCTGCTCAGCCACTTCCTCCCTTTCTACTTCAATTTAATTTGTTTACCTAGAGTATTTCTGATAATGATCATTATGCTTTGTGTATTGTTCAAGTTTTTTTTAAATTACCTTTTCTTTGACTCTTAATCATTTTAATTCCACTCCAAGTTTTTTTCCAATGAGCACTTTAATAATTAGACCCTTCCCTACCAAATTCCCAAGATAATAACATCTGAGTGTGTCTGCCCATCTCCTGGACTCAGGTTCCCTGTCCCGTATGAACATGCCTTTTCTTGGTGCCCCACCAGATCTCACAGCCCATCCGCTTGCACTGCCCATTCATTTGCAACTATTCTTTATGGAGCACTGGCCATGAGCTAGGCCCTGTGCCGTCACACTGCGTAACATATGGCATCTGCATTTCTGTTTCCCCTGGGGGCTGCCCCTCCACCTGAAGTATAAGTTATGCAGAGTGAATCTCTAAAGGCCGTGCTGGTGCACAGACGCCAGTTACTGCTGGGCAGCAGAAAACACCTTTTCCATTTGGAGCCGCTCGTGGAGTCCGCATGCTGACTCGCTGTGTAATGAGGCGACTACAGAACTGCCTCGTGGTTGGTGTGAACTGTTGGGATATCTGTCTGAATTTTGGTTTCTCAGCCTAGATGTTTCCGTAGCATTTTCTGAGGTCAGAATGGCCAGGGTGACATTGAGTCTCTGGTCAGAGGGCCAGCTAAGAAGACCTAGGTGTAGCTCTGAGGGGTGAAGGTCAAGCCTATAAATTCGGTAAAGGGGTCTCACCATCACCCAGTCCTAGCTCCAGCCCCCCTTTCCTGGAAGGGCCCTTCTGCTGGACAATGTGTGCTGGACAGGGGTCCAACTGCTGACCTAAGGAGCTGGCGCCCTCTTGGCCGCCCTGGGCCACTTGGGACTTAGGAAGGCTGAGACCTATCGCTAGAGCCCAACCCACTGGCCTGGCCCAGGTCCCGGGACCCCCAGGCTGTGTGCTGTTTTCTCCCTGGCTTTGCCCTTTCTGGGCATGCTTTACCCTCCGTGGAGCTACCGGCTATGCCCTGATCTCTCTGTGGCCTCTTGCCAGCATCCCCTTGTCTTCTGTTCCCTCCCTCCATTCCTCTCCCTCCTCACCTCACCGCTCTTCCTCGCCCCCACACACTTACTGAGAAGCTACTTCTAGATCAGGCAGCTATTTGATGGGTGTGCATTGTGGTCTCTGAGGCTGTGATCTCGACTGGGGGCTGGGCAGGCTGCAGAGGGTGTGGGCAGGATGGTGAAGCAGGAAAAGGCAGCCGGCCTGACAGGAGCGCTGTCCAGATCCTGCATGAAAATAGCAGCAGAGCCCAGCCTTTCTTAAGGATGTGACAAGTTGGGTTCCTGTGGTGCTTTGCAAAAAAGACCATTTGGCAAATCATGTGTACACTCCGCATGCTTACTGCGAAATTATGGACCCAGGTAGAAGAGCTGTCCCTACAATATGGATGGCCTCAGCCGGGGGTGGTGGGGTGGGAAGCGGTGGAGGCTGTAAGTTCACAGGAAGGCTTTCCAGACGTGTGAAAAGATGAGACCTCAGACCAAAGAGCTGAAAGTTCGCTAAGACCAACGTCCTTGAGGATGGAGGGTCAGATACTCAGCGACCAGCGATCATTCTCGGAAACACTCCAGGCAGAAAGGCTCACGATGCCATTTGCTTTGAGGGAGAGTGTAAAGGAGATGAAGAACGATGCTCTCCTTAAAAATACAAAAGAAGGACGGTCTCGGAAGAGAGGCATAATGTTGACAGTGAAAAGGACGCGTATGTATGCCTTCAGTGCCTCCGAGACAAGCAGCTCTATTAAATGTCAAATTCAATGACGAGTAATCAATACTAATGAATGCCCGTGTCCACTAAAGGCAGCACTCCATGAGGCCTGGGTCCTTTCTGTCCTACGGATCAAATTTCCCTCCTTATACCTTCTCGGGGCAAAGGGCTCCGCCCTGGGAAAGGTGTGGTTAGACATGGAGGTGAACTTCCTGGCGTGAGATGAGACTTTCAGACACGAGGAGCAGTGTTTTACACCAACCCTCATAGGAAACAGGCGCATCGAACCACGCTGCGGCACTCACAGTCCTGCAGCCCTCCTCGCCCCACACCACCTCCTCCCAGAAGTTCTAGAAAAGTCAGGGCACTTGATGGGGCATCACCTGACAGGTGTGGGGCATCTCTGAATTACCTTGTAAACCTGAACGTATATGAGTTGTGCTTCTAATTATCCTTTTGAAATCCAGGTTTCCACTTTGAAAGCAGCAGTTTTCCGACACATTAATATTCCAGAGCCTGGCCGGGCCGATAGCCCGTGACCTGGCTCCAGCTGGGGTCCCCCCAGAGGAGCAGGGAGCCTCGCTGCTTGGAGATCATTAGCTGAAAGAACATACACATTATGCTTCCCGGGCAGGGTTCTGTGCGTCACCCCATCCCGCTGTGCTGAACTTTGTGCCTGCAAACGAGCCTGTGGAATTGGGATCATTAATATGCTTCAGGGGCTCTGGACACGGTTAGAAAGGAAATGTGACAGCAAGCAGTTCCCATCACACCCTCCTCCTGGTGTAGAGGCTCCTCCTGACAGCCCGGCAGCCCGAAGCCTCTGACCCTGCAGAACCCCCCCTTCCACCCTCTCCCCCAAACTCCCAGGATGTGGCTAGGAGGTTAATAGAAGTGATTTTGTTCTTTTTCCCCTCTCCCCTTCCCATCTCTCTCCTCCTCTTCTCTCCACACCCCTTTCCCTGACTGTTTCCCTCCTTTTCAGATATCGCCATTTGAGGGGTGGGTTGGTCGCCTCGGAAAGTTGATTGTGGCCTTAGGACTCCCCTGAATCAGGCCTTAGCCCCCAGGTGCCCCCTCGGTGATTTCCAGAAGGCTCTGCAGCACAGTGACGGAGAATACACTGGGTGATGGTTATCCCCTTGACTGGGCTGAAGGATGCCCATGGCTGTACAATACCTTTGGGTGTGTCTGTGAGGGTGTTTCCAGAAGGGACTAGCACTTGGATTGGTAGCCTCTCCAATTGGGTGGGCATCGTCCGATCCCCGAGGTCTGACCAGAGCCCAGAGGGGGAGAAGGTAGGCATCTCCTGACCTGAGACTTGGGCTCCTGTTCTTGGGCCTTAGTCCGAGGTCACCCCCACTCTCTGGGTCTCCAGCCTGCAGACGGCAGAACCTGGGACTTTCTCAGCCTCTGTAACTGCGTCAGCCAATTCCAGTAATAAACCCCTCTTGTAGACATCTCTCTAGCCTGTGGTTCCATTTTTCTAAACAACCCAACCAACACTTCCCTGTTAACCAGCCTTTGGACCCAGGACCCAGTGCTAGTCTCCCTGGTCAGGTGGGATTGACCATGTAGACTTCCTTTAAACCCAAGTGGTTTCAGAGGAAGCCACCTGACCCTGCATCGCTCCAGGTGCACTGGTACCCGGAGAGAAGGACCTGGCCAGAGGGAGCCCCGCTTGTCCCTGTGCCGAGGACTGCCCTGCCCTGGCCTGGTTGCTGTGTGGGCAGAGCACTGACCTTCAGCTGAGGAGAGTGAGAGACCAGAGACCTGCAGCTGTGGGTGGCATTGACCTTGCCCTGCAGGTCAAACATCTGGCCTCACACAGTCTCCTCTCCTCGGGGGTAGCCAGGGGTGGAGTGTGATGGAGAGCCCTGAGTCTCTTCCACCAAAGCCCCTGGAAATCACCACCCAGATTATTTTTCCAGTTAGTACAACATCTGTTCCCTTTTAGGATCTCTGTTATTCCTACCATGGAGGGCAGTGCTGAGTATGAATTTACACAAATTAAAAAAATCTGTTTGAAAACTGTATATTTTAGATGCTGTTAATGGCATATAATCAGCTATGGAAGTCAAAATGTTTTTAACAAAATAAGGAGTTTGTAAGAAATTAATTGCTAGATTCCATTTTCCCTTTTATACAACAAAAACAATCTCGAGAGCCCTATAATGCTTTGAGACATAATCTGAAGAAAAGATTGCTTTGTCAAGATTGTTCTTAACAATCTGCTTCATGCAATCAATACCGAGGGTGCCGACTTTATTTATTTGAATCTCCATCATTTCCAAGTTTGTGAAACTTCCAGGGATAAATTAATGGTTTTTTAAAAAGTGTCTTTTCCCCTCATTGCTTCGTCGCCACTTCTCCATCCAGCCAGGCAGCAGCAGCCCCCGGCCGCCCCCCCCCCCGAGGCCCCAGCCAGAGCAGGCCCTGCAGTGCCCACAAAGCTTCCTCTGCCAACAGGTTGTAGCCCCCAGCCCTTGCTGGTGCCTGGGCCTCCTGTGGCTGCGTCATCGACAACCTCAGTGGAGGGGCTGAGGGCACATGGTTAGCATCTCCTTCTCTAGGCCAGGAGCCCCGTGTCTCCCTGGGCTACGCTCAGGGTCAGCAGGGCTGCCTTCCTTTTGGAGAATCTGCAGGAGAATCCGATTCCTTGCCTTTGACTTCAAGAAGTTTCCTGCATGTCCCTTTTTCCAATGTCAGAGCAGCAGCAGAGGCCCACGTCCTGCCTATCCTGTCTCTCTGGCTCTCTTCTGCCTCTCCCACTCTTTAGGATTCGTGTACTTAGATTGATCCCACCAGCCCATCCAGGCTGACCTCCCCTCTCCCAGCCAGCCGGTCCTGCCCTGTGAGGTCACCTATGCACAGGGTCTGAGACTAGGATGTGGACGTCTTCAGGGGCATTAGTGTGTCCTCCGCCCCGACCCAGGCCTGGACTGCCTGTGTGTGTGTCCTCCATGCTGGTCAGCCTCAGGCACTGGCCCTGGGTTCTTTGCTTCTCCGATGCAGGCCCCCTTCTCCACCTGGAGGAGAGCTCTCTCAGAGGTGGAGCAGGAGTCGCTCAGGCCTGGGGAAGCAGGGTGGGGGTACTGGCCTTTGTGGGGAAGGTGGGAGGGAAGCACCTGCGGAAGACGTGGGCCTGTCTTGTCTGGGAGGTGCCCCGAGGCTGTGGTGGAGGGAGAAGGGATGTGGGGTGCAGACCTGCCTCTGCCAGCCACCTGGGTAACCTGCAGTGCCAGGGGCCCCGCTGAGTAAAGAGGCCTCCCTGCCGCAGCGATGCCAGGGCCCATCTGTTCCCGTAGACCACACCTCGGTGTCTGCGAATCATTGGAGACTCAGGGCAGCCTGCAGCAGCTTAACCCAGGGAATAATTGACTGAACTCGATGACTAACCCTAACCCTAACCCTTTCCCACTTACAGGAAAACCATTCCTGGCTGACACCGATGTTTGATTTTCCCGTCCACACTCTTCATTTCTGAAGGTGACAAACAGTCCTTCGGCAAATCCTGAATCTCTCGGAAATCCTGCTGACTGGGCCTGTTTTCTGTTTCTTGGCATTGACGGGAGCTCTGCCACCAACACTGACCCAGCCTGTTTGCAGTGGGTTAAGCAGTTGATTGTAATCAAAGCCTGTTTTTAGAAATCAGAGTGTGTCCATTTTGCACTCCCCTTCTTGGGGCATTAATCAACTTGAGTAATTTCTTCTAATTTATGGGCCCCAATTAGCCTCTTTCCAGAGATCCAGAGAGTGACGTGAGACACGCTGTTTATTCCATAACCTGCAGTCATTAATCTTGAGTCCTCACATCTGGAGTTCATGACAATTAGCCAAGAAGACTTTCTCAGTGTTGTCGTTGGGCGTTTCAGGTCAGTGATTGGCTGGCAGTCAGTGGGTAAGAGCTTTGGGTGAGATCCTCTGTTGATGGGGAGAGTTCCTCGCTCCCCTTCTTCCTCTGTTGCTGGAGCCGCTAGAACTCTCTGGCGGCTTCTCTACGTCGGTGACTCCCCACGAGCCTGCAGAGGGCCCCACGAGAGCTTGTTGACACAGGGTCATGGGGCCCTGGTTCTCATTCAGTGGGTTGAGCCAAGGCTGGAGAATTTGTGTTTTTTTATTATATTTGAAAATTAAAGTGCATATGTTTAAGATGTGCAACATGATTTGACATGCACGTGCATACACAGTGACATGGTCACTACAGTCAAGATCCTGGACAGATCCATCTCCTCACAGCTAACCGCTTCATTTTCCTTGATGGAGGCACCGGAATCTACCAGCAGATCTCCAGTATTCATTGTAGTATTAGTAAGCAGTCCCCCCACTGAACGTTAACCAGCTCTCTAGACTCATTTATCCCACATAACTACAGCTTTGCACCACTGCTGCCCGCACACCTGGGCAGGAGGGGCCATGGGGGGCTGTGCTGGGCTGTGGCGGCGGGGGGGGGCAAAAGGGGTTGTGCTGGGCTGGGCTGTGACAGGCTGTGCTGGGCAGGAGGGATTGTGGGGCACTATGCTTGGTAGTGAGAGGCTGTGCTGGGCTGTGGGGGGCTGTGCTGCAGCCATAGGAACGACCCAACTCCTTTTCTGAACTCCTAAAGCAGTCAGTAATAATAGACAATGTTTTTATCTCTGTTTTCCATAGTAAGACAGGAGGTTTGGACCCACAATAGGAGCCCAGAGTCCCCCAAGGCAAGCAGAGGAGGGGCTGGCCCTGGACTCTCTAGCCCAGAGGAGGCTCCTAAAGGAGGCTATTCCACAGATGAGGAAACAGCCTAGTGCCCTGGGTGACTGCAGAGAACTCTCAGATGAAATTGAAGCACAATCCTCCTGCCTCTCAATCCCGTCTCTGACCGCCAGCCATTCCCAGAGAGCTCTGCTCCTCTCCCATGGCTTTGCTCAGGCTGCTCCCTCTGTGAGGTGTGTTCCCGACTTCTCCTGGTGGCCAGACGTGAGCTCTTCTTGACCTCTCCGACTGGGCATCTCTCAGTTTCCAGCCCAAAGCCATCGATATCCTTAAATTCGCCAATACATGTTCCTGTAATCTCATCTGCTATTAAATCCTATCCAGTGAGTTTTTCATCTCAGACATTGTAGTCTTCATCTCTAAAAGTTCAATTTTGGTATGTTTAATATCTTCTTCCATATCATTGTGTAACATCTGAACTTATGAATGACCATCGTACCAACTGTTTTAATGTCTTTGTCTGCTAATTCTAACATTTGTGTCAATTGTTGGGCAATTTTAATTGATTGCTTTTTTACTCTTCAGGGGTTCTATTTTCCCACTTCTTTGCATGCCTGATAATTTTTGAATGTATGCTAGACATTGTAAATTTTCCTTGTTGGGTGCAAGTTTTTTTTTTATTTATATACATTTTATTGAGCTTGCTGTAACATTTATATTACTTGGGAGCAGTTTGATCCCTTTGGGTCTTGCTTTTGAGATTTTTTTTTTTTTAGGTGGGACCAGATTCATGCTCAGTCTAGGCTTGTATCTCATTACTAAAGTAAACCCTTCTGAGTACTCTGCCCAAAGTCCCCTGAGTCTCAGGGTTTTGCATCTGACTAGGACGGACGGACATATTCTCAGCCCTAGGTGAGCACTGGGCACTGTTACCCTCATCCTTTCCGGTGGTTCTTTAGCCTCGGGAAGTGTCGGCTCACACGTGTGCTGATCAGTCCTCAGCCGACTGTGTGAAGGGAACACCCCATACGTCTCTGGAGCTCTCTCTGTGGGACTTTCCTCTCTGGCACTCTGTCCTACAGACTCTGCTGCCTTGGTCTCTCTGGACTTTCAGCTTTGTCTCTTCAGCTCAGGGAGTTCACCAGGCTCTGTCTGGCATCTCCAACCTGTGCTGTGTCCTGGAAACTCTCAAGATAGCAAACTGGAGCAATTGTAGGGCTCGTCTGTTCTGCTTCCTCTCTCTCAGATGAACCAGTAGACACTCTCTTCACTGCCTAATATTCGGTGTTTTGGAAAAGATGATTTTCTGAATTCTACCTGCCTTTTGGTTGGTTCAGGTGAGAGGGTCAATCTTCCTGCTACTCTGTCTGGGCCAGAGTATAAGCTCTGTGCTGCCAAGTTGACTCTCATGCTGGAGACAATGCAGAAGCATCACACCTGGGGATGACAACCAGTCATGGGGGTTTGGAGGAGCCACTGGAGGAGAAGGTCAGAGGCAGGGAGGCTCTTGCAAAGCTCTGGCAACAGGCACTGAGTCCCCAGGGAAGGTAGGCGTTTGAGAAACTCTAAAATCTTAGTGTGGAAAGTACCTAAAATAAAATGCAAAGGTCCATGCTTGCCTAATAGAAACATCTTGCAAAGTAACACATTAACAATTTGCAGCATTTTGTGTGTCCCTGACAGCACAAATTGAAGGGTGGATTAAGGCAGAAACCATGTTTTCCACGATGCCTCCCAAACAGTAGGAGCCTCGCCCCTCAGAACTGGGGTCTGTGGCTCTCAGAAGCATCCCCAAGGCCCTGGGAGTCTGTGGACTCAGGTAACCCCAGAGCGCTTCCCAATGGCTGTTCTTGTTTGGCCATTTTGAGGATATTTCCCATGAGAAATCACGATGTTTTATTCCCGTACATTTGGAAACTGTGTGAATATCAGAGAATATTTTAGGGTTTCAGAAAGCAAGTCTCCACATGTGCTTATCACAAGGCCTTTGAGTTTTCAAGTCACTTTGGAATGAGAACATTTTTACTACAAAGTCTAAATTCAGCTGGGAGCTTTATTGGAGCACTGTGTTCCCCAAGTTATTGGTGTGCTTATTGCGAAGATAATATATTGAGGGTGGTCAAGTGTGGGAGGAAAAAGCACGAAGCACAGGCGAGTCATCTTAGTCTTAAGAAAACGTGCCATTTCCACTTTGAAAGACTTGGGCTTAATGAATCCATGGAAACGGGGTGTGGGGGCATGTTTGTTGGAGGAACAGAGATGAGGGAATATGAACAGGTTAGTGTTGGAGAAAGGCTGTGAAACCTCTGGGCATCCATTGCCATGGGGAGCAGTTCTAGTCCTAAAAGTCTCTATGGTTAGGAACGCGGGCATCAGCAGCCCAGCGCCGAGCCAGCTTCCTCTCAGGCCAGGGGCCTGCACCAAAGCCCTGTTCCCCGTGAATTCCTGTAGGTTCCAGAATGACTTACAGACTGTCCCCCAAGATCCTTACTGATAACTGCATAAGGGGACCTCCAGGGAGATAGAAACCCCCACACACAAGCCCTAAGCAAAATGAATGTTGACCAACAACCAAACGTCATCTTAAAGTTTACGGTCAGGAAAGAGGACCTGTTATTTCTCACACATTTGAATCTGGTATAGCTACTGCGTAACTTTTTATTATGAAGAGGGAATTGGTGAACAAAATGGCAGGAGAGGGAAAAGTAACAATAGAGGACCTGAGTACACCAGTGAACATAGTAAAGGAGACCCAGAGGTCATGTGGTGTGGCTGCTGATGAAGCAATGGCACTGTGTTGGCTGCCCTCAGCACAGCCACAGAACTGTGACCACCTGGGCTCTTTCTCAGCTGGTGTGGCGAACTGGCTTCTTCTTAATTGGAATGATATCAACTCCCTCGTCCTTGCCAGTGCCGTTGGACACACCATGGGGGAGGCTGGCATGCTAGGTCGTGAGAGCTGCAATGCTGGTGGCTTCAGGGGCCTTTCTCATTCCGTGAGGGCTCCACCCACTCCTGTAGTCTTGGTGGGGAGTCAGTCAGGGTCCCCTCTCCTGCCACAGGAATGGGTATGGGAGCCAGGCTGGCTGGTCCCATGGAGAGAGTGAGGTGCGGAGGGGGCTCATGACCTGAGCAAGACCATTCAGAGTCTTCCCTGGACTAGGATGTGGGTGTTGAGGAGGGTGGGGGAGGGGGAGAGAGTTTTCCTTTCCACTGAGGCTCCTAAGCTGGCAGGATGTAAGTCAAGAGGCTGCCCAACTACAGGTGAGGGAAGGAGGAGGCCACCAGGGAAATGGAAATGGTGGAATCAGAACCTGTTTTGATAATTTTGTTAAATACCTAGTGAGGTCGGTATAATGATAGGTGGAGATTTTAGGGATTTATGATATTTTTTATCAGCTTCCTAATTGCAGACACTTATTTTTTATATGAGTGTGTGATCACATGGATTCAAGCTATCAGTCAATTCCTTCCCACTTCTCCTGTCAAGATGACTAATGACCCACATCAGAACAGTACCAGCTGGCAGACTGTCAGCTCCGCCAGGGAGAGGGTGGGCAGCTGTGCTTTCTCTTCCAGGTATTGGATTTCTCTGGAAAATTGTCTCCAAACATCCATTGTACATGGGTAGTTCGAATGAGAAGCACTCCTCTTAAATAATTGCCAAAATTTAATGGGAATTGGCTCTCCTCCCAGTGGGCTGTTCTTCGTGAATTGTGTGAGGTGGGAGGGAATAGACATCCATCATTCTGAGAGGCTGGGGTTTAAATCATCCTCTAAATGCAGGTTTGGCCAAATTGGTGACCGAGCAGGGCTGTGAGGGAGATGGTTCACAGTCTGGGCTCAGTTTTGAGTTTAGGGACACAGTGACATGGGCTGGGGTTTGATGCTCACGAGAAAGTTAGGTGTCATTGGAAAGGTGGTGTGTTACAGCAGGAAAGATTTATTTCTCTCTTCAGGTCCATCAGGAGCCATGAACTTTGCTCTGTCCCTCAGGCAGGAATCTCTCTTGGTTGGCTGAGTGCTCCCATGGGAACACTTTGGGGTACAGTCCAACCTGTTGTCTAGAAATAGTTGTCATGAATGAGAAACCCTGGGAGCATTCTAATTGATGGCAACATGGGGACGATGTCAAAGTTGAGTAGCTGCAACACAGTATGTCCTACAAACCTAAAATCATTATTATATGCTTCTTTATTGAAAAGGTTAGCCAGCCCTGTACTCAGTGCTTTTTATGACATCTTCCTAATGGGAGTAGCAATACTCAGGACATTATTTTGAGCACCCCCCCTTATCTAATGGACCTTACCACCTCCCCCAAAACCTCATCACTCATTGTTTACCCCTTGTAGATAGTCAGACTCACTTATCTCTACACCTTTACTCCTGCAGAAGCAGGAGTTTCACGGGGCCCAGAGTGACAAACACTGGTCCAGACCACCGTGGCTAAAGCTCAGAGCTGGCGACCTGAGTGCTAGACAGGCGCACCCTGTGCGACAGATGAGGGGACCAGAGGCAGAGCCCCAGGAGGTGCCGAAGGTGACCTTGGCCCTGACATGCCCTTGTCACTCGGGGCCCCGTGAAACTCCTGGGTCTGCAGCGTATCGGGCGCCTCCAAACAGCAAGAATTTATCCAGACTAGTGCAGTGTGGACCACCTGGAGCCCCTTCCCGCTGCCTTCGGCTCTTATGTCAGAGATAGAGATGTCTGTATGTCAGGGTGCTGCGTGAGAGAAACACTTAGGGGGATCTGATGTCTATTTTTTGCTCCCATTGAATTAGTAGTGGGAAGAATTGACCAAAACAAACAGTAGGAACTAGAATGTGTGGGGCATTTTTGGGGGGATGACTGTACTTTATTTAGTGGCAAATGAGCTAGTTGCCTTGTTTATCTTTTGAATGGATTTCCTTTTAGTTTCTCGGGACAAAAACAACAGTTAGTTTTTGGCTCTCTAACTCTGGGGCAGAGCAGGAGTTGTGCAAACTAGGGCCCTCGGGCTAAATCCAATAGCTGCCTGGTTTGTGGTGCCTCTGTGGGGTTGCCCATCTTGGTGCCAGGGTGCTCCCTCTCGACATTGCCGAACCACCAGTCCCTGAGGACTGCTCTGTGCTCCTCCCAGGCAGAGCGGAGAAAGAGGCCCGAACTCTGGCTCTAAGAGTCACAGCAAACGTCTCCATGGCCTTTCTCTGGCTGGGCATCCTTCTGAGCACTTCACATGCACAAACTCACCCATTACACCATTTCAAAGACTTTTTCCTCCCACTGCCCCCATTTTAACACCTTGACTTGGATGCACCTGGTAGTCTATGGCCTGCTGGTATGACATCAGCCTCCACCTGCCTGCAGCCATGAAGAGGGTGCATCATGACCCCTCTAAGAACGAGGCACAGGGAACTTCCGCAGCGTCTGGTTTGGGATGGAGCCCAGAGCCCAAGCTCTTCCTGGTTGCGCTTTATGCCACATCTTGTCACCTGTACTCCGAGCCGCATTATGACCACCCCTGCCTCGTGTGCATCGCCTTTGCAGCCCAGAGGCCTACAAGCACACACCCACAATCATGCTTTCATCCTCAGCGCTGCCACGGTCCCCTTGAACGTCAGCTCATGCAGTTTACACACTCAGAAGGGCCACCAAGTCACCTGCCCCACAAACGTCTGGCTCTGAACCTTAATTTGGACTTTTATGGAGAACTTGCCTACAAGCTAAGAGCTTCTAGCTGCAAGGAAAGGGCCCCTTCCTTTCAGTGACTTCACAAGTGTCCAGAAATCCAGGGCAGGAAGGGGATCCTATCTCGGCTAAATTCACTGGCTTAGTGATGGGTCCAAGGACCCAGCCTCGGGCACCCTCAGGGTGCTAGGGCTCCCCTCGCAGGGGATGTCACTCTCACAACTATGTCCAGAAGAGAGCCAGTATCTCTTCTTGTCCCTTTTTATTTGGACCTCAAATCAAACCAGACAAAACAAAACCCTAGCAAAAAAACAAATATTCCTCCCTCTTTCCTTAAGGTCCCCCATTGGCCAAGTTTGGGTCGCATGTTTGGGCCATAGCTGCAAGGCAGGCTGAGAAGGCTGCCCAGATGGTGGGAGCAGGGCAGCTGGGGGGAAGGGCCATGCCAGTGTCTCTGGCCCGTTACAAACAAGCACAGCTTTGTGCCATGATGGAGACTTAGTGATGCCCAGGCTGGTTTAACTAAGCTCATCATTCACGGCCAGGGAGGAGGCTGTATCTTTTAGGGAGCTCTATCCTTCATGCTTAAAAATAAAGGTTTTCATCTTTGTGTGTCATTTTTCTAAAACATTTATTATGTAGACCCTCTCATCTCCTGCTAACTCCATATCAATTATTGTGAGTGAAGAAGCTGCTCTCTGATTGGCCAGTCACACCAAAGAAACCCTGCCCCTGGGGAGCAGGGGCCGGTGTCTGAGTGCGGACAGCCTCATGCAGCCTGGCCCGTCCTCAAACAGGCCTGACGGCTGCTTTTGAAGCCTCTCCATTTCCCCTTTTCTCTTTCCTTTCTGACAGAGCAGAGAAAAAATGGGCAAAGGTGAAATGGGAGTAATTCCCAGACACGTTTGCTCTGGGCAGAGTGGAGACTCATGGTGTCAGAGCCTTTTGGGCTTATCCTTGAGCATCTGCATGAAATGCGGCCATGGTTCTGTGATGCCCAGATTCCATCATCAAGTGACTAGAACCATTCGGTGGCAAGGCAGGTCAGAAGTTCGGAAATAGTTTCATTTTTTAAAATGAGTTTCTTAATAATGCTTCATTACTTTATAATCTTTAACGTTTTTTTCCATTTTAATTTTAATCTGTTCCAATTGCAGTTGAGACTAAATATTATGTTAGTTTCAGGTGGACAACACAGCAGTTAGACATCATACGCTTCACAAAGCGACCCTCTTGATGAGTCTCCCCCTGGCACCTTAACAGCTATCACAGTGTCACTGACTGTGTTCCCTGGGCTGCACGCTGTGCCCTTGGGACTGCCTTTGGCTGGGCATCCTTCTGAGCACTTCACATGCACAGGGAAGTGCACCCCTCCACCTTCCCACCAGCCCCAGTGCACGCTGCGCCCTCGGGACTGCCTTTGGCTGCCAGGGTGCATCTCCCACTCCTCCACCTTCCCACCAGCCCCAGTGCACGCTGTGCCCTCGGGACTGCCTTTGGCTGGGCATCCTTCTGAGCACTTCACATGCACAGGGAAGTGCACCCCTCCACCTTCCCACCAGCCCCAGTGCACGCTGCGCCCTCGGGACTGCCTTTGGCTGCCAGGGTGCATCTCCCACCCCTCCACCTTCCCACCAGCCCCAGCGCACATTCATCTGATGATGAGGAAGCTGAGGCCCAGAGACTTGATTCCATCCCAGGTGGTTCCTGGCAGGAGATGATCAACTGGACCAAAGCCATGCCTGCCCCGCCTGCCCTGCGTTCAGCAGAGCGTTGGCTTGTGTGGATTTCTTTGCCTCTCATTTTCTGTTGCATTTTATCTGGAAATTCATTGGAGAAGCAGAAACACCAGGTCCCAATCATGTTTGCTTATGAATAAGAGTCACGGCAGCCTCCTTCTCTGTGAAACTCCTGCGTCTGACCTTTCGGGTGCCTGGCCAGGACACAGGGAGCTCTGGATGGGCCGTGCACCCACCTTGGTTACCTGTGAGACCTTATGCTGGGACACATTATAAAGGGGTGTGTTCCGACTGTTGTGTCAAGGGAATGTGTCGGATAAAAGATTTCTGTCAAAAAGCGCTCGAATGGTCTTCACTGCATCACAGGACATTATTGAATGCTTACTGCATACCAAGCTCTTTCACCCATCTGCTTGGTAACTCTAGAAAGACAGCACTGTGGTCACATTCCTGTTTTTCAGGTCAGGATCAGAGGTGTGGAGTGTTACACAGAAGTCACAGAGCTAGAAGTAGGGCGAGGGGGCGGGGCGGGGGGGGCGGGGAGGCTGACTCGAAGTCCAAGTGTCTGACTTCCGAGCCCACGGTCACCAGCTGCTGTACTAACCGCTTCTATTTAACCGCTGTGGTGCCTGCGCTCATCAGAGCTGGTCTCATACATGTTTGGTGAATGACTCTAAGATACTGGAGGTGGGAGCCCACGTCTGGTTGGGTTCTGTATTCCTACATGATTGGGGAAAGTTTGCTGAATGTATATTCACGTCCCCCATTTAAGCCATCTCAGGTCCGTGTCAGGCCCTGCTCAGGCAGCCTGCTCGATTGTAAGTGGGCGTTGGGGAAATTCCTGGGCTCTGAATAGTTTGTGTGTAACACGCTGAAAAGAGATTTCTCTCCTTACATATGAGCAAAAACAAGAGGTTAGTCCTCTCTGCCACCGCACCCTAAGGTAAAGTGGGCCTTGGTAGCCAGCACTTCTCACGTCCACCCGCGGAAGCAGAGTTCACAGTGTCCACTGAGCACCCCTCGGGGAGGAGGAGACAGACTTCCTCCTCTGACTTGTTTTCCCAAGTGATGTCAGAGAGCTGTTCACTCTCCTGTTCATCCATAAACTCGTGGCTCAGACACATTCATCCGACCACCAGGCTCAACACACACGTCTTGCCTGTGTGCCTTACCCTAGGCTGGACATTGGGGATCCCAGCCAAGTCCCCGTCCAATGAAGGAGACGATACATAAAGGAGATATGAGCTGCCGTGGTGGAATTACCCCAGGCCTGTCCTAGGTCATATTTCATAGTCTGTCCAACAGGAAGTCCTGATAGAATATTCTGAATCTGACCACCTCTGCTCCAAGTCCTCTAAAATCTCTCCATTTCTCTGGTTGCAAAAGCCAACATCACAAGATGGCCAACCAGCCGCCACAGCCTGGGCCCTGGTCTCCCTGAACACTGCATCTTGCTGACTCTGCTCCGGCCAAAGGAATCTCCTGTTCTCCTCCCACACGAGGAACTTCCTGTCTTCCCCACCTTTGTGCTCCTCTGTCAGCCGCTCAATTGTGAAAATAACAATACTGTACATTTGGGATGGGGCATAGTAGAAAAGCACTACTAGTTTTGAGGTCAAAATCCAGGGTTAAATTACTGTTCCATGTCTATGACCTTGACCAAATGACCTTCACTTTTCTGAGCCCAGGTTGTCATAGGTACAAGCAATGGGTTTGTTGTGTGAAAAGGCCCTCACGTAGGCACTCGAAACATTATGAGTGAGACTCTGGAGGTTATAATTCAGGCAGATATGCAAGAATGTTTTGTAAATATAAAAGGAAGCCAAATCTAGAACATATTAGTCAAAATGACAGAGTGCAAAGATTACAGAAAGAGATGACAGTGACGGGAGAGCACCCTTTCATTTTTCTAATGTAATGGATGATGTTGGTGTTCATTACTACAACAGCAATTCGCTTGGGATTGAGAAGGGAGGCCATATGCCTTGCTGTGGGAACAGGGTCATAATTCATTCCTGTTAAATAAAGTCATTAGGATGACATATTGCCAACATAAGGAACAAAATCACATTATTCTAGAAAAATAAGTCGTTCATGAGCGAGTTTCTGTTGGTAGGAATTCTTGAGTAATTATGATATTGTTGCTCATTTTTTATTCCAAACCCATCACCAGACATTGAATGAAGGAAACAGGAAGGGGAAAGGTCATGTTTAGGGAGAAACGACAAGAGCATGTGTCCTAACTCACCTGCCACTGATGATCTCTTTGTTGGCCAGCATGTCCTTCCCTTTGGCTGACCAGTATCCAAACTCCTGTCCCTGTTTGAGGAACCCTGACCTTCCCTGGCTTGGGAGGAGGCAGGCCCGCCGGGAGAGGATGACAGAGCCACATCCTCCCTCATGGAGACCCAGTGACAGAGGATAGCCTCTGGCTTCATCTGCTCCCAGGGCGGGATCAAGGCCAGGGCATGACTGAACGGGGACTTGGGCAGGTTTTTTGGAGTACTCCGGTGGGCAGGACGTCTGTGTTTGCATGGACGTGTGAAGTAGCACATTGAATTCAGACAAGTACATAGGTTTTTTAATCTGACTTTGCAAGGGAATGAGCGAGAGGATTTCAGCATAAAATAAGGGAGATAATGCAAATGAAAGTGCTTTGCAAATTGTAAAGAACTAGAAAGATGTCTGCTCTTTTAAATTTGCTACCTTCCAGGATTGTTTACAGATAAATGAGACCATCTATACCTAAAGTTGCTCTGTGCATGATGCTGAATGCTGGCAAATGGGTGAGATAATGAACGGGAAGCTTCATTAACTTGTAGGCAGGGAGCCAGTGGGTGCTGCTGTTTGGAAGAGCAATTTGTCAGCCTTTAGGGAAACAGAATATGCACACCCTCTAGACACAGCAATCTACTTCAGATGGAATCTTTCGCCGACAGGAAGAGGCTGTACAGGAGGTTATCACAGCATTGTCTGTAATAACAAGGGCTGGAAATAAGCTAAGTAGATGCTGTGAGGGGAATGGATAAAGTGGTACCCGTGTAAAATGGAGTATCACACAGTAATCATCTGCTTGCATCAAGCCCGACAGACAAAAACAAAACAACAACAACACACACACACACACACGTACACACACACACGTACACACACACACGTACACACAGGACATTGGAACGGTCACTTCACCAAATGGGTGATGAACATATAAAGAGATTGTCAAGTTCACTCATCATAAAGGAATTCAAATTAAAGGCATATTTTAAAGCTACAACTTGGCCCAAGTTTAGTTCTGGTGCTATCAGGACTTTGGGGTCAGAGTCCCTGGAACATAAAATGTGCCGGTGGGAGTGGCACCTGCCACAGCCATGTTGGACCACCGCTGGGCACGGTCCAGTGAGGCTGCAGGTGTGTGTGCCCTGACCTGGCCCCTTTGTGGCCGAGACGCTCCTGCCCACGTGTAGGATTGTTCACACCAGCTTTGTAGTCGGAAAAAACCGCCACAGCCCCGAGGACGGGTAGTGGGTCCATGATGGTGTGCAGTTATGCATGTGTACACACAATAGTCACAGCATCCGCAGGAATGACTCATACATGAGGTTGCATTAGCATACATATGATTTCACTTACGTAACATTTAAAAGCAGATAATATATTATTTAGGCGTATCTGACATATATGGTAAAACCAATAAAGCAAAGTAAGAAAATAAGCAACAATCTGGAATACAGCTCCCTGTGGGAGCAGGAGGTGGTGGGTCAGATGGGGCACCTGGGGTTTCGATGGTCCCGGTGACCTCACTGCAGGTGTAGTCTTATTGTCAACTTCAGTACTCAGTACAGTGTGTGTGCGTGTGTCCGTGTGGTGTGTGCGTGCCTGAGGACACACGCACGCACACTGGTGCATCTTAAATATGTAAGATTAAATTTAAAAGTAAAAAGTTACATGAGATTCCCAGCACAGTCCTGCTTGTCGCCACCCCAGTTAGATATTCTTAAGATGCTTCTAGATGTAAATGAGGTCCTGTGTGGTGGCTTTATGTTAAACACATGAGCGTGTGCTCATAGTGGAATGGGAATGGGATTAGGGATTGGTGAAGGGGACAAAATTAATACAATTTGTCGTGTCGCGTGCACAGAATGGAGCTGTTTGTGGGTCGCGATGCCAGTGGACCTACCACTCACCACCTGATGTGGTTGGATTAACCACAACCCTGTGTTTCTATGCATCTGAAGTCCTCAGAGGGAAATACTGCTCTGCAAATTGAAATAATCAAGATCAAACGTTAATTCTTAAAACATGTTCTGCTTCTTGGTGGGTTAAGGCCCATACCATGAATATAAAGTGGAAAAGACACACCCGCGGTTACCGTTGGGGAATTGCTGTCCCTGTCCCAGGCTGAAGGGGTGAGCTCCCACTGGTTGCTTCCATTGACCCACGACCAGGGCTCAGCAGGACCCTTCCCGCCCAGGCCAGTCTTCAAGCTGGAAGGAAAGTGCAGAAAGGAGCTGTGGGAGTCATTCACCAGCCTCCAGAGGAACCAGCTCTGCAGAGAAGGCAGAGCTAGCAGGCAAGCCTGGGAAGCAGCCAGCAGGTCCTGCGACGGGTGTGGGGGGAGCAGGGCTGGGGGGAGTCTGTGCAGGTCTCTCCCTGTGTCTGAGGCAATCTGGGCAGCAGGCTGGCATTGGGAAGAAGAGGGAGACACCATTTGGGTGGAGAATGAGGTGAGCGGGAACCCACTGGCCTTTCAGGGCCTGTTTTCACCTTGTGTAACTTGGCGACCCTCTGAACATGACAGTTGCCCCTTCACTTCCACCGTGAAGGTCTTGGGCAGCCTGCTCCTCTGGCCAGCTCTCTGCTGGACCCGAAGTGTGGTTCCTGCTCGGCTGCTGACTCAGTCAGTGAGCCTCCATCCGAGACAGATCCCTGTGTCGGCTGCAATAAAACACAACACTCAGTCGCCACGCTGCTAAGGACTCCCTTGGCTCTCTGCAGAGCATTCCGAACAGCTTCCCACAGCCAGCGATCGATACCCAATGGGTCTCTGCTCCGTGAATGGAGGGCCCACTGCGGGGACGGATACGCGCTGATGCCACCTGTGGGTCTGTCGCCGGCTGTAATGATGCTGAGGCTTATTAGCTGTTGCAGCAGGCAAGGTCTTCTGGGAGTTCTCGTCTATAATTGGCTTTTACTGTTGTGGGTTCTGAGTGTCAGAAATAATGAGGTGACATTTGGATCTGACACAGCATCATTAGAGGACTGGTAATGCAGATTATCAACACGTTCATTTAAGGGAGAATAATAAATCAAGTGCAGAAACACTTGAGGAGTAGTGAGGGCCATGCCCAAATCCTCGTATATGCTCCTTCGGTCCACGAATGGCAACAATTACTTCATGGCACTGCCCCCTGGGGCCCGTGGGCCGCAGCTAAAATAACGCCTCAGGCCCCTGGAAACACTTTGGTGGGTCTCTGCGGAGAAGCTGAAGATGACTGCCAGGTGCAGGGTTGGGCGGGGTGCCGATTGGTTCATCGGGACCAGGAGGTGGGGCGTGTAGTAGCTCAGCCTTCCCAACAGCTTTATGGGCTGCTACTTGATTCAGCAATACCACGGTGTTTGAAAAATCATTTTCTGTTGATAACGGTCCTTAAATTGTGGTGAGTTACAAGTGAGCAGCATTTCACCCTAGAAACACTGCAGGCTGTGTACTTCCTCTCAGAGCAAACCAGTGCGGAGGCTGGTCCCCAGCTCCACACCCTTTCTCTTGGGCTGGGCATTATGAGAGTTCGCACAGCGTTGCTCATTATGAGATTCATAATTTCTGGTACCGTTGTCCATGGGAGCAATGTTTGTGGGCTGCCTGAGAGTTGGAGTATGGCCCAGATCTAGTCATTTCACCCGTGCATCTTTGACCCACACACCCACCCCAAGCTAGGGTATCTAGTACCCAGGACGGCCAGGTGTCATGCTTTCATCGAGGGTGGGATGTCTGTGATGCCGTCCCTGCCGTCCCATCGGCCTCCATCTACCCCAGTTCCTCTCTTTCTGTCTCCATCTCTGTCTTTGCCCACTTTGTCCTAAATTCTTCTTACCTTAATTTTTTAATTTCATTTTAAAGGATAATATACATATAGAAAAGAGCCCAAATCGTAAGAGCTAAGCGGAGGAAATTCTCATCGACTCTGACCAGCTCCCTATGTCCCCTGGAGTCCCTGCCTGTCCTGGGCAGCCCCGCCCCTGCCTCCGACAGCGTAGGTGTGCCTGCAGCCCCTGCAGTTCATGCGAAGGGAACCGTGGAGCTCTGTTTGCTCGACTTGCTGTTGGTGAGGCTCCCCACCTGGTGAGTGGCTGTAAACGGCCGTTCTCACTGGAGGGCACTAGCTCCTTGTGCGCATGAGCCACAGTTCACATGTGCACCCTCCTATCCATGGGCATTGTCCGTTCCGACGGGGGGCTGTTGTGGAGGGTGTCCGTAGGAACATTCCTGCCGGGGTCCAGCCCCAGCGGGTCCAGGGGTCCCCAAAGGTGTGGACGGAGTCAGCAAAGAAGGAATGACACGGAGACAGCGTTCAGTTGATCAGCAGCCTTGCCAGGATCTCTAGCCACAATCTCCAGCCAAGTTCTGTGTCGGTGTTCTCCCGCCAGGCTCTCCAGCCAGGCTCTCCAGGCTCTCCAGCCATGTTCTCCTGCTAGGTTCTCCAGCCAGGTTCAGTCTAGGTTCTCCAGACAGGTTCGGTCGCCAGGCCCTGTAGCCGGGCTCCTCAGCCAGGCCCTGTCTAGGCCCTCCAACCAAGTTCTGCAGCCAGGTTCTGTCCAGGATCTTTTGCCATGGTCTGTCTCTAGCGAAGTTCTTCCGTCTCTAGGTTCTGTGTAAGTTCTGTCTCTCGGATCTTCATCTCAGTTCTGTGTGTAGGTTCTAAGTTCTGTGTCTTGCTGTCTGTCTCTCGGTCTACCTCTCTAGGTTCTGACTTCTGTGTCTCGGGTCTGTCTCTTGGTCTGCCTCTCTAGGTTCTGACTCTAAGTTCTGTCGCTAAATTCTGTCTCTTGTTGTCTTGTTGCATCTGTATTTATACCAGGTGATTCTAATCCTATCAATCTCTATTCCAAAGGTTAGGGTGTTTCTTATCTCCATTCCAGGGAGTAAAGATTATGTAGCTTAAGCATGATTGTTCATAGTTAAAGTGATTAATTACCCGTCTGGCACTTAAGAGGCTTTATTCCCTCCCTAACTTCAGGGGAAAATCTCTACCTGGGGAAACAACCTTTCTCGGAGAGGTGACCTTGGTTAAAACACATAGTGCCAAGAAGGTGAGCAAACACATTAAGAACAGCATGCCATATATGCCAGGTCCCTTGAAACAACAAGGATGGACCGGCTCCCGGCAAATTCCCCCTTTTTTATTTTTTAAAAGCAGGCATTAAAAAGAAAAATCCCAAATGCTCTCTTGTATCCATTTTAAGAGTAGGATTGGCGCTTTTTGCTATTACCTGAGTCCTGATCTATCACCCCAGGGAGAGCTTGCCAATCCTGCACTTTCCCAGGGTGGAAGGGCTGCAGTGGGGTTAAGGATAAGGCTCCTTGGGCCTACCTTCTCCCCTGCCATTACATTTACCTTTCCTTCCTCAGAAAAGCATGGACATACTTCTTGTATAAACATTCTGTCTGACTGGGAGTAACCTTAATTCCTCTGGTAGCAAGCATATGTGTTAAAAGATCAATACTGAGTCTTTTTTCTTTAGACTCAGTATGGCACATCTTCTTAATGTAAAGATCAATACAGAGTCTTCTTTCTTTGGACTCAGTATGGCACATCTTCTCAATCTAAGTTCTGTACTATCCACCTTCTTACCCTACTTATCCTCTATAGGGGGGTCTGCAGTACCCTGGTGGAGTCCTCTCCGTCCCGAATGTGGGGGTTCTCAATAGGGGGGGCTTACCTATGGGAATCCTGTTCCAGGGGTTCCCAAAGGTGTGGACGGAGTTGGCGAAGACTATCCACCCTCTTCCTATGGTGGAGTCCTATCCGTCCTGAGTGCGGGGTGCTTACCTAGGGGTCCCTGTTCGGGCGCCATATGCCGGGGTCCAACCCCAGCGGGTCCAGGGGTCCCCAAAGGTGTAGACGGAGTCGGCGAAGAAGGAATGATACGGAGACAGTGTTCAGTTGATCAGCAGCCTTGCCAGGATCTCTAGCCACAATCTCCAGCCAAGTTCTGTGTCGGTGTTCTCCCGCCAGGCTCTCCAGCCAGGCTCTCCAGGCTCTCCAGCCAGGCTCTGCAGCCATGTTCTCCTGCTAGGTTCTCCAGCCAGGTTCAGTCTAGGTTCTCCAGCCAGGTTCGGTCACCAGGCCCTGTAGCCGGGCTCCTCAGCCAGGCCCTGTCTAGGCCCTCCAACCAAGTTCTGCAGCAAGGCTCTGTCCAGGATCCTCTGCCATGCTCTCTCTAGCGAAGTTCCTCTGTCTCTCAGCTCTGTGTAGGTTCCGTCCTCCTAAGTTCTGAGTTCTAAGTTCTGTCTCTAAGTTCTGTGTGTCGGGTCTGTCTCTCGGTTCTGCTTCTCTAGGTTCTTCTAAGTTCTTTCTCTTAAGTTCTATCACTTAAGTTCCGTCTGTAGGTTCTGAGTTCCGTGTCTCGGGTTCGTCTCTCGGTCTGCCTCTCTAGGTTCTGACTCTCTCTGTCTCTCGGGTCCTCATCTAAGTTCTGAGTTCTGTTGTCTTGTTACATCTGTATTTATACCAGTTGACTCTAATCCTATCAATCTCTATTCCAAAAAGTTAGGGCGTTTCTTATCTCCATTCCAGGGAGTAAAGATTATGTAGCTTAAGCATGATTGTTCGTAGTTAAAGTGATTAACTACCCGCCTGGCACTTAGTTAAGAGGTTTTATTCCCTCCCTAACTTCAGGGGAAAATCCCTACCTGGGGAAACAACCTTCCTCTGAGAGGTGACCTTGGTTAAAACACATAGTGCCAAGAAGGTGATCAAATATATTAAGAACAGTATGCCATATACGCCAGGTCCCTTGAAACAGCAAGGATGGACCGGCTCCCGGCAAATTCCCCCTTTTTTATTTTTTAAAAGCAGGCATTAAAAAGAAAAACCTCAAATGCTCTCTTATATCCATTTTAAGAGTAGGATTGGCGCTTTTCGCTATTACCTGAGTCCTGATCTAACCGGCTCCCGGCACATTCCAGAATCTGTCCCCTGTTCAGAGAATGCTCCCATACCTGTCCTGTGGTTATAGAGGCTTAGAAATCGTACAGTCGTCATCTTCAAGCTGGAGACCTGGGGAAGCTGGTGGTGAGGTGCCTGGTCTGAGGCCAGGGCCAAGGGTATGAATTCCAGTCCCAGTGCCAAGGCCTGAGGCCAGGAACGGGGAGCAGGAGAGCATCGCCGTCCCAGCTCTGCGGTCAGGCAGTTGGGGAGCGGAAGCCCAACCTTCCTCCTCTTCTCTGTTCTGTCCAAGCCCTCAGTGGAGTCAGGAAACCGACCGTGTTAAGGGGAGTCGCCTGCTTCGCTCAGCCCATGTATCCAATCCCTAACCCCTTCTGGAAACATGCCCCCCACACATACACACACAGAAATGATGTTCAACCAGGCATCTGGCCATCCATGGCCCAGTCAGGTTGACACATGAAATGAGCCATCAGAGGCTCTTTATAAGGTGTGGGTGGGGGAGAGAAAACTCGAGTGTGATGCAGGGCTCGGGGGATGTTCCTACCCCTGGTCTTGGGGGGCAGCTGCCAAGACCCAAGAGGATGAGCCAAGCTGGAGGTGAGAGCCTTCTACTAGCTGTACCAGTTAATGTGGATTTTGTAATCAAAGAAAACACGATCATTTCAAGAGAAACATCAGTGCTTTATTCAAAGTAATGTCCATCACTAGCTACACATTTCCCCCATCTTTCAGGTAATTTGTGGATACCATCCCAATAGAACTTTTCTTGTTTTGAGGCAAACCATTCACAGACCCAATTTTCCACTTCTTCATACGTTTTGAAGTGCTGTTCAGAAAGTGTGTGTGCTATTCATCGGAACAAGTGGTCATCTGAAGGAACAAGGTCTGGTGAATACGGCGGGTGGGTTAATACTTCCCAGGCAAGATCTTTTAACGTGTCTTGAACTGGTTATAAAGTGTGTGATGGTGTGTCATCATGAAGTAAAATTACTTTGCCATGTCTTCTGGCACATTCTGGTCATTTCACAATCAAAGCATGCTTCAACTTGATTATTTGTTGTCAGTAGCAATCAGTATTAACAGTTTCATCTGGCTTTAGAAGCTCATAATACACCACACCTTCCTGATCCCACCAAACACAGAGCGTTGTCTTCTTTCTGAAGTGATTTGGCCTTGCAATCTATGTTGATGGTTGACCTGGATCAACCCATGATTTTGTGCATTTGGGATTCTCAAAATAAATCCACTTTTCGTCATCAGTCAGAATTCGATGCAAAAAATTCTTTCGTGCCGGTGAAGCAACATTTCACTGATGACTTTTTGGTTTTCCATTTGTCTTTCATTCAGTGGCTGAGGCACCCATTTTCCTTCCTTTGAAACCTTTCCCATTGCTTGTAAATGATCAGAAATTGTTTGCTGAACAACGTTTAATCTTTCTGCAAGTTGTTTTTTGAGTTTGACACTTTGCATTTATTGAAGATGCAATTATTGCATCTTCATCCAATAATGCTTGTCATTGTTGGTCTTCAAACTTTTTCGGTTGACCTGGACGTTCTTTGTCTTTCACATCGAAATCATCACTTTTAAAAGCGTTTAAACCAGTGTTCACAAGTATCTTGAGATGGAGCATGTTCACCATAAGCTTCCCGAAATATTCAGCAGCACTTTTTTTCAAAATAAAGTAATGAATTAAAACTTACTGCAAATGCTCTTTTTTTGGCACGAAATTTGACATTTTTAAGTGTAAAAATATCTATGATGTTAACACCTTCAGAAAATTTGACATATGAAGTTTTGAAGCTTATTGTCAATACAACAAAATAGCATACATATCAAATGTGTAAGTCCATCTATTGAAAAAAATCCGCATTATTAACCAGTACAGCTAGTAACAGGCACTGGGGGAGAAGAGGGGCCAAGCAGGCGAGACAGAGGCTGGGCCAATGGGACATCACACCCCAGCTTCACTTCCTGCCTCCGTGCCCTGGCGGTGCCTCTCAGGATGGAACCAGCAGAGGAGCCTCTAGGATGCAGTGCAGGTTGGAGGAGGACGGAGGGCGAAAGTATAGGGTCAGCAGAAACCATCCAGACCCAAAGCCAAGGTTGGTCTGTGGGGTGAGTCAGATGAGGAGGAGAGGAGGAGCCAGCGCAGAGAGTGGGCGGAGGCCCAGCCCCCAAAAACCCATGTGCAGCCAATGAGCTGCGGTTCAGGTCAGAGCAGTTTCTGCAGGGTGGTGCTCGCACTGCGTCAGCAGGCTAGGTTTCCTTCTTCCCGGGGAAGAAGCAGCAAGTGAGGTCTTCTTGGATAGAGTTGAGAAAACACTAGAATCTTATAGCCACACCAGTTGGACTGAGAGTCAGAACAGTCCTAGAACACAGAGGGTCCAAGACCCTCAAAGGACAACCTATGTGACGATATCATGCAGTTTACCTCCAGCTGGACGCAACAATCCAAATATTTCAAATGCATATTAATTTAAACTGTCTGGATAATTAACTCAAAGTTTCTCCTTAAAGGAGTCTTCTTTTTTGTATGGTACATCTCATTTATGAGAAAGAATTAAATTGATGGATTTTTCAGTTAAATGGCACATTTTCCCCTTTTCTCCTTTTGACAAACTCAAAAGTGACATACATAGATGTAGGTTTTTTTGCTCATAGGCATTTAAAATACATTTTTCTTGTGGGAGCCCAATGAAACATTATGTAATAATTTATACAAAGGTTTCTGGGGCTGTTAGGAGTTTTCAAATGTGAACTTAAACACTTCTGGGTCATTTCTGTGATTTATTGTGAGGTAATAATAAATACATATTTAGGTGCCCATTAACATTAGGTTTCCCATAATCTGAAGATTATGGAGTTCTTCAACTTTATGATGCACCCCATTAGCTGGCAGCATAGAGCCATTATGACATTAACATAGATTTGAGCAGTAATAGAAATACATGTACAGGAGGTTAAAGGAGTAAGGCCCACTTCTAATGGCTCCCTGAGCCACTCGGAGCAAGAGAGTGCTCGCTTGGCACATTTATTTGAATAATGGGGTCATAAGATTTTTAAAATACTGATTTCTGAGTGCTTTCATCTTACAGTACCATTTCCTGTAAAATATCTGAAAATGTAAGCATTCAAAGTAGCCACATGGAGCTATTCTTTTCCGTTTTGAAGATGCCAGGAGGTTAAGGAAGCCCCTGATAGAGTGTGTCAGGGACACTGTCTTCTGCCCTCTGGGGGTGGGGGTCTTTAAGGAAAGGGCCAGCGTGTCTGCAGGAGCCGTGTGGGAACGTGCTGGAGAGGAGTGAGGACTGCGCGGAGGGAGAGCGAACTCGCCCTGCCAGTGGCGACAGCTCTCCAGTCTGCAGTTGGGTCTTTATGATGTTGGTCCTGTTGGCGCCCTTCCCCCAGCTGTTGAGAGGAATCTGATTCCCCAAGTTCTTCGTTGTGGGTGGAGCCGTGGGTGAAGCCACGCAGACCTGGAGGCAGGGCCCCGTCCCTGGGCCAAGTCTAAACCCTGTAAAGATGGGAGTTACGGGACCCAAACTTGGCTGAGTCTTGAGCCCACGTTCAGTGGTTTAACACAATGGCTAGTGGGCTCAACAGCAGTCCTTGGTGTTGATGACACTGTGCTGCTCTTCCAGAGGCTGGAGGCGATAACCACACTGACTTCCTCCGAAGTGGGAGCTCGTGGGCGCAGGGCTTGGCTTTATGCAGATCAGCGTCATCAGAGGCACAAGTGCCCGTGCTCGCTCACTGGGCCAGTTGGAAAGGGCACGTGTCTCATACACATAACAGGACGCTGAGGATCCAAGTGCATTTTGTCTGGTTGTTTCTAGAAGAGAAACAGTGCTTCCTTGTCAATGAGCCGACGACCTTCCATTGTAGCTTCCGTGGGAATGTGAGCAACACGGTCGGAGAACTGTTCTCTTCAGGTATCAGCTCTTCATTGGCATCTCTCCATTCTCATGATAGGATTTGCCTCTGAACCAGGCAGGACAGTGACATTCATATTCCCAGCTCTCTGTTTTACAGAAATCACACAAAATGTGTTTAATAGTTCAAACAGACTCAATCTTTTCACTTTATCCTTTGCTCTTTTAGAATTTAGAATCTTCAGAGTGGTATAGTTTCCTTCATATGAATTTTCCTAAATTATTTTTAAAAAGTTGAGGACCTAATATAATTTCTGAACCTCACAAAATAAAAATATTATTGGTATTGCTCTAGCAAGATGGAAGGTTTCAGTTACTTGAAGAAAATGTCATTTTAATGAAATGCATCGTCTCATACAAAGTTTGATTCCATACTTGCTAGAAAGACACAGAACTCAGGCTTTTCTGTCACATTTTGATGGATTTTATGATGCTCATTTCAACTCTGACAGTATTCGAAGGATACAGTCAATACTTTCACTAATGATATTAAATTACTGTTGTTGTTTTTTTCAAGGGAATAACTGGGATAGAACCAGCTCTCCTGGTTCCAGGCTGCTGGGTTCTCAATTGGATGCTATTATTCAGGACCTAATAGGCACCTGTGGGGAGGGGAGCCGCCTGCCCGCCTCTCTAGTATCTCCCAGGTAGCAGTCTACCCAGCAGCTTGATTGGTGACCCTTGGGTCTCTGGCTTATTAAACTAAGGGTGGATTCTGGATCCAGGCTGGACCAATTAGATTTGTTCTCTTGAGAAATACATGGAGAACCAGAAGCCAGGCGTGGAGACAGGTTGTGTAGCAGAGACAATGGCTGGCCTTCGTCCCTGGTTCTGGGAGAGAGCTTTAACCCCCAGGGGCATCCCAAGTGGCAGGAATGTGTTTGCTGTTCATGGTGGTCCACGGGACTACACCTGAGTTTATGCTCCATTGGCTCCGGGGGGAAGGGAGGGGCGGGGCTGGTCACACCAGAAACACTGACCACGTGTTAGAGGGTTGGGCTTTGAGTCCGGTGGCACATCCCATGGAGACCAAGTCCAGTCACGTGGCCAGTGATTCACTCATCTTGTCTACAAAAGGAAACTCCGGCGAGAACTCTGGGCACCCAGGCTTGGCTGAGCTTCCTGGCTGGTGAGCACAGATGTCGGAAGAGGGATGTGCCCTGACCTCATGGGGGAGGACGCAGAAGCTCTGCCTTGGAGACCCTCCCGACCTCATCCTCTGCGAGCATGTCTTTTCCTTTGCCTCGTCCTTTACAATAAAATGCAGCTGTTAGCACACGCTTTCCTGAGCTCTGTGTCTTTCTAGCCAATTATGGAATCTCGGGTTCATGTGAATTTGTAGCCAATTGGTCAGAAGAGCAGGTGGCCCAGGGACCCCGACCTGGTGACTTGTGTCTGAAGTGCGAGTCTTGTTGGGGACTGAGCCCTTAGCCCACGGAGTCTGTGCTACCTCCAGGTGGTTATGTCAGAGCTTCCTGGCAGCGTTGCAGAGCCACAAGAGAACAAATCTAATTGGTCCAGCCTGGATCCAGAATCCACCCTTGACGGTAGAGATTTCAAGCAAAACCTCAGGCTCCTCAGCCATTGCGACTGCTTCTGAGAGCGTCCTTCCAAGAGTTTCCTTTCGCCCTCCCCCTCCCGTCCAGCTAGAGCAGGGCTGTTCCTGGCAAAACAAAGAGACTTTGGTCATTTGGGTGGAGGAGGAGGCCGTCAGGAGCCCATGGCGCCCCTTCCCAGCTGGGGTCTTGCTCCTGGTTTTCCCGAATCTGCTCCCCTGGAGGTGGCCAGAGGGAGACCACGGTCCCTGCGGCCCCATCCCATCTTGCCTCCCCACATCTGGCTTAGGCTGCAGCTGGCTCTGTTTCTTCCTCCAGGACAGCCCCCACCACAGCAGATGCTCCCAGGGGATTGGACGGGGAGTCGGGGGGCGAGGGTGGGGGTCGGGGGGAACCTCCAACTGCAGCCTCCAGAGACCACCTGGCTGCTTTCCTGCAAGGTCTTCCACTTGACCTGGGTGTTCACATCTTGATGTTTGTTTCAGGAAATGACAATAGAAGAACCTTATTGTCTTCCTTTTTCTTTAATTTCTAAATATTAAATTTAGAATTAAGGGTTTCTAAGGGGGAACCAATGATCTATATTTTCAATATATGCAAGAATGGACGATACAATGAATATTTAATTGAATATTTTCTGGAATACTTTCTAAAATATTCTGAGTTAACTTTAGGCGTAAAAAGGTTAAGATGTTTTTTTCTGTTTTCCTTGGATTCCTTATGTTATTATCGGGATGTGACTAGTTGGACTGTCAGTATTGTTTTGCTTTCTTACTTACTTGGGTGATTAAAAAAAAAAAGTCTCCCAGTGTTTTCACTAATTTACATGTGGAAAAATTTTAATGTACATGACAGTTTTATTTGGACATTTATCAGCCCTAGGAATCTTTGGGTGTTTCTACAGTTTTTCTGGTGAATATTAAAGTTAGAACCACCACTTCATAGTTTTGTAATTTCTCTAAGTGCATAATTTTGTAATCCTTTCTGTCCCTTATAACTGGCAACACCTCTCTTCAAATAAACAAGACGGGGAACTGGAGTGTCATGTTAAAGAGTCAGACAGTAGGAAAGTGGTATTTTATTCCGGAGCCAAGTGTGGAACAGGAGAGGAGCCCGGAGATGGAGGTGGAGGGGGTGGTTGAAGAGGAAGTAACAGAGCATGCCCACCTGGGGGCTGGGAGGAGGCCCTTAAGGGATGCGGGGGAGACAGGAAACAGAAAAGAGGGAAGAATGGGTGTAGGTAGCCTTCAGGCCACCATTACGGCCTCTGAGGCCCTGGGCCTTCTGGGTGTTAAGCACTTAACGCTCATTATGTCAGCCCTTGCCCAGCAGATACCAGGTGTTCACTGTGGATGACACACACATTTCTCGTGGCCTTTTGAGCCTCGTCTCACAGCTCCAATGGCAGGTGACCTCCATGCTTTTCCGTTATGTCAGGTGGGTCATTTGACTTCTGATGCTTCACGCAAAGCAGTTATACAGGGCTCAGCCTTGTGTTTTGTCAACTGCCACCTACAGTCTACAGCCACCGCCTCCCCCCCCCCCCCCCAAAGTGCCCGATCTCATCTCTAAACCGCCATCTCCATCCCGGCCCAGCCGTCACTCCTGTCCTGTGGCCACAGCCAAGCCTGGCTGACATTCGCACCTGGAGTTGCCCAGAGACAGAGCAATGCCAGTGAAGGGCTCAGGTCACAGAACTGGAAACAAAATCTCGTACAGCTGAGTCTCAGTTTATACGTCAACAGGCAACATAATACTTTATTACAAAATTAATACATGTGGTTTGCTAAAAATTAAAACCCAACAGATGAATATAAATTAACTAGTGCAAGACTTATTCCCTCAACCCTCTCTTGTCCAACTTCCTAGCTAACAGTTTGGTGTACCCTTCGCCAGACATGTACACACACACACACCCTGTAAACACACACACACCCTGTAAACACACACACACACACCCTGTAAACACACACACACACACACACACACACGGCTGTTGTACACACAGAGACACGTACACACACACACACACACACACACACACACACACGGCTGTTGTACACACAGAGACACGTACACACACACACACACACACACACACACACACACACACACACGGCTGTTGTTCTTTTCATTTGGGCAGAAAGTGTGATGATGCAAGGCATTCCCTTTGCCCTCAGCAGTAAGCCAGGGACACCTTATATGTCCACATGTATTTTACAATTGATCTCTGTTTCTTATTCCCTATTGATTGGTATTTTGGTTGTTTCCACTTATTTGATCATTCAAGAGACATTTATTAAGCATTTATGAAATGGCAGCCTCTAGACCAGTGGTTCTCAACCTGTGGGTTGCAACCCCTTTGGCGGTTGAACGACCCTTTCACAGGGGTCGCCTAAGACCATCCTGCATATCAGATATTTACATTACGATTCATCACAGTAGCAACATGACAGTTATGAAGTAGCAACGTAAATAATTTTATGGTTGGGTCACAACATGAGGAACTGTATTTAAAGGGCCAGAAGGTTGAGAACCACTGCTCTAGACCTAGATTCCTGCCCTTGTGGAATTCCTGGCTGTGGACACTCACATACCCCCCTCCTGACCACAGACAGAGGTGGGGTCTGGTCCTGCCCCCAAACCACACATCTGACTCTAAATAGTCTCACAATCTGTGATTTCATCTCTGTGGGAAGGGTCGTCTCTTTCCCAGAATCCTGGCTCCTGTGCACCCATGTGAGAGTGATTACATTTTAATCAGAAATTCGGAAAGAATAACTGAAGTCGTAGTGGAAGAGACCTTTTGTTTGGGAAACACTGATGGCATTTCTCCCTTGAATTTGGCTCCTTCCCTTTCTCTGCGGATGTAATTTACACTGTTCAGAATCTCATCACTCTGAGGCTTCTTTGGCTCGGAAGTGTCTGGGGGCTGACCGGTCTCACGGGAGAGGTGACATCGCTCTGAACCTTCCAGGCGAGGGAGGGTGTGAGACATCAGAGATCAGTTTCAGCCTTCTGGCAGGAAGATCTGGGCCGGCTCTCCCGCCTGGGCTGTGGGATAAGCTGCTCCTGGCACAGGAGAAGCGTCTGTGGGGGAAAACCCCAGGTCTGGTTGAAATTCACGCTCTAGGCCAGGGGTGGGCAAACTTTTTGACTCGAGGGCCACAATGGGTTCTTAAACTGGACCGGAGGGCCGGAACAAAAGCATGGATGGAGTGTTTGTGTGAACTAATATAAATTCAAAGAATCATCATTACATAAAAGGGTACGGTCTTTTTTTTTTAGTTTTATTCATTTCAAACGGGCCGGATTCGGCCCGTGGGCCGTAGTTTGCCCACGGCTGCCCTAATCCAACTTGGCTGGTGTCCTCCTAAGAAGAGGGAAATGTGGACGAGCCACCCAAGGAGGCCAGGTGACGAGGATGGAGTGGAGTTATGCAGCCACAGGCCGAGGAACAACAAAGGTTGTTTTCGCCACTCCCTTAGTTTCTCAAGCTGACAACGTTCTCCCCTAAAGCCTTTGAGAGAGAATATTCCTGCCCACACCTGGATTTCAGATCCTGGCCTCAGACTGAGAGAGAATATTTTATGTTGTTTCAAGCCGCCCAGGTTGTCGAACTTTGTTACAGCTGTCCAAGGGACTACCACAGCCACCCAGGGGAGTGACACAGCCATCCAGGAACTGACACACACAGCCGCACAGGGGACTGACACACACAGCCACCCAGGAACTGACACAGCCACCCAGGAACTGACACACACAGCCGTCCAGGAACTGACACAGTCACCCAGGGGAGTGACACACACAGCCATCCAGGAACTGACACACACAGCCACTCAGGAACTGACACAGCCACCCAGGAACTGACACAGCCACCCAGGAACTGACACAGCCGCCTCAACACTTCCTGAAAGCCACGAGGCTGGGCTCATACTCAGTCCTCACAGAGATGTGTCCAACCACCGGGAGGGTTCGAATCTCAGACTGTGGATCAGAGGAGGCTGCGAGGAGCTTCTGCATGCGGGCAAGTCCTCACGGCCACTCTGCCGCTGGTGGTGGAGCCACAGGAGAGGCCAGGAGTGGGAGCAGCCAGGTGTGAGACAGCCCCCACTCCTGGTGTGCTGAGGAGAATGACAATGGAAACGGCACCTAGGGCTCCAGATGCTGCTGAGACTTCACAGCCCAGCTCTCTGAAAGCTTTTTTGTTATCTCACCTGGTGAGGTTGGTGGTGGGATTAAGAGGAACCTGCTCACATTACCTTCGGCTTTAAGCTGCCTCCTTCTGTCACCAACTGCAGTGATAGGTTAAAAATGAAAGTGAGAACCTCACTCCATAATTAAAGAATGCAAAGCAAGCCACAAAGAGATGCCATTGTTCACCTATCACATTGTCCAAAGTCATGAAATGTGGTTGGGGAGGGGGGAGGGGGTGTGTGGCCGTCAATGTCAGAAGGTCGGTGGGAGTAGAGATACTGTCAGCTGCTGAAGGACAATCCGAATGTCTATCAGGAGGCGTGATGCATGAGGCTCCCGCACAGGCAGCTCAGCCCGCGTGGTAGGGACCTCCCTTACTCTCAACAGTCCTTGCCTCTGTGCAGTTTTCTTCTCTTAGCTACTGAGCTGGATCTTACTTCTTCACCTCTCCCTGGGCAATGTAGCTACCGGTGGTAAAATTATAAACCCCAAGCGACTGTTTCTTATTAAGTTTTAGGAAGTGACACCAATGCTGGATGCCTGAATGTTAGAAGAAGGCTCGTTATGATTAGAGGAGCTAATTAGTCATGCGCCAACCAGCAGGGCAAGTAGTGTGGGGAGAAGAGGCCGCTCTGGGGAGAAAATGGCTCACTGTGGTCTTGATAGATTACAAATGAGACGAGGAATTTGCATAAAATCTATCCTTATAAAGAGAAATTGGGGAAATGAAAAAATGTGAGAGGCTTCTGTTGTCTAAATGAAACAGTAAGCTTCATGTCTTACACTTATCAGGTGCTTAAGGGTTTTAAATGGATGGATAGGTGGACAGGCAGTGGACAGGTGGACAGGGTGCACAACTGGATGCTTAGGTGGGTGGTGGGTGGATTTGTGGGTGAGTAGATGGATGGGTGGGCAGGTCCTAGTGATGCAGCATTTACAATGACAAATGCACTGTGTGTTCCTGATGGGCACCATGTGTACTAGAATTTATTAGACACCCTGTTTGTGGCCCACAACCAGTAACAGTGTTACAAACAGTGACGTTTAGCGGGCAGAAGGTGCATGTTTTCTTTGTCCCAACTATCCATAAGAAAAAAGAACTATCAGTCAGCCTTGTTAGGGGAAAGAATGAACTATCTTTCCATTCTCTGTGTAGAAAATAACACAAAGTTATTGTCAAGTGAATTGGCAAGACAAGTAGGAAAGAAAGGAACACAAAGTTGTGCTAAGCAGCTAATTCATTTAAAAAAAGTTATTTTTCTGGGTTTTGGAATATCTGTTGAGTTTTAAATTTTTTATGATATATTTTCTCATTCTAAAAATATACTCACTTTTATGTTTAATTCTGTATTTGATTTTGTATGTTTTTCCTTGAAAAGGGCCCCAAACTACTTATATTTCAAGCCCACAAAACTGGATTTCTCCTTAGGCATCGAATAAACCACACTTCCTGGTCCCCCTCCCCCAGTTCTTCACACACACCTGACGATGTCCCAGCCCCGGGGAAGCCAGCCCCCTGTTGGTGGACCGCCTTGCGCCTGAATGTGGCGGATAAACATGGGGCTGAGGGGATGCTTCTGAGCTCAGAGTGGGCGCCCACTCTGCTCCAGCCCAGGCCGTTCTCCGGTCAGTTCTCCTCCCCACGCTTCCCGATGACCATTTCACACCATGTCTTCCTCAAATGTCTCCCACCTTCCCTGTCTACTGTCCTGCAGCCTCTCCTCCTGGGCACCAGGCCATTGCTTCAGAAGTTGCAAAGGTCTGAGAGGAGCAGTGCAGTGGGAGTCCCCCCCACCCCCACCCTATTTCCCTTGGCCCAGCCTGGAGGTCACGGAAGAGGGGTTGCTTCCTGGGATCCACCTCCCTGTAAACTACTTGCACCCAAATCTCTGCTCCTGGTCTTCTCAGTCTTCACACTGCACCCCAGACCCACTGGGCTCTCGCCAGCACTTCCCCACCAGGTTCTCCTCACACCTGTGCTGTCCTGATAGCTTCTCTCTTTCTCTGTTCCCACCTCTGCACCACGTCACAGTCTGTTCTACACTGAGCAGCCAGGGTGACCTTCGTCTTTGAAATGAGTCAACCAAATCCTGTAACTTCCCTGCTTAAAATCCTCGGATAGTTTCCTATCAAACGTAGCACAGCCCCTCCCACGCCTGCACCTGGCTCACGCCCCTCCCCTCACTCAAGGTCACTCATGAGTCTGCACTCCCAAATGTTCCAGACTCCTCTTGCCTCAGACCCTCTGCTCCGAACCTGTCACCTCCGCCTTCCTGGGCCGACTCCTTTGCTTCAGTTAAATCTCTGCCCAAGTGTCACCTCCTCACTGGGCCTCCCAAGGGACAGGATGCCAGGTGGGTTCTGCCACGTTGAGGTGACATCACTAACTCCCCCACCCCCCACCCCCACCGGTGGCCATTCATTGCTCCCTTTCCTGGAGTCCAGCCCTCAGGATAACAATGCTTTGTGCATGTTTTTTGCCACAAATTTCGTTCTATAATTTCTCCTTCCTCTTAGCCTCTGTGCACGAGGAATTTCCATCAACGTGTGATTTTTATCCCCGTGGTTCCTGCACTGCCTTTAAGGGAGGAGCAAATGCTGGTTGTACACACTGGTTCCTCGTCGCTGCCAACAGTGAAGGAAATGCAGGTTTGCAATGTAAACTGCTTTTGATCAAATGAACCCGTAAATTAGCGAGGCTGTGACCTAGCGCCAGCAGTTTCCCTTGGGAGGCAGAAATGTGCCGGTTTCCTCATTAAAGGAGAAAGCACCTGAACAGCCACCTCAGGCCAGAGTGAGATTAGCATTTCATAGCAATTGAGTGCGTTCTTTCATCTTTTCTGCTGTTACAGACTTTAATGGCGTAAACAGGAGGGAAAAACATCAGTAAAATATGAAAGGGTGAATTCCGCAGACTGCTAATTCTTTAGCAGAATTAACTCAGATGCCTCTAAGGTATTTCTGGCTGCTTTACAGAAAATAGCTAAATAATTAATTCACTGTATGTATCCTCCTGTGGCCACAAATGCCAGATCTCTTTAAAATGTGGTAACATTTCTTTCTGAGTTCCTCGGAAAGTGACACAGGAAGGGTTTTTAGGCGGCAGTGCTCAGATTCTCAGTGTCTTACCTGCCGTTGGGAGGACGAGAGATTGTCAGGTGTCTGCAGTGGTCCCTGGCCTGCCTCGTGTGAGGGGTGGGGGGGGGGCAGCTCCCTTCACTCAGGAGAAACAGCTGATGACGTGGGGGAAGGTGTGTGGGTCCATAAAGCAGGGAGCTTCCTCGCCGCCCTGAGACTGGCCCAGACACCCAGCTTCGCCTCCTGGCCATTGTAAATCCTGTCAACATGCCGGGGGCTGGCCCCGAAAAGCAATCGTCCATATGCCTATTATCTAGAACTTTCTAAAAGTGGACCTTTTATTTTATAAAGAAAGTCAGCATGGGTTGGAATAAATTTCCATCAGTTCAAATGGGAGGTAAGTCATGTTTGTTTGATAGAAGGATGGAAAGTAACAGCAGTGCTTGGAGGGTCAGCACTGAAGGGCCAGGTGGCATGTTCTCAGGCAGTGGAAGTGGTGGGAGTGGCCATTCCAGGCTCCCCATTGGCCAGGCCCACATGCCTCTCCTGGGTCACCACCTCCCCGGCCACTCGGTCATCACTGGTCGTGGAGCCATGCCAGCCTGCTCGTTTCAAATCTCCATGCATTTTCCATTGCTTCCTCATCTTTCTCTGCCTCGATGCTCTTACTCATTCGTCTCCTCCACGGAGACTTCGCAGATCTCCTCTCCAAGCTAAGGACCTCAGACTTGTTTTTAAATGTTTTCATTGATTTTTAAAGACAGAGAAACGGGGAGGTATAGAAAGATAGAAATATTGATCGGCTGCTTCCTGTAGGCCCCCTATTGGTCGGGCCTGCAACCCGGGCATGTGCCTTGACCGGGAATCAAACTGGTGACCTCTTGGTTCATGGGTTGATGCTCAACCACTGAGCCACCGGCCCGGCCGGGCAGGACCTCGGATTTTCCCTCAGGTCCCTGTGCCTGACTGTTCACACTCAGCAGAGGGATGGAGGTGCTGTGTCCTGGGCCTCCACACTGGACGGGAAGCCCCAGGGTGTCAAGGTCTCTCTTTGTGGCTGTCATCCCCAGGCCTTCCTCCGGGGGCTGCTTCTCTCCTTGCCCAGCACATGGGCTGCACACAGTGTGCCAGGGGCAGGTCACAGGTGCTGCTGGGACAGGTGTGGAGGCAGGAATTGGACATTCAGGGAGGGGCCAATCCGAGAAATAGTCATGGCTTTGCCGAACGCCCAAGTTAAGACATTGGTTTCATTAATGCAACTAAAAAAACTCAACTAGCCAAAAATGCTTTCACCTTCCCATACATTGAGCCAACCTGTGTCAGAATCCTGGGAAGAGAGCACAGCCGCAGGGAGGATCCTGCGTGCAGAGAGAGAGAGGGGAGGGTCCCACAGAGCGGTCATCCTGCCTGTCCCGGCTGGGCTGCGAACGGCCTCATCTCCTCTGTGGGTGTTCCAGGTTCCTTTCTCTTCAGCTGTGAGGCCGAGGGGCTGGCGAGGACATCACCTGACATCCTGGTGAAGTGGGAAACCCCGAGGGCGAGGAAAATTAAAAACTGCATCGATTGGTCCACAGCAGGCCCAGGTTTGACGGCGGGTGCACAGGTAGGGGTCCCGAACCTTGGATGAAGCTCAAATGCTGAGTCAGAAATAAGCCAGGAGTCGGAATCCGAGAGGCACTGACCCGAGTGAATGAGGAGACAGAGCAGGTAAAAGGAGAAATATTAGGAAGGTGACCCAGATCGAGCTGTGTGACCCCTGGGCGGGCCTCATGCTGAGCTCTGAGGGATGTTCCCGGGGGGGGGGGGGGGGGGGGCACTGTGGGAAGCGGCAGCACAGTGCTTTAACTTGTTATTTTGGTGTGAGGTTTTTGATATATATTTTTAAAATCACAACACTATTTGACTACATTTTCATTATAGAAATGCAAACATTTCAGATTTAGTCAGAACCTCCTTTCTCCTCCTCTTTCTCCCCGGAGAAAGAATTTGAATTTGCTGAGTAAGAATTTGAATTTGCTGAATAAGGATTTCATGAATAAGAATTTGCTGAATGTGTTTTCAAAACACCCCCAACATTTCATAGCATGCATTTATACGTGTGTGTGCGCACGTGTGTGTACGTATATAGGACTTTGTGTCTTTCCTTTTTAAATACATCAACGGGATTATTTCGTGCATAGTGAAGAGTTACCTTAACTTTTTAACTTGACACCATGCCGTGTAGATCTTCACATGCCACTGCATCTTGATTAAAGTCATTTAAAAAATTGTTCCAGAATATTCCACACACTATGGTGGTACCAAAATGCATTTAATCCACGTCCCTATTGATAAAAAAAAACTTGTTTTCTATTGTTCACTTTTGGGCCATTTCATTAGCTACCTTTCATATTCCTCTCTATAGATGTGCAAGTATATTGGTAGGAAAGATAGTTAAAAATGAAATTGCTGGGTTGAAAAGAGGATGTATTTCAAATTCTGTATGCTGCTTAGAAATGAATGATTCTGCAAATCTTCCCAAAAAACATACCAATTTTTGCTTCTACCTTGGTATCCGCCCTGCCTAGTCCTCCCCATCATCACAAAGAGGCTGATCTGTGTCCAGCCGCCTTCTGTGCTGCCCCCGAGGATCTGATGCAGGACTCGCTTCTGCACTCCTCTCTGTCAGTCACTGCGTGTCTCGGCCTTGGGCAGGTATCCCCTGACATCCGATGCTCTCAGGTAGCCCTACAGTTATTTGTACTTTTGCAGGTGTTAACTAATTATTTATCTTGTCTTCCACCCTAGACTCATTCATTCGTCCTTATATTCATTTACTCATTCACTCATTCATTCATAACACTGGCTGACAACTCTGGTGTAGAGTCAGGAGTCCAAATACCGGAATCAAACTTCCTGAGTTCAAAAACCAGCCTGTTTCTTACTAACTGTATGACCAAGTTGCATAGCTTCTCTGCCTCTCTTGGTACCCACTTCATAGGCTTGTGGGGATGACTAATTAAAACACTCCATAAAAAGTAAAGCACTCTAAATCAATGCAATCTATTGTCCCTCATTACATGCCAGGCAGTGTGCCAGCTGCTGAGGATCCAATAGGGAAGAAAACAAAGAACTGTCCAAAAAATCAAAAATTTCACAGCAACTAAAAAGGAAATGAATGCAGGGTGGGGAGGGGAGATTCCTCTCAGATGGTGCCATCAGGAGACGCCTCTTTATAAAGATGGCTGTGAACTTGGGGCAGAGGGATAGATAGGGGGGCATAAGCTCTGAGAGAGTTGGGGGAAGAGCATTTTAGGCAGAGGAGACAGCAAGTGCAAATGTCCTGGGGCAGGAACAGGGTGTGTAGGAACAGCCCATGTGATGGGAGAATGGAAAACAGAGTTGAGGGGTCAGGTCTGGGTCCTGTTCACCAGGTATTGTGATACCCAGTGTAGGACATGGCACTGTGTGGTACCCACCAGATTCATTGAGTGAGTGAGTGAGTGAGTGAGTGAGTGAGTGAGTGATGAGTGGATGAACGAGTGAGGAAAGGAATGATATGAATGGGTGAGAGGCTTTCTTCGGCTCTCAGATACCATCTGCCCTGTTCATTCCTCCCATTCATTCTGGAAAAGAAGCAGGTGAGACCTCCTAACCAGTTGGAGAATGAGGTAGGCAAGTAGACCTTTAGTTTGGAGGGATTTGACGGCCCCTCAAGTGACATGTGGCTCCTAGGTACTGTCATTCCTTCCAAGAAACTGATCTGTCTGGAAGATGAAAATTTTGTGGCTCAGGGGCACATAAAAGGTGCAAGGACGTTTCAACCAGACCTGTCAGCCCCATGCCCAGTAGTGAAGTCATTTGTCCTGAAGCAAACCCAATGCTGAGAGGCCCGGGTGGCCTGGGTTTCCGCCCAGTGACTGGTGTCCTGAGGCTGTGTCCACCCTGCACAGACTTCTGCTCTGCGAACCTCACACTCGTCTGACCCTCTGTGTGATGTGCTTGCTGAAGGCAGCAGAATAGTAATATTTAATACCATGGGAAAGAGAAATAGGGTCCGAATGAGCAGAAACATAAGCCCCTGAATCCAGTGAGATGGGATTAAACAAAAACCGTTAGCAGTGGTTTAGCACTTTAGCTTTTGCAATATTTTTAAGCATGTGCTATCTTACTCATCATGACCACCCTCACTGAGACAATCACTTACTAGTGGCACCTGATCCTCAGGGAGATGCAAGCTTTCCCACCGACAGTGGCATGTTCCGTAAACCACCAGTCGCTGTATTCTCCCAGGCAGCTTTCTGGGGCAGACAGATCTGTATCTGCATTAAGGCTGTGTCAACTAATAGGAGAAGTCCACCTGACAAAACACACTCCTTCATTCAGGTATGCAAAATAGAGTTTTGAACAACTGCATCCCAGGGCAATTGTTTTCGATGTCCACAAATCCTGAAATAGTGGGATAAACATTGAAGTGGTTTTCATTGTTTTCCTGTTCATGGTTCCCAGCCTTCTGTCTGTTCACTCCATGCCTGGCTTCATGGGAAAAGCCCTCCAAACAAGTTCACTCCCCGGGGCTGAGTCGGCCTGTTTCTTGTTTTTTAAAAAATGAAATCTTTAACACCAGGGAGATCTTGTTCATGAAACTTTCCAAATCTGAAGGGCAAGGTTGCCAAGGCAACACGTGGAAACTGACAATGCCTGTCACCAGATGAGCAGCTGCCTGGCAGGCTCCTCCCTCAAGGGCCGCCGCCCATCCAGGCAGCCAGTGCCTTCCTGGGCTTTGCAAGAGCTCATTCCAGCCCCAACAGCGACCACCCCCGAGGCTCCTGTTCTATGGGAACCTCGGGACATGGTCCGTGAATGGCTTACATCCTCTGGCATCTTTACCACATCACCATCGAACCTGTCAATAGAGTGAGACACTTGCGTGATGGTACAGTTTTTACCATCTGTTCTTGTGCCAGTACCAGGCAGTTTTGAGAACAGTGGCTTTGTAATATAGCTTGTATCACAGAGGTAAAAAAAAATTTTTTTCTAGACTCATAGGAGCCCATAGACCAAGGAAGAACATAGCAAAGGTCATATTTTCTTATGTTTTATCTTTTATAAGAGGAGACCTCTAGAAACACTACAAACTATACATCCTAAAAGATGGCATGGAGTAGGGAGAAGAACATGGGCAACTGTTCACACGACAAATATTAAGCACCTATTATATGCTAGACACTGTCCTAGATTCCAGGATTGAAGGGGCTGAGTCAGGTGGTCTCCAGTTAGCACCTTGCTGACGGTGTGTGAACAAGGTGCTTTATGGCTTGTTCAGTGGAGAGAGTGCCCTGGAGTCTGCCTTCCATGGTGTCCTGTACACAGTAGGGGCTTAATCTTGTCAGTGACGGTAATCAGGATGCGGAGCAGTGGATTTCAAACCAGGGTGCCTGGCAAAAGTCCCTTTAGCCACTCTGTGCCTGCTTCATTTTTTAAAAAGTGGGAATAGTAATTCTCCCTGCAAAGGTGTGAGATTAACGAGGTGATGTCCCTGACAGGGTCTCGGGTGATGGCTGGCACTAGGGAGCTCCCTGAGGAATGTCTGTGAGGCTGGAGGGGAACAGGCCTCTGAAGGGGTCACAGTGGCCATCTTGGACTTTCTCCTACAGCAACAGGGGTCCTGGAGGGTTCTAAGTGACAGAGACTGGCTGGCTCTGAGGTTTGGAAGCCCCTCTGGCTGCCGCCTGGATAGTGGCCTGGGCCAGAAGGACAGCTGGCTGGCTGCTGCCCTAATTTAGATGAGTCACAGGACAATCTGTGCAAGGAAGTGCGGCTGGAAGGGAAGCAGCAGGTGCACACGGGTGGGTGCATGGGAGGTAATTAGCAGCACCTGGGTTTCCGATTGATCCCTGGTGGGCGTGCAGGAGGCAGCCAATTGATGAATCACTTATGTTTCTCTCTTTCCCTAAAGTCAATAAAACCATATTTATAAATAAACAACCCCAGGAGGGTGGTATTTAACATCAGGCGGGAAGAGTGAGACCTTGGGCCAGTCACCCAGCCCCTTGGGCTTCAGCTGCAGCACCTGCACTCAGGAATGATGGCGCTTTCTCCACAGTCCAACGACCTGTCCATCAAAGCAGCCGAAGCTGTTGCCCAGTAACAAGGGAGGCGCGGGAAAGCCGGGCTCTGTTCTGATGTCCTCGATGGCGCCAGACAGAGAGAAGAGCATCTGCTCACTGCCCAGCAGCTTCCTCAGAATCAGAGGCCCCAGCAGGTGAGGGAGTCAGGCCTCACAATTAGATTCTGGCCCCCAATTCCACCTGCTCCAGGACTGAGGTCTGGGACGGGGTGGAGGTCTTGGCTGCACTGCGCTTTATGGCCACAAGAGGGCTCACAGCTCACAAACGTTTCTTCCCATAAATCTTCATGTTCTTTTTTGACTGTGTCTCATTGAAGCGTTTGAAAAATTGCTATTTAATTATGCACGACTTCTGGACAATTGTAAGCACTTCTGTGATAGCTACACATTAATTTTGGCACCTTAATCTTATGAATGCTTAAAGGCGTTTTCTCATGCAGAGCAATTCAGGTGCTAATGATTAAATCAAAGGATTGTTTTTAGAATTTCCTGGAGCTTTTTCCTTTGAAATGAAACTTCCGCAGTAAAAGTTTCCTTTCCTCGTGCTCTCGATGACCCACTAGGGTCACGTTCACAGTGGCAATTGTGCTCTCCCTGTCATGCCAAGTTCCTGTCAGGCACCTGCGTGAGCATCGAGTCCTGCTTATTGATTCGCTGCACAGCTGTCCAGGTCAAACTGGAAAAAGGAAAAAGAGGAATCTACAGAGCAGATTTGGGAGCGTCACTGTGCAACAGGGTTCACGCTGAGATGTCAGGTTGGCACAAGCACAGGCAGGGAAACGGCGCAGGCCCAGCCCTTGCTCAGATGTAGAAAACGCCCCGTGGTCATGGTGACTCCTGTTCCTGCGAGGTCAGCAGGCAGCCTTGAGTGCCCTCCCCCCATCAGGCTCGCTTTCCTGCCCTGGCTCCTCTGAGCAGCGGCCATGCTAAGCAGGTGCTCAGGCGGTCACGGGCAGAGGTTCCCAGCCACGTACTCACCCAGCAGCATGCGGCCGTGGCATTGGCCACCGACCTCCATCACGTATAATAAGGGTCTGCCGTCAGGATGGGATTGGGGCTCAGTCTCCAGAGTAGAGGGGCCTTTGCAGGAGGCGGTGATGCTGACCCCCAGAAGCAAGACCTTGAGAGCAGACGTCTTCAGTGCTCAGCCATCTCACGAGAGGCATGTTGGTTTCCCTCTGTCGTGAACGCCTTGCTGGCTGTCTCGTCCTTCGGCACCTGGCCAGCTGGTCCCCAGGACCTCTGCAACCTGATGCAGGAGCCCCTTTGTTTGGCCTCAGCAGGTGGTAATCTCCCTGCGGCCACAGTGTACTTTCTGCTGCTTAGATCTTACTTGTTCTTGCTTGTTTCTTGGTGGTGGTTTGTTGTTGTTGCTTTGAGTCTGGCTCTTTGTCTTTTCTGTCCATGTTATAAAATCCATCTAAGAATTGCTTGTTAAGTTAGTTAACTTTGGTTTCTGTTCTATATGAACAAGTCTCTCAATGTAACTACTTTTCTCACTTTTCACTTCTTTTTTTCTCATCTGAGACTGAGTGTTTTTTTTAAATATATTTTTATTGATTTCGAAGAGGAAGGTGAGAGAGAGAAACATCAATGATGAGAGAGAATCATTGATCGGCTGCCTCCTGCACGCCCCACACTGGGGATTGAGCCTGCAACCCGGGCCTGTGCCCTTGCCCAGAATTGACCTGGGACCCTTCAGTCTGCAGGCTGACACTCTATCCACTGAGCCAAACAGGCCAGGGCAGACTGAGTTATCTTTTTTGCTCTTCTTGCCCAGGGCTGGCTCCACCCTCCTTTTGTCTCCTGCAGATCATTTCCTGAAGCTAAAACCTCAGCACCTTCCCTGAATTTAAGAAACCTTCCAGCCAGCACCTCTTCCCTGGCTCTTCCCGTGGCTGTTCATCTTCAGGTCCACATGACCCCTCTTCCTGGAAGCACAGAGCTTGGGACAGAGGGATTCAAGTCCCCAGGTTCAACTCCTGCCTCCACTGTTTACTCCTGTGTGACTTTGTGCCCAGTTCTTAATTTCTTTGTATCTCAAATTCCTCATCTGAACGATGGGCATAATAATATACAGGTTATACTGTTGAGTAAGAATTAAGTTAATGAAGAATGTAAAGTTCCTAAGACAATGCTTGGCTATAGCGAATGCTGAGAAACAATAGCTATTATTGCCTTGGCTAGTGTTGCTCAGTGGGTTGGGCGTCGTCCCGTGCACCGAAGGGGTTGCTGCTTTGATTCCCGGTCAGGGCACACGCCTGGGTTTCAGGCTCCATCCCTGGTGGGGGCCATGCAGGAGGCAGTTGATTGATGCTTTGCTCTCATATCGATGTTTCTCTCCCTCTCCCTTCCTCTCTCTCTCAAAATCAATAAAAAATCTTTTTTAAAAACCCCACAAAACTCCTCTCAAATACACTCTTTCATCTCCATTTTCAACAAGGAGAGAGTAAGCCCAGGACAGGCAACATGACGAGAATGTAGCAGTGCTTGTTTGGATCGTGTGGAAAAGAAAAAAGTCTGTCTTCATACAGCTACACAGCTACCAATACGAACACGGGATTTTTAAGACCTCCCTTTCAAACCAGCGTGGATTCTTCAGTTAAAGTTCCAGAAGCATGAGAGATGGGCAGTAATTGTTTTCAGAACTGAGTCATTAAGATCTAACAGTCACTCACTGGGAGAGGTCACTGAGAGGACATGACAGCTGGTTGGCCCATGAGCTGAACAGTGAGTGAGTTCTCCATTCCTGGAGGTACTCAAGAAGACATTCATTGAGACCATCATGGAAGATACTCATGTACTGGGTTGACCTTGATGACCTCTTCTGGAATTCTTCTTGGATCCTTGGTGTTGTAGGCTTATCAGCAAGTTCACACCAGGTAACCCTGGAAAGCCTGGGTGTATGGTCCTTATAGGTGAGGGTCGCCATGGCGACTGTCTCATTGGGAAATGAGATTATAAAAAATTGTTGCTAAGTGGTATTCTCCAAGGTGGCTTTTTCTTTGAAAATAGTCTGGTCAGCATGGGGTCATCCTCCTGGACAATGCTGTTAGGGATTTAAAAGACCCTGCAGCGGAGGCAAGACTGGGGAGGTGATTCTCTTGACATGCCCATCAGCTCGACTGGAAACATGAGAGATTTTCACAGAGTGGCATTCTGAAAGCATTGGGGACGCTGCACTTACATGACTGTCTGCATCCAGAAGTGATTTCTCAAAGATGAGCTGCCGGGAGCCGGTCCATCCTTGCTGTTTCAAGGGACCTGGCATATATGGCATACTGTTCTTAATATGTTTGCTCACCTTCTTGGCACTATGTGTTTTAACCAAGGTCACCTCTCCGAGAAAGGTTGTTTCCCCAGGTAGGGATTTTCCCCTGAAGTTAGGGAGGGAATAAAACCTCTTAACTAAGTGCCAGGCGGGTAATTAATCACTTTAACTACGAACAATCATGCTTAAGCTACATAATCTTTACTCCCTGGAATGGAGATAAGAAACGCCCTAACCTTTGGAATAGAGATTGATAGGATTGGAATCAACTGGTATAAATACAGATGTAACAAGACAACAGGACACAGAACTTAGATGAAGATCCTAGAGACAGAACTTAGAACACAGAACTCAGAAGACAGAACCTACACAGAACCGAGAGACAGAAGAACTTCACTGGAGAGAACACGGCAAAGGATCCTGGACAGAACCTGGCTACAGAACTTGGTTGGAGAACCTAAACCGAACCTGGCTGGAGAACCTAGCAAGAGAACATGGACACAGAACTTGGCTGGAGATTGTGGCTAGAGATCCTGGCAAGGCTGCTGATCAACTGAACGCTGTCTCCGTGTCATTCCTTCTTCGCCGACTCCGTCCACACCTTTGGGGACCCCTGGACCTGCTGGGGTTGGACCCCAGCAATGAGCCTCACTCTTACTTACGGAGCTGGTTTGTTCAGGGAAACCTGTTTACTCTCTGATGAGAGCCTTTGCGAGCCTGCCGGGCCCTCCGCTCTTCACTAAGAACACGGCACAGACCAGAGGAGCTGCGGGCTGGGCACCTGGGAGCTGGGGCTGGATGGCTTTTCAACCTGCCTTTCCTGCTTGCTCTGCCTGCGCATTTATCCGCTGGGAGCTCAGGCACCCGAGGGCTGTATTTGGTGAGTGCTCACAGCTGGGCAGCTGCTGGAGCCACCACCTCCACACCCGAGCTTGGCTGTCTGCCTTGTGGGATGTGTGACACCAATCGGGCTGTCAGCCCCTTCCTAGGGAGCAAAGCGTTTCTGTCCTCGCGAGGGACGGGTCCTTAATTATAAATTCTTCCGAAAGAGAGAGAGGAGAGAGAGAGACCCACACCCACAGACTACCCTGTCCCAAGGCAGGGCCACCTGGCTCCCGCCGAGTGGTGCTGGGGAAACTTCCTAGAAACAGAATTCCAGGTCGGGGAGGTGCGGGTGGGGTGGGGGTGGGGGTGCGGGGCAGAGAGAGGAGCGCGTCTTGTGCTGCAGGCCACGTGCGTGCCTGTGCCAGGGGGCGTGTGCCAGGGGGAGCGCCCACCCGGAGCGGAGAGCGGGTGCAGAGGGTGGGGGTGGCGCCCACCCGGAGCGGAGAGCGGGTGCAGAGGGTGGGGGTGGCGCCCACCCGGAGCGGAGAGCGGGGCGGCGCAGGGACCGCCCACCCGCGGGGAGCGGCGCGCAGGCCGGGGGCGGCGGGGTTTCCCCTCCCGCGTGGAGGAGGCGGCGGCGCTCGGGAACCGGGAGTCCCCAGGCGCGGGGACCCGGGACGGGAGCGTAGGACGAGCTGCCACGCGTCCTGAGCCCCGGCCGGAGGCGGGAGGTTTGGGCTGAGCCCGCCCCCACCGCCGCCCCCGCCCGCGGCCTGGAGCGCCTCCCCGGCCGCCCTGGATCTCGGGAGCCGCCGCGACACCGTCGCCGCCTGCGGGGTCCGCTCCGGCTGCACCATGCGTGAGCTGGCCGTCGAGATCGGGGTCCGAGCCCTGCTCTTCGGGGTCTTCGTGTAAGTAGGGGCGCACAGGCGCGGGGACCCATGGACCGAGCGATGCTGCGCCCCAACTTTGTTTGCGCCACCGCGTTCAGGCGGGGCCTGGATTCCAGGTCCCGGCCCAGCTCCGAGCCCGGGAGGCGCCCTTTGGAACGGGGGGACCCTCCTGCGACCCTCCGCGCGGGTCTGAGACCTGCTCCCGCCGCCGCCGTCGCCGCCACCAGCGGGCGGGGGAGCGGGTCCAGCGCCCTCGGGTCCTCCTCGCCGGCGCCTGTCGCCGCCGCACCTGCCCGGGGTTCGGGGATCCCCTGGAGACGGACGCGCCCTCGGGAAGTTTCTACTCAGCTCGGAGCCCGTGTTGGCAGCCCTGGCGCCGGGCTCCTCTCGGGTTGCTCCCGCCGCCCCAGGCCGGGCTCGGGGTCCTGGTGAGCGTTTCCCAGGAGGCGTTTGTGGTACTTTCGGCTGGAAAATTGTTGCTGCGGAAGCTCGGGAAGTGGGGGCCCCCCGCAGCCCCAGGTGTGGGCTCCATACGCCCGCCGCCCTCTGCGTGGAGGCCAGGCCCCAAGAGCCCTGGGGCTGCGTCGGGTCCCTGGAATAGAGATGTCAGAGGTCAGCCCGGCAGAGACGTGGCGCCCCTGGGCCCGCAGCAGGGAGCCCTCGCGCCCCTGCAGCTCACACCCACCCAGGCCTGCCTTCCCCATCACCAGGGCTCACACCGGCCTTGGCCCTCCCTTGGCATCCGGGTCCCTCTCCCCGCTGCCCTCGCTGTTCCTGACACAGGCCACATGTTAAAGTTGCATGAACTTTCTGGGTCTGCGGGGCTGTTTTGCTCGTTCGTGTTACTGAAAAGCGCGCTGAGCCGTTCCAGTCTGGAGGCCCCTCCTCTCGGGGTCCCTGAGGGAACCCAGTGGCCGAGGGCAGGTGGGAGGCTGGGAGCTGCTGGCAGCCGGGCACAGGGACAGGAGAGCCCTGTCTCGCCTGCTTTCCGTCCTGGGGTGAAAGCCACCGGTGTTACTCCCCCATCAGGAGGCCCAGCCCCAGGCGCAGGCAGGCCCCTCCTGCGCAGGAAACACCCCTGCATTCAGGGAAACAGCTCGGAACTTCAGCGGATCTTGGGAAAAGGGAGAACACGTGTCCCTCGTCTTACTCTGCTTTCCTAGCTTTGAAATAAACAGCCAGACTGGTGATGGGAGTTTCCAGTGGCCGAGCCTAAGCCCCGTGGTTATGTGTCAGAAACGAGAGCATTGGTGCAGGTGGAGCTGAGCCTCTGCTGGGTGACAGCGATGCTGAAGGGAAGAGGCTCCGAGCGGCCTGGTTTGCTGCTGCTGAGAACCTCAAGGTGGGACAGGGTCCAACACGCCCGGGCTGGTTCGGCTCAGTGGACCGAGCGTCGGTCCTGGGACTGAAGGGTCCTGAGTTCGATTCAGGACCCTTCCCCGGCCCCAGGTTGGGGAGTGTGAGGAGGCAACCAATTGGTGTCTCACACGTGGATGTTTTTCTCTCTCCCCCTCCCTTCCACTCTCTAAAAACCAATGGGACAATATCCTTGGGTGAGGATTAAAACAATAAGAAAGGGTCCAATCCTATTTATATTGTTCTCAGGTTTTCCTTCATGTTTCCTCGAGCAGCTACGCGATGTTTGCAAATACGTAAAGGTCTGTGCAGTGGATTTGAAAATTCAATGATTACCGTCAATGTGCTTCTTGCGCCCCCTTAGGATGATATGTAAAGCCAGCCAGTTTATACTCTTCTCTCCAGACGCCCCCTTGGTATTAACGACCTCACCCAAAGGGAAACCCCTGGGCACGGATGGCACTTTTGGCCAATTCCCTGGTTTTCCTATCAAATCGCTGTGCCAACTTGTGGCTTCTTCACCTGCAAAGACCAGCTCTGGTGTTGGCGGGAGACTCCCTGTGGGATCCTGACTGTGCAGAGCTGTAATGGGCAGGCAGATGGCAGCTTCCGGAAGGACAGGCTCTGGGCTCACAGACACAGATGACCCTCTGTCTTCTCAGATAGGTCCTGCGAAGTGACAGGCTGGCGGGGGAGTTGTATTCTTCCTTTGCCAGCGCTGGTCGGATGGCAAGGTTGGGTGGGCAGTACTCACCTCTGCTCATGAGGACGGTGGTCTCAGCTGAAGGGCCTCACCTGGGCAGGTGTGGAAAGTCCCTTGGGGCAGGCAGAACCCAGTATCTCTGCTGCCGAATCAACTTAGCTGATACAATTCACCTGGTTCCGCTGGTGTTTCTACCCTGTTGATTGCCCAGGATAAGAGAAAAATCTGGTTGGAGCGATACCTCGCATTGCAAACTGGTGCCTCTGGGGAAATACCACCTGCAGACGCACCTGTTCTCTGACCACATTTGTTCTGTAGGAGGCCAGGAAGCCCATCCCCCGATGCCAGGTGCTCCTGTGGAGTCTGCGTTTGCAGGAATGAAGTGCATCTGGGACCACCATGTGGGGGATGACAGTGTCCCCAGCTCACCTGGGAGCCGGTGCTCAGTGTGCAGCAGGTGCTGGTGACCCAGGATCCTAGGTGCCCCCAGCCCCCAGAGCTGCCCTGAGAGATGCCCCAAGAGGCGCTCAGTGCCTTTGGGACGGTCCAGCCTGAGAACTTGAAGTCACTGGAGGAAAATGAGGGATGAGAAATGCAAACTGGAGCTGCCACAGGAAGGGCGACTGAACAGGAAAGGCACTGGTAGAGGGACGCAGAGTTTAGGGAAAGTCGAGGTGTGACGGGGAGCGTGGAGGCTGCGTTGGGCACCGTGGAGCTCTGGGATCCAGAGGCCCCTTGGCCCTCACCTATGGGTGTGGGCAGAGCAGGAGCAGGGCACACGTGATTCCTGTGCCCGGAGCCCCCCCGTCATCCAGGGAAGATTCTGGGAGTGTCTCTGCAGATGCTGAAGCCCACGGTTGTGTGAGCAAGACAGCGAGGAAAGGTGGCGGCCGGTCAGCAGCCCTGAGACCAGTGCCCCCTCCTTCCAGTTTTACTCCAGTTGTGACCGCTTGCGGGGCTCACCGTGTGCCAGGCCCTGAGGAGGAGGGTCGCATTCTGTGAGGAGCCCGTAGTCGGGAATGCTGCCATCGCTGTTCGCGGAAGGAGACATGGGCACAGGCGGGTGAGAAGCTGCCGCGTCACAGAGCTGAGATCTGTCTCCCCGCTCCCACCGCCTCGTCCGGGCTCTCGTCACCTCGCTGAGCTGCTTAGCGGAAGTCGCGGCCAGCGTGGGTCAGTCGAGGGCCCACTCTGTGCCAGAGATACTCCGTCTCAGTCGAAGTGGACACTCTAGATTCTGTCCACTTTACGAACAAAGAGACCACGGTCTGGGAAGGTGAAGTGACTGCCTGCACACACTCCACTAGCTGAGCCATTGCCTGGACTTAGACGGGCAGTCGGCCCGCACCGTCAGCCACTGAGCTAGAGCGTCCAGCACCGGCCGCAGACCGAGCGGAAGTGACTGCATCCTGGGAGGAGGCCCTGACGCGGCCTGATGTCCAGGAAAGAACGTGTGTGGCCCGGAGCCCGTGGGAGGAAGAGCATCCCTCAGTTGTAAAGTCTGACTCAGGGCGACACCTGAGCAGTGGGAGGGGAGCTGTGGCCCACATCCTCGAAGAGATGGGAGTAGGACTCGCTGCAGACCCTGAGGGTCTTCCTTAGGTCTTTGGAGCCCAGAGGGCGAGGTGTGAGTCCATTGCTGGTAAGAACATACACGGCCGTGTTAGAGAATTATTGGCAGCCCCTTCTCTCTCAGCTGGAGCATCGGGGACCGGCATAAAGGGCCTGGCCCAAAAGAGCTCTTCGGATGGAGTGTCCTGGAGCAAGACCTGGAGGCCTGGGCGCACATGGTGGGTGGGGATTAGGTCACAAGGTGTGGCCTCAGCACAGAGTGTGTGTGTGTGTGTGTGTGTGTGTGTGCGCGCGCGCGCGCACGCGTGTGTGTGTGTGTGTGTGTGTGTGTGCACGTGTTGGGGGAGGGGGGTGGTAGTGGCAGGAAATGAGCCAGAGTGTGACTTCTTCATGTTCTGCGGGAAGCCTGGACGGTCTCTCAGAGGCACTGACTGGGGATCCCCAGGAGACTTGAGACAGAAAAGTGTGTGATCAGACCCCATGGGCACGGGCCCTGTTCACTGTTGTCGGTGACGGTCCATCCCATCATTGATGTTTCTGTCTCTCTCCCTCTCCTTTCCTCTCTGAAATCAATAAAAATACATTAAAAGAAATGGGCATCCTTCTGTTTGAAGTGCTATTGGCCACTGTAAAGGAGCCACTGTACCCAGATTCCTGAGGCCTGATGAGCTTTCTCCCCAGCGATCAGCGCGTAGCACCACGAAAGGAGACATCCCTTCATATGTGGGCAGCGTCGTCTCAATAGTTCTGGAGACAGTGCCTTTATGCCCCACACAAGGCTCACGAGAGCTCCATGACTCCCTATGATGGTGGCTGTCTGCATGTCAAAGTCATCTTAGTGACACTGCTTCTCTGAGAAATACATCTTGATGTCCTGTGAAGGAATCACACATGCTGGTTTGCAGGGAGGAGGTGGGTTCAGGCAGGACCATGACTGGCCGTATGTCCCCATCATTCAACTAAAGGCACAGGTGTGGGGGGGAAGAGGTGGGAGACGCCCGGAACAGGAGCCGCGTAGAGGAGCTGGGACTGTGGGAGCCAGGAATGGTGTCGTCACCATCTTTCAACATCTGAGAGAGAAACGGCCCCCAGAGGAGCCCTGGTTGTCATTCTGTCTCCACCAAAAGAAGGGGCAGGAAATAGCAGAAGCTGCTGGAGCATTTGGGGAGTTTCAGACAAGTACAGCCGCCAGTACACGCTGCTTTGTCCTTTACCAGAGGGTTTGAAAAATGTGTTTTTATTAAAACACCAGAGGCCCGGTGCACAAAAATTTGTGCACTCGGGAGGGGGGTCCCTCAACCCGGCCTGTGCCTTCTCATAGTCGGGGACCCCTCGGGGGATGACCACCTGCCGGCTTAGGCCCACTCCCCGGGGGATTGGGCATAAGCTGGCAATAAGACATACCTCTGGCAGCCCGGGAGCCCTCGGGGGATATCCACTTGCCAGCGGGGAGCAGGCCTAAACTGCAGTCGGACATCCTTAGCGCTGCTGAGGAGGCAGGAGAGGCTCCCACCACCACCGCTGTACTGGGAGCCATCAGCCTGGCTTGTGGCTGAGCAGAGCTTCCCCCTGTGGGAGCGCACTGACCACCAGGGGGCAGCTCCTGCATTGAGTATCTACCCCCTGGTGGTCAGTGTGTGTCATTGTGACCAGTCATTCCCAGTCGTTCTGCTGTTAGGGTCAGTTTGCATATTACCCTTTTATTATATAGGATAGAGGCCTGGTGCATGGGTGAGGGCCAGATGGTTTTCCCTGAAGGGTGTCCCGGATCAGGGTGGGGGTCCCGCTGGGGTGCCTGGCCAGCCTGGGTGAGGAGCTGATGGCTGTTTGCAGCTGGTCACACCCCCTTCAGGATGGGGGTCCCCACTGGGGTGCCTGGCCAGCCTGGGTGAGGGGCTGATGGCTGTTTGCAGGCAGGTCAAGCCCCCCCAGTGGGGATCCTCACCCCATGAAGGTTTGGTCAGCCTGGGTAAGGGTCTGATGGCTGTTTTCAGGCTGGCCATACCCCCTTTAGGGTTGGGGGTCCCCACTGGGATGCCTGGCCAGCCTGGGTGAAGGGCTGAGGGCCGTTTTCAGGCTGGCCAAGCCCGCCGGCGACGGAAGCTCCCAGCCTCTCCTTTTTTTCTTTTTTTATTCTGGGATTTATTTACCTTCTATAATTGAAACTTTGTAGCCTTGAGAGGAGCTCAGAGCTGGCCAGGGTGGGCGGGAGGGAAGCTTGGCTTCCTCCATCACCAGGGGCAACCCAGCCTCCTGCTCGCTCCAGCTCCGTAGCCACAGCCGGCTGAAAGCAGGTATCTGGGGTGGCAACTAAGCCTCCTGCTTGCTTCAGCTATGTGGCTGCCGGCCGCCATCTTGGTTGCGTTAATTTGCATATAGTCGCTCTGATTGGCTGGTGGGCGTGGCCTAAGGCATAGCAAAGGTGCGGTCAATTTGCATGTTTGTCTTTTATTAGTGTAGATTAGTTTAAACTACATGAAATTGCTGGCATTTCACTGTTTTGACCTTAAAAAAAAATAGGAATTTGATTTAGTTTAACCTAAAAATAGCCAAGAGTCTCCCGTGGTCAGCAAACTGCAGCTCTCGAGCCACATGCGGCTCTTTGGCACCTTGAGTGTGGCTCTTCCTAAGCCTTAGGAGTACCCTAATTAAGTTAATATCAGTGTACCTACCTGTATAGTTTATGTTTAAAAAATTTGGCTCTCAAAAGCAATTTCAATCGTTGTCCTGTTGATATTTGGCTCTGTTGACTAATGAGTTTGCCGACCACTGGCCAAGACAGAGTGTGTGATTCGTAGTTACACAGCTGCCAGGGACCCCACCCCAGCCCCGCCCACCATCGAGGGTCCCGCCGCCTGACTTCTGGCACCATTTTTGAACTCCATGTAAATGGAGTCTTACAGCATGGACTGTTTGGTCTGACGTTTTGCCCGGCATGCTTGTTTTTTAATCCTCACCCGAGAGTTGTTTTTATTGATTTTAGAGAGAGAGGAAGTGAGAGAGAGGGGGAGAGAGAAACATTGATCAGTTGCCTCCCGTTCGCCCCTACTGGGGATCGAACTCGAAACCTGGGTATATGCCCTGACTGAGAATCGACCCTGCAACCTTTTGGTGTATGGGCAACGCTTACCCGATGGAGCCACCAGCCAGGGCTGTGTAGGTTTCAGAGCTTCATCCACGTGGTGTGTGGTGGTGGTTTGTTGACTCCATTGTTGTGAGCATCTCGTCGCACCCTGGACCTCTGCTCCTTTACTCCTTCGGGGACCTGGGTTGTCTGTTGGTTTGGGCTGTTAAGCTGATGCTCCTCTTGCTGGTGAATGGTTTGTAGCCTCTGTTGGTCTGCACTGAGGAGTGAAGTGCTGGGAGTTCACCTGAGGTTCAGAGGATTGGCTCCTCTCTGCAGCCCTCGTTCTGAGAGAGAACGGCCCTGGATGGACGCTGCTTTAGTCTCGGTCTGCAGAGCAGCTGCTCTGGGTGAAGTGACAGGGACACCCGGAGCCGGGCCCTGTTTGCAGGAGGGCCGTTCACTCGGGCTTTGGGGTGACACCCGCCTGCTGGCTGAGTCGTGCTTTGTATCTTAGTTTACGTGAGCATCCTGCCCTGAGCTGTGTATTCGTCCAGGAGGCGGTGAAGATGAAATGATGTCGTGGGCGATAGTGCCCAGCGCACGCTGGCACATGGTCCGAGCTAAAGCCCATCTCTGCTCCTCCCTCACCTGCCCCTCCCAGGAGGAGGCGGAGGCGGAGGCGGAGGTCACTTAAAAGGTTCCTCCTGTCACAGTGTGTTGAGGAGGGTGCTGCTCTCGGTGCTGCAGGGGAGCTGAGCCCTGAGTAGGACGTAGGAGGTTTGGGGAGGCATTCTGAAGAAAGACCCAGGACCCCACTGGGGAGGGAAGTGGCCAGTGTGTGTACATGTGTAGGTACCTGTTAGTTGGCCTGAATCTCCACCTTGTGGGGAAGGAAGGAGGGAGGCAGAAGGAGGGACAGACACAAGCTGAGCTCCCTGCATGCGGCCCATGCTGGGGGGCTTGGCACCTTCAGATGGTTTAATCTCTGCCACCCCAGGAGGTGACACTGTTGTCCTAACTTACAGGGTCAGGAGTTAGTGCTGCTCACACAGAGGGAGCCTGCCAATCAGACTAGAGAAGAGAGAAAAGCTCTTCAGTAGATAAAGGGGCAGCAGATATGAACAGGGAATGAACAAAATGCTAACAACTGAGACACCCCTTTAACACTGTGATTTCCATAGAAATGCCAGGATTGCCTCTGACACAAAATGATGCTGAGTGGAGGTCGCACAAGCTTTCATGTGCTGCAATGAAAGAATGCGCAGCCATTAAAATTAATTATGTAGATGAGTTGTGACGATATCCGTAATCTGTTAAGTGGTAAAAAGCCAGTTACAGAAGTGTGCGTAATGCAGCTTTAATGTGGTAATGTATTACCTGAATTTGTGTCTGCTCCTGTAAGAAAAGTGTCTATGAAGATACACACAAAAATCCTAATGGTGGTTATTTCAAGCCATGGAATTTGGTAATATTTGCTTTTTTAATACTATTTGTGGTCTAAACTATTTTACAGTAAAATGTATTACTTTCATTCATAATCAGAAAAATCAATATCGATGTTTCCTGTTTGGGGGAAAAAAGAAGTATCCTCAGAGCAGCACTGAGTGATTCTTTCTTGATTGCTTTGGGAATGCCTGAAGTGAGTGTGTCAGAAATCAACCCTTCTATGTTTTATATCAACTAACTATTTAAAGAAAAATCAGGGACTGCAAGATTGTGGCAAGACAGATGTGGTCAGAGCATGTAGTTGATTGTAAATGGACACACCCACTCGAAGAGCAAAATATTGCACACAATTATCCTGCCCTTAGATTGAAAATGTTTAGAAGAAAAGTTTTAGAAGAGGCGCTAGTGTAACAGATACAGAAATCTTCCCGTGTAAAGATGCTCATTGCTGTGCTCTGTACAAGCAAAGTTAATATTTTTGTCAAATAAAAATAAATGAAATCTCCAATAGTCACCATTTGAAGAATAATTTGGTGACTGTGGGCACAGAGGATGTTATTAGCTACTGAGATAATTATTCTGAAAATCACGGAAAAACAGTGAGATTTTATGATTTAATAGTAAAAGAAAAGAGCACTGTACAAAAATATATCTCAGAATTACAACTACCAAAAATATGTCTCATTTGGGCACACATTAGGAAGGCTTACACACAGTGAATGTAATGGGAATCAATTGTTAGCCCTCACTTAAAAAAATTTAAGATTATAAAATAGTTGTGAAAATTAAAATACAAAAAGTGTAATGCTCCCTGAACTTCTATACCTCTTTCTGCCAATTCTGTTCTGTTCATTTTTTAAAATTAAACTTTCAAACACACATCTTCTCTAATAATAAAAGCTTAATATGCTAATTAGGTTGGACATCCTTCCGGACAGCCTTCCAGACGACAGCCGGGGCTGCGAGGGAAGCTGGGGTCCTGAGGGCCAGAGGGAAGCGGTGCCGGCAGCTGGGGGAAGGAAGGCCTACTCTTGCACAAAGTTCATGCATTGGGCCTCTAGTTTCTATATAATAACAAAAATTCTATATAATAACAAAAACAGGATATTTTTATCCATAGTTTAACTTTTTTTTTCTTAATTTGTCTGTCTCTGTAGATCTACTTGCTTATTTTATCCCATGGGAGGGAATAGACGTTTGCATCTCTTTGGGTATTGGCAATTTGTATTTTTTAAATGAAATATCTGTTATTCCCCTTCATTCAAGCTTTTATTGGATCTATAAATCTATCTTTTGTGTAAGAGGGCTTTGCATTAAATATACTGATCTTTTATATCTGGCAAGTGTTTTCTCCATGTCTAGGGCTCACTTTTATATTTCTCTTTTTTAAATATATTTTCATTGATCTTTTACAGAGAGGAAGGGAGAAGGTTAGAGAGTTAGAAACATCGATGAGAGAGAAACACCGATCAGCCGCCTCCTGCACACCTCCTACCGGGGATGTGCCTGCAGCCAAGGTACATGCACCTGACTGGAATCGAACCTGGGACCTTTCAGTTCGCAGGCTGATGCTCTATCCATTGAGCCAAACTGGTCAGGGCTCACTTTTATATTTCTTTGCAATTTCTATGATTGTGCATGTTTCAATTTTTATGTAGTTAAATATATCTTTTCCTTTATGGGTTCAGAGTTTCTGTCCCATTTAGAAAGTCCCTTCTCATCCAAAATAGAAATATTGTTTTCTGTGTTCAGTATTTTATATCATTGTTCTTTGATTTTAATTCTTTATTCATAAGAATTTTTAATTTACAGAAAGAAGTAGTGGATTTACTTTTTTTCTTGCATTTGTCAGTGATTGAAAGAGACATTATTTTCTCAGTGATATCATTATCAGATACAAACTTTCACGTGTCTGTGGGATTGCAAGTGAATTCTGTTCTGATTATGTTGGCCTGGTGCTGGCTCAGGGTCACACTCTAGTCACTGCAGTTGGAGAGCACGTTCAGATCGCTGAGGGGAATGGCTGCTCCGCCCTGGGAGGGAGCAGTCGTCATAGTCCGGCTGCAGGGCCAGGACGCCTGGGTTCGTGACCCTGTGCTGCTGGTTCCAGCTCTGTGGGTGGGTGGGTGCTTTGTCTCTGTGCTGAGATCAGAGGCTGTGGCTCGTGAGATTTCTGTTTTTATGATATTCCGTATGGCCACGCACAGTCCATTTTTTGTAAATTTACGTAGCTGAACAAAATGAGTACTCTGTGTGGTGGGCACAAAGCTCTAAATATATTAAAGCAATCAGCTGTGCTATCGAATCTGCTGTGTTCTCACTCTGCTTTTTATATGCAGATAGGCTGCCTCTGTCAAACTAGGGTAACTAAAGCATCCTCCTTTTTTTGGAAAGAACATATTTTGTCTTATTGCTGCCAACTTTTTCTGTTTTCTTTTTGTGGTGTTTCATTTTAATATTTTTCCTCTTGGTTTAACTGAATAGTTCGAAAATTTTCCCTCCTTTATTTCCTTTAGTGATGATTTCGAAGTAAAAAAAATTCTTATATCTACATTTCAAGTCGCTGTTCTTAAGTGTTGCATTCTTCTGGTGAACCTTTCATTGTTAAGGTTTCATCTTTGTGTTAATATTGCTTATCTTGAAGTTACTTTAATGCTAATACATAGCTACATTACCTTTCTTGAGTTAATGTCTGCACAGAATATATTTTTCCATCTTTTTACTTCCAACTTACCTGTATTTTTATGTTTAATGTGTGTCTCTTATAAACAGCATTAGTTTTACCTTTAATAGTATCCCGTCTGGCTGGTCTCTGCCATTTACTTGGAGTGGTTATCATTTACAGTTAATACAATTATTGATACGGTTGGTCGAGTGTAAGGCTGAACACAGTAAAGGAAAACCTTGCTCAAAGGGGAGTTCTCACGAAGGTGCCGCCCAGAAGCTCGCGTTGACAGTTTGGGCAGGAAGAAGCTGACGTCATCACCCCGGCCCGGGAAGGAAGGGTCTCTCCTTGCCCAGCAAGAGCCCAGCCAGTGAGGAGCCACCACACTCGGCCAGTGAGAAGCCACTGCCACGCGGAACTCACTCTCCTCCGATGGAGTTTTGTTCATAACGGCTCCTCCCAGCTTCCTCCTTTTTCTCTAAAATGTAACACTTTCGCCAAAACCGGTTGGCTCAGTCAGTGGATAGAGCGTCATCCCGTGGACTGAAAGGTCCCAGGTTCGATTCCGGTCAAGGGCATGTACCTTGGTTGCGGGCACATCCCCGGTGGGAGATGTGCAGGAGGCAGCTGATCGATGTTTCTCTCTCATCGATGTTTCTAACTCTCTATCTCTCTCCCTTCCTCTCTGTAAAAAATCAATAAAATATATTTTAAAAAAATAAAATGTAACACTTTCCTCCTTTGTTCTCCACACTTGCATGTAGTTTGCAACAGTTTGCATGTCCTGAATTGCAGTTCCTCTGCTATTGGCGAATAAAGTCATTCTTGCTGGAAAAATAACTGGCTGTTTTATTTGTAAGGTTGACAAGCCTGTCACCTTGTTGTTTGTTTTCTGTTTGTCCCACCTGTCACTGATGGAACCTGTGAATCCTTTTTTTAAAAAAAAAAAATGTTTTAATTGATTTAGAGAGGAAGGGAGAGGGAGAGATAGAAACATCCATGAGAGAGAATCATCAATTGGCTGCCTCCTGCAGGCCCTCTAACAAGAATCAAGCCTGGAACCCGGGCATGTGTCCTGATGGGGAATCGAATCGTGACCTCCTGGTTCTTAGGTCAAACCACTGAGCCACGCCGGCCGGGTCTGTGATTCCTTTTGGTGGACTGAGGCATAGAACCCTTTCCCACGCAGGAGTAGGAATTCTTTTTTTTTTTTAATCCTCACCTGAGGATATCTTTCCATTGATTTTTAGGGAGAGAAGAAGAGAGAGGGAAAGACAGAGAGAAACATCGATGTGAGAGAAACACATCAATTGGTTGCCTCCTGCAGGCACCCTGGCCAGGGCCCCAGGCCTGGGAGGAGTCTGCAGCTGAGGTACGTGCCCTTGACTGGATCGAACCCGGGGCCCATTGATCCACAGGCCGACACTCTGTGCATTGAGCCAAACCAGCCAGGGCACACTAATGGGAATTTAATTATTGTGGTTTGTTTCTTAGAGTTGAAAGTTCATCGGTCTTCTTGAAAGGCTACAGACCTTTTCCTTACTTAAACCAAGTTATGTTCCTGCTTCCGACTTGCAGCTGCTAACCTGCCTTGAACGGAAGAAAAGGTGGTCACCGTGTAAACATGATTGTGGGTAAAAGAAGAGAGAGGCTCAGCCAGGGGTCTGATAGGCTCCTGTCTTAGGCTCGAGTTCTGCACGTCCAGAGGCTGTTTCGGGTGCTGGCTGGTTCTGAGGGAGGGGTATGTTCATTGCTGATTCTGGGTGAGTGAGGTGTTACCGTTGTTACCGAGTCTGCCCCTGGGGACAAGGGGAGAAAGTCCTCCGGCTGCTGCAGTAGTTGGAGGTGAACAGCAGAGCATCCAGAGAGCAGGCATGGCTGTGCCCTGGGGCGCAGCGGGGGGCGGGGGGCTGCCTGGGCCAGGCCTCAGGCCTCAGGGCTCTGACCCCCCGTGCAAGGTTTTTATCAGCAACTTGGATGAAGACATAGAAAGCAGACTTATCGAATTTGCGAATGACGCAGACCCAGGACGGAAGGCGAATCTGTAGGATAATAGAATCAAGGGTCATAAGATCTTGGCAGGAACAATGGGCCGGACCTACAGGGAGCCTAACAGGATTACCTGTGAGGCCCGGCAGCTGGGGGGCAGGAGGGCAGCAGCTGGGGGCTGGGGGGGGGGGGGCCAGCCTGAAGCAGGTTGTGCCCAGCAAGGCCTGGGGTTCCCAGGCGGTGATTTTAAATGGAACGTGTGTGTGACTAACTGCAGTAGGAGCTGCAGATCTCAGGATGTGAGCTGCTCAGCGCCTCCTCCCCGGAGCTCCACTTCCGGAGCCCCCCCCCGCCCCCCCCCACACACACACACCCTGACGGATCTCGCACGGGCTTTCGGGCCCAGCGGGCTCTGGCTTTTCCTGGGGAGCTCCTCCGAGTGCAGCGTGGAGTCGGTCATGCTCGGCTGAGCGCCCAGACAGCCTCTCCCACCGGACGGTGCTCCCCAGATGTAGCCACTGATTGTCCATCTTCCGCTTCAGACTCAGGGCTCCTGCAAGTTGGGACTGTCTGCCTGTCAGACCTTTGCCCTGAGCAGTGACGCCGGGACTGGCACACAGCAGATGCCCGCGGTGCCTGGCTGGGGCTTTCCATCCTCAGAGTATGGGCTAGGGCTCTGGGCCCCACATCTTGGAGCTTTACCTGCCTCGCCCCCAGTCGTGAAGGTGTGCAGACCTGTCCTGTGGGGAGCAGGTGGTGGGACTGTGGCTGCAGCACCAGGCAGTGCCCAGGTGTGGACCATCCTGAGAGTCCGAAGCAGCAGAGAGGTGATGGGGGGAGGAAAGGGGGAGTTGACTCCGCCCCTTGAACAGAGAGATTTAAAATCACAGGCGCCGTCTAACCACGTGCAGACTGCTTGCTTGGCGGGGTCTCCCATTAACCTCCAGCTGATAGTGGAGAGGATTTTCCAACTGGAACGGGAGGAGTAGAAAACGAATGATAGCCCCGGGCGGTGGCTCAGTGGTTATAGTCGGCCCGCAACTCAGGGCCATGGGTTTGATTCCTGGTCAAGGGCACGTACCTGGGTTGCAGGCTCGAGGATCAGGGCACATTTGGGAGGCAACCAATCTCTCGCTCTCTCTCGCTCTCTCTCACTCGCCTCCCTCTCTCCCAGTCTTTCTAAAACTCAATAGAAAAAACAGCCTTGGGTGACGGTTACAAACAAAAACATGATAACAAGCACTACAGCAGCCCTGCTTCCTGGCCTCCCAGCACCGGCCCTTGTGCGACGCCCCCTCCCGCCTGCACCAAGCAGACGAGGACCCGAGACCCTGTCACCAGGCCCGGCCGTCAGGAGCTGGCCCTGGTCGGGGCCCAGCTGAGGCCTGGGTGCTGTGAGTGCCCTGGGCTCTGCAGCTCCGGCTCCGGCTCCTGCGGGATCAGTGCTGTGGACCCCGCCCCCGCCCCGCCCCCCTGTGTGTGGGTTGGCGCCTCACCTTTTTTTTTACTGAGAATGATATTTTATTTAGTCATTTTTCTTTCCAACTGGAACTCTGGGAATTCAGAATGAACGTCCTTGCCCATGAGCTTCCTGTAGACACGGGAGGAAGTTCCAGCCTTGTGCCCAGCGCTGCTGTGCTGCGTGGTCCCGATGCACCTTGTGAGCCGGCTGCGTCCAGCTTCTCGCAGGTCCTCTGCCCACGATCACACTCGGAAGACGAGGCCTCCAGGAGGGCGGTCGGCGTGCGGCTCCGGGCGCTTCTGCTTGTTCTTTGTCCGGCTTCTTCGGGTCGGCTTAGGCAGACCCTTCTCTGCCCGAGGAAGACCACGTGCTGCCCATGAACTTCTTCCCCAGCTCGAGGACCAGCCGGACGTGGATTTTCTGTAAAGACTTGAGGAACCAGAACGAAGATGATAATAGCCCTCCGACCGCCACCAACTTCGGTTTCCTTGGCCGCTGTGACGTCCAGTCCCACAGCTGGGCCTTAAGGTCCACATTCACCTCCAGGCCCAGCAGAGTCTGGGAGATGCTGGACTCGAACTCTGGCTTCTCGCCATCGGGCACCACGATCTTGGCGCTGGAACGGAGCGTGGCTCCTCCTGCGTGGGCGCCGCCGAGAAGAGCTTGTTTGCTAACCTTCACCCATCGCAGCTTTCCCTCCTCGGTGCACGGCCCTCGGGTGGTGCAGATCCCGCGGACAGCACACGGCCAAGCACATGTGCGTCGGTGCCACGCAGGCGCTGTCCTCCCACGAGCCGCACGGACCACAAGTCGGACAGCCCTGGGTTCGAGTCCCTGCCGCCACTTCCTGGCTGTGGGACCACGGCCCAATCACTTGCCGTCTCAGAGCTCAGTTGTGAAGCGTAGGCTGGTCTCCAGTTCTGTGAAGCACTCGCTCGGCCCCTGACGAAAGCTGTTCCCGGCTGCTTTCAGGGTCCAAGCTCCGGCTGAGCTTGTCTGGCTGAGCATCTCCACAGACCAAGTAGACGGAGAGTTTCCAAGTGAGTGCAGCTCATTCGTGGACCTTTTCCTAACGGTCCGGTGTCGGAGCAGAGGGAAGGGCGAGCATCAGATCGTCAGCCTCCTGGCCGCGTGCTGGGTCCTTTCCCACCTGCCGGCACTCGGCCTTCCAGGAGTCGGGGGGGGGGTGACCCCTCAAGGTTTAATGCATTTCCGTAACGCTCTTCTGCAGCCACAGCGATGACGATCCTTTGTCAGAGGGGACCTCAGGGAACGCGTGTTCTCTCTGAAATTAGCAGGGGCCACTCATTCTCCAGAAGCTCCTTTGAGCACCTGCTCGGCTTCAGGCAGAGCTGGACCCACTCACTTTCGAATCCCCGGGGCGTAGGGTCTTTGCATGTTACGCTCACAGCTGTTCTCATGCCCAGGATCGGTCCAGCTGGCAGGTGGCGAGGGACGATGCCACCAACCCTGTCATTCTTTCCATCTTTCCCCGGTTGGTCGGGGCTGAGAGCCACCAGCCAGGGCAGTGTCATCCTTCCTCTTCTCTGTGGTCTGGTCCCCTGGGGTATGAGGGGTGGTCCTCCCCTGGGGTGTGAAGGGTGGGCTGGTCCTCCCCTGGGGTGTGAGGAGGGCTGTCCTCCCTGGGGGTGTGAGGAGGGCTGTCCTCCCCGGGGGTTGGGGAGACACAGCCCCCCCCCCCAGAAGTAAGACAGCAGCCGAGCGCTCGGCCCTCACGCATCTTTCTTTGCTATTTCAGTTTCACTGAGTTTCTGGACCCGTTCCAGAGGGTCATCCAGCCGGAGGAGATCTGGCTGTACAAGAACCCCCTGGTGCAGTCGGACAACATCCCCACCCGCCTCATGTTTGTAAGTACCGGGTCTCCCGCCGGCTCGGCCTGTCTCCCAAGTCAGTTTTTCCTTCAGCTTTTCTAACCCCCTGGAGACGGTGAGCAGTCCATCAGGTTCCAGTTCAGAACCAAATCGTGGCGGGCGCTGCTGGCGCTGCCGGCTCGCGTGAGAAGGAGTGATGGCGACACTGGGAGGAGGGGCCTGCCGGCCTGAGCTGCGCTGAGCTGTCCCCAGTATTCACAGTGAAATCGGCCGGAAACTGCAGCTCCCCCTGCTTCGAAGAGAAGCTGAGGTCTTCGCCACTGGTTTCAGCTGGTCAGCTGTCCGCCACCGGCGAGGCGGCCAGTGTGACTCCACCCCTGGGTAGTGCCTGGGTCTCGGCTTTGGGAATAAGTGGGCCAGCACCCACATCATGGGATTCGCTGGGATGTGTGTACGTCGCCTGCCCCACGGCAGCCGCACCCTCTGCGACTCCCGCCCGCAGGCCCTTGGTAACTGCGGGAAGATGGTCTCAGCGCGTCCCACCCACACCCCGTGGAAGGAGGGTCTTTATTTCCACGGTTGCAGATGCAGAACTGCTTTCCAGCGAGTGAGTGGCAAGGCCAGGAACCCCATCTGAGCGGCCAGCCCCGAGCCCCCTCAGCGAGGTTGCCCTCGGGCTGGGACTGGGTCAGGGCTCCTGGCTGGTGCCCAGGCCGTGCTGTAGGGAGATGAGCCGCCAGTCAGTCATGCAGCGATGACGGGACTGGGTGGCAGCCTCAGGAGGAAGGTACGCCTCTTTGCCAGCCCTGGTGCCTCTGGGGATGGAGTCCCCGGTTCCAAAGCTTTCTTAGAGCACGTGAGAAACGATGCATTTTGAAAGAAATCCCCTGATATTATGGAGGAACTCCTGTTCCTTAGCGATGACTAGTGAGCGGTCAAGTCTTATTTTCATCGCTTTTTAATCATTGCTTTTCTGCTGGAAAATAAGCTGGATTTTCATCAATCTCAGAGGAAGTAAAAATTAGGGTGGTTGTGAGGCGATCACTACCTAACACTTGAGCATTAAAATGAGACTTCTCCATTTTGGCTCTAAGTCAAATCTATGAATCCTAGAAATAACGGAGCTGGTGTCTGAGTAGTTTACTGTGTGTCTTTCATGGGGGAGCTTCTCTTTATCACGTCCCCCCCCCCCCCGCATTCTTCAAGTTTCATGTGCTGTGAAGCATAGTTTAGAGATGAGTGTTCGTGTGGGGTAATGTGAGAGACGTGTGGCTGTGTCCTGGGCTTACGTGAGCAATGGATTGTTTCAAAGTCTAGATACAAATGCTACAGATTTCTGGGTGCAGAGCAGGAGAACTGAGGCAGGGGGCAGTGCTGAGATGCCCCGTGGCCATTGAGCCACGAGCCTGAGCGGTGGGTCTCCCGGGTGTGCCCTTTCCTCCTGGGTGTGCCCCCGCCTCCCAATCGTTGGGCAAACTCCTGCTCAGGTTCTGAGCCTCTTGGGGAGAGCCTTCCCAGCTGGTGTTCTTCTCTGGGTCTTGTTTCTGTCTAGCTGGGTGCATCATCCGGATTGTCGTGCAAGGCTTTCTTCAGTTGTGTGTTCTCATGTTTAAAGTGTGACTGTGGGTCATGGCAGAGCCGTTTGCTGTCTCTGGTGGGGAGTGGAGGCCTGTGCTGTGGTGCCTAATGTGATAGGAACAAGGAGCCAAGGACATCTTGACCTTGACTCTAACTTTGGACTTAGTGAGCGTGCCCTCAGTCACCGCTGTTTGCTTGTTTATTTACTTATTCTGTGTGGGATGGTTGGTCTTGAGCCTGCAGAGCGAGCTGGCTCCACACCCCCAAGCCCACATTTCTTTGCCTCTAATTCTTATGTCCGAGGACAGGGAACCACAGACAGGCCTTTGTAGTCACCGCTGTTTAAACGCCGAGTGGTCTGTCACCAGCATCAGAGCCGTGGAGACGAGTCCAGCCTGACCTGGACGCCTGCTGGAGGGACCGGCAGAGACAGGCTTGAGAGCTCGGGGCCTGGTGGGACGTCCCAGACGTCCAGATGCCCCAGGAGTAAGTGTCCTCCTGTCCCTCTCGAGTGGCCCCGGGGCAGGCTCTGCTGCTCAGCTTCCCTCTGAGTCTCTTCCCGCAGCTGCCGCAGACCTGGCCCCTTCTCCTGAGTGCCCTGCAAGGGGCAAGACTTTATTTGAGGAGTAAACAGCCAAGTCATTCAAGGCCACAGCCGGTAAGAGGGCTCTTGCTCCCACTCGTGGTCAGAAAGGAACAGTGAGCAGAGAGGGGCTCTCAGGTCTCATGGACGGTCTCCGCAGACAGTTCCCACCCCCCCACCCCCCCCACACACACACCATGTTCTGGGCTCTGGTTGGAGGAGGTGGCAGAGCCTGTTCGTATGGATAAATTCTGTCCTGACAAACGTACCTTCTGGCCATGCTTTGTCCTGTTAGGAAGCGCCTCTTCCTCATTGTAGACCAGGTGTGGGAGGCAGACCACCTGCCCTCAGAGCCTGGCCGCTCCCACCAGCTGTGTCCTCAGCCTCATCACGGAGTTCCAAGGGGGCCAAAGGGGCCCGACTGTGGTGAGGAGAAGGGACTCCACGCCTGGGCAGAGCTCCTCCTCACAGCGGGTTCTGCAGGGAGTTGTTTGCACCCAAATCCCCCCTCCTGGCTCATGGAAGTGCTCCCAACGTCTGTGCTGTGGGTCCGGGCAGGACAGGGAAGGAAGAGAAAACGTTCCTGCTCCCGGGCTGGTCTCTGCCGTGCGGAGATGAGTGTTCAGCAGAACAAGAGGGGAATGAATGATGGACGCTGAGCAAGCCCCACGGGCTCTCGTGTGGCCGGAGAGCTGGGGGGAGAGGGGGCTCCCCCACCTGCTGCAGGGAGGACGTGAGGGGCTTCCTGGCAAAGACGAGTCATCATAATTACAGACTCGTCCTTTCTGTTTGAAAAGCCGCCACTTTAAACACGGCTCCGGCAATTACACATCAATTACAACCTGCAATCAGCCCTCAGTTCAAGCGTCTGGAGTCTGCAGTGTAGATGCAGAGCCTCCTTCTCGGGTGGAGTCAGTTCAGTCAGATCATCCACCAGGGAGCCCGATGCAGCCACTGGTCCTGATGGTGGATCAGCCACTGGCCCTGATGGTGGATCAGCCACTGGCCCTGATGGTCAATCAGCCACTGGCCCTGATGGTGGATCAGCCACTGGCCCTGATGGCCGATCAGCCACTGGCCCTGATGATCCACCAGCCACTGGCCCTGATGGTGGATCAGCCACTGGCCCTGATGGTGGATCAGCCACTGGCCCTGATGGTCGATCAGCCACTGGCCCTGATGGCCGATCAGCCACTGGCCCTGATGATCCACCAGCCTCCGATGACCCAGCACTATCCTCACAGGGACTGTCTGTTCTCCCTTCCAGGCCATTTCTTTCCTCACGCCCTTGGCTGTGATCTGTGTGGTGAAAATTATCCGGCGAACAGACAAGACTGAAATTAAGGAAGCCTTCCTAGGTAGAGTATCCACGGTTCTGGTTTAGGGGTGGGTCAGACTGAATTAGATCACTAGCTTTAAGAAAGCCTCAGTTGCTCCCAGTTAACTTTCTCTTGGTCAAGTCAAGCTTGGGAGGAGCAAGACTAAGTGTTGGGAGCCCGGGAAGGTCCAGGGCACAGGTGGAAGCAGTAGCGCCTCCCCTCAGCCCGTGGCCGCTGTCCGTTGTGCTGAACAGTAGCGTCCGCCTCCCTCAAGACCGGTTGCCTGGGCTCAGGGCAGGGCAGCTCTTGGTGGCGAAAGAAAACGAACCTGAAACTGTCACCACTGCCTGCCCAGCGCACATTGTGGCGAATGGGCCCACGTTACAGGCAGCTCGGAAATCACCACGCCCACTCCCCCAGAGTCCCTGGCTCCAGGGTTTCCCGGGCCTGGCCATGGAAGTCGTGATCTCCGGCCAGCCTGTGGACGCCTCCCCCTTCCTCCCCAGGCCAGGCAAGGTTCCGGGCTGCTCATCTGTGGTTTCGGGTTTGGTGGTGACACGGCCCAGTTTCCGAGGCTGGTGGTGGAGAGGTCGGCTTTTCCAGCCAGGGCACCGGAGCCCCTCCCACACGTGGCCCGAGCGGCCGGGGCTGGGTCAGGACGGGTAGCACTGTGGTCCCAGGATGTCCTGTTGGCGGTCTTCTCAATGGACCTGGAAATCCCTTCCCCTCACTTTAAAAAATTATCTTTATTCTTGCAAGTATTGCAGATTCCCCCCCCCGCCCCATTGATCCCTTCTACCCCACCCCACTCCCCCTCCCCTCCCAGGCCTTCACCACACTATTGTCTGTGTCTGTGGGTTAGGCATAGATGCACATAAATTCTTTAGTTAATCTCTTTTCATGCCCCCCACCCACCCCTGCCTTCCCGTGAGATTCGTCAGTCTGTTCCATGCTTGTTTGTCTCTGGATCTACTTTTGTTCATTAGTTTATTTTCTTCCCATATGTGAGTGAGATCCTAGGACACTTGTCTTTCTCTCACTGGCTTATTTCACTCAGCATCATGCTCCCCAGGTCCCTGCAGGCTGCCCCCAAGGGTAAGGGATCCTCCTCTTCGCAGCTGCATAGCATTCCATGGTGTGACTCTCCCACACCCCTTACCCACTCGTCTGCTGATGGGCACTCGGCTGTTTCCAGATCTCAGCTCTTGTCCATGGTGCTGCGATGAGCATGGGGCGCACATGTTCGTTCTGATGGGGTTTCAGATTCCAGGATATCGTCCCAGAAGGGGGATCGCTGGGTCAGAGGGCAGTTCCATGTTTAATTTTTGAGCAAACTCCAGACTGTCTGCCACAATGACGGACCCATCTGCATCCCCACCCCTTGCCCTTACTGTTTCTTCATCTCCCCTCTGGTCTGAGACCCCAAGACCTGTGACTGTGGGGAAGGACCTCATGATAATTTGCCGGTGGCTCTTGAGGTCTGGCTGTGGCGACGGCAGCAAGGAGCCCACCGTGGCTTTCTCCAGGCTTTTTCACACTCGGTGAGTCTTCCTGAGGCCGCATTTCGAAATTGCACCCCAGACCCGCCTCCTACACATCAACAGAGAAGGTGGAGGTATCGGGGTCCTGTTGGCCTAACAAACGAGAGCCTGCCCTGGAGAAATGATGGCGAGCCTCACGTTTAAAAAGCCCTGCTTTTCGGAAGCCTTAGGAACGGGGAGGAGGGAGGAGCTTTACAAAGTGAGGACAGGCCCGGCCGGCGTGGCTCGGTGCTTGAGCGTCGATCTGCGAATCAGGAGGTCACAGTTCCATTCCCGGTCGGGGCACAGGCCCAGGTTGTGAGCTTGATCCCCAGTGGGGGGTGTGCGGGAGGCAGCTGATCCATGATTCTCTCTCATCATGGATGTTCCTCCCTCTCCCTCTCCCTTCCTCTCTGACATCAATAAAAACATGTTTAAAAAGCAAGGACAGAGACTAGGTGCAGCCTCCCAGTGTCTGGGATCCAGGACTTTCCAGGGAGGGGCTTTGTGCCCAGGCCCCTTTCCTCGGGCACCTTCCACAGACTGGACGCCATGCGCTCCCCTGCCCTGTGTGTCCAGTGGCCACCTCTGTGCCTCACTGCTGGACCAGAGGAGTGAGGCTGGGCCCACGCAGCTTCAGGCTTCAGGGGACACAGGCAGAGGACACTGTCCGTGTGACGAGAACCCCGTCTGGAAGGAGTGCTAACTCCCCAGCAGCAACGAAAGTGACCAGGGGCCTCGGAGCCTCTGGGACACTCATTAGTCAGCAAGTGCCCTCTGTTCAGGCCTCTTGCCGGCCAGCACACACCACGTGGCTTGGAATTTTGTCAGCAGACAGTCTGGTTGCTGGCTGACCTCTCGAGCCCACAGTGCTGTGGGGTGCTGTCGACCAGCCCTCACACCAGACCCCTCAAACCAGGGTTGTCATTAGTCAGGAAGCTCTCGGATCAGTTCACTCATTTCCTGCCTCTGAACTCGACTGTCTTCTCTGGTGTCTGTGGTGAGAGGCCCATGCTGATGCCCTCGGGGTGCTGTTCAGATGGAAATAATCACCGGTCCGGTCACTTCCAGAGTGAGGAGTCAGGCTGTGGTTCTGGCAGCAAGTAGCTCACCATCGCTTTCATGAGGAGATGCCGTCCGCCCTCGATATTGTCACCCCAGATCCCCCCTCTTCTCTCCTTCGGGCTTTCGGGTCAGGAATGAAGCTGCCAGCCGTTGGGACGTGACAGGCACAGTTTCCAGCTCGGCTACTTGGGTCTTTTTTTTTTTTTTTTTTTTTTTTTAAATATATTTTATTGCTTTTTTACAGAGAGGAAGGGAGAGGGATAGAGAGTTAGAAACATCGATGAGAGAGAAGCATCGATCAGCTGCCTCCCACACACCCCCTACTGGGGATGTGCCTGCAGCCAAGGTACATGCCCTTGACCGGAATCGAACCTGGGACCCTTCAGTCTCCAGGCTGATGCTCTATCCAGTGAGCCAAACCGGCTAGGGCTACTTGGGTCTTTCAAAGACCTGCTCTGTGCAGGGCGAGCCCAGGGGTGCGGAGGTCGGGTGTGTGGGGTTCCGATTGACACCTCCCTTGAAGTTCCCCGAGGCACCGGCAGCTCAGCTGGTGATGCTTCTTCCAGAGACTGTGCGAGAGGCCGGGCCAGGACCAGGTGGGAAGTCAGGCCGGCTGGAGAACAGCAGGGCGCCCGCGGACCAGGGTGAGGGGAGACCCAGTCATGTCCGGGTGTCTTCACAGCCTGTCCGTGGTCATGGCTCCGGGACAGCGGCATGAAGACAGCCCAGGGATCCCTTCTCTGCCAGGAGACCTTCCAGCAGGCCCCGAGCTTGCGAGAGGGCAGGGAGGCCAGCGTTTAGGGAGCCGGGTCTGTGCACGCGGATGCAATCAGGGGGTTTCCCTGAGCTTCCCCCTCTCGGTTTCCATTTCTGCGCCCCCCTCGCAGGCGTGGTGTCTAAGTGGTAGGACCACACGGCTGAGCCACCTGTGCCCCCCCCCCCCGCCTTTGAGATACGCAGTCCCCCCTCACACTCGGGTGGTAAACCTTCCTCTGACAAAGGAGTCCATTGGAACCGGCTGCTCCATTCTCTCTGCTCCCACGACTTGTTACCAGCAGGTGGGTTTCCATGTGCACGGGCACCACAGCTGCTCGTCCACTCGCCTGCTGATGGCACGTGGGCTGCTTCCAGGTCTTGGTTGTTGTAACTAGCACGGCGGTGAGCATGGGGTGCACACATTCTTTCCAAGGGGTGTTTCCGTTTCTTTGGATATATTTCCAGAAGTGGGATCACTGGGTCTTGCTGTTTCTTTTTCTTTTTTTCTTTAATTTTTGGGTTTTGTTAGTCTTCACCCAACGATATTTTTCCATTGATTTTTTAGAGAAAATGGAAGGGAGAGGGAGAAACAGAGAGAGACATCGGTGTGCAAGACACATCGATTGGTTGCCTCCTACATGCACCCGGCCAGGGCCGGGGATCAAGCCTGCAGCCGAGAGGTGAGTGCCCTTGGCCGGAATCAAACACGAGACCCTTCAGTCCCCGGGCTGATGCTCTACCCACTGAGCCAAATCGGCCGGGCTCCTGTTTCATTTCTAATTTTTTGAGAGAAATCCATACTGTTTTCCACACTGACTGCACCAGCCTGCAGCCCCACCAATAGTACACGAGGGTTCCCTTTTCGCCACATCGTTGCCAACGCTTCACGTTGGTTGATTTATTGATGATGCCATCCTGACAGTGTGAGGTGATAGATTCCTCAGCTGTAAAAAAGGAAATCTTACTTTTACGACAGCATGGATGCACCTGGAGAGCATTATGCGAAATGAAGTCAGTCAGTCAGAGAAAGACAAGCACCATAGAGTCTCACTCATGTGGGATCTAATGAACAAAACAGACAAATGAACAGGCGCATAGATACTGAGAGCAGCCTGACAGCAGTCAGAGGGGAGAGGGTTGGGTGAAAAAGGTGACGGGGTTGAGCAAAAAATAAATAAAACTGGTAGACACAGCAGTGCAGTGAGTACCAGAGGGAAGGCGGGGGTAGAAGAGGTTAACGGGGAGTAAATGGTGATGGGAAGAGACTAGACTTTGGGTGGTGAACACTCCATGCAACACACAGATGTGCACCTGAAACCTTTATAATTTCATTGACCAATGTCACCCCAGCCCAACACAAACATTTTTAAAAGGCCAGCGGCTTTCTCCAGCTCGTCCCTGTGCCCGCGGTGCCCCCTGGCCACTCCAAGCTCTCTGCTCGTAGGACAACAGGCTCGTTCCCTGATGGCCATGAACTGCTCTTTCCCGAAAATGTCCCCACACGAATCTTGGCTCCTGTTGAGTCCTTCGTATGCCAGAGGGAAGGGCAGCTCCTGTGTGTCATCATTCAGCAAAGCAAGGGGACGGGCGCCCGAGGGCTCTCCGTGTGCACGGCATCCGAGCTTCCGCACACGGACTCGCCACGTGTGAGGTTGCAGTGAACACGGGGCAGCTCCCTGACTCCGTCACGTGCATCCTCGGATGGCCTGTCCCTCACGCATCAAAGTCCTTCGGAGCTGGGAGAGCCCCCTGCTGTGTATTTTAGACAAAGTGTTCCGGAATTCCTGGTGCTTTAGGCCAACTTTCTCAGAACCCACCAGGTCGTGGGACTCCTCACCTCAGACACAGCACCTGCTGGATAGCAGATGGGCAGCTGTTGGCAGGTGACAGGTTGACAGGAGGTAGTTGCCGCTATCAAACTGAAATGCTTCTGCACAGCAAACGGAACCAACAACAAAACAAGAGGCAGTGGCCAAATGGGAGATGGTATTTGCAAACAGGAGCCCCGACAAAGGTTTAATATCCAAAGTATATAACGAGCTCAAAGAAAACACCAGTCAGACAACCCAAGAAAAGAATGGCCATCGGGTGGGTCAACGAAGAACTTGTGTGCATAGATGCATAACCTGGGGGTGCAGACAACGGGGTGGTGAAGGCCTGGGAGGGGGGCGGGGCGGGAGCAGGCTGGCAGAGTCAATGGGGAATAAAGGGAACATACGTAATACTTCCAAAGTGATTTATAAAATGGCCATAGGCCCTGAGCAGACACCTCTCCCAGGAAGACATACAAATAGCCTATCGAGGTATGAAAAGATGTCCAACCTCACTAGCAATCAGGAATGTACATCAAAACTACAACGAGAAACCACCTCACACCTGTTAGAACAAGACAGGTAATAGCAAGGTTGTGGAGAACAGGGAACCCTCGTCCGTCCACTGCTGGTGGGAAGGGAGATGTGCAGCCCCTCTGCCAACAGTACGGAGTCCTTCAAAAACCCGAATAGAGCTGCCACACGACCCAGCAGTCCATACCCGAAACCTATGACCATATTAACCAATGTCACCCCAATAAGTTTAATAAAATAAAAAGGAGAATTGCCAAATGGGAGTGTCCCCGTTTGCAGAAGGACGTTCTCATGAGAACTGTAACTTAGAAGGTTGCAGAAGGAAATGAGAAGTTCATGTTTCTGGCTTCCAGCCTTACATCTGCCCGTGACAGACGGCTCCTCTGCGATACTGAGCATCAGTCGAGGAGGAGATGGGTCTCCAGCTCAGGACTCGGGACTTTTTGAGTCGCTCTCCAAAGTCCTGTCCTAATCACATTTTACTCGCCACCCAAACGTCCTGTTTTTAAAGCTGTTGGCTTGTCTTCCTACGGCCACAGATGAAACAGTGCTTTGTGATGTGGGCGATGACTGACTTGAGACCAGCCAGTGACTTTCTGTCTGTTGGTTTTGTCCTGTAGCCGTGTCCTTGGCGCTCGCTCTGAACGGCGTCTGCACAAACACCATTAAGCTCATCGTGGGCAGGTGAGTCCCCCAAAGAAACGGCTGGTGACAGGCGCCCCAGGCCACCTGTGCAGGCACTGTGGCCGCGGGTAGGACGCAGCACAAGGCAGATGCCGGCTCTCCTGGTTCCCTCGGGCGCTGTCCTGGGTTGTGTCCTCAGCACAGTCTTTCCTCCCCTTCGAATTCCCAGCCCCTGTCTCAGGAAGCGGGAGGTCGGTAGTAAAAGGGATCCACCAACTCCACTCTTGGTGTTTCCAGTCCATCTTGTGCTCCACCCACTCCCGGCTGCTCGTCGGTTTTGCCTCCAGAATCCGTGAGGTCACCCTCTGTTGCTTCCTCGGGATAAGAAGGGTGGATCGGCCTCAGAGATGCTCTGACCCTCCTGGGAAGTGATTTCTGTTCTCCGTGTCCTGCCTTCTCCCCACCTGCCTGGGAGGGCCGGTCTCTAGAGAGCAGTCAAAAGGCTTGAATTCGAGACCTGCCTGGGCCCTGACCAGCTGTGGGCCTCAGGCAGGTGGTCTCCCCTCCCAGCACCTCGGCCTTTACTGACCACCCACCTGGGCAGGTGCGGGCCGGGCTCCGAGGGGGCAGGGAAGGGACCCCGTCGGGCAGGCGGTCCAGGCCCTGGGCTGCTGCGCCCACAAGGGCCCCGGCTTAGAGCTGCCAGGGGCCCTGCTGAACTGCTGGTTCTCAGGCCTGGGCTGCTCGGAGGGTGTGGTTCAGACCTCTGAGAGATGACTGACATTGATTATTGGCTATTATTGATGATTACTGAGGCCTACCTCCTAGAGCTGGGGATGTCCGCAAGCCACTGTGTATGCACGGTGCCTGGATGCGCGTGGAAAAGGGGCCCTGTGTTTGCAGCAGTGCCCGCGGTGGCGTTACTGGGTTGACTCGATGAGAGGTGGTTGGCCCTCGGTCATCGCACACCTGGGAGAAAACCCTCACTGGAACGAGGCAGAAAGGCAGGGTGAGGTGGTGGGTGCAGGAGCCCATGCGGGGGGCGGGGTTCGGAGCTGGCTGTGTGTGACCTGGAGGGGTGTTCCCTTTCGCGGCCTGCGTTCTGCACCTGAAAAGTGAAGATGCCCCAGGGGCTGCCGCAGGTTGTCACGGGGTCCTGGGACCGGCACAGGTGTGCACTCAGCACCATCTGGTCCCCAGGCTGAGCTGAGCTGAGGCTGCGGCAGGAGCCCCGGGCCCTCCCCCCACATTGCGTGGCGGGTACTCGCTCATGGACCGCAACCTTCGGGGTCCTCTCGGGGGTCGCTGAGACTTGCTGTCTGCGGAGGGGCAGCCGCACTCAGAGTCCCAGTGAAGGGACAGGAGCCACCCTGAGACCTGGATCCTGATGCAGCCTCAATGCAGGGCCTGGGTAGGTGGGGCGCTGACCTCACCAGCACTGAGGGAGGTTCCTCCTGAACCCCGTGCCCCTCAGGCCTCACCTTGTAGGTAGTGGCCTCCCCTTGACAGACGTGGAAACAGGCTCAGGAGGCACTTGGCCTTCCCAAGGTCAGGACACTCGTAGGCGGCAGAGCAGGAGTCCAGCTGGGGGTCTCTCTGACCCCAGGCCTAAGCTCTACCCTGCCTGTCGTGTGTGGAGCCCACAGAGGAGCTGGGGTGTGGATGGTGAGGCTGGGGTGTGGCCAGGGGGGCTGGGGTCTGGTGGGAGGAGCTGGGTGTGGCCAGGGGGGCTGGGGTGTGGTGAGAGGAGCTGGGTGTGGCCAGGGGGACTGGGGTGTGGCCAGGGGGGCTGGGGTGTGGTGGGGCTGGGGTGTGGTGGGAGGAGCTGGGTGTGGCCAGGGGGGCTGGGATGTGGTGGGAGGAGCTGGGTGTGGCCGGAGGAGCTGGTGGGGTCAGCTGGGGCTCGTTGTGACCGCAGCGTTTATATGGAATGTGTCCATGGTGTCTTTTGTAGACCGCGCCCCGATTTCTTTCACCGCTGCTTTCCAGATGGGGTGATGAACGCGGAGATGCACTGCACGGGGGACCCCGAGCTGGTATCCGAGGGCCGCAAGAGCTTCCCCAGCATCCACTCCTCCTGTAAGTGCCTGGGACACGGGTTCCCCCGCGGTTCCCGGTCGCCCTGCGGGGTCAGACCGGGGACAGTGAGGGCCGGCAGTGTTGGGTGCGGTTCGCTTTCCTCACTGTGGGGGGCGTCGGCTCACAAACAGGACCTTCCGCTGGAGGGACAAGGGGTGGACGAGGCTCCAGCGTTTAGAAACGTTGGTGCTGCTGCTGTGAGCCCGGCAGGTGTAACGCGTGACCTTCACCCGTGTCCGTGAGACTCAGGCGCTGGACCGTGCTCACTGGGCCGCCGCCCTGTAGCTCAGGGTTCTCTCGAGTTTATTCCTTCGGAGACGGTACTGTGTGTCTGTGTGTGTGTGTGTGTCTGTACCACTATGTAGCACACACATGTACACATGTGTACCTCCACACAATGTGTGATCTATTATAGATGTTCCAGCTGGGACCAGCCTTAAGGCCAAGACTAAATAGTGTGAATGAGGTGCAGGGAGGTGTGGTGGAGAGAGGGGTGCAGGGAGGTGTGGTGGAGAGAGGGGTGCAGGGAGGTGTGTTGGAGAGAGGGTTGCAGGGAGGTGTGGTGGAGAGAGGGGTGCAGGGAGGTGTGTTGGAGAGAGGGGTGCAGGGAGGTGTGGTGGAGAGAGGGGTGCAGGGAGGTGTGTTGGAGAGAGGGGTGCAGGGAGGTGTGTTGGAGAGAGGGGTACAGGGAGGTGTGTTGGAGAGAGGGGTGCAGGGAGGTGTGTTGGAGAGAGTGGTGCAGGGAGGTGTGTTGGAGAGAAGGGTGCAGGGAGGTGTGTTGGAGAGAGGGGTGCAGGGAGGGGTGTTGGAGAGAGGGGTGCAGGGAGGTGTGTTGGAGAGAGGAGTGCAGGGAGGTGTGTTGGAGAGAGGGGTGCAGGGAGGTGTGTTGGAGAGAGGAGTGCAGGGAGGTGTGTTGGAGAGAGGGGTGCAGGGAGGTGTGTTGGAGAGAGGGGTGCAGGGAGGTGTGCTGGAGAGAACGGGACTTGGAAGGGTGGCAGTGCCCGGCCCTGCCTGGCATTAGCTCTGTGACAGCCTCCCTGTGGTAAGTGGGGAGATGACGCCTGTTCTTGTGGGTGAGGGTTGGGATAAGCCAGTCGTCAGCAAACTGCGCCTCATAAGACACATGCGGCTCTTTGGCCCCTTGAGTGCGGCTCTTCCACAAAATACCAACTTCTGTGCATGAGCCACGAAGTTTCAGTCGCACTGTACGTGCACGCCCGCACATGGTATTTTGTGGAAGAGCCACACTCAAGGGGCCAAAGAGCCGCATGTGGCTTGCAAGCCGCAGTTTGCCGACCACGGGGATAAGCGATGCTGACCCCAGTGTTCCTGCAGCGCCCGCCGTTCCTAAGCGTTTGGGTGCACTGTCTTATTTGATCCCCTCGTATGTCAGGCACTTGGTGTGGCCCTTTAAATGGATGTTGTTATCCGTGTTGCTGTTTATCGCCAGAGCCGAGGTTCCAGGCTGTCCTGCGCGTTCGCTTTGTCATATTCACTGAAGGGCTTCATGCTGGACGCGGTGCCAGGCACTGGGGACACAACGGTAAACAAATGCATCACGCCCGGCCGTGTGGCTCAGTGGTTGAGCGTCGACCTATGAGCCCCCCCCTCACCCCCATGGGCAACATTGTGTGGGTTCTCTATGGCTGTTTCAGACCTTTGGCTTTTAGCTCAGACTTCCAATTTGGGCCCAAAGATCGTTCAGGATATTACGTGTATTCTAAAAGTGAAAGCTCACATCACCACATGTCCTCTGTAATAGACATCTTTTGGGATATGGGTAGATTCATGGAATGATAAATGGGTGAAAGGAAGGAGAGAAATCAATCCATCAATCAATTGATCGATCAATCATGAGCCAACAGTGTTTCACAAAACTCTCCTCTGGAAAGTGTCCAAGCCCTGAGTGGGTGCCCGACCTCAGCTGGCGCAGCCGTAGGAACATACGGCCTTTCTTTGTGCTTCTCTGACCCGTACCTGGTGTGCGCGTCCTCAGAAAGATGTGTTCCTCCTTTCCCTTTTGCATAAAACTCAGAAACATCCCTGAGTAATGGCCATCGGGGTCTCCAGCCGCCGTCTCCCTCCCGGCTCGCTCCTCACGCCTCCGAGGGCCTGGGCTGCCTCTCCCGCCTGCTGGCTGCTTGGGAAATCAGAGTCACTTCAGTGGTAGCTGGACCCAGCTTCGTTAGGAGGCGAAGTCACCGGAGGACACGACACCGCTCTCTCCCCAGCCAAGTCGGGGGGGTGGGTGGCAGGGCTGGGCCACCTTGGGGAGTAAGGAGGACCAACAGGAATCACTGCCCCGGACCTGCCCCAGCTGAGTGAGGGACGTCCCAGGTCCCAGGGACACTCAGCATCTGAGGGACCAACACCTTGTGGCTCCCACTGCTCCCCGGCTCGTTCTTGCCTGTAGACGCCGAGATGGAGGTGCGGGGGGTGCCAGGGCCCTGTGGTGGTGAGCCGGGCCTGCGGGTCCCTGGAACGTACCCTGTTTCCTCACTCTGCCCCGGGGAGGGGGTCGAGGCAGTGCAGTGCGAAGGCCGCTGGACGGAGGCTTAGCTGTCCTTCAGCTTCGCGTGTAAATCCTTCCTGGAATGACAATTGGACCTGGGCCACCTTCCAATGCCCAGGTGCACACATGCCGTCTTCCTCTTCCGTCCTCTCGTGTGGAGGTCCCCTGACGCCTCGCGGTTCCTCCGTGGCTCCAGCCTTGAGACTGGGCTGAGCGTCCCTCAGAGCAGCCGAGCGGCTTCTTGGATGATTCACCGGGAACTCCAGTCTGGGATCCCCAGCCAGGCTGCAGCGAGTTGAGTTTTCTCTCCGTGTGAGTCCGGGTTCTCCTGAGAAGCAGAACCAATGGTGTAGCTATAATGAGATTCACTGTGAGGAATTTTAATAAATAATTCATGTAATTATGGAGGCTGAGATGTCCCGTGATCTGCCGTCTGTAGACGTGGGGGAGGGGGAGCAGGAGGGCTGGGGGTAAGTTCCAGTTTGGGTTCAAGGCCCAAGAACCAGGTGCTGATGGCGAGGGTCCCAGTCCAGGGGCACGAGGCGGCGTTCCAGCTCGTGACGAAGCAGGAGACGAAGTTTCTCCCGTCCTCCACCTCATTTCAGAAAGGAAGGGAGAGGGCGAGAGAGAAACGTCAGTGAGGAGAGAGAACCATTGATCGGCTGCCTCCTGCACGCCCCCTACTGGGGATCGAGCCCGCCACCCGGGAATGTGCCCTGACCGGGAATCTAACCCTGACCTCGACCTCCTGGTTCATAGGTCAGCACTCAACCACTGAGCCACACCGGCCGGGACATAGGCCCAGCACTTAACCAGGGTCAGGACGCTGGCTTCCGAGAGATCCCGGCTGCCCTGCTCTCCTCCAAGGCTGTTCCCTGCCGGGACGCTCTCGCTAATGCCCTGTGACTCCCGCTCCTTCCACCTCCCGACTTTATACCGCGATGCCTCCCGGTCCCCTCCAGCTTCTCCTCCGAGAGTCTGCTCCTTTCCTGGCATTCGCGGTTCAGTGCCCACGCGCCCACCGTGCTCATTCCCAGGAGAGCTCCTGGCTGGTGGGCCAGTGGGCGTGTGGACTGAGCTGACGAGCGGCTGCTTTTTCTTTAAAACAAACACACAGGATTGACTGAAACCATGACCTGCTGTCCCCTGAGCTTCATTCCCCACGTGGAGGGTATGCTCAGTGATTGGAAGGCTGTCAACTCCGCCGGCTTCCGAGTCTGCCCGAGGCGCCGTGCCAGGCAGGAGCCAAGGAGCTGGTGCAGAGACAGCCTGTGGAACGCAGCGCAGGGAGCAGGGCCCTGGCTCTCTCCTGCTGCTCATGGAGGCAGAGCAGGCAGAGCACCCCTGAATGGAGGGGGGTGCAGGCGCCCCTGAATGGAGGGGGGTGCAGGCGCCCCTGAATGGAGGGGGGTGCAGGCGCCCCTGAATGGAGGGGGGTGCAGGCGCCCCTGAATGGAGCGGGGTGCAGGCATCAGGCTGCAGGAGAAGAGAGCCGGTGGCCCCCGCTCCCTGCACTGCATTTCACAGGCTGTCCCTGCACTCACTCCATCGGCTCCCACCTGGCAGCTACCTGCTCGGGCAGACTCAGAAGCCAGCGGAGCTGAATGTGAGGGGGCCAGACATTGGGTTCTCGACACCCAGTTACTGTTACCTGCTCTCTGCAGTTAGGATGCACAGGGAAGGGGAAGTTCAATATACAGTGAAGAGTAGGTCGCCTCTGACATCAACCAGCGCCTCCTCCAGCCCTGGACAGAGCGTCTGCGATGTTCCGGGGATGCACCTGATCGTCCACAAACTCGTCTTAATCCTCAGGAAAACACTCTGAGGAGACATTCCCATGGATCCCATGTTGCCAGTGAGACCACAGGTCAGGGACCTGCCTAAGGCCACACGAGTGTGAGTGGGGAAGCCAGTCCTCCACTGCAGGACACTTCGGTTGCTTCCATGTCTTGGCCACCGTGAATAATGTTGCAATGAACACGGGGGTTGGGGGGGGGGGCGATTTCTATTGAGGCTTCATCATGGAGGCTGATTAAGTCTTCATTTTGCTCCCAGCCCTTCCCCCGCTCTGGAGAATAGGGGATTGGGCTGAAACTCCAAGCTTCTCATCACCTGGTCTTCCGGTGACCAGCCTCCATTCAGGACACACCCAGACACCCACCCACAGTCGCCTCATTTGGATAAAAGCTGTTCCCAGTGCTCGTATCACTTAGGTTTTAGGAGCTCTCTGCCAGGAACTGAGGGCAGAGACCAATAGATGGTTGTTATCTCACACCTTCCCTCCTGTGTGGGCTCAAGTCCCCAGTCAAGGCGGCCTGGGGTCTGGTCAGAAGGGTTGTTTTTTCCTAACAAACCAAAGTGCAGGTGGTACAACAGCTCACAAAGGCAGGTGCCTTTGAGGCCATCTCCTCAGCTGGTGGCTGGGCAGTGTCGGTCATTACCGTTTCAAGGACTCCTGAGGTCCCTGCACCCCAGGAGAGGGTACATAAAGGGCTGCTGTCTTCGTAGTTGTTTCTTGAATGTGTGCATTGCCATTCGAATCTTGCCATCACTTTTATGTTCTACTAAGGCCTTCGGAAGTAAAATGCAATTATTTTTCATAAAAATGTTATCTTTATGTAATCCTGCTCAGGCTCTCAGCAGCTCCCCTAACGGTGATATGGAACAGGGTAATTCCTCCCTTCTGAAGCCTTGTTCTTATGTTTCTGATCATTGTGGCACATCATCATGACGAGGAAACGCACAGGTTGTCCTGGGGATTGAAACTGCTTCCCATCTTGGTGACCGTTCGTAACTCTCTCTAGGGTAAGGAGTAGCATCCAATAAGAATTTTTCATTGAGTAGTGCAGGGTGAAGGGAGGGGGCAGAGTGGCTTCTGTCATTTCAAAGTCCTAATCCTCCCGGGCAAGGCCTTGCCCACTCCCAGAACCACAGGGTTGACCAAAGGGCGGCCACCTTCTCCCCCCAAAGCCCGTTCTCCCCTGTTCCTCATGCTTCCTCAGCGCCTTTGTGCATTGTGCCCAGGTGGGATTTTTTTCCCCCCAGAACAAAGTCCTCTTTGAAGATGCAAACTGGTGTCACAGAAGGAGTTTACTGTCTGCTTTTTTTTCTGTTTGCATTTCCGGCCTCTGATATTTGCTTTCAGGCTAATTACCAGCATTTAGTTCCTTTTCCCCTTTGCTCATTCTCAAACAAGACTGCACCATCATTTCCATTCTGAGATGGAAATCTCACCTGGCTCAGGTAGCTTAAGTGTCGCCCTGCCTAGAGCAGGGGATGAAGGGCATGACCTTCTGTGGCCACGTATGTCTTTCTGCCTCTAGGACGGTGGCCTGTTGCAGGGATACCTAACAGAGCCAGTCATGTGTGTCCATTCAGCTCCATGGATTGGTGACTTTCCTTGCTCTTCCCTCTGTATTAATTCTGATGGCCACACGCCTACAGGGGCATAAAAAACAAATGGGCAGTTAGCAGTCCTGCGACTGCATTCTGCCAAGGAATCCTATGATTTTTTTCTTTTCTGTTTAAAAATAATTCACAGTTGTTGGTGGTTTTTTAAAAATACGTTTTATTGATTTTTAGTGAGAAGGGAAGGGAGAGAGATAGATAGAAGCAGCAATGAAAGAGAGAAACATCATCGATCAGCTGCCTTATGCATGCCCCCTGCTAGGGATGGACCCACAACCGGGCATGTGCCCAGACTGTGAATTGAACCAGCAGCCTCTTGGTTCATGGTAGGTGCTCAACCACTGAGTCACACCAGCCGGGCAATTCATTTTTTTTAAGGGCAGCATTAACCTTCAGTAAATACTAGTAATTTGACTATCTGAGCCTCTATTTCTCATCCATAAAATGGACCTATTAAATTACATCAGGACCCAAATCATTTCCCCTAAATTATCTAGTTGAATTAATTGATATTTTTTTAGGTTGTTGAATTATTGCCATCAATAATTGCAATGAACTCTTGTCTTTAAAAGACATTTTAAAGGAATTATTGGTGTGAGATTCAGAAGATTTCAAGGATTTTGAGGATTCTCTTCAACCAGCAAAGACAGGCTTTGTTTCCTCCATCAGAGCACAAGTGTCTCATGGCTGAGCGTTTAGAGAAGCGAGACTTTTTTTTGAAAAGTTACTGTGCGTACTGAGTCTACTCTGCAGTTTTCATCAAGATTTTTCCTTGAAACTTGAACTCTGGCTGGGTCGCTACATCGGATGCCAATGCACTTGTGTTTGTTTCATGAGGAAGAAATCACTGCCTGGCCCGGTTGCCCCGTTGAATGGTTTCACCTGTAGATGCACCGTAGCCCCGCCGTCTCAGATTTGTAACCATCTTCTTTCACCCTCTTGTTGAAAGTGAAATCCCTTAATGTCCTAGAATACCAGTGAATAGAGCTTGTCATAAAAAGGGAAAACAGAACAAGCATGTTAGCTGGGCTAAACTATGGATTGAGAAACTGTGAAATTAAAACTATAATTGAGAAACTGACCATATTAAGGGATTTGGGGCCACGGGGCATGAAAATAGGTTCCAAAAGTGAAATTTGTTTCTGAAGAATCTTGGAGAAAAGCAGGCCTGGCCTCCTGGCTGTCTGTCCCTCTCATCTCATCGAGAGCTTCGGGCGTTCCACAGAGTGGGATGGGGAAGATATCTCTGATTCATCTCAGGAGCCTTCAAGTTTGTTTATTTTACCAGCTGGGATCGTTCTGCATCTGCTGAGAGCCCCCGGGGCCTCAGAATGATGAGATCTTGAGAACCTGTCTCTGGAGTTCTCTCTAAGCAAGCATTGCAGTTACATAACTCAGGAGCACAGATTGCATGGGAGCCCTTGCAAAGGCTTCTCTGTCAGGATGGAACTTTCCAGACCTGAGGCTGTGCACAGCCGTGGTTACTGCAGTCAGCAATGTGAGGAGCTTGGTCAATAGGTCCCAAGCACTGTGCTGGCAATTTACAATTCCTCATAGACTAACCCCCAGGGCCACTCTGTGAATGGTGTGCTAACTGAGGCCTGAGGGGGAGCTCACAGTTGTAAATGCAGAGCTGAGTGCCACACCTGCTTGGTGTGTCTCAGGAGCCCATGCTCCTCAACAGGATGGATGGATGATGGATGGATGGATGGATGGATGATGGATGGATGGATGGATGGATGGATGAATGGATGAATGGATGCATGCATGCATGGATGATGGATGGATGCATGCATGCATGCATGGATAGATGAATGGATGATGGATGGATGGATGGATGGATAATGGATGGATGCATGCATGGATGGATGGATGATGGATGCATGCATGCATGCATGGATGGATGATGGATGGGATGCATGCATGGATGGATGGATGATGTATGGATGGATGGATGGATGCATGCATGCATGGATAGATGAATGGATGATGGATGCATGCATGCATGCATGCATGGATGATGGATGGATGGATAATGGATGCATGCATGGAAGAATGCATGCATGGATGGATGGATGAATGGATGATGGATGGGTGGATGAATAGATGATGGATGGATGGATGGGTGGTTGGATGGATGGATGAATGGATAGATAAAATAGAATAGATTTGGTCACATGCAAGCCTGGGAGGGCATTCTCATGGTTGAGAGCTTCATACCAGCCTGGTTCTGGCAGAGCACAGGTTGCCTAGATGGTGCCAGTGCCAGCCTGGGGGAGAGCATGATGGCAGACAGGTGCCAGGGTGCTCTGCATCCCTGCCACTCACCACCTGCCAGGTAACCCCTGCTGTTTCTCTTCGGCAGTTGCCTTTTCAGGCCTGGGCTTCACCACGTTCTACCTGGCCGGCAAGCTGCACTGCTTCACAGAGAGCGGGCGGGGAAAGAGCTGGCGGCTGTGCGCCGCGATCCTGCCCCTGTACTGCGCCATGATGATCGCGCTGTCCCGCATGTGCGACTACAAGCACCACTGGCAAGGTGAGCCCTCCCCTCCTCCTCCTCTGCCCAGGCCTGTGGGACGCCCTTCTCACCTCTTCCAGACTTTGTGCCAGTGGTGGTGAGGCAGCAGGAGGGGCCGGTGAAACCCCAGCCGCACAGCCCTCAGCTCTGTCTTTCCCTCGTCACTCGTTAGGAAGCAGCAGTGCCAAGGCGTGGGGAGCTGTGTTCATCCCACTCTCATCTATTAGGGTAACCAAGGAGGCTCAGGTTTGCAGCTGGAGAAGGGACCAACCTGGAGCCTGGGGCTGCTGCGGAGGTGGGGGCGCGGGGGGCAGCCAGCGGCCTGACGGAGATAGATGAGTTGTTGCTTTTCTGTGGTGACTGAGCTGCCCAGCGACCGTGGGCGGGGCCGTCCATCATGACGAGAACTCGTGTGTAGCCCACGGGCATCAGCAAAGCCTGAGGCGGCTCCTTGTAGACGTCCGTTAACATGAATATGATGAGAGTTTTATGACTCCATTTCTGTTTCGATTTGAGTAGCTGTGCCCAGTGTGGGAGTTCCTCTTGCAAAGTTCCTCTGGCTTCTCGATTACAGTTCAGTCCCATAAACGGGGGGCCATCGTCTCCCAGGCCTTGCTCGGGGTCTCATGCCGCTCCCCAGTCCATGGGCAGCGGGTGGCTTGTCCAGGGGATACTCCCCTCTGCTCCCCGTGGTTTTCCCTGGTTTCTCTTCTTGGTTCTGTGTCCAGAACATTTCCAGCATCAACATCCTCTTCCCCGTCCAGTGCAAACCCCCATTGCTTGTTGCCTGGATCATTGCGATGCCTCCCTACCAGGCACTGAGTGGTGGGTGTGGGGTCTAAAGAGATGCACAGACAGTAGCCCGGGAGCCAGTGGGGCCCCGCTTGAGCTGAGGGTTCATCTGAGCCCGGAAGGGAATGGGAGACCTGCTCGGACCCACACCGGGAGCCTGGCCGACTTACATCCTGTGGGATCACAGACACCGCCCCTCGGGGGCCAGATGGGCCTGCCTTCCGTCTCTCAAGTGTCTAAGCCTCTCCTTCTTCTGGCTGGAAGCCTGCGGGGGCCTCCCTGCCTCCATTTCTCACGTCCCCTGGTGGCACCTGCTCGCCCTGCAGGGCCGGCCTGCAGGTGGCGTCCTCAGCGGCACTCCCCTGGTCCAGCTTGGCCAGGCCACCCCAGTGGTGACCTCGCAGACTGCACTTGTCCCTCGTGGCAGGTGTCACGTAAGAGCATCAAACGCCTGCATGGAGGCTCAGAGGAATGTGAGGCCCAGGGTCAGCCTGCTGTGTGGACGGCAGAAGGGCAAGCAAAGCATTAGGGACTGCTCAGCCCTGGTTAGTAGCCACCGAGGTAGGAGGGCAGGGTGAGACTCTGAGAGAGAACAGTGACCCCTGCAACCCATCCCTGCCCCCAGCGCCTGTGGGGGAGGAAGGAATTTTCCTCTGCCCTTCTAGGTTCCTTCCTCGGGTCTAGTGATTAAACCAGCGTGAGGTAGATTAACATGAGAAAATGACCACGTTTAATTACATACGTACGGGAGACCCACATACATGAGAGAGTTAGAGGCCCCACATACGTGGAGATTCAGAGACAGAAAGGTAAGATGAGGTGTACATGACATTCTGAGCTAAGGATGAGGTAAGGCATTGACCCTCAGAGAGGAAGGGAGAGGGATAGAGAGAGGCATCGAAGGCTGCCTCCTGCACACCCCACGCTGGGGATCGAGCCCACAACCTGGGCCTGTGCCCTGACCGGGAATCGAACCCTGACCTCCTGGTTCATGGGTCAATGCTCAACCCCTGAGCCACGCCGGCCGGGCTCCAGGACACATTCTGAAGGGATGTTTAAGGTCTAGGACAGTTTCCAGAGCCTCCAGGTTATTCCTCTGGTGCAGTTTCTCTCCCTGGAGGCTGTCGGGGCCCAGCCAGCAAGCGGCTCCTGGAGCACATGCCCCCGGGAGACACACGTGGCCCCCTCTGAAGGGCTCGCAATCGTCACCCTCCCGCGTGTGCTCTCTCCTGCCTAGACTCGTTCGTGGGCGGCGTCATCGGCCTCCTGTTCGCCTACATCTGCTACCGGCAGCACTACCCGCCTCTGGCCAACACGGCTTGTCACGCACCCTACGTCAGCCTCCGGGTGCCGGCCTCGCTGAAGAAGGAGGAGGTGCCGGCGGCTGACAGCGCGCCCAGCCTGCCCCCGGAGGGCGCCACCGAGGGCCCCGTGTGACCAGGGCTCAGGAGGTGGACATGAGCTGGCACCTCTCCCACCGACGCCGTCACACGCGAGGTTCCTGCCGTGTTCCCACCCGTGTTCCTCAGTCCTCCTGCCTCCGTGTCGCCGTCAGCTCCCGCCACTTCAGATGTCGACCTTCCACTTCCTTGGATTCGCAGAGGAAGGACATGGGACCACCCGGGAGGGGGACGGGGACGAGGCTGGGGTGGGGGGTGCAGCGCGGTCAGTTCTGCTGCCGGAAGGTTCGCTGTCACGGCCACTCCCTGTGTTTTCGTGGTTGTGAAACATAATAAACCTCCCACGTGGAAAACAGGAAGCGGGGTCGTGGCAGGTGCGTGGGTTTCACAGGCGAGGGGGATGGGGGGTGGGGCTGTGGCCTCGCGCTCGGCCTTGCGTAGTGGCCCCGGGGCCGAGCCCATCTCCTGAAGACCCACTGACCCCACAGCGTCCTCAGCAGGCGGCCTGAGCCCGTGGCATCGGAAGTGGCTCCATGTGTGGGGACCAGCGCAGAGGCCTCCGGGCTCAGAGCTGCAGGTAGAGGCAGAGCCGGCTCAGCCCAGGCTCAGCTGTAGGCTGTGTGTACAGGCCCTGCCCTCCCCCGGCCCCCGGCCCCCCGGCCCCTGGTCCCCCAGCCCCCGGTCCCCTGGCCCTCGCTCTCAGGTGCAGGTGGTTTTCTTGTTGGTGTGATGGCCGTCCTACCTGCCTCCTGCGGCTCCTGAGTCAGATTCCGGGACGGCGAGCGGGAACCGTGAGCCCTCACTCCAGGGGACCCTCGTCCCCTGTGGCCAGGAGCCCTGCCTCGGCCTCCGTGGTCCCCGAGGGACAGGATGTGGAGGAGGCTGGTCTGAGGGTGACCTCTCCCAGGGAGGGAGGTGTCTCCACAATGAGTGCTCACTCACTTGTGGTTGAGATTTCCGTCGGCTTGCTGTGTGCTGTGGGACCGCCATCAGCGGTCGCTCCTCCCATCAGCGACCCCATCGTTGGAACATGAATCACTCTCTAGGTCCTGCCTTCAGATACACCTTGCACGCCACCCCCCACCCCGGGGCCCCCTCGGCCAAGTGGCCCCCCTCGCTGTGGCCCCCGTGTCACCCACTGTGTGACGCCTCCTGCCGCACGTCCGCCTGCTCCCTCATCCGTCTCCCCTCAGGCGGACGAGGGTGTCTGTGTCCTTTATTATTAACGGTTCTTTACAGAGAATAACGTCACGTGTGTAAGTGCCCGATTTTGTTGTTGCTGATCCGCACCAGAGGACATATTGGTTCCCACTGGTTTTTAGAGAGAGTGGGAGGGTGAGAGAGAGAAGCACTGATGAGAGAGAGAGAGAGAGAGAGAGAGAGAGAGAGAGAGAGAGAGAGAGAGAGAAAGAGAGAGAGAGAGATTGATTGGTTGCCTCCCACACGTGCCCACTAGGGCCGGAGATCAAACCTGCAATCAGGCACCTGCCCTTGGCCAGGAATTGAACCCGTGACCCTGCGGTCCACAGGCTGCTTCCTCATCCAGCCGTTTCCTTCGCTCCTCTCCTTCCGTTGGTTGTTCAAGTTTCGCCTTTTCCAAAATGTCCTGAAAACAGTCCACACCACGTGGCCTCCTGTTTTCCACCACTGTCTGTTTTGAGATCCGTCTCCCCAACATCCACCCGTGTGGGTCTCCTGGAGCCTCTCCCCTTTGCTCATGGTGCCTCTGCTCTGATCCTCTAACGCTGCACGGTTGCTTCTGCGCCCATGGCCCTCCCTCCCCGCCCGTGCCCCCCCCCCCATGGCCCTCCACACCCCAGGGCCCTCCCCTCCCATGGCCCTCCCCACCATAGCCCCCCTCCCATGGCCCTCCACACCCCAGGGCCCTCCCCTCCCCCCTCTCCTCACCCATGGCCCTCCCTGCCTGTGGCCCTCCCCCGACTCGCCACCCTCTCCCCCCTCTCCCCAGGATCCTCCGCACCGGCAGCTGCCTGCCCAGCTCCATGGACCTGCGGTCTCTCTCCAGGTCTCAGCTCAGATGCCCTCCCCACAATGTGAGGGTCCCACAAAGGTTTTGTTTTGTTTATAAATGTGGCACTTTAATAAATAAATAAATAAATAAATATATATATATATATATATATATATATATTGATTTCAGAGAGGAAAGGAGGAGAGAGAAACATCAATGATGAGAGAGAATCACTGATCGGCTGCCTCCTACATGCCCCTTACTGGGGATTAAGCCTGTAGCCCAGGCATGTGCCTTTGACCAGAATCGAACCCGGGACCCTTCAGTCCACAGGCTGATGCTCTGTCCACTGAGCCAAACTGGCCAGGGCCAAAGGTTTTTCTCTCATCTTCTCCTACTAAGTTCCTCCATGTCACAGGTATGGTATTCACATATCCTCACGGGGTGAATTGTGCTCCTTAAGGCTTATATTTTAAGGTCCTGACCCTGGGTTCCTCGGATGGGACGTCATTGGGTGAGTCCTAACCCAGCATGCCTGGTGTCCCCGATGAGGGGGTCGTTGGAGAGAGACGCTCACAGAGGGGCGAGCCCGTGAGGATGGGCGTCCGCAAACCCAGGAGCGAGGCTGGAGCAGACCCTCCCCGGAGCCCTCCGGAGGACCCAGCCCTGCAGAGCCCTGGGTCTCGGACTCCCAGCCCCAAATGGTGGGACAGCACTTGCGTGGTTTCTGCAGCCAGTCTGCAGCCCAGCAAACGTGTGCGTTTCTCCCCTCTCGGCCTCCCAGAGCCACCCTCCGGCTCCTTCAGCCTGGCCCGGAGCCGGGGGCAGTGGCCTGGTTCGCCGCTGAATTAATGATGGGTCATCATTATTTTTCTCGCCGTTATCCCTGCAGGGTTGGCTCATCAGGTTCAGGCTCCTGCTCGAGCGACATGTAAAAGCAAGAGAATTCCTGCTTCCTGGTCCCGCGTCGTTCAGTGACTGCGTCGTGTCCTGGTCACAGAAAGTCTGTCCTTCCTTCTTAGAGGCGAGGACATCCGTGCTGTGAAAGTGCATCAGAGGCTCTAAGCTGTTTCATTCGGCTGCGGGGAGAGAAGCAAAAATAACGGCGTGTCAGCCAAACCCAGGCACCTGGAGGCGTTACTCAGCTTAAAGCAAGCAAACCACCCTCTTAGCAGCAGTCTTCCCTTCCCGACCTCGGTCTGACCATCAGACCAATTCACGAAGCAGGTGCCCATCCACCCTCCTGGGATACGGTTCACATCGTGTGATTTCCGAGGCCTTTCAGGAGCTGCGGAGGGAGCTGCCGGCCTGGGAGCGAGAGGCAGGTGCCAGGAAGGGGGTGGGTGGGGGGAAGGCCGGGGGTGGGTGGGGGGGCGGCCAGGGTGCGGAGGCCAGGGAGGGAGCAGTCACTCGGCAGCGAGAGCAAACGTGCTGCATCTAAGTGGCCGAGCCTCGAAGCAGGTTTCCATGATCTACCCGTTAGCGCGCTCCCTTCCGCCAGGTGCCTGGGGGGCAGCTGCCGCCTGAGAACCAGTCACGTGTGGGGCACGACAGGATGTTTGGTTGGCAGTTCGGCACCGGTGCGTCCTGGCTCGTGGGAGCTTCTCGGGTCCTCGGTCCTCCCTCCAGGGCGTCTCCCGCGTGTCTGTGTCGCAGTCTGTGGCTTCAGCACTCATTTCTGTCCCCGGCCAGCACGCCTCTGCTCCTCCGTGTGTGTCCACGTCATTGGCTGTGCTGTGCTGAGGGGCGTGGTGGGCGTGGGACTCGATCAGCCTCCCCTACGCTGCAGGGAGAACCATCTCTGTAAGTGGGGGTGCTGTTTCGTACCCTGGGACCAGAGAGGAACCTCTCAGACTTCGTCATTTCCCTCAGAAAGACCTTTCATTTTACAGTATCTTCACACTCTCATTTCTTCATTTCCCTCAGAAAGACCTTTGAAGTCTTTACAAACATCTGCAGACTCCTGCCTCCCCGCCCCCCAACACACACTAAAAGATGGGTGTAGAGTGCTGGATGCTCGTTGGCTGGTCCGTGAAGGTGGGGTAATTTATGTCTGGCTTTAAGCAAGTAGGGGGTGAGCACAGCTTTGGGGGTGGAGGTATCTGCTGCTGCTTGATTGCCTATGGGCCATATTTGGGGTGACACATGATTTGGGGGTGACACACTGGCTTTCTTCAGGCTCATGAGGCAGTGAGGGTGAGGCTTGGGGTCTGGCCAGTGTTTGCTCCCTCACACTCACTGCCCTTGTGTCTGAAATCAGGCCACTGAGGGGTGAGCAGCTGGAGAAGACGTGGGGTGGGAAGTCATGAAGCAGAGGGTGGGGTTAAAACGACACCCGGGCAGCCAGGGCTGTGCCCTGCGCCAAGTCTGTCTCTTCCACGTGACGGCCACCTGCTGGCAGAGCCCCGGCCGCTTTGCCTTGAAAACGCCATTCCAGACGCTTCCATCCGGTGACATCTCAACCGGTGGGGGGGGGTGGGGGAGGGGTGGGTCTCAGAGGGATCCTGCCGACAGGGGGCGACTCGGAGCCGAGAGAGGGGGTTGCCGTCCATGGCCTCTTACGTGGCTTTCAGGACAGTCTTTCCAGCTGTTTAATAGTCAGAGTCATAGGACACGTGGGGATGCCCCAACGTAATTAACAACTTAGAAATGGTGACCCCTGGCCTTCATGTAAAACCAAGTAACAGTCTTTACACGTTCCCGTTGGAAACGTGCCTCATGAGTCACAAGTGGTTTCACTATGAAGAGTCAGTAGAGAAAACGTGGACACTTACAAGCGTGGACACTCCAGAATAATTGTTAAAATATGTCTTCACTGATGTTAGGGAAGAAAGGAGGGGGAGAGAAACCTCACTGATGAGAGAATCATGATCGGCCGCCTCCTGCACCCCTTACAGGGCATCAAGCCCACAACCCGGGCCTGTGCCCCGACTGGGAATCGAACCAGTGACCTTTTGGTGCACAGCACGATGCTCAACCACTGAGCTACACTGGCCAGGGCTCTTGCATTTCTTTGCGTCTCATTTGCTCCTTGTCCCCTTGGGTCCCTGAGCCCATGGCCCTCCACTCCCCACTGACGCTCGGAGCCTGTGGAGAGGAGCGTGTGTGGTTGTCCTGTCTCCTCGTCGTCCGGGTGGTTCCTCCACTGGGTGGTGCAGGCTGGACGCAGAGCACTCCGCCTGCTGGTGGAACCACGGCCCTGCAGCCCGAGTGCGCACAGTGGGGCTGCGGCTGCCATTCCATCTGATGCCTCCAGCCAGTTCCACCTGTTGTTGGCCCCGTGATGTCACTTTGGAAAATGTAGGGAGGTGGCTGTCCACTCCCTCCAAACACGTGTATGTACCTAGATGCGCACACGCTTAAACCCACTATATGTACATGGACTCACACATGCTTAAACCTGCTGTATGTACATGGATGTGCACACACTTAAACCCACTGTATGTACATGGACACGCACACGCTTAAACCCACTGTATGTACATGGACGTGTACACACTTAAACCCACTGTATGTACATGGATGTGCACACGCTTAAACCCACTGTATGTACATGGACGTGTACACACTTAAACCCACTGTATGTACATGGACTCGCACACGCTTAAACCCACTGTATGTACAGGGATGTGCACACACTTAAACCCACTCTATGTACATGGACACGCGCACGCTTAAACCCACTGTGTGTACATGGACACGTGCACGCTTAAACCCACTGTATGTACATGGATGTGTACACACTTAAACCCATGGTATGTACACGGACGCGCACACACTTAAACCCACTGTATGTACATGGACGTGTACACACTTAAACCCACTGTATGTACATGGATGTGCACACGCTTAAACCCACTGTATGTACATGGACGTGTACACACTTAAACCCACTGTATGTACATGGACACGCACATGCTTAAACCCATGGTATGTACACGGATGCGCACACACTTAAACCCACTGTATGTACATGGACATGTACACACTTAAACCCACTGTATGTACATGGACGCGCACACGCTTAAACCCACTGTATGTACATGGACGCGCACATGCTTAAACCCATGGTATGTACACGGATGCGCACACACTTAAACCCACTGTATGTACATGGACATGTACACACTTAAACCCACTGTATGTACATGGACGTGCACACGCTTAAACCCACTGTATGTACATGGATGCGCACACGCTTAAACCCACTGTATGTACACGGACGCGCACATGCTTAAACCCACTGTATGTACATGGACGTGTACACACTTAAACCCACTGTATGTACATGGACATGGACACACTTAAACCCACTGTATGTACATGGACGCGCACACGCTTAAACCCACTGTATGTACACGGACGCGCACATGCTTAAACCCACTGTATGTACATGGACGCGCACACGCTTAAACCCACTGTATGTACATGGACGCGCACATGCTTAAACCCACTGTACATGGACTCGCACACGCTTAAACTCGCTGTTACTCCGATGTGCTCTGAGGGGGAATGCAGTCTCGGTGGCTTGTTTCCCGCAGGAACAAGGAGAACGTAGGTGAATGCACGTCAGTATCACAAGCGACAGTAGAACAGCCAGTGCCTCCTGTGAATCGTCGTCACCACGACGACGGGCCAGTTTCCCACGAAAGTGGTGGCAGTTTCCTGAATGACCCCCCCTCCCCCAGCCCCCAGGAGGTGGGGAGCTCCCAGGCTTAGATTCGACTTGATCGCATTTTTATGAAACTAAGCAAACTCTAAGCCCCTAAGCCCCACGAGAAGCCCCGCTGGCAGTTTCCTTCTGCCCCTCCTCTGGCACCGCATCCTGGGAGGGGGTGACTGAGGCGGGGAGAGGGGCTCTGTAAAGTCACCGTTACCGAATGGGGCACCCACGGAAGGGAGAGAGAACTGGGCGTCATTTCCCACAGGAACAGAGAACAGCCAGTGCCATCCAGGAGCCTCCCTCTGCACTCCTGCCTGCACCTCCCGGAGCCCCAGGGCTTGCGTGTGGGCGCGGGCTCCTCGGCGCGCACTCGCTGTGGGTGTGGGATGGGGGCCAGGGGGAGACCCGGCCTCACAGCACAGAGAAGCTGGACAGGAAACGCACCTCACTCTCTGGAAGGTTTATCGCGTTTATTTTTCTCGTGGCCACGGGTGAGCAGCTCTTCTCGTCTCCCCCGGCGAGCCCAGCTTTCAGCCCTTCTTGCAGAGCCTGTCAGTTGGTCTCTGAGGATTTTGGGGGGAAAATGTTTAGTTAATTAGGTGTCAGCACATCAGATGGTAGGCAAACGGGAGCGACTTCATGTACAAGTCTGACGGGCAAAGTCAGTTGCTGATTATGAGAAGGAAAATTTGGGCGAAACATTAAGGACTTTTCCGTTGTCCTACCATTGTTCGCAGACATTGCCTGATCCCCTGCTTGGGGTCATAGATTTGGGGGCGGTGAGGATCCTGGAGCTGATCCACGCCTTTATTGATGGAAGTTACCTGATTCCCGGGCAGTGAGTTTATTGCTCAGGTCACCGGGCCCAGGACCCAGGTCTCCTGACACCATCAGAGCCGTCGCCCTCCAGCCGGCCGCCCAGGAGCAAGGCCGGGAATCGAACCGTGACCTCCTGCTGCATCGGGGTCGACACAACCACGGCGCCACGCCAGCCGGCAGGAAGCGGGGGGGGGGGGGGGTAGGGTGGGGGGCGGGGGGGACGACCCGTCTCAAGCCTTCTCGGGGGCAGCAGACCCGGAATAGGGGCACACCGTGCTCTCTGAGCTGTGCTCTTTCCCTCTGAAACGTCAAATGCCGGCCTTCCCATTTCTGTCCTGATTTGCTCGGCGAGTGGCGTTATTGGATGATCTGCCGTCGTCTTTGCTGACAGAGCTTTAGAAGTTTAGTGTTATTTTGGGGACACGGTTCAGTATTTGGTGTTATATGACTGGCTCTCTCCAGCGACTGCAGCCACTCAGACGTGTCTTCCCTTGTTTTATGACACGCGGACTATTCATGCGCAGGCTGCCAATATGCAAGCAGGACTTTGAACTTTGCTCCTGGGGGAGCCGTGCAGGGTCAGGCAGACAACTAAGGTCTTTCTGCTCTAGCCCGGCCAGTGTGGCTCAGTGGTTGAGGGTCAGCCCATGAACCACGAGGTCACAGTTCGATTTCCAATCAGGACACATGACCAGGTCGCAGGCTCGATTCCTCATGCAGGGTGTGCAGGAGGCAGCCGATCCATGATTCTCTCTCATCAGTCACCTTTCTCTCTCTCTCCTTGTCCCTCCCCCTCTCTCTAAATCAATAAAATGTCCAGAAGATGCAGTAATGTTTCTCTCTCTCACTCCTTTTCCCTCCCACTCTCCCTCCCCCTCTCTCTAAATCAATAAAATGTCCAGAAGATGCTTGCTTGGATCTCTCAGAGCCTGAAGGCACGACCAGCGGATGTCTGCTCTCCTCTCCCCCGAATCTGGGAGCAGCGAGTGAACATTTCTCTGCTGACGCGTTTAGAATAGTAATTGCTTTCACACCAGGCAGTTTTATGAAATCAAATAATGAACAAGGTCTTAAATTCTCTGTTTCCCTTAAATTTCATGAGCTTAAAAAATTTCTATTGAGAATTTTATTTCTTATGCTGCAGCTGTAATGACTCCATTACAGCTTCCCTGTTCCCCTGACATCCCGCTGCTATGTTTGGGTGCGGGATGTCGTTTTCTCTGGCCACAGCTGAGCGTCTTAAATGTTTATTTTCTTCTAAAACGTGAAGCAGGAGTTTCTCCTGGGAGAGTGATGGGCGTAGGTTGACAATCAGGGGTCTGCAGACTTTTTCTGTGAAGGACTAGGTAGCAAATCCTCAAGACTTTGCAGGCCATGCATCCCCACTGCTCCAGCGCCACCCACAGACAGGACCACCAGGGGCGGAGGGCTGTGTCAGCACATTTTTGTGTAGACGTTGAGACTGGGGTTTCATTTACTTTTTCATGATATGTTACTACTGTTTGGTCTTCCCCAACCATTCACAGATGCACGACCATCCTGTCAGCAGGATGGCATGGGAAGCAGGCCTTGGCAGACAGTTTGCTGACTCACACGCCTGATTCGAGTCGTTGAGTGGATGAGGAAAAGCGTCTCCGATGAAAAGCAAAACAGGAGTGAGAACATCACCCTTTTTTAAATACATTTTATTGATTTATTACAGAGAGGAAGGGAGAGAGATAGAGAGTTAGAAACATCGATGAGAGAGAAACATTGATCAGCTGCCTCCTGCACATCTCCTACTGGGGATGTGCCCGCAACCCAGGTACATGCCCTTGACCGGAATCGAACCTGGGACCCTTCAGTCCGCAGGCCGACGCTCTATCCACTGAGCCACACCGGTTTCGGCAGAACATCACCCTTTTGAGGTCCCCAGTGAAGTGGCAGATCCAGGGTTAGGAACTGCTCACATCACAGGAGAGGCAACCAGACACGCCTCCCAAGGAAAGAACACGGAGCACGGATGCTTGTCGTCCTGCCAGGGCCCTGGACCTGGAGTCTGGCTGAGCCCGAGGCTCCGCTGCCATCGCAGGAAACGCAGGGAGGAGGACAGACCAAACAGGACAGACTGAATGGGACGATGAGTGTCTGATCGGCGAAGCCCAGGCCGCGGGCAGCCCCCCAGGCCACGTGACACAGGTGTTTCCAACATAAACGAATAGGAAGTAACGGGTGGAGAACCCTCTGGAGATGATGAGATTTAAAGATGCATCTAACGTTTAAATGGCAGGAGGAAGCCAGTGTCCAGGGTTACACACTTGGGTGAAAAACTAAAAACAAACCCAAGGAAGTGGTTGTTACAAATGTCGGGGGGAAGGCCCCGGGGGAGCTGACCACGGCCCACGGCTGGGCCTGGCTGGTGGTGACAAGGATATGAACACTGTCTGAGGAGCCCTTCACTGTTCGTTGTGCTTCTCTGTGTCTTTATTTGTAAAGAGGGGTGCTGGTCCCTGTCCCAGGGGGGCTGGTTTAGCCCACGTGTCTCCTTGAGCCCCAGTTAGGTCAGGCGCGGAGGGGGGGGGGAGTTACTGTGTCCAAAGGCCCAGTCGGGGCTGCGAAGCTGCGCCCACAGGTGGGTCTCAGGGAAGGGCAGGGCTGCAGGATCACCTGGGAACGGTAGGAGTTGCATGGTCTCAGCTGAGAAGTGCTCCTGCCACTGAGTCAGAAACGCTGTGGTGGCATCGCAGCCTCCACTCCCCGGGGACGCTGAGGGAATCGCTCGACCGGAAGCCAGAGGGCAGCCCCGACCCAGAGCCTCCTCCTGCACCGCCTACACCCGGGCCAGGGCATCCGGGACGTCCTGCCCAGGCCCAGCCGGGGCCGAGATGGAAGAGCTCGGAGGCCCTGCTGTGGCCTGAAGGCTGCGGACCAAGAGGCCCCCTGACCTCCGTCCCAGGACAGTGAGTACCAAGGAAATGCCAACACGGATGATGGCGACCTGGCAGGTCCTCGCTCCCTGATGAGGTGATGGACCGGACGGAGCGACTGCCTTCGAGCAGGGCCTGTGTTCAGCCCCGCGGCTTCCATGACTGAGCCTTGATGAATCTCATGATGCCACCGCTGGCGTCTGCAGGGCGGTTTACGATGCGGGATTATGCTCTCGGGACAGCAAAACCAAGCAACAGACCGTGAATCGGGGCTCCTGCGAGTGCGGCCACCGCTGAGCCCACCAGGAGGCAGGCACAGGGCGGCCGAGGCCCCACCGCTGAGGTCTGGGCCCAAAAAGCCACGTCTTTCTGGGCTGGGGCGGGCTTACTCGGCGTCACCTGCCTGTGTAAGGGAAGGCCCTGAAATGGCTGTTTTCCTCCCAGAGGCCTCTCAGGGGACCAGGCTCTGACTGGGAAGCTTCCCCACTTGGTTCTCGGCAGAGGGGCGGGTCCAGAGTGATGTCGGAGGGACTGTGTTTCCCGGGGCCCTGGCCCTGCAGTGGTTCCCAGTCAGTGGGGTGTGCGGTGGGCCAGGCGGGAAGGCACAGGCCTCGTGCCCTTTCTCCAGGACTCGGGTCGGAGACAGCGAGTCTCAGCCCTCCAGCCCCACCTGGGCCCCACCCCCACCCGGGCCTGAGCCCCCACCGGGGCCTGAGCCCGGCACACCTGCACCTGTGCACGGGGCACCGCAGCGCCAGCCGCGCCTCCCGACCGGGTCCCACTCCAGAAAAGATGATAACTCAGGGAGGAGCGTGACTCTCCTGCCCCATCTGCCCCGGGACCGGGGGTTCATTACGTCCACACGCGGATCAGCTGCCCCACGTGCAAGTTCCACAAGAATCTGTGGGTACAAACGTGGCAGCGAGGACCCTCGGCCTCGGGACCCTGCAGTCGGGCGGGAGACACGTGGCCTGAGACCAGCACACGAGGGCGTGGCCACTGCTCCTGGCGGCCTGGGTCTCAGGTCAGGGGACCAGGCGGCTTCACCCTGACACCAGACTTTGAGCTGAAGAAGGACGGGTGTTGGGGGGGGGCGACGGTGGGGGAGGCTGTGATAAGGGGCGGCATTGGCTATGGTTGAGGGTGTTGGGGGCTGACGGTGGGGAGGCTGTGATAAGGGGCGGCATTGGCTATGGTTGGGGGTGTTGGGGGGTGGGGCCGACGGTGGGGAGGCTGTGATAAGGGGCGGCATTGGCTATGGTTGGGGGTGTTGGGGGCTGACGGTGGGGAGGCTGTGATAAGGGGCGGCATTGGCTATGGTTGAGGGTGTTGGGGGTGTTGGGGGCTGACGGTGGGGAGGCTGTGATAAGGGCGGCATTGGCTATGGTTGAGGGGTGTTGGGGGGCTGACGGTGGGGAGGCTGTGATAAGGGGCGGCATTGGCTATGGTTGAGGGTGTTGGGGGTGTTGGGGGGCTGACGGTGGGGGAGGCTGTGATAAGGGGCGGCATTGGCTATGGTTGAGGGGTGTTGGGGGCTGACGGTGGGGGAGGCTGTGATAAGGGGCGGCATTGGCTATGGTTGGGGGTGTTGGGGGGTGGGGCCGACGGTGGGGGAGGCTGTGATAAGGGGCGGCATTGGCTATGGTTGGGGGTGTTGGGGGCTGACGGTGGGGGAGGCTGTGATAAGGGGCGGCATTGGCTATGGTTGAGGGTGTTGGGGGTGTTGGGGGCTGACGGTGGGGAGGCTGTGATAAGGGGCGGCATTGGCTATGGTTGAGGGGTGTTGGGGGTGTTGGGGGTGACGGTGGGGGAGGCTGTGATAAGGGGCGGCATTGGCTATGGTTGAGGGTGTTGGGGGTGTTGGGGGGCTGACGGTGGGGGAGGCGGTGAAAAGGGGCCGCATTGGCTATGGTTGAGGGGTGTTGGGGGGTGTTGGGGGTGACGGTGGGGGAGGCTGTGATAAGGGGCGGCATTGGCTATGGTTGAGGGTGTTGGGGGTGTTGGGGGGCTGACGGTGGGGGAGGCTGTGATAAGGGGCCGCATTGGCTGCCGTTGGAGCAGCGTCTCTTCCTCTGGTTCTGGTTGTTCCAATCGAGGTTGCAAGGTGGGAGCAGCGACCATGGCGAGCTGGTTCTCCTTGACGAGAGTTAGGTTTCCATCGGGTCTTGGAGGGCAGAGCGTGACGGATTCTGACGAGGGAGGGACAGGAAAATACAGTTATTCTCGGCATCACTAGTGCTGCGTGCTGTGCTCAGCGGGTCGCCCTCATCTTAGGGACCCCCTGGGATGAATGGGAATGTCCTCCTCCTACATGCATGGGAGGCGATGAACTCAGAGACGATCCGCAGCTGCCTGTACTCACCGTTTACTAAAAAGCAGCCAAGTCCTGACAAGACCCAGGTCAGCCGACTCGAGGGCTGAACTCATCGCCCTGTGCAGTGCGGAGCCCAGGGGGAGGTGCTGAGCCCAGCGAGAGGGCAGCCACCTGGGGGCGGGGGGGGGGGGCGCGGGTAATGGCAGAACTGAGTTAGAACAAAAGATGTCCGAACGAAGAATCGTTCAGTAAGAATTACGTCATGTTGAAGTATGCAGAAATTACCCCACAGCCTCATATATTCATTCATTCATTCATCGACCACATGTCAGCTTGGACAGGAGCTGGAGACTTGGGGTGAACAAAGCAGGCTTGGCTGCCCCCCCCCCCCCCACAGGGAGCTTACAGCGTCCTGGGGGATTCAGTCATTGATGAAGGACTTGCCCAACCCCGGTTTATGTCAACACCACGAGGCCAGGGCTTTCTGAGCTGGGAGACCAGGTAGGAGGGGGGTAGCCCGGTGGACAGAGGACTGGAGAGACCTCACCAAGACCCGGTCTGAGGAGGGCGCAGAGCGGTGGCCTGGTCAGGGGGGGGCAGCGTCCCACCGATGGAACCACATGCGGCCAAGTCCCGGCGGGAGGGACGGCGGTGCCTGAGGAACGGGAAGGCCAGCAGGAAGGGGGATGGGAGCCGACAGGGAGGAGGCCGGAAGGTGGGGGAGGGGGTCCCACGAGGGTGGGGCTGTCCTGTGAAGACCTGGGCCTTGGAGTAAGTGCTGGGTCTCAACCTTGGTCCCTGCCTTAGACAGGCGGAGTCCTGGGCCCTGGTTTTACCTGGTCTGGGGAACAGCCGGGGACCTGGGATTGAAAAAGGTGCTCAGGTCATTCTGATGGGGAGACAAGCTTGTGAGCCACTGGGTTAACGTGCTCCGTGCGTGTGTATCATCCCGTTTCCATCTGAAGCTCAGTCTGGTGTTGTGCAGAGTGGAGGGCTGGGTAGTTGAGGGGGGACCAGGGAGGGGGGACCAGGAAGGAGGGACCCAGGGAGGGGGGACCCAGGGAGGAGGGACCAGGGAGGGGGGACCCAGGGAGGAGGGGACCAGGGAGGGGGGGACCCAGGGCGGGGGGGAGAACACAGCCCTGGCAGCGGGTGTCCGGGTCCTTCAGGGGCATTTCGGGGTCACAGTAGCCAATGACTTGTCCTTGGTAGGCAGTTGGGAGGGGTACGGTCTCTTTTTCTCCTCGTGGTTTAAAAATACCAAGTCCAATCCGTCTCCTTTAAGCTTGATAAAGTCGGTCTAATTTCTGCTTCTTGGAGAAGGAGAACCAATGCCCTCTTCCTGCGGCAGCTGGTCAGTAATGGACGGTGACGACTGCGGCCTGAGCCGTCCCCCAGCCGACGCCCGAACGTGGGCACTTCCTCGTGCCCCGGGCTCTGGAGGGGCTCTGGCTTGTCACCAGCACGTCCTCTTAAAATCTCCTTTTTGTGACACAATGTTTTCTTTCTCTCCTTTATTTCAATGAGCCGTGTCAGCTGCTGAGGGGAAGTGCGAAGGGAAATTGCTGTGCCAACAACAAAGCTTTGGTTTTAAAGCGTCACCGTTTGTTCTCCGTAACAAATCGCACTTACAACGATGTGTGTGGAGGGGCACTTACGTTCTCCTCTTGGCCTCGGAAAGCGTGGAAGTCAGCGTTTGAAACTCTAACTTTCCTAGTTTCTCTGGATGCTTAATTAACATCATTTTTCTTAGCGAGAAAGTAGAAGCTAACACGGGGGTTTTCCTTCCATTTTTCTCAAAAATTAAAAATGTCCCCATTGGAAAAATTCTCAGCACAAACATAATCTTCCTTCTGTCTCTGTGTGTGAGTCTGGAGAAGTAATGGCAGCAGAAGACCGTTTGGCGAGTGGCTGAGCTGGCATCGGGCTCGGTGGTTTGCACACGCTCCTCATCTCATTTACCAGCTCTAAGTTGGTTATGTTTCCATTAAATTTGAAATCCTCCGTGTGCTAACCGCCTTTCCCGGGCGCGGCCGTCATGCGCAGTGGGGGCTACTGTGCGGGGGCGTCGGCTGGTGGCACATCCCCCGCGTCACAGAGCCCCCCGGACTCGCCCGTGCACACGCAGTTCTACGTCAGCGGAGGGGCGGGAAGTGCCTTTCTGCCTCTATATTTAAGCTGATAGGCCTCCTCCGCTTAGTGCCACGAAGCATATGCTGGCTCCGAAGGTGGGCACCGTTCATCTCCATAGGTTTGTCGATGGTGGAAATTCTCCCAGATCCTTACAAGAATTGGCTGCCAGTGCGTGTTCATTTCTGTGTTTTCAGTAGTGTTTTAGTGAGAAGCTGGGAGAGGCTGCATCAGCGATTGCTGGCCGTGTGGTGCGTTCACAGAAACCCTGGCCATGTCGTGCTTGTCTTCAAACTGAATGCTGGTCACAGACATTTTAAAAAGTAAAAACCATGTGCCTGGGAGTCCAGCTGCCTCTCGAGCTCCATGGGAAACTCCCCACTCACTCTGGGCCATTCGTCTTTACTCGTGGGCCCTTCTCCGCACAGGACTGTCTTTGAACTGATCACATGGGGCAGACGAGCAGGGAGCCGCCCGTGTGCCATGACAGGTTGGGGGGTGGGGCCCAGGAGGGGGGGAAGCGGAGCTGATTTGGAGGAGAAAAGACGAGGTGCACATCGTACAACCCAGCAGATGGAGTCCGGTGAGGTCAGCTGTGTGGGCTGTGTAACAGGGACTCCTGGTCTCCTACCCTGGGGGAGGGGGCGGCAGGGGCAGGGGAGGGAGAAGGAAGGAATAGAATAGAGTGGCCCTTGAGTAATAGTCAGGAAATCAAATCCCATTTCTCCCTTGTCACCAACTTGCGGCCCCTTTCTGTGCTCTCTCATCGGCACAGTCCGCGTTGCACCAGCTGGGCTCAGGGGCTGATTTGGGGCTGGAACTGGGTGCTGTGGGGTTCTGGGCCGGAGGCTCTGGGCAGGGTGCTCTGATGGCACCTGGGGGGTAGGGCAGACGGCGGGTGTTTACAGTGACCAACAGTGAGCACAGACCATGTGGTGCCTCGGACAGCTCCTGCCCTGGCCCTGGTTCCTGGAGAATAAATGACCTAGAGGGTGTTCGTGAGCTCTCTCTCGCTCTCGCTCTCTCACTCTCTCTCTCTCGCTCTCTCTCTCTCGCTCTCTCTCTCTCTCTCTCTCTCTCTCTCTCACACACACACACACACACACACACACACACACTTGAGCTTAAAAAGCACTATATTAAAGTTAAAACATTTCCTTACTAATGGACTGTTTAGCCTTTAATGGCCTCATATTTTCCTCTGGGAGGTTAATGAGCTGGATATACTAGTGTATATTTAAAGGAGGGAAATTGTACTCAGGCAGAGCCCAGCAGGCAGGGTGGGTGCTGGCTCCCGCCAGCTCGTGGAGAGCCCTGGGCAGTGCCCTGCGGGGGGCGGGGTCAGGGAAAGGCACTCTGTTGTGCCTGCACCCAGGGCCTCTCCCAGGTAGAGGGAGCTTTGTCAGCGGGTGAGCACGTCTGCCCTGCACCTGAGGAGAGATCCTAACAGGTGGGCCCCGCTTCCCAGTGCATGTGGCTCCCACCTGTCAGACAATAGTCACCAGGTAGCTGTGCTGCTGCGAGCCCGGCCTCCTCACTGGCCAGCCCCCGGCCGCTCTTGCTCTGTGGGCACTTGTGTCCGTAGCAGGGAGTCCTGAGGACGCTGCGGACGTCAGCTCTGACACTGGGATTGATTCAGACGATTCTTCGCCAACAGCATGCCGTCCCCTCGACAGTGTCGAAGGGCTGCGGGAAGTGTCTCGTATGCCTTTGGCCCAGGGTGAGGGTCGGGCACCTGCTTGCTGACTGGGCCCCGGGTCCTGGTATTTGGGGCTTTGGATGAACACCATTGGGAACGAGACTTGCTCTCTGAGGGCTATTTGTTCAACCCAATCGAGGAGCATTGCCCACACATTCCGTGAAGCGAATCCTGCTATTCTGTCTCTCTCGCCTCTTCCGTTGGTGAAACTTTCTCACCTTATGCAGTTCCCACAGCCCTTGTCACAATTCCCGGAGGGCTTTGAGGAGGGGAGAAAGGCTTTGGATAAAGGTTTTCTGCAGCTGGGAGGGCGAGTAGCACCCGTAGAGGGACAAGCAGCTGGGACAGCCTGGGACATCCTGGGACACCGCGGGCGTGGGAGGCTGAGGGAACCGAACCAACAGCAGCCAGACTTTTTATTGTGCAGAAGCTTTTTATTTTGATATAGTCCCATTTGCTTATTTTCTCCTTAATTGCCATTATCCTAGGAGATGTATCCATAAACATATTGCTATGAGAGATGTCTGATATTTTGCTGCCAATGGTTTCTTCTAGGATTATTATGGTTTCATGTCTTACATTTAAGTCTTCTATCCATTTTGTTTGTTTTTGTGTGTGGTGTAAGTTGGTGGTCCAATTTCAATTTTTTTGCAAGTATCTGTCCAGTTTTCCCAACACCATTTATTGAAGAAACTGTCTTGACTCCACTGTATGCTCTTGCCTCCTTTGTCCAATATTAATTGAGCATAATGGCTTGGGTCGATTTCTGGGTTCTCTGTTCTGTTCCATTGGTTTACATGTCTGTTCTTGTGCTGGTACCAGGCTGTTTTGATTACGGTGGCTTTGCAGTATAACTTGAAATCTGGAATTGTGATTCCTCCAACTTCGTTTTTCTTTCTCAAGATTGCTGCTACTATTTGGGGTCTTGTTTTATTCCATATAAATTTTTGGAGTATTTTTTTCTAGGTCTGTGAAATATACCATTGGTATTTTAATAGGGATCTCGTTGAATCTGTAGATTGCCTTGAGTAGTTTGGACAGTTTAATGATGTTGATTCTACCAATCCATGAACACGGCATAGTCTTCCACTTGTTTCTATCTTCCTCTATCTCTTTTTTCAATGTCCTGTAGCTTCCTGAGTACAGGTCTTTTACCTCCTTAGTTAAGTTTATTCCTAAGTATCTTAACTTTTTGGTTGCAATGGTAAATGGAGTTGTTTGTTTAGTTTCCCTTTCTGAGAGTTCATTATTGGTGTATAAAAATGCAAGAGATTTCTGGGTATTAATTTTATATCCTTCTACATTGCAAAATTCATTTATTAAGTCTACTAGTTTTTGATGGAGTCTTTAGGGTTTTCTATTACAATAACATGTCATCTGTGAATAGTGACAGTTTTACTTCTTCTTTTCCAATGTGGATGCTTTTTATTTCTTCTTCTTGTGTGATCGCTGTGGCTAGCACTTCTAGTACTATGACGAACAGGATGGTGAGAGTGGGCATCCCTGTCTTGTTCCTGTTCTTACGGGAAATGGTTTTAGCTGTTGCCCATTGAGTATGATGTTGTCATGTACGGCTTTTATTATGTTGAGGTATGACCCCTCTGTTCCCACTTTGTTGAGAGCTTTTATCAGGAAAGAGGGTTGGATATTGTCAAATGCTTTTTCTGCATCAATTGATATGATCATGTGTTGCTATTTCTCAGTTTGTTTATGTGATGCATCACGTTTATTGATTTGTGGGTATTGTGCCAGCCTTGCATCCCTGGAATAAATCCCACATGGTCATGGACTACATTTGGTTCTTTCCAGGCAGTTCACGCCTCCCCATAAGAGGAAAGCCCTGCCCTGGCTGGTGTTGCTCAATGGATAGAGCGTCAGTGTGTGGACTGAAGGGTCCCAAGTTCGATTCCAGTAAAAAAACACCTGCCCTGGTTGCAGGCTTGACCCCCAGTGGGGGGCGTGCAGGAGGCAGCTAATCAATGATTCTCCCTAATCATTGATGTTTCTATCTCTCTCCCTCTCCCTTCCTCTCTGAAAATCAATAATAAAAAACCCCAAACTGTTCTGTTTTAAAAAAAAGAGGAAAGCCCTTTTCTAGCTGACCTTTGACATGTGTAGATCTCAGGGTCAGAGGTCGCAATCCCTCCTCCCCCTGCAGAAGCCCCGCCCTATTTTGTAACCCCTCCCACTCCTCTCCTTATCTGAGTCCACATTTGTTCTTTACTTACACCAAAGAAATAGAGAGAAACCTGTGCCTGGGGCATTGTTTGCCTGCGACTGAGTTCCTTAAGTCAGCACATCTTTCTCCCCGGGGTTCCTGAAATGCTCCTGGGACCCCATGAGCCTCCTGGGGAAGGGGCTGGCGGCCGAGTCCAAAGAGCAGAAAACGGGGCCCTGGTCCCTCTTCCCACACCCGCCGATTCTAACAGGAACAGTGCGCCTGGGGGTCTCATGGCCTCAGCAGAAATGATTCCTCAAAGGAAATCTCAAGGTTTTATTTCCGTTCTAACTTTTGCAACGTTGTGATTGAGCAGAGTTTCCAACCACCACCGTCTCGAATGCTGGTAACATTTTTTGGTACAAATCTTTCACCTCGGCTCACACCAGGAAGATCTGCTGCTGTACCACAGCTCTGTGTGTGGAGGTGCGTGCACGTGCGTGTGCGTGCGTGTTTTGTGTGTGTGTCTGTGCATGTAAGCACATGTGTACATGCCGGTGTGTGTGTGTGTGTGCATGTGTGCAGGGGTGTGCAGGCCAGACACTCATCTCATTGAAGCTGAGACTCAGAGCGTCTGTCTGTGACCAGGCGGCTGGTTCCTGCCTTTGGTCGTTCTCCCAGGAGCCACCTCCCTCCCTCCAGGGGCCACCACCTCACGGTCCCCAAGGCCCCGCCCGTGAGCCACTGTGGATTCCAGCCCCACCTTGCTTGTGTGGCCTCTGATCCCCTGGCTCTTGGACTGAATTGTTCTGGAAGAAGGTAATGAAAGGAGGGAGCGAGAGAAGAAGGGAAACCATTTGTTCAAGGTTTCCAGCTCCTACTGCTCTCAAACATGTTAAAATGCAACAGAAACATGCTGGTGACGCTGCGACTCACTGCCTGACAACACACATTCTCTACCTCAGGAGCCGACTTTAGCCCGTTTCAAACTGGATTTTTGTTTTAAAGAAGATAAATCCTGTTGCACAATGATTCAGATCTCCCTGAAAAATACCCATCACAGATACACAAGAATTTTAATAACAATTTAAGTTCCTGATGACACCATTAGTAACAAGCCCTGTGGGCGGCCGTCTGGTGGCAGGACACCCCGCCGGAGGTGAGGCGGGGAGGGGAGGCGGGGTTCTGCAGCCGGTGGATTAAAGAGATCACTCAGCTGACTCGGTGCTGTGCCCGAGATAGTGGCGCGGCTGTACTTGGCCGGAAGGTGCCCGTTTTATCAGATGGTCACACACGAGCCCACTTCCGCTCCCATCGGAGTCTCCACGAGTCCGGTTCCCCCTCCGGCCCGTCAGGCAGAGGCGAGCTCGGTGCTGCTGTGACCTGGCTAGAAGACCCGCCCCTCGATCTCTGCTTTGTGTTCATGAGGTGTCCCCGTGGGCGCATCTGTGTGCAAAGTCCACACACGTCATGTTGCTCCAGTATAACCTTAACTAATTACACCCACAGCAGCCATGCTTCCAAATAGCATCACATTCTTGGTCCTGGGGGGAAGGACTTCAGCATATGAATCTGGGGGGACACAGTTCATCCCATAGCACCCCCTAACAGGGACGTGCATTTCCCTGCTCCCGCAGGTACCGCCTGGTCGGGGATCCATTTCCCTTGCTCCTCTGGCCCATGAAGGCTGTTACATCCGTGAAACTTGCCCTAAATCCCACGGGTTTAGGAGGCCGTACACCTAACAGGTAGCCCTAAATCTAACAGGTCAGAGGATCATGGGCTATCAGAGCCGGAAGGACCCTCTGAGATTAGCTATTGTCACTCACTTGTCCTATTGCAGGAGGGCAAGTCTAAGAAACACTCTCAACCGTTCTATTGAAAACACTTCCCACGGTGCTCCTCACAGTGCTCCTCACAATGCTTACTCACAATGTGTGTTCAAGATTTAAAAAAATATTTTTTTTTATTGATTTCAGAGAGGAAGGGAGAGGGAGAGACAGAAACATCAATGATGAGAGAGAATCATGGATCAGCTGTCTCCTGCAGGCCCCCCACTGGGGATCGAGCCTGCAACCCAGGCCTGTGTCCTGACCGGGAATTGAACCCTGACCTCCTGGTTCCTAGGTCGATGCTCAACCACTGAGCCACGCCAGCCGGGCTTGTTCAAGGTTTTTGAAAACTCTATTGCATTGAGTTTATTTGAAGAGAAAGACAGTTTGCCAGGCTCACAGCTCAGTTCCTTCACGGGGAGATACATCCTCTAACCTCCAGGAGGAGCGGTGGGGTGGGATTTGGCCTCAGTAGTATTTTTTGTTCTTTTGTTTATTGAAACGTTTGCCATGGATTTACTCCTTAGAAAATAAAGAGGCTTTTCAAGTGAGCTGGGCTACTGCGTACAAATCAGCCAGGAAAGGGCGCTTCTCAATGGCCTGGCTGTTCCATCGGCTGCTTAGCACACAGCGTGCGTAGCGGGAGTTCCACCTGCGAAGGGTTTTTCTCAATTTAAAGCTTTGAAATAGCCATTAGTTTGGCTACCAGATGTGACCTCATGGGTCACAAGAGGCAGCTGACAAATCATTCCTCTCCATGGACTGTGTTTCTCCACACCCATGTTCATTGTCATAATCCACGTGTATTTCAGCCAAGTGCAGCTGATCGTCCACAGAAGGAGAAGGAACCGGAACCCCCAGCGCCCACCTGCCCGGACGAATTCACCCCTTTTACTCATCCCCAGAGGAGATGCTAACTGGGCACGTCTTCCCGTAGAATGAACGATCCTGAGAGTCAGGGCATGAGACAGTGTGACCTTCACACAGCCCATGACTAGCCTGAGGCCGGCACAGTGATCAGGCCTTACCCAAAAGCCGTCATGAAACTCATGCTTCTCTCCTAAGAAATTCAGAGTTTGTCTTTTTTGTCCACAACTAAGTGGATTCGATCACTTTTATTACCATTGCTTAGCAGCCTAACCCAGCCCCTCGGGTGTCGCTGCCAATTTTGCTCTGTTCCACAGTCACTATGAAATCACACTGTTTTCTGCTCAACACATTCATCCCTGACTCTAATTTGCATGAAGTCGCCTGAATGTAATTTCAAGCATGTGGTACCACCAGCCCGGCAAGAGCACGGTGGTCCCGGGAAAAGGCCGGCGGAATTCCTACCGTCGTGTCCGTGACCATCCCTCGGCGTTTCCATACTCCATGTCGCTGCCTCTCCTCCACGGACAGCGAATGAAAAATGCCCGGCAATTCACATGGTATTTACAGTTTGCCAACTGACCTCTAGTTCATGTGTTTCAAAACGAACAGGAACTAAAAAAATTGGCGATTTCTGTTTCTGAAAGACACGGAGGCTCAGGGCAGCCCCCAGTCGGTCCGTGTGCAGCCGGCTCAGGCCCGGCGGCCGGCCCCCACGCACAGTGTCTGCTTCCACATCCTGTTGCTCCTGTCGATGCTGGGCTCGGGCATTTCTCTCCCAGGCGTCTTCCCAGCCCCTGTCGGGGGTCTGAGAACAGCAGCACGCGCGGTGCGTTGTCAGCCAGTCCCTGGTCTAATGCTCCCACACGTGGGCCGGGAGTTACGGTACAGGAACTGCATCTGTGGGCGCAGGCCCGGACGTGCTCCGGGAGCTCCTGCGCGCTCTGTCCTGGGCCCAGGTGAGGGCAGGGTTTGCTGTTAGACGGAAAGGGGGGGAATTGACCCGCAGCTCAGGACACGTCCACGCCACCCTGCTCGTCTCTGTGCTGTCCTGTCGCGCCTTCATCAGGTCAAATTATGTTCCTCCAGGAACGTCTTTAAATAAACACACTTGTGTGGGCTTCCTCGCATTTGCATGGAAATTAAAGGAAGACAGTATTTTGTTACAAAAATAACTTAATAACTGCCTGATAGGAGCTGATTGCCCGCACGGTTCTGTGAGCAGAGGCGGGGATTATCCCAGCGGTGGCACACGGGCCTCAGGCAGGGGCAAGCTGGGTGGGGCTCAGCCCTCATGGCCCCCAAAGTTTTCATCTTCCCAGGTAATGAGCTCGGTGCCCCTGGGCATTGACCGTGAGACTCAGATAGGTCCTCCCCCGATACGTTGGTAAAATTTGCATTTAGTAATAACAACAATAGGTTAGTTGATTCAGCACCACGGGGTCAAACATCATGCTCAGTGCTCCCCTGGCAACCTGCTTTAATCCTGCCTTCACGGACTAGATGTGTGGCTGTGGCTGAGTTACTGAACCTTCTTATGCCTCTGCTTTAGCATCTGTAAAATGGGTACAATAGCAGTACCTACTTTAGGTGTCATGAGGCTGAAATGAGTTATTATTACGTGTTAAGTAGTAAGAACAGTGAGGGTGCATAGGACAGAAGAAGTGGCAGTTGTTATCATTGTGATACGGATGAAGCTGGACCCTCTAACCACCCAAGAGTTAAGAAATGGATGTGCCCCAACGTCACTTTTTTATCCTGACTTTAAGACACTGAAAGCTTACTGAAAAAAGGTTTTGGTGACTTTTTTAAGGTCTAAGAGCTAATAAATGGCTGAGCCAGGAGAAAAACAGTTTTTTAGCCCAGGAATACCACATTCACTGGTCACGTCAGCCAGCCCCAGGCCTCACTGGCCGGCAGCCAGCGGTCCCTGCCCTGGGGCGGCAGGCACTGGCTTGGTTTTGTAGAGGGGACACTGGGTCTGGAACCGGAGAGCTTGTCACTACTTGGCCTTTAGTAACTCAAGTCAGTTCATGTCTCTAAGTTCTGAGTCCGTCGTCTATAAATGATCCCAATTGAACCCCTTTAATGGGATTGTTCTAAGAAGCAAAGAATAACATATTTGAGAACATTTGTAAATTAAAATGTCACTCATTAATTTTTGAAAGCTCACATAATGATTTTTTCTTCTTTTGCTCAGTTGTTGATTAAATTGACTAAATCACCTGGTTATTTCTTGTCACGTAGATGGAATCCAATGTGTGTGTTTTAACCTTCAAGCAAACAAACCAGCCATGAAACGAAGGTTGGGGAATGTACCCGTCTCTGTCCCCCAGGAAGAGCACAGCTTCTTTTCCACCTGCTAACGGAGTAGCTCATCCCCTCACTCACTGTGCCTCCTCCTACAACCGGCATTGTGCTGGGATTTAGGACAGACGATGCATAGCCCGTGCCCTCAGGGGTTAATCAACCTCAAAAGCAAGTGTAATCCGTGTTCAGTGCAGGGGTAAGTGAACTGGCTCGAGGAAATGTTTATGGACAGGGAATTCATGGAGGGCTTCCTGGAAGAACTGCCATCTGAGCTGAGGTGTTAGCAGCTGAATATTTGGATATGCTCTGTGACCTCCAGGGGCAGGTGGCAAAACGTGGTTGATGCACTGACCTCACTGTGAACTCCCATCCTGAAATCGCTAAAGAAAATCAATAAATTGGCCCAGCCGGTGTGGCTTGGTGGTTGAGCATTAACCTACATGCACCACCTGGTGGCGGGAGGAGAGACTCCCTGATGCTCCGAGCCTGGTCCGGGGATTATTTCACCAACTGCGCTCAGTGGCTTCCCTCCCAGAGAATCAATTCACCGTCTCCCTGTGCGCGAACCTGGAACCCACAGTCTGTGGGAGCTTGTGTCTCCTCGTCGCCTTTTGTCATTGTTAAGCCTAACACTCACGCATCTTGTGCTGAAACCAATTGTCTTTTAATTTAAATGCTTTATTGTTGAAAGTATTACACGAGCCTCCTTTTCCCCCTCCACTGACCTCTCCCCGGCCACTCCCACCCCCGGCACCGGCCCTCACCCCCTGCTGTCTGTGTCCATGGTTATGCTCAGATGCATGCATACAAGTCCTTTGCTTGACTTCTTACCTCCCCCTCCCCGCCTTCCCTCTGAGGTTGGACGGTCTGTTCGATGCTCTGTGACTCTGGATCTATTATAGTTCATCAGTTTATGTTGTTCATTATAGTCCACAAATGAGTGAGATCATGTGGTATTGATCTTTCTCTGACTGGCTTCTTTCACTTAGCATAATGCTCTCCAGTTCCATCCATGCTGTGGCAAATGATAAGAGTTCCTTCTTTTTTATAGCAGCATAGTATTCCATCGTGTAGATGTACCACAGTTTTCTAATCCACTCATCTGCTGATGGGCACTTCCAGATCTTAGCTCTGATGAATTGTGCTGCTATGAACATAGGGGTGCATATATCCTTTCTGATTGGTGTTTCCGGTTTCTTGGGATATATTCCTAGAAGTGGGATCACTGGGTCGAATGGGAGTTCCATTTTTAGTTTTTTTGAGGAAACTCCATACTGTCTTCCATAGTGGCTGCACCAGTCTGCATTCCCACAGCAGTGAAGGAGGGTTCCCTTTTCTCTGCATCCTCACCAGCACTTGTCGTTTGTTGATTTGTCGATGATAGCCAGTCTGACAGGTGTGAGATGGTACCTCATTGTCGTTTTGATTTGCATCTCTCGGATGATTAGTGACTTTGAGCATGTTTTCATATGTCTGTGGGCTTTCTGAATGTCCTCTTTTGAAAAGTGTCTATTGAGGTCTTTTGCCAATTTTGTGATTGGATTGTTTATCTTCCTTTTGTTAAGTTGTATGAGTTCCCTGTAAATGTTGGAGATTGGGCCCTTATCAGATATGGCATTGGCAAATATGTTCGCCCATGCAGTGGGTTTTCTTGTTGTTTTGTTGATGGTTTCCTTTGCTGTGCAGAAGCTTTTTATTTTGATGTCGTTCCATTTGTTTATTTTCTCCTTAGTTTCCATTGTCCTAGGAGCTGTATAGGTAAGGATGTTGCTATGACATATGTCTGAGATTTTGCTGCCTGTGGATTCCTCTAAGATTTTTATGGTTTCCCGTCTACGTTTAAGTCCTTTATCCATTTTGAGTTTGTTTTTGTGTATGGTGTGAGTTGGTGGTCTAGTTTCATTTTTTTGCATGTTATCTGTCCAATTTTCCCAACACCATTTATTGAAGAAACTGTCTTGACTCCATTGTATGCTTTTGCCTCCTTTGTCAAATATTAATTGAGCATAATGGCTTGGGTCGATTTCTGGGCTCTCTGTTCTGTTCCATTGGTCTATATGTCTGTTCTTGTGCCGGTACCAGGCAGTTTTGAGAACAGTGGCTTTGTAATATAGCTTGATATCTGATATTGTGATTCCTCTAACTTTGTTCTTCTTTCTCAGGAGTGCTGCAGCTGTATGGGGCCTTTTTTTTTTTTTTTTTAATCCCATATGAATTTTTGGAGAGTTTTTCTAGGTCTGTGAAATATGCTGTTGGTATTTTAATGGGGAGTGCATTGAGTCTATAGATTGCTTTGGGTAGTATGGACATTTTGATGATGTTGATTCTACCAATCCATGAACATGGTATTTTTATTCTTCCATTTGTATATGTCTTCCTCTATCTCTTTTTTCAATGGCCTGTAGTTTTCTGAGTACAGGTCTTTTACCTCCTTAGTTAAGTTTATTCCTAGGTATCTTAATTTCTTTGTTGCAATGGTAAATGGGATTGCTTTTTTAATTTCTCTTTCTGTGAGTTCACTATTGGTGTGTAAAAAGCCATAGATTTCTGGGTGTTAATTTTGTATCCTGCTACATTGCCGAATTCATTTATTAAGTCTAGTAGTCTTTTGATGGAGTCTTTAGGGTTTTCTATGTACAATATCATGTCATCTGTGAATAGTGACAGTTTTACTCCATTCGCAACCCGGGCCTGAGCCCTGACAGGGAATCAACTGTGACCTCCTGGTTCATAGGTCGATGCTCAACCACTGAGCCATGCAGCCAGGCTGGTCTGGTGCTTGAGTCCTCCTCCTGGCAACCCGGCAGGACCCATGGCCGGTTTCATTCTTCCCTGACCAGACCCTGGGTCTGTTCCTGTCTCTGAACTAACGGTGAGGAGATCAGGGCTGAGTGAGCCACTGGCTGTTAAAGTCTCACAGGTGCTCTGAACGCAGACACGGGCTTTGGCGAGAATAGAGTGGCGTCTGTGGACGAACTGGAGACAGTGGCTGTCGTGCGCTCAGGGTTCCTCTTCCACGGGAGGCAGCAGGGTGCTCTCTGGGCATCAGGTGACAGCTGCCGTGGCTTCTCCCCAGGACCCACTCACCCAGGACCCACTTGCCCAGGACCCACTTGCCCAGGACCACAGGGGGCTGCAGGCCTGGGCGGGGCAATAAGCTGGAAAGAAACTTCCCAGGTGGCTGCTGCGATGATCCCTCCCCCTGCCCCCAGCAGCCACGCTGAGTGACCCACCTCCCGGCGTCTTCCCATGAGACCACCTGGGAGAGATGGACCCGGGCTTCGGAGTGAGTGGGACAGTCGGGTCCGAGCCTCGTGTCTGCTCCTCCGCAGTCGCTTTTAGAGCCGTGGCCTCTCAGAACCTCCGCCTCCCCCTGAACCAGTGGGGACAAGAGGGGACCTGCCTCCTCGGGCGCCGGGACGGATGTAATGAAACTGCACCTACAGGCTCATCAGCACGTGACTCGTAGCAGGAGGTGCCGTGGCTGCTTATTGCTGTCATTCACCTGCCGTCCACACGCTCCCAGCCACACCCCGGCCACGGCGGCTGCCACAGTGAGGGGGCATCACCATCATTATTTCCAGGCAGGCTTGTCCCTGGGGAGCCCAGCGTGTCCCCACATCCCCTCCAGGCTCAAAAGGGCACCTGTGACGGGAGCAGGCACTCAGGGGGACTTCCTGTGTCATGGCCCAGGTCACGGTTAAGGATATGCACGATTTCTTTATCTCTGGCGTCAACTTTAAAAATAAATGAACGTGCCCGGCTGGTGTGGCTCAGTGGTTGAGCATCAGGGTTCCATTCCCGGTCAGGGCACAGGCCTGGATTGCAGGCTCCATCCCAGTGGGGGGCGTGCAGGAGGCAGCCGATCAATGATTCTCTCTCATCATGGATGTTTCTCTTTCTCTCTCCCTTTCCTCCGGAAACGTTTGCCGAACTCTCCGTCCGAGCAACATCACCTTGTGGATCCTGCCAGGAAGCGTGAGCTGTGACAGCAGACGGTGACCAGCACCCCAGGTTGGTGACCAGCACCCCAGGTCGGGAAGCAGCATCTCAGGTCGGGAAGCAGCGTCTTAGGTCGGGGAGCAGCACCTCAGGTTGACTGGGCTCACACACCTGCTCTGTGGGAAATCATGAAAACAACTGTTAACCAGGGAGCTGAGGATGAGTCAGGTGCACGCAACAGACTCAGGAACCCGTCTGGAGGGAGAAAGTGTGGCTTCAGATCTGAAAACTCTCCCAGGTCCCCACGGCTCTCGCAGCCCCGCCCCTGGTGCCTGCCTCTCTCCATGCCCAGCCCAGAGCCGTGGTCCTTGTCTCCAGGCAACTTTCTAAAAAGGCAGAACCCGCCTGGGGGCCGGGTGTGGGGGAGGGGCTGTCTGGGGCTCAGCTGGTGTTGAAATGAGCTGTTTCCCATTTGCCCCTCCTTACCCGGAGCTTTACCTCTCTATTTTCCTACCAGAAATGATTCTTTTATTTCAAATTATATAAAGAAAACTGGCAGGACAGTCACAATGTCAGAGCAGTTGGGCGATGCGTTTGGAACACGTTTATTCTGCAGCCGGAGCGGCTGGCCGGTGGGTCCCTCACTCCCCAGGTCGAAGCCGGCGGAGGAGCGTCTCTGGAGGAAAACACGTTCTGTAGCGAAGAGGGAAGGCTCATGGCTGGCACTGGTTTCGGGGAGACAGCAGTTAAGAGCCCCTGTAATGACCTGGCCCCAGGAGTTATGTTTGAATCCACTAGATCAGTGATTCTCAACCTTCTGGCCCTTTAAATACAGCTCCTCATGTTGTGACCCAACCATAAAATCATTTTTGTGGCTACTTCATCACTGTCATGTTGCTACTGTGATGAATCGTCATGTAAATATCTGATATGCAGGATGGTCTCAGGCGACCCCTGGGAAAGGGTTGTTCGACCGCCACAGGGGTCGCGACCCACAGGCAGAGGACCGCTGGTCGGAGGGAACAGGTTGTCCTGTAAAGGCCAGGACTGTGCAGTGGTCAGCTTCCGATGGGAGCTCCTCGCCGCCTCCTTCTGCAGAAAGTGCTGACTAACAAGCCGCCACGCCCTGCTTCCCGGAGGCTGGGAGCATCATCCCCAGGTTTTTTGAAGACAAACGGAAAAGCAAATTCAGGGATAACTGGGCATTGCCATGGCAACGGAAGGAGACTTGACCCTGAAACCTAAGGGCCAGGGAAGGGGCCGCCTCCTGCTAGTACGCTCTGGCCAGGTCATGTGGGCCTCAGGCTCCGCTTCCAACCTTAACAGATGATGGAAAAGCACCCGAAACATTAAGCGTTAAGGTGATATCACTGAAAACGTGCAGCCCTGGTTAGGTATAAAATGCGATCCTTTTAGAGCAGTGGTTCTCAGCCTTGGCTGCATGTTAGCATCACCTGGGAATCTTTTTAAAATCCTGATTTCTGGGCCTCATCCTCCGGAAATTCTGTTTCTTTGTTACGAATGCTGTGCCCCGCCCCCACCCCCCAAAGAAACAGAATTTCCGGAGGATGAGGCCCAGAAATCAGGATTTTTAAAGATTCCCAGGTGATTCTAACGTGCAGCCAAGGTTGAGAACCACTGTCTTAGAGGGTTTTACAAGGAGATTCATCATTATAAGTGAAAATAGATGCCTCAAACAGGCAGAAGAGATTGCCCAGTCATATTTAAGTCCCTAATCACGAGCCCTAAAATAGTTATGCCCCAGCAGATTCGATCCCAGATTTAGTCATTCTTTTCTAATCAAACACAATTATGTGAATTAAATGCTCTCGATAACTCACGGCAATTAGATCTCGCGGTGCACCTGGCGGCCTCCATTGCCAGCAGCAGAACAGCCAGGAAGCAGAGAGGCGAGTGGGTCTGAAACAAGGGAGAGAATGGAAATAGAGACGGGAAGGGAAGTGGACGAGACAGCCCTCAATTACGGAAAACCAGATGGAGGGAGAGACACGCGGGTCAGGGTCTGGGCACAGACAGCAGACAACCTTTCCACGTTCCGAAAGGACGGCAAGGCCACTGCACTAGAAATAAACCTGCGCTGGAGAGTCCGAGGTGAAGGGCACGTGCTTTGTTTAAAGGCAAGCGCCATGTCCCCAGGGTTGCTGATAGAGATTCGATTTACTTTCTGAGTTACATGGGAGCAAGCCCAGCAGCACTGCAGCCCTCCGTGAGCCACACGTTGGTTTCAGGAGCAAAGGACTCTGAATGGACAGCGCGAGGAGCTGCATGTTCGGAACAGAAGACAGTGCTGGTCCGAGTGGCGGCCCAGATTAAAGTGAAACTCAAGGGAAATGACACCAGGTTCACCTCCTCCCAGCGCCGTCTGATGCTCGCACTTGCTGCCCGCGACACGGTCAGAAGCCGCACAGCCCCAGGGACTCACAGGCTGACTTCAGGGCGGACTTTGCTTCCGCCCGGTTCTCTCGTCAGTCACACTTCTACACGGCACCACAGGCCTCCGTTTGTCCATCTGCAAAGTGGGTTTCCTGGTTGCCACCGACCGATTCTGATCTCCCATTAAAACCAGAGAGATGGTCATGTGGGGTGGGGCTCGCATACCCTACCAGTCGGGTTGGTGGGCGCTCAGAGCTGGCTGCAGTCAACTTAGTGTGGCATTTCCATGTGCACACGTGGAGGGCAACTTCCTACCTACGGCCAATCCATTGGTTCAACCAGGACATGCTTTCAGCCCCTGCAGGCTGAGGGCCACAGGCTGTGTCCCCACCATTCCTGCCCCCCGCCCCCGGTCTCAGCTGCCCAGTGGGCGCCATGGAGGGTCCATACCCCCACCGAAGTTAGCGTGGAGGTCCCTGCAGTGTTGCAGCTACGCCCTGGTCAGAGGGACAGTCCTGGGGCAGGAGAGACAGACAGACTTGCCCCAACAAGAGGAGACAGGAAGAAAGCTGATCTGCCAACCAGCCCCCAGGGCCTCTCTAGCACCCCGGGAGGAAGAGGAAGAGCCAACCACAGAAGGACCAGGTAGAGGAAGCAGGTAGACAAAGGCCAGCAGCAGAGAAGAGAGGCGTTACCCTGGCGGGCTCACCCCCAGGAGGCCGGCCTGCTTCCTCGCTGCAGCCCCAGGGTCGGGAAGGCAGTGGCCTCCAGCTGAGCCCGCCCCAGCCTAACAGGTGCTCTGTGAACACGTGTGGTGAGGGAGGACGGATGGGGGTGTGGGGGTGGGCATGGCGGGGAAGACAGATTCGACCCCGGGGCCCTGGGAGCCCCTTGGTGTTAAAAGCATTAAGGAGACTTTTACTGCGTCTGACATGCTGTTTTAGAAAAACAGGGACTGTTCAGGGACAGACCATTTCCCCACGTTTAAAAATCGATTGTGTGTTGTTATCAGGTCCTTGAATCACTAACGTTCGCATGAAGGCACCGACTGCCGCCTGTGGAGGTTGAATGACCTGATGCACGTGGACCGATGCCAATCAACCTCGACAAGAACAGCACCAGGTAGCGGAGTCCTGAGGGGCCAAGAAAGCAGAGACCCGCGGATCCCTCAGTCACAGACACCGTGACGGCTGCTCCGGTGCCCTCTCTGCCTGGCTTTCAGCCGCGAGCGCTCAGCCAGAAAACACAAGACACCAAATAAGGACCCACTGCCATTTTACTGGAGGGGAAGTTGGGGCAGGAAAGGGAAACGTCCCGTAAACGTGAAATGTAGCCTGACTCCTACAGGGAATTGACTTTCTGACGAGAGGGAGACTCGTGACTTCTCTGCTCGCTCCTGCGATCCCTCATGCACGTGGGCAGATGTGCGGAGCTGGGCACCGAGGGAAGCCAGGTGTGACCGTCTGATCAATGTGCCTGGAAGCCGGGGCACTGGCTTCACCCTCAAAGTGCATCCCTCAGAGGGAGGGGCCGCCTTCGCAGGGATCCGCCGGCTTGGTGTCTAGACAGGCCTGGAGGCGGGCCGTGGTCTGTGGCAGTCTCTCCCCTCCACCCGGGGTGCCTCCCTCTGCCCCCTCTGTCCCCCCCTCCCCACCGGTGTGAGGCTGAATGGCTGGCGTTGGACCAGGAATGGCCAGGCCAGGGGAGGCTGGGAAGCCGGCTGCCTGAGGGTCCTGCAGGTAGTGAGTATGGATTCGGGGAGTCGCTGCTGCCGCACTTGAGGCCCCCACAGAGCAGGCCAGTGAGAGAAGCAGGACGGAGGGAAGGAGGCTGTGCTCCAGGCCGGCACCTGGCCGGGCTTCCGATTGGAGTCACCTGGCGACTTCAGAAAGGGCTGCTTTTCTTCGGCTCCTGTGACTCGCCAGGCCTGTGGCCATGACTCACACAGAACATCGTGTGGTCGAACGGCATCTGGCAGCCAAGCGACAAAAGACATGCCTTCAGTGTGTGAAAAGCACAGACAGTGGGCAGTGCCTTTTATCCATTACAAAGGTTAAGTTTCTGTATTTTAAAAAAATTTCAAAAAAAAAAGGGGAGATTAAGTTAGGAAACTTTGCAAATGCTTACATCTGATTATTGAGTGGGAAAGAGGAGAGTAAAATAGTTCTTATAGTGTGACCTCAGTTTATAAAAAATAAAACAGATTAATTTCTAAAGGAAGACAGTCATTTAAAAGAAGCCATTCTTACCAGTGATCATAAAGGGTGTCCCAAAATTCAAATCTTGCGTGAGCATTAACAACAACAACAACAAAAATTAAAAGCCTAATTTTACTTGGTTTATTGAATCAGATTCTAATATCTGTTGCCCTTTGATTTCAATCCTTTCAATTTGATTAGCATTACTAAGTACCAATTATGGCCCAGGAGCAGGGACAATGAAGACCAAGGCCTTGCGTACGTGCCAGCAAAGCTGTGGAGGCCATTTACCCGATGTGCTATTCCATACATAACCCTAGACTGTATGCTTTATGAATCAATAAAAAATTTACAATTTTTAATTATAAACCTGTGTTTTCTATCAAAATTACTTCTTGCGTGAATTTTGGGACACGCTCAATAATTAATTTTTTGTATTTATGCTTTTCTGAAACTTCCATATTTTCTGCAATAAGCATTTATTTATTTTGTAATTTAAAACATTTAATAGTATAAAAATATAACTATACTCCTGTGAATTATTTTTAAGAAATGACTTCATAGAATTAAAACCAACTATAAGCACAATATTTACTGTAGCTTTATCTTTGCTATTTTTTTAAAAAAATGGGATAGCTTAAATATCGGACAGCAGTGGAATAGCTAAATAACTTGTATATCCACTCTACCAAATATTGTGAAATCATTCAACCGGTAATTATGATCAGATTTAAATAGTGTAAATATGATTCTGATAGACTGTTCAAATAAGAACTGAAGATGTACGTGTATTAAGCTACTACGTAAAACATGTCTTCATTTGGCAAGAACTGGGAGAAATGTGTAAACACAAAAATAATTACATTAGCGAATGAAGAGTATGGATATATTTTTTAGGTTCTTATATTGTTCTTCATGTTGCAGAAGAGTCCAATGAGATGGTCTCGAAGCGAGCACTTTCAGCAAAGGTCAGGGCACTGGGACCCTGCACTGTCTTTTCCTGGCATCCGGGCTGCTTGATTCCGTCTGTCCACACTCAGGCCTTGCTCTAGGGCATGTTTGCATCACGTCACTAGTCTTGAGTTATATCTTAAATTACAAGTTGGTCGGTCACCTGCCCTGGGTAGAAGCCAAGTATGACACTCAGAGATTCAAAGAAACAGTGGCAAATTGGCAATTATTTTTAGTTGCAACAATTAGAGGATTCTGTGAAAGAGTGGACAATGGAATTCTTAAACCTGTGAGAATGTCTCACAATCTATTTCCCCCAAAGTCCAAGCTTGTTCAGAGGAGAAATCAATAGGATCATTTTTTTCCCTAAGAAACCATGATCACATATCAGATGCAATCTGGTTAGGTTAATCGGATTTAGGAAGTGCTGTCCATGAGTAACAATGTTAAGACACTGTTTATTTGAACTAACAAAATCTGAAGGGGAAACCAAACTGGAGAAAGTCCTCAGTTTGAATAAAAGAGTCAATAACGGGGTACGCACACCCAGGCGGAGGCTAAGTGGCCCCAGGAATGAGCTATGCTGGCAGGTCAGTCGTGTGGCCATCCTCCTGGGTAGTTGTGGTTATGCGCCAATGGGAGAAGGGGAGAATGAATGTTGGGAGCCATTTAGCAATCGGTGGTCACAGGAGGCACCGAAGAATTTTAAGAGGGAGTGATACGTTTAGGTCTGTGGTGTGGGCATCTCGGTGGCCCCAACACATCAGAGGGAAGGGTGTGGAGGAGGGAAGGTGGACAGCAGGCAGGGAGCAGCCAGGGGGTGCCGTGTCCAGAGAACAACTAAGAGCCAGACCCCTTCACCGTCTTTAACTGAGTGGATATTGCAGGTGGTCCCCGAGGAAGCTGTTTTATAAGAGCGGTAGGTGGACACAGGACCCGGGGGACAAAATACCAATATGTTGCCCCTTTTGTGGACCGAGGACCTACATGTGTTAGGGGAGAACCAGACCTCTGTTGGAAAGTGCTGCAGGGAAGGGATAAAGGAAGCGATCTGAGCAGAGGAAGGCGAAGAGGAGAAACTGCAACATGAAAGCTCTTCCAACAGGCAACCCGGCACCTGGCCTCGGGAATAATGCTATTTCTCTAGTATTTCCAAACCAGATGTGGAATGTTCTCCACACTTAGAAATTTTTATATTCAAGCCCTTCATCTAATTCGCTTTCTCCATTGCATCCAGTTCATCCCACTCCCTCCTGTCCTCTGTGACCTACAGGAGCAGCGCTGCCTGGCACTGGTGTTGCCCAGAGTTAACTGGCCAAAGGCAGAAGGGCTACCTGGGCCTTTGTGGCTCTTCTTTTCACGATTTCCAGCAAGATACGGAGGCCTCGGCAGTCTCAAACTGGAGAGAACAGGCGTGACTGGAGGGGAGCACACTTCTTCGCAGGCCCATCCCAGGCACTGCCGCAGACTCTCAGGGCTGCGGAACCCTCAAGGGGCGGAACCTGAAGGAGGCGGAACCTGAAGGAGGCGGAACCGGGAGTGGCGGACAAGGTCAGGGATAACCAGGGGTGGTGGAATCTTGGAACCGGCGGAACCAAGTGGCGACGCCCACGGAGCCGCCCGGACTGTGTTGGGAGCGGAAGTGCAGAGGCCCCGGTTTCCGGATTGCCGGTCTGCCCCGAGCGCCCGGGCTGCCGCGGCGATGTTGCCGCTCACGGTGAATTTCAAGGTGTCGGCCCGCACCCTCACCGGGGCCCTCAGCGCCCACAACAAGGCGGCAGTGGACTGGTGAGGGCGCCGGGCCCCGAGGCCCGAGCTTGAGGGGCGGGGAGCAGCCGCGGTGTCACCCGGGTCCGTTCGGCCTCGCCCGGACGGGGTGCCGCCCTCCCTCCGTGGAGAGTTTCTCTTCGCGCTGGTGGTTGTCGCTCTAAGACAGCGGCTCTCAACCGCGGCTGCACATTGGAATCTCTGTAAAATCCTGGTTCCCGGGCCTCATCCTCCGGAGGTCCTGTTTCTTTGTTGCTAACGACGAGGCCCGGGAACCAGGATTTTACGGATTCCCGGTGATTCCAGTGTGCAGCCGCGGTTGAGAGCCGCCGCTCTAGGGCGGTAACTGCCTCGTGGGGCGCGTGTATCTGCCCCGTCCTTTCTCGCATCTTTGTTTCTCTGCCCCACACCCGCCGGAAACACCCCATTTCCCTCCCCCCCGCGGCCCCCTCCGCTGACCGGCCTGGCCGCTCTCCCGAGGCCGCCCTCCCTCCGCTCTCGTCCCTGCCCCCGACCTCCATTCATCCGCAAAGCGCCGCCCGTGCCAGACCCTGCACTCCCGCCGCCTTTTCACGGTGAAATGTCGCTGCGGCTCTGACAGCGAACAGGTGACCTGCGGACAGCGGGCTGCCCTGGCGGAGGTGGCTGGGGCCTGGCCAGCGCTGCAGCCTCCCGGCCGGTGCCGCCAGTTCCCCGGTTGGAGGACCGGGACTGATCGCAGACGTCCCCGGGCCTGGAGGCCGCGGAGTGGAGGAGGCAGAGGAGTGGAGGAGGCCGCGGAGTGGAGGAGGCAGAGGAGTGGAGGAGGCAGAGGAGTGGAGGAGGCAGAGGAGTGGAGGAGGCCGCGGAGTGGAGGAGGCAGAGGAGTGGAGGAGGCAGAGGAGTGGAGGAGGCCGCGGAGTGGAGGAGGCAGAGGAGTGGAGGAGGCCGCGGAGTGGAGGAGGCCGCGGAGTGGAGGAGGCAGAGGAGTGGAGGAGGCCGCGGAGTGGAGGAGGCCGCGGAGTGGAGGAGGCAGAGGAGTGGAGGAGGCCGCGGAGTGGAGGAGGCCGCGGAGTGGAGGAGGCAGAGGAGTGGAGGAGGCAGAGGAGTGGAGGAGGCCGCGGAGTGGAGGAGGCCGCGGAGTGGAGGAGGCAGAGGAGTGGAGGAGGCCGCGGAGTGGAGGAGGCAGAGGAGTGGAGGAGGCCGCGGAGTGGAGGAGGCCGCGGAGTGGAGGAGGCCGCGGAGTGGAGGAGGCCGCGGAGTGGAGGAGGCAGAGGAGTGGAGGAGGCAGAGGAGTGGAGGAGGCTGCGGAGTGGAGGAGGCAGAGGAGTGGAGGAGGCAGAGGAGTGGAGGAGGCAGAGGAGTGGAGGAGGCAGAGGAGTGGAGGAGGCCGCGGAGTGGAGGAGGCCGCGGAGTGGAGGAGGCCGCGGAGTGGAGGAGGCAGAGGAGTGGAGGAGGCCGCGGAGTGGAGGAGGCCGCGGAGTGGAGGAGGCCGCGGAGTGGAGGAGGCAGAGGAGTGGAGGAGGCTACGGAGTGGAGGAGGCTACGGAGTGGAGGAGGCAGAGGAGTGGAGGAGGCTGCGGAGTGGAGGAGGCAGAGGAGTGGAGGAGGCTGCGGAGTGGAGGAGGCAGAGGAGTGGAGGAGGCCGCGGAGTGGAGGAGGCCGCGGAGTGGAGGAGGCCGCGGAGTGGAGGAGGCCGCGGAGTGGAGGAGGCCGCGGAGTGGAGGAGGCCGCGGAGTGGAGGAGTGGAGGAGGCCGCGGAGTGGAGGAGGCCGCGGAGTGGAGGAGGCAGCGGAGTGGAGGAGGCTGCGGAGTGGAGGAGGCTGCGGAGTGGAGGAGGCAGAGGAGTGGAGGAGGCTGCGGAGTGGAGGAGGCAGAGGAGTGGAGGAGGCTGCGGAGTGGAGGAGGCAGAGGAGTGGAGGAGGCAGAGGAGTGGAGGAGGCAGAGGAGTGGAGGAGGCTGCGGAGTGGAGGAGGCTGCGGAGTGGAGGAGTGGAGGAGGCCGCGGAGTGGAGGAGGCCGCGGAGTGGAGGAGCAGAGGAGTGTGGCCTCCGGGACACCGGACAGGACTTGCTTTGTCCCTTCTCGCGCTCCTTGCGCACGCGCGTCTCCTAGAGCCTTTTTACCAAATGAAACACGAATTTCCACAAGCGTTTTTTGAGCTCAGCCAGACCTCTTATTTAAATGAGATCATGTAAAAGGCTGACCTTGGGCTTAAATAATAAGGTTATTGGTGGTGATTAATACCCATTAGCTATAGCTGTCGTGTATCTAGGATGCCCCTTGCTCTGTGTTACCTGGGTTTCCACGTTGCTGTTTTGTAGGGGCTGGCAAGGTTTGATTGCCTATGGGTGCCATTCCCTTGTGGTGGTGGTCGATGCCAGCACTGCCCAGACGCTCCAAGTTTTAGAAAAGCATAAAGCTGATGTTGTCAAGGTAAGCCCGATGCCTCTTTGGCCCTGTAACCTGCTGTCTGTTCTACAGTGTTAAATATCACTACACTCTCATTAAGTCATGCGTATACATGTTGAGCAGCTTTTAACTATAACAATCTATTTGGGGTTCACCTACTCCTTCCAGCATATGACTTAACGTCCTTCCAGGATGAGCTATGAAATGCTGGTTCTGAGGTGACTTCAAAGCTGACGGGAAACACCAGTGCTATCATTTGCTGGGCCTCTCATTCATTATTAGTTCTGAGCACTTAGCATGTACCAAGGAGAGAGAGATGAAAGCCGTCCAACAGCTCCTGTCTAGCGAGGAAGATGAAAGCACAATAGGGTGTGATGAGTGAGCCGTGCGTAATCACTGTGGGGAGACCAGGGGCTGCATGTGGCCTAGCGGTCGGGCTCTGGGGAGGGTCACGGAAGTCTTCCTTCCAGGGCCCTCTAAGCCGCAGGTAGGCACATAAAAAATTTGGGGAGGAGCAGGGCGGGAAAGAGGACGAATATATACAAAGGGACGTAGGTGCCGACGGCTCAAGGACGGGACACACATGTTTAATTTCATCCAGCGCAAGTGTTTCCCTGACCCGCTTTCTTCTTGACGCCAGGTCAAGTGGGCTCGAGAAAATTACCACCATAACATCGGCTCACCGTACTCCTTGCGCCTGGCTTCTGCCGACGTCCATGGGAAAATCATCGTGTGGGATGTGGCGGCCGGAGTGGCTCAGTGTGAGATCCAGGAGCACGCCAAGCCCATCCAGGGTGAGGGAAGGCCGGCTCTGCTGTTGGCATTCATGTCCCTCCTTTAATCCCATCCCTTCCCACTTCCCTCTTGATTGTGTTCAGCCTGGTCTCTGGGTCTGAGTCTAGTTGGGTTTTTTTTTTATCCTTATTAATACACTTCTGGGCATATTTCCTCAAATCTCAGCTGATTTGAGGTTTGGTAAAATGCATTAATTTCAACATCCGCCTCAGTCATGCTTGATGAGAAAAATTAAGCTGCTACAAACAGTCTTGTAAATTAAGCTACAGGATAAGTAAACTTGGCCAAACTGCTATTTTATATTAGCCCTCGGTGCTTACTTTTCATTAATAGACATCAAAATTTTATTTTCATTTTTATGTAGATAATTTGTGTATTTGTTGTCTTAAAACCAATAAGAGTATGCTGTGAACTCAAGGCTTTGACTGATGGGCTGTTTTGAATGAGTGAATTTTTAAAAATGACAGTTTAAAAATATTTGTTGGGTACTGACTGTTCTAAGTGCTGAGCTAGATACTTATCTTGTTTATGGTTGTGAAAAAACATGAAACTGCAAAGCCCATTAAAAAATTCCTCAAAAACATTAGGAAAGCCCGGCACCAGAGGTCATGGCCGGGACAGTCTTTGACATAAAGTTTTAAGTATTGATTACTGCAAATAGCCTTGTCTTTTCTTTGAAGTAAGATTTCAGATTACTTGCCAATTTTGACCTTGAGATGCTGATGTCCACGCATCTAATTTTTATATAAAATTAACTTTCCTCTGCAGTCCTGACACATAGACACATACATGCTACACTGCGTGGGAGGATCGTTAAGATTATAAGGATTATGTAAAAAACAGCACACTACTAAATATCAAGGACAGTCAGCATGCCAGTGTTTTGAGGTGGGTGATCACTGAGCTCTCTGCCCTTGTCTGGTCTTTGCAGACGTTCAGTGGTTATGGAGCCAAGATGCCTCCCGAGACTTGCTGCTCGCAATCCACCCGCCAAACTACATCGTGCTCTGGAATGCGGACACCGGCACCAAACTCTGGAAGAAGAGCTACGCAGACAACATCCTTTCCTTTTCTTTCGACCCGTTTGATTCCTCCCATTTAACTTGTGAGTAATGGTTTCTGTGGAAAATGAGTTGAGATGTTTATCATACAGTTAACACTGTGTACATGTCACATGTTATGTATCAAAACTGTCCAAACGGCTGAGCAGAGGGGGAGACACCTCTGAGCTCCTCCTACAGGCGTGAAGCACAACCTGCAGCTGCTGATGCTGGCGCGGTCATAACCCATGGCGTTGGCAGGTGTTTGATACGTAGGTGTTTGATTCAGCAGCTGGACTCCACTGTGTTGAATCTGTGAATAGAATTAGATTAGCCAGAGAGAGAGTCGTGCTGTTACCAACTCAAATTTAATTAAACTTGTTTTTTTCTGGAACATTTAAAGAACCTGAGTTAAGTGTTTCATTTAATCTGACCAAATTCAGTCCTTCCTTTTTAAAAAAGCATTGTTCTAACCAGTGCCGTAACCAGATGCATGCAGGGAACAGAGGAAGCCCAAGGGAGTTTTTTTCCTGCAGAAGTTGCTTTTACCAACGTGCAAAGTAAAACAGGATAAATTAGGTTTTGTTTTTAGATATTTTTATGACTGAATTACTTAGAAAACATTTTTATCCAATTATCCAACAGATGTTTCTTGAGCTATTACTATATGGGAGGCCTGTTCTAGGGCCTAGAATATCTCTGTGAAACAAGGCAAAGACCCCTGCCCTCATCGAGTTTGCGTTCTAGTGAGAGGCAGGCAGGTCTAACCTCAGAGCGTAATGAATTGGTCACATCTAGTGTATTAGCGGTCACAGGTGGTAGAACAAAGTGAAACCGGAAAAAGGGAACAAGGGAGAAGCGGGTGGAGAGTGGCCGGTTGTGCTGGGCGGAGGCCACTGTTATTCTACTTTTACTCTAGATTTACAGAGAACAAGAACTCCCTGGACATCCTAAGATTCCATCTGAGGATCAAGAAGAAAAAGACACATATTTAGACTGAGTAGTTCATGATAATCATAAATTTATATCATCAAGTCAAATATTTGAACCTACCTAAGTGTGATAGGCAGAGCTTCATGTATATGTATATATAGGGTGTCCCTAAAAAATGTATACACACTTTGAATAATTATAAAGGCAGTGTTTATTAAAATACATTTCATTTTTGAAAAGTAATAGAATCTACATTGTGTGTATACATTTTTTGGGGACACCTTGTATATATGGGATTTTTGTGATTTTATATTCAAAAAAGTATTTAGATGTTGCAATTATATGATATAATGAGGGAGGGTTTTTAATGAAAGTCCGTGCACTGAATTTGAAAGAACAAACATTTGTTTTTTCTGCCAGGAACCTTCTCTATTTTTTTTTAAATATATTTTTATTGATTTCAGAGAGGAAGGGAGAGGGAGAGAGAGAGATAGAAACATCAATGATGAGAGAGAATCATGGACTGGCTGCCTCCTGCACACCCCCCACTAGGGATCAAGCCCGCAACCCAGGCCTGTGCCCTTGACTGGAATCGAACTCAGGACCCTTCAGTCCACAGGCCAACACTCTGCCCACTGAGCCAAAATGGCCAGGGCTCTGGTATCTTTTTAATATAAAACATTAATTTAGAATGCTGAGCTTGGAGGCCTCGGATGAATCGTAACGGGCCACCTGTTTCACTTCAACTTGGAGAACATTCCGTTATGTTATGACTGCAAACACTGCCAGTTCTGTACTGTTGAAATTATCGTTACCTTGCTCTCAAAATCATATTGGAGAAAACTGCTAAACTGGATTAAACTTCATTCGGGTTTGCTTCTCTCCATACAGTACTCACCAGCGAGGGTATTGTGTTCATCTCAGACTTCTCCCCCTCCAAGCCTCCCTCAGGCCCTGGGAAAAAAGTCTACATATCCAGCCCGCACGCTAGCCCAGCTCACAGCAAACTGGCTGCCGCCACGGGGGCTAAGAAGGCTCTTAATAAAGTCAAAATCTTAATCACTCAGGAGAAGCCTAGGTGAGTTACAGCGTGAAGCTAACGACAACATGCATCTGTTTATCGTCTGTTCTTGAAAAAATCAGTTTTGAACTTGTACTGTGATTGATTTTCTTCATCTCCCCCTTCCTCCTGTCCACTTTTGAATTTATAAGAGGAAAAATATTCTTTTTGTCTCTGCCCCTAAGCCGAGCCTCAGCATTTATCATGGCGCCTTTGTTTCCACTCGTGCCGACCCCCTCACCCCGCTGGTTTTTTCCTGGTTAACATTTTTGACTTCTGATATTTACTTTTGAAATATTGAATGAACGTTCTAACATTGTGGCCATTGAATATATTTGAAATTTGAGGACAAGATGTGGCTTTTTATTTTAAATAAATTTTCCTGACTTAAATGCTGTGCAACTCCTTGAGCTGTAGAATAAGGGTATTTTTCCTATGCATGTAAAGATGTTTCTCATACTGGTTAGGGCCAGGGTTCTAGAGGAAATTGTAGCTCTCCGGCTCGGAAGATTCTTCGATCTTGCTCAGATTTCACTCTCCCAATCTCTAACATAGCGTTTTAAGGGATTTCACAGGGTTGCTGTGAAGATTAATAGATGCAGTAATCTAAGTACTTAGCATAGTGGCTGATGCTTAATAAGCATTCACTTGGCAAATCTTAGCTATTGTTCATATCAGAAACTGCAACTGAATAAAATTTTATTTTACATAACTAATTTTATGCATTAGAAATAGATTTCTGTTTTCTTCATAGAGCCATGATTATACTTTCATTTTTTATTGCCTTGGCAGGTTTTTTTTGGCATTTATTTTAAAAGAGCCTTTACTTTTAATATGCTAAAATTATTCTATCTAGACTTTGTGGTAATTACCTGAAAAATATATGGTAAAATACAAATTGCTCTACAAATACATTTTTAATTTATATGTAAATATCATTTTTATATATTAATCTACAGGCTGGTTCAGTCCACTAATTTATCCCCCACCCTGTGCCAAAATAATTTAAGATAGCTCCTTAAATAGCTCATGAGAACTTTATTTTCCATTGATTCTGTCTCATAAAGAAATAATTATTTTGTAGTCTGAGTAGTTTTATAAGTTATGATTTATATATATTACATTTTTTCTCATATGAATCATGTTCACCTTGAGTTTAGGGGAAATGAATTATGAATACCTTCAAATAGAAGTGCTCTGTGTTTTCACATACATTATTATGTTTTGATCGTGCTACAGTCCTGGGCAGTAGAACTGGTCCCATGTTATAAATGAAGAAATTGTGTCTCACATTGTTTTGTTACTCAACTCACCCAAACAGGAAATGGCAGTGCCAGGCGTTTCATGCAGCCCACATCCCTCTCTAGTCCTCTAATCTAACTTTATTTTAAATTTCAAAACCTTTTAATAGTATTTTTATGTAGAAAATAGAATATAACTATATGCTTATTCCTATTGAAATATATTTATTATAAAAAGGTTATGGCTAAGTATAAGCAATGATCACAGATTACTAAAATGCTTTGTTGAGACTCTTTAACAATCTTTTAAAATCCTCATGGATTTCGTCTATTTCATTTACACAGAAGAAAATGCTATGATAAGTGAGTAAATTGCCCTACTTTGTTTCAAAAAAGATTTCAGGCAGCTTAAAAGGAAAAGAATCGAAGCTGGTGTAGCTCAGTGGTTGAGTGTTGACCAATGAGCCAGGAGGTCAAGGGGCCTGTGCCCAGGTTGTGGGCTCGATCCCCAGAGGGGGTGTGCAGGAGGCAGCCTGTCAATGATTCTGTCTCATCATTGATGTTTCTTTCTCTCTCCCTTCCTCTCTGAAATCAATAAATATATTTTCTTTAAAAAAGGAAATGAAGACAGAGTAAAATATATGGTAAAAGAAAATATGGTAAAATGCAAATTGCTCTACAAATACATTTTTAATTTATATGTAAATATAATTTTTATATATTAATCTACAGGTTGGTTAAGCCTTGCCCAAGGCCACACACAGTCCACTGACCAGTGTCCGTCGTTACTCTAAACGTTTTGTTTTATCCGGAGTCTTGATTTCAGCATCTGTTTAGTACTTCTCATTGCAAATAAAAATAAAACTGCTATCCTATGAATGCCTAGTATATCATAGACTTAACCTGTCATCTTATATCATAGACTTACTACTATATATTTTTCAACATTTAGAAACATATCTCACTCAGCCTCTACAATATTATTGTCATAATTTGGGTTTTGGCACGTGGTGGAGGTTTAAGTTTTAGATACTCGCCTCTGTTGGTCATTTCATAGACAGTTGTACATTCTCATTGACATTTTTTTAAAAAAATATATTTTTATTGATTTCAGAGAGGAAGGGAGAGAGAGAGAGAGAAACATCAAAGATGAGAGAGAACCATTGATTGGCTGCCTCCTGCACGCCGCCTACTGGGGATCGAGCCCACAACCTGAGCATGTGCCCTTGACTAGGATCGAACCTGGGACCCTTCAGTCCGCAGGCCAATGCTCTGTCCACTGAGCCACACCGCCTAGGGCTCTCACTGACAGTTTCATGTGGAAAGTACACAATGCAGCTCTTGAGTAGCTTTACTGATGTGAATAAATCTTTGACTCCTTTCTTAGTGCCTAAAGCACAGCTTTGGTTGTTTTAGTGCTGAGTTCATAACCCTCAACGACTGCCTGCAGCTGGCCTACCTGCCTTCCAAAAGGAACCACATGCTGTTGCTCTATCCCCGCGAGATCTTAGTCCTGGACCTCGAGGTGAACCAGACCGTGGGCGTGATTGCAATCGAGCGCACGGGCGTTCCGTTTCTGCAGGTATCGGCATTTATCTTTGCCTTCCCAGAAGTCGGGGGTAAGGGAAGAGTCTAACCATACAAAGGGCCTTAGTTCGACTCTCTCTTTTTGTTTATTAAAAATTAACAATGTTGTTGTACATTTCTTATTTTCTTACACTTTTGATTGACTTGATGTATCCTAGAAATTCTTCTGACTGATCTGGAGATATTTACCGAACTATTTAAGTTACATGGATGAAGGCAAATTTTTATGATTATAAATGGATTTTTTAAATGTTCATTTAGTTTTAAAACTTGGGAACTATGTAGTATATTTTTGTGTTTGTTTTTTTCTTTTAGCCTATATCCTTTACATATGAACTTTTGAATTCCACAGTATATACTCTTTAATTTATTTTGTTTTAAAAAATAAATCATCTGTTTAAAGGTAATACCCTGCTTTCAGCGAGATGGTTTATTTTGCCTACATGAGAATGGTTGCATAACTTTACGTGTTCGAAGATCTTATAATAGTGTTTTCACCACTTCAAACGAGGAACCAGGTGAGTTTCTGTCTACAGTAACGTTAATTACTTTTTCTCAGAATTATTTTGTAAAGCAAGTACCAGCCAATCTTAGCGTTAACGAGAGTCCTGGCCTTGAGAAAGTAGAATGTGTTACGCTGTGAGGCCTGGAACGTCTCCCGGTTACGACAGTGCCCCGGCGTACCACACGGAGCAACCGATGGGTCGCTCCTTGATGGCTGCCAGGGGCCGAGTAGGTGTGTTCTTCTATGAGTTTTTCTTTAGCATGAGCCCAGCCTGGGGGGCACATTTATTACTCCCTTGACCTTTCCTCTGCTTCAGGAGTTGCCCTGGAAAGTGGCAGGTAAGTAAGGCCCGAGGTCGTTCTGTTGTCAGACTCAGTCTTACCCTGGAGAAGAACAGTTCTGTTTTGTGACGTCCTGTACTACATAAAGTTGAGAGTAACGTTAACATCTTTTGTAAAGTACAGTTATTTGCAGGCTTATAACAGACATGTAAATTAGGATGGTCTGTAGTGCACTGTTCATGATGTAATCATATGTCACCGTTCAGAGCCTTTTCTTTATTTTAGAAATATTAAAAAACAAGCTATCTTTTATATATATATATATATGTATGTATATATATATATATATATGTATGTATGTATATGCATGTATTTATTGATTTCAGAGAGGAAGGGAGAGGGAGATAGAAACATCAATGATGAGAGAGAATCACTGATTGGCTGCCTCCTTCACGCCCCCTGCTGGGGATTGAGCTGGAAACCCGGGCATGTGCCCTTGAACAGAATCGAACCCGGGTCCCTTCAGTCCACAGGCCGACGCTCTATCCACTGAACCAAACCAGCTAGGGCAAAAAAACAAGCTATCTTGATTATAATTGTCACTTTGGAAATGAAGCTTGGTGTAGACAATCAATAAGGTAATTATCTGTATATTCTGATGAAATCGTTGAAAGAGAAGCCATTCTTGACAGATTTTCATTAGTGAAGGACTGATAACCTTCTTAGTGGAGGTTTTATTTAAATTAAAGGAATTACGAGTGATAGTGATGTGGTTGCTTCCTGATGTTGACAAGAAGGCACCACTGTGTTCAGATGCAGATCCCGTCCAGGAGCTCACCTACGACCTTCGCAGTCAGTGCGACGCCATCCGCGTGACGAAAACCGTCCGCCCCTTCAGCATGGTGTGCTGCCCCGTCAACGAGAACGCTGCGGCCCTCGTGGTGAGCGACGGCCGGGTCATGATCTGGGAGCTGAGGTCTGCCCTTTGCAGTCGCAGTGCACGGAACAGGTCAGTCAGTCAGTTGGACTGTTCCTCTGTTTTCTGTTTGTTTGTTTTAAAGATAATAAAGTATTTTAAAGTGAAAATTCAGACTTTATGTAAACCTGCTGGAGGTATTTCACTTGTGGGGGAGGAAAGTTGAATGCCATGACCTGAACTTGTGGTTGGTGAGTTGCTGGCATGTGATGCAGATTTTACAGTCTGTGAAGCAGCTAATGACCGTGTCCTTGCAGTGGCTCCGGCGTGTCGCCTCTGTACTCCCCAGTGTCGTTCTGTGGGATCCCGGTGGGGGTGCTGCAGAACAAACTCCCCGACCTCTCTCTGGATAACATGATCGGTGAGCTGCTGTTCTCTGACTTTCCTGTTGTGGATTCTTTCTAAAGGGCAAAACTAATAGTCTCACTGATTTGCAATTATAAAGTCAAAGCTAATACTTGAGAACACTACCATGTAGAGAGCCAGAGCTTTGTGCATCCCAGATACACAGTGATATTTCCTGGAGGAATAATAAAGAACTGAAAAGGGTTGGAAACAGTTATTTTAACTTGAAACATACATTGTTTTGTTTACATACTGGTGAGTCTTACTTTCAGATATTTATTTGCAGTTAAAATATTGCTTCCAACTTCTTTCATTATTATAGGGCCAGTATAAATTTAACGAAGAGTAAAGATTTGTGATTTCAAATATTATACAACTAGAAATTATAAATACTGTATGCCAAGCAATTTTGATGTCCTCTTCTTTTAAAATTGTAGCTATTGTTTATAAAGTATTTTCTGTATCATTATTTGTTCTTCCATAATGTAATTGAAAATCGCTATTATTTAGTAGGACGTTTTGTTGAAATGCTTGATAGATGATAAATAAGAAAAGTGCATTACCTTATTAATCTTTTTTATGTATTTTTAAAGTGATTGCAGAGAGGAAGGGAGAGGGATGGAAGGATAGCAACATCAATGATAAGTGAATCATTGATCTGCTGCCTCTTGCACGCCCCCTATGGGGGATCAAGCTCACAACCTGGGCATGTGCCCTAACGGGAAATCGAACCTTGACCTCCTGGTTCATAGGTTGATGCTCAACCACTGAGCGACAGCAGCGAGGTACTAATTAATTGTTTTAATCAGAGAGGACATTTATTGGTTGCTCAGTATTGGGTTAAGAGCTGTGCTGAATGCTCTGTAGGTAGACAATATTGTGTCCATTTCATGTTTGTGGGAACTGAGATCCCGAGAGATTTTACGAACTTTCTTAGAACCACACAGCCAGTACGTGGCAGAGCCGAAGGTGACCCTGTGCCCCTGGTCCGGAGCCTGCTCCTTGGCCGTGGCCTCCCGTCCTGGCTGCTCCACTGTGACCACAGCAGGGCCGGACCCTCCGGCCTCGGCTTTCTCATGGCTCCTGACGACGCTCTTATATCTCGGATTCTCCCTCTTACCTTCCAGGCATAAACCCATGTAAGGAGGTTTGGACACAGACTCGTTTTGCAAAATGCATTTTATCAGTAACACAATTTTCTGAGTTAATTGACCTTGTCTGCACATGATAAAAATATTGAATTGAAAGGAATTACAAACACACACAGGCACAGAACTAATTGGTAATATGAAAGACACTGGGATTTTATGCTGTTTAGGGATCTAAGCGATATAAATGACACTTTCAGGAGACAAAAGGATATAGATTGTGCACTAGTTCCTGACTGTAGTTGATTTAAAAGTATTAAACAAAGCTTTGTTACTTGAAAACATTTTAATTAAAACTTTTCATTAAATTTTTAATTTGGAATTCACTATGTACTTAATGATAATTGATAGCAGTTCAGTTAAATACAGAGGCCTGGTTTCTATTCGTTGGGTGAAGGCTGCTGCTTATTAAGGCCTTCCCTGCCCTGCAGCGAATTGCTGCTGTGGAAGGTGCTTGCAGAGATGTAGGTGCTTGCACAGACGTGCGGAAGGTGCTTGCACAGACGTGCGGAAGGTGCTTGCACAGACGTAGGTGCTTGCTGGCAGTTCTCCGGAGTCGCTGCGCTGTGCTGGGGGTGGTGAGCGTGCAGCTGCCTGTGAACTTCCCATTCCTTTGGATCCATCTTTTGTAACCACAAACTGATACTAACTGTAGGACTGACCCTAAGGGACCACTTTATGTGCGTTACATTGATGGCCACTTTTTTCTGTTTATCTCACGGATTTTAAAACAACGTCTTATTAAAAGAGCTTCGTAGCTTTGAAAGATTATATTCAGAGTCCTAGCACACACTCCTAGTATTTACATTTTCCCCTTAAACAGTATATGTAAGTGTGTATTCATATGTGCACTCACATACTCTTTACTGTAGTATTTTTGACATTTTAATCCAGTCATCACTAGTGGTTTATAGGAAGAAAGTTTGTTACCCTTGTTAGTAAACAGTATTGCTTTTGTTGTAGTCTTCAGATTCATATTTCTTACACTCGTTTTTAGTGGAGTCATCTTTAGTTGGAGACTTGGTTTCCTAAGTATGAATGTTATATCTGAAAGTTATGACATTTAATACCTAGCTCTTGACAGTTACAGGTTATATGTAATATACATTATTTTATATATTTACATATAATGGGTTTAATTGTAAAGCTTAAATTTTGTAAGATTTCTTACAGAAATCCAAGTGAGTTCTTGAACTTGTTGTGTGGGATTACTGATGCTGGGTGCCTTTTACCAAGTCATCAACAGAGTCACTCCACAGAAACCGCGTCCCCTTGATTTGTGTTTGGTGTGCTAATTCCAGGAGCTTTGGCTGAAACAGTGTTTCTTAGGAGACAGGTTGGCCATTCTGGAAGCACGCCCTGGAGTATCTGCCTCGAGGTGCCAGGCAGGGCATGGCAAGGCCCACAGCCAAGGGCAGGGCCGCCGTCCTGCTTCAGCCCACGGTGCATAGCTCACCCTCCGGACCTGAGTGTGCTCTTCTAGGCCCGCGGAGTGTTCCCACTGCAGATCGCATGCACGACAGTTAATGTACTGCTGTTGATTACCAATCAGGGCAAAGTGCGATTGCTGGGGAAGAACATCCCAAAGGCTCCATTCTGCAGGAAGTGCACCTCAAATTCCTGCTCACGGGACTGATTTCAGGACTGCCCGCACCACCATTTACTGTCCGTATGTGTCCCCCGTTGACCACAAAAAACATCAAGATGTATCAGCCATTGCTTGCAGTTGGTGAGTATTGGACCTGTTTGTGTTTGTTGGCTTGTTTATTAAGACATTTTTATGGATTTTTAGAGAGAGGGAAGGAGGGAGGGGGAGAGAGAGAGAAACGAGAGAGAGAGGGAGAGAGAGAGAGAGAGAAAGAGAAACATTGATTTTAAGAGGCAAACATTGATCGCTGCCTCTTGCGTGGGGATGGAGCCTGCAGCCCGGGCATGTGCCCTGACCAGGAATTGAACCGGCAGCCTTCTGATGCACGGGATAATGCCCAGCCCACTGAGCACACGGCCAGGGCACAGACCTGTTTTTAATTTGTCAGCATGTTTTATATTTTATAAGACTTTTAACTTCGTTAGTGACTGGAAAATCCTTGTTTATCTTTGAGAATAAAGAAGAAGAGGCTAAATGAAATTGTTCTTTTAAAGATGTGATTTGCTGGCTTCTGGCTTTCTTCCCAGGTCTATAAACGTGTGATTTGTGATTTTTTTTCTAAAATGAAAACCTGACCACATTTATTTTGTTGCTAGTATGTCTGAGAAATGCTAGTATGTCAGCTTAATGGCTGACATGTGAGTACTCACGGCTCATTTGAATATTGCTATTTGGCATTGTTTTTTCTTCCCATTTTTTCATTACTATCTTCTGAAAGTGATTTGAATTTTAAGGTTCAGTAAGATTTCAGAGCACACAAGATCAGGCACATTTTTGCTAGGAAAGAAGACAGAGAATTTTAATTTTTTTTATCACATAGCTTTGGTCCCTTTTATAAAAGAGAACTGTTGTAAACGATTGAAATCTTGAGAAAAGACTCATGTTGGAAAGATCTGGAATTCCCGCTAGGTAAATGCTCTCCTGTTTGGACAGGCACAGGTAGCGGCTCCGTCCTGGTGTACCACCTGACCAGCGGGCTGCTGCACAAGGAGCTGAGTGTCCACTCGTGTGAAGTCAGGTGAGTGTCCTGTGTCGCCGACATCACACCAGGCGCTCTGCACGGGGTGCTCTGAAGTGTGGCTATGCCACTGGAAGCTTTGCACAGTCAGTATTCACATCCAGCCGGTGGCTGCTCGACCAGGATGAGCACTGATTGCTGCCTGTGTAAGGGCATCCTGCAGGGGAGCATTGCCCTCACTTCCATTGCTGTGACTTAATGGTTTCTTCTGACCTTCAGGTATTTTCTTACTGGAAATCACTGTGTCTCCTTGTTGAGGTTTATCTAGCTGGTTTTTCATTTCTATAAAGATCCCATAGTAGGACTATTTATGAAAATTTGAATAAAGTCATTTTAATAGTTAATCTCATTTATGTTTTTGTTTAAGCACCATGAGGAAAGGACCAAACTCTCTAGCATTTTTAAATTTCGAGATGTGATCTGTTTTGTGAGTGCGCAGACGTAGTGAGGGAGGGCCAGAGTGACAGAGGGGTGTGTGCCTCTTGCTTTCTCTCTTCTCATAGCCTTGCTTTGCTGATTGTATGGCTGTTTCCCGTTGATGCCCGAGCAGGATGGACTGTATAATATAAAATTATTAAATTGCCAGTATTTTTGATGATCTTTAAACAAAAGTATACAGGAAGGCTGTTTTCTGTCCTCTGTACGTTATAGGTACCGGTCCCGTGTGTGTGCAATTCTTAGTGAACCTTAAAGCACGTTATTCTGTGTAAACGCATCTCTGAATGGGCAGAGGTTAGCCCTTCCGTGTCAGAGCTGCTGACGGGGACGGACGTGCTGAGGAGTTACAGGGCCTCCTTCTCCCAGGTGCAGTGCTCTGTGGTGCAGCCCGAGTGACTGTCCCCCCTGTGCTGCCCCTGCAGTGTCTCCCTGACACGGGCTGTGGAGCAGGATTGTCTCCAAAAGCTGCCTCTTCCTTCTCTCCTTCAGGAGTCCCTGCTGCTGACAGCTCCTCCTCCTTCCCTGCCCACAGCTCCCCTCTGACAGGCCTCTACCCTTCCCCTGTGGCAGCACCAGCTCTCACTCACCCAGCGCTTGCTCCCAGGCTTGGTGCTCACGCTCTGCAGGCATTCCTCCCACTGACCCTCCACTCAGTTCTCAGCGGGAGCCTGTCCTTCCCACTTCACTGTGAGGCCTTGGATGGTGTGTGCACCTGGGTGAGCAGGAAACGCTTTGACAAGAAGGTAAAAATTTGACTGGGCCAGGATTCATGTTAGGACTCTGGTCCAGGCTCCTGGAAAATCAAGCACATTTTACTTTTTTCTGACACTGAAATTTTTAATAAAGGCAGTAGCTAGTTCCCAGTGAGCTGCTCACTTCTTAAAGTAAGATTTGTTCTCCTGGCTCAGTTGGGTCCTAGATGTCAGTTAGTCCATGACTTACAGTTGCTATGGTAATACTACTGAGTGACACTGAAAGTGCTTAGAAACCGTTACCTCGGACTCCAGATAACTCTAGGGATACACTCCTCACACAGGCTGGTGTGAAGGATACACAGATCTGCACCCTTTTTCGTATGAATTCTCCCTCTTAATTGCCATTTTGAAGATAATTCACCTTTTATATTCAGAGATGGTACCAAAAGATGCTGACATCCTGCTGTCTCTGTGTTCAATTAATGCAATTATGGTATCGTCATTACAAGCCATTATGAAAATCTCACAGCGTGTGATAAAAACTGCCAGACTTATTAGCAATCAACCAGAACACTCTGGATATTCACATGCAAATTAAAGGCCAACTTTTAGAAAGTTGTTTTTCTACCACATGCTAAATGTGTTGTTTAAAACCACTTAGTCTTAAGTACTTGATCTCATGCACGCTCATGGCCAGGGATCACCCAGCTGCAAGTTGCCTCTGTGTGGGCTTTGAAAGCCGCAGTGTTTTAACTGTTACTTTACAAGTAGGCATTGAGCAGCTTGTGTGCCTGCAAACAGACAGCTGCAGCTCATGATCTGTTAGAAGATTCCTGGAAGTAGGTAAAGTGGATACATGTCGGTTTTCTTAGATTATTAGCTTGTGTCTTTGTCCAGTAGACTAGATTAACAATAATAATAATACTAGAGGCCCGGTGCACGAATTCGTGCATGGGTGGGGTTCCTCCGCCTGGCCAGCGATTGGGGCCGATCGAGGCTGATCAGGGCCAGCGGGGGAGGTTGGCTGTGGGAGCACACTGACCACCAGGGAGCAGCTCCTGCATTGAGTGTCTGCCCCCTGGTGGTCAGTGCTCATCATGGCAACTTAGGCTTTTATATATATAGACTAGAGGCCCGGTGCACAAAAATTTGTGCACTCGAGGGTGAGGGGGGTCCCTCAGCCCGGCCTGTGCCCTCTAGCAGTCTGGGACCCCTCGGGAGATAACAACCTGCTGGGTTAGGCCTGCTCCCGGGTGGCAGAGGGCAGGCCCAATCCCTAGGTGCAGCCCCTGGTCGGGCTCAGAGCAGGGCAGATTGGGAGGTTGCGATGCCACCCTCAGTCACGCTCAGGGTAGGGCTGATTGGGGGGTTGGGGCACCGCCCCCTGTCACACTCAAGGCAGGGTCGATGGGGAGGTTGCAGCACCAGCCCCTGTCACGCACAGAGCAGGGCCAATCAGGCGGTTGGGGCGCTGCCCCCTGTCACGTACACAGCAGGGCCCATCAAGGGGGTTGGGGAGCTCCCCCCTGTCATGCACAGAGCAGGGCCCATCAGGGGGTTGAGGAGCTCCCCCCTGTCATGCACAGAGCAGGGCCCATCAGGGGGTTGAGGAGCTCCCCCCTGTCACTCACAGAGTTGGACCGATAGGGGAGTTGGGGCACCGTCCCCTGTCACACACAGAGCAGGGCGGATCAGCGGGTTGGGGCGCTGCCCTCTATCACCCACAGAGCAGGGCCAATCAGGGGGTTGGGGCGCGGCCACTCTCACACTCAGGGCAGGGCCGATGGGGAGGTTATGGCTCTACCCCGTCACACACAGAGCAGGGCCTGTGGGGGGGGGGGGCGGTTTGGGGTGCCACACCCTGTCACACACAGAGCCGCAGGGCGATCAGGGGGTTTGGGCGCTGCCCCCGTCATGCTGATCCCGGTGCCGGGAGGCCTCACGGCTCCGCTGATCCCGGTGCTGGGAGGCATATTACTCTTTTACTATATAGGGTAGAGGCCTGGTGCACGGGTGGGGGCTGGCTGGTTTGCCCTGAAGGGTGTCCTGGATCAGGGTGGGGGTCCCCACTGGGGTGCCTGGCCAGCCTGGGTGAGGGGCTGATGGCTGTTTGCAGCTGGTCACACACCCTTCAGGGTGGGGGTCCTCACTGGGGTGCCTGGCCAGTCTGGGTGAAGGAATGATGGCTGTTTGCAGCTGGTCACACACCCTTCAGGGTGGGGGTCCCCACTGGGGTGCCTGGCCAGCCTGGGTGAGGGGCTGATGGCTGTTTGCAGCTGGTCACACACCCTTCAGGGTGGGGGTCCTCACTGGGATGCCTGGCCAGTCTGGGTGAAGGAATGATGGCTGTTTGCAGCTGGTCACACACCCTTCAGGGTGGGGGTCCCCACTGGGGTGCCTGGCCAGCCTGGGTGAGGGGCTGATGGCTGTTTGCAGCTGGTCACACACCCTTCAGGGTGGGGGTCCCCACTGGGGTGCCTGGCCAGCCTGGGTGAGGGGCTGATGGCTGTTTGCAGCTGGTCACACACCCTTCAGGGTGGGGGTCCCCACTGGGGTGCCTGGCCAGTCTGGGTGAGGGGCTGAGGGCTGTTTTCAGGCTGGGGGTGACTGAAGCTCCCAACCACTCCTTTTTTCCTTTTTTTTTATTTTTTATTCTGGGCCAGCTTTAGCTTTGAGGCTTGGCTCCAGCTCTTAGGCCTCCGCGGCTGAAAGTAGGTTTCTGGCCTTTGCATACAATGTTGCAATCCTGTTGGCTGAAGTCCGTCGGTATTTGTTACAATGTTTGAAACTGCAGGCTCAGAGGCCTTCAGCCGCAGGTGGGGAACGTTGGTTTCCTCCGTCACTGAGGCAAGCAAGCCTCATGTTAGTTTCAAGCTGCCTGGCTCCCGGTCGCCATCTTGACTGACAGTTAATTTGCATATCTCGCTGATTAGCCAAGGAAAGGGCAGCGGTCGTATGCCAATTACCATGTTTCTCTTTTATTAATGTAGACTAGAGGCCTGTTGCACGAAAAGATTTATGCAGTAGGCCTTCCCTTCCCCTGGCTGCCGGCACCGGTTTTCCTCCGGCACCGGTTTTCCTCCGGCACCCTGGACCCAGGCCTTTGCTCCGGTTGGAGCGGCCTTCAAGCCTTCGCTGCTCTGGCCGGAGCCGCCTTCAGTCTTCACTCCGCCACATTGCGCCTACGTATGCAAATTAACCGCCATCTTTGTTGGTGGTTAATTTGCATATCTCGCTGATTGGCCCATGGGAGGTGTAGTGAAGGTATGGTCAATTACCCTATTTGTCTATTATTAGATAGGATAGCCCAATACTATTTTCAGTATCAGAAATTATTAAAACAGTAGTTTATATAGGTATCAGAACATTGACTGGCTCAGAGTTGTTTTGAGGAAATGGAGTGATTTGTGGAAAGTAAAATGATCTCTGTTTTGTCTTTCAATAAATTTGCACACGTTCGTTTTATGTAATCCCAGGATGTCAGGGCCTGTCAGGAAGTGTGTGCTCCCCCCAGCACCACGGTTAGAAGTAGGCGGTGGCATCCATCCCGGATGGGTCCGCAGGCCCAGCTGGAAACCTTAGGGGTCAGAACCCCAGACGCCCACCAACAAGTTACATGGCTCAGTAGTTCGGGATCCTAGAGAACAAGCCTGGATGGAGTCGGAGAGCGAGCGGCTGCCTCCCCTTGTGTGTGGAGCTCTGTGCCCAGTGTCACCTGAGCAGTGGTTCTAATCCTTAGAGCAAGCACTGGGGTGCTTAGCTGTGTCTGACAAGAGTTTTCATCCTTTTGATTAATAATCCCCTTGTCTGATCGACTCCGAGGTCCAGCCTGATTTTCTTTCTCTGCAGTTGATCAGTAGGTGTGGGATGGATATACCGGCTGCTGCTGGAATCTGCTCAAAGGCAGCACGCCTGCTGCTAGAATCAAATAAAATCAAGTAACAGCCACCCCCGTTCTGTTATGTCTGAACCCTGGGACATCCTGTAAACCATGCGGCAAGCACTCCTTGAACATGTGTGGCACTGACATAAGATAGAAAGCGAGGCTTTTCTCAACCTCATTCATTTAATCTGAGGAATTTACCAACCGGGTGCAAGCGTGTCACGTGCCTGGTGAAACGCGCCGGCACCTCCCTTCAGAGAGAGAGGGTACGTCTAGGTCTAGAGCCGTTTCTCAGCAGCTGCCCCGTCCCCTTGTCCCCTTGTCCCCTTGTCCCCTTGTCCCCTTGTCCCCTTGGTGGTGCAGGCTTCCAGGCACAGCCCTGTGCGCCCTCGGGGCTTCAGCCTTATGTCCTGGAAGCCTCGCCTGCCCCGAGTGACGGACAGCCCGTTGGCCTCTGTGCACTCTCCTGCGTCCGCGGGAACGTGGGAGGACGGTTTGCGCGTCCTGCTGCATCAGAAGCTCAGTGGGGCCGCGGTTGTATCTTCCTCGTTCAAGCCGCATTCCCAGGCCGAGCACGGGCACTGGCATGTCCGGGTCTCAGCAGGTGTATTTTTTTAAACGGAGTGGCGAGCGGGCAGGCTGGAATTCGTGTCCAGCGACAGTGGCCTTCCTGTGCGGAGCCCCAGCAGTTCAGACGCCAGCAGTGAGGCCTGGAGAGCGGGCGCGGAGGTTTCTATGTCTGATGGAAGCCCTCAGACTTAGGGAGCAGAAGGAGTCCAACTGATTCTCCTCTTGTTCAGTCTGAGGAGAAAATGAGTTGGTTACACGTTTGGGGAAAGAGAAGCGGGAGACAAGGGCCTTTCCCAGCGGCAATTAACCAGGTTCCCGCCGCTGTGTCCCTGTGGGTGTGGTGAGTGTGTACCACGTGGGGAGGCCTCTTCCAAGCCTCAGGGCTCAGTGGGTGGTGTTTGCTTCGGGAATTTATGCCTCCTAACCAAGAATGTTGATAAATTTGATAAAATTCCTAAGTGGACTCAACTTTAAGCAGTCTGCACAGAATGTGTCCAAACCACTTGTTTTTAAGCAGGGAAATTCCCAGAAACCACTGCAGCGCGACTCCTTTACCGGATTTTAAGTTATTTTATTGCTGCTACCGATGCCGATAACCAAACTGTCTTGTCAGTATTGGGAGATAAAGTTTTAACTAGAAATAATTTCATATGTGTTGGAAATATATGGTACTTTAGGCTCTAATAAAAGGTTCTATTACTATTGCTAATTAATTAACTTGTATAATTTAGGTCTTGGGAAAAACTTACTTATCAAATAACTCTTTCAAACAGAAAAGGCATTAGATTAATCTGTGTTTAATTTCTCATTCTAGGGGTATTGAGTGGACGAGTTTGACCGGCTTCCTTTCTTTTGCTACGTCAACACCGAACAACATGGGGCTGGTGCGGAACGAGCTCCAGCTGGTTGACCTTCCCACAGGTGTGTGCCCGGGGCCTGGTGCGGGTGCGGTGGGCATGCTGGTCGGAGCCGTTGCCGTTCTGGACGCTCTGAGGCACTGGCCTCCCCGCGGAGCTCTGTGTGCTGGGTCTGTCCGCTCACGCCTTGCTGCTGTTCTCGCACAGTTGTCCTAGGGAAGACTCAGCTGCTTGAATGCAAATGGTGTTGCCACAGGTGTGTGATGGAGGGAGTGCCATTGGCCTGAGCAGGCAGTTTCATAAATACACGGCATCATTCTTCTTTTATACCGTGTTTTAGATAGCCGGAAGTACAGTTTTAAAATAAGTGCAGGTAGCTCAACTCTATTAGATTCTATTTCAGAATTTTGGGCTTTCAAGGAAACCCTTAAAAAACTTACAGGTAAGGATTGTTTCTAAATGATCAAATTTAAGACATTTGATAGTCTCTGGCTGACTAAATAGAGAGATTTAATTTGGGAGTTTAAAGACTTTACAATAGGAAACTTCCTGTAAAGTAACTTGTTCAGAATTGATAAAAACCTACAGCCCAAAGAATTTTAAAGTGAAAAATTTGGAACTAGAATAAGGTGAGGATTTCAAATTATTTTATAGCACATGCATTGATTTCAAAAAAGAATTTTTTTTACAAAATTGTGGTTTCTTTAAAACGCCATAGCAATATAAGTATACGTAGATGGCTTTAACCAATAAGATGCGTATGTGTGTGTGATGTGTGAGTAGTACATCAGGTATATTGCTGCTTCCTTATATTCTCCATGTGTATTTCCAAGATAGAGTTGAGAACACTAAGGTACCTATCAGAGTGTTACCAACCCCCAAGGACTTGGCGCCACCTGCAGGCCAGTGTTGCTCTCGCGTCCCTGGAAGCGACCAGGGTCCCAGATTCCCCAGGTGCCAACAAGCCCTGGTCTCTAGTCATCAGGTAGCCCGGATGAAATGGCGCTCTCTGGCGTCATTCACTAACACAAGCAAACAAACCAAAAACCCTGTCCACTTTTCCGTCGGCTCGGGTTCAGGACTTGTGATAACTTCATCTGTCTTACAGCCTGTTTCTGAGGAACGAATTCCTAAGGACTAGTTATTGGCTGTTCTAAGTGGGAGACTGGCGGCACGAGGAGCAGGGAGGCCTGCAGGCGTCAGTTGTCTTTAAATTGAGTATGTTTTCTCTTGATTGATGTGGATAAAACACTAGGAAGACACATTGGAATATATTTGTTCAGACATAAGGTACAATTTGCTTTTTTTTTTAAATCCTCACCTGAGGACATGCTGAGGGTTTGGGAGGGAGAGGCGGGGAGAAACATCGATGAGAGAGAAACATCCATCGGTTGCCGTCTGTCCTGGGGATCAAACCCCAGCCCAGGTGTGTGCCTGCCCGGAACCAGCGGCAACCCTTCGTGCACAGGGTGCCGTTCAGCCGGCTGAGCTGCTCCAGCTGGGCACGTGTTTTTAATTAGAAGAAGTCATTGGCTTCTTTGGCAGGTAACTGATTCCTGTCATTCCCCACTTTCAGTTTGTAGAGAACTTCTGATAGGAACCTGTCCGAATACGTCAGTTGGGTATTTTGCAGCTGGAACAAGGACTCTTCAATACCTGTCCGAGCTTTTCCCCACTCGTTAGTATTTGTGAGTGTGGGGGATGTATGTATTCCTTTGAGTGTACAGTAGTTTTACAGGGACAGTTGCTCTCCTGTCATGCCTTTAAACTTTAGAAATTGATATTTCTAAATTTCTAAAACTAAATCATTGAAGGACACCACAGCAGAAATATAAGAAACTATAACAAGTGAAGATACCTTTTTATAAAATAGAATTTGAATATAAGGAATATATTATTGGTCTTTAACTTGTAACACTTTTGAGAATGTGGTTGGAATTTGATTAGACACAGAAGCAGAGGGGAGAATAGGGCTGCGCGGGTCAGAGTGCATGGCGTAGCTCCTCGTTTCCTCTGGCTTGCGGGCCGTTGTTTCACGTTGTCTTTAATGTTTTCCATTAAAGGCAGGAGCATTGCCTTTCGCGGAGAACGAGGCAATGACGAGTCGCCCATCGAAATGATTAAAGTGTCTCATTTGAAGTAAGTATCAACCTAAAGACCCCTCTGGTGTTACTGCCGTGGAATCTCAAGGAATCTCTGTCATCTCTAAGAGTGAGAATGTGCTAAGACCCTTAGGGGCTCTCTTCATGCTAGCAAATGGTGACATGCAGCCATATCAAAGGAAATAATTTGATCACAAAATTAATTTGCTATCTCTTTTTTAAAATATATTTTTATTGATTTCAGAGAGGAAGGGAGAGAGAGAGAGAGATAGAAACATCAATGATGAGAGAGAATCATTGATTGGCTGCCTCCTGCACGCCCCACATTGGGGATCGAGCCTGCAACCCAGGCCTGTGCCCTCAGACTGGAATGGAACCCAGGTCCCTTCAGCCTGCAGGCTGAGGCTCTATCCACTGAGCCACACCAGCTAAGACAAGTTGCTGTCTCTATTTCTCTACTTCTACAGAGATGAGGGTATTTGTGTGGATCGTATTTTATTAGGTGGTAAAATCAGCAGCCCTGTTTTGTTCTGCTGCAAATTGACATAAATCCTGCCGCCCACTCAGAAAAGGCAATTTGTTAAGTGATGAAATTCTGTTGTACTTCCACTTCATGGTGGTTTATTAAGGAAAGAACTCACTTCCTTTATTTGTAATTTATACCCGTTTTAACTCCAGGACATGTCTGAGTTTTTTGTTCCAAGGGAACTATACAGCAGGATTATTAACCATAAAGACTAAACGAAAACCGAAAGACCAAAGACAGAATAGTGAACTCTCTAAAATAGTTTTCAAAATTACTGAAGCTTTCCTAGGACCTTTGCATTTCCGTGTAAACTATAGAATCAGTTTATCTGTTTAACCAAAAAAGCTTTAGATTGGGGTGGCGTTGAACCCATAGATCCTGTGGGAAGAATTGACACCTTATGTTTTGTGATTCATGAGCGAGGTGTATCTCTCTACTTACTGAGGTTTTCCTTAATGTCAGTCATCAGTGAGCCACCTTGCCATTCCTGAGTGAACTCCACTGGGATATGACGTGTTACCGGATGTAATTTGCTAATTTTTAATAAATTCTGGTTTGATTTGCTAGTATTTTATCAGAGATCTTTGCATCTATGTTCATGAAGGGCATTGGCCTGGCTCTGGAGTGAGGGGGGGTTGGCCTTGTAGCTGCATTGGAAGGCTTCACTCCTCTTTTACTGCACGAGTTTGTGTGGGATTGATCATCATTTCTTCCTTAAAGAGGAATGCACCAGGGGAGCGCTCTGTATCCACGAAGGAAATTGAATGTAACTTATATTACAGGGTGAGGCAAAGGTAGGTTCACAGCTGTTCATATGGGAAGTCCTATATGATAAAGAGCTAGTAATATGCTAATTAGACCAAACAGCAGAACGACCGTCCGGACAACTTCTGGGTGAGGCCGAGGCAGCTGGGGCCCTGAGGGCCAAGCCCCTTGCACGAATTTCATGCATCAGGCTTCTAGTAATATAATCCTAATAATAGACAAACATGGTAATTGACCATACCTTCGCTAGGCCTCCCATTGGCTAATCAGCAAGATATCCAAATTAACCACCAACAAAGATGGCGGTTAATTTGCATACGTAGGTGCGAAGCTGCGGAGCAAAGACTAAAGGCAGCTCCGGCTGGAACGAAGGCCTGGGTCCCGGGTGCCGGAGGAAAACCGGTGCCGGCAGCCAGGGGAAGGGAAGGCTTATTGCATGAATCTTTTCGTGCAACAGGCCTCTAATAATTAATAATAATACAAGAATAAACTGTTTTAGGTATGCACAACTGTAAACCTGCTTTTGCCTACCCCTTTATATAGTTTTTTACCCCCAAGAAACTTTGGTAGTTGCTGTATTTCAAGTAATCTATTTCATTGATGTTGTTGAATTTATAAATATTAACTTGTTGGGTTTTTTTTAATTTAATATATATTTTATTGATTTTTTACAGAGAGGAAGGGAGAGTGATAGTTAGAAACATCGATCAGCTGCTTCCTACACACCCCCTACCAGGGATGTGCCCACAACCAGGGTACATGCCCTTGACCAGAATCGAACCTGGGACCTTTCAGTCCACAGGCTGGCGCTCTATCCATTGAGCCAAACCGGTTACGGCTAGATATTTACTTATTATCATATTCTCTTATTCTTTAATGTCTGTGATCTGAGTGATGTCTGTTTGATTGCTGATATCAATAAATCGCGTCGATCAGTTTCATTATCTTTTCAAAGAAACTCCTTTAGTTTCTTTTTCTCTGTGGTTTTCTATTTCCTATTTCATGGACGGCCCTGGTTATCTTTTCTTTTTCTTCTGCTTTGGGTTTAATACATTCTTCTTTTTAAGGTAGAACCTTAGATGATTGAACTAATAAGTAAGGTTTTTCTGTAAAGAAAGATTTAAAGTAAGCATTTAATGCTGTAATAAGCACTATTTTTCCTGTACCCTACACTTATTTTGATAAGATTATTTTCATTTTAATTTATTTTATAATACTTTAAAATTTCCATGGGATAATTATAGATACAGTGTTTCATTTCAAAATGTTTGGAGGTTTTCCAGGTGTTTTTCTCTTAACTTCTAGTTCCCGTTAGAGTCGAGAAGCATGTTTTATTCTACCTCAGCCCTTTTAAATTTCACGTCGTTGTTCCATGGCCCAGAACATGCTCCACCTTGGTGCCTGTGTACGTGCACCTGGAAAGGCCGTGTGTGCTGTGTGGATTAGAATATTCCGTACATGTCGGAATGTGGTTTACGGTTGGATTTTCCGTCTGCTTTTCTATCTGTTACTAAGAGACAGATGAGTGTTGAAATTTTGAACTTGCGGGTTTATTTCTTTCTCGAAGACCTAAACTTCTTTGAGTATTTTATTTTATTTTTTTTTGGTATGGCAAAGGTGGAAATTTACTGAAGAACATGTACAGACTCCCATGTGGGGAGGGGGATAGAGTCCCCTAAACTTCTTTAAGTATTTTAAAGCTCTGGTATTAGGCACATACATATTTGGTCTTGCTACATACTTTTGATTAGTTGACTTTTTTATTGTTGTGAAATGTCCTCTTTATGTTTGGTAATTCTCTGATCAAAAGTAATTTGGAGTTGTCTGTCCAGGGTCGCCACTCCAGCTCTCTCCCTCAGTGTTTAGGGGGTATCTTTTCTAACCTTTCACTTATATGTAAGATTGATATCTTATAGACAGCTTATAGTTGGGGCTTGTTTTTCTCTTTGCTCTGACATTTATATTTAATGTAGTTATCAAAGTGGCTTATGTTTAAAGTGACCATTTTGCCAGTTGTTTTGTTTTTTTGTTCATTTTAAATGAATTAATGTAGTTTTTATTTATTAGGCTTAATTTCTACTATGCAAAATATCAGTTGTTATAACCCACACAAACACAGTTCTTTGGGGGAGGTTCTCAATAATTTTAAAAAATGTAAAGGAGCCCTGAGGCTAAAAGATTTGGGAATTGCTCAGTTGAACTGCTGGGACCGTCAGTCTTGACGCCACACGTGCTGCTGAACGCAGCGGATCGCGTTCTCCCTGAGTGAAAGCCTCCAGAGACCCACCGCTCTCTACCGAGTAACTCTGCTCACCCCGCTGGCACGTCAGGGTGTGTTAGGTCTATGATTGTGATCCAGTTCACACTTCAGTCTTCTTCCTCGCGCTTGATTGCTGTCAGAAACTCTGCCCTTCAGGCAGCGGCTTCCCCCAAACCCTGCGTCCTTTCCAGCCCTTTGCCATTTGTGAAAGCCATTTTCTTATTGTCAAAATACGTCTCTTCCATAATGGCCTTTCTAGCATGCACCAGATCCTGTCTTTCGTCAGGTATTGACATACAGGCCTTAGATGCCTTTATAATAAGCAGGGAGCACTGCACCACACAGTCCACCGAGGTTTGTAACACTCTCTCCCCTGTGCTGCCTCTTTTCCTCCTCCCAGCACTCAGTGAGGCAGGCAAGCCGGAACAGGGTTTGTCTGCGGCCACAGGATGACCGAGTGCAGACGTGGTCCTGAGCAGGCGAACCTGAGCCCCTGACGCACTGAGCACAGGGGCCTTGCTGCTGTCACGCTTGCCCAGCGTCGGCAGATAGCGACTCTGCGTCACTTCCACCCGCCCTTTCCGCCGCCTGCACCGTTCCCTCGGGGCGGCAGTGGGTTCCCTGTCGTGTGTGAGCGCCCTGGCCTGGGAGGTGCGAGCGGCTGTGGCTCCAGGTGGACTCCTGTCTTTCCTGATCTTCCTTCTGCACTGGCTCCTTGCCCACGTCGCTCCGTGGCTCCCAGAGGTCATCTTGGAGCTTTTCCCTCCATGGCTTTACCACGAGGGCGAGATGTTAGTGTAAATTGTCTGTTTAGAAGGTGTCAGCTGAGTTTTTTGATTTACTGAACTTTTTACTTATACTACATATGGTGAAAATGTTGCAAAAAGGCACTTATTTAGTAATTTTGTTTATTTCAGGCAGTATTTGGCAGTTGTATTCAAAGATAAACCTCTGGAGTTATGGGATGTTAGGACTTGTACCATTCTTAGAGAAATGTCCAGAACCTTCCCCGGTGTAACCGCTTTGGTAAGTTACAATTTCAGAACTAGACCGTTTACTTAGGTATGTGTATGTGTGGTGAATAGTTTTCTTTAGCTTAAATTGAAATGATTATTGCCATGTATTTTTTTGTAAAAATGTATGTCCAAAGAAGATGATCTAAATAAAGAAGATAGCTCGTATTCTTGGATGTGTTAAGCTAATATTACATTAGTGCAAGTCCAGATGTTTGAGGAGCAGGATGGATAGCACAGTGCTACTTAAATAAGTTACAAACGCGTACAAAATAGCTACATGCTACACCTATATAATAAAAGCCTAATATGCTAAGTGTTTGGTCATCCGGTTGGCCATTCAACCAATCAAAGCGTAATATGCTAATGACTAGGGGCCCAGTACACAAATTCATGCACCTTGAAAGGAACTATGGGCCACGAGCCTGCAGTGGGCACAGGGGCAGGTCTCGGCTCGTCCTTCATGCCTCTGCCCGGCCCCTCCTGCTGCGTCCCTGGTCCCGTCTGCCGGCAGCCCTGCTCCCGCCACCACCACACCCACGCACTGACGGTGTGGAGCGATTGGGGCCAGTGCCAGCAGCGGGTGTGAGCAGCAGCTCCGGCGCCGGCAGCGGGTGTGAGCGGTGGCTGCCGGCCCTGATCGCTCCTTAGGAGCAGGGTAAGGTGGAGAAGGCCTGAGGGGCCATCGGGGCCGGCAGCCACCGCTCACATCTGCTGACGGTGTCGAGTGATCGGGGTCGGCACTGGGCGCTGGCAGCAGGTGCTAGCGGGGCCGGTGCCAGCAGCAGGTGCGAGCACCAGGTGGGACAGCCGTGTGCGTGAGCAAAGAATTTTCAGTAACCACAGAGGCTCGCCCCAGTGACAGCGGCCGGTGCCCCACCTTGGACTGGCGCCCCCGCTCACCTACTCCACCATCCTGCTGCGGCTGACACCCGCCATGTTCCATGCTCTGCCGCCTGCTGCCAACGCCTGCCATGTTCTGCGCACACCGCCTGGTGGTCAGTGCACATCATAGTGACCGGTTGTTCGGTTGTTCCGCCGTTCAGTCGATTTGCATATTAGCCTTTTATTATATAGGAGAGGATATTCTAAGGCAGCTCAACCGCTTGCTATGACGTGCACTGACCACCAGGGGGCAGAGAGTCAACCAGTCACTATGACATGCACTCACCATCAGGGGGCAGACACTCAAACCAGTAGATTAGCTTGCTGCTGGGGTCCAGCCGATTGGGACTAAGCGAGATGGGCTGGACATGTTCTGGAGCCCTCCCACGGTCACTGCCCGACTGGCCAACCTTCCACGTCCCTTCCCTGCCCCGATCGTGCACTGGTGAGGTCCCTTGGCCTAGCCTGCTCCCTCTCACAGTCCGTGACACCTTGGGGGATGTTGGAGAGCCGGTTTCGGCCCGATCCTGCAGGCCAGGCTGAGGGACCCCACTGGTGCATGAATTCGTGCACCGGGCCTCTAGTTTATACATATGAGAAGGTATTAGACTAAATGCATTAAAGTAGGTGGGCATGTAACAGGAGCAGTACATAAAGCGAGAGGTTGGAGGTGGACCTGCAGGTGATGATGCAGTGAGCAGAGAACACCCTCCTCTCTCCCTGGCACCAAGGCTGTGGGGTGGAGGGTGGGGCTAGGAGATACACTATTGAATTTATTACTTTCAGTTCATAAAAAGATAGTATCAAAGGGTTAGACTTTTTAGAAGTTTGCCATTAAATTCTTCTACCTTAAGCTCTAATTAAATATGAGAGGTAGCAAGAGGTAGAGGTAGATTATGAAAATCGTCTGCCTTAAGCTGTAATGAAAATGCATTCATTCAGCTTCTCTGTAAAGAGGTACAACTGTGAGCTCACGGGCAGCAGTAGTAAGTGACACGCATTAATTATAATAATTAATAGTAAGCGCTGCCCTGGAAGGACACTGAGCGTGTGCCGGGTCTCGCTTCACAGGAGTGGTCCCCGTCCCACAACCTGAAGAGCCTGAGGAAGAAGCAGCTGGCCACCCGCGAGGCCATGGCCCGCCAGACCGTGGTCTCTGACGCGGAGCTGAGCATTGCAGAGTCGTCTGTGATCGGGTACGTGTGCCCTTGAGCCACTGCCACCCGTGATGCCCGGGTCACCGGGGGAGCTTGACCAGTGCCCCCCGAGGCCCTCCAGAGGCACGGCACCCTGCCTTGTGGGTGTTCAGTCCTCACCCAGCTTCCTGCGTCGTCGCTGCCGCACTGCTCAGTGCGGTCAGTGCCTTCGTCATGTCCCTTCGTCATGTCCCTTCGTCATGTCCCTTCGTGACGAGATCGTCCTGTTCCATACACGTCCGCTCCTGACAGTAAAACAAGCGTACCCTTGAACATACAGAGATCATGTGGTCATTGATGTGCACCAAAGAAAACATTCAGAATTCTACATGTATTATTGTTCTCACCCATCCCCACCAGCTTTCCAAATAAAACCGTCCCAGAGAATGACGGGTCAGGGAAGGGCCCCACCACTGCGGAGCGAGCCTGTAGCAGCAGCAGCGAGGAGGGGCCTCCTGCGGGGATGGAGGCTGCTCCTCCCCGCGGTGCATGTCCTCCCGGGAGGACTCCTAGGGAGTGGTTTGTGTTTTCCTGTCATCAGCTTCCGCTTTTTTAAAAATGGTTTTGGAACGCCCCCTCCCCCCCGCCCCCGTTAATGCATCTGTGGTTTGGATGAGTTAATTAGTCAAGGTGTCACTCTAAGGAGATGAAGTATTTTTACCTCATTTTACCCCAAAGCTTGCTGCAGGAGGCGGAGAGTAAATCTGAGCTCAGTCAGAACATCTCGGCCCGGGAGCACTTCGTGTTCACCGACAACGACGGCCAAGTCTACCACTTCACGGTCGAGGGCAACTCCGTGAAGGACAGCGCTCGGATCCCACCCGACGTGAGTCCAGCCTGAGCACGTCTTTACTGAGCCTTCTTGTCAGAGATTTTGTTGGGTCCGTACCCGGTGAAGCCACACCTAAGCTGGAAAGCTGTTTCAGAGAAATGTGAATAGGTTCAGTGTCTAAGGAGGCACTGTCACTGGTGGAACTTGCTCATGCTGCCGTGGCCTCACAGCCGTGGCCAGTGCGCCACGTGCTGCTTCCCTAGAGAACTGACTGTGTGCGTTCTTACACTGCTCCGTAGCAGCCAATACAAGACACTGTTTAATAAAGTAATGGAGCAATAATATTACTTAATAGCGAATGTGTGTGGACCCTGTACTGTGTGGCAGGCATTATTTTAAGACCGTGGCCTGTATACTTTTATTAATACTAATGGGAACTCCTAAGTTTCATGACTTGCCCCACTTTATTGATGATAAAATCTAAGACAGAAAGATGAAGTAACATGCCCACGTCACACAGCAAGTTCAGTGGTAAGTTGGGGTTCCAGCCCAGGCTCCTCGGCTCCACCCCACAGCCTCGGGGTCTGTGCTGCTGCTGCAGGTCCCCTCCCACCTCGAGGGCCAGTCGTGTCTGCCTGACCTGCCTCTGCACGGGCCTGCTTTGAACGGCTCTGGGTCCCAGTGTGCAGGTGCCTGTGCGGGTGTAGTCTCTTCACCCGCACTGTTCCCGGGGGCCACAGGCTGAACCCGCTGCATCAGTAGAAAACTCGCTGCCTGGTTGTTGTGAAACCGCTGTGGCTTCCCCTGGGGATTTGTGTCTCCTTTGCAGGGAGAGAGAAGGTGGAGACCAGAGCTCTCGGTCAGGGTTGCCTTTCCTTCTCTTTTACCTTTCAGTTTCTTTTCTTGCAGATAATTCTTCCTCCAGGGCATCCCTTCTCTGTAAAGCTAGTTCAGATAACTTCCTATCCATCAAGTCATTGTTGAAAGTGATATGCTAGGTAGCTCTTTTAGTGTTGATTGCATTCATAATAAAGCAAACCATTTATAATCATTACTAAAATGTCATTATTTTATCAGGGTTCTTAAGTGAAAACATTGTTCTGTTATGACAGCTTATGAGTGGAGTTTATGTGTACTTGTTGCTGTTCTTTTCTAGGGAAGCATGGGTAGTATTACCTGCATCGCTTGGAAAGGTGATATGTTAGTCCTTGGAGATATGGATGGAAATTTAAATTTTTGGGATTTGAAAGGCAGAGTATCCAGGTATGAGCTCAATGCATTCTTATTATCTGGTTTTTTTTAAAAAAGTAACCTCTTAATATGAGTCTCCTGTCACTGAACTTGGGAGGAAGGCCCTGGGCCCAGCCAGCCTCTGGGTCGTTCATCCCTGCAGGGGGTCCATGCAGAGGCGCAGGGACATTATTCCAGCTGCTGGGAGGGCAGACCCTTCTGTCAGATTGGCCCGTCCCAGGAGGTGAAGTGGCTGTCCCAGCACAGACCTTGTCAGAAACAGAAACAGAAATAGACGTTGGCCAGAGTTTCCAGTGTCCATCTCTCCTCACACTGTGCTCTGCGTGTGTGTCCTCAGAGGGATCCCGACCCACCGCAGTTGGGTGAGGAAGATCCGCTTTGCCCCTGGGAAAGGGAACCAGAAGTTAGTTGCCATGTACAACGACGGAGCTGAGGTGTGGGACACCAAGGAGGTGGGTCCAGCTTGGGCGCCGCAGAGGGAGCCGCCCGCTTCATCGGTGACTGCATGGTGGGCTGTCAGACTGAGAACAGTTTCCTCCTCTGACATGTCCCTTCACAGAGTTTCTGTTCCAAGGGGGACAGCTCAACGGACTTTAAATGTTATCACGCCTTTGGGACCTTTATGGTGCAGCCTGCATGTGGGAGGCAGACAGACGCCAGAGTCTTTGGTTTTGCCCTGGCCCTGGGCCTTGGCTGTGACTGATCAGAAGATGAGCACCCTCTGCTCCTCCTGAGAGTGACATCACGTTCATTCCTGAAGGTGCAGATGGTGAGCAGCCTAAGGAGCGGGAGGAACGTGACCTTCCGGGTGCTGGACGTGGACTGGTGCACGTCAGACAAGGTGATCTTGGCGTCCGACGACGGGTGCCTGCGCGTCCTGGAGATGTCCATGAAGTCCACGTGCGTCAGGGTGGACGAGCAGGAGCTCACGGGTATGGACTCGGGACGGAGCTTTATTCCGTGCAGGCTCCTCTCCTGGGGGAGAGCGGCTTCTGTTCCTCAGTCCTGGCTTCCCCAGGCCTGAGTGGAAGGGGTTGAAGCTGGGGTGCTGCTCGCGGAGATCCTGGGCCCTTGTCATCGCTGAGGTCATTCCCAGCTCCAGTTCCCACGGGCCTTCTCGGACCCACTGCTGGGTGCTTTTTCGAAAGATGAGAGAAGTTTGCCTTCATAAAAAGGGCTGACTCGGAATTTAGGGGAGCTCATCAGAGGGCACAGCTCTGGGGTGGGCTGCTGCTTCCCAGAGACGAGCCTCATGCCCTGGCAACCCTCTGTCATTGGAGAGTCACTCTGGAAAGTGTTCTGAGTGTTAGTGAATGTCAGTGCCTATCTTACGACTCTTTAAAAATGAAAACAGCGTGAGAGATCAGAAGCAAAGTGGGAGGTCTGTCCTGAAGCCTCGGAGACGAGACAGGACAAGCCAGTGCAGGCGGGGCCCATCAGGCCCCGGGTTTCTGAAAACACAGCTCCCGGCACGTGAGGCTCACAGAGCACTTTTGAATGTGAGCTGCATTTTAGGTAATTTCATTGAATCAATAGTAAAACTGTCGGTTGTGGAAAAAAGTAGTATTAGAAACACTCTTGACCACTTTCCAACTTTGAAATTGAAAAGTTCACATAAAATATTTTATCTGTGATTTAATTTATACTTAACTGCATAGAATGAAGTGTTCTGAAGCAGTGCTGTCCAATAGAAATACAAGGTGCACCACATAAACTTAAATTTCCCGGTACCACATTAAAGAAGAAACAGATGAAATTGATTTTAATAAGAATTGTATTTAAGCCAGTATATACAAAATTATATCATTTTAACATAAAATCATTATTAAAAATTACTAATGAGATATTTTACGTTTTTTAGTACTTAGTCTTTAAACTCCAGTGTATTTTCATTTAGAGCGTATCTCAGTTCAGAGGCAGGTTCTCAGCCGAAATGCGTGTTAGTCGTATTTAGAGTTTATAAAAGTTACAGCTGAGAGAGTAGTGCTATAGCCAGATTCTTCCAGTATTCCTACATGGCTGAGCAGGTGTTACATTTTAAATGTAAATTAATTAAAATCAAATGAGAGAAGAGCTCATTCCCTGTGTGACCGTGCTCCCAGGGCTCAGGAGCCAGAGACAGAGGCGGGACCGGACCGCACAGCGCGGGCTGCGTCTCACTGAGGCAGCCCTGGTGCGGATTCCTGTCACTCCTGTGGGTGCACCTGTCCCCAGGATCCTGGAAGAGGGCTCTGCGGGGTGTGGGAGGGTCCTCGGATCCCAGAGGACTGTCTCCAGGCGGGAGTGTGGGGGTGCGGCCCTGTCGGGAGTCAGAGTCCAGATGTCGGGTTGGAGTTCTAGGTCTCCTGTTTGTTCGCACAGGAACTTACTGAAAACAGGCAGCTTGTCAGTGTCCTCAGGAAGCCGACCACTGGGCGTCGGGATTCCAGGGGCCAGAGTCCGGAAGATGGGGCTTTTGTTCAAGGGCCCTTCTCAGTGAGGCCTGAGCACACACCGGGCCCGAGTGGCCTGGCCCTGCGGCCGGCAGCTCAGGGTGAGGGCCACCCTGGTTTAATGGTCTCAGAAAAGCAGCCATCGCATGGTCAAGTCTGGCACCTGCTGAATCGTTGCATTGGGTCTGTCACTCGGTGGGATAATTATCCTGTACCACGCAGGACGCCGGTTCTTTGAAAGGGAAAAATTTTAGTTTGAGGAAGAATCTCTCCACTTGTGTGTCTTAGTGGTGATTATGTTGGCCACACTCTCCCCTGCCACCATACTCTGTAAACTGTAGCTGAAGCTTCATCCTCTATAATAAAAACCTAATATGCTAAGTGTCCAGTCATCTGGTCGTCCGTTCAGCCAATCAAAGTGTAATATGCTAATGATATGCTAAGGCCACTTAACCGCTCGCTATGATGTGCACTGACCGCCAGGGGCAGAGCTCCAACCAGTAGGTTAGCTTGCTGCTGGGGTCCGGCCATTTGGAACTGAGCAAGATGGGGCGGACACACCCTGGAGCCCTCCTGTGGTCCCTCCCCGGCCCCGATCATGCACCGGTGGGTGGGGTCCCTCGGCCTGGCCTGCGCCCTCTTGCAGTCTGGGACCCCTCAGGGGATGTCGGAGAGCCAGTTTCAGCCCGATACTGCAGGCCAGGCCGAAGGACCTCACTGGTGCACGAATTCGCACACCAGGCCTCTAGCAGTAGTATAACAGTTGTGTTTTCTTAAAATAACTGTGTGTGTGTGTGTGTGTGTCCAGAGCCTGTGTGGTGCCCGTATCTCCTGGTCCCAAGAGCCTCCCTCGCCCTGAAGGCGTTCTTGCTGCACCAGCCGTGGAGTGGACAGTACTTGTTGGATATTTCTCACGTGTAAGTGTCTGCACTTCCGTTTTCCTTTGTCATCTCCTTGGGGGTGAAGGACGTCCGTGAGAGTCAGCAGTGGCTGCACTCCAGGACCGGAGAGGGCGTCTTTTTAAAAGCGCCGAGAACGGCCCAGCTCAGGGGTTTTGTTCTGTACATTCAGTGCCTGCCTCGTTGTGAAAAAGCATCCGCAGGAAGGATCGTCAGCAGGTGTGTGTACACCCACACGTGTTCCTTCCTGCACTTGTGCCGTGTGGGGTGCAAGGCAGGCATTCTCTGCAGGGGAAGGGGCCCCCATGGGCCCGCGTGCCTGCTCTCAGGGCCTCGGCCTGGAAGGAGCGCCCTCTGGTGGAGCGGAGGCCGCCGACGCCGCTGGCCGTCGTGAACTTGTTACTAACACGATCTCGACCTGCTGGTTGGGCGCCCACTGATCAGTCTGGTTTCTTGAAATCAGAGGGACTCTCTCTACCCGTGTCTTTGTTTTGACGAAATGAGGCAGAGCCAACACCGAAGATGAGGGGTGGGTCCCTGAGGAGAGGGCTGCTCCTTGGTCTGCAGCCAGGGGTTAACCAAGGCTACAAAGAGGTGGTTTCTCTAATTAACACACCTTTTTTCTGGTGAACATGGTTGTAAGTGAAGAAAGAAGGAACTCACTCAGAATCTCTCCTGTGCAGGGATTATCCAGAAAATGAAGAAATAAAGAGCCTCCTTCAAGAGCAGCTGAATTCGTTGTCCAAGTAAGCACTCCAGTTGTGTCTTCAGAAGATTCGAAGATGAGATGAGAAAGGAAGTATCAGTCAGGCTGTTTAAAATGACGACAAGTCGCAGGTCAGGAGACACGCGTGGCCGGGGCGTGTGTCCCTGGAGCCTGGTGGTTGGGAAGTGACTGGTCTGTCTCAGCTCGTTCCCGGGGGCCGGGACCCTGGTCTCCTGCTGGGCAGGAGCAGAGCTGGGTGGGCGTGCCCTGGCTCAGGCTGCACCACCACAAACCCCATGAGCTCATGCGAGGACGTGCCCACCTCCTGCTCCTAAAGTGGGCTCTCCGTCCAGGGCCGGGCACAGTCCTGGCGAGGAAGTCAGTGCTCCAGCAGCCACGAGCCGGGAGAATTCTGTAGGAATAATGTTGCAGAGGAAGTGGAGGCATAGGGGTCCACAAGGAGTTCTCGGTAACACCGAACACACAGATGCAATCCGGAGGCTGTTACACCTAATTATAACCGTTAATAAGGTCGCCGTAATAGAATGCTGTATTGAGATCAAATGCCAAATAATACCTGTTTTCTCTAGGCAAAGGTTAGTGTGTTTAAATGGAAAAGGATAGATTTAAAGAATATCCCTCCTTTATGAACGTTCTGTATTTGGCTATCTTAGAATATCAGTTTATAAAAACACTGGCCCTTCTTCCTTAAACATTTTACATCTGGAGAGTTTCAGAAGCAAATGCTGAATGCGCTTCTCTCAGCACGCCCTGCTCCTGGTGACATCCCCGCTCCTGTACTTGGGCAGCTGCTCCCATTTTCAAAACTGAGTCTAAGTGTCACAAGGTCAGCCACCGTCAGAGCCTCAGCCGGTGTGTGACGGACCCTCCAGGCCAGGCACGCTATAGGCTCCAGAGCTCCGTAATGTCAGGGACGTTGCGGGCAAAGGCACTTCTATGAGTTCTAAACACAGCCTTTGAGTGGAATTTCCCATTGCTAGAGCCTGTTGATTGATCCCCTTGCTTTATTGCTCAATTAAATGTTTTTCTTGCCTTTGGATTCGTCTGCAGTGACATAAAGAAACTCTTGCTCGATCCGGAATTCACTCTTCTGCAAAGATGCCTGCTGGTTTCAAGGTAACACTCTCTGAAGGATTCGGTGCAGAGCCTGGCCCTGTGGCCCAGCTGGCTGAGTGTTGTCCTGGCATCAGGGGTGGCGGTTGATTCCCAGTCAGGGCCGGGGCCTGGGCTGTGGGCTTAATCCCCCGAGGGTGCTTGCAGGAGGCGGCCCCAGGATGTTTCTCTCTCATCGATGTTTCTATCTTCCTCTCCCTCTCTCTCTAAGGTCAATCTTTAAAAAACCATATATTTTAAAAAGAATTCTGTATAAGAGACAGAATTGGCTAACTCATTTCTTTTATGGATTTTTAGTTAAGACCAAACTCTCTTAGATTAGAAAAATATATTGTACTTTATCCTTTAATATGACAATTTTTAAAGTAGTAACAAATAGAATAAACATCACATTTAAACGTGAGATCTAGGCCTTATCTGTTGAGAAGACTCCCTCACAGACAGCTTCTTACAGCATCAGCTATAGAGGCATGTACTTCAATGATGTCATGCCGATGAGTGACATGAGAGTCGATCACCGGTACTTTCACGTACAGTGGATTGTCACCTGTGAAAAGACATTTCCCTCCACTCCCCAGAGGACAATGGACATTGTCTCCAGACCTCGTGTGGGCAGTTAGCCCAGAACCTCCTCCGTGTGCGCTGTGGCTCCGAGGGAAAGGCGCTCATGCAAGCTGGGCCTCTCGTGGCCCAGGCTTCTAGATGCGCTTCTCTGGGCACCGCGGAGAGGCCTGGTGCTAAGGGACCCTCTGCGGCCAGGCCCCTGTATGGTTTGGGCCGGGCACAGGCCTGGAGGACTTGCTGCTTCAGCACCTTCTCCGAGCCAGCTCCCCCCCCCCCCCCCACCGGGTCACGTGGCAGCACTGAGCCCGGGGTTCAGTTGCTCGGAGACCCCGTCCAGGCCGCCTGCCAGGTGGTTCCGTGGACGCTTGGCTTTGCCTCCGCAGGCTCTACGGCGATGAGTCGGAGCTGCACTTCTGGACCGTGGCCGCCCACTACCTGCACAGCTGGTCCCAGGAGAAGTCGGCCAGCACCCCCGTTGCCCAGGAAGCTGCCCCGCGGGACCGGGCGAGCAACCCGCTGGACATCTGCTATGACGTGCTCTGTGAGAACGCCTACTTCCAGGTGCCGTGGCGCATTCCCACGCAAACAGCCCTGAGCGCTGTCTCCCGATGGCTTACGTGTCTGTCAGCCTCTTTCCTTGGGAAACTTTGGAACTAAGTTAAAATCCGCAAAAGAGAATAAACCCGTGCCCACATTTGCATAAAAAAGGCTGGACCCAGGACTTGAAACATTTATGAATGTTTCTAGATTTTTTAATACACATTGACATTTTATTAGCAGTCTTGTTTTTTTCTTTGCCTAAAAAATTTTAACTTAGGTGTATTCTCTCTCTCTTATTATTTTCTGTAAAGAACAGATATTTCTTTCTCTTGGCTTGAATGTGCTGTTCATATATGAAACGGCAGCTTCCTGACGTTGAGTCTGTGGCACACTCGGCGCTCACAGGGCTTCCCAGCTGCTCCCAGGTGCTGTCTGAGGGCAGCCTGTGCGAACGGCAGGCTCGCCTGCTGTCCCAGTCCTTCCGTGAAGGTGGTTAATGACTCAGAAGTCAGTGATGTCAGTATAAATGAAGTCACTAAGTATAGTGAAATTTAAATAATCACGTTTTTTAATCCAGGTTCACTTCTCCTCTCCCCTCTAGAAATTTCAGCTGGAAAGGGTTAATCTGCAGGAGGCGAAACGGTCGACTTACGATCACACACGCAAGTGCACGGACCAGCTTCTGCTCTTGGGTCAAGTACGTCAGTTTGTACAGCTTTCCATGCTTCATGGAGTTGCTGGTCGATTCGTATTTCAGGGCATCGCACCCCTCTTTCTCTCCCTCTCCCTCTCTCTCTCCCCCTCTCCCTCCCTCTCCCCCTTTCTCTCTCTCGTACACGCACCATAGCATTTCTCTGAAAGTGTAAGTATAAAGTGGGCTTTCTCTCAAAGACAGACCAGCGCATCTTCTAAGAAAGTGAAACGATATGGTTACTCAGCTTGTGACTTGGGCCTCATGGTGCTGAGTGAGGCCTCGGTGTCCTGTTGGTGGCCGGAGCTGACGGGCACTCCTGTAGGCCAGCGGGTCACGCTGCCCGGAGGAGCAGGAGCACGCTCAGTGTGCGTCCCGTGAGCTAAGCGTCGGGAGTTCTTGGAAATGAAAGTCCTCTTGGGGCCAGGAGCGTCAGGGTCCAGGCGGTGAGCCTGTGGGTGGTGTTGGGGGAGAGTCATTGGAGGAACCGTGTCCCTGCCAGACAGACAGGGCCGTGCAGCTGCTGCTGGAGACGAGCGCGGACAACCAGCACTACTACTGCGACGCGCTGAAGGCCTGCCTGGTCACCACCGTCACCTCGTCCGGCCCCTCCCAGAGCACCATCAAGCTGGTGGCCACCAACATGATCGCCAGCGGCAAGCTGGCAGGTAAGCGAGCTGGGCCTGTTCACCAGGGCCCGGGAAGTCAGGCTGCTCCCTGCAAAAGTGAGATCATCGGGGACGTTTCTGCCTTTTCTGTGGGTCCTGGAGGGAGAGGAGGACTGTTGCTGGCTCTTGAGGAGAGAGCTCCAGCTTAATCGCCTGGGCCAGAGCTCTTTTCAGGAGTGAAAGGGGCCCTGGAATGACAGTGGGCACCAGTCGGGCACACCTGGCCGAGGAGACGACCTGCTGACAGCCATGCTGACAGCCAGGGAGTGTGCCTGACCGTGTGCCTCCTGCCTGGTCATTGAGGGGCAGCAGGGGTCTCCAGCAGGTGAAATGACCGGGTGGAGTCAGGCGTGATCTGACTGTCAGCGGTGACAGAGGGCGCGGGCCTCACGGGGCTGCCCGGGGTCTTCCAGAGGGTGTGCAGCTGCTCTGCCTGATTGACAAGGCTGCGGATGCCTGCCGCTACCTGCAGACCTACGGGGAGTGGAGCCGGGCCGCGTGGCTTGCCAAGGTAGGCGGTTCCTGTGGGCGCCCTGAGTACTTGGGTAGAAACTTTAGTCTTGAACCTTACACTCGAGATTTTAGAAGCAGTTTTGGCTGCAGAGCTGCTTTGCAAATATTTTCTTACAAATCGTCCTGCTCTTTTGAGCACAGACTGCATTGCTTCTTATTGGGAGATGCAGTTCCCACTGGTGACGGTGTGACCAGGTGGCAGCCGGCTCACACACCCTGTGCTGGCCCCAGGCCTGCAGGCCGGCCCTGTCCCTCCCAGTCGGGGTCAGCAGCGGCCTCAGGGTGTTGCCAGTGAAGCCACACCCAGCCTCGGTCTCAGGAGCGTGGCGTGATCGGTGCGGGTGTCTGTGCAGATGTCTTGCTCACACGGCGTCCCTCCAGGTCCGGCTGAGCTCGGACGAGTGCGCCGATGTTCTGAAGCGGTGGGTGGACCACCTTTGCTCTCCCCAAGTCAACCAGAAGTCGAAGGCCCTCCTGGTCCTCCTCTCCCTGGGCTGTTTCTCCAGCGTCGCCGAGATGCTGCACAGGTACCGGATGCTCCCCAGCTGGGCCCCCTGCTGGGTCTGTCACTGCCCGCGCCCTTGGGGCTCCGCAGTAGGGGGTGGGGGGTGAGGGGTGGGGGAGGGGGGTGGGAGGGTGGTGGGGGCTACTCAGTGCTTGGGGTGGGGAAGAGGCCTGCGTTCCAGGCTGATTAAACACCTAAAAGGGGGGATGGTGCATTGTTTATTCATTACTTTTTTTTTAAGAATAGTTATTGATTTTTTAGGGAGAGAGAGGTAGACACATCAATGATGAGAGAGAATCATTGATCAGCTGCCTCCTGCACGCCCCCTACTGGGGATTGAGTCAGCAACCTGGGCCTGTGCCCTGACCAGGAATCGAACCGTGACCTCCTGGTTCATAGGTTGAGGCTCAGCCTCTGAGCCACACCAGCCAGGGCCATGTTTATTTTTATTTGTTTATAATCCTTCACCCGAGGATATTTTTCCACTGATTTTTAGAGAGAGTGGAAGAGAGAGAGAAACATCGATGTGAGAGAAACACATCGATTGGTTGCCTCCTGCATGTGCCCTGTTAAGGGCCTGGGAAGGGAGGAGCCTGCATCCAATGTACGTGCCCTTGACTGGAATCGAACCCGGGACCCTTTGGCCTATAGGCCGACCCCTGTCCACTGAGCAAAACCGGCCTGGGCAGGGCCGTGTCTATTAACCCTTCGTTTGCTCTGGGAGCTATGCTCTATTCCTGCCTGTCCTGGTCAAACCTACAGGTGCCTCTTTAAGAAGAACACGGAGAAGTCTTTAGAGGCTCGGGCACATTCAGCTTTGAGTCGAGCACCTGAGGGGCAGGCCCGAGGGCAGTGGGGAGGCGACAGCGTGGGGAGTGGGAGGGTCGCCCTGAGAGTCTGAGGAGCGGTGCCCGTGACTCAGGATGGACATTTCACGTGCTTCAGAGGAAGGAGGTGGGGAGGTCAGTGCAGGGAGCGGGCACGTGTGGACAGCGGTGCAGCCTGTGTCTCGGCTGCTGCTCACTTCTCCCGTGTTAGAGAAGGGGGCACGGTGAGGGCCCGAGCGCCCTCCTCTCCTCGGGAGCCAGGCGTAGGAGGCGCTGGTGAGACGCGCAGCCGTGAGTGCCGGCTGACCTGTGTGTTCTGTTGAGCAGCATGAGACACTTCGATCGAGCCGCCCTGTTCGTGGAGGTGTGTCTCCAGCATGGGGCCCTGGAGGTCGGCCCGGACACAGATATCCTTTGCCGGTGGTGACGCTAAGGAGGCAGCAGTGGACGAGTGGGTGTAGACCCCTCTCAGGCGCTGCCTGGGCAGGGGCTGCATCACCTCGAGGAAGAGCTTGTTCTGATCCCCGAGCCGAGGGGGGACGCGAGGGGGGGGCAGGGGGCATGGCCTTGCTGCTGCAGCTCTGGGACCAGGAAGTCGTCAGGGAGGGTCTCGGGCTCTGAGCTACAGCGTTTGAGCTTTAAAGAAGGTGCAGGGTCGTTCGGGGACGGCAGGAGCCTGTGCTGTGATGTGGCTGTTTCAGAGCAGTGCCCTTCAGGCAATGAGTCCACGTGTTTCTCTGGAAAACATTTCCAGGAGCAAATGGGAGCAGCGTTACCCTCATGTGGATGGGCTCCCGCTGTGGCCATGCGGGCGGGTCCTGTCCCTGAGCGGGGAACATGCCGCCTCGCGGCTCCGCGGAACCACGTTTCTCCTTCAGCGAGAACGGGCTCGAGGTGCCGTTCCCCGCCTTCCGTGTGCAGGCCCTGCCTGTTCCTGCACTTTTCCTGACGGCGACATGGTGGTCTCATTGTGCCAGGCAGACACTTGTGGTCGGTACGTCGTCGTTACGAGCTCACTCGGGGCCCGACATCCCGGCGCTGGTGAAGCGACTCTGGTTCAGGGGAGCCATTGTGGTTTCAGAACCCAGCGGAGCAGGGCCGTCAGAACCCCACGCCCAGAAATGAGGCTCCTGCGTGGGTCAGGCCCGGAGTAGCCTCTCACTGACGCGCTCTGCCCCAGACGCCAGTCTCTCGGATGGGCACGCCGCTCCTCTGCCTTCTCCCCGGGTGTAGCTGTGCTCGGTGGTGGGACCTGGGAGGACGTTAGCGATCTTCTAGGACAGCGGTCGCCAACCGGAGGTCTGTGGACCACTGGTGGTCTGTAAGGTCCGTAAGGTCCGAAAGGTTGGTGACCGCTGTTCCAAGAAGAATGGGCCCCGCTGGTGCTGTGTGGTGATGTCACAGATGGGACCGCCCTCGCCACGCCAGGAGCGGCCTTGGTGCCTCTGCCCCTGTGGGTGGAGCCGGTCCTCCCCTCGGGGGAGCTGGGTGGTGGGGAGGGGGTGGCTGGGCCTGCCGCCTTCAGCTCCTTGACTGCAGCTCACAGAGACTCGTCTCCGCCGTGTACGCAGACTACGCCCGGAGCTTGAAGAGCCTCGGTTTTAAACAGGGAGCCGTTCTTTTCGCTTCAAAAGCTGGAGCCGCTGGCAGAGATTTACTGAATGAGCTGCAGTCCCCCAAACAGGAACTGGCCGAAGAGTGACAGGTTGACAGGTGCCAGGAAACCTGACCTCGCAAGCCAGGTGAGGCGGGCGGCGGGCGGGCTGCGGTCACGGTCACAGCCCCGGCTGATGGACGCTTCGCTCCAGGTCCTCGAGCGCTCCCCAGCTCCCCAGGCCCGTGCACAGCTGTGTCTCGGAGAACAGCGGGAGCGCTCCCATTGTGAGAGAGAGAGAGAGACCACTTTATGCTTTAAGAGTCCCTGGAAAGACTTTTAATTTTTTTAAACTTAAAATTCAAGCAACTGAATTACTTTTCTCATTGATGACATTTAAAGATGTTTGGGAAACCTGTAGTGAGTTTGTGAGACCTATTCTCAGCTCTGTGCTGTGCCTGTGTTTATACTCAGCCGTGGAAGATGCAGACGACACGCAGCCAGCAGTGCCGAGGTCACCGAAGCTCCCCGTGTCCTGGCCGAGGTCACCGAAGCTCCCCGTGCCCTGGCCGAGGTCACCGAAGCTCCCCGTGCCCTGGCCGAGGTCACCGAAGCTCCCTGTGCCCTGGCCGAGGTCACCGAAGCTCCCCGTGCCCTGGCCGAGGTCACCGAAGCTCCCCGTGTCCTGGCCGAGGTCACCGAAGCTCCCCGTGTCCTGGCCGAGGTCACCGAAGCTCCCCGTGTCCTGGCCGAGGTCACCGAAGCTCCCCGTGTCCTGGCCTGGACACCCTGTGCCCCGGTCCCGGCAGGGCCGCCTTGTGCTGCAGCACGGAGGCTGGCGGGGACTTCCACCCTGTGCGCCTGGTTCCACTACCGGGTCTTGGATATTTGCATTTTAACTCCTGTGATGCATTATGGGAACCTCCTTTTTGAAATCTTCATGCTTTAATTTTGTCTTTGTTCTTAACATGAGATGTGACTGTTGTAAATTATTGCTGAGATTTTAATGTCCATAACGTACAGAATGAGAAATAAACAGGCAATCCCAGCCAGGCTTTTGTGTTCTCTGTGCCTGAGGCGGGCGCTGTGCTGGCTCCTCAGGAGTCCGTCCGGCCGCCCACCCTCCGAAGTCCAGGCCGCGCGCCGAACCCGAGAACCCAGCCTGAGGTCCGAGGGTGCGGCTCGGAGCAGGACTGAGCGCCTGGACCTGAGCCTGGGCTCCGTCCCCGGAGCTGCTCGGCCTGTGGCTCCCAGAGGTGACGGGGGGGGGGGGGGGCCTCTCGAGGTTTCCCTCCCACGTGTGTGCCACCCGCAGGTGGGATCCCAGCTCTGCCTGTCTCCTCCGCGGGGAACTGGACCCATGAAGGGCCGTCTGGTGCGTGTTCCAGGCCTGCGCGGTGGCTGACCGTCGGGCACTCGAATGTCCCCCTCAGGCGCTGGGTTCAGCCGTGACGAGTGACCCTCCGCTGATTCACTTCAGGTGCAAGTTCAGGTCCACTGTCCCCGGGCCCACCACCAGGGCGGGAACCAGCGGGAACAGCTGGCTCGGTCTGCAGGGGGCTTGCTTGGTGCTCAGTGAACAGGCGCCAAGTGGGGGGGTGGGGGGCGGAGGGGGTGCAGGTCAGCTCTGTCTGGGAAAATCCACCCCTGCGCCGTGACGTCTGCGTGGGCTCCCGCCCGCGTCCGAGACCGAGGAGGCTCTTTGTCTCCCGGAGCGGCGCGGCGCCCGCATTGCTCAGACAGCTTCACCCACCTGAGGAGTCTGTTCTCCGCAGAAGCTCCGCCCGGCCCGCTGTGCGCCTGGGAGTCCACGTTCTGGCGGCACCGACCTGCCCACGTGGAGAGGAAAGCAAGGTGGTCCATCCCACTCCTGCGTGTCCCATCGTGTTCATCTTCCTTTAATTGTGGCTGCGCAGGATCGTCAGAGGGTCCGCTCTTCCCCCGACTCCTCCAGAGCATGGGACTCCCTGGGGACTGAATCGCCAGGCGGAGCCCATCCACCTTCCTACCTCGAGGGCCCCCTGGGGCTGAGGAGCAGCCTGCCAGCCAGTTCCCCGGAGAGGCGGCTGCTGCCCATTCAGGCGTCTTCCTTGTCGGAGCCCTTACCCAGAGACGTGCTGTGTGGCCTGGAGGCGACCCCGGCCCATTCCGAGCCTCAGGTTCCCGTGGGTAAGAGACCCTTCCAGTGGCTCTGCCTCCTGCCTTCCGTCTGCACCGCGCTCCAGCCTGCGCCAGGCAGCAGGGGGCAGCAGGGACCGGGACATGCCGGCCGTGGCCTCACCACAGCCCCGAAGCTCGAAGGTCCCGGTTAGGGAGCTGCCCTTTGCCTGAACATCTTTCTGGCTCAGCGCCCAGAAGCCACCAGCCCCCGAGCAAGAAGCTTCCCCGCCACTGGGCCCGGGTGCGTGAGGAGGGGGGACTCGCCCGGACTTCTGCGTGGCCTTACAGCCGCTGCACACTGGGCTGCTGAGACCGTGGGCCCAGGTTGGGGATGCGCACGCCTGTCAGCCCCACCCCATGAGGACCAGCCAGCAGGCCTGAGGAGCGCTTCCCCCGGGGCTGGGGCTCTGGAGGCCCAGGCCATGGGTGTGGGCGGGGCAGGAGTGTTTGGGGTGGTCCCCCCAGGTACAGCTGGGAAAGGGGGTTCCTATAAATGTGTGACCCAGGGCCCCCAGCATCTCCTCAGAGATAAGCTGTGCCTCTGCTGCCGCCTCCCCAGCCCTGGTTGGGGTGCAGAGGCCCAGGATCTGCATGCCAGACAGACCTGGGCCTGGGAGCCCGGTGCCCGGAGACGCAGAGCCAGGACGGCCTCCCCAGCCCTGGTTGGGGTGCAGAGGCCCAGGATCTGCATGCCAGACAGACCTGGGCCTGGGAGCCCGGTGCCCGGAGACGCAGAGCCGGGACGGCCTCCTTGGGCCTGGCCGGGGTGGCAGGAGGTGGGAGGCCCAGGAGGGACAGAGGCGTTCTCGGGCCTCACACCTCGGAGGCTGGCAGGCCGGGCAGCACCAGGACCGAGCAGGCTGCCTGGAGGGGGCTGTGGGCAGACGCAGCTGGAAGGGGAGGGCTGTCTGGGCAGGCCCGGGGCCTCAGGCAGGACCAACCGCAGCAGCTGGGGGGCGGGGGGCGGGGGCGGGGTTTTCAGATGCAGCTTTCTGGGCCCCTCCTGAATCAGTGGAGCTGAGAGTCCCCGGAGACTCTCGTTCACACGAAGCAAGAGAAGCAGAACTTGGAAGCCTGTTTCTATCCAGTCAACAGCATTGGCAGAGCACCCCTCCCCCCGCACGTCAGACTCCTGCCCTCCCCGGGCACCTTCCCGCCCTCTCCGAAGCCTGCCTCCTCGGGCCTCTCCCCAAACCGCTGCCCCTCAGGCCCTCTCCACCCAGGCGCAGGCGCTCACGTGGGTGTATTTACTCGCTGCTGTGTCCCTCTACGCCCCCTGTGCAAGGCCAGGGCCGGGCGTGTGGAGGTCACGCCTCCACCCTGTGTCGCTGGCACACAAGAGGCCAGTGTGTTTGTCGGATGAAGGGTGAGGCACGTCTCATAATGGACAGTGGGGCGGGCGTGTTGGAGAAAGGACATTTGAAATGAGGGACGGTGTAGGTGGCGGAAGCCCCTAAGCCAGGAGGCCCAGCGTGGCCACTGCCAGCCCCTCAAGGGACACTCACCCGTGGGCGGCAGAGGGGGGCGACCAGGAGAGCTCACAGCGGCGTCCCTGGTGGGGGCGCAGGGCCCAGCTTCCGGGGCTGGGTCTGTGCAGGTAGGAGGCCCGCCCGGCTCGGCTGTGCCCGCCTGAGGCCCCGCCGTTCCAGGAATCCTTCCCAGAACCTGCTTGCAGGGACTTGCCCCCTGGCGCGCCAGGAGCTGTGTGCTGGCTGCCTTGTTAGGAGATGAAGCTTTCTTTTAAAAAGATGGGAAAAGCCTGGCAAAGGCTGGACTGGAGCTGACCCCGAGGCAGCGGTGGTAACTGATGGGCACCGCGTTTGTCTGATTAATCTTCTTGTCAACAGAGTTGTTCCCTGCCGGTGCCAGCTCTGACATCACCCCGCAAGCCTGCCACGCTGGCTCTGACCCAACCACACGGCACCTCTGACCCAGCCCTGAGCTCCGAGCCACCCCGAAGCGCTGCCGGTGGTGCTGCAGCCGGTGGAACCAGTGGTGGGAACAGGTGCCATCCCTGCTGGCCTAGGAGTGACCCCAGGTCCAGTGGGATGGACGGCGGGCGGAGGCCTGGACAGACCCGGATGCTAAGCTACAGCGGCAGGTTCGGCTCCGGGAGGTCGACTCCCCGGACCGATGCGGTTGTCAGGCGGGGCTGCCCCAAGCGGCAACATTGCAAACTCAAGGGCCAGGACCCAGGCCGGTAAGAAATGAGTCCAACTGGGTTTAGGATTGGGGTGGGGCCCGGACCGGGGTCCTTAGCAGGCGAGTCGAGTGTACAGACTGGGTGGGTTTACAGCTGAACTGGGCCCCCTGGTGGCCATTGCCTCCCTCTGCACCAGGCTCCTGCGCACAGCGCTGACCCCACACTGTCCCGTAGCTCAGGCTGTCCTTCCGGTTTGCGGTCAGAGCGTCCACGCACCTGCTTCTGTATCATTTGTTCCGCTCACGCCGGCTTCCTAACCCAGGGGCCTGCGGACAAAAGCTGGGGGTCCCGCGATGGGGATGGGGGCATGGCCCTCCTTGTTCGCACTGACCTCTGCCGGATGGAGCGTTTTCAGTGATGGGCACACATCGCACCTGCAGGAGCGCAGCTCTCTCCCGATCGCGGGGCGGTTGGCGCAGCTACTCCACACACTGACCATCTCCTCGGTCTGAAAGGCCTGCGGTGAGTACGCGGGTCTGTGGACCGGTGACCTCATAGAGGGCCTGTGACCTCATAGAGGACCTGTGGCCTCAGAGAGGACCTGTGACCTCATAGAGGACCTGTGACCTCAGAGAGGACCAGTGACCTCATAGAGGACCTGTGACCTCATAGAGGACCAGTGACCTCATAGAGGACCTGTGGCCTCATCGAGGACCTGTGGCCTCAGAGAGGACCTGTGGCCTCATCGAGGACCTGTGGCCTCAGAGAGGACCTGTGGCCTCATAGAGGACCTGTGGCCTCAGAGAGGACCTGTGACCTCAGAGAGGACCAGTGACCTCATAGAGGACCTGTGACCTCATAGAGGACCTGTGGCCTCATCGAGGACCTGTGACCTCAGAGAGGACCTGTGACCTCAGAGAGGACCTGTGACCTCATAGAGGACCTGTGGCCTCAGAGAGGACCTGTGACCTCATAGAGGACCTGTGACCTCAGAGAGGACCAGTGACCTCATAGAGGACCTGTGACCTCATAGAGGACCAGTGACCTCATAGAGGACCTGTGGCCTCATCGAGGACCTGTGGCCTCAGAGAGGACCTGTGGCCTCATCGAGGACCTGTGGCCTCAGAGAGGACCTGTGGCCTCATCGAGGACCTGTGGCCTCAGAGAGGACCTGTGGCCTCATAGAGGACCTGTGACCTCAGAGAGGACCAGTGACCTCATAGAGGACCTGTGACCTCATAGAGGACCTGTGGCCTCATCGAGGACCTGTGACCTCAGAGAGGACCTGTGACCTCAGAGAGGACCGGTGACCTCAGAGAGGACCTGTGGCCTCAGAGAGGACCTGTGACCTCATAGAGGACCTGTGACCTCATAGAGGACCTGTGACCTCAGAGAGGACCTGTGGCCTCAGAGAGGACCTGTGACCTCATAGAGGACCTGTGACCTCAGAGAGGACCTGTGGCCTCATAGAGGACCGGTGACCTCAGAGAGGACCGGTGACCTCATAGAGGACCTGTGACCTCATAGAGGACCTGTGGCCTCATAGAGGACCTGTGGCCTCAGAGAGGACCTGTGGCCTCAGAGAGGACCTGTGACCTCAGAGAGGACCAGTGACCTCATAGAGGACCTGTGACCTCATAGAGGACCTGTGGCCTCATAGAGGACCTGTGGCCTCAGAGAGGACCTGTGGCCTCAGAGAGGACCTGTGGCCTCAGAGAGGACCGGTGACCTCAGAGGTTAGAGGACGTGGGTTCCGAGCGTTTTAGGGTCTGGTGCTGTTTCAGTGCAGCGGTGGCCTGTCGTCCTGAGCACCGCACTGTCGCTGTCGTCACACATCCGGCCCCGCGCCCCTGCGGGCGCCCTCGGAGCCGCCCAGCCGCCCGGACCACCAGCGCCCCCTCGGGCCCTGGCGCACGGTGGGCGCTCATGACGTGTTTGCCATAAACGGGGCCACGGGGCCTGGCCCTTCCGCCAACGGCCAGTCGCTCCGAGGTCCCGAGACGTCGCTGTTGTCCGCCAGCTGTGACCGCGACTTCAAACGATGCTGCCGGAGGAGCGGCCTCGCCCGTTCAGGGACCCGCGTGTCCCGGGGAGGTCCGGGCGCTTTGCCGGATGCCTGTGCCTCTTCCTCCGGGACACACCCGGCCCCGCCGGGAGAGGGGGCCTTGCTCCCTCTGTGAGTTCGGGGTGACCCCGCCAGGCAGGGCCCCCCCATTCCTTTTCCTGCTGCAGCTACAGGGCCGCCCAGGATGTGCCCAAAGGGTCCCCGTTCCCGCTCCCTCCAACGTGGAGGGCGGAGCGCACGGCCCGGCCACGCGATGGCGCTGCGCCCCTGGCTGTGGAGCCTCCGCCTCTCGCCCGCGCCCCGCGAGGTTCACCAGCCGGGCCTCAGTCACCCCCGGGCACCCATCCACTCCTCCCAGATCCGGGGGGGTAACGGGGTGCCCGGGGCGGGCCCTGCAGGGGGAGCGCGAGGGGCCGGGGTCTCGCAGCCTCGGGGTGGGGGTGGGGGGGCCGGGGGCTGAAACCCCAGGAGCTCGGCTGTGGGAGCCTCGAACTCGCTGTGCGCACCCCGCGTTCTCAGAGGCGGCCGGCGCCTGTCCTGGGCCCAGATGGGCCCGAATGCCTTTCCGCCCGTTTTCCTCCTGCAGAAGCGGATGGCAGCGCCGGGCGGTGGAGGAGGAGGAGCTGTCAGCGCCCCGGCAGAGCCCTGCGCGCCCCGGGCGCATCGCATCGTCCCCCCGTTGACCGGGCCGCCTCCGCCCCGCAGCGGGCACCGTGGCTGGCGCATCCGAAGAGCCAAGGCCGCTGGGTCCTGACGGTGCAGGGACCGGGCGCCTGCAGGCCCAGGCGGGGACAGGCAACGCGCCAGGGCGGTGAGCATTCGTCCCGAACCCTCGATTCGGAGAGGCCCGCCCTTGGGAAACTGGTTCTGGCCAGAGGACGTGGCCTGGGAGAGCCAGGGGCTGCGCTGGGACCCAGGGGTTCGGGAAGGGCGAGGCCGGCCCTGGCTGTGCTGGGTCGTCCTGGGGCCTGGGGCCCCCTCCCACCCCCTGGCCGTGTCCCTGGTTCTGCCCCTCCCGCCTGACCCCGTGTGTGCGGCCACTCGGGTGTGCGGCCACTCGGGTGTGCGGCCACTCGGGTGTGCAGGCCACTCGGGTGTGCGGCCACTCGGGTGTGCAGGCCACTCGGGTGTGCGGCCACTCGGGTGTGCGGCCACTCGGGTGTGCGGCCACTCGGGTGTGCGGCCACTCGGGTGTGCAGGCTGGAGCTGGCCCCTCTGAGCCAGCCAGGCCGGGGACCGTCCGGAGGGTAAATGCCTGGGGCTCCCAGCCCAGGGGTCTCACCCGGTGACTCGGTGACTCGGGACAACGGACGGCGAGGGCGCCTGGAGGAGCCCGTGTTACTGTGTGACGCTTATCAGTGTAACGAGCTGCTTATGACGTGTTAAGTGCAGGCATCTGGGCTTGGTTTTATTTGTAGACTTCAAACTGGGCGCTTGGCAGGTTGAAAATGCCAATTAATGGTGCAAAATCAGAATTTCCTTTCTTTAAAAATCGGAATTTCTAATGGGGAGGAAGGATTTTGCAATAGCTCTTCAAATTATCCCAGAATGTATCCAAAGCACACAGGTATTCACACACAATCAACCGCAACCACAAAGACAGTATACATACACTTTTTTAAATTAAAGAAACAGTAATTCACGGCTCTGTTCTGCATGGTGGCATGATCTGTGCTTTTGCTGGAGGGAAGAATGAGTTTAAAACAGGCATCACCAACACAAATCTCCCACAAGTTGCTCTAGGAAATCTGTCATTTCTACCCGTGTCTTGCAGGCCTGAGAGCAGACGTCTCCAGGAGTATTTACTGCACTTTCATGAGGAGAATTTCCAGGCCGCCCCTTGAAGCAATGACGTTGGATTTGGAGCAAATGGAAACATTGTGAAATTGCTTATTTTCTTCCAAATGTGTGTTTTCTTCCTTGCTTCCTGTTCAGGCAGGCCCACTCATTAGCAACCATGTCTTTGCGTTATGCTCAGCACAAGTTTTGCTCCGTGACCAGATTCCAAATTAAACTTTTATGTTTCCAGGAAAAGTGTAACAAGTGTTTAAATCAGTCAGAACTTAAACTAATGAGAGGATGGGGCGGGGGAAGGGGAGAAGCCCGCAACCTCGTCTTCTGTGCAACTATTGCTTTTAATCTGCTTCACGCGTTGGGGAGCTTTCATCCCTGCCTCTTAGAAGGACTTCTCACGAAGCAAGACGCCCCGGGAAGCGAGAGGCTGAACTAAGAGCTGCTGCAAAGTCCTGGCCAACGCCGGCCTCAGGGATGACACGGGGGAGTGTTAGTTTCTGAGGGTGTGGACGGCTGCCCGCAGCCAGCTGCCCTGTGGGAGCCGGAAGGGTGTCCCGTCTGGAAGCCGCACTTTGCAGATGGGGTGACAGCAGCACACCCGCGAGAACCCAGGGATAAAGTGACAGGTGGAGCCGAAACCGGTTTGGCTCAGTGGATAGAGCGTCGGCCTGTGGACTGTAAGGTCCCGGGTTCTATTCCGGTCAAGGGCATGTACCTGGGTTGCGGGCACATCCCCAGTGTGAGATGTGCAGGAGGCAGCTAATCGATGCTTCTCTCCCATCGATGTTTCTGGCTCTCTATATCTCTCCCTTCCTCTCTGTAAAAACTCAATAAAATATATATTTAAAAAAAAAAAAAGTGACAGGTGGAGCTCACACCCTTTGCTGCATGTTCATAGGAGCAGCTACTTGTCGCACGTCCAGTGTCCCTCTGCCAGGGAGCAGTGAAGACAGTCGTCGCTAAATGCAAGCCATTGCTTCCAGCCAAGCGAAAAGACACCTTTGCTAAGAGGGTGACCGACCACGAATTAACTTTCTGTCAGTGTGGCCCAGCAAGGCCCTCGCTCTGTCTCCATCGCCCTCGTTTGCTCCTCTGAGCATTTCCCGCCCTGGCAGCGTGGCTCAGTGGTTGAGCGTCAGCCTAGGAGCCAGGAGGTCACAGTTTGATTCCTGGTCAGGGCACGTGCCCCGGCTGTGGGCTCGATTCCCAGTGTGGGGCGTGCAGGAGGCAGCCGATCCATGATTCTCTCTCACTGATGTTTCTATCTCTCTCTCCCTCTTCCTTCCTCTCTGAGATCAATAAAAAAATATATTAAAAAGAGCAAACACAAAAAGCTAAAGAGCATTTTCCCAGGGAACCGCTGTAAACCTGACTCTGAATGTGAGCGACGGGGCGGCTGCTCAGCTCACCACGAGCTATGCTCAGGCGAGCCGTGCGTAGCATGGGTGCTCCTTCTCAGGAAATCCTGGCAGTTGGTCCAGCCCAGAACACCTGAGAAAGAAGCATATTCAAAGCATCATATCGATGAGGGAAAAAGAAAAAATGTCAGTCACCAAATGAAACCATCAACAGGTGACAGCTCTACCCACGCCTCCGCCACAGGCCCGAGTGGAGTTAAGACTCGTCCCTGGTGAAGGCCGTGAAGAAAATGAGATTAGTCAGTAAATGATGTTAGGACCAACCATGTGGAAAAAATTAAAGGTAATCCCCAGCTCTCCCCATAGGCCAAATAAGTTCCACATGCAGTTAACAGTTATGCAAAAATCACAAAAGCAAGAGGGCTTTGTAGCTATAAATGCTTAAAGATAGGCTAATAAATAAACGATTATTGGGGCTGACCACAGAAACGCGAAAACTGCCTATCAGCACATCGGAAGGTGTTGGTGGAAAATATCACAGAGTTAACCTTACTTCTGTGTGAAAGGCTAATGCAAAACAGTGAGGAAATATTAACAATCGTCACGGGCAAAGAAGATAAGTAGCTGAAGTACAGATATTCAATAAACATTAAATCATATTCAAATTCACGAATTAAAAAATGTAACTCGAACCAAAATGTAACTGTAAGACAGTTAATGGAGCAGCGTGGCTTTCAGGGGGTTTTCCTGGTTCTGCGAGGGCTCCCCAGTCAGACTGCGGAGGCGGACTGCAGAGGCTTCCCGCGTCCGGAGTTCCTTCCACATTTGGGAGCTAGCCTGTGTGTCCAGGACTTAGAGCTGCTACCATCCAGCAGACAATTACTCAGCCATTATATTATTATTATTAAGATTTAAGGCCATGGGGAAGTGACCAGGATGTTATGCGAAGTGGAAGATTGGATATGAAACCTGTGCATAGCGTGTATGCCCTAAAGTTTTCTGTAGGAATACTGGGCGTGGCGTGTCGTCTCTATTTTCCCCTTTAATGTATTTTCCCCGTAAGAAAACAGATCAGTTTAGGACAGAAAACACCTTGTTGAAAGTAACTTGAGCATCTCCGTCTGACTCCTGGACACAGACCCATTGGGGGCCAGTAGGGAGACTTCCTGGGAGTTGGTGGGGCTGTTCTCCCTGGAACCCCCACAATCTCAGGAAGAGGCCCCCACGCCTTGTCCGTGTTTGCTCTGCACTCAGACCCCCAGGGCAGGTTTGCCCGCTAGTCAGGGAGGCAGGGTGTTGAGGACGGTCTCACTCGCCCACAGCCCTCTGCACCCCGACCTCTGCACCCCGACCCCGTGGCAGGGGAGGGCCGGTGCCAGGACCGTTTTCATGGCGTGAGGTGACGCTCTCCCATCCGCTCCTTTGGCAGACATTCCCGGGCCTGGCTGCCTTCCCCCGCTGAGCACACCCTCGATTCCTGAGGTGACACAGGAGGTGCTGAGAGCCAACCCCACAAACAAGGCGGCTCACTCCCTGGACACAGAAGTTCCAGAAAAACATGTGACAATGGTTATGGTTAGGGTTAGAGTTAGTAGTTAGGGTTAGGGTTAAGATGGAGTCACCTGTCACGCAGACCTTATCCTGGGCTAGGGTTAGGGTTAGGGTTAGGGATATGGACAGGGTTAGGGTTAGGGTTAAGATTAGGGATATGGACAGGGTTAGGGTTAGGGTTAAGATTAGGGATATGGACAGGGTTAGGGTTAGGGTTAGGGATATGGACAGGGTTAGGGTTAGGGTTAGGGATATGGACAGGGTTAGGGTTAGGGTTAAGATTAGGGATATGGACAGGGTTAGGGTTAGGGTTAAGATTAGGGATATGGACAGGGTTAGGATTAGGGTTAGGGATATGGACAGGGTTAGGGTTAGGGTTAGGGTTAGGGATATGGACAGGGTTAGGGTTAGCGTTAGGGTTATGGACTTGGTTAGGGTTAGAGTTAGGGTTAGGGTTAGGGAGATGGACAGAGTTAGAGTTAGGGTTAGGATTAGGGTTAGGGTTAATAGTAGGGTTTGGATTAGTGTTCGGTGTTATGGTTAGGGTTAGGATTAGCTGTTCGGCTTAGTGTTAGGTTTAGGAGTTACGGTTAGGTTTTGAAGTTAGGGTTAAGTTTTGGTCTAGGGTGTGGTTATTATTAGGGCTAGGGCCAAGTTTAGATTTGGGGTGTAGGGTAGGGCTCGGTTTAGGCCTAGGCCTAAGTGTTGGTTCAATGTCAGGGTCAGGGTTAGGGTTTGACCTGAATTCGTCTCCAAAACTCGATGCCACAGCCTTCTCAGCCGCCTCTCAGAACTAGATGTGCGACCTGTAGAGGGGGCTGCGTGGACGGGTTTCTCAGGATGAAATTTCACAAGAGTTATCTTTTATCACAAGTCTGTCTTTTTAAATAAATATTATACTTTGCTGATTTCACAGAGGAAGGGAGAGAGAGAAACAACGATGAAAGCGAATCATGGATCGGCTGCCTCCTGCACACCCCACCCTGGGGATTGGGCCCTTACCTGGGCATGTGCCCTGACAGGGAATCGAACCCTGGCCTCCTGTTTCCTAGGTCAACACTCAACCACCGATCCACGCTGGCCAGGCACTCGCCTTTCATTTGCAGCCATCACAGGGTACCAGGCCCAAGAGCAGACTGAGTCCATATCTGGTGACTGATCAAGATCAAAAGTAAGCCGTCCCTCGTTCCACGAAGGCTCAGGTTGGCCTTGGAGCTGCCCAGCCACAAGGGGGCTTGACCCGTGTGTTCAAAACCTCCTCACGGAATTCTGATGTTTGGACGGGAGGAGCTGGGATAGACAAAGCTACGTTCTTGTCGTGTGAGGGCTCCATCCTTCTTGGTGGGACCCCAGGGGACAGACCAGCTGTGGGAACAAGGGGTCGCTCCACAAGTGGCTTCCACTCCATGGCCCCTGGTGGCACCGGTGCCTCAGCCCGACCCTCGTAGCAGCTGGCAGGCCTGCCCGTCGCAGCTCTGGAACCCCGGGCAGGGCCTGGACCCCTTGTTTCTCTCGTGGGAACACCACAGAGAGGCCATCTCCCTCCTGATTAAGAAAACGCCACATGTGGGTGTTGGACCAGCCCGTTCTGCACCCCACCCCCCGCCAGTCTCCACGCGCCGTCTTCTTTCCTTCCCTAGTTGTAGGGCTTCCATCCAGCCAGCTTTCAGGCGGTTCTGAATGATCCTTATCCTGCATTTTATCTTATTTTATTTATTTATTTAGAAATAGCTTTTTAAAAAATATATATTGTTATTGATTTCAGAGAGGAAGGGAGAGGGCAAGAGAGATAGAAACATCGAGGAGAGAGGATCATGGATCGGCTGCCTCCTGCACGCCCCCCGCTGGGGATGGAGCCCCCAACCCAGGCCTGTGCCCTTGATCGGAATAGAACCCGGGAGTCTTCAGTCCACCAGCCGATGCTCTATCCACTGGGAAACACCAGCCAGGGCAATAGTTGTTCTGTATTTTAGTTGTAACTGTGATGTGCTTGTGGGAGGCGGCGAGCACCGGCGTTACCAACGCCACCACCTTGGTTCTCCTGAGAGTCCAGCTTCTGAGGATCCGCCAGAGAAAACCACCAGCCAGGGAGTGCGTGTGCCCAGCGCCCGAGACTGCACGGCGGGAAGGATCAGGACGCCTATGGGAAGGAATGGAAAGCAGAGTCGTTAACAGGGAAGACGCTCATGCCGGTGAACACAGAGCCACACCCACGCCACGGCCACGGCTCGTAGGCCCGTCGTCTGTGACGTGTGACACAGGCAGAGCCCGTCTATGACCCGATGGACTGCTATTCGAGGTGGAAAAACCTGGAAGGACGTGTACCCGTGCCCGGGGCCAGAGTGCCGGTGGCTGACTGCATTCCTGGACCTTCTCAGGGTTTTCTAACTGTGTTTACAGCGAGAGCCGCTTTCATCACCAGAAATGTGTAATTTATAAAATGACCATCCTGGGGCCACTGCCTCCATGCCCGACACCGAGCTACGTTCCTTAACTCTTATTAACGTTCTATGAGGCCATAGTTGTGTATGTTTTATAATTTGCAATAAAAATAGAAGTAGCCTCAAGATCCCCCAGCCTCATGCTGCAGCGCGAGGACTGGAGGCTCTGTGCTCCCCCCGCCTCCCCCCGCTCCGCTGCCCCCCGGGGCAGGGCCCGTCGGAGCCTCTGGCCCAGGTCCCCGGGCGCAGAAAGTGCTGAGGCCCAAGCCCGGCAGCCAGGGCGGGATTCCTGGGGCTTGGCCACGGGACGCGGGCGTGGATTCGGGCAGGAATTCTGTCTCCTTCTTTGTTTTTAAAAGAAATAGCCCCTGCCTGGCCTGGGCCGGGCCCAGCTTTATCTGGTTTTCTTCAAAGGCTGAGCCACGAGGAGCGCTCTGCCCAGTTATGTGGGACGGTCTGGGGAGGGCTGGTGTGGGTGTGAGGGGCCGAGGGGGAGGCTGTGCTGGGCCCCGACCAGAACCCACTGTGGCCGGGGACCGTCAGGGATGAGCTTAGCAGACAGAGGCTCATCGGCGAGAGAGTTTCTGCTCATAATTCATCCTCTGCTCATAATTGATCCCACCCCCATCGCACCCCACGGGGGTGATCCCACCCCCATCGCACCCCACGGGGCCCCTGTCCCACATAAAGCAGGTCAGGGCCTCTGGGGACTGACCGAGTGCAGCTCCTCGGGCCACGGGGAGGAGGAGGCAGAATTTGGTGCAGTTTACGGCCCTTCTCAGGGAACCCCAGTTTCCAAGACCCGCGTGAATGTCAGCTCCATGAAAATTCGCCCTCAAGTCCGATTGTCTCCATCCTCCGCGCCCCCTTCCTCCCAGCCCCCTGCACCCGAGGCACCCCGAGATCCGAGCATCATCACATGGGCCGGGCTCTGGGGCTCACAGCTTCACAAGCCCCTCCCGCACTGCCTGCCTCCCGCCGGCTCACACTTGGTGCCTGAGTCCCGAGAGCCAGGAGCTGAGAGCAGGAGCCTCGTGGCTCACGAACACGCCCTCCTCGGTCCCTCCGAGCACAGCCGGCCCTGGAGGCCCAGCATGAGCAGGGCAGGCCCCGCGAGGAGAGGGAGGCCGAGGGTGGGTGCATCCGGGACCCGCCGGGCCTGCCTGAGCCCACCCGCCGGCCGAAGGGGAGGCGCCCAGGAATGTGGAGCCGTGAGCTCGCACCTGCCCACCCCGCCCAGGTCAGGAGGCTTCAGGCCGCAGGTGTGTTTCCAGCGCCTCTGGCAGGGGCCCGGCATCGAAGACACTGGGGGTTACAGAAGCTCATGCACTAGGGGCAGGGGGGAGGGGAGAGGAGGAAGGGGGGATGGGGAGGGGGAAGGGGGGCCCCAAGAGGAGGGCAGGTGGCCCTGGCAGAGCCATGTGGGGAACAGCTCCCTCTGAGCACAGCCAGGGCTGTGGGCGTGTACAGGGCCGCACCCGGGGCCTCAGAGGAAAGGGCAGGCCGCTGAACTGACTTCTCGTCCTCGTGGCCTAGTGCTCAGGACAGGACTGTCCCTGGATCTCGCTCCACCCTCCCTGCCCCCCGGACCGGCCGGAGGTGGGGGAAGAGCCCAGCTGGGAGGCAGGAGGGGGCACCCGTGAGCCCAACGCCGGCCGGGAGATAACGAAGACGAGGAAGCGACCCCTCTCTGCTCTGAGCCCCCTGCCCCGGGGGGTCGGCACGGTCTCCAGAGGCGCTGGGCTCCCTGAGGACTGACCCTCCCCACAGACGGGGCCGCCACAGAGTCAGTGGAGAGCCCTCTGGCCTCGCACCGGGCTGAGCAGTGTCCAGGGGGCAGAGGCCCGGCTCTGAAGAGCCCCAGCGTCCTCCCGTCGCCAAGTTCTCTTCTCTGCCGTCTCCACCCCCCGGAGGCGCTGGCGTCACCCACACAGAACCTGTGGCAGAGACGGCCCGAACCGGTCCCCCCTGGAGCTCAGAGGCTGTTGGCAAGGCCTCCAGTTTCTGGTTGAAAAGCTCAGGGAAAACCCGACATCGACCCGCGACGCGCTCAGGCCCCGGCCCGTCCGTGTGTAGCCGGGGCTGCAGCCGGGCTCCGCGCCCCCTGACACTGCTGCAGCCACGAGGCCCCTGGGGGAGCCCTCTGCCCGCCCGCCCGCCCTGAGGCTCCCAACCGGGGCCCACTTGACCCTCAAAGGCTCCACCCGTGCCGTTCAGAGAAAATCATGCACCTGTTCCCGAGCCTGTGGCCGCGCGGCCGAGCAAACACTGAGTGGCCGGGTCCCGGCTCCGCCCCCGCGAAGCTGAGGGCGCACCTGTGAGCAGACTGGAGTGACCCTTCCCGGCTCTTCAGATGGGCCTGAGAGCTGACGTCACCCCGTCACCGGAACCTCCTCCAAGGACCCACTTGAGGCAAAGGGCCATCCAGGGGCCCCCGGGGTGGGGGGAGCTCGGGGTGTGAGTATTTGGCCCTCCTCTTGGCAGTTTCCTCAACCTCTGACCTTCCTGCTCTCGGGCTGCACCCCTGGAGGGTCTGACCCGCCTCCACCCTGGATCCCTGCTGTGCACCCTCCTCGCTCCCCCCCCCTCTCTCTCTCTCTCTCTCTCTCTCTCTCTCTCGCTCAATACGTTTTCATTGATGTCAGAGAGGAAGGGAGAGGGAGAGAAACACCAATGATGAGAGAGAACCACTGACTGGCTGCCTCCCGCACGCCCCACATGGGGGATTGAGCCTGCAACCCAGGCAGGTGTCCTTGACTGGAATCCAACCCGGGACCCTTCAGTCCACAGGCCGGCACTCTATCCACTGAGCCACAGCAGCTGGGCCCGCCCCTCTCTCTCTCCCTCCGTCCTTTCCTGCTGCCCAACCTCTGGAAACAAATCGCCCTCGATAGGAAAATGGGCCCCTGGAGTGTCCTGTCCTAACCTCACTGACGGGCCCGTGGGGCTCGGCTGCAGAAGCCCTACTATGCACACGGCCGTGGTCTCCAGGTGGGGCCTCGGGCCCCCTGCACGCGACGCACCCAGGCCTGTCGGGCTCAGAGGCTCCCTGGACTCACCACGTGGACTGGGACTTTGGGGACGGCCAGAGAGGCTGCAGGGGTAGCGAGCTCCCAGCCACCCTTCCTCCAGCAAAGCTGGGACCCACCGTCGCTGTGGGGCGAGTGGGGCTTTGACCCAGAACAGCCTGGCCGGTTCCGTGCTCTGCTAGAAGCTTCATCGCGACAGAAACACGCCGTGCGACTCGCCCACGTGCTTTGTACAGACAGTCCAGCGGCTTCTAGTAGGCGCACAGGACTGTGCAGTCACTGCTACAGCCCAGCTCAGGATGTTTTCATTGCCCCAAAAAGAGCAATGCACCACTGACCCCGAAGCAGCCTCCTCCGCTGGCCGTGAATTTGCTGATTCTGGATCGTTTGCGTCGATGGGACGGACAACCGATGGCCTGTGGACCCGGTTCTCGCCTCAGCAGGTGTTCTCAGGCTCATTCACGGTGGAGCCTGTCAGCACCTCACTCTACACGTCCAGCTACCACTGAACCTTCAGGAGCCACAGAAACACCTCCCCAGGAAGCCTTCCCAGATTTCTGATGCGCCGGCCTCATCTGCTTCTATGGCCGCACCGCGTGGGCTGCGTACGACTTTGTGCCATTGAACTTGGGGCACATTTCTGAGAGCCCGAGAGACCTACCGCACTGAGACCCTGCACACGGGAGGGGAGATGGAAGGGAGATGGAAGGGAGATGGAGGGGAGATGGAAGGGAGATGGAGGGGGAGATGGGGGGAGATGGAGGGGAGATGGGGGGAGATGGAAGGGAGATGGAGGGGGAGATGGAGGGGAGATGGGGGGAGATGGAAGGGAGATGGAGGGGAGATGGGGGAGATGGAGGGGAGATGGAAGGGAGATGGAGGGGAGATGGGGGAGATGGAGGGGAGATGGAGGGGAGATGGGGGAGATGGAGGGGAGATGGAAGGGAGATGGAGGGGAGATGGGGGAGATGGAAGGGAGATGGAGGGGAGATGGGGGGAGATGGAGGAGATGGAAGGGAGATGGAGGGGGAGATGGGGGAGATGGAGGGAGATGGAAGGGAGATGGAGGGGAGATGGGGGAGATGGAGGGGGAGATGGGGGAGATGGAGGGGAGATGGGGGTAGGTGGAGGGGAGATGGGGGGAGATGGAGGGAGATGGGGGAGATGGAGGGGGGAGATGGGGGGAGATGGGGGAGATGGAGGGAGATGGGGGAGATGGAGGGGAGATGGAGGGGAGATAGAGGGGGAGATGGAAGGGAGATGGAGGAGATGGGGGGAGATGGATGGGAGATGGAGGGGGAGGGGAGATGGAGGGGGAGATGGGGGAGATGGAGGGAGATAGAAGGAGATGGGGGAGATGGAGGGGAGATGGGGGAGATGGAGGGGAGATGGAAGGGAGATGGAGGGGGAGATGGGGGAGATGGAGGGAGATGGAGGGGAGATGGAAGGGAGATGGAGGGGAGATGGGGGAGATGGAGGAGATGGAAGGGAGATGGAGGGAGATGGGGGAGATGGAGGAGATGGAAGGAGATGGAGGGGAGATGGGGAGATGGAGGGGAGATGGAAGGGAGATGGAGGGGAGATGGGGGAGATGGAGGGAGATGGAAGGGAGATGGAGGAGATGGGGGAGATGGAGGGAGATGGAAGGGAGATGGAGGAGATGGGGGGAGATGGAGGGGAGATGGGGAGATGGAGGGAGATGGGGGAGATGGAGGGGAGATGGGGGAGATGGAGGGAGATGGGGGAGGTGGAGGGGAGATGGGGGAGATGGGGGGAGATGGAGGAGATGGGGGAGATGGAGGGGAGATGGAGGGGAGATAGAGGGGAGATGGAAGGGAGATGGAGGGGAGATGGGGGAGATGGAGGGAGATGGGGAGATGGAGGGGGAGATGGGGGAGATGGAGGGGAGATGGGGGGAGATGGAGGGGGAGATGGGGGAGATGGGGGGAGATGGAGGGGAGATGGAAGGGAGATGGAGGGGGAGATGGAGGAGATGGAAGGGAGATGGAGGGGAGATGGGGGGAGATGGAGGGGAGATGGGGAGATGGAGGGGAGATGGGGGAGATGGAGGGGAGATGGGGGAGATGGAGGGGAGATGGGGGGAGATGGAGGGGAGATGGAGGGGAGATGAGAGATGAGATGGGGGGAGATGGAGGGGAGATGAGGGGAGATGGGGAGGTGGGGGGAGATGGAGGGAGGGAGATGGGGGAGATGGAAGGAGATGGGGGGAGATGGAGGGGAGATGGGGGAGATGGAGGGGAGATGGGGAGATGGAGGGGAGATGGGGGAGATGGGGGGAGATGGAGGGGGAGATGGAAGAGAGATGGAGGGGAGATGGAGGAGATGGAAGGGAGATGGAGGGGAGATGGGGGGGAGATGGAGGGGAGATGGGGGAGATGGAGGGGAGATGGGGGAGATGGAGGGGAGATGGGGGAGATGGAGGAGAGATGGAGGGAGATGGAAGGGAGATGGAGGGGGAGATGGGGGGAGATGGAGGGGAGATGGGGGAGATGGAGGGGAGATGGGGGAGATGGAGGGGGAGATGGGGGAGATGGGGGAGATGGAGGGGGAGATGGGGGGAGATGGGGGAGATGGGGGAGATGGAGGGGAGATGGGGGAGATGGGGGGAGGTGGGGGGGAGATGGAGGGAGATGGAGGGAGATGGGGGAGATGGGGGAGATGGAAGGAGATGGAGGGGAGATGGGGGAGATGGAGGGGAGATGGAGGGAGATGGGGGAGATGGGGGAGATGGAAGGGAGATGGAGGGGTGATGGGGGAGATGGAGGGGAGATGGGGGAGATGGAGGGGAGATAGAGGGGAGATGGGGAGTTGGGGGGTAGGTAGAGGGGGATAGAGGGAGATAGAGGGGGATAGAGGTGGAGATGGGGAGATGGAGGGAAGATGGGGAGATGGAGGGGGAGATGGAGGAGGAGATGGAGGGGGAGATGGGGGAGATGGAGGGGAGATGGAGGGGAGATAGAGGGGAGATGGGGAGTTGGGGGGTAGGTAGAGGGGGATAGAGGGAGATAGAGGGGATAGAGGTGGAGATGGGGAGATGGAGGGAAGATGGGGAGATGGAGGGGGAGATGGAGGGGAAGATGGAGGGAGATAGAAGGGGAGATAGAGGGCGAGATGGGGAAATTAAGGGGGAGATGGAGGGAGAGATGGAGGGGAGATGGAGGGGAGATGGAGGGGAGATGGAGGGGTGATGGAGTGGAGATGGAGGGGAGATGGAGGGGAGATGGAGGGGGAGATGGAGGGGAGATGGAGGGGAGATGGAGGGGAGATGGAGGGGAGATGGAGGGGGAGATGGGGGGAGATGGAGGGGAGATGGAGGGGGTGATGGAGTGGAGATGGAGGGGAGATGGAGGGGAGATGGAGGGGAGATGGAGGGGAGATGGAGGGGAGATGGAGGGGAGATGGAGGGGGAGATGGAGGGGAGATGGAGGGGAGATGGAGGGGAGATGGAGGCAAGTTGAGGGGAGACAGACGGGGGAGCCCACAGGATTCTGTCTCAGCTGCAGGAGACACGAGCCGGACCCACGGGCATCTGTGTGAAGGGCCCTGTGTGCTCTGTTCCCTCATCCTGAGGCCTCAGTTGGTCGGCTCCTTGGCTCGGCAACAGCCCAGGAAAAGGTCACGGACAAGTCACATCCTCCGTGTGTCCCGGGGCCTCCACACCCCCCGCAGCCACAGGGATGCCCCCCTGACGGGGAGGAGAGCAAGGACCTCGCCGCTTGCTCCACCGCACACTCCCCCACGTGCCCTCGCCAAGACGGAGCTAGAGCTCCAGCCAACGCCCAGGGCCACGCCTGTCCTCACTCTCGCGGGAGGAGGACTCCCTTCATTCCGGCTCGTCCTCTGCCATGCGTTTAAGTCCTTCCTTCTCTGCTTCTCCACCAAACCTCCCCTCCCGACCGGCTCTATTTGAACTGGCCGCCCGCCCAGTCCTCGCGGCCTCCCCCCCCAGCGCTGGGCCCCTCGCTGTGGCTTTGCTCTGAAGAAACTTGGACAGGCTGCTTCCCGCCCCCCCATTTAACTGTATTCCGTCACGGGGAGCAGCTCCCATGTCGCTTTGCTGAGCTGTGCTGCCTGCGTGCCCGCGCTGGGGGCGGGGTGGGTTGGCACGAGGTGGGGGACCTTGGCTGGGCTTGGTTGTGGGTTGGCGCTGGTTACACACGGGGGGGGGGGGGGGGGGCTGCGGCGGGGAGGGGGGGAAGGACACAAACTATTTCCAAGGCGACATCAAAGCCACTTTCCGGGGTGTCCGCCTCGACCCCGTTTCACATGAGCAGAACACAAACGCCAATAAAAGTAAAAACGCCCAGTGGCTCCGCAGCCAGGGGCGGCGGCTCAGTGGCCAGTTTTAGGGACGTCGCCGAGCGCGAGCATTCCGGGATTTACTCTCCTCGCACAGAACCTCCCGCCTGCCCACCGGCCGCTGTTTACTCCAACCCCTGGGTCAGGAGGAGCGCACGCTCAGGCCCACGATGCCAAGCTGCAAACCAGAGCCCGTTTTATGGGGGAATAAAACCCCCGCAAAGCAGGCTCGCGGGGGCCGGCCGACGGCAGGTTTACGAGCGCAGCACCATCGACGCCATTATAATTAGTTCCCCCCGAAAGTCTCATTTTTTAGGGCCGAGATCTGAGCCTTTCTTTCTGCACGTGAATAGCTCCGGACTAGGGCAACATCAGGGAGGGTGAGTCACAGGCCGGCCTGGGCTTGAAAGAGAACGCAGATCCTATAAATCCAACCCACATTCTTTCCTGGGAATGACTGACTTTTATGAAAACCAAGGACTGTAAATCAGAAACCTAAATAGCTTGCTTTGCAGCAGATAAACAGATTTATGTGGTGGCGGAGCCCCAACCTGACCCTCTCAGGGAGCCACAGAGGGCGGGGGGCGGGGTGCTGAGGGGGTGCTTACGTCAGCCGGGCATTTCGTCCTCAAAGCCGGGCTGTGGGAGACGTGCCCCAGGCCTATCTCAGCCGGCAGAGGTGGGGGCACGAGGAGCCTGTCTTTCTGTGGCCAAGCACGCGCTCCACCTCCGTGGGGTGCACCCCGAACCCCCAGGCTCTGCGTTACTCCAAAGGCCGGTCCCCACTCCGTGGGCACACACACGAGCTAAGGGAGGAGGGGTTTCTGTGTGGGGGCTTATGGGTGAGACTGTCCGCACCTGAGCTTCGAATCCCTGCAGGTGTGACCTCTTCTAAGCCACCCCCCACCCCACCTCAGCCTGCTCATCTGCAAAAGGACGCATCTACCTGGCATGTTGCAAAGATTAAACAGGACAATGACCTGAGGTGCTCAGAACAAGGGTGCGGCTCATGATGCCACTGGACACGTTACTGGGGGTCGTTACACTGTGACGGGGGCTGTTACATTGTTACCAGGGGCTGTTACACTGTTACCGGGGGTCGTTACACTGTGACCAGGGGGTCGTTACACTGTGCCGGGGGCTGTTACATTGTTACCAGGGGCTGTTACACTGTTACCGGGGGTCGTTACACTGTGACCAGGGGGTCGTTACACTGTGACCGGGGGGTCGTTACACTGTGACGGGGGCTGTTACACTGTTACCAGGGGCTGTTACACTGTTACCGGGGGTTGTTACACTGTTACCGGGGCCGTTACACTGTTACCGGGGGCTGTTACATTGTTACTGGGGGCCGTTACACTGTTACCGGGGGCTGTTACATTGTTACCGGGGGCCGTTACACTGTTACTGGGGCCCGTTACACTGTTACCAGGGGCTGTTACATTGTTACCGGGGGCCGTTACACTGTTACCGGGGGCTGTTACATTGTTACCGGGGGCCGTTACACTGTTACCGGGGGCTGTTACATTGTTACCGGGGGCCGTTACACTGTTACCGGGGGCTGTTACATTGTTACTGGGGGTCGTTACATTGTTACCAGAGCCGCTGGGCAGGTAACCAGGCTCCTCAGCTGCAATGTGCGCACTGGTTGCTGGGGAAGCCAGTTAAGCTCGGAGCCGATGCACCTGTGAGTCCAGCGCGAACACCTCGCAGGTGATGCGGAGGCTGCTGGTCCCTGAGCAACCCCACCCGACCTGTGAGTGGTGTGGGCGCAGAATTCGGGATTGACCCACCCTGCCCACCTCCCTCTCATTCAGCTCTCATTCCACGTGTGGCCACGGCCACGGACCCAGCGCTCTGCCTGTGGCTGGTATTTACAGCCGTCAAGGTGACCCTGAGCGAGGACACGGGTCTCCAGTCCTCTCCTGCCCTGAGATGATGGCGCCCAGGTCCGGTCCTGGGTCCTGGGTCCTGGGTCCTGGGTCCCACCTCCAGCCCCTGCCGCCCGCCAGCCCCTGCCTCGCGCTTGTGTTTCAGCAGGACCCACCCTGGGCCCCGGCCCGACTTTAAAGGGACCAGGGCCCTGGGTAGGGAGGACGGGGCTCAGCTTTGTGTGGTGTTCCCTGCAGGAGGCCGCCTGCCCCCGAGACAGAGGCGGGCGGGTTAATGGAGAACCAGGGCTTAATCATTAACGCTCAGCACGGAGGGTGTGTGCGGGGGGGGGAGGGGTCCGGTCGGTGTCAGGGCTCCCTGGGGCCTGGGGTTGGGGCCTTGGCTCCTCCTTGCAGGTGAGGCTTTTGCTGAAGCTGAGGGGGGGGGAGGGTGGCGGATAGTCCTCTCTGTGCGAAACCCCAGAACCTGGGGAGATGGGGGCACCCAGACGGCGCCAGACTGGGGAGCTGGTTCCTTCCACAGGCTCTGCCCCGGGCGGTCCGGGCCTGTGGGCTCACTTCCCAGGCCAGACCCTCGACCATGCGAGGGAGCACCGAGCCATCCGGCGGCCGGGGGGCGGCCCCTGCACAGGTAAGGCTCCACAGGCAGCTGCACGCCTGTCCCCCCCCCCCCCCGGCCTCTCCCCAGCCCCCCTCCTCAGCTCTGACCCCTGCTGGCCCCCCTCCCCCCCCCCACCTGTCCACCGCCTCCCCTTCCCACACTCAGCCCTTATCTCACTTTAATCATTTACCTGGAGCTGGGAACAGGCCTCCCTCAGTGCTTCCCCAAGTGCAGGCGGCCCTGGAGCCCCCGTGAGAGTCTTTGCTCCCGTCCTCCTCTCCCGGGGGAGGGGCCGGCCGGACCCGCACCTGCTGCAGCCTCTTCTGTGGGAGGGAGCGGCCCTCCCCCAGCTCCTCCTGGGATGTAAAGAGCCCCCTGGGGGGCGGGGGGGGTCCTGGGTTTCTATTTACTTTTCCTTCTCTAACAGTCACGCTCAGCTCCACACAGGGAGCTAAAGGGGTGAGTGATCACCCCCATCCCCCATTCCTCCCCCCCGCCCACACACAGCAAAGCACCTGGGAAACCACAGCCAGGTCGAGACAGAACCGTTGATTCTCATTCAGAAAACGGGGTTTCCTGGGCTCCCGGAAGCCCCTCTGCTGCCCCCCCCCGCCCCCGGCAAGGGTGACCACATCTCACACCGTCCATCCGACCTGCTGTTTTCACATCAGCCCCACAAACCGGTCCCAGCTGCTTTCACTCAGCATTTGGGACGTTCACCCCTCCCGTCTGCTCCCCCACCCCCACCCCACCCCGTCCGTGACTGAGATGGTTCTTTCTCGTTGCTGCCGGGCATCCATTGTGTTTATTTGTTTTTTAAAATATATTTTTATTGATTTCAGAGAGGAAGGGAGAGCGAGAGAAACATCAATGGTGAGAGAGAACCATGGATCGGTCGCCCCCTGCACACCCCCCACTGGGGATGGAGCCGCAACCCGGGCCTGTGCCCTGACCGGGAATCAAACCCTTCAGTCCACAGGTTGACACTCTACCCACTGAGCCGCACCAGCCAGGGCTGTGGTGTTCGTTGCTCTGGAGACAATCCATGCAAAGCATCCGGATCCTGTGGGTTCTGAGAGCCAGTCAGGACTGAGATAGCGGCCGTCATCCCACCCAGCACCCCCTGGGGCACCTCGCAGGAGCCCAGGAAGCACACGTGTGGGCTCTGGGACCCCTGCCAGGGCCCCAGGGGCAGGAATGGGGCTGAGCGGCCGGAAGGCCCAGGACACACTGCGCCCTGCCTGCCTCCCAGAGCAGAGACCCAGGCAGTTCGGGGCTCACAGGCCTCAGGCTCAGAGCTGGACGGATCTGGCTGAAACCACGTGCCCCAGGGCCCCCCGGGGGGAGGGCACCTCCTGGAAATAGCACCTGGCAGGCCAGGCGGGATCCCCAGGGGCTGGGAGCTGCGCCCGGGCCTGGGGCTCCCTTTGGCATAGACTCCACTTCTCTTCAGGGACGAGGAGCCGCGTTGTCCTGTCTGGACGGACCGCGGGGCTTTCACCAGACGAAGGACTATAACTGTGGGTTGTTTCCAGTTTGGGGCGATGACAAATGAGGCTGCTCTCACTTTGTCCTGGATGGAGTGTGGACGTAGGTGGCACTTAATTTGGGTGAAGACCGAGGAGTAGAACGGGCGGGTCACACGCGAGTATTTAACTTAAGAAACTGGCCGCATGAGAAGTCCAGCTGCTCCCCGTCCCTGCCAGCACTGGGCTGTGTCCGCTTTCCTCGGCCGTTTGTGTCTGGATCGGTGAGCCTGGTCTTCAGCTGGCATTAGGGTGGCGTGTTCGGTGCTGGTGCTGCCGTAACAGCGGGCGGGCTGGGGCGTGACCAGGGGAGCTGTGTCCCCTCCCAGGCCTGGAGGCCGGTCTGCGATCCAGGCGGCAGGGCTGGCTTCTCTGAGGCCGGCTGCCTGGGGGGGACGGCCGCCCTGCCCGTGTCCGCACACGCGCTCTCCTGTCTGCTCTCATTTCCGAGTCCCTCCCTGTGTCCAGACGTCCTCTTCTCACAGGGACACAGTCCTTGGACCAGGGCCCCCCTCAAATACCTGGTTTTAGCGTCATCACCTCCTTCAGGGCCTTACCTTAGGATGCGGCTGAACAATCGAGCGCTGAGGGTGAGGAGTTGGAGGGGGACGCCATGCAGCCCATCACAGGCCACACGGACACGCCTCAGCCCAGCACTCAGACCAGAAACACAGGGAGTAAGTGGCCTCTGTGGGGAGGGGAGAGGGTGGGGCCCAGCCCCGTGGGACCAGGTGCTGGAGGCGCCTTCCGCTGGGAATGGGGGGAAGCGCAGGCTGTAGACTCGGGGCCCAGCCCTGCCGTTTCCTGGCCGACGACCTTGAGGGGTCACCTGTCTTCTAAGCCGCACGTCCACGTCCGCACCAGATGGAGACGGTGACGGTCGCGCAGCCGGAGGGTGAGGAGGTCGGAGGGCAGTTCACAGGAGCCGCTCCTCCGGCCGATATGCCCGACGGCAACGTCCTTCCTTCTTTTCCTGATTCATTTTAGCTTCTCGTCAGCTGAGCTGTGGGGAGCGGCTGGCACTGCACTGGGCCTGGGGTTGTGTGAAGGTCCAAGACTGAATAAACGTCAGCGGCCGGATTGAAGGATTCTCGGTGAAACCAGCTGCGAGACGCGATGTGCCTGTGGGTTTGTACGGGATCGGCCGCATCAGCTGCTGGGGGCTGTTTGCCAAAGGCCCCAGGGGTCTCTCCCGCCTGCCCCGTCCGCGGGCCCCCGTCTGGCCCCTGCGCCTGCATTTCTCAAGGAAACAAGGAGCCAGGCCCCCAGGGCACGAGGGGCCAGGCTTCCCGGGCACTGATGACCCTTTGGGATGAGCTGTTCTCTCTTCTCTCCACAGAGACTCCCTGAAGGCAGGGCCGGGCCCTGATCCTTGTGTGACAGACGGTGCCACTGGAGGGCGCACAGCACGCCGGGCTCCCCAGGCCGCCTGGGTCCCTGTCCTCGGAGAGGAGACCATGACGGGAACCCAGCAGCCGGGCAGGGAGCGTCCGAGGCCGGAGACCATCTCCTTGGTGAGCTGGGCTCTGACCTGGGGCCTCGCTGGAGAGGGGACGGGGTCCAGCGTGAGGCCAGACCTGAATCTCCTGGACCACAGGTTCCACACGGGAGCCTGAGCGTGTGTGTGTGTGTGTGTGTGTGTGTGTGTATGTGATTGTGTGACTGTGTGTGTGTGTGTGTATGTGTGTGTGTGTCTATGTGACTGTGTGTCTGTGTGTGTGTGTGAGTATGTGTGTGTGTATGTGATTGTGTGACACTGTGTGTGAGTGTGTATGTGTGTCAGTGTATGTGACTGTGTGTGTGTGATTGAGTGTGTGTGTCTGTGTGTGATTGTGTGCGTGTGCGTGACTGTGTGATTGAGTGTATGAGTGTGTGTGTGTGTGACTGTGTGTGTGACCGTGTGTGTGACTGTGTGTGTGTGACGGTGCGTGTGTGACTGTGTGTGACAGTGCGTGTGTGACTGTGTGTGTGTGACTGTGTGTGACTGTGTGTGTGACCGTGTGCGCGACTGTGTGTGTGTGATTGAGTGTATGAGTGTGTGTGTGAGTGAATGTGTGTGTGTGTGTGAATGTGAGTGCATGTGTATGTGCGTGTGTGTGTGACTGTGTATATGTGTGTGAGTGTATGTGTGTGAGTGTGTGTGTGTGTGTGTGTGTGTGTGCATGAGAGTGTGTGGGGGGACGTGGTCTGAGAAGGGGACACGGCCTTTGGAACTAGGACTGACCCAGAGGATTTGCTGGGGCAGGTCCCGGCCTCCCTGTGGCTTCGGAGCCGCTGCCCCTCTGGTGGGTGGATTCCCACCCGGACCTGCCCTCCGGCCCCTCCTCCATCCCTGCCTCTGCCTGGTTCCCATTCTCCAGGGGACGGCGTGGGTTCTGGCTTCTCCACACGCCGAGTCCAGATCACGGCACCGAGTTGGCTGCCAGGCGGAGGACGGGGAGCAGGTGTCACCCCAGGACCAGGTGCACTGCCTCCTGTGGAGCCTCCGGAGGGTCCAAGGCTGGAAAACGACCTCCGAGCCCAGGAATGAGGCGGAAAGGCCCCCGGGACTGAGCTGGGGGTCTCGGCACTGCACTCCCGGACGCTCTGAGCGACGCGGAGGCAAACCTTCCAAAGGGCTGAACGCTGCAAACTGCCTGGCAAGGCGGTGCGAGAGCCAGAGTGTGGTGGAGGCGGCGGGGCTGGGCCCGCACACACCGAGCTCCGACCAGGAGCTCACGTCCGGACCTCATGCCGCTCTGCAGGGAACACCCGACCGGCCCTCTCACCGGGGGAAACCAAGGCACAGGGAGGGTAGGAAGCACACCCATGGTTTCACGGCTTCAGGAAGGACCCAGAACTGGAGGCCACGTCTGGCTGGTTCCTCAGACTCAGACAAATATCCGTCTGCCACGACCGCGGGGGAGAGGGCTGACCCCTTCATGCAGCGCCAGGCGCAGATGCGAAGTCACAGCAGCATCCCCGATCCACGAGGGGAAACGAACCAACGAACGGACGAATGAATGAACAAATGAACGAACAAATGAATGAATGAATGAATGAATGAATGGAGTGGATGAGAAACAAAACTGCTTTGCGATGTGGGGACCCAGCCTCAGGCTGAAACCTCCCTCCGAAGTTTAATCTGAAAGCTGCCCGGCTAAGCTTGCCCGGCTGATAAGGCCCTGCGACTCCCGCACCCCCTTTATCTGCAACCTGACTCCGAACAGGAAGCCGGAGCTGGGGGGGGGGGGCAGGAAGGCATGGTGGGATTAGCCATTTAATTCCGTGTCTCCCAAACCTTGTGAGCTTAAGAGCCACGCCCCGTGCGAGGCCCGAGGGCAACGCAGGACACAGGCAGGTGCCCTGTGGGGCCTGCAGGCTCCTGGGAGCCTGGTGACAGCTGTCATGCACACGGTGCGTGATCCAGACAGGGAGGGAGAAGTGCCGGGCACGCGGAGCTTGGCGGGTCCCCTCTGGCTCCCATCACATGGATGACACATTAACCACCAGAAGGGAGCGGGCACACACGCGTGTTCGGCAGGTGCGACTCTCATCACCGTATTTTCTGTCCCGCGTTAGAGCTCCACGAGCCTCCTGCTCCCCGAACAGCCATTCGCCCTGGGAATTCCATGTCCCCCCGTCCCCCCAGGACACGGCGGCAACTCCAGGCCCCTGGACGCGCTCGGGGCCCTGCCTGCCCTCCTCGGGCGGGGACACGGGCTCTGAGCTCCGAGCGACGGGCTCCACACAGTTGGAAACAGCCATCGACGCTGCGATGGATAAGCTACTCCTGGTCTTCAAGCACTTCCTTCGGCTCAGCCACAGAACCCTTGATTCTAGTAACACCCCCAAGACACAGAACAGATTTTCCACCAGCAGCTGCAGGTGGCGGGGGGGGGGGGGTCCTAGAACCTGCCCCCCACGCCAAGCGGGGCGTCCTGCTATCAGCAGGGCCTTCTGCGGAGCCGTGGCTGCTGGGGACTGAGCATGACTCTGCGTCCTTCTGGGACTGTTTAGGGCTCGGCGAGGCCTCCGGGGGAGGCTCCCGTCTTGTTCCAAATGGGCCTGTTTGAGGAGGGGCCATCGTTTCCCGGGGAGGCAGCGCTGGGGTTCCCTGCGGAGCCCTGAAATGTCGCCAACATCACTGCCCCGGGTCCCACAGGGCAGCTCAGCCAGGATTTCCCACGGTCCCCGTCGGAGGGACTCCTCCGGGCAAGACCTGGCGGTGGGCACAGCCCCCGGGGCCAGCCTGGCTCTCCTCCGGCCACACAAGCTCCCTGTGCTCGTGCCAGGCACCGAGCCTGCTGCACAGACGCCTGCGTGTCCTGCTCCGTTCTCGTTCCGCAGCCGTTGTCTTCCCTCAGCGAGTGTCTGCGAGCGCAGTGGGCACGTGTGGGCAGTGGGCACGTGTGGGAGTGGGCACGTGTGGGCAGTGGGCACATGTGGGCAGATGGCCTGTGTGGGCAGACGGCCCGTGTAGGCAGACAGCCCGGGGGCCACCTGGCGGGAGCCCGTGGTCCCCGCAGCCCTCTGAGCCCCAGGACCCGCAGGGCAGCACCGCATTCCAAGAACCAGAGCCTTTAGGCCAAAAAGGTAATAAAAGGGAGTTTAGCTGGAATCCTCACAGCTGGGGACGTCCCCGCTCAGAGCCAGCAGCCACCATGTCTCCTGCTGGCAAGTCTCTCACCAGTTCCCGGGCCCCAACCAGGTCTCGGGCGCCTCTCTCTCCACTGCTTCCCACCCCGGCTGGACGGGGTGACAGGTCAGCTGGGTGGGGAAGAGGTGGGGGTGGGAAATCTGAACCCCCTTCGTCTGCGTCACCTGGTCTGAGCTGGGCTGTGTCCTGAACGACATTCCGTTATTGTCTGATTCTGTGCAAAGTGCAGACAGGTCATCAGCCTGATGGCGTGGCCAGGCGGAGCCAGCGGGCCCTTCTCAGTTCTGTTACTTTACACGGTTCCAGAGCCCACGTGGCAAAGCCAGTGTGAGCCGGCACCGACGACAGAGGGACGTGGCCGCTCTTCCTCTCGGGATCAGGGAGACGCCGTGTACACCTACCTCTGTTCCCGCACGACTGATCTACCGAAACCAAGGTTAAATGAAGTAGAGGAAGTTACTCTAAACACCAAGGAGAGAGCGGGGGCAGGGCGGGCAGGAAGGGTCCGTGGGGACAAGGGGGATCTGTAATACTTTCAACAATAAAGACTTTAAGAATCCGATGCAAGGCAGATGCCAGATAGTAAATTATAAGTTCCTTTCTCTGCGCTGATATCGGGAAATCAGGGAAACTGACTGGAGGAAGAAACACGACCTGAATTTATTAAAGACAGACCCTCCCGGTGAGGGAAGTTCCCAGAAAACAACTCAGTGGAAAAGGAAACCCTTAGAGCCAGACCCCAGACCACATGCCCCCGTGTGACAGTCGGCTCTCATTCACTTTAAACCGAGGCGGGGCCGCCCTGGGGACACAAGGGGGTGGGCGAGCGAGGCCCTGCCTTCAGGGGGCACCCGCTCTGGCTGGGCCACGGTCAGAGCCGAGCCGATGCTGACCGGACGGTGCCCTGGTGGTCCAGGAAGTGGCTGGTCGGGAAGCCTGCATCACCAAGGCCCAGAGCAAGGGGGCCAGGTCTTCCCATGGGCACTGAGGGTCAGGAAGCCACACGGAGCAGAGAGGACGGGTCCGAGGGGCAGCGCGCACAGCTTGGGGGCGTGTGAGAGTGCGTGTGGGGGCAGCGGACGGTGAGACTCCCGGGAACCTGGGCCAAGGTGAGGACGCACCAGGTGCCCCTGGCAGATGGAGCAGAGGGACCTGCAAGAAAAGGTTAAACCAACAAGGAAATCTGGCCTTGACACCTGATCCATGTCGCAGAGACCCAGTTAATGGACTGGGCTCAGCCACAGCAGCTGCACGCAGTACGTCCTGGATCTGCTGGCGTCCACAGCCCAAAGCCCCTCCTCCCGGTCATTCACCATCACCATCACTATCACCATCTCCATCATCGACATCATCATCACCACCATCATCATCACCATCATCATCATCATCATCACCACCACCACCACCATCACCATCACCATCATCACCATCACCACCATCGCCATCATCATCACCATCATCCCATCATCATCACTATCACCATCATTGACATCATCATCACCATCATCATCACCATCACCATCACCATCATCATCACCATCATCACCATCACCACCACCACCATCGCCATCATCATCACCATCATCACCATCACCATCATCATCACCACCACCACCATCACCATCATCACCATCATCATCACCATCATCATCATCATCACCATCATCACCACCACCACCATCACCATCATCACCATCACCATCATCACCATCATCATCATCACCATTATCGTCACCATCATCACCACCACCACCATCACCACCATCACCATCATCGCCATCATCATCACTATTGTCACCATCACCACCACCACCATCATCTCCACCATCAATCATCACCATCATCATCATCATCATCATCACCATTATCGTCACCATCATCACCATCATCATCATCATCACCATTGTCACCATCATCATCATCATCACCACCACCATCATCACCATTATCACCATCATCATCACCATCACCACCACCACCACCACCACCACCATCACCATCATCGCCATCATCACTATTGTCATCATCACCATCATCATCATCATCATCATCACCATTATCGTCACCATCATCACCATCATCATCATCATCACCATTGTCACCATCATCATCATCATCACCACCACCATCATCACCATTATCACCATCATCATCACCATCACCATCACCACCACCATCACCACCACCACCACCACCATCACCACCACCACCATCACCATCATCGCCATCATCACTATTGTCACCATCACCACCATCATCTCCACCATCATCACCACCACCTCCACCATCATCTCCATCATCATCATCATCACCACCACCATCACCTCCACCATCATCACCATCATCACCATCACCATCATCTCCATCATCATCTCCACCATCACCACCATCATCTCCATCATCACCATCATCTCCATCATCACCAACATCATCATCACCACCATCACCGCCACCCCCCACCCCCATCAAACGCTGGAGGCTCTCCGAATGGGTCACATTATGAGGGAGCACGAGTGACTTTACCCCAAAAGTTCCTCTACTCACCCTCTGACTGGAAGAAGGTCCCCACTTTCTCTTTACGCTCCAGCTGGGCCCCTGACTTTGATCTGGTCCCTCCTCTTCCTGTTCCCCCTCCGGCCCCATCTGCCGGCTTAACTCCAGTCCCTGACAGTGAGGCACAAGGATTATCTTTACGAAACCAAACCAGCCCAACGAGGTTTCTGGCTTAACAAAAAGCCAGTTCTCTCCCAAGCGGAATTCTACTGTCAAATCTTACAGCTGAAACACACACAATTCTTTTCCTCCTACTTCACAAAGTTAGAATATCTAAAAGGTACATTTTATCAAATCTCCTTTATTGCCCATACAGCATGTTGTTTTCTATATAGAGTATATCTCTGGTCATTATTATATAAAAACCGTCATTATGAGTGGAATGTTATTCATTATACTTCTTGGTTTTTTTTAGTGTGAAAGTATTTTTTTTGTATATTGGTTTTGGAATGGAGTATAATGCCATTGTTTCAAATGGTTTTCTCTGTTTATTCGCATGAGTTTTTTCTGGTACCTAATCATTTTATCTTCAAATAATAAACATTTTGTTTGCTTCTTTCCAGCACTTACACCTTTTGTTTTGGTTGCTTGTGCTGGCGTGGACAGATGTTACATGTCAGTTATGATAATGACCCACCGACACCAGTGGATTCTCCTTGCTGATATTCTGTTTAGGATTTACAGCTGTCTCTCTGATACGCTTGGTTACAGTGTTTTTCTGGTTCTATCACAACAATGAACGCAGCGAGAAGCACCCCTTCTCCGAGTTCTGGGACAATCTTCACAATTTCCGTGTTGTCTGCTCTCTGATGGCTTGAGCCCTGCAGGCTGCCTGGGCCTGGCTCCTTTGAGGAATCACTGTCTTGAAGCTAATTTCAGGATTTCTGTCTTCTTGAGGTAAAAAATATCTTATTTCTAAAGTAATTGTCCACATCATCCAAGTTTTAAAATTCACTTCCACAGCTTTACAAAGCGCCCCTTTAAAAACGTTCCCCCTACAGGGTGGTTACCTGCCTTTCTTTTCTCTAATTTTTGGATCGTTGTATTTCCTGACCCTTTTTCCTTCATTAATTACAGTTGATCATGACTTACTTTTTTGGTTTTCCATAGCTCTTTCATCAGTTAATGAATTACACTGCGCTTTGGTTTTCTGGTTTAAATTCAGCCTCAAGCTTTTCATCTTGATTTCCTCTGCTGTCGGTCTGACAGCTCTGAGTTGTGCGACGGACTTCACTCCTTCTGATGGGAAATGAGGGAATTTACAGCCGTGAGATTTCCCCTGAGAACAGCGTTCGCTTCAGCTCAGTCATCCGGCAGCAGCCTTGCTTGCTGGTCTCCCCAAGGGGTGGAGGGGGCGGCCTCGCTGTCTGTCCCTCTTATTTCTCCTGCGTTGCAGCTTGTCCAGAAATTGCAGCTACTCTCCTTCTACCATTACAACACGTTGATGTCGCCTCTATGGTGTATGCGGCCTTCACGCCCAGTAAGCAAGCAACATCTACAGTTATTTCATAAATATTTGGAAATAACATACGTCCTCTAACATGATATGTTACGTATGTGGAGAAATATAAGTACATAGAGCACATGATCTCATAGCATCTCATTGGCTCAGCTGGAGTCACACGCCCATCTCTCAACCAATCCGAGTGTCTGGGGAAAATGCATTGCACTGATTGGCTTAAGCCTGGGTCCCTTAACCTCCGGAATCAGGCTGGGCGTCCTGCCCCAGAACCACGGGAGTCAGGGCCTCGAATGACACTCGACGCTGCCAACATCGTCCACACTGCACTTCTCGGGGCCAGAATGCTCCTTCTGAAATACCTGTTTCAAGCAGCCTTTAGAGTAGAAAACATTGCCCTGGCCGGTTGGCTCAGTGGATAGAGAACCAGCCTGCAGACTGAAGGGTCCAGGGTTCAATTCCGGCCAAAGGCACAGGCCTGTGTTGAGGGCTCGATCCCAGTGGGGGGCGTGTACAGGAGGCATCCAGTCAATGGTTCTCGCTCATTGATGTTTCTATCTTTCTCTCCCCCTCCCTTCCTCTCTGAAATGAATAAAAATACATTTTTTTTTAAAAAAGAGCAGAAAATATTTCTATTCCAAGGCAACTTGCATGTGTTCAAAACATGGAAACACTGCCTTTCCCTCTGTTTCTTCCAGCTCCCGTGACCTTCGGGGGGGAGTGAGGAGCCCACAGTCCCCGCGCTGCCTCCACGCCCAGCCTCCTCCCGAACCTCCGAGGAGAGGCTGGGCCCAGGGGGAGTTTGAGATACTCTGATCAACAGGCCGACGCCGGGCCGAGGCGTGTCAGGCAGGAGTGATGCGGGGGCGGGAGAGGCGGGCAGCTGGTCTGACCGCGGGCAGTGTTGCTGCTGAGCCCTGGGGAGCAGCGCGTGGGGCTCCTCCTGACTCTTTTGTATGACTTTAATGTTCAAGACGCACAGATTTTAAAAGGTTCTATCGTCGTCCGAAGAGGCCTTCGTGTGGAGGACTGGCCAGGGCTGGTCTGAACGGGCTCCCTTGCTCAGTGACTGCTCTGTGCTCCGGGCGCTGGGCCGCCAGGGAGCTGCCTCCTGCCCGGGGGGACCCAGGAGGTCATGGACTCGGCACGTAACCGCCTCCCAGCCAGCGTGAGCGAGTAGCTGCTGGGCTGAGCGCAGGGATCGCGTGCTCACGGTGACGCCTCCTCTGGCCAGTGGGCAGCCCGGCCCATCAGTAACGGGCGCTCCCTCCTCTGGGCACAGAGCGACGTGACGACTGCGACCCCGGATTTACGAGCCAGAATCTCACTTGGATACCATGGGTCGCTGGCCGGAGGACCTGGTGGGGAGAGCGCTGAATCTGTGCCTGGATCCTCGCAGGAGCCATCAAAGTCCCTCCCCACCCAGTGAGGCTGTGCACCGGCCGGAGGCACCTGGCTCTCAGGACGCTGCTCTCCGGGCTGCGCCAGACAAGCTCGGACCTCGACACCGTCCACAGGTTCGAGACTCATGGCAACGAATTCCCGCCTCCGGGCCCCAGGCCCACGCACGTCGCCGCGGTACTTCCCACCGTGAGGTCACCTTGTGCGCCGGCAGCAGAGCAAGGGGCCCGGGCCCGGTCAGGCCTCACGGCCAAACCGCCGGTGAGATGCACGCGGCTCTATCACCGTAACCCCATCTCCATCTCCATGTTCTCCAGCACCGAGCCCACGCGGAGACATTTTCATCGATTTCTCGCCACGGAGCCTTCAAATTATCCTCTGAAAGTTGATGAGAGCCCCACTGCCTCAAGCACCCCAGGCCCCTGCGTGGGCCACCCAGGGCCCCAATTCTACTTTATAAACAGAATGAGGGGCCCGGCTGGGGGCTCAGTGGCTGAGCTCGACCTAGGAACCAGGAGGTCACGGTTCGATTCCAGGTCAGGGCACAGGCCTGGGTTTTGGGCTCGATCCCCAGTGGGGGGCGAGCAGGAGGCAGCCAATCAATGGTTCTCTCTCATCAGTGATGTTTCTCTCTCTCTCCCTCTCCCTTCCTCTCTGAAATCAATTAAAACATATTTTTTAAAAAACTTTAAAAACTAAGAAAAAGAAGGGGAGCGAGGGGAGCAGATAGCAGGAAGGCAGAGCCACCCAGACGTGCCGTGTCCTGAAGAATGGCTGTGGCCGTGTCCTGAGACAGCCCGGCCCGCGGCCGCCTCCCGGGCCTGTAAAGTGCGTTCTCACAGGCCGGCCGTGGCGTGCGGCCTGTGGGGCCACATCTGGAAGCACTCGGCGCTGTCTCTGCGGCTTTATGAACAAGAAGGTCCTGTGCTGACGCTCGGGCGCAGGCATCCTGGCCGCGCTGCTGACACAGACTAATGTCCCTGCTGGGTCCAGAGGCAGCGATGGGCTGAGCACAGAGGCCGAGTGTTCTCCTGAACCAGCGCTTGTCTCCACGGCGATGGGGTAACTGCGGGCACGCAGTGCAAACCTCTGGGCCCCCACACCAAGCACGTCCCGTCTTAAAGAAACAGGCGCGCTGAGGACCTACGTGCGGTTCCAGCCAAGACAGGGAAGAGGCCGCGGAGCACCTGCCCAGCCCCAGCAGCTCCCGCCTGGGCCCGCCATCGGCACGTTCCTTTTACTTTTATGGCACGGGAGAGGCTTCGTCGAAGGGACCCCAAGCCGCTTGCAGCCAATGTTCAAGTTCACAAACATCCTTAGAAATGTCATCAGAACCAGGAGGGTGAGCTCTGGAGGCCAAGCCTGAGAAAGCAAAACGCAGCTGCACAGGGAGGGGGTGGGCCAAGGTGGGGGGAGGGGTGGTGGGCCAAGGTGGGGGAGGGTGGTGGGCCAAGGTGGGGGGAGGGGTGAGCCAAGGTGGGGGGAGGGGGTGGGCCAAGGTGGGGAGGGAGGTGGGCCAAGGTGGGGGAGAGGGGTGGGCCAAGGTGGGGGTAGAGGGGTGAGCAAAGGTGGGGGAGGGGTGGGCCAAGGTGGGGGAGGGGCGTGGGCCAAGGTGGGGGAGGGGGTGGGCCAAGGTGGGGGGAGAGGGGTGGGCCAAGGTGGGGGGATGGGGGGAACAAAGGTGGGGGGAGAGGGAGGCACCTGCAACAATGTCAGCATTAAAGTGTTTAATAAAAACGAATGGGTGAATTGGGAAATATGGAAGAGTACGCGTCTCCCCTGTGAAAATATCGCCCAATGGTCACCATGGACTGTAAGCTGATGCAACGAATGTGATGTCAGAACAGCATTGGTTGTTAAAGGGACGCGGTGTTGGGAGTCGGGAGTAATGCACCCACAGATTGAACCGAGGGTCAAGGCCAGCCGCCGCCCGCTGAGGGTCACTTGCGTTCTCTCCGCGTCCTCAGGCCTCATCCCGGCCTGGTCCTTCGTACGAGCTCAGGGTCGGATCAGGGTCAGTGACAGACCCGAGTCTGTGAGCAGAAGACAACACGGCTGCAGGCTGGTCCTGGGAAACCTCGCCACCTGCCTGCTCCATGGAGACCACGGTGCAGCCCAGAGGAGAGGCTGAGCCCCTCGTGCAACTCAGGGAGGCACAGACCGTTCCTCACGACGCGGACGGGACGGCCATTCACAGGGGAGGGGAGGGTTTGCCCGCCCTACAGGGTAGGAATCTGCTGCAGACCTGCTCCTGCCTGATCCTCGCTGTTTCCTGCATCTCCCACCCTCGCCAGCTCCTGCACTCCGTCCCACTGCGTCCTCGAAGAGGTCACCCCAGCCGGCGGTGCTCAGGGGGTTGGAGCGTCACCCTGACACCCCAAGGGTGTGGCTTGATCCCGGGCAGGGCACACAGGAAGCAACCAGGGAATACATGAGTGCTGAACAACAAATCAATCAATCATCAATCAATCATCAAGAACAACACACAGTTTCCCGGAGTGCGCTCCCTTTTGCCAGATGAACATGTGAACACAGCCTGCTGGGCAGGTGCCGTCGCCGGGGACGCAGGTGGCAAAGGGAAACTGAGGAGGCACCGAGTAAACATCGCTCAGACGGCGCTCCACGCACCAGGCCCCGGGCCAACGGCGCTACGGCGGCAGATGGTCCAAACATTTGCCAAAAGAATTCTTCTTCTGGATCCTGCTCTTAACTCTTATGATCGTGATGTAGCTTGAGAACCAAGGAATGAATCACCAGAGAATTTTATTAACCGAGCTCGACGGCTAACTGCTCTCCATCCCGGACAAGCCTGTGGCTGCCGCCTGTTAAACTGAAGGAATTTGGGCAACAGGGACGTGATAGACACGCAGTGGCCGAGTCAGGTGGGTCCGGATCTCTGGTTTCCTGGTTACGAGCCACGTGACTGTGGGCAAGTTACCTGCCTTCCATGAGCCTCCGTTTCCCTGCCAGTAAGAGGGGGTCGCTATGACCTTCCAGGAACGCTGTGGGAATGAAGTGAAACCTGTGCCTGTGTCTCGTCCGTAAGGTCCCCCCATAGACAAGTTCCTTTCTCTCCGGACCCGAAGGCGCCGACGCTCACCATCAGAGGGCGAGGGAGAAGCGACAGCCTGGCTCACCCAGCACGGCTTCCACAGGGGAAACCGAGGCACGGGCATCGTCGGCGTCCTCGGGTCCCGGAGAGAAAGGACACTCCTGGCTCATAGGTCAGTGCTCAACTGCTGAGCCACGCCAGCCAGGCTAGTGTGGTTCTAAGTAAAAAATAAAAACTTACACCATCAGTATTCTGAATAAGTGCTAATAAAATTAATACTAATAAATTAATAAAAATGGTGAATTTCTTCTTCACCGTTGCACTGTGACGCCAGTTTTCAATGCAGAGCACTGAGCTCACACGAGGCCGCGTTACGATCGCAGAACGAGTGTTTCCTTGTCTGCAGAGCAGATGCTTCTGTTCTCACCAGAGCAGGGAGAGGACCTGGAGACGGACGGGGAGGCAGCTGTCATTGTGGGAAAACACAAGCAGCAGAACGACGGTGAGCCCACTTCTAAGGGCAGTGCCTTCACCCAAGAGGCCACGCTGCTGGGCAATCACCACCACCTTCCCCTCCCAGAACCTTCTCCTCGTCCAGGCGGACACCGTCCCATGAGACCCCCCCCCCCCAGCCCCTGGCTCCCAGCCTCCCTGGGTGCCTCAGCACAGGGACCCCCCGTCCGTGCACTGCTGTGACCGGCTTCTCTCACTCGGCACCTCGCCCGCTCCTCCAGGCTCAGCACGAGGCAGAACCTCCCTCGTGCTCAAGGCTGAGGCCGGACTCCGCTGTTTCCCCACCATTGGCCCGTGGACACCAGCACGGCCGCACCTTTGGCCGCAGTGAGCATGCTGCTGGGAACACAGCGTGCAGGCCCCTGAGGTCCTGCTTTCGGTCCTTTTGGGTAGAAACGCAGAGTGGGATTGCTGGGCACACACAGGGACAGACAGAGATGGGAGGAAACAGAGACAGACAGACATGGGGGGGGTGTGGACAGACAGACAGACACACACACACACACACACACACACACACACACGGAGAGACAGACACACAGACAGACAGCTGGTCCCAGAGATGGAGGGAGGCCCCTGCTCACTCCGGGCTCAGGCACCGAGCCAGCGTGCAGTCTCCCAATCCCGTCCGGCAGCCTGGCTGGGAGGTGCTGGGATTCCCAGGTCCCCGCTCGCTGGTCAAACCCTGTAAAGGCAGGAGGGGCCGTGTCCTGGGGCTGCTGCTCCGAGGCTAAGGCTGGCGAGACCAACAGGAACGTGTGCTCTCCCCGTGCTGGGCCGGAGCCTGACGTCGGGACAGCCCCCGGGAGGACCTTCCTGCCTCTTCGGCTCCTGGGGCTCCTGGGGCTCCTTGGCTCCTGGCTGCATCCCTTCAATCTCAGCTTCTGTCTTCACGTGGCCCCACCCCCTTGTCCACGTGGTCCCGCCCCTTGTCCGCATGGTCCCGCCCCCTTGTCCACATGGCCCGCCCCCTTGTCCACATGGCCCGCCCCCTTGTCCACATGGCCCGCCCCCTTGTCCACATGGCCCCGCCCCCTTGTCCACATGGCCCGCCCCCTTGTCCACATGGCCCGCCCCCTTGTCCACATGGCCACGGGGCTGCACCGTGGACAGCCTGGCCCGCACACAGCCGTGTCCCTGGATTCCTATCTCCTGAACTTCCGTGTCCACACAGTTATGTTTGTCTGAGCCCCAGTGTTTACACGTTAAATATTTAAAGCCTCGATCCTCTTGGAACGAGTAAGTACTTGTGCCAATGTGCTTCCTCCTCAGCTGGTTCAATCATTAACGTAACATGAAAATTATCCCTAAGCCTTTTAATTATCGAGAGGAAGGGAGATACCAGAAACGTTCCAGACGTGTAGTCACAGATAACAGGGTTACGTGTCTGTGCTTTGGGCAACACGAAGTTCTGCTTCTTCAAACAGGCGAGATAACATCTCTGAGAAACGCACCCAGCTTTAAAGGCGACGCTGGAGCCCAGGAAGGTTGGAGCTGCTCGAGGCCTCGGGCCCATGGGGCGGGTCGCCTTTCCTTCCACCGGTGGGGAAACCGAGTCCGGATCTAGGGGTGAGCCGGGAGGGTCACAAAGGCCCTGACCACCCCCCGGAGAGTGAAACGCCCCCTCTTCACCCTCAGGATCAGGTGAATAACAAGAGGGGGTGCTGAGGGCGCGGGCCGGCGGAAACAGCTCACAGGGGTTCCCTTGAGGGGTCACCGGTCTACGGCCCCTCTATGTGTGGGGGTCCTACAGGGGCAAGCCCAAGCGCCTAATAGTTTTATCAAAGCAACAAGCTTGACAACTGGGAGAGAGAGGACAAACGGGGGGCCCCCAACACCCTGCCTCACATATTTACATATTTTTAGGCCCCGGCCCCTGGGGCTCAGCAGGTTGGAGCGTCGTCCCGAACACAGGGTGAGCTCAGGAGGCAACCGAGCCATGTCTGTCTGTCTGTCTCTGTCTCCCCCTCCCCTAGAAAAAACAAGAGTGAACAGAACATTTTCAGTGTTTCTCCCCGTTTCCGAGGGTTGGGGAATCGTTCGGAGGCTGGGGTTTCATTCCCTCTCTGCTCCCTGTGCCGCCCACTCTGCCCTCGAGGGGACGGTCAGGACGCATCTGGGGAGAGGCCTCTCCTCCGGCCGCTGTGGCGTCTCCGCATCCGAGTGACGCTCAGACCGAGGCTTGTGTCACTGCACCAGGCCCTCTCCACAGGCCGGACCCTCTCCGCAGGCCGGACCCTCTCCACAGACCGGACCCTCTCCACAGGCCGGACCCTCTCCGCAGGCCGGACCCTCTCCACAGGCCGGACCCTCTCCACAGGCCGGACCCTCTCCGCAGGCCGGACCCTCTCCGCAGGCCGGACCCTCTCCGCAGGCCGGACCCTCTCCACAGGTTAGGACCCTCTCCACAGGCCGGACCCTCTCCACAGGCCGGACCCTCTCCACAGGCCGGACCCTCTCCGCAGGCCGGACCCTCTCCACAGGTTAGGACCCTCTCCGCAGGCCGGACCCTCTCCACAGGCCGGACCCTCTCCACAGGCCGGACCCTCTCCACAGGCCGGACCCTCTCCGCAGGCCGGACCCTCTCCGCAGGCCGGACCCTCTCCACAGGTTAGGACCCTCTCCACAGGCCGGACCCTCTCCACAGGCCGGACCCTCTCCACAGGCCGGACCCTCTCCGCAGGCCGGACCCTCTCCGCAGGCCGGACCCTCTCCACAGGCCGGACCCTCTCCTCAGGCCGGACCCTCTCCACAGGCCGGACCCTCTCCTCAGGCCGGACCCTCTCCGCAGGCCGGACCCTCTCCGCAGGCCGGACCCTCTCCACAGGTTAGGACCCTCTCCGCAGGCCGGACCCTCTCCGCAGGCCGGACCCTCTCCGCAGGCCGGACCCTCTCCGCAGGCCGGACCCTCTCCGCAGGCCGGGTCCCTCTCCACAGGCCGGACCCTCTCCGCAGGTTAGGACCCTCTCCGCAGGTTAGGACCCTCTCCGCAGGTTAGGACCCTCTCCGCAGGCCGGACCCTCTCCGCAGGCCGGACCCTCTCCGCAGGTTAGGACCCTCTCCGCAGGCCGGACCCTCTCCGCAGGCCGGACCCTCTCCGCAGGCCGGACCCTCTCCGCAGGCCGGACCCTCTCCACAGGCCAGGTCCCTCTCCACAGGCCGGGACGGGGACAGATGGTGGGGCCTTCCCTCCCGCCCCGGGGACCTGGGCACAGGCCCAGGGCAGGATGGACCCAGGACCCTGGTCCACCCAGCAGCCAGGGCATTAGTTCCGACTGACGCCAAAAAGCACAGATTCCACAGACAATCGCACCGAGCGGTGCCAGGAAGGCGCCCCTGGTCCCCACCGCCTTTGCCCCAACCACGCTCAGAGCTCGTGGGCCTGCCGTGCCTGGTGCCCAGAAAAGGAAATGCCATCAGGGCCACGCCCGGCCCCGCTCGCCCGAGCATGCTGTCCGCTCCCACACGCGGGCCGAGGGGCAGGGCTGCTTTCCTTCTGGGGAATCTCCCTCGGTCTCGGCCGCGTGCTCATGACTCAGCGAACGGCAGCATCAGGTCCCAGGAATCCGTTTCCTGCTGGAAATACATCAGATTCATCTTCCCGTCCCCCTCGTCACCGGAGGCCTCGGGACAGACACGGAATTCCGTCGTGTGACACAACAGCCAAACGTTTCCCGACATTCCCTTCTGGCCAACGAGGCCGAGCTGCCTCCCGGGCGCCTCCCCGTCTGGAGGAGCTCAAGGCACGGTCGCCAGCAGGTGGGGCTACCCCGCCTTTTCCATCTGCGTCACCTTCCTGTCTGCTCTCCGCTCTCCTGTCACATCAAGATCGGGTCCGGCTGACGGGCCGAGGGGCACAGGCGGAGCTTGAATCCCGTAAAAGTGTCTTCATGTGACTTTCATCAGCAACAGGAGAGAGCATCTTATTGTGAGATGACCTCGACAGCGAAGAGGTTTTTTCTAAAGATATATATATATATTGTTGATGTCAGAGAGGAAGGGAGAGGGAGAGCGAGAGAGAAACATCCATGATGAGAGAGAATCACGGACCGGCTGCCTCCTGCACGCCCCCACTGGGGATGGAGCCCACAACCCGGGCCTGTGCCCTGACCGGGGATCGAACCGTGACCTCCTGGTTCCTAGGTCGACCCTCAGCCCCTGAGCCACACCAGCCAGGCGACGAAGAGTTTTATTGGCTGGAAACTTTAAGTGTGAACACCAGACCACACATGCTGCCACAAACACACATTCTCTTCAAAAGCTGCCGAGTCCTGGGCTGATGTGCTGCTGACAAGCAGGACTGAGGTTGGCCCAGCGCTCTCTTTTCTCCGGAAAACGCGGCTTCTCCGTAGAGAGCTGCGGTCTGACTTTGAGATCTAATGTGAAGAGAAAGGGTTCAAGGTCGGGTCAACCAGGCACTGAAGGTCACCCGCCCGTAGCGTTCGGCTCAAATCAGAAGCTGGCCCACTGGCTGACTGACCCCCGATGTCCGGGCCGAGACGTCCGGGATGTCCCCCGGGTGGCGGTCACCGTGGTGAGGTTTGTTTATCTTCAGGTGGGACGTTTGAGACCCTGTGACATGTAGAGACCAGCCTGGCTGGCGTGGCTCAGGGTTGACCTAGGAACCCGGAGGTCACGGTTCGACTCCCGGTCAGGGCACCTGCCTGGGCTTGGCTCCATCCCAGTGGGGGGCGTGCAGGAGGCAGCCGGTCAGTGATTCTCTCTCATCATGGATGTTTCTATGTCTCTCCTTCTCCCTTTCTCTCTGAAATCAATTTTTTAAAAAAGTCGGGGACACTTCCACTGTGAGCTTATCTGGGACCCTGAGCTCCGGGCCAGGCCTCCCTCCGGCCACTTCGGTTTAACAACAGAAAACAAAGCCGCCTCATTACAGCCCTTCCCTGGGTGAGGGCCCCGCTCTTCCTGCTTGAAACCCGAGTCCTGGGCGGAGAACTCCACCGCAGCACCAGGTCCCCCGGATCAGGAGTATCTCCGACACTAATTGGATTAAAGTCACGAAGCGTGCTCCCGGCCGAGCGTTCAAATCGAATTTCCCCATCGAACTTTTTAAAAACAAAGACTCGGTGCCTGTGTGCACGTTATCATCACACGTAACGACCGCGTCCAGGCCCGAGCCGCTCACGTTACCGGACCCACGTCCCACAAAACACCCTCTTCATTGTTTTCTTTTGTGCAAAAGCGGAGCTCGCCTCTTAAAGGGCCACGGCCCAGCTCTCCCGGACGGCCAGGAAGCCGAAACCCACACTTTGCACAGGAGACAGTGCACGTCCAAGAGGCGGGACATGCCCACCACCTCGCAGGGCTGGTGGCTGCACCGCAGGCTGGACCCAGGGTCCCCCACAGCGCTGTGCACGCTCCTTACGCCTGGGTCCCCATGGGCGGAGGGACACGCGGGGTTGTTCAGGTGGGAGAGGAGCCCGGAGCACCCTAGGCGCTGGCAGGGCCACACCCAGGCTCTGGGCCACCCTGGCCTCACTGTGCACACTGTTCCACCTCAGCCCCCCTCAGCGCCCCTCACAGCCCCCCTAGCCCCCCACAGTCCCCACAGCCCCACCAGAGCCCCCTCCATCTCCCCACAGCCCCCTCCAGCCCCCCACAGCCCCCTCACAGCCCCCTCACAGGCATGCACAGGTAAAGGAGAGGGAACTGAGCGGACACATTTGGATGTGGGAGAAAGCGAAAGACCTTTGCTCTTGGGGTCACAACGGAGACACGTGGGCAGAATAAAAAGCCGCTTCCCCGCCGACAAGAGCTCAGGACTGGAAATAGCCCAGTGCCGCCAGCAGACGAGCGGATGGAAAGCTGGTTCGCCTGCAGATGGAACACGACGCAGCTGAAGAAGGGTCTCCCCCTGGGGACGCACGGAGGGACCTGGGGGGTGTGACGCTGCATGAAACGAATCGGTCTGAGCAAGACAAGTACCCTGTGCTCTCGCTCCCATGTGGGATCTCAGTCACGTGACACACTGCTGAGCAGAGCGGGTCCGAGATGAGGAAGCAGGAACAGTGTGGGCGCCAGGAGGGACGCGGGGCAGGGTGGGTGGTGGAGGGAACAACCAAGGGCCTGGTATGCAGGTTGCGTGGCCCATGGGCACAGAGCGGGTGGTGAGGCCGGGGCGGGGCGGGCAGGCTGGAGGGCCGTGGGGGACAGAAGGGGACACGTGATACTTTCAACAATAACAAATCATTTTCTAAAAAGCGTGGGATGGAGGTGGCCCTGACCATCTCTGGGGACGCCCCTGCCTTCACCAGGGCCCCCGGGAGACCCTCCAAGGGACACAGACAGCTCAGCGAGGGGCAGCACACAGGAGAGGGCAGGGTGTCCCTGGGCCGCGGGCGGGACGGAGGGGGAAGGTGCCGGCCTGTGGGCTCGGCCCCGGAGGAAGCAGCGGAGCCCAGGAGCCCAGGCGCTGCTGGAGCCGCTGCTTCCTGGGGTCTGAGTCCCCCCGTGATTTTCTCTTAAAAGCCACGCCCGGCCCAGAGGGGTCCTTCGAGCGGCAGCCTGTGCTGCCCAGAGGCATCGCCAGGCCCGATCCACCACGACACCTCCAGGCAACGGCAGACCGTCTGTGGGCCCGCGTTCCAGAGGCCCAGACTGTGCGACCCTCGGAAAGAGCGCTGCCCGAACCGATGAAGCGAAAGGCACCCCGGCTCAAGGCTCTTCCTCTCCTGCCCGGGCCCAGCTGAGCTCAGAGCCACCTTCGCTCTGTTTGTGTTCATCCTTCACCCGAGGACGTTTCCCTCGATTTTCAGGGAGAGGGGGAGAGAGGGAACGAGAGAGAGAAACACAATGACTGGTTGCCTCCTGCACAACCTCTGACCAGGGCCCAGGCTGCGAGGAGCCTACAACCCAGGTACATGCCCTTGACCGGAATCGAACCCGGGACCCTTTAGTCCGCAGGCCGACACTCTATCCACTGAGCCACACCGGCCAGGGTGCCACTGTCCCTTCACGTCCAGGTGTTAGTGGAAAGCAACATGTTCACCCTCTGAGCTGCCGAAGGAAACACGTGAATCAAGCCCCCAACCCTCGGCCACCTTCCTCCTGCCGTGGCTGCAGCCTCCCTCCATCACCTCCCTCCCAAGACGACAACCCGGGACCCGGGGAAGAGCAGGAAAGGGATGAACCTCCAGCTCCTCACGGTGTTTCGGGGGGCAGGGGGGGGTTGAAGCAACGGTGACGACCCCCTCGGTGTCCCAGCTGGAGTAACGGAGCCCTCGCGGGGGCGGGGCGGGGGTGGCGGTGGGACCCTGTCCGCAGGCCGGGCCTGGGCAGGGGGAGGCACGCCCTCCTCTTTCTTTCCCAGCAGCCTCTGCTCGCAGGTGTGGCTGCCTCGGCCATGGCCCATGCCCTCCCCAAGTCACTTCTCAGCCCCCGACGTCCCCCAGACACTCTGACGGCGCACAGACCTCCCTGGGTGTCCTGTCCTGACTCTGGGTGACTCAGCCTCCCCGGAACCATCCGCCATCTTGGCCCCAGCTCCTCAGCAGGTTCTGGAAGCTCTGAACCAGGTGTGGCCTCCTAAGCCGCCGCCAGAACCCCTGGGGCGCAGCCGGCTCCTCCACCTGAGTGCAGAGCCTTCGCCCAATTTAATCTCTTCACTGAGGGCTTTGCTCCCCAACAGGCTCCTGCAAGTAGGACCAGCAAAGCTCTTGTTCTGCTGAGTCTGTGGGAGCCACGCCTGCAGTTTCCTCGGCGCCAGTGCTCCCCGTGATGGAAACAGAACCCCAGCTTCGGTCCTCAGAGTCACTTAGAGGAGCTGTGGGCTCCACAAGGTCGGAGGTCACCGGGACGGGCCTGCGTTTTACTTCTGTGTTACCATCTGCGTCTTTCACTGAACGACTATTTACCTCCAAGAATTTACTTTGCAGAGAAAACCCTCCGTGTCAAACGTAAGGTGGGTGGTGAGTGGCCAACACCTCCCACGGCTCCCCGCAGCCCCGCCACGCCCGGCTCCTGGCTCCCGGCTCCCGCAGCCCCGCCACGCCCGGCTCCCGGCTCCCGGCTCCCGCAGGAACGCCATGCTCGCCGCGTCAGCAGGGACTCGTGCACCAGCCCGGGCCTCGCCCTGCGTGGGATTCACCCGTCGCCCAAGGCAGGCGTGTGCACACGGCTGCCCAGGGCACGCTGCCCTCCAGGTCTCCAGCCCCTGCAGCCTGGGTGCCGGCCAGACTCTCCAAATCGAAGGACGAGTGAAATAAGTAAAGGTCAGCATTGCACTCGAGCAGCAGGACGCCCAGCGGCCGAGAACAGAGGGTGCGGGGAGGGCGCTGTCCGCAGGCCCGGGTGCAGCGCGGTGACCACCTGTGCGTTCCTAAGACACCTTCACATGTTAAGTTACAGAAGGTCCAGGGACCCTGAGGCAGGAACCACTAGGGGGGACATGCCCAGCCCCCCTGGAGGAGAAGTCGGGGTCACCTTTGTCACCGATTGGCATTGGGGGAGGGGTGGTCTCCCCTGCAGCTCTGGGCCTCGGACATTGGGACCAGGCCTCCCCTGAGCCCTTGAGGGGCCCCAAGCCCTGAAGCGATGGAGGTGCAACCCCACAAGCAACTCACACTGTGAAGTCTCCCGCCAGCGGGGAGAGCAGGAAGCACATGGCCTGTGCGATGAACGACTTTGATGCGGAAACATTTAAACGCGAGAATCAGACGGTTTTCTGAGCCACCATTGAGGTTCAATATCATTAAAGTTTGGCCACATTCGCCCGACGGATCTTCTCTGTCTCTTTATTTCATTGCTAAATGATTTGAAAGCAAATCGAAGACGCACGTCACCGCCTCTGCACGAGCCCCAGGGCATGCGTCTCTGGAATCACGGCTCTTCTATAACCGCGAGGCCACGTCCGGCCCGAGCTCGTGTGGGTGTGAGCCCCCCACACCTACGTTGTCATCACATCCCGTGTCTCTCCCAGGGGTGTGTCCCCTGGTTGGTGCCCTGCTCGTCCGTGGCCCGCGCACCTGGCACCCCCACGCCTGGAATTCCGGGGCCACGGGGACAGACCGAAAGCAGAGGGAAGCGAGGAGAAAGAACAAAACAGGAAAGAAAACAGGTGTCGCCATTCTCGGACCCACGTGAGGTCCTGCCGGCCCCTGGCCGTGCCCACGGGACCCCGACGGGAGCCTGGGATCAGACCCTTGTGCCCGCGAAGCAGACATTTCTCCGGTGACTCCTGAGTCCTGACAGCTTCCGAGGGTTTGGGGCTGGAGGCAGGTGAAGGGTTGTTCACATCTGTCACCGTGGCAACCAGCCCAGGCTGGGCACGGCCAGGTTTCTCCAGCAGGTTTGGAGGATGCTCCCCCTCAGAGTGAGCGGAATGGGGGTGCACAGACCCCAGCTGCCCCTGGCACCGCTCCCCGGGAAGCAGAGGACACTTGGGCCACGGCCGGTAGCACATGTGAGGGAGGGACGGAGCCTCGAAGGCCCCTGGCGGGGGTGGGGGGGCGCCCGGCTCTGAGGACTGACAATCCAGGAGGGAGGGTCCGTGCTTTACGACCTGACACCCCGCCTCTGGGGGTTTCTTGTAAGAAAAGAGCCCAAGTGCCCACAGAGGTTTGTCCTGTTGGAGGGCGTCTGAGAGCGTTATTCACAACAGTGACGGGGGGCGTCCTGCAGCCCCACCCTGCTGGACGGTTTGTAAACGCCAGCTCTTCCCTGCGGGCACGGAGCACCCGGCGGACAAGCTGTGGGACGTCCTGGGATGCATTGGGGGGGGTCCCCAGCACAGCACACGGGGGAACAGAGGCTATGAAATCGCTGGGATGTTAATCTCATTTTCAAAACTTACAAAGAAAGGGAGAGAGGGATGAAAAGTCTATATAAAAAAAGTGTTTTAAAAGCATCTATGAAAAAAAGACCAACAAGAAAAACCGAAGGGGACAGACTCTGTCATACTTTCAACAATAAAGATACATTTTTAAAAGGCCCATGAATCTCAGAGGGAAGGTGGGTGGGGGGGGGAGGGGGAGATCAACCAAAGACCTTGTATGCAGATATGCGTAACCATGGACACAGACAATGGGGGGGCGGGGGGAGGGCAACGGGGAAACAGGTGCCCCGGACACGGCATGGGGGCTGCGTTTCTGGGCTGCGTGGAGGAAGCCAGCGGTCAGCTGCCCCAAGGTCAGGGTCGCTGAGGATACAACCACAACCACAACCACAACCACAACCACAACCACACCCCCAGCCCACGTGCTGCTCACACTGGGCCCTCCAGGGAGCTGACACCTTCCAGGCCACTCAGCGCCTCAGGGGCCACAACCTCAGGGAGAAGAGCCACCTCCCCCAGAAGAGAACCAGCCCCGCGGCCCAGCCCGGGCCCCGCCTCCGCCCGCTGCCCTGGAACGGCTTTCGTTCTGTCCCCCACCTGCCCTGTCCGACTGTCTTTCCTATCGGCCGCATCCTCACAGACAGGACTCTGCTCGGAGAAAGACAACCAGCTTCCAGGGTGCAGCCTCTTAGAAGCACAGGATGGGCACCAGCCGAGGCTTGGAAGCGAATTTCCTCCCGGCAGCGCTTCCGGCATCACGGGGACTCGGAGAAGAGCGAGCCGCCCCCCCTTAGAGCAGGAGACACGTGAGCTTTACACGCCGTGGGGGGCGCACGAGCCTCTCCTCCAGCCTCTGTGTGCAGAGCACGAAAACAGGGCCCCTGGGACCTGCCCGCGGCCCAGCAGCCACTGCTGAGCGCATCCGGGGCTTGCAGACCCAGTGTCAGGGCGTCGGGGCACTTCCTCCTGAAACCAGCCGGCCCAACAGCAAAGGAACAAGCAGTGGGTACGAGCAAAACGCATTAGAATTTACGAAACTTTCCAACACTTATCCATCCGTTGCAAGAGAGCAGTGCTGTCCGCCCTGGCCGGGGTGCTCAGTGGATAGAGCCTCGGCCTGAGTTCCAAAGGGTCCTGGGTTCGATTCCAGTCAAGGGCACGGACCTCAGTTGCAGGCTCCTCACTGGCCCAGCCCGGGCCCTGGTTGGGGCGCGTGCAGGAGGCACCCATGATGTGTTTCTCTCACATCGATGCTTCTGTCTTTCCCTCTCTTCCACTCTCTCTAAAAATCAATGGAAAAATATCCTCGGGTGAGGAGTAAAACATAAATAAAAATAAAACGGTAATACATTAAAAAGAAAGAGAGAGAGCAGTGCTGTCCCTAGAACTGGCTCTGTGACCCTGAGCCAGGCGTGCGGTAGGGTGGGGTCAGGGGGGCGGGGCAGGTCGCCTTCTGGATTCGCTGGGGCTGGGCAGGGGCTGGCGCGGGAGCAGATGGCAACCACAGCCGCGCCCTCGAGTTGTCTGACGTGGGAGATAATGAAGCAGTAAAAGCCGGGGAGCCAGCCAACAAGGGTTCCGCCCGGTGGGGGCAGCTGGGCCGGGCAGCTGCCTGTGGGCGCCCGCGTGGGGGCAATGGGGCGCCACCCTGCCACAGGCAGGCCGGCGGGCCCCTCCCTCTCCCAGGGCCCCAGCACCTGGGCTCTGGCTGCCGCAGAGCCGTCCCGTGCCAGGCGGCCCAGATGGCTAAGCGGTCGTGCCGAGGCCCGGAGCGTAAGTAACCGGGAGTGCAGATGGGAGGCCGGCCAGGCGGGCGCGCTCCCTAATCGCACCACAGGGGAGCCTGTGAGGGAGCCAGGGGGTTCCTCGGCCATTTCCCGGGCGGGTTTATCCGACAAGGGAGCCTCGCCCCGCCCGAGGGTCAGGGACTTGCCAACAGTCACATCGCCTGCCCCGCCGGAGCGGTCAGAGGTGGGGGCTGGGAGCAGCAGGCCGCCCTGCCCTGGGCCTCAGCGAGTGACCGAATGCTCGTCCTGTCACCTCACCCCGCAGGTGTGAGGCTCGGCCGTTCACATCAGCTTCGTGGTGGGTGTTAATTATATTTTTAAATACATTTCTATTGATTGTGGAGAGGAAGGGAGAGGGAGAGAAAGGTAGAAACATCAACGATGAGAGAGAATCACTGATCAGCTGCCTCCTGCACGCCCCCACTTGGGATGGAGCCCGCAACCGAGCATGTGCCCTGACCCGGAATCGAACCGTGACCTCCTGGTGCATAGGTCAACGCTCACCACTGAGCCAGCCGGCCAGGCATGGGTGTTAATTGTTACTGCGACTGCCAGCAGCTGGACGCGATCTCCAGTCAGGGGTCCGGGTGGTGGATAAAGCACCTGGACCCGAGCTGGACCTCGGCTCTGGTTCCGTGACTCGGGATGAGGTGCTCAGCTTCCTGGAGCCTCACTGTTCCCATCTGTAAAGTGGGAGCAGAGACGCCTGTGAGGGTCAGATGTGCGGAGGTGGTGGCTGTACCCACAGCTGTGCCATCGCCAGGCCAGCTACTCCGAAGCCCTGCCAGCTCAGAGTGAGGGCGCTGCCCCTGGTGTGAGGAGCTGATGCGGCGAAGGTGCATGGGCTGCGCTGGAGGCTGGCAGGTGAGATGGACCATATGCTTAAAACGACGAACCCAGATGTTAGGCCTGGGCGCCCGTGCTCACAGGTTAGCTCAGTCCTCAAGGTGTCGCTAATGATCTGGGAGGCACTAGGAAACGTGCTTTAAAATGCAAATGAGTTTCCTGCGAGAGGAAACACAGTGAGGGATGCTCTTGGCAATGGCTGGGCCGGTTTTATCTGGGGGAGTTGGGGAGAGCATGTGAAAGGACCGAGGCAAGAAGAGTCCCATTTTATGGAAAGAGCGGCTTTTCCTCCGGAGGCCGGCGGTGAACCAGGAGCTGTGTGGCAGGTCCCGGAGGAGAGAAGCAGACTTTCACAGCCTTAGGCTCTGGCGGGGACAGTGCAGGTGGGATTCCATCCCTGTCCCCCTGGGGGCGGGGGGGGGCGGGGGGAGGAGGCTGGTCTCGAAGCCTCAGGGATGTGCATGAGAGCAGGTGGACCCAGACACCAGCCTCGGGCGGGAGGTCTGCTTCTTACGTGTGTTGTATCCCTTGAGGCTGACACCCTCCATTATTATTATTATTATTATTATTATTATTATTATTTTTAATTGATGACAGAGAGGAAGGGAGAGGGAGGGAGAGAAACATCCATGATGAGAGAGAATCATGGATCAGCTGCACGTCCCCCCACTGGGGATCGAACCTGAAACCCGGGCAGGTGCCCTTGACCGGAATCAAACCGGGACCTTTCAGTCCGCAGGCGGATGCTCCATCCACTGAGCCAAAGTGCCAGGGCCACGGCCGCCCGCATACACGCCGTTTGCGATGAGACGTGGTGAAGGGTGGGGAAGGCGGGCTTCGGGCACAGACCGGAGAAGAACTCACCCTTCACCATTCCAGCGTCCCTGCCCGAGAGCGACCCCTTGTCGCCTCTGGACGAGCAGGAAGGAGCAGAGCGGGCATTTCACTTGGAGGGGCCAAGGGCAGAATCTGTTTTCTTCTCTGAGGCCAACGCTTCAGCTTCGTTCTCAGAAACCCAGCGTGTTGTGCCTGCGAGCAGGGAACAGGGGCCCCCGATGGCCAGCGTGTTGTGCCTGCGAGCGGGGAACAGGAGCCCCCACGCACCCAGTGCTCCTGGCTGAGGAGGCAGGGATGGCGGCGTTCCCCGGGGCCGGGCTGTTTTAAAGACGTAAACATTTTAAGAATGTGGGAGTCACGAGACAGACAGAGCCCGAGCCCTTGTACCGGAAGCCTCTCCGAGCCCCTCTCCCAGGAATTCCCGATTTCTGCTGAGATCTGCCCACGGCCTCCCTCACCCCGTAATCTTTGCGTCGATGATAAAATGATAATAGTCGCTGCCCCTCATTGAGTCCTTACTTGTTAGGCGCCATGCTCATCACTTTACACGTTAATTTTTCTGTTTTTTACAGTAACTTGGACCATTGTCACCCATTTCACAGATGACACACCGAGGCTTGCATGTGTTCTCAGCGTCCTCTGAATCACACGGCAAGAAACGGCGGAGGCCGGACCGGAACGCGGAGGCCAGACCGGAATGCAGAAGCCGGACTGGAACGCAGAGGTGGGACCGGAGCGCGGAGGCCGGACCGGAGCGCGGGCGCCGTGCTCCTATCTCGAATGGTGGGGCCTGTGCTTAACAGCTCACCCTCAGCTTATGAGCAGAAAACATACATCATTTGTTTCTAGAAGAGCCTTCCAGCCAGGAGAGGAGCCACCACTGAGGAAAATACCACACACACAGGACTCCCCAAAACACAGCAGGGGGCAAAGGCAGCCTGGGGAGTCGTGGAGCGGGGGATTCGGGTCAGTTATGGAGCAAGAAGAGCCCACACTCCACTCTCAGTGAGAAGCACGCCAAAGCCCTTCCGGAAACTCCACCCAGACGACGGGAGCGGGCCCTCCAGATGGGCCTCTGGCCTCTGCTAGTCGCCCTGCTTCCCTGTGCTCACTGGGGGTCGGGGTTTCCCGAGAGACTGTCATCTCCCTGCAAGGTCTCTGGACCCAGGAAGTCAGATAACGTGCTTCTTAGAATGACTTCTGTGTGAGCCACGCAGCCCACGCACGGTGCAACCTCAGACCCAGGGCTTGGCCCCTCCGGCCTCTCCATTCCCACCTGTAAAATGGGCAAACACCGGGGCAGGGACGGTGCAGTGAGGGGCAAGGTGCTCGGCTCACATCTCCAGAAAGCGTCACCCTCGGGGCACCTGCTGGGATGGTTCTCATATGTGAGCCCGGCCGCGTGGCTCACTGGTGAGCGTTGACCTACGAACCAGGACGTCAATTCCCGGTCAGGGCCCAGGCCCAGGTTGCAGGCTCCATCCCCAGTGCGGGGCGTGCAGGAGGCAGCCGATCCATGACTCTCATCATGGATGTTTAAATCTCTCTCCCTCTCCGCTCCTCTCTGACATCAATAAACATATATGTTTTAAAAGATTTCATATTGTGGAAACACAGCACCACCCTGACCAGAGGGAGGTGCAGCCCCACCAGCCCTGGATGAAAGGCCTCGGAGCCTGGGGAACACACAGCCCGCAGGTGGCACAAGCCAGGTCAGCCCTGGCCCCCAGGCCCTCTCAGGGCCGAGCCCGAGGCCTGGGAAAACAGGGAGTCCTTTCCCGAGGCCCTCGCCCCTCCCACGGCCCTGTCGGAAGACGGTCCACATTCCTGCGGAGGCACAGCTGGGTGGGGAGGGCGGGGAGCCGGGCCGAGTCTTGGAGCCTTTCCCCGAATTGTGTGGATTTTGAAAGACATTCATTTCCAAGATGGGCCTTTGTTCTTTTGGGGGGAAATAATCTTTTCCCTTTTGCACGTGGCCCGGCGACTGCAGTTCATGGAGCTGCCAACTTCAACACGTGTGCTCGGCGCGCACACCCTCTCACACACACACACACACACACATCCTCTCTCTCTCTCTCTCTCTCTCTCTCTCTCTCTCTCTCTCTCTCTCTCACACACACACACACACACACATCCTCTCTCTCTCTCTCTCTCTCTGTCACACACACACATCCTCTCTCTCTCTCTCTCTCTCTCTCTCTCTCTCTCTCATACACACACACACCCTCGCACACACAGCCGAGCCAGCCCTGGCTCCCCCTGCAACGAGCCACCTCCTGCCTTCCCTGTGAATTATGCCTCTGCACCCCGATAACCACAGGACCCTGACCCCGAGCGCGGGCCCCGTGCCTGCATCACAGGGACACAGGCTGAGGAGCTCGCTCGGGCAGCTGAGGCGAGTCTCCGAGGGCAAAGGGCTCAAAGCAAAGGCCTGGCGGGGAAATGAGAAAGAAACCCAAGATGCTCCGGGCTTCTGTCCCGGTTGCCAGGCAACCAGATGCTGGTGCAGGAAGGGAGAGGGGCTTTCTTCTGGTGCCAGGCAGCACTGATGGACAGCGGGCGCTTCCCGGGCCGAGGGGGTGGGACAGAGGAAGCTGCACAAGCCTCATTGCCCTAATCGGCTGTGGAGCCGCTGCTGGCAGGGGAGCTGGAAGGAGCCCATCATCTGCAGGGTGAGGGCAGGGGGGACAGGGCTGCAGGGCCAAGTGAGGAGGGTGGGGGAGGGGGCTGCAGGGCCGAGGGAGGGGGACTGCAGGGAGCCTGAGGGTTCCCAGGAGCCGGCTCCTTGGCAGCTACAGAGGCGAGTAATTCAGGGGGGTAGGGGGGCAGGAGGCACTGACACAGCCTCCTGGGGGGCCCCGGGAACCACGCTGGGGCCAAGGGCACAAGACAGATGGGAGCCATGCGGGCACAAGGTAACGAAGATCCCAAGAAGCTACGTGTGCCCATCACGGCGCCCAGGCCGGTGCAGGGCAAAGGCGATGGCCCAGCACCAGCCACCAAACCCGCTTCCTACTGCTTCTTGTCACTGTCGAGTCCCAGGGGATCCTGTGGACTAGGGGCCCCAGGGACCCTCAGATAGGCCCGGTCAAATCCGCCCTCTGCCACCTATGGGGGGGAGGGGGCGCGTGCCTCACACCCTGACCTTCCTGCCTCTCTGCCCACAGGACGCGTGGGAATCAGCCATCGGCACAATCGTGTCCTTCCACTCGAAACGGGCGCTGTCCTCTCAGGGTCTCCATGGTGACGCCGTGCGGTCTGCCCAGCTCGCATGTAAGGAGAGAATCGGTTCCATCAGTGAGGTTACCTGGTGATTTCGTTACTGTACTTGCATTTCTTTTTTTAAAAAAAATATGTTTTTGTTGATTTTATAAAGAGAGACAGAGAGGGAGAGAGAGATAAAACATCAATGAGAAATATCTATCGGCTGCGTCCTGCACACCCCACACTGGGGGTCGAGCCCACAAACCAGGCCTGTGCTCTGATGGGGAATCGAACTGTGACCTCCTGGCTCATAGGTCGATGCTCAACCACTGAGCCACTCCGGCCAGACTGTACCCGCGTTTCTGACGTTACTGTAAGGGCACATAACATAGCCGGTGGATGCATCGCATTCGGGTGCCTGCAGTGTCTCCTCACACACAGGTGCACGGCACAGTGCCCTGTGCAAGGACGCATTATCCCCATTGTGGAGGGAGGAAACGAAATGCCAGAGAGGTTAAAGGTCAGCTGCAGGTCCCCGGCCGCCCCTGAGTCTGCAGGAGGACGGCTGCTAAGTTGTGCTGAAGAAAGACAGGCCCCGCCCGCTCCTCGCCCTGAAGGCCTCGGCCGGGGCTCCCGCTGCCCACCTGCGTGAAATGCTCCACGTCGTCCACCTCGGCTCTGGCCTCCCGGCCACAACCACGTCCTCCCCGGTGCCTGCGTCTCCCAAGTCCACAGAAGTGAAACGGCGAAGCACAGGCAAATGTGACGCCGTGTTCCGGATGCTTCCGTCCCGGCCACGCGGCCCGGGCAAGGTCCTCTCATTCCCGAGTCAAGGCTCCATCTCTTTTTCCTTTGTCCTGGACAGAGAGCTCGCCCGTCCCCGCCGTAGGCTAGCGCGCGAGAGAGAAAGGACGAGGAGCAGGTGACGGGCGGGCGAGGGCATCCGGCCTCTGCTCCGTCGCCACCAGAAGTTTCCCCCGTGAACTCTCCCTGTCGATCTGAGGACGCCCTCCGGGCGGTGAAGGCAGGGACCTGGCTCCTCTGGTCAGAGGTGGAGGCACCAGGCCTGAGCAGTGGGGGAAACGGAGCGTCTGCCGGAGACGCACTGAGGATGCTCGGCCACAAGCCCAGGCACCCAGAGGGTGGGCCTCCTGCATTCCCCCCGGTGGCCCCGCAAGGCACACGCCGTTGCTGCCCATCTCATTTCACAAATGAAAAAACTGAGGCCCAGAGAGGCTAAGAAGCTCTCCCGGCACACAGCCCGTCCACCCCGCCTGTCGCCTGTCGCCTCTGTCACATGGCCTCCCAGCCCGTGCCCTCCCCCACCCCCCACCCCCATCTGTCTCTCCTGCGGGGACACGTGGGACCGAACCCTTTCCAAGCAGCTGCTGGGCCAGGAGAAGGCCCAGAGCTCCTCGGGGTGAGCGTGAGAGGGATGCTGGCCCCTGCCTCCGCTCAGGTCAGCACTTCTGCCGTGAGAAGGGGAGCCATGGCCGTGGAAAGGGGGGAGCCGTGGCCGTGGGAAGGGAGCCGTGGCCCTGGGAAGGGGACCGTGGCCGTGGGAAGAGGACCGTGGCCGTGGGAAGGGAGCCGTGGCCCTGGGAAGGGGACCGTGGCCGTGGGAAGGGGAGCCGTGGCCCTGGGAAGGGGGGCCGTGGCTGTGGGAAGGGGGGCCGTGGCCGTGGGAAGGGGGGCCGTAACCATGGGAAGGGGGCCGTGACCGTGGGAAGGGAGCCATGGCCGTGGGAAGGGGGCCGTGGCCGTGGGAAGGGGGGCCGTGGCCGTGGGAAGGGAGCCATGGCCGTGGGAAGGGGGCCGTGACCGTGGGAAGGGAGCCATGGCCGTGGGAAGGGGGCCGTGGCCGTGGGAAGGGGGGCCGTGGCCGTGGGCTGGGCTGGCGCAGGCCTGTCCTCCCGGCCTCACAGGCACCAGATCAAGTGCTTCCAGTTAAATACAAACATCAAGCCGCACAGCGTGCAGCCGAGCACCTGGGGAGGCGTGTGTCACCGAGCTGTCAGCACGCTCGCGTGCTGTCCCGGCACGCGTGTGCGCCCCACAGGCGGCTCCTTGGCAGCGGACACGCTTCCCTCTAACCCAGATGATCCCGCTCCCGGGCCCCAAGGGAGCCTGAGCCTGCCAGGCCCCACCCCCAGCAGCCATTTCCTGGTTCCACCCTGTGTTTTGTTCTAGTTACACTGACTGAATCCATCACCTATTTTCTTAAAAAATGTTTGTATTGATTCAGAGAGGAAGGGAGAGGGAGCGGGAGAAACATCCCTGATGAGAGAGAACCATGGGCCGGCTGCCTCCTGCACGCCCCCGACTGGGGATCTCAGGGACCGAGCCCGCCACCCGGGCGTGTGCCCTGACTGGAATCGAACCCTGACCTCCTGGTCCTAGACGCTCAACCTTGGAGCAACGCCGGCCGGGCTCATCACCTATTTCTACCTCGTCAGGCACAAGGGGCCCCTCCTCCAGCTCCCCCAGGTTCTCTGGACAGGAGGGGGTGGAAGGAATGGCCATGCTCCAAACTCAGCCCAGGCATAGGGAGGGCGCCCGGGAGGCTGCCCGGGAGGGGTCAGGGAGGGACTCCAGCCACTAACCTGCTTGCATCCGTTCTACACGTTAGAATTCGGCGTGAAATGTTGTCTCAACAAAGGGTTTGGTGGCCCCAAACCCAGCAAGTGATGGAATAATTAAATGCACAAACATCAGAGAAAATGGCTGAGCAACGTGGTTTCTCAGGCCCCGTCCAGCATGGAGATGCCCTGTGCACGGTCAGCAGGGGGCGGGGACACGGGGGGCCCGGCTGCCTGTGTCCTCTGCTATCTGCCAGGACAGATAAGGGGGAGGATGATAAGCCGAAGACAGTGAAAGATGGGATGAGCCTGGCCTGTGACTGAGTCCCTCTGCTCCTGCAGACGGCAGAGACGAGGCCTGGGGGTCATGGCGCCCCCCGCCCCATGCAGCCTGCCCCCCCCTGCCCCCACACAGTTGGCTCCTCTGGGCAGGATGCCGGGCGAGGACCCGAGCCCAGTGGGACGGGGACCAGCTTTCCCTGCGGGCTGCGCCCAGCCGGGGTCTGGTTCACCCCGAGATGAGGCACCGCCATGTCCCAGAGGAGCCGGCCAGTCTCCCCGGGACCTGTGTTTCCACCCGGTGCTGTGATAAGGGCTGGGGTGGGTGCTCGGCCAAGATGAGGAATAGAGTTCCTCCCAGCTGCACGCACCCCGGCCTCGGCTGATCTCCTCCGAGGTGACCAGGCCGGGAGGCCTCCCTGTGCCCCCTCGGAGGGCGTGTCCTGTCCCCTGGAGGACGATTGAGGCGGGAAAGGCCAGGCGTCCAGGCCTGCATGTCCAGGAGGCAGGGGAGCTGCTGCAAGTGCCGGCCTCCAGGGGACGGGGAGCCCAGAGCCGCGGGGCCAGAGGGACACAGGCCCAGGTCCCGCCTCGGCCTCCGCCTCCTAAGGTCAGAGCCGGGGTCTCCGTGTCTCTACTTAAAGGGCTCATGGGAATGAGAGCGGCTGGCCGTGGAGGGCCCTCTGGCAGCCCCAGGAGATAAGAGGGAAGGAGGAAGCAGCACTTGGTCTTAGAAATAACCCGCCACCCTGGTCGGTGAGCTCGGTGGTTAGAGTGTCGGCCGGCCCACCGGAGGGTCGTGGGCTGGATTCCAGGCCCAGGGACGCATCTGGGTTGCAGGTCCAATCCCCAGCCCTGGTCAGAGCACAGGCGGGAGGCAGCCCATCGGCCTGTTTCTCTCACATTGATGTTTCTCCCTCCCTCCCTCCCTCTCTCTCTAAAAATCAACGGGGAAATATCCTCGGTGAGGATTCACAACCACAACGAAGGCATTTCATCCTCAAGTTACCGTCGGCCCCTGAACACCGAGAACAGCCCTGGGTCAGGGACGAAGCTCCCCTCTCACACACAGGAATCAGACGCAAACCACAGTGACTCACATAGTTCCAGCCGTGGGCAGATGCCAGTGAACACGTGAGCCCCGCACCCCCTCCCGCACCCCTCCCCGCGGCTGGCTGCGCACCCCTTCCCGCACCCCCTCCCCGCACCCCTTCCCGCACCCCCTCCCCGCACCCCTCCCCGCGGCTGGCTGCGCACCCCCTCCCTGCACCCCTCCCCGCACCCCTCCCCGCGGCTGGCTGCGCACCCGTGGCTCCCATGTGCCCTCATTCTGCTAAACTGCGGTGACAGGGCCATTCATCACGGCTTCCTCAATGAGAGGCTTTGTTCAGCTGTCAGGCTGTTAGAACTTTCTAGAAGCCAGCGATACCGCAGCCGCGCTCGGAAACAATGGCCGCCTCCCGAGTCTACGCAGGGACCGTTGTCACAGCCAAGGCCCGTTCCTCCTCGGCTCCGGGCCAACCAGGGTTTCCAGGTTAACTGTCTCTAACGTCGCCCCGGGAGGTTCTGGGGGACTCAGCCTCACTGGAAGGAAGAGAAACGGGCTGGGCTGGTTCTAACCCAGCCAGTCCCGGGCCTCCTGGGGCTCCGCTAACTCCTGCCTGGGAATGAGACAGCTCGTCCGCTCGGCGCTGTCTGCAGGTGCAGGGTCCTACGCAGCAGGAGACGCCAACGGGCACCTCCCGTGTTCTGGGTGGAGATTCCTGACGGGCCTACGAAGCAGCGGTCGTGTTCTGTCTTCACGTGGCCCTGGTGACAGTGTGGATTGTGGACTCCATGCATGGCTCACAGAGGCTGCCCTTTCTCCGCACCTGACAGCCGTTCCCTCCCTTCCTTCCAGCCCTCATCCACGTGCCCCACCCACCCCCGTCCGCCTCCCAGCCACAGCCAAAGTCACCACTGTTAGGTTTCGGCTATTGCAATGCATGGCTCTTAGGCCAACTGTGATGGTTACATTTGTGGCAACCTGGTCGGGCCACAAATATTTGGTCAAACCTCATCCTGGGTGAGTCTGGGGGGGTGTGTCCGGGTGAAAATGACATTGGAACTGACGGACTGAGTCCGCAGATGGTCCCCCTCCCCCGCCTCGCCGTGAACGGGTCTCCTCCAACCCCTTCAAGGCCCAACTAGAACCAACAGTGACGCTCCCAAGAGTAAGAAGCAACGCCTGCCCAGGTCACCCGCCTTCTCTGGCCCCCAGACTTAAACGGAAACACAGGCTCAGCCCGAGTTTCCGGACGGCTGGTGTTTGGACTGGAACCTCCAACCCCCCGCCCCCCCTCCTGGTTCTCAGGCCTCCAGACGCTGATGGGAGCTGCACCCATGTCTCCAGAGTCCCCACCCGATGGCTGAGATCCGGGACCCGCCAGCCTCCACGGTCATGGGGACCAACGCCCGCTGCTTCTGCTCCTGCAGATGCCGACGGTCTACCCACTGGATGTGTTGTTTGTTGCTGCCTCTCCAAACCCCCAACACCGAGTGGCCTAGGGCCTGGGTAGGCGATCTTGTGCTTTTTGAAGAGAGAGACAGCCAATAGCTCAGGCTCTGTGGCCAGGTGGTCTCTGTCAGGTCTGCCACTGACCCAGGAGCCGCCGTGCCCGCCGTCTGAGGGTGGGCTCTTAGCTGGGCCTTCTCTCCACACCATCTCTCAACGTCCGGGAAGCTGGCCCAGATGTCCTTATGCAGCAACTGGAACATTCTCAGAGGACGAAGGCAGAAGCTGCAAGGCCCCTTGAGGCCAAGGCTCTGGAACTTATACACCATCTGCCCCTCCGGGCACAGCAGGTCCTGGGCTGGGCCAGGTTCAGGGCTGGGCACCCAGGGTCCCCCTCTGGAGCCTGGAGTCCTCGTCATTCTTTTCACTCGGTCTCAGGAGTGACCAGGACCCCCAGCAGCTCTGCCTCTACCAGCTGGACACAGTCACTTGGTCCGTGAGCAGCTGGGTCCCTGGTCACCAGCTGAGTCCCAGGAAGCAGGTCACCCCTCAGGACACTGACCTTTCTCACCTGCCTTTGGATAGCTTTTCCCTCCCTCCCTCCCTCCCTCCCTTCCCTCCCTCTCTCCCTCCCTCCCTCCTTCCCTCCCTCCCTTCCCTCCCTCTCTCCTCCCTCCCTCCCTCCCTTCCTCCCTCCTTCCCTTCCCTCCTTCCCTCCCTCCCTCTCTCCCTCCCTCCCTCCCTTCCTCCCTCCCTCTCTCCCTCCCTCCCTCCCTCCCTTCCTCCCTCCCTTCCTCCCTCCCTCTCTCCCTCCCTCCCTTCCTCCCTTCCTTCCCTCCCTCCCTCTCTCCCTCCCTCCCTCCCTTCCCTCCTTCCTTCCCTCCCTCTCTCCCTCCCTCCCTCCCTTCCTCCCTTCCTTCCCTCCCTCCCTCCCTTCCTCCCTTCCTTCCCTCCCTCCCTCCCTCCCTTCCTCTCTTGCTTTCCTTCCTTATGTTTTTATTGATTTTTAGAGAGAGGAAGGGAGAGGGATAGAGAGATAGAAACATTGATGAGCGGGAAGAACATCACCAATCGGCTGCCTCCTGCACACCCCACTGGGGATCGAGCCCACGACCCGGGCGTGTGCCCTGACCGGGAATCGAACCAGCCAGCTCTTAGTTCCCGAGTGGATGCTAAACCACTGAGCCATGCCGGCCGGCCGGGCTGGATGGCTTTTCTTAGACTCTGAGTCTAATTATGAATTTAGCCCAAGGCCAACGATCTGCTCCTCGGCCCCTGGGAAACGAAGCCTGAGAGGCTGTGGGAGACGCCCCGTGTGGCCAGCGCAGGCAGGAGTCTCCCTAGTGCTGCGTCCGGCAGGCCTGTCCCCCTGCAGGTCAGTGAGGGTGCAGCCCCGTCTCCCCTCCCATCCCCTCACCTCCACCTGATGACGCACAGAGGGGTTTGCTCAGAGGGCGTTGCCGTAGGTGCTCCACCTCCTCTGGCATCTTCTCTGAGCATTTTCATGTCTCCATTTAGCTCCAAAGATGAAATCAGAGCAATTATTTTTTAACAAAAAATTAAAATTCCTGCTGATGCCGGCCACCAGATACTTCCTGTGGGACCGCGATCTTGTTCTTCTTCAGGGGGATGCTTTCGGTCGACTGCCAACAGACGCACATTATCGTGGTCCGTCTTTGATGCTCAGGCCAAAAGGCAAAACGCTTGCTGCCATTCTAGTCATGTCTTTTATCTTTAAAATAAGATTCCACATAAAACAGAGATGAATTAAATCTGTGTCTCTAGAGGCTAAGAGCGTAGCCTCTGAAAGTGTTTCCCCTTCCTCTCCCTAAACTGTCCTTCCCTAAAGCCACCCCCTCGGAAAGTCGTCACTGAAAATGCCCCAAAACGAAACTTCCCAAGACACCCAGCATCCTCCGCAGAGAAGGCGAATGCGGCCGATGATCTGCTCTTTACGGTGAAAGTGTCCACTTTTATGACCCTTTGTTTGAAGCCATTTGTCACCGAGATGGGCGCACAGAATTTATACTCAAAGGGGACTTGCAGCCAAGAGCTCGAGGCCCATGACAGCCGCATGGACTCGGGCACCCCCTGCGCTGAGGAGGCTTTAAATCAAGAGCGTTAAGTGGAGCTTAAGCCCCATGTCATTGTGAATTCCGGGCTTTAGCCCCGTGAAGCATGGGTTTTACGATGGAAACAACGGACCCTCATCTGTAATGGATACAGAAAACTAACGCCCCGCTCCCTCCGCCAGGCGGGCGGTCTGGAAGCCGGGACGACAGGCGTAAAATCGGGGGCAGACGCCGAGGTTGACCAGCTGTCCCTCGACGCTCAGCTTTCGCTCCTGTCGGATTTCCCCGGGAAGGCCCGCCTTCCGTAACTCCCACCCACCATTTACACTGAACTTTTCATCATTTAAAATAATGAGGGAACAGGAGCCGTTCCCACGCACGGGCCACACGCTCTGGGGCCTTGTGTCCTTTGATCCTCACGACAGCCCGAGAGGCGTTCAGGTGCGTTTCCCAACGTCAGAGACAGACACGAGCCCCGGAAGGTCAAGTCCTCCTGAGGGGGCACAGGTGGGATGGGCCCAGCCCAGGTCTGCCTGCCCCGAGCCCGGCCGAGCCCGTTGCAGCCGCCGGACCACGGCCACCGCGTGCGGCCGTCCCTCCTCGACCCGGTCAGCTTCTCGGGGGAGAGACAGTGTCTGTGCTGACTGTTCCACGGCTAACAGCACAGATGCCCAATCAGTGGAATTTAACCACAGCAGAAGTAAATAAATCCACATGTTTTATACATAAAATCCAGATATTATATGTAACTCACCTACTTTCTATAGAAAATGCATCTATTTTATATACAAAACTTTTAATAGTTTTACATAATATATATTTTATATGTAAAATTCATGTGTTAATATAAACAGTTCCTATATTTATAATTCGCCGCGTATAACATTCTCCTAGAAGCCCATGTCTCTCTGGACCTTTCAGTGCCAGGGGACAAAATATTTTTCTCTGGCCTTTGATGCCAACTTAGTCAACTGAAAACCTGCACACAGAGGCAGTGTTTCAATGAACGTCCGGTGAGGCCAAAACCATGGGGCGGGGCGGGGCTGGTCTCCTCGAGGAAGCGGAGGGAGGCGCCAGGACCAGCCATCACACCCGGGGTTACCGCGTCTCCCGGGACGCCGCCAAGCTCGGGGTCTGAGAGGAGTGTCAGCCTGAACACTTGATAAAGCCACATCCGCCCCCAAACACCACCATCACCTCATTAGCCGCGAAAAATAGAATGCATGGGGACCCCTGGAGATATCTTCAGTAAAAATAACATTTTCCTCTTTATAAGGGAACTGGAAAGCGGCGCCTAATTGTGTGGTGAGTGGCCGAGGGGTCGGGCTCAGGGGTCAGGGCCAGGGTCTGGCAGTGTAAACGGCCGTCTGGCCGTCCGGCTGTCCGGCTGTCCTGAGCATTTCTTCCCGAGAGAAGCGGCCGCGGAGCCTAATTGAGAGGCGGGTGTCCCGGGACCAGCGGAGATAAGCAGCGGCCGAGTGAAGGGACCAGCCTGTGACCTGCAGGCCTCCTGGCACAGACAGAATGCGGCCATGAGCCGGGGCCGCTAATCTCCAGGAGATAAACGGGAACGGGGCCGGGAGGCTGCCGGCCGGGCCTGACCTGTGAGTGAGGCAGCCTCCGCCGGCCCCAGCCAGGCGCCGAGCCACCTCCCCGATGGGGTGCAGCTGCCAAGGGTGCTGTTCCAAGGCCGAGGCTGCGGAGCTGCCTTCTGGGGTCTGTTCCGGAGGACACCCCACAGATGGCCTCCCCGAGGAAGTCGGGACCAGCAGGAAGCTGGTCAACATACTCCGGACAGGCCAAGGGAGGAGGGATTGATGAGAGGAGGGAACAGGAAGCACTGAGTTATTCTGAATCCCTGGGCTACGCCACGTGGGCGAGCATAGAAACAACCTTACACTGAAAAGAAAAAGACAGAAATCACATCAGGGTGAATTGGGGGGGGGGGGGTATGTGTCTGAAAACATGGAGTTAGAAAACTAGTCCAAGCTTATAATCCACTCGCAGCAAAACGCCGACTGATGAACGTGATTGGCTGTCCCAGGAAGGGGCTCAGAAGGCGGCCAGCGCTCCGTGCATCCCACCGACTCGGGAACAGCCACCGTGATGGGCTCTGGGGCTGGAACCGACTGGACGCACCGACGGCTGCCTGAGGTCACCTTGAGCTCTCAGGTGGAGGCAGGACCAGGCCCTGCGGGGGCCACGCCTGTTTCTGTAGGTGTCGCTTTATAAGGTGTCAACCACGGGCAGGAGGCACTGTGGGTGTTTTGCAAAGGGACCGGCCAAGATGCAGAACTTGTGTCTTTTTAAAAAAGCGTCCCCTGCAGGGGGCAGTATTGAGCAGACAGAAGCCTTCAATCCCCAGGTTCAGACACAGTGCATTCCATCCAGTGGCACCACAGCCCCTGACCCACCCTGCACCCACCCTGCACCCACCCTGCACCCACGCGCCTCCTGCACCCGCCCTGGGGCCACCCGTCCCAGCAGCCAGACCCGCAGGTGTTGGTGCTGAGGGCTCCGCGATGCCCGGCTCGCCCATAGGGGCAGGACTGCACCTCCACACACACCCTCTGCTTCGCCTTCACGGGTCTCAGACGCGCTTGGAACAGGTGGGGCTGTGGACCCCCCTTTGGGTTGTCTAAACGGGGCATCGGGAAGACCAAGGGCTTCGCCAATAGAGGCCGCCCAGCTCCTAAGAGGCAGCAACCCCATCGGCACCTGAGTCTTCAAATCCCAGTCAGTACACCGGCCAAGGAGGCACCATGAAGCCGCCACAGTCAGCTGCCGTGTCAGCGTCCGGGAACTGGGAGTTCACTCGGGCATCTGATTACTTATTTACTCTACATTCCAGAGGGGAAGGGAGAGGGAGAGAGAAGCATCAACGATGAGAGAGAATCACTGACGGCTGCCTCCTGCACGCCCCCCACTGGGGATCGAGCCCGCACCCCGGGCCTGTGCCCTGACCCGGAATGAACTGTGACCTCTGGCTCCTAGGTCGACGCTCTGAGCCACGCGGCCGGGCATCACTGGGAATTCACTCCCACGCAGCCCAGGCATTTCCCATGGGCGGGCATCTGGGCCTGGTCCCCACCCACTGAGCACTTTCTATCACATAGGTAGACGCCCAGCACCGACCAGCAGGCCACCCCCACTCGTGGGGCCCAAACCTTCCAAGACACGGCTGGCTGCCCCAGCGGAGCGAAAAGAACATGCAGGCCTCCGCGGGCTCCTTGCCGCCCCCCCGCCCCCCAGGTTCACCGGCCAAGGGAAGGCGCGTGGTCATGCTAACTTCCAGGCAGGCGGGGAAGTGCAGTCCTACTACGTTCAGGGAACACAGAGAGGGAGGGAGAGTCTGTGGCACCGCTGCACCCCCACCTGCTGAACCGGGTGAAGCTTTTCACAGCTGACGACCGCCCCGCGCCCTTCAATCTGCAGGTGGCAGATCTGCAGCTGCCACGTCTCCCGGGACGTGCTCAGCCAACACCTGTTACCTGGCCTCTAACGGGAGGAATGGTGCTTGTTCTGATCGGAGCAGCCACGGGACACAGGGCTCCTCCGGGAGGGGCATCTCCGAAGATGTGGGGTGTGGAAAGCAGCCCCAGGCAGATGCTCCGGGAAACTCTCACTTGGGGTCATAACCGGTGATAAATGTGCTCCTGCGCCCGCGCCCCCGCCCCCCCCCCAGCCCTGGCCACCCTCCCAGCCACCTTCCCCGCTCAGAGAGGAGAGAGAACAGGAGAAAAAGCAGAAATGACAGGAGGAAATCTGGGAGGAGCTGTAGGGTTCTCAGAAGCACGGCTCTGTCCTTTAGGAAAAATCGACAAAACAACGCACATTCCCCCCAAAACGTCTTCAGTTCTCCCAAGACGTTCCCAAACAAACCCCAGGGCCTCCCGACGGCTCCCTCTCTCCACCCAAATTCCCGGCTGCCCCGTGAAGCGCGCTGAGAAGGGAACCGCCGGGGACACAGAGCGCCAACAATGTCGTCTCAGCCTCGAAAATTCCCGAACGAGCCCGAAGCCACCCCTTCCACACGACTTATCTCCCAAGTATGCGTCCCCTCGTCATTATCATCCATCGGTTATTTTCCCAAAGGAAGAGAAATTAATTGGCCCAGAAATGTTTAGAAGTGTTTATGTGTGTTTCTTTGTATAAGCACACAGGCGCGTGTCTGGGGGCCTGTTTATACGCCCGCAGTGTTAGCAAGCCCTGGCGTGACAATGTATCAGGGTCATGGGACAGTCATCGCTGAAGCTGCTGCCTAGAGAGTAAACAGGATCTCGTGTCCACCCTCTTTCCAGCAGGCCTCACTCGATTTTAAAAAAATGCATGACAACCAGAAGGAATGTAAAATGACAGACAGACCACCGAGCAGTTCACTGTGTTCATCACCGTGTTTGGGAGAACAGCTTTGGGGAGACTCAGGGTGCCTCCCGGGCCAGGTCTCAGGTGTGTCTCAGTGTTTCTGCAAAATGGTGATAACCACGGTACCTCTTCTATGGGTTTCTGTGGGGCCCAGTGAGCTGAGGCTTGAAAGGGCCTGAGAACAGTCCCGGCAAAGAGTGGGCCCACAGATGGCTGGCGATGAGTGTCCTCAAAGGGGCTGGTTTCCCATGACACAGAGCGGTTCCCACCTGCTTCCTCAGGGTCTTTCTTTGGCCCCGAGCGCGGCCTCGTAACTCGGGGCTCAGAGGGCAGGATGGAGCGCAGGCCCCCGGCTTTCCCCCGATGTGGCCACCAGTCCCTTGGTGACTCTGGGCGGGTCTCCGTAGATCCCTGGGTCTCAGCTGCCACGTCCACGGCCACAGAGGTTTGATTCCTTGTCAGGGCACATGCCCGGGTTGCAGGCTTGATCCCCAGTAGGGGGCATGCAGGAGGCAGCTGATCCATGATTCTCACCATGGATGTCTCTCTCTCCCTCTCTCTCTTCCTCTCTGACATCAATGAAAGTGTATTTCTTGTCTACCCATAGCTAAGGTACCTCTGAGTCATGTCTCCAGACAGAAAGAATTCTAAAAAGAAAGCATCAGGAATCCAGGTGCGCCCTCCCCGCCCCCCACGCAGCCGAAGGAAGAGAATCACGGCTGGTAATCACAGCCTTCCCACCGAAAAGACGCCTGCTATTTTAAGCCCATAATTATGTGTTAATAGTCCTATCATTTCTCCTCATTAAGTCCGTGTCAGTGAATGAGAGCTTTGCCCGAACGGGGAAGCCCAGGGTGTCGGGGGGACTGATAATAGAAGTCTGCCTTTTTTCTGAAGCTTGGATTCCAAAATGAAGGGGATACAGAAGCCAGGAAACACAGCCGGTGACAGCGGTTAATTTGGCGGCGGCGCGATCTGCACTGGCCACGGCGCCGGCTCTGCCATCAGAGCCGAGGAACATCTGGACGTAACTGCCCGCCCGCCCGTCCGCGCGGTTTTGATAACCAAGCTGTCTCTGCGTGCATTCCCCCACGAGCCAGATCAGCGCCCTTCGTTCAGGATATTCCTCTTTAAAACGCATTCATTTCCCCGGAAATACACATTAGAAAATATAGAGAACCAACAGCAAAACAGAGAGATTGAGAGGAGGCAGGCAGCTCTGGTTTGGGGCTAGGGGGTGGGGAGGATTGAGCAAAAATAAACAAATATATTTATCACATTAAATCTTACCACATTTGCCCTGACTGGTTTGGCTCAGTGGATAGAGCATCAGCCTGTGGACTGAAGGGTCCCAGGTTTGATTCCGGTCAAAGGCAGGTACCTTGGTTGTGGGCACATCCCCAGTAGGGAGTGTGCAGGAGGCAGCTGGTCGATGTTTCTCTCTCATCCATGTTTCTAACTCTCTATCCCTCTCCCTTCCTCTCTGTGAAAAATCAATAAAATATATATTAAAAAAAATAGATCTTACCACATTCACTTTGGTTGCATATATGTGTGTGTGTGTGCATATATCTCCTCATCTGAGGGTATTTTTCCATTGATTTTTAGAGAGAGTGGAAGGAAAGGTGGGGGGAGTACATGGATGAGAGAGAAACATGCACCGGTTGCCTCCCATATGCGCCCCAACAGGGGATTGAACCCACAACCTGGGAATGGGCCCTGACCAAGCATCAAACCCACGCCCTTGGGGTGCACAGGACGACGCTCCAGCCACCCGGGCCACCGGCCAGGGCTGCCTCGTGAACGTTAGCGCAGCCTTTTCTACCCATTTGTGCCTCCTTTCACAGAGAGGGGGGGCTCAGCCCACCTCAGGAGCCGAGAGCCCCAATTTCAGGAGTTATGCCTCCTGGGTCCTCAGACCCTCCCGAGGGACGCCAGGCCAGGAGGTCTCTCCCCGAGGAGAGAGTCCAGAAGGGAAGCCTAGGGGCGTGGGGTGGGGGGGAGAAGTCGGAGAAGGCGGGTGGAGGAAAAGAAGAAAAGGGACCCCACATGCTGGGGACATCCATTTCCTGCTTCCGTTTCCTGCTGGGCAGCCTGTGGGTGAATCGCGTACTCTCTCTACTTTCCTCGCAGCCTCGCCCACTGGCCGGCCGGGATCTCAGCGTCACCACCACCATTACTTCCTGCCTCGGTGAATTGTCTTGGCGTCGCTCAGGCTCCGTGTTCCTCCCTAACTCGGCCGATGGTCAGGGCCCGCTCACACCCCGACCTCGGGTGCGGACCTGACCAGCTTCAGCTGCCGCTCCTCCCAGCTCTGGATGGACGTCCCCTTCGAAGCTCCTGCCACAATGACTTCCTTTTCTCTCGTCATCCCTTCCCACAGATTTTCTCTCGTGTAACGCGGCTCACGGGAAAGAGCAGACGCTGCAGCAAGCCAGCCACGTGGAGGGACCCCAGCTGCCCCCGCACGCAGCCTCCGCACCGCCTGTGATGAGTCGCATCACCCACAGGCCCAGTGACTGGCAGACACGGAGGGTGGGAGCGGACGGGTCAGAGGAGGAAAAGGGAAAAAAGGGATTGAGCCCTGGGCGGTGTGGCTCAGTGGACAGAGCGTCGGCCTGCGGACCCAAGGGTCCCGGCTTCAATCCCGGTCAAGGGCACGGACCTCGGTTCCAGGCTCCTCCCCAGCCCAGACCCAGGTCAGGGCGCGAGCAGGAGGCAGCCAGTTATGTGCTTCTCTCTGCCTTTCCCTCCCTTCCCTCTAAAAATCAGTGGAAAAATATCCTCGGGTGAGGATTTTAAAAAAAGAGTAATAAGTGAACAGGCGATTCTCCCCGGAGGAGCAGGTGTCTGGGTGCCTGTGAGCTGGTAAGTGAGGGGCCCTCTGCTCCGGCCCCGCCCCCCTCCCTCCCTCTGTGCTGTGGCTTCCCCGGGAGAACGCGGCTCGTTCGTGCGTGTTTCTAACACGGCCCCGGAGGCACGTCGGCCATTTCATTCCGTGTCACGCGGAAGCCGTGAGCAGCCGCTCCGTCGGGGAGGCTCCGGCCTGGAGGCTCGGGAGGTGAGCTGTCGATGAGCATCGGTCTCCGAGGCAGGGCCCCGGGGACATCCCGGCTCACGCTGAGCACGGAGCCATCGCAGGGCGTCCTCTGCCCTGAGCCTGCCCTGTGGAGGACACTCCTCTCGGGGACACTCCTGAGGCATGAGTTCTGGCCGTGCCCTCCGTCGAGGCCTCAGAGCACCTGGCAGCCTCCAGGGCCCAAAAACCTCTCAGGATCGCAGCAGCAAGGAGACCAGGGAGGCCAGACCACAGCTAGGACGCACCGCACACGCCTGAGAGTCTCCAGGAAGCGCTGGGGCACAGCGTCTCCCGAGACCGGGGCCTGGGTGGGTCGTTTGCGGGAGGAGGGCAGGGGGTGGCTGGGCAACGCGCCCTCGGCCGAGCTCTAAGTTCTCCTCCCCCCTCCGCCCATAGAGAGCTCTTCAGGGAGGAACCCTCACAGTCTATCCCAGGGGTGGGCAAACTTTTTGACTCGAGGGCCACAATGGGTTCTTAAACTGGACCGGAGGGCCGGAACAAAAGCATGGATGGAGTGTTTGTGTGAACTAATACATGTTAACACTGCTGCTGGTGAAGGAGTGGAGGGGAGAGCAAGAGAACCCTCCGCTCTTTCTGCTCCGCGGGCCGGATAGAACAGCCAAACAGGCCGGATCCGGCCTGCGGGCCGTAGTTTGCCCACGGCTGGTAATCGCTGGGCCCCTTCTCCCTGTGATGCTAGTCCAGGGCACTTCCCTGAGGCTCTGGTCAGGTCAGAGGTGCCGGAGCTGCTGGGAGAGGCACGGTGCTGTGGCGAGACGCTCATGTGATCACGTGTTCCACCAGCTGCCCAGGGCCTTCTCTTCTCTCCCACTGCTTCTCGCTCCAGCATCGAAAACAAGAGCAGAGCCCGGCCACGTGGCTCGGTGGCTGAGCATCGACCTGTGAACCAGGAGGTCACGATTCGATTCCCAGGCAGGGCACCGGCCCGGGTTGCCAGCGTGATCCCCAGTGTGGGGGTGCAGGAGGCAGCCCATCAGTATTCTCATCATTGATGTTCTATCTCTCTCTCCCTCTCCCCTTCTTCTCTCTCTAAAGATTGGTAAAATCACATTTTTTCAAAAAGGGGGGGGAAGCAGGAAGTGTGAGCCACGTGCACGTCTCACATGAGCCTGGGATTCTGCAGCCAGACCACGGTCCTCCCAGACCTGGTGTTAAGTCGGAGTAGGCAGCACATCCCACAGCATCACCGCGTCAAACAGCCTCGTGCCTTCACGCCCTGCCCGGTGCCCTGCTCGGGTCCGAGCCACGAGGGGAGACCTGGGGACACTCCGAGATGGAGTCTCTCCGAACGCCTCTCGCCAGAGCCTTCTCATTTTCACGCTTTACCCACAAAAAGAGGAAGTTCCAAGAGCGGCTCTGTTACTAATAGAAATAAAAGTCGAAAGGATCTATTCTGATGTAGAAAATCTCTCAAACAAGACCCCGAAGACAGCTCAGCCTGGAACAGAGATCAAGGCTTCAGCATGAGCTCAGCAAAACAGCCCGGAATCAGTCATCCGGGCCTCGCGTTTCAATAAACATGCCAACAGCCGTCCGCGAGGGGCGGCCTTTGGAGCCGGCCCCCGAGGCTCCCCAGCCCCCCGCGTGCAGCCACGCGGTTGTCCGTGTCGGGATTTCTTTCCTTCAGAAGCGATTTGGCTTCAGTGGAATGCATCCCATGTGTGTGATAAAAACGGCGTTTCCACGCGGCGTATATTTCCTTTAACACCATTTCAGTCAATAAACGTTTCGGCAGACAGTTCCCAAGCCCCCCTCCCACCTCCCTCAGACAAGATGTTCTGAGGAAGCAGCGGGGAACACGCATCACTGTTTACAGACAAGCACAGCTCCTGCTCTGGGGAAAGCGGGTCGGACCCTCATTCGCTCCACCAGCTGGAACCCACGTAGACACACCCAGGGCTTCCCATCCTCCCAGTCCAGTCACGGCGGCTGGAGATCAACAAGGACCCTTTGGCCCAGCCGGTGTGGCTCCGTGGTTGAGAGATGACCTAGGAACCAGGAGGTCAGGGTTCGATTCCCGGTAAGAGAACCTGCCGGGGTTGCGGGCTCCATCCCTAGTGAGGGGTGTGCAGGAGGCAGCCAACCCATGCGTCTCTCTCATACCTTTGTTGTAGGTTCTCCGGCCCTGGTCGGGGCGCACGCAGGAGGCAACCACATCATTATCTCAGAACCTGACACATCGATGTTTCTCTCTGTCTCTCCCCACTCCCTTCCACTCTCTCTAAAAATCAATGGAAAAATATCCTCGGGAGAGGATTAACAACAAAAAAAGTTATATATACATATCTATACATATCTATATATATATATCTACATATATATAGAGAGAGAGTGTCCCCCCAAAATGTACACGTTTGTATACATAAACATATACACAAATGTGCTCTACAGTACTGCACGTTGTATCTATAACTAATACATCAATAGATTATAGATAGACCAGTAGACATTGACAGACGTGGATGTGGACACAGGTACAGATCCTCACACACACGGACCAGCCGTTAGAAGGGACCAGTCCTCTCAGTTTGGAGTCGCAGCCTCTCTCGTCTGCGACCACAGAAGCCCCATCTGCACCTGCACAGGGCCTGTCCAGGAGGGCACACCGCGCCCCCTTTCCCTCCTGTTAGCACCCAGGCCCCTCTCCCTTCTCCCCAAGACGCCAAGTGCACCCCCCACCTGCCCAGCGCTGCCCGCGGCCGGAGGGCAGAGCCAAGAGCAGCTGGGCCTGAGCCACGCTGCGGGCGGGACCAGCACCTGCGTGCGGCCTGAACCCCTGGCCGCCCAGGGAACAAAAACATCTCAGGTCCACGTGGGCTGAATGGTCTCAGGTCCCGGGAGAGACAGAGTCAGAAACAGCGAGGCTGGAGCTCCGGGAAGGCGCCCGCGGAGCGGCTGTTTTCTCAGCTCGGGCACACAAAGGCTCCCTGTTCCGACCGACGGCCAAGCCTTGGAAACGCATCTCACTTCTGCCAACACCCGAGGCTTCCAACTGGCTCCCCGCTGCCTGCGGGTGGTCTGCCCACCACAGGCCTCCCCGCGCCGGGGGCTCTGCGTGTGGATCTCCGAGCAGCCACCATGCCGAGTGCTGGAGAGGGGGGCGTCCGGGCCCCTCGTGGGGCCGGGGGGGTTGGGGGGGGGGGAGACACAATGGCGCATTGAGAGGCTCCGGAGAAAGCCTCCATCTGTGGGAGACGCAGGCCTGGCTGGAAACGGCCTCCCCCTCGGGGGAGAGTGTGGCTGGCTTGCAGTTCCTGCTGTGGAAACTCCAGTGATTTATTTCCACTGGGCACGGGGACCCCCGTGGGGACGGGACCTCACAAACCTGTGGCTGCCGCGCTGGGAGCCTTTGATCCTCATGGCCCTGCTCTGCGTGGGGGCACGTCGCTGGGGGCGTGGGGGGGGGCTGGGTGTCTTTGCTGTGTCCCTGCTGCTCCTTGGGCTTGGCCGTTCTTGCCTGAAGGAGGGATGGCCAGCTCTGCAGAAGGGGAAGGCAGGGCGAGCGTCCCCAGGGAACATGAGCCCCGGACCTCCAGCCCCGGCTGAGATGGAGGCAGCTGGCTCTCCTCCCTCTTCCTCTCGGTCACGGGTGGGAACCTGCTGGTTGTTCGGTCAGGTCATCGTAGCTCCCCCCTCCCCCCACGCAAGGCAGACCCCACCCCCCAAGAGAGAAATACTGTTGTAGTTGTTGGTTTTAATATATGTTTTTATTGATCTCAGAGAGGAAGGGAGAAGGAGAGGAAGGAACATCCATGATGAGAGAGAATCATGGACCAGCTGCCTCCCACACGCCCCGCACTGGGGATCAAGCTCACAACCTGGGCCTGTGCCCCGACCGGGAATGGAACTGTGACCTCCTGATTTGTAGGTCGATGCTCAAGCACTGAGCCACGCTGGCCGGGCCTGTCCTCGCTTTTGAAAGCTCCTCCCTCCTCCCCGTTCCTAAGGCTTCCGAAAAGCAGGGCTTTTTAAACGTGAGGCTCGCCATCATTTCTCCAGGGCAGGCTCTCATCTGTTAGGCCACCAGGACCCCGATACCTCCCCCTTCTCTGTTGATGTGTAGGAGGCGGCTCTGGGGTGTGATTTTGAAATGCGGCCTCAGGAAGACTCGCCGAGTGTGAAAAAGCCTGGAGAAAGCCACGGTGGGCTCCTTGCTGCCGTCGCCACAGCCAGACCTCAAGAGCCACCGGCAAATTATCATGAGGTCCTTCCCCACAGTCACAGGTCTTGGGGTCTCAGACCAGAGGGGAGATGAAGAAACAGTGAGGGCAAGGGGTGGGGATGCAGACGGGTCTGCCACTGTGGCAGACAGTTGGGAGTTTCCTCAAAAATTAAGCATGGGACTGCCCTCTGACCCAGCGATCCCCCTTCTGGGACGATATCCTGGAATCTGAAGCCCCATCAGGACGAACATGTGCGCCCCATGCTCATCGAAGCACCATTGACAAGAGCTGAGATCTGGAAACAGCTGAGTGCCCGTCAGCAGACGCGTGGGTAAGGGCTGTGGGACAGTCACACCATGGAATGCTATGCAGCTGCGAAGAGGAGGATCCCTTACCCTTGGGGGCAGCCTGCAGGGACCTGGGGAGCATGATGCTGAGTGAAATAAGCCAGTGAGAGAAAGACAAGTGTCCCAGGATCTCACTCGTATGTGGAATCTAATGAACAACATAAACTGACGAACAAAAGTAGATCCAGAGACATGGATGCAGCGAACGGACTGCGGAACGGCAGCGAGAGGGCGGGGAGGGAGAGCGGGTGGGTGGGAAGCGATCAGACCTGTGTGCGTATCCACATCACCCACGGGCACAGACAGTAGGTGGTGAAGGCCTGAGGTGGGGGGTGGGGTGGCCTTGGAGAGGTCACGGGAATAAGGGGACACGTGCAATTCTTCCAACAATACACACTAAAAAATAACAAATAAATAAACGTGACTGATGTCGATGTCCAGCCAGGCAGGGGCTCAGGCTCAGACACCGACCAGGCTTACACCTCCCCTCTGGGGTGAGGCTCCGCCTGGGGCTGCGAGGAGCGGGGAGCAGGTGTCGGGAGCAGGCCAGGAGGGAGGGTTCGTCCTGGGACCTCCTTCTCCCAGACGCTTCCCAATGCCCGAGCTCTCCGCCCAGACACTGCAGAGCAGCAGTCAAAGGTTTTCACGCTGGAAAACGTAGCCCTGGAGTTTATGGACGGGCGCCAGCCAGACCCTGGGGTCGCCTCACCCGTCGGCCGCGATGGGAGGTGTGAGGCAGCCAGAGGCCACGGCAGGTGACACGGAGGACACGTGTCCCCATCCCAGGGGCCTGGCTCAGCCGTAGAGCCCACGGGAGGGCCGATGGGAAGACACTGGGGGGCTGGGGGGGCTAGGTCCATTCCTCCAGCTTGAAGCTGTGCTCTGGGCCTCGGGGTGACACAGAGTTTTGCTAACAAACGTGACCAGCCAAACCGTCTTGGTGGAGCTTCGCTGGACGCCGGAGAGAAGACAGAGGACGCACAAAAGTAAGAAGCCCAGCCAAGCGCCCGCCTGTCTCCCCCGGGGATGCCGCCATTTCCCATGAAACACAGAGAGCAAGGAACATAGGCGGGGGGGGGACCAGAGGAAGCCCGTAAAAGAGGAGGGTATGCCCTGCGTTCCAGCTGAAAAAGAGCAACAATCCATTATTCTGGGGACTCCACGTTCCAGAAGACGGAGGGGACGGAGGGCGTGGCTGCTGGTGTGTGTTCCCATCGCATTTGGGAGTCAGAGAGCCGCCTGGGTGCTCCCGGTGTGAAGGGGCTCCGGGGGCCCCGTAACCGGGGAGCACAGCGCGGATCAAGGCCGTCGCTTCCAGGAGCTGAGACGGAGCTACAGAGGCACAAGCGCGACCAACGACACTCGGCACAAACCAGCGCCTCCCGGGCCTCGACGGAGAAGCACACAACGGCCTCCGGGACCGGGTTCTCGGGGAGCCCGCCGGGCGCATTAGAGGGGCTGCCCGGCCTGAGCCATGACTCAGCGCGTCCTGGAAACTGGAAACACGTTTGCAGGTGGAGACCTTTAGGGGGCGCGGCTGGGAAAACCCCCCTGGCAGGCAGGCAGGCTCCCTCCGCAGCTCCCGCAGCCAAGCACAGTCAGCAGAGCCCTCCCTGCGGAGAGGAGTGGGGCCAGGCGTGCGGGCCGGGGGAGGGGGGTGCAGGCCTGCTGTTTTCACCCAGCCCACACCCACTTCCCTCTCTGATTGAGCTGCTACCTTGAAGCTCGCCTAGCCCCCCGCATGGCAGCTGGGAGCCGGCACCTCTAGCTGCCTCTGCACCTGCAGGGCTGAGGGGCTCTGAGGACGGGGCACGTGGCCCAGCGCTGGTTTCTGAACCGGCAGGCACTGTGCCTCAAAGAGGACCCCCCTTACCCACGTGGGAAAGTCTCCTCTCCCCATTGCTCTGCCCAAGGGTGCGCGGCCCCAGGAAGGGCTGTAGGAGGACGGGAATGAAAGGAAACACAGCCATGCGTCCCCTCCAGCCGCCCTGGCCTGGCTCCCTCAGAACCACAGTTGTGCATATGTGTCAATCACACGTCAACTGTGGGAAAGGCCCGCCTTGGCTGAGTGGTGAGTGTCGACCTAGGAACCAAGAGGTCAGGGTTCGATTCCCGGTCGGGGCCCAGGCCTGGGTTGCGGGCTCCATCCCCAGTGGAGGGCGTGCAGGAGGCAGCTGATCCATGATTCTCTCTCATCACGGATGTTTTTCTCGCTCTCTCCCTTCCTCTCTAAAATCAATAAAAAAAAATTTTTAATCTAAAGTTCTTAGAAGACTGGCTGGAACAGGGTCGCCCCGTAACTGCTGCCTCACTGCGTTGTTTCTCCACTACTCTCCTTGTCATTCTGTATTTATCTCGCTTTATCCAACCCGTGCACTGTGGTTGCCCCTGGCCGTCCGGCCCCAGTGTGGACTCAGCAGCACGGCAGTGGTAGTGACAGCAACAATCCTGTATAATAAAAGCCTCATATGCAAATCGACCGGACGGCGGAACAACCGGTCGCTGTGACACGCACTGACCACCGGGGGTAGACGCTCAGTGCAGGAGCTGCCCCCTGGTGGTCAGTGCGCTCCCACAGGGGGAGCACCGCTCAGCCACAAGCGGGTTCATGGCTGGCGAGCCCAGCGGTGGTGGCGGGAGCTTCTCCAGCCTCCGTTGCAGGCGGGCGGTAGGAATGAGGGGTCCCGGACTGCGGAGGGCACAGGCTGGGCTGAAGGACACCCCCCCCCCCCCCCCGTGCATGAACCTCGTGCGCCGGGCCTCTGGTAATAGTAATAAATAATAACAACAATAATAAATAATAATAATAATGGCTTCCCCGCGGTGCCGACCACGACTCTGACCTGCGCGCTCTGAATCAGGGGGCGCCTCCTGGACCCAACCCCGCCCCGCCTGCTTGTCAGTCAGCGTCATGGGAACCTGGCCACGCCCACTTGTCTCGGGGTTGCCTTCGGGACACAATACAGAGAGAAAGCTGCAGACCTGCCTGGCTGAGCCTTTGGGGACCTAACTCCCTCCTCCAGCGCCCTGTGGGCACGTGCTGTTTGCTTCCTGACTCAGAGGAGACCAGACCCCGAGCTGGTGCAGGACAGTGGATCTCTCCTGGGTGGCTACACCCCATCGGATGCCACCATCTGCCTCTCGGCCACGCTCTGCTGAGTCTGGGAGCCCAGAGCCGGTTCCCGGCACCCGCCCTTCCCTGTCCACGGAGGCGGGAGATGCGTGGACACGACCAGGGGGGCGGCTGTGGATAACGGCTCTCCTTCTCCCCGGGGTGAGCACCCTCGGAGCCTCGTCATGCAGGCGGTGCCAGGGCCACTCTCTCTCCCCGTCACACCCGCCCGCCTGCTGTGCGAGGCAGAGCAGGTGCCCAGAGGCCTGCCCCGGGCCGGGCCGGGCGGGCACGGCTCAGTGACTCCTCAGGGACGACGGGGTAATTGCCGAGACCTGTCAAATGTCAGCCGTGCTCGGGGAGGTTATTGCTACCACATGTGCTGGGTGCTAAGCACTTTCCTGCTGGAAAAACGCCCCAGATCTCAACGTCTTTGAAGATGAAAGGAGCAGCTCCGTTCGTGGGGGGACACCCAGCCTCACAGGGGACAGGTGCAGGGGGCGCTGGGCGTGGGAGTGGGGACAGCCCCCGCCAGCCTATGGGCCTCAGTGAGCCACTGCCCCCTCAACGCTAGCAGGACCCTTGGCACATGGATCCAGGGCACATGCTCGTGTTTCGGGCTTGATCCCCAAGGGGCAGGGGAGGGGGCGCATGCAGGAGGCAGCCAGTCAGTGATTCTCATCATTCGATGTTTCTCTTTCCCTCCCTTCCTCTCCAAAATCAATGAAGGGGGATGAGGAGGAGGGGGAGGGGGAGGAAAGAGGGAGGGGGAGGGGGAAGAGTAGGGGGAAGAGGGGGAAGAGGAGGAGATGTTAACCAGGAGAGCTACTTTCATTCCAGTCTTTAAAGGAGGGATAAGTGGTCACAGCCCCGCTCCCAGGTGGGACATACCTGCCTGTCGCGTTACCCCTAACGGGGCTGTTTCACTGTGGCCAGGGCCTGGGTGTGGCCCTATGAAAGGCCCCGGGGCTGGGTCACAGCCGGCTGCCCTCGCAGGACAAGAGGGGCCTTTGACGCAGGCGTGCGGGCACCAGGAGCCGGGGAGGCTGGGGGCGGCGGGGGGGGGGCGGGGGAGGGGAGAGGGGAAAGGGGAGAAGGGAGGAGGGGTGCGAGCACTGGGAGCCCAGGTGGTGGGCAGCTCGGCGCTCCCCAGCGGGTCTTCATATGCAGCCACTCGGGGGGTAAGGGGGCTGGTGCCCTGGCTCACAACGGTCACAGGGAACGGGGGGCGGTGGAGGAGAGCTGGCACCACTGGCTGCTCTGTGATGTGCCGAGGGGCATCCCCCTTGGAGATAAGGCTGGAGTCGGGGAGGCTGTGTCCTGGGTGTCGGCTGATAGCAGCAGAGACAGCGCGGCTTTGTTGGGGCGCCGCTGGCTGCTGGAGTGAGATGAGGCAGGAGCGCCAGCTCTGAGGGCGCTGACCTGATGGCCACGCCTGCTCCTCCCAGACTCACCCCCAGATGAGAGGCGGCCTTGAGTCTTGGGCCCTCCCATCATTTCCCATTTACACGCCGTGTCCACGTGTGCTGAGCGCCCGGGCCAGGTGCAGGCAGGGCTGTGCACAGTGGTTAGAGCGCAGGCTGAGGCAGCCTCCAGCTCCGCACATAGTAGGTGCTCAGTAACAGGAGCTTCTCTGTATTATTTTAAATATATGTTTTTATTGATTTCAGAGAGGAAGGGAGAGGGAGAGAGACAGAGGCATCAAAGACGAGAGAGAACCATTGATTGGCTGCCTCCTGCACGCCCCCCCCCCCCCGGACTGGGGATCAAGCCCACAACCCAGGTATGTGCCCTGACCAGGAATCACACCATGACCTCCTGGTTCATAGGTTGACGCTCAACCACTGAGCCACACTGGCCCTGCTGGAGTCCATTTCTTAAGTTCCTATCAGGTCAAAATTTCTGTGGCTTCTGAGTTGTATGCCAATCAGTTGCTTAAAAGCCAGGATTGTGCATTTTTGCCTTTGCATAACTCTAGAAGATATATACATATATATATATATATATATACACACACACATACACACACACACACATACACACACACACATACATACACATACACATACACATACACACACTGAGTGGCCAGATTGTTATGACCACCCCATCAGTACTTCGTTGGGCCACCTTTTGCCTTCAATACTGCGGTGATTCTTCTTGGCAATGACTCCACGAGAGGTTGAAAGGTGATGCGAGGAATCTGACACCATGCCTGATGAATAGCACTGTCCAGTTGTGTGAGATTTGATGGTTGTGGAACCAGCTGCTTGATGGCTCTTTTAACCTCGTCCCACAAATGCTCAATTGGATTGAGATCTGGTGATGGTGGGGGCCACCTGAGCAAGGTAAAGTCTCCCTCATGTTCTTGAAACCACTCCTGCACAATACGAGCACCGTGGCATGGCGCATTGTCTTGTTGGAAGAAGCCATCTCCATTGGGATACGCCATCAATATGATGGGATGAACCTAATCAGCAACGATACTTAGGTCTGCTGTGCTATTCAGACATTTATAATGGTCTGGCCCTCTAGCAACTTCAGCGTGAAATTATAGCTAATTTGCCTACAAACGTCAGGTGATCATAACCTGGCCACTCAGAGTGTGTGTGTGTGTGTGTGTGTGTGTGTACATACTGAGATATAAGTACATAAGAAGTATATGTTCCTGAATATGACATGAATATAAAACAATTTTCCACTCTCTAATGCGATAATAAATAAATATAAAACATGTATTGTTATAATATAGCCTATTATGTGTAAAGAGCTATAATGGTGAATACTTTATATAGAGTACTTTATATATTGTACTATAATGGTGAATACTTTATATATTTTATGAGAAATATATAGAGAGCTGGATGATACATTCAAATGCACACTTTCAATATTTACTTTGTGAATGTAGGTGCACATGTGCATTGAAGATCTCATCTAAAACTGCTTATTTTCACTAAACAATGTCCCTCACACGCATGTGTGCCCATGTCACTGGGGTCTTTGTCATGAGGGAGCCCTGTCTGGGGCCTGGGACACGCTTCCCAGAAGCCACGCTGGTTTTGCTTCCAGTCACTGGAGACGCGGCCTCTGAGTCCTGAGTGATGTCTTTGCCTGAAAGGTCCCAGGTCCCACCAGCCTCCGTGCCCCACACCCTCCCCTTGTGGGTCCGGGCCCAGTCCCAGGGGCCTCTTCACTACTTGTCACTCGGACGCACTCCTCCCATGGGGACCCTCTCCCCCAACGTGCACGGCTCACGTCCTCCTGTCCTCATGTCTGTAGGCATCAGGTCCCGGCTCCGAGGCCCCTTGCCAAGGAGGGGAAGCACGTCGATTCCTCCGGCTGCTGCTGGACAGCCAGACAGACATGGATCACAACATCCCCCTGAAGCAGCAGTGGTTTCTTTTTCTTTCTTTTCTTGTTGCTGTTAATCCTCACCCGAGGATATTTTTCCCATTGATTTTTAGAGAGAGTGGGAAGAAGGGGGAGAGGCTGAGAGAGAGAAACATCCCCGATTGGTCAGGGACCGAGCCTGCAGCCAAGGTGCGTGCCCTTTTTTTTTTTTAGTATATTTTATTGATTTTACAGAGAGGAAGGGAGAGGGATAGAGAGTTAGAAACATCGATGAGAGAGAAACATCGATCAGCTGCCTCCCGCACACTCCCCACTGGGTATGGGCCTGCAACCAAGGTACATGTCCTTGATCGGAATCGAACCTGGGACCCTTGAGTCTGCAGGCCGATGCTCTATCCACTGAGCCAAACCGGTTAGGGCTGCGTGCCCTTGATAGGAACCCAACCCACCTCCCTTCAGCCCAGGGCCGGTGCTCTAACCACTGAGCCCCTGCCTGGGGGCAGCAGTTTCTTATTTGAGGAAGCCGTGCAGGACACTGCAGCAGGGACCTCAGCCAACCTTAGCCCCCACGGTGAGCATCGGTCTCCGTTCAATGACGTGCGTGAGCTGGGACGCCTGTCCTCTCTCCTCCCGGGAGACCCAGGAGGCTCCCTCTCAGGCTTGCAGCTCCCATGTCCTGCACACATGCAGTGGGCGGAGGTCACAGGGGTGCTCCCAGGGGCCTTCCCAGAGGCGGTTCATGCCGCTTCACACACATCCGAGCCAGGACTCAGTCACAGGGATGACAGCTCACTGCGGGAGATGCGGTGCCTGGGCCAGGTGGGAGGAGGCCACAGGCCGAGGGCCATGCAGAGCGGCCTGGTCTCGACCACAAGCATCGCATTTGCATTGAATTCTCCCCCCACCCACCTGCTTGGAGCTTGTGGGTCTGTTTCTCCATCTATAACTTGGAACGAGGATCCTACCCACAAGATAGGCAGGACCTCACAGACTTGGTAAGCGATCAATAAACATCTGAATACATTCCAACTCATTGGGAATATTGTATAGGCCTAAATGCTTGGGGTAAGTTCCTATCAGCACCAAAATATGAAGCATATTATGCTGAAAACCAAAGAATAACATTGCATGCCAACAGGACAGGTGGATAAATGGCATATCCTATCTAATAGAAGAGTAACATGGTAATTAGCGTACGACCACTACCCTTCCCATTGGCTAATCAGGACAATATGCAAATTAACTGCCAGCCAAGATGGTGGCCAGCAGCCAGGCAGCTTGAAACTAACATGAGGCTTGCTTGCTTCAGTGACGGAGGACTGCAACGTTCCCCACCTGCTGCTGCAGGCCTCTGAGCTGCAAGCAACTATGTAACAAACATAGACGCTAAACAAAACCCCAGAAACCTGTTTTAGTCTGCCGGGCTTCAGCCAGCAGGATCGCAACATTGTAAGCAAAGGCCAGAAACCTACTTTCAGCAGCAGAGGCCTAAGAGCTGGAGCCAAGCCTCAGAGCTAAAGCTGGCCCAGAATTAAAAAAAAGAAAAGAAAAAAAGGAGCAGTTGGGAGCTTCAGTCACCCCCAGCCTGAAAACAGCCCTCAGCCCCTCACCCAGGCTGGCCAGGCACCCCATTGGGGACTCCCACCCTGAAGGATGTGTGACCAGCTGCAAACAGCCATCATCCCCTCACCCAGGCTGGCCAGGCACCCCAGTGGGGACCCCCACCCTGATCCAGGACACCCTTCAGGGCAAACCAGCCGGCCCCCACCCATGCACCAGGCCTCTACCCTATATAGTAAAAGGGTAATATGCCTCCCAGCACCGGGATCAGCAGAGCCACGAGGCCTCCCAGCACCAGGATCAGCGTGACAGGGGGCAGCGCCCAAACCCCGATTGCCCTGCGGCTCTGTGTGTGACGGGGGTGGGGCCACAACCTTCCTATCCACCCTGCTCTGTTGGTGACAGGGGAAGGCGCCCCAACCCCCTGATCAGCCCTGCTCTGTGCCTGATGGGGGGAGCTCCCCACCCCCCTGATCGGCCCTGCTGTGTGTGTGACAGGGTGCGGCGCCCCAACCCCTCCCACCCCCCATGGGCCCCGCTCTGTGTGTGACGGGGTAGAGCCATAACCTCCCCATCGGCCCTGCCCTGAGTGAGAGTGGCGGCACCCCAACCCCCTGATCGGCTCTGCTCTGTGGGTGATAGGGGGCGGCGCCCCAACCCCCTGATGGGCCCTGCTCTGTGTGTGACAGGGGGCAGCGCCCCAACCCCATGACTGGCCCTGCTCTGTGTGTGACAGGGTACAGAGCCCCAACCCCCCTGATGGGCCCTGCTCTGTGAATGACAGGGGGCAATGCCCCAACCCCCTGATTGGCCCTGCTCTGTGCGTGACAGGGGGTGGTGCTGCAACCTCCTCATCGACCCTGCCTTGAGTGTGACAGGGGACGGTGCCCCAACCCCCCAATCAGCCCTACCCTGAGCGTGACTGAGGGTGGCATCACAACCTCCCGATCGCCCTGCTCTGTGCATGACAGGGTCAGCGCCCCAACTCCCCAATCGGCCCTGCTCTGAGCCTGACCAGGGGCTGCACCTAGGGATTGGGCCTGCCCTCTGCCACCCAGGAGCAGGCCTAAGCCAGCAGGTCGTTATCTCCCGAGGGGTCTCAGACTGTAAGAGGGCACAGGCCGGGCTGAGGGACCCCCCTCCCCACCGAGTGCACAAATTTTTGTGCATCGGGCCTCTAGTCTATATATATAAAAGGCTAATATGCTAAGTGTCCGACCATCCGACCGGTCGCTATGATGCACACTGACCACCAGGGGGTAAACGCTCAATGCAGGAGCTGCCATGATGGACACTGGCCATTTACAGAGAAATGGCACTGTGGACCTGGCACCCAAAAAGCAACCCTCAGCTTCCCCCAAGTGGGACACGGGCCCCGCCACATCCCTGGAGCAACAGCCCACCAAATCGCAGCCAACACTGCCAAGACCCCATGGCACAAAATGTGGCCCACAGCCCAGCCCAGCCTGGAAATAGTGACTATGGGCACCGGGTAATGACGTCACATAGCAACGCCCAGCTTCCTCTCCCTAATGACTAGCCTCCTTGCAGTTTCTTCAGCCCAGGAACATGAGGTGCAAACATTTCACAGTTTAACCAAATGTCTGTGAAGCATTTTCCCTGCCTCATCTCATTTGATCCTCACAGAAGTCCTGGAGTAGGTAGATAGGAGACTCGGTGGAATCCTATTTTCTTTTCATTAGCTGGAAAATGGAGATTTAGAAAGCTTAGAAGCTTGACCTGACTGGAAAGAAGAAATGGTGGACCTTGAAAGTGACTTCAGGTTTTCTCACTGCACAGAATATAGTCAACACGGCTGCAGTTAAATATTTCACCCTTTGTTCTCCCTGCGTGAGCTACAATAATAATCTGCTTCGTGTTGATATTTACTGCTGTGTTCCTGACAATTACCTGAAAGAGAAGTTGGGGTGCTTCACTGGGCTGGAAAAAGTTTAGCTACATCAGAAAGCAGGTCTAATTATGCAAATTTATTCTTTATCTATAAAAGGCTAAGCTGACGGGCGCATGCACGATACATATAAAGCTCTCACTGGCACCAATCGTATGTCACTGTCGATCATAAATTTGGTTGACACTCCTATTATAGAGAAAGGGCGAAGAGCGATATTGAAATATTTCTCCTAATTAATTTCCTTTCGATGTGTACAAATTCGTGCACCAGGCCACTCGTGTAATACAAGCAATCCATCGGCAAGTCCACGCCAGTGTCCTCTCCTTCGCTCCTGCCCATCTCCTGCACAGCCCTTCCTGTCCTCTGCCTTTTGCAACAGCTCCTCCTCGCCATGTGAAATCAGAAAAATGCGAGGAATAATCTGCAAATGTCTCACATTCCAATGCACATAGTTTCCTAGGAGCAGGAGACGCAAATGAGGCCATCTGTCACGAGGAAATCTCTTAATAACCCCGACAGCTTCCGAGGAGATCATTAAGGATGCATGAGTCATCTATAAAGAGCTGCAGAGGATTAACTCTACCAGAGAAGGCAGCAGATAAAACTTAAACTTGGGAGCGAGAGTTTCTTAATTAATTACAAATAGAGCCCTAGCTGGTTTGGCTCAGTGGACAAAGCAGACTGAAGGGTCCCGGGTTCGATTTCGGTCAAGGGCACCTGCCCAAGTTATGGGCTCGATCCCCAGTAAGGGGTGTGCAGGAGGCAGCCGACCCATGATTTGCTCTCATCATTGACGTTTCTCTCTCTCCCTCTCTGAAATCAATAAAAATATATTTTTAAAAATTACAAATAGGTTTTTTGTATGCCCAAAGGTGATAGAGGCAGCAAACAGGGAAACCAGGAAGGAAACGGAACAGGAACCCCCAGACCCGCAGGGGACTCCCGAGATTGGTTTCACACGAGCTGGGGCTGTTGGGGGCCAAGGCCAGGGTGGAGCTGAGGGCTGACCCCCTACGTCCCTGGTCCCAGAAATGTCTCCGATGTAGTAGAGATTCTACAACCATTTGCTGACGGCCTGACTGATGGTGGCCGTTCCCTGGGGCACCCCCAGCTCACAGGGAAGTGGTGAGCACAGCACAGTGCGGGGCCCGGGGTCTGGAGTCTGAATCCAGCCCAGAGACAGAGCAAGCCCGCGGACAGGGCCTCACCGCCGGCCAGGCCGAGGGACCCCGAGCTTCCTCGTCTGCCTGTGGCTTATTTGCGTTTTAGAGGTTTGCCCAGGCGTTTTGTGACGCAAAAGGGAAAAGGTGGAGACGGTAACATTTCTTTACTGAAAGAGAAACTTCTGGTCACTTAAAGGTTAATAGAAACTGGCGATTTGTTCTTCTTTGGCCCAGGATTTTAAGGACCTGAGTTCCAAACAGGGATGACCTCTCCTGCCTAAATGTCTCCACAGCCGCGGGGGGCGCCTGGGGGACTGAGCCGAGGGGACGCCTAGAGACGGACGCACAGAACCGGGGGCCGCACAGCATTGGCTACGACAGGGGTCCTCAAACTGCGGCCCGCGGGCCACATGCGGCCCACCGAAAACATGTATCCGGCCTACTGGGTGTTTTTGCTGCCGCCGCCTGTCCTGCTTAGCAGCCGACTCGTCCCGGGCCCGCAGTACACATGTGTGGAATGTCTGAGGGACAGTGAACTGGCCCCCCTTGTTTAAAAAGTTTGAGGACCTCTGGGCTACGATAATAATCCTCATTGGAAGTCATACACTAGACCTGGAAATTCCTGCGCCCCATCACTGGGCCAGCAGATACCCCCAGGTAGGAGGAGGAGAGGCACCGCTGTGCAAATGGGCCGTCTCCCTGGAAACATCCAGAACTGCTGAGGGTCGGGGTTCCCGACTGAAAAGGCTGGGCTGGCCTAGTGAGTGCACAGATAACAATGCACCCAGGCACCTGGGTACACACGCCCACTCCCAACCTCTCAACCTCAATGTGAGGCAGCGCCATTAACTTAAAGAAAGCCCATGAGCCAGAGATCAAAGCAAAATTAGAAAATAAACATGTGGGAAATCAAAGCAATGCTTAAAAAAAAGAAGAGGAGGAGGACGAGGAGGAGGACGAGGACGAGACTATAATTGCCATCCTCACAAAGTTAAGAGAGATTATTTTGCCCGTGAAATAAGCATCAGAGGTTACTGGGGTGGGGGGTGGGGGCGGGCAGGGGGAGGGTCATAAAACAGGAAGAAGAAATCATCTTAGTTAAAAGGCAGAGAGCAAAAATGAAAGATGCAAAAAAGCTTGGGTGGAGGAAGAAGGAAGGACCAGAGAGGTGAGAAATAGAGAAAAGGGAACAGCAGAGCCCAAGGGGGAGGCCCAGCATCGGAGGAGAGGAGAGAAAACCGGTGAATCACGGGAGCATCGGTTCCCAACCTGCCGGGCGGCAGACAAACTTTCGAATCCCGAGGCGAGAGGATTTCCCAAGTGGAAGTCCATTCCCAGCCAGACCATCCTAAGTGGAGGGCAGAATTCAGACAGAGCCCGGCCGTGGGCTCAGGGGTGAGCATCGACCTATGAACCATGAGGTCACGGTTCGATTCCCGGTCAGGGCACAGGCCCAGGTTGTGGGCTCCATTCCCAGTGTGTGTGTGTGGGGGGGTGGGGGGCATTCAGGAGGCAGCTGATCCATGATTCTCTCTCATCATTGATGTTTCTCTCTCTCTCCCCTTTCCTCTCTGAAACCAATAAAATATACATATTATATATATAACATGTATATATTATATATATAAGTATATATCTTAATATATATATATTTTTAAATAGGTATTTGCCCAAGAACATGCTGATACGTGGCAAAGCCGAGCTCTGACGCAGGCCGTCTGGTCCCTCTTCTCAGCTAGGAAACCTGACTGCCCACTCTGAACAACCCCTGACCACAGCCACCCCCGAATTCTTGTTGGAAATCTCGGGGCTCCTGAAACTCCCGGGGCACTGCCAACTAATCACTCACCAAGGTACTGCTCAAAAGGATGCCTCATGGCTTCATTTCAGCTAAGATATGCTGGTGTGATGAATTAAAATGAATTATTAAAATTAAGATGAATGAACTCTCTCCTCCGTCTGTCTTCCCAGGCTCCGACCATTCAAGCTGAGACAGGCTTCCAGGGTCAGGTGACCCACATTCACTCTTTCCTGGGCCCAGACAACGAGGCCAGGGAGGGCAGCCCCTCGCCCAAGGTCTTCCTTAACCGGACACTCACCCAGCGTCTGCGAGTGAGTAGGCACCAGGCATGCATCGGGCACCACTGCCACGTCTGGACCCGCCCTTTGATCCTCACTCCAGCGACTCACCCACTCTGTGCAGTCGTTCCAAAACACGAAGAGCTGTTTGTGTGTTTTTAACGGAGATGTAACCCTTCCCCCGATAACACAATGTACGTGGAGGCTTGGGGCCAATTCCTTGTCAACCCCTGTCATCAGGTTGGACTGCTGGCCCCCCAGACGGTGCGGGCTGGAACGGGACCCCTGTTGCTCAATGCTCTCGGCCATATGGGTGTCCCAAAGGTCAGGCCCGGCAGGCCGAGGCCGCGTTCCCGGAGGCCGAGGAGGGAGGCCGAGGAGGGAGGCCGAGGAGGTCCCGAGGTGACAAGCCATCCCTGCCTATATTCCTTAACCCCTTCAGCAACCCTGCAAAAACAGCTGGCGAACGGCAAGGGATTCGAGAATTAATGAGCAGACACAGCACCCCAATGGCCACCTGTGGGACCCCAGTTACAAAGCCCTCAGGACTAAGGAGCAGCAGGCCCACTGGCCCCGAGGGGGGAGGCCGACACGGGGCCTGGCCAGCTGCACGCGGGGTGCCCCAGGGGCCGCCCCAGGGGCTCGGCTCTGTGTCATTCGCAATCTGATGCTGCCATCGTTGCATGGGGTTGAAGAACGTCCCTCGCCCTAACTGGTGTGGGTCAGTGGATAGAGCGTCAGCCTGTGGACTGAAGGGTCCTGGGTTCGATTCCGGTCAAGGGCATGTACCTGGGTTGCAGGCACATCCCCAGTAGGAGGTGTGCAGGAGGCAGCTGATCAATGTTTCTCTCTCATGGATGTTTCTGACTCTCTATCCCTCTCCCTTCCTCTCTGTAAAAAAATCAATAAAATATATTAATAAAAAAAGAATGTCCCTCATGAGTGTCTGAAAGGGCTTTTCTGTTATGAGATATAACTCGTGTGCTCTTTTGAAGAAGGCAGGGGAGGTGAGGACGGGGCTCCCCAAATCCAAAGGACGATCAAGCCAGCAGTCAGCACACTTCACCCTGCTCCAAACACGCCCGCTCTCCCACCTCTGGCTTCCTGTTCAAGCCGTTCCTCTCGTGGGAAATGCTCTTCCAGGTGCCTCCCCCTTCCCCGGGCACCTCCCCCTTCCCCAGACAGTCCCCCAGCACGGCCACAGGAGACATACCCCCGCTTACACGCTAAGTCCCACCCACCCCAGAGCCCATGGCAGGCCTAACAGGGGCCACAAATGACGCCCATCAGCTCATCTGAGTCTCGCACCCTTTCTCCCAACGGCACTGAGTCGTCGCACAAAGTTTCAGTCCTTCCGCGTGGGACCTGGGTGAGGGGACCTCCCACGCGCCCCTCGCGCGGCCGGCCCGGGCTCTGTAAGCAGCTGGTGCTCAGCGGATCTCTATTGGCCGATGAACCGAGAGGCCGCTCGCCCCCAAACACCTTCCAGGCCTGGGCACAGCACAGGTCTGTACATCACACCTTCTAGACCAGGGGTCCTTACACTTTTAAACAGGGGCCAGTTCACTGTCCCTCAGACCGCTGGAGGGCCGGACTATAGTTTAAAAAAACACTATGAACAAATTCCTATGCACCTGCACGTATCTGATTTTGAAGTAAAAAAACAAAACGGGGACAAATACGATATTTGTATTTGCATGTGGCCCGCGGGCCGCAGTGTGAGAACCCCTGTTCTAGATGGAAATGGTGCTTATTAATTACGAAGTGAACAAACGCCTCACCTCAGTGCTAGTGGCCAAGAGTTCCTCTGGGCGCCCCTCCCAGCGAGGACCGAGCAGATCCTGCGGCCACAATCGATCCAGTGGGCCTCCCCGGCCGGGACACCCCCAGGCCCACGGCCAGCGCAGGCTGCCCCTCGGATCAGGCCAGGTCCCGACTCTCCAACTTCAAACAACCAGCTGACAGTCCTCACAGGGCTGGGCAGTCGGCCCCGGAAAAGCACTTCCATTCGAGGGCCATGGAATCTGTGCGGAAACCTTCATCTTCAGTTAAAATTCAACCCAAGGGGCAGGGGAGCCCATTGAGAGTCCAGGCACTCTCAGAACCCCGATACTGACAGTTACTACAATCTCGTCCCTGGCCGTCTGTAAATTTAAAAGTCATAGCGCTTTCCCTCAAAAAGTGAAATCGATGGGAAGAGAGGAAGAGGCACAGTTCAACCAGCGAGAGAGGTCTGCCCGTGGCTTAGCACAGACACTTCCAAGTCCTTTGTGAAATGGGAATTTTCACAATAGGCTCAAATCACCCTCTCCCAGAGAATTTGTGTTTTACTTGACTTTTTAAAAACTATTGTGATGATAATAAACTGGAGGCGAATTGAAATGAAGGTCCCTGAATATATATATTTTAAGGTAAAGTTAGCTGCCCGTCTGGGAAATTTTAAAGCCCAAATTATTTTTTGTGCATGCAAAATGAATTATACCTGGATAAGAAGCTCGTCTGAAATGAATAAAAGTCACTTTATACTTCCATTACCCTCTGCTTTTTATTCTAATTTTTATTATGAAAATTTAAATGTTTGCAAAAACAGAGAGAGTAGTTTATTGACCCTAAAGGTACAATTAGCAGCTTCAAAAATTACTAATTTCTGGCCAATCTTATGTTATCTATATACTCCATACATTTTCCTCCTCAAACCACAATTTATTTTGAAGCAATTCTCAGGTATCATATCAATTCATCTATAAATATCCCAGTATATAAATTTAAAGACAAGGACATTTTAAAACACCTCAATAATATAACCACATCAGGAAAAAATTAGGCCCTAGCTGGTTTGGCTCAGTAGATAGAGCGTCGGCCTGCAGACTGAAGGGCACAGGCCTGGGTTGGGGCTCAATCCGCAGGAGGGGGTGTGCAGGAGGCAGCCGATCCATGATTCTCTCTCATCGCTGATGTTTCTGTCTCTCTCCCTTTCCCTTTCTCTCTGAAATTAAACAGACAAAAAAACCATTGGCAATAATAATTTGTTATTCCAAGTTATCTAGTCCATAGCCTGGTGTCCGTATTTCCTCGATGCTATTACACATTTCAGAATTACTTGTTTGAAGAAGTGTTCCAATTGGGCCCATGTAATGAGACTGGCTGTGGCTCCGAAGCATTTTTTAAACGTTCCTCCCCATCTCTCTCCTTCAGATCCTTGGGATTTTTTTGTGGAAGAAACTGGGTCATTGTCCTGCGGAGTCAGCATTTGGCTGATTGCATCCCCGGGGAGTGAACGCGTCCCTCCGGTCCCTGCACTGCCTGTAATTAGAAGTCGAATTCCGATCAGATTCAAGCTTGATTTTCTGGCAAGACCTCTTCACGGGGCGTGCTGTTCTTTTATCAGCTGGGCTGTTCCTCTTTTGGTGATGTTTGTAGCCACGGAGGCCATTGCCCGGATCCCCTACCTCATTAGGGTTTGCACACTGGCCCCTCTGCTCCAGCCTGGGCCCGGGGGTGGGGTGCAGGGGCACCTGAGGCCGAGGGTTAACGCACCATCTCCACGACCCTGCCTCCCCCCTCGTCCAGCTCCACGGCTTCTCCGAGGCATGTCCACTCAGAAACAGCAGGGTCCACGCTCGAGTCCTCACTCCCCAATTTTCAAACTAAGGAGCGACCGCCCGGATTCTCGAAGGGAACCAGTGATGTTTCCCGGACCATTCTGAACTCGTGGTTCCAGCACGGCTGACGTGTTTCACGCCCCGTCAGTTATGATCTTTGCTGATGTTAAAATCTTTGCCCAGAGGGAGCCTGTGAGCCTGTGCGCTGGCTCCTGAGTCGCATGTGTCCCTTCTCGGCGGGGACGCTGCCTCGCCTTCAGGCCAGGCTCGCTGTGTGTATTTCCTCCCGGATCTGGGCTCAACCACCTTTCACCAAGAAGCCGTGGGAAGCCGGACCTTGGAGCAGAGCCCGGGTCTGGGTGCTTGTTGCTGGTCAGGCCGTGGGTCCCGGGCCTTCTGAGTGGACGGATCTTGAAAAGTCTGTCTCTATCGAGTTCAGGCTCCTAATTCAAAATCAAGACGATCCGATTTTACCTAAATCCCTTGATCTTACAACCATATCTGTTTCCATGTCCCGGATCCCGTCTCTCAACGACATGGCTGTTGACGTGCTTTATCCCACATCAAACTCCGGTCTCAGAACAGTAACACCTTCTGCAGGATTCCCAAAAGCAATTGAAAGTTTCTCCTCGCAGCTCCTTTGTCCTTCGAGGGTCCTTCAACGTACAGTCCTGTTACCTTACTTTATTTAAAAGTGATTGGGGTCCGGCCGGCGTGGCTCTATGGTGGAGCGTTGACCTATGAACCAGGAGGTCACGGTTCAGTTCCCGGTCAGGGCACAGGCCCGGGTTGCGGGCTCGATCCCCAGTGTGGGGCGTGCAGGAGGCAGCCGATCTGTGATTCTCTCTCATCACGGATGTCTCTCTCTCCCTCTCCCTTCCTCTCTGAAATCAATAAAAATATATTTTACAAAATAAAATTGACTTGGAGGGAGGAGCCCTCTCTCTTTGCATATGCCCCCAGCTCAACACACAGATTTGTTTCAAACGCTGGGAGACGATTGCTCTTAAGTGCTTTCTTTTATAATCCGCTTTATAATTGTGTAAAACGTGTGCACAGTTCATTAAATCTGCCAAACAAAATATAGTGAACGAGACCAGCTTTCTCTCAGCTCTTTCTACACTCGCTCTTTCCATCCCCAAAAGCAGTCATTTAAGAAAAAAAAGGTGGTTTATTCTCTCGTTGTTTTCTTCATACACACGAGCGGCGCACACAATGAATTGATCAACGCAGCATCCTCTCCCCTCTACCTTCCTTTGTTCACCAACACCCTGGGACAATCACTCCTCGGCTGCATATGGGGGTCCCCTCCTTGCTGTTCACACTGTGCAGGACTCGGATGGGTGGACGCCCCAGTTCATGCCGCCCCCTCCCCCATTGTGGACATCTGTGCTGTCTCCAGCCGCTGCTCTCAGACCCGGCACTGCCATGAGGAGCTTGTGCGTGGTTTTGTTTGTTTGTTTGTTTGTTTCAGGTTTTCGCCAGGGCATCTGCAGTTTCCTGGGAGCGGGGCAGCGGCTGGAGGTACACGCGTGTGCGATTTTGTGAGATGACGCCAGTCCCCTACCCAGGAACTGTCCATTTCTCTGTCCCACCAGCTCTACCCAGGACTCCTGTCCCCTCAGTGTTGCCAGCACAGAATGTGCTCAACCTTTTAATAACTTTTTAAAATATATTTTTATTGATTTCACAAGGAAGGGAGAGGGAGAGAGAAACATCCATGGTGAGAGAGAATCATGCATTGTCTGCCTCCTGCACGCCCCCCACTGGGGATGGAGCCTGCAACCCAGGCCTCTGCCCTGACTGGGAATCGAACCCTGACCTCCTGGTTCATAGGTTGATGCTCAACCTGAGCCACACCAGCAGACTGGTCAGTCTTTAGATTTTGGCATCTAACAGGGGAGAAATGGTGTCTGGTGTCATTTTTATTCTACATTTATCTTATTATGAATAAAGTGGAAAATCTTTTCACACCTTTAAGAGAGATCTGCATTTTTCTGCCAATCGTCACGTGTTATTTCCGGCCAGTTTTTCTATGGAGCTGTTGGAATTTCTGTCCTTCATTTTTAGTGGCTTTTTTATGCATCGGGGCTACTAACCATTTCCCTTTGATAAAGTTACAAGTGTTTTCCCTACCAGCTTGTCACTTGTCTTTTTATCTTACTCAGGATGGGGGTAGGGGGCGGGGGGCGTTGCTTTTGTTCGATTGCTTTCATACAATTTTTAAAAATTCCAGCACAGCCACATTGGTCCCTTTTCCCGTATTGTTTTTGGGCCTGAGTCACAGTTCAGAAAGTTTCACTCTCCCCAAGGTGGGGGACTTTGCCAGTGTTTTGTGCTAATATTTTCATAGATTAGGGTTTTCCATCTACATCTCTCGCCTGCTGGGAATTTAACTTGGATACGGTCTGAGGAAGGGATGCAAGGCTGTGTTTTTCCGACGGCGACCCACCCACCTACCACCGTGTGGGAAAGCCGCGTCCTCCCCACCCCCCAGCCTGAGACGCCGCCTTTCATACACTCAGCTTTGATGACAATGGCCCCCTGGTCCTCTCTGAGCGCGGCCGTCTTCCCCGAGTCCGAAACTCGCTGGGACGAGGGAGGGTTCCTCCTTCACTCCGATACCTGGTGCGCGCACCTACCTCATTGCACCTCTTCTTTAGCGTTTTCTCAGCTACTGCTGTTATGTTTTCCCTAGTAACTTGCAAACTTCCCACTGGAATTTCTATCAGTTTTTTAAATGTAATTTTAATATATTTATTGATTTCAGAGAGGAAGAGAGAGAGAGACAGAAACATCAATGATGAGAGAGAATCACTGATTGGCTGCCTCCTGCACACCCCACACTGGGGATCGAGTCTGCAACCCAGGGAATCGAACCCTGACCTCCTGGTTCATAGGCCAATGCTCAACCACGGAGCCACACAGGCCAAGCTATCACTCCGTTTTCTAAAACTCACTGACAGCTCTCTGGCGAGGTGACCCCACTGGCTGCCCAGAGGCCTGGGCCGGAGCCACGACTTGGGGAAGTGAGCAAGCGATGGGATACACAGACGCTGTGTCACACGCGTGTGCACCTGAAACCCATATACTTTTATTAACCAAGGTCACCCCAACAAATTCAATAAAAAGGAAAATAAAATAAATGTTAGTGGAAGTGAAATGCCCTGAGGTATTCTGCTCAACACCCTAATAGCAGATGTTACCCCTGATGGTGAATTTAATCCCAATAACTTCAGCACAACTGAAAAGAAGACTGGGAGGGAGGGAGGGAGCACTGCCGGCACCGAGGCCTTCCCTGAGGGCACCAGTCCCCTTCCAGCCCCGGGAAGGAGCCTTCGCTCACTGGGCGCCCCTTTGAATGTTTCGAGTTGCTATCACATGTTTGCGTTAGCTGTGCCTTCACATCATTAATCACCCAGCACATTCCACGTCCCTCATTAATCAGAGTCGCTATGACTGTTGTTCCCGGGGAATTTCTTTCCCAAGTGCCCCGGCCTGCAGGAGACCACGTGAGGCTGGCCTGCAGGAGACCACGTGACGCTGGGCCTGCAGGAGACCACGTGACACGAGCCTGCAGGAGACCACGTGACACGAGCCTGCAGGAGACCACGTGACGCTGGGCCTGCAGGAGACCACGTGACACGAGCCTGCAGGAGACCACGTGACACGAGCCTGCAGGAGACCACGTGACACGAGCCTGCAGGAGACCACGTGACACGAGCCTGCAGGAGACCACGTGACACGAGCCTGCAGGAGACCACGTGACACGAGCCTGCAGGAGACCACGTGAGGCTGGGCGCCTGTGGGAGCAGCCTCCTTCTCCCTGGGTTTCCCATGGCGACTGGGCTCGGGCCTCCCTATCTTGGCGTTTCACTGTTTGGGATTTTTGAAGAAAGTAACCATCTCAGAGAAGCAAGGGAAAGGGCAGCACCGTTCTTTTTCCTTTTCCTTCGTAAGTGGAACCACTCTTTTAAAGTACATTGTCACTGATTCCAGAGGAGGGGAGAGGGATGGAGAGAGAGAAACAGCAATGATGAGCCAATCATGGCTCCCGCACGCCCCCCACTGGGGATCCAGCCCCCAACCTGGGCCTGGGCCCTGATGGGGAATCGAACCGTGACCCCCTGGTTCCTAGGTTGAGGATCAACCACGGAGCCACACTCGCTGGGCTGCAAAAGTGCCTTTAACACAGAACAGAACAGAACACGGCCCCTCCTCGTCCGTTTCAGCATCACCGGGGTCACTCAGGCCGCGAAGGAACGGAGAGCGCCCTCCCGCCAGGTGAGGAGAAGCGCAGGGGAGTAAGGCCCAACCGAAACCACTGGGAACAGCAACCAGGTGTCGACTATTCCATCCTTGATCTCCAAGGAACCAAGACTGCTCTCCTCCCCCGCCCGCCCCCACGGCGCCCGGTACCTGCCGGAGGCGCCCAGCGGACAGACGGTCGATGGACGATGGACGGGCACACGCAGAGCCGAGGCCGGTCGGACGGACGGACACACACGCAGAGCCGAGGCCGTGGAGCAGCCGCGGGCTGGCGTCCTCCTCGCGGTGCGGGGCTGCGCGGAGTTGCGTGGCCAAGAGGCGACCCCTCGCTGAGCCTCCTCCCGCCCGGAGGCAGATCTTCTCATGGGGGCGCCGGGGGGGCGGGGGCCGCACTGAAGTCCGGACGGGGCTGGAGCGAGGTCCCTGTGAGCAGCCGCCACCCCGGGCCGCTCCTCCCTCCGAGGGGCCGTGTCCGAGGCCGGAGGCTCTGCGGGGCCAGGGACGCGGGTGGAGGGCCCGAGGGCGCACAGGCCCCTCGGGGAGTTAGACTGAGGGGACCCCAGGCTCGGTCGCTCGGTCGGTCGTGAGGCGCTGAGAACCCCCGGCTCAGGCGGTGCCCGGGACCCGCGTCAGAGGAGCCGCTTCTCTGTGCGCAGGCGCCTCTCCGGCTCCAACCGGCCCAGAGGCAGCGCCCCTGACGCCCCGACGCACCCGACGCACCCGACGCCCCCACGCCCCGACGCCCCGACGCACCCGACGCCCCCACGACCCTACGACCCTGACGCCCCGACGCCCCGACGCACCCGACGCCCCCACGACCCTGACGCCCCGACGCCCCGATGCCCCGACGCACCCGACGTACCCGACGCACCCGACGCACCCTGACGCCCCCACGACCCTGACGCCCCCACGACCCTGACGCCCCGACGCACCTGCGGCCCCACCTGACACACCTGCACATGCGCAGTGCCTGGCGCGCCCTCAGCTCCTCCCCCGGGGCGGGGCCGGCACCGCAGGTGCTTCCCGATGGTTGCTGATCGGCGTCCAGGTCCCGGGCAGCGGGCGCTCCGCGCAGGGCCGGCCTTGTGTGGACAGCCCGCCCTGGCCGGCAGCGGGTCGCGGGTCCTGGGTCCTCCGGGCGAGGGGGCTCCTGTGGGCATCCGTGGGCTTGTGGTCCCTTCTTGTCCCCCACAGCGAGCAGGGCGTGTCTGCGCCCAACAGGCGCCGGCAGCACCCAGACGATGGCCCGTGGCTTCCCTGACCGCTGTCCTGGGAACGGGGAAGGGGGGAGGGGGAGGGGAGGGGAGGGGAGGGGAGGGGGAGGGGGAGGGGAGGGGAGGGGAGGGGGAGGGGGAGGGGAGAGGCGGTTGGGCCGCCGCTCAGGGAGCACTGAAGAGGCCCAGCCCACGTCGGTGGTAAAAACAGCCTCCAGCCCAACCCTCGGCCAACGTCCTAAAAAAAGGTTTGAATTAAGAGGAATTTTCCAAACGAAATCGAGGGGTTCTGTTCTTCAGACCCCGCGCTGTCTGGGAACTTAAATCAGGATCTCACATCGTCTCCTCCACGGGTTTCCTTCCGCTGAATCCCAAGATGACCTCGGTTCTTCCTTATTCACCCGCACCCGCGGGTATTTTTCATTGGTTTTTAGGGAGAGCGGAAGAGAGCGGGAGGTAAAAACATGCGTGAGAGAAACACATCGGTGGGCTGCCCCCTGCCCGCGCCCGACCAGGCCCCGGGCCAGGGAGGGGCCTGCAGCCGAGGTCTGTGCCCTCGACCTGAGTCGAACCGGGATCCTTGGCCCCGGGCCGGCGCTCTATCCACGGAGCCGCACCAGCCAGGGGGACCCCGGTTCTCCTTAACTGAGGAGCATTTGGGACTCTCTTGGGCACAGAACAAACAATACATCCTGTGGCTCGGACCCCGGCCACGGCCGCTCCCTGCAGCCCTCCTGCCCTCCCGGAGACGAGTGAGCCCCGGCCGCTGGTGGGAAGGAGGAGCAGGCGCGATTGCCCTGCAGCCGGCGTGCGTGCCAGCGGGGACACAGGTCGGGGGGGGGGCACCTCTACGTTCCCAACCCCGGCTGAAACTGGGGAACGTAAAAAGTGTGGCCACTCACCTCAGAATCGCTGGGCTGCCGCCGTTCTGGGGAACTGGTTTCGGCTCGGAGTCAGCGCGTCGGGCTCATGTCTCACTGCTGCCGCTCACTGGTGTTTGGACCCGTTACTGCCCCGCTGAGCACAGGTTTCCATATACACAGGGTGTCCCCCCAAAACACATGCACACTTTGCATGATTATGAGTCGGTGTTTGTTAGCATCCAGCCCGTCTTCAAAATGTCAAAGGTCTGCAGAAGTGAATACTGTGTTTCTGGTCAATGCCTGTTTTCAAGCTGACGGCCGTCCTGGGCCAGGCACTGCTGATAACACGGAGCAACAGAAGCCCAAACATCTAGAATCACGTGTTTCGGTATTTGTGCGCCCTCCATGCGTCAGCTGTTGCCGGGTTTGTACCGTAAACGTTATCTTTCGTGTAACCCCATGAAAAAAAGGCTGTGGATACATTTTCTTTGTGCAAAACTTCGTCTGGCTTCAGCCATTAGCTCAGCAGGATGAATGGACAACTGGTCAACCCAACAGGTGGTTTTGACTACAAAACACCGACGAGGCCGGTGGGTTCTGTTTTCTCGGTTCACGTCTGTGAGCAAAGCGGTTTTCACCCATAACCCACGGCTCTCTGATGGGCCCTGCTTCCAGACCCCAGGATACATCTCACCATAACATATAACATAAAGCTGCACACTAAAGTTAACAACTTCTGAACTATGGCCGTAACAATTATGTGATTATATGTTCCCTGGATTAACATGTGGCCCGTAATCCTTTGATACCACAAACGCAGCTGGGCCGGGGATCTAACGAGTTTCCTTTCGTAGCAAGAGTTACTTGGTAAGGGTGCATACCAGGGCGTTGTTCAAAACATTTATTGGGACTTAACACGGCGCAGCAGATAAACAAGTGTTCCCCAGCTGCTCAATCTCACCCCATATACTTTAAACAGCCCCCCACGCTGGCGTTTCTGCAACGCAAAGACGTCACATCCCGTGCACACGTTCCAACGCTACTGCTGAGGCTGCATCTGCTTCGCGTCACGGAGCTCCCAGGCTCCTCTGGGCTGCTGAACGGCCAGGTCAGAGCACGTGCGGGTCCAGGGCCGTGTCCACTTTCTCAAACCCAGGCCTGGATGTCACACACACAGCCCGAGGGACAGAGAGATATCAAAGCTCTGGCGGGCGTGTCAACCAGCCAGGGAGGCCCTGACACGTAGCGAATCGCCTTTATAAAGTTCGAGGAGGGCCCTGGTTGGTGTGGCTCAGTGGGTAGAGCATCGGCCTGGGGACCGAAGGGTCCTGGGTTCGATTTTGGTCAAGGGCACAGACCTCGGTTGCAGGCTCCTCCCCGGTGCCTGCAGGAGGCAACCCATGGATGTGTCTCTCTCACACCGATGTTTCTCTCTGTCTTTCCCTCTCTCTTCCACTGTCTCTAAAGATGAATGAAAAAATATCCTCCTGTGAGGATTAAAATAAATAAATAAAAGTAAAGTACAGGGAGGTTCTCCCGTGGAAGTAGGAGGGGGCACGAGGGACTTTTCCCAGCGAGATTGTGACTCTAACGCAATGGGGTCACCCCCTGACCTCTGTGCCGTTTCTCCAGCTGCTCCGAAGTGACTCACCCTGACACCGAGCATACGCTACACGGAAATGTGTCGCAACCTCCGAGAGCGTTCCCAGCGTGATATGTGAGAGCGCGGTCGGCTAGGAAATGTTACAGAGCCCCTTCCCGGCGGGGCCTGGTGCTTTCGCAACCTCCACCGAGTGCCATGTGCGAGTTTGGAAATCTCGCCCCCGCCCGTTCCCAGCAGGCCCTGTCCCACCGCGCATTTCACAAGCAGGAAACTCTGTGTGGACAGAGTTCGATGGACACAAAGGGAACGGGCTGCAGTCGCCGTGCGTGCTGTCGAGGATGCACGCTGGGTCTCCGTTAGAGCTGGACCTGCTCCAGCCCCAGCCGTGGTTACTATCAAGAGAAAAGAAAAGAAAAGAGAAGGGGAGGGGAGGGGAGGGGAAGGGAGGGGAGGGGAGGGGAGGGAAGAAAAAGAAAAGAAAAGAAAAAAAGAAAAGAGCCCGGCCAGTGTGGCTCAGTGGTTGAGGATCGACCTATGAACCAGGAGGTCACGGTTCAATTCCTCATCAGGGCACAGGCCCAGGTTGCAGGCTTGATCCTCAGTAGGGGGTGTGCAGGAGGCAGCCAATCAACGATTCTCTCATCACTGATGTTTCTCTCTCTCTCTCCCTCTCCCATCCTCTCTCTGAAATCAATAAAGACATATTTTTAAAGATTGAGAGACCTCGCTGGAGTCCTGGCCTGGGATGGGTGGGCGTATGCCTCTGAGGCTCATCTGTGAAATGGGTCCATCATGTCAGACCCTGCAGGGGATCACGAGGCAGGACTGGTGAGGAATGGCTCCCAGGTGACACGAATGCAGAGTTACACCTCCACCTGCAAACTCAGAGCACAGACGTCGGTCCCACATGCAGCCGAAGCCGAGGCCCAGTCCCTGGGCTCCGGTCCTCCGAGGGGCAGACGCTTGCGATCTGGTTTCTCCCTGTGAGGAAGGAGACGTTACCAGAACACAAAGGTGCTCATAGGAACTGACCGTGTGGACTCTTTTTGTTCTGTTAATCCTCACCCAGGGGTATATTTCCATTGATTTTCAGAGAGAGTAGAAGGGAGGGGGAGAGACAGAGAAACATTGATGTGAGAGAGACACATTGATTGGTTGCCGCCTGCACGAGCCCCAACAGGCCGGAGATCAACCCTGCAACCGAGGTACGTGCCCTTGACCAGAATCCACTCCGGGACCCTTTGGTCTGCAGGCCAACGCTCTGTGCACTGAGCCAAACCGGCCAGGACAACGTGGAATCTTCATAAAATTAGAAAAAAATGTGACCTCCATCGCACTGTCCCTTCTCTATGACGCTGAACTCACGGTCACGCCAGAAGCCCTGCGGTCGGAGCCAGGGACCCTGACAGGTGAGGCAGCGGAGGGACGGGCCGGGGAGGAGAGAAATCCGCGGGGAGTGAGGACGGGAGGGGCACGCTGGCGGCAGGAGCTATAAATAGCCCGGCCGGAGGGGGTCCCGAGGAAGGAGGAAGGGCCTCTGCTATTTCTGCCCAGTGACCTTCTGTGGTCCGTGCCGTGAAGGTCGCCGTGAAGGGAAGACGTGGGCACAGGACAATTCTGTCAGGAAAATTACACCGAGGCCGGCCTGGCACCCTCTTTGTTCAGACTGAAAAGTCAGCTCGCGCCGCCCAAGCCTGCGTTCCGCTGAGTCTCCCAGAACGCTGACCCACTTTCACAGCTTCAGTGTCTTTTTTTTTTAACGCCGTGTATTATAGCAATTTTGGTCTTGGGTTCAAAGGGTTTTGTTCTAGAACTGAGCATGCTCAGATCACCAGGCTCTCTACACACCTGCCTCAGCGGGCGCCCTGCCCATCGGATGGAGCCCTGAAACCGCTGTCCCTGGAGGCCACTGAGAAGGGGGCCACCCCCGCCATGGCTCTGTGGTTGAGCATTGGCCTGGGAACCAGGAGGTCAGGGTTCGATTCCCGGTCAGGGCACAGGCCTGGGGTGCGGGCTCGATCCCCCGTGGGGGGCATGCAGGAGGCAGCCGATCCATGATTCTCTCATCACTGATGTTTCTCTCTCGCTCTCCCTCTCCCTTCCTCTCTGAAATCAATAAAAAATCTATTTTTTTAAAAAATGCCACTTGACAGTTCCCTTTGATAATGCTGCTCATCAATGAGTTTGAATAAGCTCATCCGATATCTGGGCCCACCCTGAAGTCCAAGCATAAGGCATCAATTTGGATAAAGGGCGTTTTCAAGGCACGAAGACTTGCTCCATACAAAGCGACATGCTGGAAGGTTCCAGAAAATAGTCTCAGAATCCCAAGGTTTCCGAACCTGAGATATCGCTCACTCGGCCGCAGTCCAGGCGGCCAGGAGGCTGGCTCCCCTGGACGGGGCTCTGTGCTGTGCTAGGGAGGCTGCGGATGCGTGAGCGGCTGATAATTAAGGGATTGGATTAAGCATCCTCTGGGAATGTGTCTAATGGCTGAGCGTGTTCGCCGGCAGCTCCCGGCCCCCGGTGGCTTCGGGCGGGAGGCAAGCGCTGTCGGAGGGAAAGGAGCTGGTTCTCTGGGAAGATTTGTCTCGTTTGCGGGAAAAGAAGCCAGAACCAGCAAGGACTCTGACAGCGAGGGGCAGAGAGGCACAGGAGCCCCCCAGCCCGTCCAGGGCCCCGGAGGACCCATCACTGCCCCCAGCTCTCGCCTCCTGAACGAATCCCTGTCGGGCAGCCACCAGAGTGGACCCTGGCATGGCAGCCGTCGGGAACCAGCACAAACCCAGGCCTGGCTTTTCGCCTCACGAGTTTCCAGAACGAGGACCCAAAGGTAGAAAACATGGGGCTCCCACATCAGAAGGGGGCCCCGCTCCGACCAGCACACGGAGCTGCCCCCGGGACGGCCGTCTTCAGGACAAGCCGAGGCCGTGGAGCCGTCGTCCGTGTCAGCGTCGTCGAGGGGCTCTCCCCGAAGCCAAGACCCAGAGCCCGCCCCCCAGAATAGCCAGGAGGCCATGCGCCTGCCAGTTGCCAACCAGATGACGAGTGCTCCCAGCGGGCGCGCCAGTTCCCCGAACACCAGGGTGGCTGGGCTTCCCGTGACTGGCTGCACACCCACGCCCGGGACTGGCACGAAACAGAGTCCCAAGAACCTCAGCCCCCAGCCCAGGGGGCCCCTCCCGGGTGCTTGTCACTGAGGCTGGAGAGCGTTGTCTTCCCCTGATCAGACCATCCCCCCCGACCCTCCTCCACCAGGCCGTGCGGACACCCGGCCAGGGACAGGCTGGGAGGGCGTCACCCGCCTCGCTCAGGGCGCCCCGGGTGTGAGTGAAGAACCCGAGGAGTGGCCTCTCACACCCCCGACGTTTTAGGCCACATTCATTCCTCCTCTCCCAGCTTCCCAGGCGATCCAACACGCACAAGAGAAGGGTCTGTTCAGCTGTTTGGGCTTCTTTTGTGAAACTGTCAAAACAATGACCTCATTTGGAGCCATCTGCTGGCGGCGGGCCTGGCTGCGGAGCCCGGACGCATGTCGCCGAGGCAATCAATTCAAGATGGCCACTCGGGCAGGCGGGGTGCGGGCAGGCGGGGCGCCGCGCGGCATGGACCCAGATAACGGGTGGCTCCATCTCTCCTCGGTGACCAAACGTGAACCCGAGGTCGCCTGCCAGGTGTGTCACAGGAAAGACCCGGAAACGACCCCTGCCCGCTTGGGGGGGGGGGGGGAGGCAGGGGGAGCGTGCTCCCCACCAGGACCCCGCCCGGCGTTAACTTGCTAACGGAAAGGAATGAGATTTCATCAGAGACGCGTGGCCTGTGGAGCAGAGAGCACGGGGTCCTGTCGGCACGTGGGCACAGCAGCCCAGGCAGCCTTGATGGAGGCCACGGCTGCACCAGGCCCGCCCGGGCACAGCAGTGCCGTGGGCAGGGTCCCTCGGCATAACTCAGCTCTGTCTGCCGTGACCTTCGGAGAGTGAACCGGGCGCACCGAGCCCGCAACGCTGGGCCGAGGCCGCGGAGCCGGGAGGAGTCTGCGTTTAGGCAGCAGGTGGGCCTATAGGGCTCACAGAAGGGGATGTGAGTTTTCACTTATGCGCCTCCCCATCTCCCTGGGGAAGAAGACGCTTCAGGAAAATGCAGGAAATTATTTTTGACCCAATTCGTTGTTCTGGCCAATTTGCTCCCTGAAGCGCTGGGTGGGTGAGCCTGGCTCAGCCGGCTGTTTGCCAGGAAGCCAGTTTCCAGGCTCCTCCGGGCACTCCCTCCGCCGAGAGATGAGCCGGGCACTTCCTGGGCCCCTGCTGGTTGTGACATCAGGGAGAGAGGAGGTGAAGGACAAATGTCTTGGGCTCCTCTGAGGGGTCAGTGTCCAGCAGGACTGGCTACGGAATCTGCAAAGGTGAAGCTGAGGGGCCCTTGTCCACGTGGCAACAGCACAGCGTTAACCAGGCGTGAACACGGGGGCCCCCAGGCCGCACCCCCAAACACCGGCCACCCAGCGACGCAGCAAAGCTCTCACACTCGAAGGCTGGATCCCCGTCACTGGTAGCGGGGTCCCGGTATCAGCACACGTCATTGGCACACGCCATCGGCACACGCCATCGGCACACGCCATCGGCACACGCCATCGGCACACGCCATCGGCACACGCCATCGGCACACGTCATCGGCACACGCCATCGGCACACGCCATCGGCACACGCCATCGGCACACGTCATTGGCATCGTCACAGGTTTCAGCCTCTATGACAGTCACCTGGTCTCCTGGTGGCCCGTTGGTTTCTGACACGGGACCTGAAATTCAAGGCTGAGATAATGGCTGGTCCATAGTCACTCCCACTTAAAAGTCGCTCTGTGGCCCGGCTGGCGTGGCTCAGTGGATGAGCAGCCACCTAGGAACCAGGAGGTCGCGGTTAGATTCCTGGTCAGGGCTCATGCCTAGGTTGCAGGCTTTATCCCCAGTGTGGGCTGTGCAGGAGGCAGCCGGTCCATGATTCTCTCATCATTGGTGTTTCTGTCTCTCCCTCTCCCTTCTTCTCTGAAATCAATAAAAACATTTTAAAAATTCTTTTTAAAAAGTCGCTCCATGACTACGGGGCCAGGGCAGGGGAGTACGACATGAGCCGGAGCCTCGCGTGGTGCCAGGAAACGAGGAGCTCCAGGGGCCAAGCTGAGCGGTTGGAGCCACAGAATAACTGTGACAGTACCAGGCTCCCACTCACCGAGCAGAGCACACGCCCGAGTCCACACGGACTCATTTATACCAACCAATGAACGGATGCGCTAACTGATGTGAGTTCTTGTGTTAATTAACGGGAGGCAGACGGCTCTTCCTTAGAATAAAATTCCATTAATAGGTGCAGAAGGAAAGGGAACCAGAAAACCTCACAGTAAATGACAGGCACACGTCACAGGACCCCCTCATCGGTGGGACCTAATGAACAAGACAAACTGACAAACAAACCAGAAGCAGAGACGTGGAAGCGTGGACAGACCGACGGATCTCAGAGGGAGGGGGGGAGGGGGAGCGACGAGAGATAAACCAAAGACCTGCGTGCACATATGCACAACCCATGACCCAGACATCGTGCAGGGAAGGCCTGGGGAGTTGGGGGCGGGGGTGTCAGTGGGGACGAGAGGGGACAAGATAAATCTAAGGACATAACAACAGGCAATGTCCAGAGTAGTCGCTGTTGCAGAAGGGACAGCTAAGGATGCTAAATCTGAGGTGACAGTTAGAGGAGAAACAAAGTTGCTTCGTCTACAAGTACCTCCCCGAGGGATTAAGTACAAGGAAAAGGATACGGAGAAATCAGCAGACGCCGCCTTGACCAAGCGATGACGGTGACGAGGGCCATCAGGCACCCCGATACGAGAGGAGGATTCACGTCACTCCCCCAGCTCTCGCGAGTCTCAGAACCTCATTCCAATCACGAGAAACCACCACGTAAGTCAAAAGCGAGGCGTGACCCACAAGGTGAGAGGATCAATAGTCTTAAAAGTGTCAAGGTTGGAAGACAAGACTGAGGAGCTGACAGCCCGGGGGAGACCGAGGGGGTCGTGGACGTGGGGGGACTCGGTGAGACTGAGACGGGTCTGGTCCAGTGAGCGGCCCAGGGGAGTTAATCACCGGCCGTGACCATCCCTCAGCGACGCGACGCCAGGAGAACCGGGGGCAGGCACAGGCTCACCGTTCCATTTCCGCGACTTCTCTGAGAGTCTAAAATTAGTCCAACAACCTTCGGCGACGTCTGCGAAACCATTTCGACAGTTTTCTGAGCTCCTCGGAAATGAAGTGAACTCGCCTGAAATAGCCGGTGACGGTAATGAGCCCGCCGGCCCTCGCGAGTGAGCCCCTGGGATCCTGAACCACAGCTGCCCTTCCCGGTTCCCGGACGGTCCAGCCGCTGACAACCACATGGCCCTCTGGACCCTCACGGGTGGCATGTGCTCTGAACCTGACGCCCACAGACAGGCAAGCAGAAGGAGGGCGCAAACGCCCCCCGATTCTTCATTACAAAAGCTGCTTGGACCTAAATATTGACTGTAAAGGAATCAATGAGAGAGAACAACACCATTGATTTATAATTAATGACCTGCCTCATTTTTAAAAAGGTTTTGACTTTGAGAGCCATAAGCATAAAATTGTATGCATTAGAGCAGAAATGGGCAAACTACAATCCTTTACTCCTGTTTGAGTGAATAAAGTTTTGTTGAAATCCAGCCATGCCCATGTGTTTGCATGTGTCTGTGGCTGCTCTCTGTCTGCAAGGGAAGAGCTGAGTGGTTGTAAGAGACCATCTGGCTGAGACAGTTACTGCCGGGACCCTCACCAAAGGGCTTGCAGCCTCCTGCATGAGGGAGACCATCAACAGAGATAAAACGCCGACATTATTTATTCCCCGAGGCCGTTGTCATATATTAATTCACAAACTGGAGTAAAAATTAGATTCAGCCTAAACGGCCAGCAGCAGCGGAGCGGCTGGGGAAAGGCGGTCAACACGTGGCAGAATAGTGTGCAGCCGTCGAAAAGCTCACGCACAAGTCACATGAAGAGCGCACGGAAAGACTGCCTCCATTTTGTTAAGTGAAAAGTACAGAATACGAAACGCATTAGAAATTCATCTCAACTAAGTAAAAAATATATATTTTTAGTAAAAAAAAATTACCAGATGGAATCAATCCACCAAAAGTTTAGCATTTGAGAAGTGGGAGTTTGGGTTTTATTTTCTCCATTATACCATTCGGGTTTTGTTTTGCTTTTAAGCCATTTCTACAACAAATATTACTGGCATGAAAAGAAAAAGATTATTTTAAGAATAAGATGAAACCGAGTTCATAAACTACATATTCCAGTGGAGGAACTGGTTTCTGGGATAAAGTCACCTCTTTGCTGGGCCCTGGTTGCCAAATTTTCCCGAGAGAGAAGGAGAAGAAGGTGGGGGGTGGGGGGCGGGGGAGAGAAAGACGAAGGTCCTTAGGATTCTGTCTGCAAAAAAGAGCATTTCCGTTTCCAGTAGAAAGAAAATAGTTTTCTGGCAAAAATTTTCAGGGACGATCTCCCATGTACACGCGCAGCCTCCTCAGAGGCGAAAGCAAAGGCGTGAGCTGACTCCTCGGGTTGGAGGCGTCTCAGACCAGGGAGCTTCTTGGGAAGGGTGAGCAAGACGGGCCCCTCCTGGGTTTTGAAAAACAAACAAACAAACAAACGAACAAGCAGATATTCCCACAACCTGTTACAGACACCAGCCGAGCCTTCATGCAAACACACCCCCCGGGGTGCCTAGCAACATTTGCAATATCAAAACCACGCCAGCATCACAATTTGGATTCATTGCATATTTTTTTGCAGCGGCTGGAATCGTGCAAAACTAGAAACAAAACAAAACAGCAAAAGCGGAGCTGGGAGGAACGGCGCCTGACGTGCGAAATGTAAATGCGGCTTTTTCCCCGACGGAGCACTGAGAGGCGGCGCAGCCACAGAACAGGCGGCTGCTGACCAGGTGGCTAGGCCAACCTCTCCGTGGACAACGCTTTTATATTCTACGAGGGGCCCAGTGCACAGAGGTCATCCATGGGTAGGGTCCCTAGGCCTGGCCGGTGATCAGAGCCGATCGGGGCCTTCCGGCTGCCGGCTGCTGACCGGGGACTTCCTTCATTCCACACCACCCCCTGGTGGTCAGCGCATGTCATAGTGAGCGATCAAACGCCTGGTCTCCGGGTTGAACTCCCGTGGGGATACTTTGCATATTAGCCTTTTATATATATATAGATAGATTCACTCTGATGCAATGCCTGGGCCAAAGATGAAGAAAAGACAGTGGAGGGTTATTAAATTAAACAACGTGGAGCACAAAGAGAAAGGCGAAGAAAACCGTCTCGTCTGCAGACGCGGCCCCCGCTTTTCTCCTCACACGTGGGAGCGGAGAGTCACGGCTCAGCTCCCGGATTCACCAGAGAGCCCTTCAAGCCCCAACATGAGCTTGTGCAGCCAAATTAAACCGAGGAATGAGGTCTGATGGCTGTTAAAAGCAGAGAGTGGGCCGGACGTAGAGACAGCCATATATCACCGCACTTCCAGAGCCGGGGAGGGAGGCTTTGAACTCTGAAAAGAGCGACTGGAATGAAAACCAGAAGGAAGATGTGTCGAAAGCATTTAAATCGCCAGCCACACCATCCCCTCCGCTGGCTCCCGGAGACCTAACCCAGAGTGAGGTCTCCCCTGCCTCCAGCTCTGTGCAGAGCTGTTTTTGTGTGTGGTTTTTTTTAGCAGCGAGTTCAAGCGCATCCGTGAGTCTCCTGGTCTTGATTTAGATGAAAAGAGTCATTGGGAATTCATATCCAGGGAGCCCGTGAGTTGGCAATTGACCATAAAATAACCTTTATCTGAGTATAAATGTATGTTATTTGCAGTGAGCCTCTCTTACTAGCATACATGGCAAGGAAGGTTGCCGGTGAAGAAAAAGGAATTTCGAGGCTGTTTTGGTAAAAAATGCAAAGGTATACGTAAAAAAAAAAAGCACCTCTTTCCCAGGGCACCCCGATTTTCTGTAACCTGGCTTTGTGGGGACAGAAATTCTTCTTCTTAAAGTTCCAGCTGCACAGCAAACACACTTCCACATGAAAGTACATCTTTCAATGAATGGCATTGGACATGGATCTATTGCATAATTAAATGACGTTTTATCATCTTAACAGCAGCAACCTGGTGGCTTTGTGGGGGGTGGGGTTTGATAGCCAGCCATCATCTCTGTCACCCTCTTCCCAAAGCTCTTTAAACAAAAATAATACTATTTCCTAACATGGAAAATGGGTGTTTTCTTGACCTTCTCTAAAGCACAAATAAGCAGCTTAAGTTTTATGTTCGTGTAACAAAACCTGTAAGTGACAAAGAACAACAACACAACAGCCGGCTCGGGGGCTGAGGGTCGACCAGGAACCAGGAGGTCAGGGTTCCGTTCCCGGTCAGGGCACAGGCTCGGTCCCCAGTAGGGGGTGTGCAGGAGGCAGCCGATCCATGGTTCTCTCTCATCTTTGATATTTCTATCTCTTACTCCCTCTCCCTTCCTCTCTGACATCAATAAAACTATATTTAAAAAAGAAAGAAGAAAGAAAGAAAGAAAGAAAGAAAGAAAGAAAGAAAGAAAGAAAGAGAAAGAAGAGAAAGAAAGATGGATGATTCCTGAGGCTAAATGACTTGATGAATTAGCATCAGCCTGAAATAACAAGCCTACTTGGACCCCAAGGATGAGGGGGTGGGGACCCCTCTCGAATAGACCACAGGGAGGAGATGAATTGATATTCGGAATCAATTATCTTCCATTTCTCTTGAGTAACGTATCATTTGGTTTCCATAAAGTTCTGGCCCTTGCCTTCTGGAAAAATCCACGGAGCCAACCAGAAAAAAGGAGGAAATGATTAAAAAGAATTTTCTCTCAACGCCACTAATTTGCTGAAACCCCTTCAAAGCTCCGAGCCATGGGCCCAGGCATTCCGGGCAGCCCAGGGTCCGCTCTGTCTCCGCTCGCCCTGCCTTTCCACTCATCCTCCGGCAACTGCCGGCGGCCACGGAGGAGCCGCGGTGAGCACGGCACGGGGAGCCGTGTGCGGGTGAGCGGTCCCCCTGGATGGCAAGGCCCCTCGGAGGAGAAAGCCTGGGAAGATGGCCCGTCACACCCATTTGCACTGGAGATGGATGAGCCTGGGGAGAAACCACAGAACGCCAAAGTGGCCCTCGTTGTCAAACCTCGTCCAGACCACAGAACCAGAGGCGGAGGAAAGAGCCAGTGGAAATTCTGAAGCAGAGCTGGGCTCCATTTCATCGCCGCAGCCGTGGTGCAGCCCTGCTGAGCACCGGCCTCAACAGGAGGCCGCCTCCCCCAGGAAGCCCTCCCGGATGCCTCCACATCACACAGACCCCCTCCCTCCCCTTGGCAAACTTCCAGGGCATTCACCTTCTGCAGCTATTTCCACCCTCAGCAGAGGCTGCCTGGCTGGTGAGCTGACTCCTGGCTGTGCCCGGGAGGGTTAAGGCACTGGCATTGCCACAGGGAAGGTTTCAGATTCCTTACGTGCCCCTCAGAGCTCACGCGGTGAGTAAATAACATTTATCGAAAGAATGTAAATCGGGAGCATGACATGTTTCCTCTGACAGACCTGAAGCGGGCACTTCCTGGAGGCGAGGTGCCGAGCCTGGCAGACCTGACCCCGCCTTCCTCGCGTCTCTCTCTGCCGCCTGCGCCGGTGACAGGCAGCTGTGGGCCTCCGGGACCGAGGCCGTCATACACGGACTCGCAGGGGCACTCGCCTCGGCCTGCGGTGCCCTCAGTGCCCACGCCGCACACACCTGCCCAGGGCGGAGGGTTCCCAGCTGTCCCTCCCGCACCAGGGACCTCCTGGAGCGACATCCACACCCCAGGTGCCAGGGGTCTGTCACTCAGATGAATATTTACGTAACATTTTTAAAATATATTTTTATTGACTTTAGAGAGGAAGGGAGAGGGAGAGGGAGAGGGAGAGGGAGAGGGAGAGGGAGGGGGGGAGGGGGAGGGAGGGGGAGAGGGAGAGGGAGAGGGAGAGGGAGAGGGAGAGGGAGAGGGAAACATCAGTGATGAGAGAGAATCATGGATCGCTGCCTCCTGCACGCCCCACACGGGGGATCGAGCCCACAACCTGGGCCTGTGCCCTGACCGGGAGTCAGACCCTAACCTCCTGGCTCACAGGTCGACACTCACCTCTGAGCCGTGCCGGCCTGGCTGAGTAATATTTAATCTTCCTGTTTCTATCTTAACAACCTCAAGACCAGAACCTGCACGACACACGGTTTTACAGAGACTTTCCAGAAGCGACTGCACACGGCAACCGAGAGTGGGAAAGAGTGTAACTTAGTTCATTAACGAAGCTCTGGTTTATTAACTGTTGCCGCATCTCCCTTCCTCTGGGCCGGTTGGAGGCGCAGCACGTGTGTGTTAACGTTTAAAGATGGCGAAAGCTGTCCAGCTGACGGGGTAGCTTATAGTCGATCTCAACGGGGGTGCGTTCTAGAAAAGCCAGAAAAAATGCAAAACCGTGGCTACAGGCCCAGAGAACTGCAGGGACCTGAGAAGGCTCGTCCCGGGGAGAAGGGACCCACATTTCTGTGCCCCTTTTCTCGGCAGAGCACTTGCTGAGGAGCGGAGAGCAGAGGCGGCTCGGGAGCCGAGAGGCAGCCCCACAGGCTGGGGGGACTCGGACTCGGGGGTCACCCAGCCGGGCGTGGGAGCGAAAGCCCAGTGAGGGGCCACGTGCAGAGGCCGAGCCTGCCCGGCACCCGGATTCTCAGAGGCACTTCCTGTCTCGGCCGCACGGAAAGGACGGTGCGAAGCCGGCAAAGGGAGTCAGAGCAGAACAGGGTGTTTGGCCATCGCGACATGACGGAAAGTCCAAAACACTGAGCTCCAGGCCGCCCAGAGGAAGGGCCGTGGGGAGCCGTCATCGGGAGGACGCCCGGGAGGGGGACAGAGCAGAGCGAACCCAGCACGGCGGCGACTCTCGGCCCTGCGACCCGAAATGACCTGCCTCCACGCTGGCCCGAGCACACGGGCTGTCCTCCCTGGAGGGACATCGCATCACGCGGAGCTTCTGCAAAATTCACCCAGAAACACCTGGCCCGCGGCTTTACACGGCCTGGTCGCTCCAAGACACAGAACAAGGCAACGGTTCGCGGTCAGGACGGGACACAGTTGACCCAGATATTGGAGGCACCGACGTAGACCTTAAAACAGCTGTAATTAACGCGTTCAAAACTGAAATGCATATTAAAGAGGCGGACATTCTAGATCAGAAAGAAGTGGAAATGCTGGAAAAATAAAAAGCCTGCGATGAAGAGCTCAATAGAGGGCATTAACAGAGGAGGAGACGCCGCCGCGGGGGGAGCAGGCGTGCTGGGTGCGGTACGCGTTCTGAATCGTCATCGGGGGCGGTTGCACAGGTTCGTACACACAGTAAAGTGAATGAAGCTGTAGACTTGAGGCCTGTGCCCTTTATTACATGTAACTCCAACCTCAACTTAAAAAAATTTAAAAACTGGAGGCAAAATAAAGACATTTCTAGAATAACAAAAATGAAGAGAATTAATCACTTGCAGGCCTGTGTCAAAGAAAATACTAAAAGGCATTGTTTTTGCTTTGTTTTGGGCAGAAGAAAAGTGATCCCAGATGGAAGCCAGCGCTGCAGGAAGAAGTGAGGAGTGGAGAGCCGTTTGTGGCTGTAGTGGAGCCTAAATTAATACAGAAATGATGGTATCTCGTGGGAAAGGACAGGTGTAGATGACGGTAAAAAGGAGGAAGGGGGACAAAGAGAGTGTTCAAATGTTCAGGAATGCCAACGTTGTCTGGAGGAGAGAAAGTGCTACTTTACATTAGACTCTGAAGGTCAAAGATGCATGTTGTAGTATCTACATCAGCAAAGAATGTACAAGAAATAAGGCAACAGAGAAGGAAGTGTGGTATAATTTTGAAAACATTCTCAAAACATTTAAAATAAGTGGGCAAAATATAAAACAGTGGTAGACAGATAGATATCAAAAAATCACACTAAACGTAAATGGTCTGCATTTTTCATTAAAAGATACATATTCATATATGTAATATATATAAGATCTTACAAGAGATACACCTTAAATATGAGAATATGGAAAACATTATAGTAAATGTTGGAAAAATATACTATGCAAAAGTCGCCCAAAGAAAGTAGACATATTGGTATTAGACTTAAAGACAATAAAACATTATTAAAAAGGTCTATTCCACAAGGATAAAAGCATCAATCCAAAAGGAAGGTGTGATCATTCTAAATCTGTAAACACCTAATAACATGGCTTCAAATATATAAAAGCCAAAACCGATACCTAAACAGCGAAATATTCAAACCCACAACCACAGACTGTAACTGTGACTTCATCACATCCTTCTCAGTAACGGTAGATCAGCCAAAAAAAAAAAAAAAATCAGTAAGAACAGAGGCAATCTTAACAAAATAATGAACTAACTTGGCAACAATAGATATACAGACAGATATAGGGAATATCTACGTATTAATTGACACGTATAGAACCCCAAACCCCAACACAGAATAGGGCCACACTGAAATGGGTGATGAAATTTCACCCGCAGAACAAAGTCATGTGTAAAAGAACACTGCTGCCTAAGCCCGGTTATAGGAAGGAAGTTCAACGTAGAAAAAATGCATCGGTGGGGGTAGCAGTCCGGGGACTGGCCCTGGGGGTTGTCAACATTCGATTTTTCAATACTGGTTCTTCTCTCTCGGGGTTGCTGTGACGATCGGATGGACGGACCTGTAAGACTTAGATCAGGGCCTGGCCCTGGAAGAGCTCTCCGTGCTGGCCACGCGATCACTGTCAATCCGGGTCCTGTCTGGAAAGAACAGCGTTGCCAGGACATCAACCGAAAATACCTACCCCGCGCTCTCGGACGGCTCCTCTGCTCCGAGGGTGGAGGCAGACGATACAACACCTTCTTGATTTCTGAGTAAAGAATGAAATTCCATCCAGAGAGTGTTTTAAATATGTTTTTCTTGACCTTTAGAGAGAGAGGAAGGGAGAGGGAAAGAGAGAGAGAGAAACATCAGTGATGAGAGAGAATCATGGATGGGCTGCCTCCCGCATGCCCCCTACTGAGGATCAAGCCCTCAACCCGGGCTTGTGCCCCAACCGGGAATCGAACCCTGACCTCCTGGTTCATAGGTCGACGCTCAACCCCTGAGCCACCCGGCCGGAGGGAGTGAGTTTCAGGCCTCTGTCCTGACTTATGGGACGCGTCTCTGAAGCTGATTGCTAACGGCTGTCGGACTTTCATGGTGAAACCAAACTTAACTCTGACCCCGGCCCGTGGGAGATCTCCATGCCCCGTGGCCGGTGCTGCCAGAGGGGCAGCGAGGCCACTCTCCGGCCGGGCGCCCTGGGCCAGGCAGGCCGCTCAGCAGGTGGACAGCGTCCTGGCCACAGGCTGCTTTGCACAGAATGAGCCCGCAGTGGCCGCGCCTCCGGAATTCTCGCTCAGAGCGACCCTCCCCGACCCACTCGTCCCTGAGACGCCTGCTGGTGCTGCCACCATTTGTTTATTTTTTCGCAACTTGGTTGCTCACCGACTTCCCTCCAGCCCTGCCTTCCTCACCGCCTCCGGCTTTGTGAACAGGGCTGGCTGTTGGGAGATTTGTGCAGCGATAGCTCTACGTGATTTTAAACTACTCGGCGGGGAAAATCCTTGACTGTTCTCAGGAATTTGGTAAATTGAGCTCAGAAACCGTCGTCAGCACTCAAAAAAGTGACTGTTTAGCCTCTTTAAAGCGGCGTTTCTGGCCCCGAGAACGCTTCACTTTGATGAAGCCAGCGGGCCTGCTGGTCCTTCGGAGAGGAAGGGCGGGAGCCTGTGTGTTCTGCACATTCTTCATCGATTCCCGTAATTGATGTCAGCACCGGGCACGTTAACGCCGACTTTTGAAAGCGCGGTCGCCGGCGGCTCTGTGTTCAGCGAGGGCTGCCTCTCCCCCCAGTGAAGGCACATTCCTGGGCCCTAAAAACCCATAATGACTTAATAGCGTTTAAAGCACAACCCACCGAGGCCTTAATTACCTCCAGCTACTGGGGCCGGGAGAGGGACTCCTCGCAGCTCCTGCAGGCCCGACCCTGCGGCCTGGGGGGTGGGGAGGGGGGCAGAGCGGGGGGGTTCCAACAGCTGGCCGCTCCCCCCGGTTTATGACGATGAAGGCTCATTGACAGAAACCAGCTGAGTGTGGGGTTTTGCTCTTTATATTTACTGTGTGTCCTCCATGTAGGACCGCCTGACCCCTCTCGGCGTGATTGCACACGTGAGGAGTAATTATCCTTTCTCGGTAAACCTCAGATTTGCACGCAGAATTCACCGGGACCCTTTAATGCCTCTCCGACCTGGGCTCTGACCAGCGAGGGAGCCCGTGCTGGCCCCTCAGGAACCAGGGCTAAGGCTTCTCCCTCCGCGCTGCGAGAGGACAGTTCTCCGTGCAGGTTCCTCCGCGGCGAGTTTGTATAAATAGCAGAAGCACACACACAGAGAACATTAAGTTATTAAGAATATATTTAAAAGAAACATGATGACTAATGCCACCCCAATAAATTCCGTAAATAAGTTAAAAATATACACATATATCTCAGTGAAAACGATTAGGCTGGGCACTTGAATAAGAAAATATAATAATGGAGGGAGAAGCATTTCAGTATCAAATAAGATCCTACATGGGACGTAGTGTAGCACACACACTTGGAATAAATTAACAAGCATGAAATATATGAATAAAAAATCCAAGTTTAGCATTCCCTCGGTTGCTTGGGTTTTAAAAAAGATCCAAAGGCTTGTGAGTCTAGTGATAGCTGCAGGTTTGCTTTTTTCCCTCCAAATCCTGTCGGAGACAAGGTAGTTTGGGGGTGTTTTTTAAAATATATATATTTTTTATTGTTTTCAGAGAGGAAGGGAGAGAGGGATAGAAACACCAATGATGAGAATCATTGATCGGCTGCCTCCTGCACCCCCCTACTGGGCATCGAGCCCACAACCTGGGCCTGTGCCCTGACCAGGAATGGAACCCTGACCTCCTGGTTCAAAGGTCAATGCTCAACCACTGAGCCACACCAGCCGGGCTCAACGTTTTCATCCATGCCACACGCGGGCACATTGCTGCATTTATTCAGCAAATATATAATCTGTGCCACTCGTGTCCCAGACAAAAGCTTAACAAACCAGTGGCTGAGATAGAGGGAGTGCGGGGGGACGGGGGCGGGGGGTGCGGGTGCAGAAATGGATTCTGATGCGGAGCTAACCCCACCCCCCCCCAACATATCTGCTCATGAGACACAGGCGATGGCGGCAGATGGCGAGCCAGACAGATCGGTTTTGTGGCCCAATGAGCAGGCGAACGCCAGCACGCTCCCTCCGTCTGCTCCCAGGAAACTGCCAGGTGCGGGGAGGAGGGCTGAGCGCGGCTCTGGGACAAGCAGCTGAGGGACGCTCGGCGCTCGGGGAGGTCACGCTTTGCCGGCTCCTCTCTGCGAGACGCTTTATAGAAAACACAACCGGGCTCAGAGCTGCCTCACGGGCGGCCGGCAGCGAACCGCGTCTTTGTGCCGCTGGCGGACTTGCCTCCCTCGGGAGCTCGGGCATCTGCTCGGGGTGCTGTTCAGGGTGAATTTGCTCTGAGGCCCAGCGTCCGGCAACCGACAGGAAGCCGCCGTGCGGGGTTCGAGTCCTGGCCTGGCTGCTTCCAGGGACACAAATCGGGGGGTTACCCAGCCGTGTCTGAGTGGGTTCCCGCCCGGTGGGAGGGGCAAGGCCCTCTGTCCCCAGCCGTCCCCAAAAGGAGGCAGTGTGGTGGCTGAGTGGCCCCAGGACATGCTCACGTGGCTGTGGCTGTTGTCGGCCCGACAGGAGGCAGCGGCCGGGCCCGGGGTCGAGGCGAGGTCGCCCCGAAGCTCCAAGGTAGTGCCGTGCGGGGCCCTGGGGTGAACAAGGAGGGGAGCTCCGTCGGCCTGAGACCCGGCAGGGGACAGACTCGCGTCAGTCACGAGGGCCCCGCTGGTCAGCTGCCTCCCTGCCTCCCGCCCAGCGAGTCCCCAGGAGCGAGGGCGGCCCACGCACAGCACAGCTGTTGCGAGTCTCCCCAAGGTCACCCCCAAGGTCACAGGGGGGCCGCTCCACCAGCAGGTGCTGAGCCCCGCCCCCTGCAGCCACCGCTCTCCTCCCCGCCCAGGGGCCCAAGGGCCTTCCCGGCGGCCGGTCTCCGAGGGCAACGAGAGTCTTGGCTCTGGGTTCAAACCACGGTCACAAGAGAGCTGCCACCCAGGGCATCGCACACGGAGCCTGCCTCACCCACAGCATCGCACACGGAGCCTGCCTCACCCGGGACATCGCACACGGAGCCTGCCTCACCCGGGACATCGCACACGGAGCCTGCCTCACCCGGGACATCGCACACGGAGCCTGCCTCACCCACAGCATCGCACACGGAGCCTGCCTCACCCGGGACATCGCACACGGAGCCTGCCTCACCCACAGCATCGCACACGGAGCCTGCCTCACCCGGGACATCGCACACGGAGCCTGCCTCACCCGGGGCATCGCACACGGAGCCTGCCTCACCCACAGCATCGCACACGGAGCCTGCCTCACCCGGGACATCGCACACGGAGCCTGCCTCACCCACAGCATCGCACACGGAGCCTGCCTCACCCAGGACATCGCACACGGAGCCTGCCTCACCCGGGACATCGCACACGGAGCCTGCCTCACCCACAGCATCGCACACGGAGCCTGCCTCACCCGGGACATCGCACACGGAGCCTGCCTCACCCACAGCATCGCACACGGAGCCTGCCTCACCCGGGACATCGCACACGGAGCCTGCCTCACCCGGGACATCGCACACGGAGCCTGCCTCACCCACAGCATCGCACACGGAGCCTGCCTCACCCGGGACATCGCACACGGAGCCTGCCTCACCCACAGCATCGCACACGGAGCCTGCCTCACCCGGGACATCGCACACGGAGCCTGCCTCACCCGGGGCATCGCACACGGAGCCTGCCTCACCCACAGCATCGCACACGGAGCCTGCCTCACCCGGGACATCGCACACGGAGCCTGCCTCACCCACAGCATCGCACACGGAGCCTGCCTCACCCGGGACATCGCACACGGAGCCTGTCTCACCCACAGCATCGCACACGGAGCCTGTCTCACCCACAGCATCGCACACGGAGCCTGTCTCACCCACAGCATCGCACACGGAGCCCGGGGCATCGCACACGGAGCCTGTCTCACCCGGGGCATCGCACACGGAGCCTGCCTCACCCACAGCATCGCACACGGAGCCTGCCTCACCCACAGCATCGCACACGGAGCCTGTCTCACCTGGGGCATCGCACACGGAGCCTGTCTCACCCACAGCATCGCACACGGAGCCCGGGGCATCGCACACGGAGCCTGTCTCACCCACAGCATCGCACACGGAGCCTGCCTCACCCGGGGCATCGCACACGGAGCCTGTCTCACCTGGGGCATCGCACACGGAGCCTGCCTCACCCACAGCATCGCACACGGAGCCTGCCTCACCCGGGACATCGCACACGGAGCCTGCCTCACCCGGGGCATCGCACACGGAGCCTGTCTCACCTGGGGCATCGCACACGGAGCCTGTCTCACCCACAGCATCGCACACGGAGCCCGGGGCATCGCACACGGAGCCTGTCTCACCCGGGGCATCGCACACGGAGCCTGTCTCACCCGGGGCATCGCACACGGAGCCTGTCTCACCCGGGGCATCGCACACGGAGCCTGTCTCACCCGGGGCATCGCACACGGAGCCTGTCTCACCCGGGGCATCGCACACGGAGCCTGTCTCACCCAGGGCATCGCACACGGAGCCTGTCTCACCCAGGGCATCGCACACGGAGCCTGCCTCACCCGGGACATGGGGTGTCTTCCCGGTAGGAGAGGGGAAGGTTGGGGAGGGAGAGAGGACGCACTTCAATGAAGGCATCCAGGGTGCTGTTGGGCAGGGTCGCGGGGCTTCCGGCTTCGATCTTTAAATGTTTATCTTTCTACTCATCTCAACATGTGCATTAGGGCCCTGAGATGTGCAGGGGACAGTGCTAGTGAGGGGAGGGGAGGGGGAAGAAGAAGGAGGAGGAGGAGGAAGAGCCGTCCCAAGAACTGAGGAGCCAAAGAGGAGCTTTGCGGGAGGAGGAGGCGGATCTTCCCTCTGAGCGGCGAGCACCTGGCGTGATGGGAGCCTCGGAGCCGGCGCCCCCGCGGGCAGAGGGGTTTGGGCTGAAGGTTCTCGGTCGGTCGGTGGGGGGTGGGGGGCCGCCCGTGCCCAGAGGACGTTTCATTTCCCGGCTCCTCTGGCTCCGCCAGCACAGGATGCAGAGCCCTCCGCTCCCGACGTGACAACCAGAGCGGCTCCGGCCCCCATGTCCCTGGGCAAGCGAAGTGCCCCCGTGAGACGCCCTGGTCTTGGCTGGCGCCACCCCCTGCCGGACGCCAGGGAGGCTCCGGCAGAAGCTTCGCGTCTGAGCAGACGGACAGTCACTGCCCCCCCACCCCCAGCCCGCACCCTCACTCTCCACCACAGCTCTTCGCTCCCCGAAAGGACAGTGAGCTCAGCAGGCAGCCCGGCTTCGAGGGGGGCGGGGGGAGGGGGGGCCCTCTCACTGGTGCCCGCAAAGCGGCCACTTCTCACGGGCCTCCGTTCCTCCGGCTCTTTAATCGTCAAGTTTGGTTTGGCAACCACCGAGCTCGGAAAATACAGGCTTTCGGCAAGAAGCAATCACCCCACCCAGAGCCGGGACAGCGTGCGTCACACGGTGTGGGCTGAGGTGGGGGGTGCCATGCCCTCCTCTACTCCCCCCGTCACCCCCCACCCCCCCGCGTGGAGGCCTGGGAGGGCGATGGGCTCGTTTCTCTCTGACTTTGGTCACTCTGAGCGGCACAACCAGCTGTCCCACTGTGGACGGACCTTTTCCTGTAGAAGCGAGGAGCCCGCGGGGCCTGCAGGCCTTTGCTTGGACGGGTCGCCAGTCCTCACACCCGTAATCAGCCCGCGGCTGGACCTGGAGCCAGGGAGCCAGCGATGGAGACGGCGCTGGGCGGGCGCGGATCGCGAGGCTCGTGGAATCCAGATGAGCACCCTACCCTCCCAGTCCGCCCTCCGCTCAGAGCGTGATTACACGGAGCCCGAGCCAGCGTCCAGCCGGAAACGCGCGCTTGCCAGGAGGCAGCCAGCCTCCGGTTCTGCGGGTCAGGCAGCGAGGGATGTAACCACACGGCCCGCAGCGTCTCCTGCCGGTGGCGAGAAGAGGGGTCCCGGGGCCCGCCAGGCTCAGCGCGGCTCGCGGGGGGGATTCCTCGGGAATTCACACCCAGACGTCTCCAAGGGCAGAGAGGCGTCCGAGAGGAGCACGGACGTGTTTCCGCTTCATCTTCTCCAATGGATTAAACGTCGGTTTCAGGAACGTCCCCCAGACACCGCCCTGCTACGGAAGGGCTTTTGCTTAAAACGAACCAGCTGTCCTTGTGCCCTCAGACGCGGCAGCACCGGGGCGACCAGGCACGGGGTGGACTGCCGGCTTCGCCCACGGGGTCTCGGGAATCGGCACTCGCGGTTTGACCGGAGGCGGGCACAGAAGCCGGTTTTATTAGAGGCCCAGACGGGGGGTTATTTAGAACGTGTGTGTGGGGGGTGGGGGGGGGCGGTGGTATCTGCTTCCCAATGCGAAAAGCCTAGTCCCTGAAAAGCAGGTTAGGGGTCGGAATTACACGGGCTGCACACCCGGTCACAGGACATCTTTCAGACACGAAAATCTGCCCACACTCGCTCCTCACAAGCAAACACGCTTCAAACTGAAGAGGAGGCCTGGCCAGCGTGGCTCAGTGGTGAGCGTCGACCCAAGAACCAGGAGGTCAGAGTTCGATTCCCAGTGAAGACACAGGCCGGGTTGTGGGCTCGATCCCCAGTGAGGGTGTGCAGGAGGCAGCCGATCAATGATTCTCTCTCATCATGGATGTTTCTCTCTCTCTCCCTCTCCCTCCTCTCTGACATCAATCACACACACACGTGTGTATAAATATATTTAAACTAGGGGCCCGGTGCACGAAATTCGTGCACTGGGTGTTTGGGGGGGGGAGTCCCTCAGCCCAGCCTGCCCCCTCTCACATACTGGGAGCCCTCAGGCATTGACCCCCATCAGCCTCCAATCGCAGGATCGGCCCCTTGCCTCTGACAGAGGCGTCAGGCCTGGGCAGGGGACCCTCATTTCCCCCCATCATTGGTTCTGTTCCCAGCCCAGGCCTGATACCCCCAGACCCCTCCGATTGCTGGCTCTGCCCCTTGCCCAGGCCTGATGCCTCGGCCAGAGGCGTAGACCCCCATCACCCTCTGATCGCCTGATCGGCCCCTTGCCCAGGCCTGACGCCTCTGCCAGAGGTGTCAGGCTTGGACAGGGGACCCCCATCTCCCCCCGATCACTGGCTCTGACCCCCGCCCAGGCCTGAGGCCTCTGGCCCAGGAATCATGCCTGGGCAGGGGACCCCCATCTCCCTCTGATCGCTTGCTCCCCCCCCGCCCAAGCCTGATGCCTCTGACCCAGGCTTCAGGCCTGGGCAAGGGGATCATCATATCCCCCCAATACCCGGCTCCGCCCCACACCCAGGCCTGATACCTCTGGCCCAGGCATCAGGCCTGGGCAGGGGACCCCCAGCCCCCCGCCCAGGCCTGATGCCTCGGCCAGAGGAGTTGACCCTCATCACCCTCTGATCACCAATCACCTGATTGGCCCCTTGACCAGGCCTGAGGCCTCCGGCAGAGGTGTCAGGCCTGGGCAGGGGACCCCCAGCTCCCCGTGGTTGCAGGCTCCGCCTCTGCCCAGGCCTAACACCTCTGGCCAAGGCATTAGGCCTGGGCAGGGGACCCCCAGCTCCCCGTGGTTACAGGCTCCGCCCTTGCCCAGGCCTAACGCCTCTGGCCAAGGCATTAGGCCTGGGCAGGGGACTCCCAGCTCCCTGCAATCTCCCGCTCTGCCCCTGCCCAGGCCTAACACCTCTGGCCGAGGCATTAGGCCTGGGCAGGGGACTCCCAGCTCCCCGCAATCTCCCACTCTGCCCCTGCCCAGGCCTAACACCTCTGGCCGAGGCGTTAGGCCTGGGCAGGGGACCCCCAGTTCCCCGCGGTTGCAGGCTCCGCCCCTGCCCAAACCTAACGCCTCTGGCCGAGGTGTCCGGCCCGGGCAGCGGGGACCCGCAGCTGCAGTGGCCCCACGATCATGGGCTCCACTTTAGGCCCAGGCAAGGGACCCCTAGCTCCTGGGACTGACAGCTTCGACCATGCCCAGCTCCCATCGCTGGCTCCACCCCTACTTCCTGCTATCACTGGCCAGGGCGGCAAAGGTGCCTGATTCTCCGATCAGGGCCGCCTTTGCCCTGCCCCCCAGCTCTTAGCTCCCCCCTGGGTTTCCGATCACTGTCAGTGGCAGGGGGCTTCTTCCTGCTTTCCCTTTCGCCTCCCTGCATTGTGCCTACATATGCAAATTAACCACCATCTTTGTTGTCAGTTAACTGCCATCTGAGTTGGCAGTTCCTTTGCATATAGCCCTGATTACCCAATGAAAAGGGTAGCGTCATACGCCAATTACCATTTTTCTCTTTTATTAGTGTAGATACAAACAGCCGCAGGACGGAGGGGCTCTGCAGGAGGCCTGGGCAACCAGTTGAAATAAACCTGCTCCCCTGAGAACCGCCCCCTTGTGACCCCAGGCCACCGGCTTCGCTGCCTAGGGACCCTAGAGGCGCCAGGCTCCCCCTGTTTGTCCACGGCCCCCCAAACACCCTTTTCAAAAACGACAGCACCTCCCAGGAATTCTCCCGCGTCTCACGTGGGCCGGCCGTGGCTCAGACGCGTCGTGTTGGGTTACGTTTCCTGAAAACACATGTGACCTTTTGTCTCACGGTCGCACTTGGCACGAGTCCCCAGTGCATTCGCCCATCAGATTAGCTCGCATTACATGTTTGTGCTGCTCCTACAAGCTCATGCGAGAGCCTACAATTAACTGTGGGCTGCCTTAAGCCCTAAATGGAACTCATGCCGCCCCAGCTGAACGCCGTGGGCCTGCTATTCCCCTGTAAACTGCTGTTGTGTGGGCTCTCCTCCAGACGCCGAGCCCAGAACAAGTTGGGACGGTGAGCCTACCCGCGTCTCCTCCCACTTGCACGCTCTCCGAAAGCTCACCGAAACGCACGGCATCTGCCCGGCCGGGTGGCTCAGGGGTGGAGCGTCGACCTAGGAACCAGGAGGTCGGGGTTCATTCCCGGTCAGGGCACAGGCCCGGGGTGTGGGCTCGATCCCCAGTGGGGGGCGTGCAGGAGGCAGCCAAGCCATGATTCTCTCTCCTCATGGATGTGTCTCTCTCTCCCTCCCTCTCCCTTCCTCTCTGAAATCAATACAAATATATTGTTTAAAAAATGCACAATGTCGTCCTTGCTTGGAAGGCAGAATGGCCGCACGAACTCGTCCAAGTTCCCAGAACAGCAGAAGCGAGAGGAAACTGCCATCGCCTCTGTTCCCGTGGGTGGCGACCTGGGGCCGCCGTGTTCGCATCTGCACGTGGACGGCTGGCTCGTTTCTAAGGAGAACAAGCCTGCCTGGCACTGGGGCTGGAAGCGCCCGTTCGCCCGGAAATCCCGGGGCCAAGAGCGAGGCAGCGACAGAGGACACACGCTCGTTCCGGCTGGTCCAAGCCTGCAGACCCCACAAAGAGCAAGGTGAATGGACACACGCATGACCCTCCTCACGGGGCTCCGAGGAGAAGGAGGGTCAGACGGGGACCCCCTCCCTCTCCCTCCGCCTCCCCTCAGCGACGCGTGACCCCTCAGGCCCCGGGGGACAGTCACTGCTGCCCAGCGAGGCCTGTGGAGGAGCTGCTCCCGGCATCGGGACCGAGAAAGCAAGAGGGGTTCCCGAGCCAGTCCGGGCCCTGACGGTGGGAGGGGGGTGAGCATGCACCCCCTCGGTCGCATCCCACCCCCCCCGGCTGCTGTCACAAAGGAACCAGAGGAGGGTCCCCCATGACTGGACGGGAGTGGGGCCTGCACTGTGACGTCACCGCCCGCCTCTGGAGGGATCCGATGGAAGGAGCCGCGTCCGCCCCTTTGCCTGAGAGCCTGACACACTTAATGGTCCGATTAGGCCGCCATCGCTCCGAGCTCACCTTTCACCCTTGAACGGGTCGCCCTGGACGGGAAAATGCCGGGTCACACGGACAGTCCAGCGCCCAGGAAACAGATGCCTTTGATGCTCCTTGAAAAGCATCCCTTCTTCTCCCGTTTATGGTGGAAGCCGCGTCCCCGACCCGCCCTGGCCGGGAAGGCTGTTCCACGTCCTCAGTCATCGCTCTGTCTCCTCCCGGAGGCACGGCTGTTTTCAAATATGCGTGGACGTCATGACGATGTCACACACCCATTTTTACAATTGTTCACTTCTTACTGATTAAAGTGTTGGGGTGATGCTGGGCAACAGGGGCATTTGGCTTCAGGTGAGGGTTTCCATGAGACAAACTCTGTGCACGGCACCAGCCGCCCTCCCCCAAAGTCAGCTCTCCTGTCACCTCCAACGAGCCCCCCTTCCCTCTGGTGGCGGCCGCGCTGCTGCGAGTGTTCACGAGTTTCAGTGTGTGCCCCACGTCCGAGTGAAATCAGGGGGCTCTTAGCCTTTTCTGTCTGACTCACTGCCCTCGGCATCCGTTCTCATGGCCCAGCCGTGGTGCTGCCGATGGCGCCCTCGCCCTTCTCGCGGCCGAGTGGGACCCGCGGTGTGTGGACCACGCCTGCATCCAGTCCTCCCTCACAGGGACTTGGGTGGGTTCCAGGTCCTGGCCACCGTGGAGAACGCTGCCGCGAACACAGGGGTGCGTATGTCTTTGCGAATACGTGATTTGAGTTTTTCGGGGATATACCCGGGAGCGGGTTTGCTGGGCTGTATTCTCAGTGTTTTGAGTGATTGCCTGTGGCTTTCGTAGTGGCTGCCCCATCTGCATTCCCACCGGCCGTGCACACGTCGTCCCAGGCACGTCCTCACCTGGAGCCGTCCAACGCCGATGCCATGTGCACACGGCGCTCTGAGCACCTGCGGACACTCAGCCGTGGCGGCCACTGACCCAGGACCACCCAGCGTCCTGTTGTCTGAGCCGCGCTCAGAGCCCATGAGCATCCTTTCAAAATTAAAAAAGTCTGCCCGGCCATGGGCGTGGCTCAGTAGTGAGCGCCGACCTCTGAAGCAGGAGGTCACAGTTTGATTCCCGGTCAGAGCACAGGCCCGGGTTGAGGGCTTGCTCCTCAGTGGGGGGCCTGCAGGAGGTGGCCGATCCATGACTCTCGTCATTGACGTTTCTCTCTCATTCCCTCTCCTTTCCTCCCAGTAAAATCAGTAAAAATCAGTAAAAATATGTTTTAAAAAATATTTAGAAAGTCTCAAGACACCACAGCCTCCTATCCCCGCATCGGCCGTGATGCGTCGGCAGGACTGTAATGACGGTGCCGCCCGGAGGAGCCGAGGACAGGACGGCCTCGGCGATGTGGGCCTCCGCCCTCCAGGCTCCCGTCCGTCCCTGCGCCAAAGCCAAGGCCACACTTGTGAGGTAATAACGTTGGAGCCGAGCAGCGTAGTCTCCCTCCCCTTTCCCTTCCCCCTCCGCCAGCCTGCCCCCTGTGCCAGCCTCCGTGGCCCACCCTCTCGGCCTCAGGATGCGCACCTGGAAAACGGGTCCCGAGAGATGAGCCAAGGACGAAAGGCCTTCGCCCCGAGCCCGGCCCCGGGTCCCGCCTTCGTCCTCTCACTCCCTGCAGCCCCGGCCTGTTGGCCGCACACGCCTCACAGGCCCCTTCAGACATCCCTGAGCCCGGCCCCGGGTCCCGCCTTTCAGGTCCACTCATCCTCACACCTTCCACGTGGTCAGCCTGCGGCTCGCTCCCCATGCGATTCTCCGCTCTGAATCTATCCATGAGCCCTGCCCCCTCCTGCCCAGGTACGGAGCGTGGAGAATGCCCCAGCTGCCTGTAAGGACACAGTTAACCAGTGCACACACTCACACGCTCACACACATGTGCGCACACGTACTTGTGTACACGCTCACACATGTGCATGCACGTGTGTGCGCACACACAGGCGCACGTGCACGCACATGCATTCACACACACACACATCCAGGTCCACGTCAGAGACCTGTCAGCAGGTAATTACCTTCCGTGCTGACAGCTCTGAGCTGCTGGGCGCCTCCCAGCACGTTCCATTCGCTCCTCGGGCCTCGCTTCCTGCCCCTTCGCCGCGGCTCCTGGCTCCGGGCGCCCCGACATGCCCGCTCGGCCCCTTCGATCTTGCCTCTTCTTGCCCCTGCACAGACGTGCCGCCCGGAGCCATGCGATCTCTAGAGCAGGTGCGCACGAGGCCGCACCGCCCAGCCCCGGCCGGGGGCGGGGAGCTGCCTTCCTGACAGTTACCCCACGCCGTCTTACTCCTTCGCATTGTATCGCCCGACGGTGCTTGCCCGGACACGGCACACGGCGGGCTGTTTACCCAGCTGCCGCTCCTAGATGTGGCAGGAGAGGCCGCCGGGCCCGCGTGGCCCCCAACACGGGGAGCGAGGGCTGCTGAGCCCTGTCGCCCCGGGACCCTCCGCCCTCTCGTCGGCTCCGGGTGGCCCCCTGCACCCACGAGTACTCCTGTGGGTGGAGAGGACTGTGTGAGGGTGCACTCCCTAGAGGGCGGGGCAAATGGTTCTGCTGAGTTGGCCTGACATCTGGGGGCTCTTGGGGGTCAAGGGTCACGCTCCCCACGGTCAGTCCCTCTGCATCTGCCCGATGGCGTCAGGCCTCCGAGTGTGGCCTCCTGTGGGGACCACCGTGCCCATTCGGCACTCGGGGGGCCGGGTGTGCGTGGTTATAACCGGCTGAGGTCCCGCCGCTAGAGTTCCCTCAGCACATTTCTGTGCCGCCCCCACCCGCTCCTCCTCCCCCCCCCCCAACAACAGCCGCCCAAACCTGTCCTCCCTGCGCTCAGCGACCTCCAGCCGGGCTGCCTGCCTCCCCCGGCCGGCGGGGCTCAGGGGCTGAGCATCACCCTGTGACCCAGGAGGTCAGGGTTTGATTCCCGGTCGGGGCCCAGGCCCGGGTTGCAGGCTGGATCTGCGTGTGGGGCATGCAGGAGGCAGCCGATCCGTGATTCTCTCTCATCACTGATGCTTCTCTCTCTCCCTCTCCCTTCCTCTCTGACATCAATAAGAAGAAAGTAAAGTCCTGAGACACAGGCAGCCCAGGGCTCCCAGAGGGGCTGGTCAGGCCGCTCTCCTGCCCTCGGGGCCTGTGACTCTGCTTTCAGCCGGGCCGGCTCCTTCTCCCCTTTTCCTGGTGGGTCCCCCACCCCCGCTGGCCCCCGCTCCCGGGCAAAGTAGGAACGAGACCACCACCGGCCTCCTCTTTGCGCGTCTGTGTGTCTTGGGCGCTGGCCGGGCTCTGTCTTCACTCCTAACCTGGGTGAGGGCGGCTTTCCCCCAGCCTGCCCTCCCCTCCCGCCGTCTCCGTTCTGCTGGGTTTCGGCGTTTGCATTCCCTGGCCGGCCGTCAGCTCCCCTGTCAGAGGCAGCGTGGCCCCAGACGGCCCTGCCGTTCGCGCAGGAAGCGAGACAAAGCCGGGCTTGTTCCCGCGAGGGGCGCGGGGCAGGGACCGCCGGCTTCAGATCTCCCCCCGACGCGTTTGGCACCAGCGCGTCTGTGTTTAATTCTGCGTCTCCTGCCCAACTCAGGAGCCGAAGTGATTCTATCAACATGCAGAAGGTGGAGCACGTGGGGGGTCCCCCAAAGACAGACACACTCACACAGAGACGCACCCGCACACCCGACAGCCACGCCCACAACACTCAGCTATGTGTGCGCACACGCATGCTCAAGTGTACAGACACACACGTGCACACACTGCCACACGCATGGCCACAGCCACAGGGACAATCCTGAATCCACACGCAAACACACAGGGACACACGTGCACACACTGACAAATACACACCCACAAGCTCAGTCCTGTGTGCACACCACTCTCCCACACGCACACATACAGGCACACGCTGATAAATGCATTTCCACAGGAATCATGTGTGCAATCAGGAATATACACACAAATACACATCAACGTGTGCACACACAGACACCCACAGACACATATGTTCACCCCAACATACACACTCATCTACGCAGACACAGGACACACTCCCACCGAGTATCACGTGCACACGCTCAGGCACGCGTGCACACACAGAGGCGAGGACAGTCGGGGCTGTGGACGCAGGGCAGGGGGAGGGGTACGGAAGGAGAGCGGAGCTGTCACAGCGCCGCCCGCCCCTGGTCCCAGGCCTCCCCGGAGGCGGGTTGTGGGGTCCCACTCATTCTACCCGCCGACGGCTCCACAGAGACGTTCGCTTTCCTCGGCGCCGGGCTCAGCAGCACCTGTGTCCCGCAGACGCGGTGAGTGAGGTCGCGTCCGACGTGACCCCAGGCTCCTCAGGTCTCTGCACAGATAACTGGGTGTCATGGGAACGAGACGGCACCGGCTGACCTGGAGCGTGTGACCGAGGCCCAGCGGACCCACAAGGACCCAGCCAGGCTGTCCCAGGGACGAAACTGCCCCCTCCCCTCAGCACAGGCTCTCCCTCCCCGAAGCCCATCCCCAGGGCAGCCAGACCCAGGATGCAGCCAGTGGAGCTCATGGTGGTCTAACCACTAGGCTGTGCACCCCAAACTCACACAAGCAACATGGCTGCACATGGTCACTGGGAAGAGGGTGCAGCCAGCTGAGGGCACCCCGGGGGCCGGGGAGGTGCCCGTCTGTCCGGGCAGCGGCTGGAGGGGACAGGCAGCCATGAGCAACACAGAGGGTGGAGAAGGCCCCTGTGGCGAGAGGTCCAGTCCCCTCAGGGCAGCACAGGGGGCAGCGCCGTCTCCCCGCCCAGGGTGGCAGGGACCAGGGGAGACTGGACACGCGGGTCTGCCCGCGGCCACCCAGCTGGAGACCTCAGCTCCGCTGTTACTGCCATCGAGCCGTCCACTGCCCGGATCCTGGAGAGGAGCTGATACAGGGGGAGGCTCATCACTGACACACTCACCTGCTGTGTGTGCATGTGTGTGCAATGTGTGCATGTGTGTGCATGTGTGTGGCGTGTATGCGCACTGCGCGTGTGTGTGCATGTGTGTGCATGCGTGTATGCACTGTGTGCGTGCGTGTGCGCGTGCATGTGTGTGCATGAGTGTGTGTGCACTGTGTGCGTGTGAGCACGTGTGTGTGCACATGTGTGAGTGCATGGGTGTGTGTGTGTCTAAGGGGTAGGTGGGAGGGAAGGCGGGACAGATAAAGCCGGTCCCCACATACCACATGCCTCCCGCCCTGGCACCACAGGCCACTGCACGGCTCCGCGTGTGTCCTCACAGCGCCCGCCCTCAGGTCATGCCCGTGGCTCACAGAGCGGCCGCGTTTCTTCCTGGTTAGAGCAGATAGGATGTCCCCAGGGACACATCTTTAAAACAATCATAAACACATTGCGGTCGAGGCCTGACAGTCACAGTGGAATTCAAACCCTCTCCTGCGACAGTCCTTCCAGCTTCCTCGTCACCACGCGTTACCCCGACAGCGCGTGGCTCCCATCTCCACTCAGCGCTAATGAAAGCACCAGCCATAAAGTCTCCGTAAAGTTCAAGTCCCCAGAGGAGCCCCCAGCCAGCGGCTGCCGCTCGGGGCGCTGAGGCCCAGCCACACCCTGGCCCCAGTGAGATGCCAGCCGTGCAGGTGCCGCCGGCGCCACCGCGATGAAGCGAGGGCAGCTCAGGAGACGGTGGAGCTCATCACGTCCGGCCCAGCGGCCGAGAGCTGTCGCGGCCACTTAGTGAACGATTTTCCAATCAAACACCCTATTGATACACTGCCTGGCTCATGGGCCGCTCCATTGATTAGCCGTCCATCAGGCCTGACATCCCCCGGGGGCGGGGACGGGGGGGGGGCGCTGGTGGAGTCCGAGCCCAGGAATGTGGGGGCTGAGGCCCAAGGCAAACCCCAAGGACCAGAGAGCAGAGGGGAAGGCCCAGGCCGTCCTCATGGGCTCTTAAGAAGCGAGGTCCCGCCGAGTCCCTTCTTCAAGAAAGAGCGGATATCGGACACGCCGGCCAGAGACAGACAAGTGTCATGGCCTCACTCACGTGGACCCTAATGGGCAAAGTGAACTGAGGAACAGAATAGATCCAGAGGCATCGGTGCCCGGAACAGACTGAGGAACCTCAGAGGGGAGGTGGGGGCGGGGGAGGCCCAGCAAAGAGCTCCCATGCAGATACCCATCCCCAGGGACAGACAACAGGGTGGTGAGGGCCGGGGGCAGGTGCAGGGAGGAGGGGCTCAGTGAGGGGAAGCGGGACGTCCGTGATGCTCTCAACAATAAAGAGGAATTTTAAAAACGAGGGCCCGGCGGGGCTCAGGGGCTGAGCATCGACACAGGAACCGGGAGGTCAGGGTTCGATCCCCGGTCAGGGCACAGGCCCGGGTTTCGGGCTCGGTCCCCAGTGTGGGGCGCGCGGGAGGCGGCCGATCCGTGACTCTCTCTCATCACGGATGCTTCTCTCTCCCTCCCCCTTCCTCTCTGACGTCAATAAACGCATATTTTAAAAAATAAAAAGTGTGACGACCAGGCCAGCATGGGCCGCTGTCCTCGGGAGAGCAGTGACGTGAGGTCTGCTCGCGGCGCAGGAGGGCGCAGGGTCACGTCCGCCGTCTGCTCAGCCCTCCAGCCAGAAGGAGCGTCAGGCGGCAGAGGTCACGCTCCCCGCTCCCCTGTTCCCCGTCCTGGCCCCACAGGAGGCTGCACCTCGACACCCTGCAGTCTGGCTGGGACACAGCTCCTGTGCCCTCTCCCTCCCTCCCCTCTCCCTCCCCTCTCCCTCCCCTCTCCCTCCCTCTCCCTCTCCCTCCCCTCTCCCTCCCCTCTCCCTCCCCTCTCCTCTGCCTGGAGCACCCGGCTGGGGGCCTGGTGGGGCAGCCCGGGAACCAGGGCAGGGGAGGAAGAAGAAAGCAGCGCCATGGCCCCCGTGAACCCCTTGAATCCCACTAGGAAGTCACCGCCCCTTCTCTCCCAAGAGCCCCTGGAGGCCTCAGCAAAGTTTCATGTTGGGGGTGGATTTTAAAATATTATTATTGATTCTTAGAGAGAGAGGAGGTGAGAGGGAGGGAGAGAGAAACATCGATACGCTGCCTCCTGCACCCGCTGCCCACCCCCCGCTTCCCCCCGCCCTAGGATCAAGCCCAAAACCCAGGCATGTGCCCCGACCGGGAATCGAACCGGCCACCTGTCAGTCACGGGAGCCACACCGGCCAGGGCTCAGCAGCGATTCGTGTTGCCATTCACTCCACAAACGTGGCTGACCCAGTGCCCCCGGCCCTCTAGGTCCTGGCTCCACCGGGAAGGCGGGCTCGTGCCAAAGCGGCGCGTGGGGCGAGGAAGCAGCAACGGCGAACGGGGAGACTGGAGCGTCGCTCGTCCCAAAGGCGCCCCAAATGCCACCCGAGGCCCCACCGGGAACGGGCAGTTTTCCCAGATGTCCGTTGTGAGCTCCCCAGGTGCCTCCCCCACCCCCCCACCCCCCGCCCGGCAGGGAAGACGGTGAGGGTCTCGGTGGAGGGCGCTCGGCTCAGGTTCTCTCGACAGACACTTCCTCCCAGGTCCTGGGCCGGGCGCCTGTGTGTCATGTTCCCAGGGAGCTGCCCCCGGGGCAGGGCCTGCCTGGGAAAGTCCGTCCCAGCTCCCCTCACAGCCCTCCGTCACCATGAGGACGGACGGACGGACGGGCAGGAAAAATCCCCCAGAAAACCCACACTTTCCGCCACGTTCCTCTGACGGGGAGGCCCGAGGCCAGCAACGCGGCTGGGAGTGACCGCAGAGAATCTGCAGAGCCGGCCCGGGGCACGTGTCACAGGCGCGGGACGGGCCGTGTAACCCGAACAGAGACCCGCCCGGACGATCAGAAGCCAGCGAGGCCGAGCTGCGGCCGGAAACCGCGGAGCCGGCGTTGGAAATGCTCCTGGGAATCCAGGGCCGGGAGCCGCCACAACCAGCGCGGGAGCCGGCCAGCCGAGGGGAGACGGGCTTGAGAGGAGAGAGGACGCAGCTGCGAGGCGGGCGGACACCTCCGTGGCCTGGCTCACGGGGTCGGGTCAGCAGCCCCACGGCCACCGCACGCGGAGTCAGCCGCCTCACGGAGGCCGGTTCCGGGAAAGAGCCACCCGGAATGCTTGCAGCCGCCGGCCGAATCCTCGCTGCCCCCCGAGGAGGACGGGTCCCTTCTGCTGGATGCAGCAGTTTTACACAATGTGGGTTTGAGGGCTGTTCTGTGAGACGAGGGAGGGAGGGAGGGAGGGATTGCAAAACCAACTGTAACTGGAAATGCTTTGTGCTTTTACTATAAATGAAAACAGCTCAGACCACGGTCGCCCTCCAGGAGGAAACCCAAACACCCGCGTTCTGCCGGAACCCAGGGGCCAGAGCAGCGAGTCCAAAAGGGTTGAGATCCAAAACCTAAACCCAGCAGAGGCCATGGTAGAAATCAAATACAAACCATTATTTTGTTTAATATGTTTTTATTGATTTCAGAGAGGAAGGGAGAGGGAGAGAGAGAGAGAGAGACATCCATGATGAGAGAGAATCATGGACCGGCTGCCTCCTGCACGCCCCCTACTGGGGATCGAGCCACAACCCGGGCCTGTGCCCGGACTGGGAATCAAACCCTGACCTCCTGGGTCATAAGTTGACACTCACCACTGAGCCGCACCAGCCGGCATGGTTTGGCCACTTTTAATAGATGGAATTGTAGCATCACGAAGGAGCTTCAGGGCACGGTGGGTTTATCTTTAAGGCTCCATCCCCTGAAATCCTGTGATTCTGAGGCAAAGGCAAGTAGTAACTATCTTAAACCAGGGTCCTTGGCAACAGAAGCCAGTCAGCATTGACCTAAGCAGGAGGCGCAGCCCCTGCGAAGCTGGGGGGGGGGGGGGCACACAGGACAGAGGGAGGAGACGAGCTACCCAGAGTCCGAAAGGGGGAGCTGGGACCTGCAGCAGTCGAGGTGCAACCTCCTTCGGCTGCAGTTGTCATTCCGCCCTCCAGTCGGCATGCAGATTCCCAGGCGAGAGCATCCGATTGGCTCAGGGCGGTCACACGCTCGTGTCTGGGCCAAGAGAGGGCGGGGCCTTGCCCCTGGAAGTCCCACCATCGTGGCCGGGAAGGTGGTCGGATGTGCCCTCAGGAGGGAGTGGGCGCCCAATGCCCCCTCGATCCGCCCGGGGTCAGGTGTCCGGGGGGGGGGGGGCGGGGGGCAGGTGGGACCAGAAGGAAAGCAGGAGCGAGACTCGGCCTGGCCCCCGAGGCGCCTCTTGGCCCAGCCACGTGCGTGACCACTGCGGCGGCTCGCCAGGCCCGGAAAGGACTCGAGGACACACACCCCTCGGAACCCGAGCCCAGAGCCCCAGGAAATCAACAAGAAATCCATCACACGGACAGCGCTCGCACTGTGTTTATCAACTGCAAGTTCCACATCAAATGAGCCAAACAATGGGGGGAGGGCCACCCCGCTCTCGAGCTCAGGGCCTCAAACAGCGACAGGAGCCGCCGCGGCTGGCTCCGCTTTGAACACAAGGGAAGTTGTGTGGGGTTTTGTGTGTGTGTTTTTTCTCAAATAAAACAAATATTTTCCCTCTCCCCGGGAAACGAAAACAAAGCCTCGTTCTTTCAGATTCCGCTCGTTCCGACGCCGCACTGACCCGGCCGCACGGACGCCCTTGCTCGCTCTGCGCAGCAGTTCCCAAACCGTCCACGCACGGGCAGGATCGAGGCCTCGCGGCGACGCTGCTCACAGAGGGGGGCGGCTCGCCCCGTTCACACGCCAACCACAGCTGCTCGTCGGGGCGGGAACGCAGGCCCGTCAGCAGCGGGTCCGGGTCTCTGCGGCCCCCGTGCCGCCTCTCTCGCCCACACCTGCCGCTCAGTCCCCTGGGCTTTCACGACTCGAACCGAGTGGTGTTTGCCGGGCCTCGCGTTCAGGTGCAAAATGGTAACGAAGGAAGAACCCCCGGCTGGTGCGGCTCCGTTGGCGGAACATCTTCCCGTGAGCAGGAAGGTCCCTGGTCCCATTCCGTCAGGGCGGGCGCCCGGGGGGCAGGTCCAATCCCTGGACGGGTGCAGCCGGAGGCAACCAATGGGTCTCTCTCTTTCCCTCTCTCTCTCTCCCTTCCTCTCTCCATAAAGCCAATAAAAACATATTTTTAAAAACATATCTTGCCCAGCTGGTGTGGCTCAGTTGGTGGGACATTGTCCTGTACACCGAGAGGTCACCGGTCCAATTCCCGGTCAGGGCACAGGCCCGGGCTGCGGGCCCAATCCCCAGTAGGGGCGTGCAGGAGGCGGCCAAGCAATGTTTCACTCTCACATCCATGTCTCTCCCTCCCCTCTTCTCCCTCCTCCCCCTCCCCCTCCCCCTCCCCTCCTCCCTCCTTCCCCTCCCCTCCCCCTCCCCCTCCCCCTCCCCTCCTCTCCCCTCCCCCTCCCTTTCCCTCCCCCTCTCCCTTTCTCTAAAATCAATAGACACATTTTGTTTTCACTGGGCTTGGTGACTAAGCCACAAAGGTCTGGAGCTGTGTTCTACTTCAGTGGAGCTTAACCTGCTCTAACTCACTGGCGATTATTGTTTACAGAGGAGACCAGACTCACAGCAGATACGTGACCCGGGGGAGATCACACTGAGAGCAACGCAGGCCCGTACACGACCCAAACCTCCTGACGCCGGCACTCCCGCCCCCGGCCCCCGACCGCACGTTCGGATGCTGGCCCGGCGCGTAGATTAACGACCAGCCGGCCCTCTGTCAGAGCAGCATGCGCTCTCAGAGGACACAGCTCCGTCCCTGACCTGTCTGTCTGACCAGGGCCTCCCCACCCCCGGCCTCACCCCCCATCTCCCCGCACAGGCCCTGGGAACAGGGCACCACACCCCACGCCTGACGCCTGGAACACGCCACGGCCTCCGCGCAGCTCGCCCCCGCTGCAGCGATTCCGTAGTGAAATCAAAGGCGTATTGTTAAGGGTAAGTGGGGAGAACCGCCTTGGGAACCACAAAAAAAAAAAAGTAAACATACGTCCAATTTCTCATTCTGCCAAATTCAAACAAACACCGTCCTCCTGGCCCGGCAGCCCCCACCACCCAGCAGCCACGGCTCCATGAAAAGCCCATTCATTCCAGACCGGCAGTGTCAGCACCGCGCGTAACTGAGTTTGGCCTCAGCAGCGTGGCCCTGCGCGAGGCAGCACAGTGGGCGGGGCAGCAGCGCCCACATAACTGCAGGGACACGCACAGACACTGTTGCTCCGTCCCTGACCCGAACCCCACACCATCAGGGGCAGATCCCCATGTAAACGGGCTGGTGGGGGAGGGGGTTGAGGGGGGGGTCGGCATTTTCAGTCTATCATCCACCCGTCCGCAAAGCGCAGTCTCCATCTCTGCTCAGAGGTCGTAAAAAGTGCTGATGACCAACTTTCCTCGGTCAGAAACAGAAACTGGCAGGGACTCCCCAGAACAGCCTGCCGTGCGCCCCTAAAACTACAAAGCGCCTGTAAGAGAGCGTGTGGGCACATTGTTCGGGCCCTGGGATAGGCAGCCACGGCTCAGAGGGGACAGGGAAAGCGCTAAGCGGCGAAGAAAGGATCGCGTATCGAGCAGAGTCAAAAAGGGACGTTTCTGCCCTGGATGGTTTGGCTCAGTGGATGGAGTGTCGGCCTGCGGACTGAAGGGTCCCAGGTTCAATTCAGGTCAAGGGCATGTACCTTGGTTGCGGGCACAGCCCCAGTAGGGAGTGTGCAGGAGGCAGCTGATTGATGTTTCTCTCATCGATGTTTCTAACTCTCTATCCCTCTCCCTTCCTCTCTGTGGAAAATCAATGAAAAAAATTTTTTTTTAAAGTGACGTTTCTGCCTGAGGGTCTAGGCCAGCGGTTCTCAACCTGTGGGTCGCGACCCCTTTGGGGGTCGAACAACCCTTTCACAGGGGTCGTCTAAGACAATGGGAAAACACATATATAATTACATATTGTTTTTGTGATTAATCACTATGCTTTAATTATGGTCAACTTGTAACAGTGAAATTGGGGGTCACCACCACATGAGGAGCTGTGTTAAGGGTCGCGGCATCAGGAAGGTGGAGAACCGCTGGTCTACGCGGTGAAGAAAACGAGTAGCCAAGCCGCAGACGGGGAGGGGATGCAGAGTCCCGAGGACGCCGTCATAAGGGAAACATCGTAAAGAAGAGAAACCCCATAAAAACATGAGCAAAGCACGGGCATCGACATGGACCGAAGAAGATACGCAGTGACCGACGGGCACATGAAGGACCTGTGACCTCAGCAGCCGTCGGGGGATGTGGATCTCGGCGACAGGAAAGCTCTCCCACCGGCACCCGACGACCAACACGGAAGACTGAACCCCAGCGACGGGCAGGCCCCCACACGTCTCGGGGGGAGGGCACAGGTCACGACCTCTTCGGTTAGACAGTTAGATACCCGCTGACCCGTGTCCCAGCAGCCTCCAGGTGCTTCGCCGAGAGAAACGAAAACACGTGTCCCCTAGAGACTCGTGCACAGCGGCCGAAACCACTCAAGTGCCGACGGACAACAGGAGAAGGATAGGCAAACTGTGGTAGGTTCACACCACGCTACATGGCAACGAAAAGGCACAAAACCCGCCCGGCCGAGTGGCTCAGCGGTGAGTGTCGACCTATGAACCAGGAGGTCAGGGTTCGACTCCCGGTCAGGGCACTTGCCCGGGTCGTGGGCTCGCTCCCCAGTGGGGGGCGTGCAGAAGGCAGCCGATCCATGGTTCTCTCTCATCATGGATGTTTCTCTCTCCCTTCCTCTCTGAAATCAATAAAGACATTTTTTTAAAAACGGAACAAAATCAGAGACATGAAATGGCGTGGGGATGGACGTCCCGAGCGGGGGCTGAGTGGAGGAAGCATCAGCAGAACAGCACATACCAGCTGGCCCGCGGGCGTGCAGTTCTCAGCACGAGAAGGTGACTCGGTGGTGATGGGAGCTTGGTGGCTGCGCCTGGAGCTGGGTGGAGGGCTGGTCGGGGAGCGATGCCGAGACGCGTCCAGAGGTGGAAGCAGCCGGTTCTTGCCGGGGGCTGGCTGCACAGGTGAATGCATTTACCAAAACGAATAGAACTAAACACTCGAAACCTGTGCATCGCACTTTATGTAAACGACCCTTCGGCTTTTAAACGGCGTTGGGGGAGGGGGGTTCTTTCTATTTGAGGCCAAGACCACGAGCAGCCGCTACGAGAGCCTGAAACCCCGGGACAGAATCCCACCGGAAGCAGGGCCTCGTCCTGACCGGGAGCAGAGACCTGCAGGCTCAGCCAGGGCAGGGGCCGATGAACAGCCAGCCCCGATCACGGTGACGAAGGCCCGAGCCAGCCCCGCGCCTCCTGAGACAGACCTTGTCGGATGTCGTTTGTTTGTTCGTTTGTTTGTTTGTTTCTCTGACACCTCTCCAGTGGAGGTGCCCTCGACGCCCAGGTCACTGCACCCCCAGCCAGCTTCCTCCTGGGGCAGCTGACGCCTCCTGGCCATGCCTCCCTCACACTCTCCCCTTTCTGCCCTGGACCCTCTCGGAGGCCCCGTGGGGGGACCCAAAACACACATGCGCAGCCAGGAGGTGAGATGAGTTAGTGACCCTGGGCGACCTTGGGGAGCCTTGGCATGGCCTTGCCCGGGGCTGAGCACATGCGGGCCAGGAGCTCACAGATGCGCGTCCCCATCGGCTCCTCCAGGCGTCTCGGCCGCCTTCCCCTTCCTGGGAGGCCTAATATTCGCTCCATATCACGATTTTGTTTGGGTGGTTTTGTTTGTATTTTAAGTTTCAACGAGGAAGTGAGTCTGCGAGAGGCGCCCGGGACCCTTGCTGGAGCTCTCTCGCCGGCTCCCGCACGTGCCTCACACGTGCCAGGTGCTCAGTGAGCGCTCCATCCGTGGACGAAGCACCCTCATCTCCCGGGGAGGCCCCTGTGGCCGAGGGAGGGGAGCTCAGTCCCCCACCCCCCCCAATCAGAGGCAGAGCTGCCTTCCACACACGGGTATGTTTCTCTAAGTCTCATCAGAGATGGAGACGTGCTCGCGATCGAGGGGCCTGGGAGCGGCAGATCCCCCCGGTTCTGCCCACGGGTGACGCAGCACAGACGTGCCCGCGAAAGGCCTGGCATCTGTGGCCCGGGAACCTGTCCGGAGGAGGAGCAGAGTTTAACGTTTCTCATCGAGGGGATGTCCCGCCCTCACAACACGCGTCGCGTGACGGATTGAGACAGAGCATTAGAGTGACAGAGGCTAAGTCAACCCCAACCCTGGGGAGAGGACGTGGGTTGCTCCGATGAGCTGCCAACCGTGACCAGTTCCACGGACGCCCATCACGGCGGAATCGGGGCTACTAGGGGGTCTGCTAAGTGCCTCGAATTACATCCTCCCACACGCGCATCACCAGCTGGAGAGGCTGATACAACACTGCCTCAGGGAGCGGCGGAGGCCGTGCGGGACCTGCTAATGGGCTTAGGCTCGAGAGCATTTACTGAGCGAAGGACGTTTTCCAGATGCTCGTGTCTTCGCCGAAGCTGAGACCGGCCTCGTGGAGGATGTGGGGGCCCCGTAAAGGGACCTCCCTCCGGAGGGGACCGGGAGGCAGGAACTATTATGGCCCAGTTTCCTGAAAATAGGGTCAATACACAAGAGACTTATCACCTGAACCGAGGGCAGGAGTGGGGGTGCTGGCCTCTCGGGGGCCCCGTAACCGCTCACGTCTTCCTTTTGGGGAAATGAAGGCCAGCTCAGGGGAGGAAGTCCTGCATTCGAACGCATCTGCTTTGCACTGTGTTACAAAGAACATGTGACTAATCTAACAGCATCTTCATACCAATAAACGAATCCTGAGAAGCTATTTGCTGGGAAACTGGGAGGCCGTCTGCGGAGCTGGTGGCCGGGAACCCCCTGCATCCGCCTGGTGGGGTGGCCAGGGGGTCGGATACCAGCCCGTCGGGTGCGAATCCAGCCGCTGCAGTCGGGGGGCCGGGGGTGGGGGGGCAGCATCCACCCGTGAGAAGGGCCGAATGGCAAAGCCGAGGGGGTGGGAGGAGCCCCCTGAAGACAGGCTTCTGAAAACAGGTCCCGTGGGGTTTCTCCTCAGGCTCCCCAGGGGCGCCGGGAACGGGAGAGGAGACTGGGCTGGGCCCTCGGAATTAAGGACGTGGACCACTTGTTTCCTCCAAGGCCGGTACCCAGGGCCTTTGTTCTTCTTTCAATGGCGATGTCGAAGTTCAAACACCTCCCCTTTCACGTTGCCCACGTGGATGGCAGCGAGGAGCTACCCCGGGAGCTGTAGGGACCGAGCCGTTTTGCTTGCTCTCTGGACTTCAGAGGCAGGTGGGTACATGTATCTTCTGTCTCCGCTCTTGGCTGATTATCCTCACGGACCCAGGAGTGTCCGCTCTATTGTCTTATTTACTTACTGCCTTTCTTCTCCTCTAATTTCCCATCCCCACCCCACCCCCCACGGCAATACCTGCAATTTGACCCTGTAAAATACTGAGGTTTTGTGTGTATTTTTAAAATATAGTTTTATTGATGTCAGAGAGGAAGGGAGAGGGAGAGAGAGAGAAACACCAATGATGAGATAGAGTCATGGATCGGCTGCCTCCTGCACGGCCCAGACTGGGGATGGAGCCCACAACCCAGGCATGTGCCCTGACCAGGGATCGAACCCTGACCTCCTGGTTCACAGGTCGACGCTCAGCCCCGGAGCCACGCCGGCCGGGCTGCATATACATATATTTTTTTACTTTACATAAATGGCACATTCGCTGTTTTTCCTTTTTTTTGATTCAGCGCCATGTTTTCAAGCTCCGTGCCTGTTGCTGCGAGTGTCGATTTTGCGGCCCCACCTGCTGCCTGGTGTTTCAGGGTGTCCATCCACCCCTCTTACGGAGCTCTCTCCCCTCAGGCTGACGCACAAGTAACCCCATTTCCCACCACACAGTGAGCACCGAATGCTTGCATCTATGTCGCCTCTGGATTCCTGGGCTCAGCCACACCCGGGTCCTGAGTCCCTGCGTGAACACACATGGTTCCAGGAAGCCCGCTGTGGGAGGCCTGCCCGGCTCCCGTCCCTGCAGCGGGCACAAGGGCTCGTGCCCGTTGCCCCACACCCTGCCCACTCCTGCACCAGCCTATTAGGGCGATGATCGTTTCTGCAGTGAAAGTGGGAACAGGATGCTGCAGTCCTCTCTTTAACTCACATTCTCCGTGTCACTGAGTGGGAGCAGCTCTGCAGATGTCTGTCCGCCATGGGGTGGCCCCTTTTTGAATTGCTGTTCGTCTCTTTCGTTCCTGTTTCTCCACAGACGTTTCTCTCTTTTCTTGTTCACTGGCAGGGTTCCCCGTGTTCCATCGATTGGTCTCTCCGTGTTTTGGGCACCCAGCTTCCTTATCTCCCGTCTGCCTGTTACCTTTGTGTTGTCTTTTAAAATGTGACTCTTTGTTTTACATCCTGGGGACCTGAAGGGCTTGTTGTTTGGGGTTGTGTTGAAGGAAGCGCTTCCTGTTCCCAGGGCCCTGCGTTCCCCCAATCAGCATCTAGTTTTACTTTCACATTTAGGCGTTCCCTCCGGCCAGCACCCACTGAGTGTGTGGTGTGAGGGAAGGATCGGGCTTTGTTCTCTCCGTACAGTGAGCCCATTCTCCCAACACCTCCTCTTACGTCACTGGCCCTCTTTCCCATCTGTGGTTCTCATACTCTGTTATTTCTCTTCAGTTGGTCCACTTCTCCGTTCTTGCACCCAGAGCACACTTTTTCTGTGATTTTGTGCCAGGCATGGAGGCCTGCCTCTTCCTCTTCTTTCCCTGAGCAGCGTAGCTGTTCCTGGGCCTACGTTCTTCTGTGTATAGAAAAGTTGACCCCATCCCTCACAGAATAACTGGAATTTTGTTCAGGATCGAATTGGAGTTGTCCATTCGTGTGGAGAGAACCGACATCTTTATGATAAAGTTCTCCATGAGCGTGGAGTGGCTCTCCATTTAACCACAATTTTAAAAATGTTATCCATAGATAGCATGTTGATTCTTTGTTCATCGCTAACTAATCTAAATTTTTGTCGTTGTTATGACGACATCTTGTTTTCTGGTTTTCCTGATTGGTTGCTGGCGGAGTGGAGTTTATCTGTGTCTGGCTAACTTCCTGAACGCCCTTATTCTAATGTTTTTCTGTTGATACGGAAAGATTTCTATTGAGATCATAGCATTGGCAAGTGGCAGTTTAATACCTTCCCTCCCAAGCATTACACTGAAGTTCTGTTTTGGTTGGGTTTTATCTTACACGGTTGGCAGGGACTTTTGATACCACGTGACACAGCCCCCGCTACGTTCCTGATCTTTGCGGGGGAGAGTCCTACGTTTCTCTGAAGTGTGTTGCCTGCTGTCAGTCAGGACCATCAACCTTCACTATTTTAAGAAAGTTCCCGGGTGGGGCGGGCACCAGGGGGCAGTGGGAAAAACGGGGGACATCTACAATACTCTCAACAATGAAGATTTTAAAAAATAAGTTTCATGCAATAAAAAGAAATTTTAAAAGTCCCCTTCTAGACAGGATTTGCAAGAGAGTTCATCATAAGTAAATGGTGGGCTTTGTAACTATGCTTCTTTTTTTTTACATCTGAGATGACCGAGTCATTTTTCTCCTGGGATTCACGTAGCAAACACCGTCTCTGAGGTTGAGCCATCTTTGCTTTTCTGGCCCAAATGCTCCAGGATCACCGTTGACTTTTGTCCTTTTATGTCTGTGGCTAAGGTTTCATTCTGTATGTTTGCATCTGGCATCTGCATTCAAAAATCAAACGGGCCCTTTGTGCTGAATTGGACAGAATTTTGCATCCAGAATACGCTTGCCTCCTAACATGAGGCTTTGACCCTTTTTCTGTTTCTGGGAACCGTCTGCATTTTAAAACTGTGGTAGAAATTAACTGTACAAACAACGAGGTCTGGGGCTTTTGGGGAGCAAAGGAGCTTCATTTTAATCTCACTGTTGCTTATTCAGCTCTTTCAGATTTTGTTTGAAGATCTGTCTTTAATTCTTTGGGGCACACACTGCGGCGTGGAGTCCCTGGGCCACGTGCTAACTCTATGTTTAGCTTTCGGGGACCCTTCACATGCTCTCCTGTGGCCGCTGGTCTGCGCTCCCCCCGGCAGGCACAGGCCTCCCGTCTCCCCACATCCTCACCAACACAAGTTCTTTTCTCTTGTTTCATCCCAGCCGCCCCGGGCGTAGGAAGTGGCATCTCCTGTGGGTGTGGTTTGTGGTTCCTCAAGGACGAAGGACGGACGGGGAGCCTCGTGGCCTGTGTTTCTGGCCCTTTGTGACTCTTCCTGGGAGAAATGTCGGTTACATCTCCCCCCCCCCCAGGCTGTGACCCCAGCAACAGGGGGCAGCCTTTCCTCTGAGGGTCCTCAGTGCAGACGGCAGCCCAGCTGCACGGCCGACCCTCCAGAAAAAACCCTCTTTTTTGTTGTCGTTACTCCTCACCTCAGTATACTTTTTCCATCACGTTTTTACATTTTAAATTTATTTTTATTGATTTCACAAGGAAGGGAAAGGGAGAGGGAGAGGGAGGGAGAAACATCAATGGTGAGAGAGAATCACGGATCGGCTGCCTCCTGCACGCCCCCCACTGGGGATGGAGCCCACAACCCGGGCCTGTGCCCTGACCGGGAATCGCACCTGGACCTCCTGGGTCATAGGTCAACGCTCAGCCACTGGGCCACGCCGGCCGGACCTATTGATTTTTTTGGGGGGGGCGGGGGAGAGCACTACAGAAGTCATAGCATAGGAACAAATTACCTGCCATTTACGGGATAGGATGACTCGGCAATGCTATTCCCAAACGGGTTAGCGAGAGTTAAAATTCTCTGCCTTAGTTTCCATTCTCTTCACATTTTTCATATTTACTTTTTGGACAATTTCTTGGCAAGGGAGCCAAACAAAATCTCAGCCCTAAGCTGCACACCCTTGAAGAAATGACTGGTTTTTCCCAAAATAGTCCCGGCAAACGGTTCCACGTTGGGCTCCGTGGCCGGGGACGCAGCTGGGGCAGAGCGCCACACGCGTCCCTCTGTTTGCTGGGAGGTTCCTGCTCGTCCTCACGGCGGCTCTTGGCAACTCGGTCACGCACCCCTCTGCTGTGCCTGCCGCCAGGGCGCTAATTTAAACCATGTCCGCACGCTCGCAATATGACTGACGAGAGGCAAAGAGTTAGAAGAAGAACAAGAAACTGTTCTTCAGATTCAACGTGTACTGCTCATCTGAGCTGCCGGTTAACAATTCTCCCGCCTCTGTCTCTCCTCTCTCCTTCCTCCCCTCGCCCCCATCTCCTCCCTCTCCCTCCCTCCCTCTCCAGCCCTGTCTCACGCACACACAGTCCCCACTGGACCCCTTCCAAGCCTCTAGCATACACTTCACGGAACGGCCGGGTGGACCACACACACAACAGCAAATTGCCTAAATAAGTCAGATGCATAAGCAACAGCCACTCCAGGGCAGAGAATGTTTAACTTGAGGGAGAAAAACACAATAAACCCAAGCGCAGCCTTTCTTCTAAAGTGATTCCTCGTCGAGGCTTCTGCTCGGACGGGGGGGCGGGTGGAGGGTGTGCATGGCCGGGCCCACCCAGAGCGCCAGGCGGAGTCCGGGGCTCGGGGAGGTGCCCCTGGGGAGCAGGGTCTGTGCCCGGCTGTGGGCTTTGGGGTGAAGGACCAGCCCGGCTCCAGTTCCTGTCATTTCCTGGGGCGGCCTTTGCCGCCTTCGGGACCTCTGGGGGTTGAGGTCGCCTCCTTGTAGGTTTTCAAAGCTGGCCCGCCCCACCTGCCTGCCTGCCCACAGCAGACGCAGACACGGCCGAGATTCCTGAGAAAACATACGAACACGTCACCCCCTTTCCTCCCCCTGCAAAGCCCAGACCTCACAGCGCCCTGCGAGGCCCACGGCCAGTGCCGCCCAGTCTCCCTCTTCTACCCCCTCCACCCACTCGATGCTCTTCTGTCTCAGCCAGTCCTCCAGGCCTGTCCCTGCCGGGGGACCTCGTCCAGCTGGACCCTCTGAGGGGATCCCTCCAGCTGGGCCCTCTGCTGGGAGCGCTGCCCCGAGCTCAGCGCAGGGCTGGGTCCCACCAGTTTGGGTCTCAGCCGGACGTCGCCGCCTCTGAGGGTGCTGAGCTCTGGGTCGACCAGATGACCGTCCCCAACTCTCTATTCCCGTAACAGGGCCAGACATCCGCACTCTCGCCAGGAGTCGGCTCAGTGCCTCTCCCCAAGGCAGAGCAAGGACTTCCCGCCACGGATGTCAGCCACGTGCGTGGCTCTGGCCGGTGGAGTCGGGTGGGTGACGGGCCAGGTGTGAGCTGAGGCCTGAGGGCCAGGCCGGTTCCCACCTGCTCTGCTGTGACCCCGTCAGTCTGCTGGGAAGAAGACGCTCAGCGATCACGGGTCCAAGCGCACGAGGAACCGGTACATAAGGGAGACGCCACAGAGCCAACCCCTGCTGTGCAGGCACCTCGCACTTCACAGCTGCTCGTCCGCCCGGAAGGTCCCTCGGGAGCAGCCCCCGGCTCAGGGGGACACTTCGTCCTCATTAGTGTGTCCACTCCTCACGTGGTTGTCATTCATCTGCTTATTCCTCTTCCTTCTGCAACATCAAGCTTCCGGGCACTGCATCCCGAACCCTGATCCGTGCCGCACGCACGTTAGACCCTCGATAAATACTCGTTAAATGGAAAAACGAAACCCAGGGTTGGAAGGATTCGTATGTTTCCCGATCTGAAGACCTAAGCTCTCTATAGCAATTTTTAAAAATATGTTTTTATTAATTTTAGAGAAAGAAGAAAGGAGAGAGAGAAACATTGATGTGAGAGAGAGAGAGAAGGAAGGAAGGAAGGAAGGAAGGAAGGAAGGAAGGAAGGAAGGAAGGAAGGAAGGTAGATGTGAGAGAGACACATCGATTGGTTGCCTCCCCCATGTGCCCCGACTAGGGCCAGGGATCGAGCCTGCAACCAAGGTACGTGCCCTCAACCCCTCGACCGGAACAGAACCTGGGACCCTTCAGTCCAAGGGCTGATGCTCTACCCACTGAGCCAAACTGGCCAGGGCCAGGAATCCCATCTTTACCCTAAATAAGCAACAACTGGAAAGGGTTCGGCCATGGAACCCCGTGCCCTGCCTTCTGAGTGGCCGGTCTGCTTGCTGTGTGGTGAGCGAGGAGTGAGGGAAGGTGGTGTCTGGTGGCTTGGACCAGAGTGGTGCTGGCAGATACGGAGACAGCACACCATCTCTGTTTAGAAGCCAAACTGGGCCTGGTCAGCGCGGCTCAGGGGCTGAGCATCGACCCAGGAACCAGGAGGTCAGGGTTCGGTTCCCGGTCAGAGCACAGGCCCCGGTTGCGGGCTTGAACCCCGTAGTGGGGGTGGGGTGTGCAGGAGGCAGCCGATCCATGATTCTCTCTCATCGTTGATGTTTCTCTCTCTCTCTCCCTGCCCCCTTCCTATTTCTCTAAAAATCAATGAAAAACTTAAAAATTAAAAGAAGCCAAACTGGTGCTGAACTAGATCCGGGTGGAGACGACCAGCGAGCTCCCTGCCCGGCTCGTGTGCTGAAGTAGAAGCGCTGCTCCCTGAGGTGGGAGCGCCAGGCGGACAGGGGCGGGGCGTGGAAATCCGTCGGACAAGCCGCGTCTGAGCTTCCTGCGAGGGATCCGGGAGACGCCACGGGACACCAGATCCACGGCTGAAAGGCCGTCTGGCGGAAGGAAGGGGTGACTCAGCGGCCCAGGTGGTGAGCCTGGCTCAGGGGTGAAGGAGGTGTGACCTTGAGCAAGCCATGTGACCTTGAGCAGCTATGTGACCTTGGTCAGACTATGTGACCTTGAGCAGTCATGTGACCTGAGCAAAGTCATGTGACCTTGAATAAGCCATGTGACCTTGATCATCCTGTGTGACCTTGGTCAGACTATGCGACCTCGAGTGTGCCATGTGACCTTGAGCACATCATGTGACCTTGAGCAAACCATGTGACTTTGAGCAGAGCCATGTGACCTTGAGCCAGCTCTGAACTTCTCTGAGCCTGAGAGCCCTGAGAGTGAGCTGACAGCTTCCGAGGTCAGGCTCTCCCTCCCAGGCTCCATTGTCTGTTCTGCGCCTCTTGCACTGCCCACAACCTGAACTTACGTTACTGCTTGTTACCAACTGGATGTCATCTTCCGTATTTCCATGTTGGTGAAGTCATGCGTGCAGAGAAGTGCTGCCCTACTCTTAAAGCTACAGCGTGTCAGCCAACTGCACACCGACACGCAGCCCAGGGGTGGGGAGACCGCAGGGAGGGGTGGGGACTGTGGCTCTGGGAGGCCCACAGCTGCTAGATCTTTGGATATTTCAAGAGAAACTACAAAGCCAAGTTTTTGTCTTAAAGATCTTTTTTTCTGTTGACTCAGAAAATATTTAAACAGCATCTAAACCAAGCAGAGTGCACACAGGGGAGTTCAGGCCGGCCGCATGGGCCACACGGAGAAAGAATTCTAAACGCACTCGTGTTCCGTTCGACGGGAGTCCTAGGACCTGAACCCCCCATTCATCCTGAGGTGCCACCGGCGGGAACACCAGTGCCCTCGGCCCGCTCACAGGGCGCAGTTCGGGGATCCCTCCCCTCGCACCCCCCGCAGCACCCGCCCAGGAACAGGCTGCTCCGAGGGAAAGTGCAGGAACTCGTCCACCATCTGAGTGTCCGGCTGCAGGCGGGCACCTCAGAGGAAACCCGCTCCCAGAGTCGGCGCTGCAGGCGTCCGCCGAGCCCACGTGGAACCGCCTGAGGAGTGACCAGGCCTCGCTGCCCTCAGCACGGTGGTCGTTCCTCACTGTCCCCGATGGCGGCCGTGAGCTCTGCGAGCAGACGGTTTCTGTGCGGCTCCCACGCAAACGCGTGTCGTTTCTCAGCGGGAGTTTTGTTTAGATTTAGATCCCGGAGACCAGCCCACGAAAGCCCTCCCAGAGGGGGCGGCAGGGGGGGCCCATCAAGGCCGCGGCCGGGCCTGGAGAGCAGCAGAGGCCGTAATGTGTTTTGTTTGGACCCGTCCGTCCTCCCTGATAAGGAGGCCCCCAAGGTTTGGCCCTCACTGCTCCCCTTGGGCCCTCCCCTCGGCGATGCTGAGACAATGCCCCTTTCAGGTCGCACAGCCTGAGTGAGCCACACGCGGCCGCTGGGCCAGGACGGGGCACCGAGCCACCGGGACACGGCGGGGCTTTGTCAGCCACTGCCCACTGCCCGCTGCCCACTGCCCACTGCCCACCGCCCACTGCCCACTGCACGCCGCCCTCTGCCTGCTGCCTGCTGCCTGCGGGAGGCCCGGTGGCCAGTTCACTGAGCTCATGTGCCCGCTGTTCTCTGCTCCCAAAGGAGGGGGTGCTGCCTGTGGCTGCAGTACCTCTGCGCCCCTCCCTCACCGCCCCCCCCACCAGGAACTCTACAACTCGCAGTTTTGTTTTGTTTCTGTTAAGTCTCACCTGAGGATATTTTTCTTTTCTTTTTAACTATTTTTATGGATTTCAGGGAAGAAGGGAGAGGGAGAGCGAGATAGAAACATCAATGATGAGAGAGAATCACGGATCGGCTGCCTCCTGCACGCCCCCCACTGGGGATCAAGCCCACATCCGGGGCCTGTGCCCTGACCGGGAATTGAACCGTGACCTCCTGGTTCCTAGGCCGACACTCAGCCCCTGAGCCCCAGGCCGGGCAGGACCCAGCGTGTCAATCGGGCCTCAGCTCCAAGCACAGGAGGCGCTGGGAGCCCGCTCTGCCCCCGGCTCCCACGTGGCCACACAGGCACCTGCAGGCCCAGGGCAGGCGCTGCTTCCTGTCAGTCCTCACCCGAGGGTACTTTTCCGTTGATTTTAGAGAGAGCGGAAGGGAGGGAGGGGAAGAGAGAGAGAGAGAAACATCGATGTGACAGACACTTCGATGGGTTGCCTCCCACATGTGCCCCGACCAGAACCTGGATCAAACCTGCAACCCAGGTACGTGCCTTTGACGGGAATCAAACCCGCGACCCTCTGGTGTGCAGGCCGACGCTCTAACCACTGAGCACACGGGCCAGGGCCCGAGCAGACACTCTCCCCAGAACCCTGCACCCTCCGAGTTTGGGGGTGTGGCTGGTTTTAGTGACTATGTCTTGTCCGTGACCGAGGTCGTAGTCAACCCAAGACCCCACTGGGTTTGTTTTCCAAGCTTCCTCCAAACACCACCCCTCCCCGGGAAATGCAGCTGGGATTACCAATCTGACGTTAGCAAGAGAGAGAAGGGTCCCAACAGGAGGGAGCCAGGAGCCGCAGGTTGTTAGGAGAGTCAGCAATGGAGGGGGCGGGGTGTGCCCTTGGCTCATTTTTCTCCGTGACTTTCCCCCCACATCCCCCCTGCTTCGGGCCGTCAGCAAACGAACGCTCCTCCGGGGCCTCAGCGCACGCGGACTCGCCGCTGGGAAGCAGGAAATGGGTCGATGGGGAGCAGACCTCCTGCTCCAGTCGCTGCCACTGGCGCGTCCCCACCGAGCTCCCGGAAATAGACGTCTATGTCCCCCAGGAAAGACCGGCACCCACAGTCCTAGGCAAATTCTGAGCAGATCTAAATCAGAATATCCTTTTGAGCCTGGCTGGTGTGGCTTAGGGGCGGAGTGCCGACCTAGGACCCAGGAGGTCACGGTTCGATTCCCGGTCAGGGCACAGGCCCGGGTTGGGGGCTCCATCCCCAGTGTGGGGCGTGCAGGAGGCAGCCAATCCGTGATTCTCTCTCATCATTGATGTTTCTCTCTCTCTTCCTCTCCCTTCCTCTCTGAAATCAATAAAAAATAAATATATTACACATTAACCTGCTCCATCCGGTCAAATATGTAATTAACTCACCCTAACGCCTTGGCAGGGCCAGACCCCATGATTTCTCAGCCTGACAGGGACCTCGGGCCGGCAGTCCCACCCCGTGTCCACACAGAGCCCTCCCCCTCCCTCCCATGAAGTCTCCCCTCTGGAAACCAGACTTCAGGCTGAAATGCAAAAGGCCCGCAAAGCGCTGTGGTGTGGGGATCCCACAATTCCCTCCCGTGGGCCAGACTGGGGCGCACAGAGGACAGCAGAGGCAGCCCGCGTTCTGAGCTACAAAGCCCTGTCCCCTCTGTCCCAGCGCTGCCCCTCCCTGCACCCCTGAAGCGGCCAGTCCCCCACCCCCTCTCGGCCTCAGTCCCTGAAAGGCTCGGGCTCGCCCACGTCAGGTGCGGAGGGGTGTTTGGGTCCGTCAGGCCGGGGGAGGGGTGTTTGGGTCCCTGGGACAGAGGTCCTCCAGCAGCCAGACCCTCTCCCCAGGAACGGGCCTCCGACAGGAGAGGGCCCACCTGGTCCCGAGCCTCGTCCGTCTGGGCAGACTTTTAACTCAGGCCCTCGGTCTGCATCCCTTCGGACGGTTCAGTCAAATGGGCTCGGGGTCCGTGGTGTCTTTATTACCGCCTCACGCTCTCCAGGCAGCAGCGGGAGGCAGGGGTGGTTGGGGGGGGGCGGGCGCGCGGTCCCCCCACGTTGCTTTAGCTTCCCCTCTGGCCCAAGCTGCAAAGCCTGACCCTTCGGAGGGTCATGAGGGAGCACGGGGGTGGGGGTGGGGGTGGGAGGTGGGGACGGGGATGGAGACAAACCTGCCCACAGGCGGCCGGCAGCCTTCTCGGGGAGGTCACAGGAGGAGCCAGGCTCCCGGGAGGGGGGGGGCTGGGGGGGGTTGTGGGGTTCCCGGGGGAGTGAGGCCTGTGAGACCCATGTGGCTGGGTGTGGAGTCGTTACACATTTTAAAGTTGGAAGAGAGCCTGAGGCTTCCAAGCTCCACCGGAGCCAGGAGCCAGCGCCCTGACTCCCGGGGTCTCTCTCCTGGAAAGAGGCCGTTTTAATCCTCAGGAGGACAGGTGTTCATTGATCTGAGAGAGAGGACGGAGAGAGGAGAGAGAGAAACATCGACTGGTTGCCTCCCATACATGCCCGACCGGGGATGGGACCCACAACCTGGGCACGTGCCCTGACCAGGAACCGAACCTGCGACCCTTGGTGCACAGGACGACACCCAACCCAAGAGCCACACCAGCCGGGCGATGAAGAAGACTTTAGTAGAGAAAAATATAAAAAATATAGAGAGATGATAGATAGATAGATAGATAGATAAATAGATAGATAGATAGATAGATGATAGATAGATGATAGTTAATAGATAGATGAGATAAATAGATGATAGATAATAGATAAATAGATGATAGGTAGATAGATAAGATAGATAGATGATAGATAGATGGTAGATAGATAGATGATAGATAGATAATCAATAGATATCACTTGTCAGGTTACAAAATCCTTGCTGATTCTAAAAGTTCGTTTGCTTTGTCCAAATCCCCAGAAACTGAGGGCAGAGGGAGTGCTCACCGCAGGCGGACCCACGCGGTCACTCCCCTGGCATGACGACCTTCAACCCCGGACCCTTTGCTGGGGACAGACCCCAGCACAGCCACACGGGGTGACTCAGAGGGTTTCCCGGGACGCGAGTGGGCGTGAGCCTGTGCAGGAGGGACACCCCCCGGGGCCTCTCCCCTGGACCTGCCACCCGCAGCACCCGAATGGCCCAGGAGGCCCACGCGTGACACAGAAGCCGCGGGCGACGGGGCAAACAGCAGAGGACGAACGCGCAGGCGCCTCGCGTCCGTGCCATGGCGGCTGCACTGAGCACGGAGCCGGGGAACTGGCTCCAGAAACACCATCAGGAGGAGAGCGCGGGTCAGAGTGACCCCATGGGGGTGGGTCCGGCACCAGCGGCACCGCCGTGAAGCGCCCGCCGTGGGGGCCTGTCGGGGGGCCACCTGGACAGCGGGCTGGGCCGGAGCCGGCCACCAGGTGGGACTGTTTCTTTCTTTCTCTTAAATATATTTGATTGATGTCAGAGAGGAAGGGAGGGGGAGACAGAGAGAGAAACATCGATGAGAGAGAATCACAGATCGGCTGCCCCCTGCACGCCCCCCACCGGGGATGAGCCCACAACGGGGGCCTTTGCCCCAACCGGGAATCGAACCCTGACCTCCTGGGTCATAGGTCGACACTCAGCCACAGAGCCACGTGGCCGGGCTGTGTTCTTGGTTGTGGTTTTCCATCTGCTGTTGTCACACTTTACAAGAACCCTCTGCATTGATTCATCTCCTTTAAATGCGGGGGAGTCGTCCAGCTAATGTGGCTGCTCCGAGCTCTCCAGTTTCTTAATATTAGTTCCACATTTTTAACTCGGGACAGCCTGGCCCACCAGGCATTCGAATTACGGACGATGCGCATGTGGAACAAACATTTATTTTATCTCTAATTATCCGGAGAGTTGGTGTTCTCCGGGGAAGAGGCTGGGGGGGAGGGGGGGAAGAGGCAGGGGGGAGGGGGCAGCTGCTGCCGCCCAGGGCCCTCACCCGAGACAGGGGCTGCCCTGCCCTGAGCTGGGCCGGGGCTCTGGGCCATGTGAGACGCATTAACCGTTCGGGGCACCGTAACCCGACACGGCTAGTTTCTTCTCACACGAGAGGGATTGTCACGTTGAGGGAGGGCGAGGCGCTGACCCGTGTGATTCGGAGCCGGGGAGGGGGAGGGGCTGTGGGACGTGCGTTTTGCCCTCCATCCCCCCAGAGGCTGCAGGACGGACGGACGGAGCCCCGGGCGGGAACGAAGATGGCCGTGGGCCTTCTCTGTGGGAGGAATCGTCCTCTCAGGAGGTGGGCGGCGGACGGCGGGTGGCGGAGGGCAGGCCCCAACACGGGGGGCGCCGGCTCAGCAGCCGGGTTCCAGGCCGATCCTCTTCTGGGAGACAGATGGGTCTTCCTCTCCCTGTGGACGTCGCTGGGCCCCGCGGGAGGCGGCGCCGTGGAGGGGGAAGGTCAGGCGTGTGGGAGCCGCGGCTCGGTCCGGGGGGCAGGGAGGTGATGACCGTCCGTCCTGCGGACTCCCCTGTTCAAAGCTGGTGCTGCCCTCGGGGTCGCCAGGAAGAAGCTCCAGAACGTCCTCGTCCCGTCCGTCTCCGCTGTCCTCCGCGCGACCTTGGCCCCTTCCCCAGGTCTCGGTGCAGCTGCCACCCTCGGAGGGTCAGCCACGCCCAGGTCACAGCCCTTCTCCCGACAGGAGGAGCCGAACGCCCTCTGCCCTCTGCCCTCTGCCCTGTGCACTCCTGCGGCAACTTCTCCCGGCCACGGCGCGTCCCGTGTCTCCCAGACGCCACGTCTGTCAGTGGCCTGGAGCGCGTGCCCTTCCAGTGTCACAGAGGAAACATCCCAGGAGGCAACGCGCAGCTCGGAGCAGACGGGCCTTGGATGCGTGTGTCTCCCTTCTCTCTCCGTCGCTGTCATCCAACGTGCTTCTCCCTCTTCCCAATCTCAGTTATTTTCTTGGGAGCGAAGAGCATGTCCTTTACTCCTTTTCATGTCCAGCAGGAAGCCCAGGACACAGCAGGACACGATGTCCGAGGAAGGAATTAAAGAATGATAATGAGCTAATGAATTTATTTGGTGAATATTTACTGAGAACCTGCTCTGTACCTAGGAATCGGGGAGACGCACTGAATAAGACGGCGACGGCGGCGCCCCCAGAGAAGCTGAAGCCTGAGGTGGGGGTGGGGGGGAGCAGGCAGGCCAGCGCACAGGCACCGCCCTGGGTGGCACTGCTTCCTACAGCGGTCAGAGGTGGGCGGGTGGACAGAAGGACGGGTGAAGGAAAGGAGAGCAAATGAGAATTTCTGAAGAAAGTTCTAAAAGGACCCACACGTCACCCCACTCGGGCCCAAGCCAATAAACCATCAACCTGGATGTCACCGGCTCGCGTCGGCGATGGCTGACACTGTTACACCGATCGCTGCTTCTCAAGACTCGCAGTTCATACCAAAGCCCTTCAGACGGACTGGGCCCGGTCTCTCTCTATATGTTCTTATCGATTTCAGAGGAGAAGGGGAGAGAGAGAAACATCACTGAGGAGAGAGAATCACGGATCGGCTGCCGCCTGCACGCCCCCCACTGGGGATCGAGCCCACAACCTGGGCCGGTGCCCTGACCAGGAACTGAACCCTGACTTCCTGGTTCACAGGTCGATGCTCAGCCCCTGAGCCGCGCCGGCCGGGCAGGGCCTGGTCTTGATGCCGCCTGCTTTGCTGCTCTTCCTGCTGCCACGCTGGAGCCAGCCGCCACCCGCCCGATGCTATGGCCTTCGGCCAGCCTTCCGAGTGCCCTCCTACTCCCCGGGCCCTCTCTAAGGCCCCACGGCCGTTCCCCCACACCGGCCAGTCTGAGCAACGTGGGTAACCCTCCCCCCGCCCCCCCAAAATGCTTTGGAGATGACACTTCCTGGGTGTCAACCGGCTCCCCCACTTGGCGCTGAATCATCAGATGGCAGAGGGGAAGCCACTGCCAGGGGATAGTTTACGTCTTGCCACTCCCCACGGATCGCAGCCCAAATGACAGGAGAAGAGCTTTGTTTTATTTTTAAATAAAAGAAGTGCCTTTTAAGTCCAGGGTTTCCAAGTGCTCTCTGCACGTGGCCCATTTCAGCCTCCTTGTAAGGGCTTCGTCGGGGAGGACACGTGAGGACCCAGGAGAGGCTGGTGTCCTTGGCAGACCCACGGCAGGACGACCCGCACGCCCCTCCCACCGGCCCGCCCGAGGCCAAGGAGCCCACCTGCCTCCTTTCTGCCCGTGACCCGGCGTGGTCCATGCTCGGGGCCTGGCTCGTACCCCACTCCCTCTCCCAGGAACCCAGGGCAGCTAATGCGAGCAGCCGCACGCCACACAGACCACACGTCTCTGCCACTCATCCGAGGCCACACACTTCGCTGTTTGCCCCCCAAAATGCCCTCATTCATCTTTGCCCAGTGAAAGGCCGCCTCCCCGTCTTTCTCCTTTTTTTTCATATATTTTTATTGATTTCAGAGAGAAAAGGAGAGGAAGAGAGAGAAACATCCATGATGACAGAGTCATTGATCAGCTGCCTCCTGCACGCCCCACACCGTGGATCCAGCCCACAACCCGGGCCTGTGCCCCGACCGGGAACTGAACTGTGACCTCCTGGTTCCTAGGTCAGTGCTCAACCCTGAGCCATGCCAGCCGGGCCACCCCCTCCCAGTGGCTAACTCCATGGCCATCCTCTCTATGGAATCGTCTCGAACCCCCCCAGGCAGGAGCACATTGCCCTTGTGTCGGATTTGTTGCGCTGACGATGCGGCGGATTCCTATCTGCTCTGCAGCGACATCACTCATCCTGTGCCTGCGACTGTCAGTCAGAACCTGTGCCACGCAGCCTTGGTATCGAGGGAGCTGCGCTTATGCAGGAGGCAGCCAGTCCGCGCTCACTGATGAGTGAATGAATGAGTGAGTGAATAAGTGAATGAGTGAGTGAGTGAATGAGTGAATGAATGAGTGAGTGAGTGAGTGAATGAGTGAATGAATGAGTGAGTGAGTGAATGAATGAGTGAGTGAGTGAGTGAATAAGTGAATGAGTGAGTGAGTGAATAAGTGAATGAGTGAGTGAGTGAATGAGTGAATGAATGAGTGAGTGAGTGAGTGAGTGAATAAGTGAATGAGTGAGTGTGTGAATAAGTGAATGAGTGAGTGAGTGAATAAGTGAATGAGTGAGTGAATGAATGAATGAGTGAGTGAATGAGTAAATGAGTGAGTGCATGAGTGAATGAATGAGTGAGTGAATGAGTGAGTGAGTGAATGAATGAGTGAGTGAATGAGTGAGTGAGTGAATGAGTGAATGAATGAGTGAGTGAATAAGTGAATGAGTGAGTGAGTGAATAAGTGAATGAGTGAGTGAGTGAATAAGTGAATGAGTGAGTGAATAAGTGAATGAGTGAGTGAGTGAATGAGTGAGTGAATGAGTGAATGAGTGAGTGCATGAGTGAATGAATGAGTGAGTGAGTGAATGAGTGAATGAATGAATGAGTGAGTGAGTGAATGAATGAGTGAGTGAGTGAGTGAATGAATGAGTGAGTGAGTGAGTCGGTTTTGGGGAGGGCTCATCTTTGACATGGGTTTCCTCTATGCATAAATCTATGCAGACGAGGAAGTTAATTTTTTTCCGTATTTGGAGTTTAATTGTACGTCTCCGGAGCGAGGGTTTCTATTAAAGCACCTTTCAGAAGTCCCCCAGGCTCAGTTAATAAGACTAATGGAGCTCTTGCCTCCACCATCGCTCTCCTGTAATGGAATGTTCTGGAAGTGCCTTTCTTCCTCCGTCACTTTTCTTCACACAAAATGGCTGTTTTTACTTTAAAAGTTCTACACATATATATATATATATATTTTAATTGATTTTAGAGAAAGAGAGAGAGAGATAGAAACATCAATGATGACAGAGAATCATGGACCAGCTGCCTCCTGCAGGCCCCCCACTGGGCATCGAGCCCACAACCCGGGCCTGTGCCCTGACCAGGATTCGAACCTCGACCTCCTGGTTCCTAGGTCGATGCTCAGCCCCTGAGCCATGCCGGCCGGGGAACTGCTTTTATTTTCTATCAGTAACTTTAAACACCCGGAACCACTGGCTCTGAGACAAAACCAGACTGTCCTAGAGATCTCCCGTCTCTCCGCGCTCTCACGCGGTCGCCTGTAATTAGGAGGTTTCCAGTGAGCTGGCTACTTGGCAGCTGGTAGCGAGAGATGCGAGTATATTTTGCTTCTGAAATTGAGGCCAGGTGAGCTAATTATTCATTTACATTCGGGACTCAAGTCCCAGCGGCTCCCCCGGGCCAGCTTTACAGGCAGTGACTCATTCCTCACAGAAGGAGTAATTAAGGACCAGGGGGCGGGTTCAGAAAGATGAACCCCCACACACTGGTCCACAGCGCGGGCTGCGGGGCGGCGTTGCATGACACTGCTCCTGCCACTGTATTGAAACAGGGGCACTCCGGCTGCCCCTAAACTGTTTCTGGGGACACAAAGTCTTCTCCTACTAAAAAGTCTCATTGAAAAAAGAAATTAGCCCGGCTGGTGTGGCTCAGTGGTTGAGCGTTGAACCAGGAGGTCACAGTTCAATTCCCGGTCAGGGCACAGGCCCAGGTTGCAGGCTCCATCCCATGTGGGGCATGCAGGAGGCAGCCGATCCATGATCCTCTCTCATCATTGATGTTTCTCTCACCCTCTCCCTCCTCTCTGAAACCAATCTATAAATATAAAAACCTAAGCAGCCGTCCGACCGTTCAACCGTCCGACCATTCGACCGTCCGACCGGTAGCTATGACGTGCACTGACCACCAGGAGGCAGACACTCAATGCAGGAGCTGCCGAGCCGCGGTGACTGGGCAGCTGGGGTTCTCAGTGACACACCCGGAACCAGAGAGGAGGGAGCCTGGTTCTGGGGTATGTCACCCGAGAGCCGCCCTCTCTCAATCCGGGACCCCCGGGGGGATGTCAGAGAGCCTGTCTCGGCCCGATCCCCACAGGCCAGGCCGAGGGGCCCCACGGGTGCAGAAATCCATGCACTGGGCCTCTAGTAAGAATATATTTTAAGAGAATTTTAAGAAAAAGAAGACACACTTGGCCCACCGTCCCTGGGGTCGGGAACGCCCGCGTGCTGACTGGGAAACGCTGAGGCCTGCAGAGGGCTCGGTTATAATTAACACGCGTTCTAAGTTTCCAAGAGAAACTGTGAGCGCACAGCTGGGGTGTCACACACACGTGGACGTTGGCGCAGAAGTGCCTTCCCTGGTGTCTGTTTACTTCCTGGACTTTATGGCGCGTTGGAAACTCGGTGTGGAGCTGGCCGCTCCCCTGGCACCGGGAGGCACCGCGTGAGGCTGCCCGTGGGGAGGGAGGCCGTTAATGCCCCGATTGTAACTACGAACCCAAGATGGCAGGCTGAGCTGTTATTTTTTATTATTATTATTTCAGAGAAGGGAGAGGGAGAGAGAGACACATCCACGATGAGAGAGAACCACGGACCGGCTGCCCCCTGCACGCCCCACACTGGGGATCGAGCCGGCAACCCGGGCCTGTGCCCCGACGGGGAATCCAACTGTGACCTCCTGGTTCCTAGGTCAACACTCAACCCCTGAGCCTCCCTGCCAGGCTGGGCCGGGCCAGGCTGAGCTCTGAGAAAGCCGGAGGCTGGTTTTAAAGGTTGTGTTTTTCACGGACGACTGTGTTTCTAGCCCACTGTGACCACTGGCTCCCTGGTCAATAATTCCGTCACATCTGCTGCTGGCAGGTCAATATTCCCCCGATATTGCCCTCGGCGTCAGCAGATCGAACCCGAGGCTTTGCTCTCCGTTCGGTGATTGTCGCCAGTCGCCACAATGGATGCCCATCAACACGTCGGACCCTGTGCATGGGGAGAGCGTCCAATGGGCTCAGACTCGCAGGCCCTGCCTGAATAATGCCAGATTCCTGACAAAAACATCACCCCCCACCCCAGCGGCCTCCTCCTCTCTGATGGCACCTCGCCCCTCGAGAAAAAAGAGGACAGAAGAGATCGCTCCGCCGCCAGAGTCTCTTCAAAGCCGTTCGAAGGCCCCAAGGGGGTGGCACTGAGAGGCAGGCCCTCGGGGTTCGGGCACAGGCGTGCACCTCACAAACACGGGTCTCTGTGTCTCGGGCTTCTCCCGGGGAAACCGCAATTGCAGGGAAATGGCCCGCGTTCGCCGAGTTCAATGTGGTAGCAATTACGGCTGGCAGAGGAGGAGGGTCTCGAGGCCCGAGGCCTGGGCGTCGGGATTAAATAAGTGTGTCTGTTGGAGTTACCCTGAGGGCTTGGACTGCTCCGTCGGGGCCGCCTGCCTGGTGCTGCCGCCACTGCGGGACCAGCGTTCCCTGTTGACAAGCCCGTTCCCCGGCCACAGGCGCACGGGCACATTCAGAATAAAGATCTGTTTACAGCCCGGCCGGCGTGGCTCAGTGGTGAGTGTCAACCTGTGAACCAGGAGGTCAGGGTTCGATTCCCGGTCAGGGCACACGCCCGGGTTGCGGGCCTGGTCCCCAGTGTGGGGCGTGCAGGAGGCGGCCGGTCCATGATCCTCTCTCATCATGGATGTTTCTATCTCTCTCTCCCTCCCCCTTCCTCTCTGAGATCAATACAAATGGATTTAATACTTTCAACAATAAAGAGTTAAAATCAGTTTACAGAGAGCATTTCCACATACCTGCGCGCTCACACACACACACACACACATTGCGAAAGCCACTCCGAAGTCATCTCGAACGGGAAGATTATGAAATGCTCTCAGGTCTCAGGAAATAACTGGGAAATTGCTTTCCTGTATCACGTTTACGAAGATGGTGCCATCGCAACACGGGGGAGGGACAGGTGCGGCGGTAACCTGAGCGAGGAGGAGCGGCCCAGACTGCCCGAGGCTGCCGCTCCCTTTGGAGCTCATCGGGCCAGAGATGGGACAAGACGCCTGGAGCAGGACGAGGCCGGACGGCCGTCTTCTTTTCTTTTTTAAAAAATTGATCTCAGAGAGGAAGGGAGCGGGAGCGAGAGACAGAAACATCAACGATGAGAGAGAATCATGGATCGGCTGCCTCCTGCACGCCCCACACTGGGGATGAGCCTGCCACCTGGGCCTGCGCCCTGACGGGGAATCGAACCCGGGACCCATTAGTCCCCAGGCCGACGCTCTACCCACTGAGCCACACCGGCGAGGGCCAGAGGGCCATTTTCAGGAACAATACGTCTATGTTTAAGGTCCATTCTAGTGGGAACAGCAGGGATTCCCTCTCTCTAGAGCCCCCACCTGCCCATAATCTAGACCAGGAGCCTCCCACGCCCACAACATATGAACAGAAGCATAGATCCCACCCGTCTCCGGCCGCTCCCACATGGCGGCGCCTGACCTGGGAGGGAGAGGCTGCGTGTGATGGACCCGGCGGGGGAGCCACGCCGGGAAGGGGCCTGTTCCCAGCCTGAGACACGGCGGGGAAATCGGCCCTTTTCTTCTCACTGGAACCAGCCGCGATACTGAGTTCGGAAATCCACCAATCCCACACATTCACCGTGTGTCCCACGGCCTCAGCCCGCCGGTCTGATGTCACAAGTAACCTGTGAGCAGAACGTCCCCAGGGAAACAGATGCGGTGGCTACGAAGGAGAGCGGTGCGTACAGAGCAGAAAAACGCCTGAGAGGAAGATAATGTCCCAAAAGAGGAAGGTACTTTTTTAGGCAGATGGAGAGGCAGGTGGGCCGGTGGGTAGATGGTGGCTGGGTGGCTGGGTGAACGATAGAAAGAAAATTACATACATGACCTACTATCACCTGTTAGATAGAGAGAGAGATAGAGAGATAGCTGCCCAGCCGGCGTGGCTCAGGGGTTGAGCGTTGACCTATGAACCAGGAGGTCAGGGTTCGATTCCTGGTCAGGGCACGGGCCCTGGTTGTGGGCTCGATGCCCAGTGGGGGGCGTGCAGGAGGCAGCCGATCTATGATTCTCTCTCATCAGTGATGTTTCTCTCTCTTTATTCCTCTCTGAAATCAATAAAAATATATATATTTTTTAAAAACGGAGATTTCGGCCTAAAGACAAAACATCAGCTTCCTCTTTTCCCCAAATTCCCTGCTATCCAGCCCTGCAACCCTCACCCCTGAGTCTCCCTGAAGCACAGCCTGGAGCGTCCTGGGGTCCCCCCACCCCCACCCCGATGGCACCACGCTGTCCACATTAACACCACGCTCTGTGTGCAGCTCGGTGCTGTAGCAACACCAAAACACTCGAATTCGTGCATTAAGTCATTTGAAGACATTTCTTTCCACGGGAGCCTTGAAAAACAGTCGCTGAAAAGCTCTTTTCTCCCTTAAAAGGATCGTCTCCCCCGCCCACCCCAGGCAGGCGGCTGACTGTCACAATGTCAGCGACCCCTCATAGGAGCGTGGCTGAGGCAAGGACTGATTCTCTCCTAAGTCTCGATTTCACTACGTGCGTAAAACCTGCTATAATTTGTAATAAAATCTCGGGCCACTGTGACCGCAACTGAGTCGTGTCCTATTTCTAAAGGGAGCCCCATGTGAGTGTCGGTTCCGGGGAATCATAACAGTGTGACCTCCCGGCTCAGAGGCTGAGCACCGACCTAGGACCCAGGCGGTCAGGGTTCCATTCCCGGTCAGGGCCCAGGCCCGGGTTATGGGCTGGATCCCCAGTGGGGGGCGTGTGGGAGGCGTGCGGGAGGCAGCCGATCCATGATTCTCTCATCACTGATGCTTCTATCTCTCTCCCTCTCCCTTCCTCTCTGAAAGGCTGACTCCTTTTAAAATTTATCAGAAAAGCTTTTCAACGTCCTTTCCGCCAGGAGTAGAACCTAATTCAGATGCCACTTGGTCGCCGTTCCAGCACATAATTGAGTGACTGTCCATCAGCGAGAGCACGTCTTCCGATCCCAGAAAGCACCTCACACTGTGCCGCCAGCCAAACCCAGGCCCGACCACGTGACAAAGCAGGAGCACTTAGATCCCCACCCAGGCCCCTTGCAAATAAGTGGCTCAGGACCGCTGAACGGAGGCGTTTTACGTATCAGGGGACGCCGTTGCGCCAGGACTGGTGCTAGAACGTTCCAGGTAGGAGTCAAAGAGCAAGGCTGTCCTTGTCTCCGTGGAAAGGAAATGGAGTTCGTTCCTCCCAGCAGATTCATGACAAAAACTGGCAGCTCCCTGTCCACGGTCCCCTCAGCTCGAAGGGCAGGGCCTGTCCCCCTCATGCGGGACCCTCCCCGGTCACTGAGTGCTGAGGGGAGAGCACGGCACCCGAACAGAAGTGGATCCGCAGACACAGACGCACCGACCAGACGGCCAAGCCTCAGAGGGAGGCGGGGGTTTGGGGGGACCAACCAGGGAACTTGTATTCATTCAGGCATCACCCACGGACCAGACGACAGGGTGGTGAAGGCCTGGGGCGGGGGCAGAGGGGGTGGGGAGAGGTCAATGGGGGGAGGGGACATATGTGATACTGCCCACAATAAAGATTCTAAAATATAAAAGATAAAGGTAAAATAGGAGGCCGGCGCTCCCTAAGGCCAGCGCTGCAACCGCGTTCCCCTTCGGTCCGCGTGACAACACGCACTGCAAGTCCTCGGGGGCCCGGGAAACGGGATTGTACCTGCTGCTGAGAGAGACAGAGAGAGAGAGAGAGAGAGAGAGAGAGAGAGAGAGAGAGAGAGAGAGAGAAGGGGGGGAGAACAGCTCAAGTGGAAGTGCCGGCTCCACACGTGTGCGCCGGGGAGGGTTGCATGTTGCATAACCCCCAGCACAAGAGCACCGGCCGGGACTCCTGGCCCGAGACGTGAAAGGAACCCAAACAAGAAATGCCGAGGTTCAGAACGGGGCCCCCACTCGCCTCCGGTCACCCTTGAGCCGCTGCTTCCCGTTCCGGCCCAGCCCTGCAGAGCACACCGGGCGCCTTTCCCACAGCCCTGCCCGCCCGCCCGCCGCCGGGAGCAGGAAGCCAGAGAGCCCCTTGTGCAACCCCAGCTCCGTGTGCAAACCCAGAGATTTAGATAAAGGTCATGTGACGCCTCGGAGCCTGGTGTGACCTGCGGGAGACCTTTCGGACACCCCCAGCCCTGTGCCCGGCCTCTGCCCCCTCCCCGAGCAGCGAGGACCTGGACGGGTCTGAGCTGACACCACCCCTTGGACTCCCTCGGGCCCAGATCACAGGAGTTCTCCATTCACAGGACGTCTGCTCCTACACGGCTCCCGTTTAGGGGGTGGAGGGGTGTGGGGGTGACAAACAGCACCAGGCTGATAGAGACTCAGTGTTAGAACACCGAGCTCAGGCCCTCACAGCGGGGTTGTCCCCACACGGGTCGGATTTTACCCGCCCACCGCCCGGGAGGCTGGGAGGGTCATCGTCACCCTTTTACAAAGGAGCAAAGTGAGGCTTAAAGCCGTTAAAAATAATTCACCGAAGCCCGGCCGGGGGGCTCAGGGGTTGAGCCACGACCCATGAACCAGGAGGTCAGGGTTCGACTCCCGGTCAGGGCACAGGCCCAGGTTGTGGGCTCTATCCCCAGTCGGGGGCGTGTAGGAGGCAGCCGATCGATGACTCTCTCTCCTCTCCCTCTCCTTTCCTCTCTCGGAAATCAATAAAAAATATACATTTTTTTAAAAAAGAAAGCCCAGGCGATAGATGTAAGAAGATGTGAGATAAACGGTGGAGGAGGACATCTTTCCCGCACCTGCCCTGTCCTTACACCTGGAGCCGCCCCCCCCCCCTCGTTCATACACTCACGTCGAGGATTTAGGTCAAAGGCGGGAGCAGTTTAGGGGCGTCTGGCCTGGGTTCCAATCTTAGCTCTGCCTTTAGCCATTACATGATCCGCAGCAAGTCCTCCTCCTGAGACTCAGTTTGCTCACCTATACAATGGGCACAATCATTGTTTCTAAGAATTCAACTAGCAGATCCCAAACCCACTGAGCACACACTGTTCTCCTTCACGGGGTTGTTTTCCTGCTGAGTTAACAGCCGATGCACAGATCACGCTGCATGCTGACGGCTGCCTATATCTGCCTCAGCAGTGGGTTTGCAGTTTTGGTTCAGACTCGGCCTTCAGACCCCTCCCCCTCCCCTCCTCCTCCCCCATCCGGGGCAGGAGGCCCTCTCTGCCTCAGCAGAGTAAGACTAATGGGCGGCAGGAGGGACATGAAGGGAAAGAATGCATGAGCGAGGAAAGGAATTAATGAAAGATTCCGCCCTGAACCCCCAGTGCCCGGCACACGGTAGGTACTTAATACTTCATGTGCTAATGGGATCGACACTGAAATCCCATGGACAGTGCCCGGAGGAGGGGGGCAGAGCAGTGGGTTCTGAAGGCTGGTGAGCCAACACCAGCAGAATGGGGGGGGGGAGGGCAGGAAGGGCAGGGGCAGAATGGGTTCTGGAAACTTCTTCACACAGGGTAAGGGTGGGTGACGAAAATGCCTCCAGGGGCCCCACACACGCGTGGTCTGTGCCGTCACGCGGGGCTGCAGCGGCAGGCCCACGCCTGGTTCAAGGCCGCGCTGTGGGCACCTGGGAATCCTCGACACTTTCCCAGCAGAGAGCCGCCCGCCCTCACCTGGGACCGCAGACCCCGCAGGCGGCACTGACGCTGCAACAGAGCTGCCCCACGTACCCCAGAGCGACGTCCGCGAAGGCAAAGGGCCTTTACCCAGCCCTCGCCCCAGAGGGAGCACGTGCAGCGATATGTCATCCTCCGAAATGAAACCACGGCTCTGGGGGCGGGGGAGGGGCCAGCGACCAGGGAAGGAAAGCGATCTGGGTCTGATTTTCCCGGGGAGCCCCCTCATGCAGGAACGCAGGGTGCACTGGGTGACAGCCAAGCTCTTCCTGCAAGCCGGGTACATCCCTGCCAGGGGAACAAGCCATGGGGCTCTTTAGCTGGTGATGTTCCAAGAGCGTTAAAAAGAAGTCACCTTCTGGCCAGCTGGCTCAGTGGATAGGGAGTCGCCCTGAGAACGGAGGGGTCCCGGGCTTGGTTCTGGTCAAAGGCACAGGCCCGGGTTGCAGCTCCATCCCCTGTGGGGTGGGGGGCCTGCAGGAGGCAGCCGATGGGTTCTTTCTCATCATTGATGTTTCCATCTCCCTCTCCCTCTCCCTTCCTCTTGGGAAGCAATAAAAATAAAAATAAATATTTTTAAAAATATTTTAAGGGTCCCGTTTCAATTCTGGTCAAGGGCACGTACCTCAGGTTTTGGCTCGATCCCTGGTCGGGGCGCGTGTGGGAGGCCACCCTTCGATGTGTCTCTCTCACATCGACGTCTCTCTCTCACTTGGTCTCTCCCCCTCCCTTCCACTCGCCCTAAAAATCGATGGGAAAACCCTCAGGGAGACTGACAGCAACAACCAAAGCCACTGAGGGCCACGCAGAGACCGGGCCCGGAGGAGTTAACGTCTCCCCATCCGAGAGGGTTCACGGGAACCAAACACACAGACGACAGCGAGGGGCCCTCGGCTCGCTGTGTAAACACGGCTGACGTGGCGCCGGGAACTCCCAAAAACCTTACATTTTATGCTCAGAGGGCACCCCCGCCCCCCCGCCACGACGGCACACGCTTCCCTTCTCTAAATCAGCAGCGAGGGGGCGGGCGGCGAACAGATTCCACCCTCTGTTCAGCTTTTCCACCCGCGGCCTCGCGGGCCAGATGGCACCGAGCAATTTCGAGTAAGTCAATACATCTGGCGACATTCCTGACATGACACGTCGGCCGGCGACGGCCAGGCCCACACAAAGCCCCTTTCAGAGCGGGTTCCCTGGGACTTGTCTGCCATAAGCAGAACCTAATGTGTGAAAACAGAATAAAATAGAGCTTTTCACCGCCCGGCCCTGGGTTCTCGTTTTCGCTGCCGGTGTTCACTCGAGGCTCCCCGGTCCTGCTGGCTCCTGCGCGGCCCGAGGCCTGTTCCCACCCCGCGGGCTCCCCGCCCGGCCCTGGAACCTGGAACCGGGAGGAGTTCAAAGCCCACGACCAGGACCCCATGGGTTTTGGGGCCACAAGCTCCAAGCTCATCCAGCAAATGATCTGGAGAAAAGGACCAGTGGGAGGGGAGGGCCGAGGAAGGACTGGGAGCTGCCCCGACGCCGATCTCTCACCAGCAGAGCCTATGAGGTCTGCCCGTGAGTGACCTCTGACCTGCAATTGGACAAGGATCTGTTAGGGAGCTGCCGGCAAGACCACAGAGAACGAGGGGAGACGGTTAGGGAAACAGAGGTCGGCCTGGACCGAGGGGTTTGTAAAAAAATCACCGCCCACAACCGTTCAGGCAGGTCCGCCCGGCTCACAGCCCCATCCTCCGCGAGTCCCAGCCGGCGTGAGAGCGGCCATCTGGTCGACTTCCCTAGCCAACTCTTCGTCATAATTCCACTGAACTGGAATGTGCAGACCGCCAACCTGCAGACAGAAATAAGATAACGTCGCTTCTCGTCTCAGCAGCTCACAGTCCAGGAGGAGACAGATGAGAAACAGGGAAACAAAGGAAGAGCCGGCCGGTGTGGCTCAGGGGTTGAGCGTCGACCTATGAACCAGGAGGTCAGGGTTCGATTCCCAGTCAGGGAACAGGCCCGGGTTGCAGGCTCCATCCTCAGTGTGGGGCGCGCAGGAGGCAGCTGATCAATGATTCCCTCTCATCATTGATATTTCTCTCCTCTCCCTCTCTCTAAAAATACACACACACACATATATATAAATATATATATATATATAGAGAGAGAGAGAGAGAGAGAGAGAGAACTGGCACCTCGTAGGTAGAGTCCCGAAATGCCCTAAACATCCCCCCATGTACAGACAGGCCCCACATGGGGCCCCACATGTCAGCAGAGGTGACCCTCAGGAACCCTGCTGTGAGCGGGGAGACGGGAGCATGGAAGATTTCATCAGAGGAGAGAGAATCTGCAAAAATTCTCGATTGTAACCTAGGATGTGAGACTCCTCACGGGTCACCCCGAAACGCTAGCTTGCCGGGGAGAACATTTGTTCTCCGTCTGGAAGAGACTCGACACATCTTGGTGCCGCATTCCCACCCCGCCCGTCCCCCAACCCCCACCAAGGCCCCACGCCCCGGAGCAGCAGCCAGCGTGGCATCGCCTCAGCTCTCCGCCCCCCTGGCGTGTTCCTCTGGCAGACGTGGCTCAGCTTCTCGATTCTAAGTGACATTTGAGCTCCACTCGGGTTGTCAGACTGTTGGAGCTGTGACTGGCAGGGGACGCCTGGTTCTGGGGACGGACCGGGAGGCCCTGGTGCTGAGTCACAGGCAGGAAGCCTGTCCCCGGGGTTGAAGGCCCGTCCACTCCGCTCAGAAAAAGAAGGTTAAAGCCGCCCTGGCCGGTGTGGCTCAGTGGATAGAGCGTCGGCCCGAGGACCAAGGGGTCCCAGGTTCGATGCCGGTCAAGGGCACGTTCCTCGGTTGCAGGCTCCTCCCCGGCCCAGGTCCTGGTCGGGGCGCGTGCAGGAGGCAGCCCATCGATGTGTTTCTCTCACACAGATGCTTCTCTCTGTCTTCCCCTCTCTCTTCCGCTCTCCCTAAAAAATAATAATAATAATAAATCAATGGAAGAACATCCTCAGGTGAGGATTTAAAACCAAGAGGCCGGAGCCACTCTGAAAAGCGTCAGCACCAGCGATCCTCTCTTCCTTCCTTCCTTCGGGAACACGCAGGCTTAGGCGCGTCCGGCACCCAAGACCCGTTCATCACGGAGGCCACGGTGAGCAACGCCTTTCGCATCCTGCTCGCAAGCTTCCTTCTGCGGCTCGCACTTCCTCCCCGACCGTCCACGCTCCGCTCTCCGCGGGACCCTCTCCAGCTGACTTCCTGCCGTCACACAGGGAACGCGTCCTTCTCCTTGCTAATGCCTTGCTCTGCAACTGTTGCTTGGTCACTTTACGTCGATTCCTCTACCAACCACAGCCCCGTTGTAAAAGCCTTAAAAGAAGCAGGCGTCCCCGGCTGTCTCTCCATCTGGTCACGGCTCCCATTCCATGCCCTTCCCCCACCCCCACCCTCCGTCTGGCTGTGAAAGGGTTAAGCTCTCTGCAGAGCCCAGATTTGTTGTATTAATATGAAGCGCTTCTCTCTTTGAAGTCAAACACTGGAAGAATTTACGAAGGCCTAGTTAGCATCCGAGCGCTAAATGGAAACCATATTCAGGAGTCCTCGCAGTCAGAAGTCCTCGCAGTCAGAGACGGGGTCCCGGGTCCCGCACCATGGAAGCTGCGGTGCAAACACAGGGGTGCAGCTCCTCACGTTGAACAAGGAGCCGGGTGCTATTTGAAAGTCAAAAGGGCAAGATGTGAAATGTTTCTGTTTTGATTTTGCTAAATGCACGTTCCCACCATTCATTCCATCCGTCGTAACGTCCTGGAGGTTGGTTTCGAAGCCGCCGCACACACTCCCAGTCCAAAGGGCCAACGGTGGCAAAACTCGCGTGGGGAGCAGTGTGTCCACACCTCTAGCGTGGAGACGTGCGTCCTTACACTCCACGCGCCCAGGTGCCACCGCCATGGACGGCCTCTCGCACGCCCCAGGGGCTTGTCACAGCCGCACGGAACAACCAGACTGTCCCGCGGGGAGCGTTCGGTAAACGAGCTAAATCTCGGTCATATAATAGAATTCCATTCAGCAACTAAAACGAACTCACTGGATTTACATGCATCGGCCCTTTCCGATCAAATGTAAAAGCGTATGCATATTCTAACCACTGCTCACGGGTACACCAGGGGTTAGAAACACACAGACAGACATAAGAGCAACAATCATCAAGTCCAGAGGTAGACTGGTGGTTGGAGGCACTGAGCAATAGAACTGACAATATTAATATCAAAAATAAGTGACATGGCCCAGGCTGGTGTAGCCCAGGGGTTAGAGCGTCGGCCCACACACCAAGGGGTCTCAGGTTTAATTCCTGGTCAAGGGCACGTACCTGGGTTGTAGGTTCCATCCCCAGCCCTGGGGCACGTATGGGAGGCAACCAATCAATGTGTCTCTCACATCAATGTTTCTCTCTCTCTCTCTCTCTCTCTCTCTCTCTGTCTCTCTTTAAAAAAATAAAGAAAAAAGAGCAATGGGGAAAATATCCTGGGGCAAGGATTCACACAAAAAAGTGACATTTACATCAAGTGTCGACTAGGAGCGGTGGCGGAGGCCTGGCCGCCCCCAGGTCTGGTATGTTCTTTCTTTGAAACGGGTCTGAAGCGAGTTTGGTGGCGTTCACTTTTGATGTTGGATTGCTCCTGTTTTGTTGTTTTCTGTGCTCTGATATCTTTTAAAGGGAATAATAAAGTTTTCAAGTGTTTGAAAGCTCAAACCACAGCCAAGTTTTGGAAATTAAATGCGGCTCTTGTACCAGCTTAGAGCAAAGAGAATGTCTCTACTGATGACAACTTTTACTCCCCGTGTCCCCTCAGCCCTAGTCCCCTCCTGCACGCCCCCCCTCACACACACACACACACTCACACACACGGGGGATTGAGCCTGCATTCTGGGTGTGGGCCCTGACTGGGAATCAAACCGTGACCTCCTGGTTCATAGGTCAACGCTCAACCACTGAGCCACCCCAGCTGGGTCCTCCTTTGACTTTTTAAAACCTGAGTAAGCAAAACCCCCTCCGTGGGTGCAGGACTGTGGTCCTGACCTGTGGGAACAGTCCTGGGTGAGCTGGGAAAGAGAATCATGGACTGGCTGCCTCCTGCACGCCCCACACTAGGGATGGAGTCCACAACCCGGGCCTGTGCCCTGACCAGGAATCGAACCCTGACCTCCTGGTTCATAGGTCGATGCTCAACCACGGAGCCACGCCGGCCGGGCAAGACCTGTGCTGTCAGAACCGCAGGGCCCCAAACCCAAGCCCCCTCCAGCCGGAGCGTAAAGGGAGGAGCGGTCACGGGGGGCGGGGGGAGCTGGAGGAAAGGGCTGGGCTGCGTTGGTTGAGATGACCCTGAGCCCCACTGTCTGACTCGATGCAGTCTCTGCCTGTGGACTAACTTTAGAACCTCACCCCCTTCTGAGCCGCGGCCCCCCTCTTACCTGAGTGCCCCTCCCCTGGACCTCGGGCCCCTAGAGGACAGGGATGAGTCCTTCGTCACTAAGTCCCCACGGATCTCAGCCCTTGAAAGTGCCTAACAGCCTCGGTGCCTCCACCGAGCAGGGGTCAGAGACATAAGCCTCTCGGCGAGAGCTGTGACCCCGCGTAACTCATCAGTAGAGACAGCCTACGGACACTGGATGGCAGACACTCTGATCAGAACAGGACCAATTTCCTAAAATTCCCAAATCCCACATTACACTTGTTGCCTGTGTTATCCTATCTAGAACTACAACTTCTTTTTTTATTATTATTGACTTTATTTTTAGAGGGGAGGGAGGAGGAGGAGGAGAGGGAGAGAGAGAGAGAGAGAGAGAGAGAGAGAGAGAGAGAGAGAGAGAGATTGACTTGCTGTTCCGCTTATCGATGCACTCACTGGTTGGCTCCTGTGTGCCTTGACCGGGGATCGAACCCGCAACCTTGGCGTGTGAGGACGATGCCCGCCCCAGCTGAGCCGCCGGGCCAGGCGGGAAGTACAGCTTTTGACCAACACCCCGAGGAAGCCTGGTGCTGGGGCCTCCTTGGAAGTTTTCAAACCAGGTTCTCATCTCCCTGCCACCGGCCCCTACAGCCGCGTCCTCACTCGGCCCAGCCTCCGGCCTAAAGGAAAAGCAGCCCCTCTCCTGGGGATGACACAGCTCCACGTTAATTGCAAAAGGAAATGAGCTGCCGGCCTTTTCAAAGGACAAAAGGGAAAATTGGGAAAGATCGATATCAAGGCGGCAGCGCTGCAACAGCCGTAAATAAAGACGCCGTCAAGGCCCATTAACCATGCCGCTCCCTCGGAACCAGCGAGCAGCGAGCAGCGGCCGTTGTTTGAAGGGGCCTCGTCCTGAGCAGCCAGAGGGCCGCCCTGGACTTTTCACTGTCTGGGCTGCTGGGGGGTTCGGGGGCTGCCGAGGCCTGAGCCGGTGCCTCGTGGGACGGAGAGCTCCCGTCCCACCTGCACGTGCAGGTGCATCGTGGTTAGACGCCCCGACTCCCGGGAGAACCCGCTCCCCCTGACAGGCCCCGCAGGGTGGGCGCCACAGCCCCAGGCCCCCCGCCCCCACCGCCTGGAATTTAGAAAACAAAACACGGGGCGGCGGGGAGCCTGGCCCCCGGGAAGTCCCGCAGCCGAGCCTCAGACCCGCTTCCTGGGAGGGTCCGGCCTCGCCGCTCCCAGTGGGCCCGGGCCGGCCGCGTGGGCCTCGCCGGGAGCCGCTGGAAATGCAGGCCCTGCCAGACCCAGGCCCGCTCGGCACCGCCTGCGGGTTGACGAGACTCCGCGGGACCTGCAGACACGTTAGACTGAGAAGCGTGAGCCGCGCCGTGTTTCAAGTGGACGCCCGGGCTCCAGCCCGGAGGCGCCTCCGGGACCTGGGGGAGGTGCAGGCATCGGTTTAAAAACAAACACGCACATAAAGCTGCCCGGAAGCTGGTCAGTCCGGGCAAGTGTGTGCCGAATGCCTGCACGATGTCCGCGACCACGCCCTTGGTTCCTGACCACGCCCTCGGGCCCTGACCACGCCCTCGGGCCCTGACCACGCCCTCAGCCCCTGACTCCGCCCTCAGGCCCTGACCACGCCCTCAGTTCCTGACCACGCCCTCAGCCCCTGACCACGCCCTCAGGCCCCAACTCCGCCCTCAGTCCCTGACTCCGCCCTCAGTTCCTGGCCACGCCCTCAGTTCCTGACCACGCCCTCAGCCCCTGGCCACGCCCTCAGGCCCCAACTCCGCCCTCAGTCCCTGACTCCGCCCTCAGCCCCTGACCACGCCCTCAGGCCCCAACTCCGCCCTCAGGCCCCGACTCCGCCTCTTCCTGGTCCCTGATGTGACGGAGGAGGAAGCAGAGGACGATTAGGAGCCTGAGAAGGGCCTTACCGAGCAGTGGCTGTCGAGGGCGGCGATCAGGTTTCCTTTGTCTTTTTCCCTGTTTAATTCAATGTGTTGGGGTGACATTGGTTAATGTGATCAACAGGTTGCAGGTGTGTGTTTCTGTTACAAGACCCGTGTGTTGCTGTGGAACACGTATTCTTAGATCGATTCATAACCCGGACCTGGCTGACTGTTCAAAACAAACAAACCTCAAGTCCTCCCTGTCTCCCGAGGACTGGGCTCCCCACTGCCTCATTTTCTCACCTTGTTATTCACACCAAGGCCCCTCCCACCAAACCGGGGTTTATGCTAATGAGGAGACCTCCTGGTGGGCCCCCCTCCCCCATAGCTTCCCCAGGGGCTGGGGGCCCGAAGAGACAGCCCTGCCCTGAGAGGGGCGAGTACCCCAACCCCCTTGATAACGGTGCTTGAAAACAATGTACAATAACGCGGTACCATTAACTCGGAAGCTGAAGCGACTTGCACTTCTAATGCTAAAATCCTCCCCTGTCCCTGGTGGCGAGTAGCCTTGCTAGGCGATCGCTTTGCTGGGCTGGACCACCAGGAGGCGCCGCCGCCAACCCTGAGACGCAGCGGGTGAGCTGCTGCTGCCCCGGGCGTGGCCTGCTCCCTCTTCCCTCGAGGTCCCCCCCTTTTATCGACTGTGCATGGTGGCCCATGAGCCTAACCTGCTCCTTTTTCCCCTCTTCCTTTATTGATTTTTAGAGAGAGAAACATCCCTGATGAGAGAGAATCACAGATCGGCTGCCTCCTGCACCCCCCACTGGGGATGGAGCCCGCAACCCAGGCCTGTGCCCTGACCAGGAATTGAACCCTGACCTCCTGGTTCATAGGTCGACACTCAACCACTGAGCCACACAGTCCGAGCTTGATTTTTGTTTTTTAACCTCAGAAACTTGAGTGCTCACTGCTCACCTCAGACCTACTAGTGAGTCCGGATCCCCAGGTCTGGGATCAAATGATGAACATTTTTTAAAAAACTCTACAGATTTTCCAATCACGATGGGATAACAGGGCTGGACTCAGCACCTCACCTGCAGCCACCACACACCCAGACCAAGTGTACGAAACAGAGATGGCGATGCCGGGCAGCAGGCCCTGAAGGAAAGCCGCCCGGAGAAGCAGGAAACGCACAGGCTCGCCTTGTGATTGCCTGCAGAGGGTTTGCAGGAGGGGACGCCAGGAGGGAAACTGAGGCCGGGCTTTGTGGACTCGCTGATTGCAGATACGGAGCTGGCAGTGTGGGAAGACCAGACAGACACGGTCTGTCGGACAGAGGGGAGTGAACTGCGCAGAGAAAATGCCCCGAGATCTGCGAGAGCCCCCTCCACAGATCCCGCAGGGCGCCAACCAGTTCATGTGGGGGAGAAACCCCCCCCCCCAGGTTAGGGAAAGAAACATTCACAGGATCAGCAAAAACCCGGCCCTCAGCCCGGCTGGGTGGCTCAGGGGTTGGGCGTCAACCTAGGAACCAGAAGGTCAGGGTTAGATTCCAGGTCAGGGCACAGGCCCGGGTGGTGAGCTCCATCCCCAGTGGGGGGCATGCAGGAGGCAGCTGATCCATGATTCTCTCTCATCGTTGATGTTTCTAATTCTCTCTCCCTCTCCCTTCCTCTCTGAGATCAAGAAAAACATATTTAAAAAAACACACACACACACACAACTGGCCCTCACGCATCTCGCCGCGTCCTCGGGCCGTCCCCTCAGCCGGGGCGGTGCCGAGCCCAGAACAAGCCCCGCTCCGGGCAGCCTCTCAGATCGTAACTGCAGCCTCCGGCTCCCTGAACGGCAGCCCAGAGCAGAGCTGGGGCATGTTCCTGGAACACACAGACACTCCGCACCTAACAAGGTAAAGTCTCCGCGCCTGGCGCCCAATCAAAGATTCCCAGGCGCACACAGCGGCCGCGCACCAGGCCCCTGAGGAGGAGAAGAATGGGCCATTGAAACTGACCCAGAACTGACATGGACGTTGGAACTCACAGAGAAGGACCTTCAATCAGCTGTTACGGCCTCGCAAACACGGAGGCAGAGTTCACTAGAGACAGCGAGGTCTGTTGTAAAGTCCCCGGTTAAATGTCGACATCGGGCGAGATGGACGGCAGGTTAAACCCGGCAGGAGAAAAAAGTAATAAACTTAAAACATAGCAACAGAAACATCCCAAATAAAACGCACTGTAAAAATAAAGACAGGAATAAAGTCAACAGCGCATCACATGCTTAGTGAAAACTGGAAGTCCACAACGCAAGAAGGCCACAGAAACCCGAGCAGAAACAAACCACACGGAGTCACCTCCGAGCCAAGTGGCTTAAAATCCGCGGCAGAGAGAAAACCTTAACGCCCGTCCCAGAGGACCTGGCCGCGTGGCCAGTGGTCAGGCATCATGGTGGGCACCAAAGCGCTGTCGGCTGATTCCCGGTCGGCGCACAGGCCCGGGGTGTGGGCTCGGTCCCCAGTGGGGGCGTCAGGAGGCAGCCGTCCCCTGATTCTCTCTCATCATCGGTGCTTCTATCTCTCGCTCCCTCCTCCTTCCTCTCTGAAATCAATAAAAATATATTTTTAATGGGGTGTTTTTATTTTCAAAAAGCATCCCTGACTGCACATGGCCTGGAGCCCAGAGACACCCCAATATCCTCCCCGTCCCTCTTGGGGAGCAGCTGGCCTCCTCGGGCGTCCCTCCCCCTCAAACACAGCCCACCCCCAACAGGTAACGCCACAGGGCTCCGGGGCCCAGCCCCCACCCCCAGCCCCCTCCTCCCCCAAGAAAAGCAGGAGGAGTGGGCGTGTTGCCCAAGATTGGAAAGAGCCCACAGATAAGCTCGATCGAAACAAAGAGGCCCCTGTCCCGGGCTGCTGCGTCCCACAGGCTGAAGGTGGGGAGATGCTAGGAGAGGCGGGATCATCTTACAGGATCGCGCCCTTTCACTGAAGTGGCTCCTGGGACCCAGGCCCGGACGGCACAGGATCGGCTCTGGGAGGAGAAAGACAAAGAGCCACAGCCGCTGCCCGCGGCGGCGAGGGCTGGAACCTTGTCCCGTCGCCTCTCCCGGCTGTACTGCCAGGCACCTGCCTCGCAACCCGCAGGCCCGCCTGACACGGACAGAGCGACCCCACCGCATGCTCCAGGCTCAAAACCAGGCACACGGAGCCCTGCCAGTGTGGCTCAGTGGATAGAGCGTCGGCCTGTGGACTCCAGGGTCCCGGGTTCGATTCCAGTCAAGGGCACAGGCCCGGGTTGTGGGCTCCATCTCCAGTAGGGGGTGTGCAAGAGGCAGCTGATCCATGATTCCCTCTCATCGTTGATGTTTCTCTCTCTCCCTCTCCTTTCCTCTCTGAAATCAATAAAAACATATTTAAAAACACACAACAGGCCCATAGGTCAGCGGAAGAGAGAGGCCAGAGCAAACACATGCACAGATGGCCCATCAGCTGCGACGCAGGAGGCAAGAGCATGCGGGGACACAGCCTCTTCCACGTGTGGTCCCGGGAAACGGAGCAGCTGCCTGGAAGGAACGAACCAGAACCACCTCTTACTCCAAAAATAAACCCAGCGTGGACGGAAGGCTGGCACGCGGACCTGAGACCGTGAAACCATCAGAAGCAAACACCAACGTGCGTTCTCTGGTGTGAGTCTGAGCAATCGCGTCCTGAACCAGCCTCCGCAGACACGGGCTACAAAAGCAAAAATAGACACACGGGATCTCATCAAACTGAAAGGCTTGTGCACAGCGATGGAAACCGCCGACAGCACAGACAGGCAAGCTCCTGGCGGGGAGGAGACCCGTGCCAATTATACATTCTCTGGGGATTAAGAGCCAAAATATACCAGGGACTCACACAACGCGATGAAGAAACCAGCCCAATTAAAAGGCAGGGCAGAGGACTTACTTGAATAGACATTTTCTCCAAACAAGACGGACAGATGGCCAACAGGCCCCTGGAAGACGCGCCACATCACGAAGTATCAGGAAAATGCAGCTCAAACCCCCAATGAGACATCACCTCACACCTGTCAGAACGGACGACCACGAAGGCCATAAACAACAAGTGTTGGCAACTCTGTGGGGAAAAGGGAGCCCCGTGCGCTGCCGGTGAGAGTGGGGACGGTGCAACCGCGACGGAAAACAGTGTGGAGGTTCCTCAAGAAATTAAAAATAGGACTGCCACCCCACCCGGCAATTCCACGCCAGGCATTTAGCTCCAGAAAATGATACACAAATTCAGACACACGCCCACCCATGTTCATCTCAGCTCTGTTTACAACAGCCAGGATATGGAAGCAACTAAGTGTCCACCGATAGATGAATAAAGAAGTTGTGGTCAGCCGGCCGGTGTGGCTCAGTGGTTGAGCATCGACCTGTGAACCAGGAGGTCAGGGATCGATTCCCAGTCAGGGCACAGGCCTGGGTTGTGGGCTCCATCCCCAGTGGGGGGCGTGCAGGAGGCAGCCGATCCATGGTTCTCTCTCATCATTGATGTGTCTATCTCTCTCCCTCTCCCTTCCTCTCTGAAATCAAGAAAAACATATATTTAAAATAAATTTTAAAAAAGGCGCCTGTGGTCATATATTCAAAGAAATGTTACCCAGGCATAAAAAAGAGTGGAATCTTCCATCTGAGACAGAATGGATGCACGGAGGATGTGACGCTAAGTAAAGTACGCCAGACTGGGACAGGCCAGCACCGTGTGACTTCACTTAGATCGTCACGGGAAAATCAAAGCAATCAAACAGCACGGACTCAGAGACACAGGAAACAGACTGGCGGTTACTGGAGCGGGAAGAGTTGGGGGCAAGAAATAGGGGATTCCGAGGCACAGATTCCGTTTTAAAACAAATATAGAGAAGCCGTGGGGATGTCAGGCAGAGCACAGGGAATATAATCAATAATAACATTGGAATAACTTTGTATGGTGACAGATGGCACCTAGGCGTACCCTGGGGATCGCGCTGTAATGTACATAAATACTGAGTCTCAACGGTAATGCCTGGAACAAACAGGATATTGTATGTCAGTTACGTGCCAACTTTAAAAAAACGAAACACCAACTAATTCTGGCTCCTGGTTTCCTGGAGTTCTAGGTGTGTACTCTCCACAGCCCAGAGCACCCCGCCAGCCCACCCCGACCCCCTGATTCCCCATCAGCTCCCCACACCGGACACAGGCCTGCCGGGGCCGCGTCTGAGCTGGGTCTCTGAGGTGTGCTGAGGGGTGTCCTCCCTGGGCCAGGGAGGGGGGCACAGCCCAGACTCCGCCAGGGGAGGGAGCAGATGCAGGGAATGTGGATGCATAAGGGCTCCCTGTCCTGTCCCCGGGAGGACAGTCAGAGTGAGACCGAAAGCAGGGCCCCTTTCCCGAGTGACACTGGCCACAAGCGCCAGGGAGGCCTCCAGACAGAGTCCCACCCAAGGGGCCCAGGAAAACCTAAGGTCCACGAGGGGACGAGCATAGCAGGGGAAGGAGGAGGAGAAAGAGGCCACGGAGGGGATGAGAGTCATGTGACCTCAGGGAAAGGCTCTCCCTTCAGGGCCGGAGTCCCTGAGCGAGGACTCTGACACTTGGAACCAGCAACACTGAGGAACTCCTTAGAAGAGTGGCGTTAGATACATAACAGAGCTGCTGCCACGGAGGACAGGATTCACACTGACAGTAACTCTAACCCACCCCCAAACCTGAATCATAAACGTAAACCTGCTTGTAAATCTAACCCTAACCCTAACCCTAACCCTAACTCCTGGCCTCTGGCCTAGCTCCCTAACCTAACCTGGCCTGGCCTAACCTAACACTGGCCTGGCCTGGCCTAGCCTAACTCCCTAACCCTGGCCTAACCTAACCTAACACTAACCTGAGCCCTAGCCTAACCCTAGCCTAACCCTAACCCTAACCCTAACCTAACCCTGGCCCTAGCCCTAACCCTAACACTAACCTCCTGGCCCTGGCCTGGCCTAACCTGGCCTAGCCTAACCCTAACCTAACACTAACCTAACCTAGCTGGCCTAACCTCAACCTAACACTAACTCCTAACCCTGGCCTGGCCTAACCTAACCTAACACTAACCTGGCCCTGGCCTAACCCTAACCCTAACCTAACCCTAACTGGCCTAACCTAACCCTGACACCCTAACCCTGGCCTAACCTGGCCTAACCCCAACACTAACACTAGCTGGCCTGGCCCTGGCCCTAACCCTGGCCTAACCCTAACTTCTGGCCTGGCCCTGGCCCTGGCCTGGCCTGGCCTGGCCTGGCCCTGGCCTAACCTGGCCTGGCCCTGGCCCTGGCCCTAACCTAACCCTGCCCTGGCCCTGGCCCTGGCCTGGCCCACAACCTGGCCTGGGCCTGGCCCACAACCTGGCCTGGCCCTAACCTCAACCTAACCCTAACCCTAACCTCTGGCCCTGGCCTGGCCTGGCTGGCCTGGCCCAACCTCAGCCTGGCCCACCTAACACTAACCCTGGCCTGGCTCCTCAGCCTCAACCCTAACCTCCAACCTGGCCTGGCCTGGCCTAACTAACACTCAAACCTGGCCTGGCCTGGCCTCACAACCCTAACCCTGGCCTGACACAACACAACCTGGCCTGGCCTAACCCACACCAACCTGGCCTGGCCTGGCCTGGCCTAACCTGGCCTAACACAACCTAACACTAACACAACTGGCCTGGCCCTGGCCTTCCTAACCCTAACACTAACCCTAACCCTGGCCTAGCTCCTAACCCTAACCCTAACACTAACCCTAACCTAGCCCTGGCCCTGGCCCAACTCCTAACACTAACCCTAACCTAACCTGGCCCTAACCCTGGCCTAACCTGGCCTGGCCTGGCCTGGCCCTGGCCTGGCCTAACCTCAACCCTGGCCCTGGCCTGGCCTGGCCTGGCCTGGCTGGCCTGGCCTGGCCCAACCTAACCCTGGCCTGGCCTGGCCTGGCCCTGGCCCTGGCCCTGGCTGGCCTCCCAACCTAAACAACCCTGGCCTGGCCCTGGCCCTAGCCTAACCTAACCGTGACCTGGGCGTAACCCCCAACCCCTAACCCTGGCCTGGCCTGGCCTGGCCCTAACAACCTGGCCTGGCCTGGCCTCCTGACACAACCTGGCCTAGCACAACCCTAACCCTGGCCTGGCCTGGCCCTGGCCTGGCCTGGCCTGGCCTGGCCTGGCCTAACCTGGCCTGGCCCTGGCCCTGGCCTGGCCTGGCCCCTGGCCTGGCCTAACCCTAACCTAACCCTGGCCTGGCCCTGGCCCTGGCCTAACCGTAACCTAGGCGTGGCCCCACCCTAACCTGGCCTGGCCTCTTAACCCTGGCCTACCTAACACCCCAACCTGGCCCTGGCCTGGCCTAACCCTAACCTAACCCCTAACCTGGCCTGGCCTAACCCCTGGCCTAACCTCTAACACTAACACTGGCCTGGCCTGGCCCTGGCCTGGCCCTAACCCTGACCCTAACCCTAACCCCAACCCTGGCCTGGCCTGACAACCCTGGCCTGGCCTAACCCTAACACTAACCCTAGCCCTAGCCCTAGCCCTAACCCTAACCCTAACCCTAGTGCCCTCTGTGCAAGTCTGAGCAGGGCCCTGGTTCTCGACTGGCCCACACGTTGGGATCACCTGGGGCTTGAAAGCCCCGCGATGCCCGGCTCTCACACCTGGGACTCCGACCGGATGGGTCAGGGGTGTGCCCTGGGCATCCTGCCTGGCTCTGTGGCCGGCACCTGGGGAGCTTCTGAGACACGCCCTCGCCGCCTCCCCTGGACAGAAGGAACCAGAACCCCCAGGACTGAGTCAGCCGGTTCTGATGAGCACCTTCCACCCACGTGACCCTAACTTCCTGCCTCACAGAACCATTACTTTGGAAATTTGCCCAAGAGATCGTTTCTCTGGAGCTTTGCCAAACAGACTCGCCTCCCCACACAGCTCCCAGCCTTCCGCCAGCATGGCCGTCCCCCGTCCGCTCAAAGGCCCTCCCGTGCCCCAGGCACCGCGAGGGAAGGCAGCGAGAGTCGGCTGTGTTCAAGGGGGAGCAGGGGGAGGAGGAGGAGAGCTGAGCTGCGTGTGGTTGGTTTTACTGCAACGAGGGAGGGAAACCAGGTGAGCGGGAGGAACCTCTGGAAAGACGCAGGGAGCCGGCTGGGGAACAGCGAGCAGGCGGCCTTCCCACGCCACCCCTGGCCCACTTCTTCCCGGGAGGCTGCGCAAACAGTTTGTTTTGTCTTTTGAAAAGGGGTGTAGACATCCATCACCAGGGGAAAGAATGAAGGCGCCCTGAGCCAGCTGAGCCACTTCCAACAACGACCGAGGCCAAAACCCGCGGGCGGGCAGGGCAGGCGCCATCCGAGAGCCACGGTGAGGTTAACCTGTGAGTAGCTGCCAGCCCAGCTGGGAGGCAGGGGGACCCCGAGGGGCAGGCGGAGGCTCCCGGGCCAGGTGGAAGCCGCCAGCGATGGGAGCCTCGTTCTGGGCGCAGTGCTGGGCCCACCACCTGATAAACAGGAGGCCTTTTTAAAAATAGGTTTTCATTCATTTCTGAGAGGAAGGGAGAGGGAGAGAGAGAAACCTCAGTGATGAGAGAGAATCACGGATCGGCTGCCTCCTGCACGCCCCCCACTGGGAATCGAGCCTGTAACCCGGGCACCTGCCCTGACCAGGAATCGAACCCTGACCTCCTGGTTCATAGGTCGACCTCAACCCCTGAGCCACACTGGCCGGGCGGGAACCAGGAGTGTTGTCATGACTTGTGTACATGTCGCTCTGTGAGACCACGGGCTCCAGAGGGGCTGGGACTGGGCTCACCTGGCTCCCGGCTCCCAGCATCCGGCCTGGGACCCCCTGGGCAGTGACCCTACAAGGCCGTGTCTGAGGCCTGATGTGAACAGCCTGCCCTTCCCAGGGGACCCAGGCGGTACCTAACCTTCTGCCTGGGCCTCGGAAACCCAGCTCCGCCCACAGCACGTGGTGGAGTCACGGTGCCGGCGAACACCCATCGGCCAGGAACCTGGAGTCGGGCCTCGTCTGGAAATCAGGACTTGAGGGAGGAACAAAGGGATGGAGATGAGGTCGTCGTGACTACGCGTCAGCCCTCGCCCCATCAGGGTGTCCTGATGGGGACAGAAAAGCCCCCCAGGGACACAGAGGAGGCCCCGGGAAGACAGAAGCAGAGGCTGGGGTGATGCGGCCACAAGCCAACGAGTGCTGGTGGCCCCGGGAGCTGGAGGTGGCAAGGAAGATCCCCCGGAGCCTCCAGAGGGAGCCCGTCCGCCCTGGCCCCTGACGGCCGACTTCCCGCCTCCAGGACTGTGCGCCAATGCGTTTCTGTGTGTGAGCCGTCCGAGGGTGGGATTTGTCATGGCTTCTGGGGTTTAATGCTCCCAACAACCCCAGTTCACAGGGCAGGGAAGGGGGGGCGCGAGGAGCGAGGGGTGTCCCTCAAGGTGACACCGGGACCGGATCTAAGCGTCACTGCTCTCCTACCCCCATGGAACTCAATTCCAAACCATGCAGCCCGGCCGGCGTGGCTCAGGGGCTGAGCGTCGGCCTAGGAACTGGGAGGTCAGAGTTCGATTCCCAGTCGGGGCCCAGGCCCAGGTTGCGAGCTCCATCCCCAGTGGGGGGCCTGCAGGAGGCGGCCGATCGATGATTCTCTCTCATCATGGATGCTTCTGTCTCTCTCTCCCTCTCCCTTCTTCTCTGACATCAATAAAAAAAATTTTTTTTAAAGAACCCGTGCCATGCAGCAAGACAGCCGATGGATCACGCCGAGACGGGAGCCCTCCGGACGCCGGCTGAGTGGCGGGTAGGCGAGGACGACGCTAACCCGCGGTGGCAGCCCGGCCGAGACGCTGCCGCGGACGCGGGTGTTTATCAGGAAAACCTCACCTTTGCAACTACAAAGGCCGGAGAGACAGGGCGCGTAATGGGAAGGGGCACATGAAAGGGAGAGACACATGTGCAAACCATAACGTGCTATTTCCACTTAGAGGAGAGGAGAAAATCGCCGCATTTTTCTGGAGTCGGCGTCTCGCGATTCCGTTCCAAGATGAGAGGAGAAGGCTGCTTGCACGGACTCGGGCACATTAAGATCTTAAGAAGGCGGAACGCAAAGAGGAGACATAACCCCACCCGCCCCACCCGCCCTCATTCCCCAGGCATGCTCTCCGCTCTCTGCTCTCCGCTCTCCGAGGAGCGTTTAAAGCGGCGGCAGCGAGGGAGCCGGGCTCCGTGTTGGGATTCCTCTTTCCCGTCCACGGAACAGAAAACTTCACCCACAAACCAAGACCCTCCCTGGCCCTGAGGTTGTCTCTCAGGATTTTAAGCTCCTGACATTGGATGGAGGAAAAAGGACAAACCAATCGTGGTGGGAAGAGCCCGCCTCTGGTCCCCTTGTCCGAGCACAGACTCGGGGAGCCCCCAGTCAGCATTCGGGATAACGGGGCGGCCGGCCGCCCCCCCGCTGCCTCCCCTCAGTCCCAGCTCCCGCCACAGGCAACCGGGGAAACGTGTGCTTTCAAACGTCTATTTAAATGGCAGCTCCGGCCCCGCGGGCGTGGCTCAGGGGCCGAACCAGGAGGTCACGGTTGGAGTCCTGGTCAGGGCACAGGCCCGGGTTACAGGCTCCACCCTAGTGGGGGGCGAGAAGGAGGCAGCCAGTCCATGGTTCTCTCTCATCGTTGACGTTTCTCTCTCTCTCCCCCTCTCCCTCTCCGTTCCTCTCTGAAATCTATAAAAATATTTTTTTAAAAACCAAGGCCACGGACCCCAGCGCTCACTGTCCTCGTCCCCACATGTGGATGGGTCTCCCCCGCAGGCACAGGACGGCTGCCGAAGCTCCGAACGTCGCACCCTCGAGCGAGCGTCCCATCCCGCAGGAAGGAAAGGGCGAGAGCGGCCGGCTTCCTCCTCTCTGCCTCTAATCAGGAAGGAGCTTCCCAAGTCACACACCAGCTCCCATTAAACCCGGGACTGGGGACTCGGCCCCCAGCGCCCTCGCCGGCAGAGGGCGGGTCCCACGCGGGCGTGACGGGGGAGACGGGCTCTGGGCAGGCCTCTGCCATCAGGGGCTCATGCGTCCACCTTCCGGAAACAGGACTAACACACCAGGCGGCGGCTCCCGGCTTCCCCCACGCCCGGCTCAGCGAGCGTCTTAGCCCTTAAAATAAGATCAGGATAAGCCAGAGGCAAAGGCAGGGACGGCAGGAACTATATTGGGATTCCCTGGAGCCGAGGGGTGAGCAAAGCCGGGGGCTGGGCCCGGCCGCGCACAATCTCATCCGCGCCCCTGGCAAGGATTCTAAAAATACAGCCTTGTGACAGCCCTGTTTAAATAGCAAACTGCGCACGTGTAACCCCCACTCGCTCCCTCCTGCCACGGAGCCCCCCGGGACGAGAAAGGGGTGACAGCCGCATTGCGTTGGCGGGACCAGGGGTGGAGACCGGTCGGTGCTGGAGTCGGCGTTGCCCAGCCCGGCCTCTGTCCTCAGTTTCCTCGTCTGTAACAGGATGGTATGAGGGACGTCGCCCTGGGGGGAAGTGGCCAGCGACGCCCGTCAGCTTGGCCGTTCCCGACAATCAGGCTCTTGGTCACGATCGGGAGCCGCCAGCCATGAGGTGCAGGCGGGCAGGTGGGCGCCTCCCTAGGACACCCCCCCAGTCGCCGTGAAGACCAGTCCCGGGCTCAGCGCGGCCCCAACGTCGGCTACAAACGCTGGTCAGCGAACGGCACAGGCGGCCACTCGGCTGCTCCGTAAGCATGAGGACGTCTCAGGGGTCCTCCCTTCTCAAAGGGGCTGCAGTCCCAGGTGCGCGAACCATCATGTCACTCAAGGTCAGTGTCACTCAAGGTCAAGGTCACTCCAGGTCGATGTCACAGTGTTCGTGCGTGGGCACAGGCAGCCAGAACCCTCCACAGCACGGCTGGACACGGCGGGTTCGGGCCCCGGCCCGGGCACCACTGCCAAGGGCACGGTGTTTGCCCCGTGAGGGCAGTCCCCTCGTCAGCTCCATGACAACAGAAGCCCTGGTTTGCTGGGAGGTACAGGCGGGTGAAGCCTGCAGTGCCGCCTGGGAGAGCGCCCTTCGCAGCAACATCGCCAATACCAGCCTGCCCCCTGGGCGTCTCAAGCAGAGCATGGCGGTCCCTAGAGCGTGGTTGTGACTGCCCAGCCCACACATTCACAGACTAGACCAGTGACGGCGAACCTTCTGAGCTCGGCGTGTCAGCATTTTGAAAAACCCTAACTTCACTCTGGTGCCGTGTCACATAGAGACATTTTTTGATATTTGCAACCATAGCAAAACAAAGACTTATATTTTTGATATTTATTTTATATATTTAAATGCCATTTAACAAAGAAAAATCAACCAAAAAAATGAGTTCGCGTGTCACCTCTGACACGCGTGTCATAGGTTCGCCATCACTGGTCTAGACTGTGGCGTTTTATTTATTTATTTTTATTGATTTCAGAGAGGAAGGGAGAGGGAGAGAGAGAGAGAGAGAGATCAATGATGAGAGAGAATCATGGGTGGCTGAGGCAGGGAGCAGGTGGGCAGGCTGATCCCACGGGAGCTGAGCTGACGGACAGGTGGAGAGACACAGAAGGCCGCCCACCACCCCCCTGCCCCCGCCCCCCAGGAACCGTCAGAAGCTCCAACTGCGTCAGCACTGAGGCTGGAAACCGCTGACCCAGCAGCGGCCGCAGCCTTCCATCCGCCTCCTTGGGAACCGGCTTTTCAGCAAAACCTCCCGGACTCACTGGTCTCTGAACAGCGTCCAGCCCCGTCCTCCCTCTTTCCATTCAAAGAATTTCCAGCCCCATTTCCTTCTGCAAACACCTCTGAACGGGGCATGTGTGGGTAGCATGCCGGTGGCCATGCTTCTGGGTGGTGTGCGTGTGCGTGTGTGTGCACACGCGTTTAATATGACGCCTGTCCTGTTTCTGTGCTTGAAGCAACCTTTTACGGGCATGAGCACGCAGCCAAGTCCCAGCTGGCAGTCCTGCGAGCAGCCTGGCCCCGCGCTGTGCCCGCCGCCAATTCTGCTCCAGCAGAAACACCGCTTTGTACTGGGGCCTGAGCTTTGGGGCGAAAGCAGGAATTTTCTGACCCACAGGCAGCCTCAGAGCCATGGCGCCGAGTGCACAGGCAGGAGCAGTTCAGAAACTGGTTGGTTGTCTTTCTGGGGGAGGAAGAGGGAGAGAGAGAGAGAGAGAGAGAGAGAGAGAGAGAGAGAGAGAGAGAGAGAGAGAGAGAGAGTTCCGATGGCCAAAAAACAGTCTGGGCCCCAAATACTCGTGGTTGAAAGGACTCAGATAGCCAGAGTTCCCGTTGTAACAGCTCTGGCCCGGGCTGTGGAGCCTCTGGCCGGTGGTCATGCCGAGAATCACTCCACGTTCGAGCTGAGACGGGCGGCAGACTCTTAGGACCACAGTGTGGCCCCTGGGGAGAGAGGGGGTCGGAGAGCAGGAGGGGGTCGGAGGGCGCTGGGTGCTGGCGTTCCCCGACTTCTCGACCGGGTGAGCTGACACCACAGCCCAGGGTTCCCTTTGTGGACGGCTGTGTGTTCCGTGCACATTCCTGTTATCTGTTTTACTTAAATTTTTTTGAAGTTTTTTTAGACCAGCCAGTGTGGCTCAGGAGTTGAACATCGAGCTATGATCCAGGAGGTCACAGCTCGATTCCTGGTGGAAGAGAGACCGAAGCATCAGTGGTGAGAGAGAATCGTGGATCGGCTGCCTCCTGCCCGCCCCCCACTGGGAATCGAGCTCACAACCTGGGCCTGTGCCCCGACCGGGAATCCAACCCTGACCTCCTGGCTCACAGGTGGATGCTCAACCACTGAGCCACGCTGGCCGGCCCACGTCAGCCTTTATATGCACATTAATTCAGCTTTGTTACGGGGCTCCAGTCCCCCGAAACGTCAGGCCAACAGACCCAGGAGCTCCCTCCTGACGCCCACAGAGCCAGGCCCCAGGCCCCGTTTTGGCCTGAGCTCCCACAGTAACACTGGGCTCCCACGCTCACACGCTGGCCACCGACTCCACGCTCTGCCTTCCTGTCTACGAGATCCACAGCCCCCTCCTGCCGGCCTCGGCCCGGGGGAGGCTGAGCCGTCCCGCCGCCTTTCTCTCGTGGGGCTCGCAGGGTTAAATCCAAAGAGAGCCGCCCGTCCACCTGCCAAGACGTATTTTCCATCTAAGTCCTCGTCGGCCGACCCCAGGCAGCGAGCGGCCTGTCTCCCCAGACGCCGTGCAGACCCCAACTCGGCGGCGTTGGCAACGCTGACAGGGGGGAAACACTGCTTTCGCCAGTGCTGCCGGACAAAGTGACCACAGGGCACCTGCTTCCTACAACGCGAGCGGCTGGGACGTGCGTGGGCTGAGAAGCTGGGCCGGCCCCTCGTTGACAGCGGGGAAGCTCGCTCCCCATCTCGCCTTTTCGGGGCCAAGGTAACCTCTGACCAAAGCGCCCAGCACCACGCCCCTCGGTCCTCGCCACCGAGCGCGTGACATGCAAGGGACGGTGCTTGCAGAGGGGGTGTCGCACAGCAGGCGTGGCTACCGGTCCTACCCAGAAGCCCCGGGCAGGGTCCCACACACAGCCCAGCGACGGGGCCACCTGGATCCCAGCACCCCTCTACCCTCCTCCACTGCCTGCTGGAGCCGCAGAGGCTGGAACCTCAAACCACATCCCCAGACTCCCCTGCGACGAGGATTCCAGGGGTGATTTAGTCTCAGCCAATCAGATGCAAGCAAGTATGACTGGAAGGTGGAAGTGGGCGAAAGTCAGACTTGTGTGGACTGTCCCTACCCATCAGCGTGGCCTTGCAGCTCCCGGCAATGGGACCAGGGGTCAGAAGGCAGAGTGTGGGGCACCGTTTCGCTGCCGTGGAGCTGGTGGAAGCCAGAGCGGCCTCCTGCTCAGGGGGCCTCTGGACGGCCCGTGCCTGTGGCTCCGTTGCCTGGAAGAACCCGTGTGGCCCGGCCGACGTGGTTCAGTGGTTGAGTATCGACCTAGGAACCAGGAGGTCACGGTTCAATTCCCCATCAGGGCACAGGCCCGGGTTGCAGCTCAGTCCCCAGTGGGGGGTGTGCAGGAGGCGGGCGATCCATGCATCTCTCTCATCATGGGTGTGTCTCTCTCCCTCTCCCTTCCTCTCTGACGTCAGTAAAATAACATCTATTTAATTTTTTAAAAAGAAGAGCCCTGTTTCCTTGGTGTCGCGGGCACTCTGGGATCCAGGCCTCGTCCCGAATGGTCAGCCTGGACCCCGTTTCCTCCGCCTTCCCAGCGAGTCTGTGAGCCGCTGAACACGGAGAAAAACAAAACAAGGCCACCTGGCTAAGCACACGGGCTGATTCTGTCCTCGGCCACAGAAATGGGAGGCTCAGGCTGGGAGGAGGCCTCACCCGAATCACTCGGCTCCACTGCGCCCTCCGCGCGGCCGGAGACACAAGCAGCCTGCCCAGAGCCTGGGTTCCCTCCCTGCTCGGCGAAGAGGCGACCGCGGGGACGCAGGGCACGAGGAAGGAGGCGCCAGCGGTCCCTACCCACGGGGTCCTCTCTGAAACCCGTCCCCAGGAGACCTGCCCACTGCTCCCCACAGCCCCTCCAGGTGAGCCTGCTCATCGTCCGCACCTGATGCAGCTTGCTCAGCTTTCGGGCTCCCCAGACACCCCGCTCCGTCCTCAGGTAAGCTGGCTTCTTCCACTTTGACCCAGGCCTGTTCCCGTCATGGACAGCCTGCGTGGCCTTCCCACCACCCTCCCTACCCCCCCCCCCGAGGCTGGTCCCCGGGTGCCCGCCTCCCTGCCCGCCTCCCTGGGTGCCCGCCTCCCCGCACCCCTGGCTCCTTCTCTCGTCTGCCTTGTGCTCCACTCCCGTCCAGCCACGGCGGCCTTCACCCCAGATTCAGGCTTTTCTCCCTCAGACGGCGGCTGCCCTTCCTTCTCGCTCGCCCGTCCATGGCCCCAGGTCTCCATCCACTCGCCCTCTGACCCAGTCACTCCCCGTCCACACACACACATACTCACACACTCACACACACACTCACACACTCACAGATACACAGATTCTTTCTCCATCTTCTTCTTTCCCTCCATGTTCAACTTGGGTTGATGAGTTCTTCAAACTTCCTCTATCAGCTTGCTACGTTCCTCTTCCACCTCCCACCTCCCACCTCCCACCACCCACCTCCTACCTCCCGCGGGCGAGACTTAAATGTCGGATCCACTCTCCGCCCCACAGCACCCAGGCGACCGCGCGTCTTGGCGTCAATGGCACGTGGAGCAGGCTGGTGCCACCGTGAAGACACACCCACCAGCACCGCCCAGAGGGTGGGCACAGGGCAGGGAGGCGGGAAGGAGGCGGAGGGTCCCGGCCTCCCTGGTGAGTGAAAGCTGCCGGGACCTGTATGTTCCTGAGACGGATCAGAGAAAAGGCCTGGAGCCTCTCCCGGCAACAGGAGCGTCCGTGCTCAGCATGGGGGGGCGGAGGGTTCCTACCAAGTCAGCGCTTCACGCTTCACGCTTCAGGCTTCACGCTGGGCCTCAGAGCTGTGCCCGCCCGGCCCTGGCCCAGGAGAGGGGCGCTGTCTGGGGGAGATAAGGCGGAGCCAAGAGAGTGGAGATAGAGCGGGAGCGGAGGAGGGAGCGGAGGAGGGAGAGGCTGGAGGGAGAGGCTGGAGGGAGAGGCTGGAGGGAGAGGCTGGAGGGAGCGCGGTGTGAAGGCCAGCCCTGGCCTGGGCCCCAGAGGCCAGTCTTACCCCAAACCCAGGGCCCCCGCCCAGGCCGAGGACAGAGTGGACGCAGGGGGAGGAGCAGGTGCCCGACCCTCCATTGCCAACCTCAGCAGGTGACCCTGGGCGGGCGTCCCTGAGCGGCAGAAGAAATCGGGGCGGGAGTGGGGCTCCGCACTCATTGTCAGGTGGGCAGGTGACGCGTCCCAGCCTCGGTTTCCTCCCGGTAACTCGTGGGGGGTGGGACGGCGAGGAGAGCGCGACAGGGACAGACGTAGCTCACGGGTACGGCCCCTCGGGGCTGAAGATGTGACTCCATTTCAGACGCGTGGACCAGGCCCCCGCTGCCCCCTCCCCCCACGCCCCGTCTGGGGGCGTTTGTCTGTCCTCCCTCCCAGAGGCACGGGGCGCTGAGTGCCACCCAGGCCTGCACAGCTGCTGCCGTTCCTCCGGCCCTTTGCTGTCAAACGTTCCCCCGCCCGGCAGACACTCAGACACTACCCGAGCCCTGAGGCTCCATCGATTACGTGTATTTATTCTGACTCGAAAATTGCCCATTTAACCCACAAAACAACACAAAACCGAACTGTAGCGTCCCTGCCGAACAAACCATTCCCCGCACATCACCCCCTTCTTCTCGGGACACAGACGCACGCCCGGCTCTCGGCGATCCCATGCGCTGCCTGCGGGGCTGGAGCTCTGGGCCTCCCCCCCTGAGACGCGGAAAACCCACAAAGAAGCAGGAGCCCGGCCGCCAGCTCCCGGGGAGCAGAGAGGACTGGGCGGTGTATCTGGGGGCCGGCACCCTGCCCGCCCGGCTCACCGCACACCCCAGTGTCAGCAGACAACTTCGCGGCGCCCCCCCCCCTCTGTCTTTCCTGGTTCTTTTCTTCCAGTTTTGTTTTGTGTTGGTTTTTAGCAAATTTTTTAGAAACTATATTTTTCTTGATTTCAGAGAGGAAGGGGGAGGGAGAGAGAAACATCAATGATGAGCGAGAATCAGGGGTCTGCTGCCTCCTGCACGGCCCCCCTGGGGATCGAGCCTGTGCCCCAATCGGGAACTGAACTGTGACCTCCTAGTTCATAGGTCAACGCGACACTCAACCACTGAGCCACACGGGCCGGGCGGTTTGCTAGCAATTTTTAAAATTTTATTTTATTTATTTTTTTTTTAACAAACCTGTACTATTCCACTAGGACTGTTTTTTCCAGCTGAGGTTTGGCCGTTTTTCCTAACGTTCAGAAGCAACTGGAGCAAGAATGCCGACCGCACACGCTGCTGGCAGCCCGGTGTGGATTCCACGGCCTCGCTCGGCTGCCCACGAGGCTCTGACGCGCCCGACACCCTCTGTTCGCACCAGGGCTCCTGCTCCCAGGCTCCCGTTCGGGTCAGGTGGGCTGCTTGCCTCCGTCTGTCAGGCTGCCTTTACAGAGCATCCTCCAAACGGCCCGCCTTGTCTAAAAAGCCTCCACCGTCGCCATCGACGCCAAAACTGCCGTGAGTGGAAGGGCCAGTTCCTTGGTTATTTCTGAGAAACAAAACGGGGCTTCCGCGGAGACGGAATGAGAACTGACGCGGGGAAGTTAAAGCGCGTGCTCAGGCCGAGGAAGCCGGAGGCCGAGCTGCCCACCAGCCCGAGGGTGACATCCTGGTCCTGCTCCGCCCTGTCGGGACCCAGCCCAGAACCCGGCCTCTGGACCACCCTGTGCTGATTGGGTGGCACGGGTTGCTTAGCAACCCACAGGCCAATCGCATTTGGCTTTCAAATGCCAACATCTGCACTGTGTTGCAGGTATAATTTTAATTCAAACTCTTATGGCTTCAGACAGAGGAGAAAATGTATCTTTTTTTATAACACACTAGAGGCCCAGTGCACGAATCCTTGCACCAGTGGGGTCCCTTGGCCTGGCCTGTGGGATCGGCCAAAACCAGCTCTCTGAGATTCCCCCCGAGGGGTCCTGGATTGCCAGAGGGCACAGGCCAGGCCGAGGGACCCCACTGGGGCATGATCAGGGCCGGGGAGGGACACGGGAGGGCTCCAGGGCATGTCCGGCTCAGTCCCGATTGGCTGGGCCCCAGCAGCAAGCTAACCTACCAGTTGGAACGTCTGCCCCTTGGTGGTGAGCAGCCTTAGCATGTCATTAGCATATTAGGCTTTTATTATATTAGATTTTTTGTTGTGAGAAATGTTTTTTTAAAGAAATAAAAGAATATTTATTGCCTTATATACAATCCCCCTCCCCCAGCCCAAACAATTCATGATTTAGGATGCTGCCCTTCACAGCTCCGTGTCTAAAACCCAACGGAGATGCGATCTCGCCTCTCTCCAGTTTCTTTCTTGAGTGGAGATGCGCAGAAAAGGGGAAGAAAGGGGACAGTCCTTCAGGGGTCCAGGGGAAAGGTAGGAACCGTGCATTCCATTTTCAATGTAAGTAGGAAGGCGTCAGAACAGAGCGGAAAAGTAGTTCAGTCTCCCTTCTGCTGAAAGGATGGGTATTGCGCTTGGCTCCAAGTTTCAGCCCAAGTCAGGTAAGAATCTGGATTTGTGTCTTTATGTTTTTAAATATTTTATTGATTTTCACAGAGAGGAAGGGAGAGGGAGAGAGAGTCAGAAACATCGATGAGAGAGACATCGATCAGCTGCCTCCTGCACACCTCCTATTGGGGATGTGCCCGCAGCCCAGGTACATGCCCCTGACCGGAATCGAACCTGGGACCTTTCAGTCCGCAGGCCGATGCTCTATCCACCGAGCCAAACCGGTTTCAGCTGGATATGTGTCTTTAAAAAGAAAAGGCTCCTATTGAATTTTTAGAGAGGGAGGGAGGGAGAGAGTTAGATGGAAGCATCGATGAGAGAGAAACAGTGATCGGCCGCTTCCTGCACCCCCCACAGGGGATCAAGCCTGCAGATCGGGCGTGTGCCCTGACCGGGAGTCAAACGGTGACCTCCTGACTCATGGGTCAATGTGCAACCACTGGGCCACACCAGCCAGGCAGGAGATGTGTCCTGACAGCTGTCCCAGGATGGGGCTTTGGTCTTCATGAGGCACTGTCTGCTACATCTGATGAGCCCACCACTGCTACCTTCCCCCCAAAATAACTCACCTGCACCCCCAAACGAAATCAGAGAAGCCAACCAGCAGAGGAACTCAGACCCGACACGGACTCGGGAGTTACCGGCGTGACCTCCGCACGGCCAGCACGCTCTCCGATCTCGGCCTCCGATAGCGGCCCTCACGCAGGTGCCGGCCCCGCCTGGGCCTGGCAGGCCTTGGCAATTGCAGCTTCCAGCCCTGCCACGTCCGAGCGGATACCCGGCGTGTTGTTTGGTGACAGTGTAACAGGACCCCAGGGAAGTCAGATTTGCAAAGAATGAGGGCAAGTTCAGAACAAGTTTCTTTTAAAAACTCCAAATGCACTGCAGCTGATGCTATCCTCCCCGGCCCGGCCCGGGCGAACGCGTGCGCCTGCGCTCCCCGCAGCACTGCGGTCAGATTACCTGCGGGCAGCAAGGAAGCCCTAATCGCTGCAGCAGGACACAGGGGCCGGGAGGCTGAGCGAGGAGAGGAACGGGGTCTCGGCCAGGGCGGGGTCCCCTTAACGGGCGACGTCTGCAGCTGCGCTGAACCAGGCCGCTGGCAGGAAAAGGGTGCCAGGTGCTCCGACGGGACAAACACACCAGCACACATTCCGGCGCCCGCTCCTGGCTCCCGCCCCTGGGGATTCTGGCCCCTGGTGTTGCCTGGGATCTGATTACTGTTATCTCTGCTTGCATAACTACAAATGTTAGCGTTCCTGCTCAACTGATACGGCTCTGTTTTACCAACACAAAGGGAGGCTGTATGCACACTTGCCCTCTCCCCAGAAGGGCTGCTTAAACGAAGGGAAAAACGAGAGAGAAGAAAAGAGAAGAGAAGGGGGGCTGGGAACCCGAGGGCAGGCCTGCTGAATGGGCCTTTCAGAAAGAATGATGGGCGAGGTTGTGTGTGCACGTGTGCTTTGTGTGCATGTGTGTGCACACGTGTGCTTGTGTGCGTGTGTGTGTGTGCATGGGGAGCACACGCTTGCTTAACAGGCTGCAAAGCTCAGGATTGAAAACTGTTCACTGGGCATCACCTCAGAGCCAGGAGGATTTATTTTGCTGGTCCTTTTCCAAACACGGGCTTTCTCCTGACTCCCTGCGATTGTCGGGGCCCCAGCCTTCCACGCGGAGGCACCGAGTTCTGCGAGAGCAGGTCTGGTTCAAGACAAACAAGGGCTCGGTCATAAATAAGACAGTGGCATATCCCTGGCCCAGACGGCAGACATTCTCTCCGTCCAAAACGGAGGGAACAATCCTCCAGCCCCCCCCCACCCCAAGCTCGTAAGGTGTGGGCACGAGCCCAGCTCTATCCGCCCCCCTGCCCTGCCTGGGGGGCTGGGTCCACTGGGGGAGGCGGAGCAGGCAGGAGGCAGGTGGAGGCTGGGCTCACGGTCAGGAGGACAAGCGGTGCTGCTGCTTTATTCTCCGTGCCACCCCCACACGGAAGCCCCCCCTTCCTCCCGATGGCATCAACGTCCTGGACCAGGGTGGGAGGCAGCCGGGGGAGGGGCGGGCGGGCCCCCTGGCTCCTCCGAGGGCCCTGTGCCTAATGTTTGGTAAACGGTGTTTTTAGGATGGAGACGTAACTCACATCCCACAAAATCGAGGGCTTTAAAGGGTGCGTTTCAGCAGTTTTAGTCTATTTGTCAAGTTGTGCCGTCACCACCACCAAGTCCGGCCGGTTTCATCGCCTCCCAGGAAACCGCCTGCACCTCATTTTGAATCCATCCCTTCGGATTCCGTTTTCTGAGGAAGGTGCCCATCTGTCAGCCTCCAGCTCCACACAAATTACGTTTGCCCCGTTTCAGAGGCACCCTGCCCAGCGGCTCCCCAGCCCTTCTACCCCGAGCCCAGAGCCCAGCCCCCAGAGCCCAGCCCAGGTCGGGGTGGGGGCTGGGGAGGCGGCGCCCTACCTGCCGGGAGGCCCCTGACCCTAATCCCACCTCCTCCCTAGGCCTCTCCAGGTCCCAGGGCCCTATCGCTTCATCTGTTTCTCCTTTCAAACTCAAAAGGCAAGAATTCACTTCCTTTGTTGCCTGAATGGCCTCCCTTCCCTGAGGCCGGAAGAGAAAGCATCAAAGGTGACAAAACAGAAAATAACCCTCCAGGCTTCCCTCACCCAGTCACACGTCCATACGCAGCCGCACAGCTGGGGGCTCAGGCACTTGGGGTCACCGGCTGGGTACCCCTGGACCGAGGGGGTGCCAGGGCAATGCCAGGTGACCTCGTGGCAGGGACCCCCCAGGAGAGAAACGGCTTGCCAGCTCCCCCCCTCCCCCCACTGCTGAGGGGCTGGGCCAGGAGCCCAGTTTGCATCGTCCACGGGTCAGGCCCTGCGTTCTGGTCTCCCAGGAAGTCCTGGACTTGGGGTCACCTGTTTACGTTCTCACTCACCCCGTGAACCCCAGTCACCCAGCTTCATGCCAACCCTCCCTGGGCTCTAGTCTCCCTCCGGGGCTGCCACTTGATGTGTGTTTTTATTTGATTTCATCTAATTAAAAAGGTTAATTCATGGATGGGGCACAAAAATGCCCAGAAGCCCGCCAGGTGGCCGAGGCCGGGCACGCACCACGCCTTGCTCCCCGGGAAGAGCCGGTCCCGGCAGAGGAGCGAAGGTCAGAAAGGACAGGTGTGCCCTGGCTGGTGTTGCTCAGTGGGTAGCGTGTCGGCCTGTGGACTGAAGGGCCCCCGGTTGTGGGCTTGATCCCATGTGGGGCGTGCAGGAGGCAGCCGATCCATGATTCTCTCTCATTATTGACTTGTCTCTCTCTCTCCCTTCCTCTCTGAAATCAACAAAAATATATTTCAAAAAAGAAAGAGCAGACCTGGGGTTGGAGCCATCACAGGTGCCCAGTGACGGCGATGGTGCTGGCGGGGACGATGGAGGAGTTTGCCACTTGCTGGCAGTGCACTGTAGAGCGTACAGACCGGGCTGTTTACTTCTTTATTTTTTTCAATGCCCTGTGGTTTATTTTTATTTATTTGTTTGTTTGTTTATTTATTTATGTTTGTTAATCCCTCACCTAAGGATTTTTTCCATTGACTTTTAGCGAGTGAAAGGAAGGGGAAGAGACAGAGAGACACACATCGACTGGTTGCCTCCCACACGCGCCCTGACCAGGGCCAGGGATCCAGCCTGCATCTGCGGTACCTGCCCTTGATGGGAATGAAACCCTGGACCCCTCAGTCCGAGGTCGGACGCTCTATCCACTGAGCCACCCCGGCCAGGGCTGTGTTACTCCTCGTCCCCGTTCTATCGGGGAGGCCCTGTTACGATCCCCAGGATGCAGACAAGAAGAAGGACCCGTCGGGAGGTTAGATGTTTGAGCAGGTGCAGCCCCTGCAACCAGGCGCGGAGGGAGCAGCGCGTGTGCCTGCCTCTGGCCGAGTGCCTCACTCTTCACCGCTGCTCTGCTTCCCCGCACTCACCCGGAGCCAAGGCTGGGCCGCCCTCCGGGTCCCGGGCAGGGAGGCCCTTCCGACCGGGTCTCTCGGCTCAGGACAGAGGTTGGCTGCCTGGTTTGCTTGGGGAGACTGAGGGTTTGTGGCCTCAAAAGCCACCACCTGCATATCTAGAGGGAAAGGGAATCCCTACCTCATACCATATCACCACACGAATGCCCGCTGGCCAAAGATGAAGGGATACAGTGGAATAATAAAAGTACCAGGAAAGGATACGACAGTATTGGAATGGGAAAGGCTGTTACACGCAGCCACCTCACCCCTGAAGCCTTAAGAGGAAAGAGCGAAGCTCTCTCTCTGGGGAAGGAAAGCACATCCTGAGTCACGCTGAGCACATGGCAGACGCCATCCTCGCTTGATTTATAAAAATATCTCCAACAGAACAAAACAAGACCAGTGATCCCACGGAAATTACAGGCAACGGCTGTGAAAAGTCCACAGCAAAGACATTACAAGAGGCTCTGAACACATATTAAAAGCCGCACCACTGCGCTCACAATGAGAACATGCCAACTGAAAGCTCTCCGTGCGGTCGGCAAACGTCTGCGGGACCAACACGGATGTGGGGACACAGCCCAGGCAGGGCCGGTGGACGTGCGGCCATCGGCCTCCAGGGAGAGCAGCGGGCCAGTCCATCTTCGTCCCGAAATTCCACCTCTGGGAATCTGCCTACAGATAGCGCCCAGACAGGAGGTGTTACGTCAGAACATTCACTGTATTATCGGTTTTGCAGTAAAAGATGGGGAGGGACCCAGACGTCGGACTGAAAAACTGGCCAAATCAGCTCTGGACCAGAATGCCATGCAGATGTTTATGAGGATCCGAAAGAATGAAGTTGGCTTATTACGCACACGATCTGCAAATATTAAACCAGTGGATCAAAGAGCTAAATGCAAGAGCTACAAGAATTCATCTCTTTTTTAAAAATACATTTTTATTGATTTCAGAGCGGAGGGGAAAGGGAGAGAGAAACATCAATGATGAGAGAGAATCATTGATGGGCTGCCTCCTGCACGCCCCACTCTGGGCATCGAGCCCGCAACCCGGGCCTGTGCCCTGACGGGGAACCGAACCGTGACCTCCTGGTTCCTAGGTCGATGCTCAGCCCCTGAGCTACGCCAGCCGGGCAATAATTAATCTCTTAAAAGAAAACACAGGAGTCCATTTTTATTACCTTCGGTTTGGCAATAGGTTCTTAGGTATAACACCACACGCACACGCAACAAAAGAAAAAAATGGACTTCAACGATATTAAAAGCTTTTGCATCTCAAAGAATATTACCACGGAAGCGAAAAGACAGCTCCTGGGAGACGGAGAAGAGACTGCATACCCTGTGGTGACGAGGGTGCAGTATGCAGACACGTGAAGAACTCGCAAACCGATTACACACGGTGAGAAGCTGGACAGCCATGTCTCCAGACACAGACGGCCGACCAGCTCAGCGGGAGCCTCCGCATCATTAGTGGTTAGAGAGGCAAAGCAGCGCCCGGGGACCCGCCTCCCCAGGGCCGCTCCAGCCGGCACAACGCCGATGCCGAAAGCTGGGGACCCCACGCGGCTGGTGGGAATGGGGGTGCCGGGTGTTGGAGAGCAGTGTGAGGGGTCCTGAAAGTGTAAAACACAGAGTCGCCGTGTGACCCAGCGTGTGACTCCCGGTGCGCATCGTGTTCAGAATAAACCCTGCAGCCCTGGCCGGTGTGGCTCAGTGGCTAGAGTGTCCGTTCTGGGTTCGATTTCCGGTCAGGGGACAGGCCCGGGTTGGGGGCTGGATCCCCAGTGGGGGGCGAGCAGGAGGCAGCCGGTCCGTGATTCTCTCTCATCATGGATGTTTCTATCTCTCCCTCTCCCTTCCTCTCTGAAATCAATTTTTAAAAAATAGATTAAATTTTTTTTTGAAGACACGCACGCGCCAGGTAGAAGATGAGCAAGCTACTCTGACACCCCGTGAGTCACACCATCAGCCCAGACGGGACGGGATCAGTGGGAGATCCCCCCCGGAGCCGGAGCCGGGAGAGCGAGGCTTAAAGCCAGAGGCGCCAAGCAGCCGGGGGGGGGGGGGGGGGGGGCGGGGGGGGGCCCACCGAGCAGGTCTGGTCGGAGGGGCTTCTCTCCTCCATGGTTAACCCAGCCCGGCCCGCAGGAATCCTGGGCACCTACTGTGCACCGGGGGACGCGCGGCCCTAATGGCTCCTAATCTGGGTTTCAGGGCGCAGCCTCCCAGCTCCACATGCCCAGCTTATCGGCAGCAGGAGCCTCTGGTTTATGATCTGGAAGCAAAGCCCAGACCGTCTCCAGCTTATCGGAGCCCAAGGGGTGTCGCTCGCCCGCCCGATGCTCCCCTCTGAGCCCTCCCGGCCCCCCTCTCCCCGCTCCCCCTCTCCCCCCACCGGGCCACAGTGGGGCCTTCCCGCCCAGCCAGGCTCCTGCGGAGATAACACTAGGACTCATTTAGGTCAATGATTAAGTGGAAAGTTATACTATTACCAATTAAGTTTGAGCAAAGAGAGAACAAAAAAAAAACCCGTGCATTCCTCAGGAGGTCAGGGCCGGCCCTGTCCCCACACTCAGCCCCGCACCCCCCATCCCCAAGGCGGAGTCCCAGGGAAGCCCCAAGAACCCCACCCCCCCTTCAGGGGCTCCGCTTTCAGCCAGAACAAGGGCGCACTGTCTCCTGCAGCTTATCTGGGAGCCGCGCGCCCACTGGGCTGTGCAAAGCCCTCCAGGGTCAGCGCATTTCCCAGGACGCCAGCCCCAGGGGCCGAGGAGGAGGAGGCCGAGGAGGAGGAGGAGGAGGAGGAGGAGGCCGAGGAGGAGGCCGGGGGGGAGGAGGAGGAGGAGGAGGCCGAGGAGGAGGAGGCTGAGGAGGAGGCTGAGGAGGAGGAGGAGGAGGAGGAGGAGGAGGAGGAGGAGGAGGAGGAGGCCGAGGAGGAGGCCACACCGAGAATCGCTGCTAGTGGGCAGCACTCAGGTGCGGAGGCCGGTGACAGCTCTGAAGGTTCCAGCCGCGATGGAGGGGAGGCTTGTCAGACAACAGGGTGGGCACCGGGCGCGGTGGGGGCACCTGGTGCCAAAGGCCTCGCCGGTGCCTCTCTTCTCACCGTAGCCCACCCTGTACTCCCAGGTCCCCAAGGCCCAAGGAGGCAACCACAGTTCTGTCCTCCCGACCTGGCTTGTTTAAGAGACGATGGGGGCCCGGCTGGCGTGGCTCAGTGGCTAGAGTGTCGGCCTGAGGACCGAAGGGTCCGGGTTCGATTCCGGTCAAGGGCACGTACCTCAGTTGCAGGCTCCTCCCTGCCCAGCCATGTTCAGGGCACGTGCAGGAGGCAACCCATCCATGTGTTTCTCTTACAACATGTTTCTCTCTGTCTTTTCCTCTCTCTTCCACTCTCTCTAAAAATTCAATGGGAAAATATCCTCAGGTGAGGATAGAGGGAGGGAGGGAGGGGGGAGGGAGGGAGGGAGGGAAAGGAAGGCCCGGCCACCGTGGCTCAGGGGCTGAGCGTGGACCTAGGAACCCGGAGGTCACGGTTGGAGTCCTGGTCAGGTCACGTGCCCGGGCTGCGGGCTTGATCCCCAGTGGGGGGTGTGCAGGAGGCAGCCATCCATGATTCTCTTTCACTTTTGATGTTTCTAACTCCCCCCATCTCCCTTCCTCTCTGAAATCAATAATAAAAAAAAAGATATTTAAGAATAAATTAAAAAAAGAAGATTTGGGGGGCGGGGTGGTCATTGCAAACCGAAGCTTGGCCGCCCGAGTCCGTGAGGGACGAAGAGCGTGCACCGGGGGCCAGCCCCGCCCGCCGGCAGCGACGGCCCCTCCCGTTGGGTCCAGGAAGCCCCTGCGCCTGGAGAGTTGGGCCCAGACAGAACCCTCACTTCCTGTGCGAGGAGCTGATAGGGCCCGTCACCCGCGATGCTGGGCGGTGGTTCTCAAGCAATTAAACAGCCGGAGTCTCTCCAACCGCCTCTAATTGCCCGTCTCCCGCGGAATTACACCCTCTGTCGCATGGCCTCTGCCGCCCTGAGACGCTACATGAAGCTCCCCGCCCAGGACAGCTCCACGAGGCTCCCCCCGCCCTCAACTGCTCCACGAAGCTGCTGCCACCCAGCGAAGCTCGCCGCTGGACGCTCCACGAAACTCCCCCCGCCCCCCGCCCCGCCACTGCTCCTCGAAACTCACTGCCGCCCGGATGACTGCTCCGCTGAGCTCATGGCCACCCCGCGAAGCAGCCATCCACCGCCACTCAACAACCCCCAGTCCTGCCCCGCTGCCAGCCCCCCTTATGGTGAGCGGCTCAGGGACCGGGGTGGGGGGGCGGGACAGGGAGGTACTCCATGCACTTCATGGTGACCGGTCGCCCGTTCGGTCGTGACGGCACCTAGCTCTTTCTATAGATTAGAATAGCAGTGGTTCTCAAAGTATGGCCCAGGCACCCCTGAGGTCCCTGAGACCTTTTGAGGGCCTGGTGGGTTCGAAATGATTTTCGTAACAGGACTAAAAAGCGATTTGCCTTTTCCACTGATTGTCTTAAACGTACACAGCGGAGGTTTCCAGAGCCTCCGTGATCCGTGGTCTCAGACGTGGACGGACCACACAAGCGGATACAGGAATCCAGCGGACCGCTAGGCACACAACGGAGAGTTTTCCAAAATGTGAAGCGACGCCACTTCTCTATTTTTTTGTTTTGGAAAATGTAGTTAGGTTTTATTTAGAAAGGCAGATGTTTTATATGCGACGGCTTTTTTATTTTCTGTGAGATAAGTCCTTTCATGTTTTTCCCAGTTTTAATTTCTAACATGATGGATATCGATAGACGCAACCCACATTAACAAAAGCTTTTTGGAGCCTCCATCATTCTGAAGAACGTAAAGGAGTCCTGAGACCAAAGAGCTGGAGGATTGCTGATTTATAGCCAAAGATTGGAGTCAGACCTGGTTGGAAACCCAAGTCAGCCATTGGGATGAGTTATTTACTGCCCCCCCGCGCCCCTGCCCCCGAGCCCCCCACAACACACACACAGAGCCTCACTCTTTATCTGTGCAATGGTGATGATAATGTTTGCTTTATGAGGTGGTTGCAAAGATTAACGAGCTGACGTACGAAAAAGCACCCGCGTGTCCCTGGCGTGGGCCGAGGGCAGCAGGAGGAGGGGGAGAGATTAACGCTTGGCGCCCACTGGCTCACAGGGTCCTGCTGGGGGAGGAGCAGCAGTGATCACGCGGGGCCTCCCCCGGGGCGGGCCTTCCCCCCCTGCGCTACACGCACGTGGGATATTTTCCCACTGAGTTTATTTTACTTTAATTATTATTATTTCTTGTTAATCCTCACCCGAGGATATTTTTCCATTGATTTTTAGGGAGAGTGGGAGAGAGAGGGAGAGACAGAGAGAAACATCGATGTGCGAGAAACACATCGATTTCCTCCTGCACACGCCCCGACCAGCGCCCAGGCCAGGGAGAAGCCTGGACCAAGGTATGTGCCCTTGACCGGGATCGAACCTGGGACCCTTCGAAATGCAGGCTGACACTCTATCCACTGAGCCAAACGGGCTAGGGCTTTCTATTGATTTTTAGAGAGAGTGGAAGGGAGGGGAGAGAGAGAGTGAGAGAGACACACTGATGGGTTGCCTCCCGCATGTGCCCTCACCGAGGCCAGGGACCGAGCCTGCAACCCAGGCACGAGTCCTTAACTGGAATCGAACCCAGGCCCTTTCGTGTGCGGGCCAACTCTAACCACTGAGCAAAACCGGCCAGGGCAGGGCTGTTTTTCAAATGGACCGTATCAAGGGGCCATGGGGTCCTAAGAGCTAGCACCTGCTCAGTATTCCGAGGCTCACCCAGGGCTTTTGTACAGAGACTCTTTTATTCCATTCCCAGATCCTTTGAGGGAGACAGGTGTCAGAATTCTACCCATTTCACAGACCAGCACACTGAGGCTTAGGGAAGTTCAGTAGCTGGCCCAGTGGGAGAGCTGGGCTGGGACTTCAAGCTGAAACCTAAGTCCTGCCATGGCTGCCCCACTTGCCACATTCTACCTCCAAAGCGTAACGCCCACTTCTGATGGTTTTGTGACCCCAGAGTGGATACAGCATTTCTGGCAGGTGCGACGTGAGAGTTCGCCTGGAAACGCCGGGGGTCCACTGGAGAGAGGACACATTCGTCATTTATCCCTACTGTGTGCAGGGTGCCTGTGCCGAGTGTCCCCCCGCCCCCGCCCTGGGCAGAGCCTCGGGGGGACCGGGTCCTGATGCCCCTCAGCTGTCGCCGTGGCTGACCCCGCCTCTCTGGACCTCTTTCCTCGTCCCTAAAACAGCAGCGTCTGTGGGCCCGGGGGCCTGGGGGTGGGAAATGCACCGAGAGCCCCAGCACGGGGCCTGGGAGCCGGCAGGAGCCTGGGGGCTGGAGGGGGCGGGTCGGTGGCTGTTTCCATGCCTCCAACGAGGACCTCCCCTCCCTCTCCTCAAGCGAGTCCGCTTCCATCTGATTCTCACGCCTGAAATCACCGAGGTTTCGGTCGCACGAAACACCAAGTCGCCGAGAAACGCCGTCTGGGCCCCTTTGGAAAAAGCGCTTCTTTTTCTGACTTGAAACAGGAGCCGTTTGCCAAACCGAAATAGCACGTAAGCCTCAGAACCCACAGATCCGAGCGGATCTAATCTCAGCACACGGGCAGGAGAGTGAGTGAGTGTGGGGGGGGATGAGTCAGAGATTCCACCCTTCGGAGGGGCCCTAATATGGCCTGGGGGAGCCTCGGAGGACGGAGCATGCCCGGCCGCCAGACTGGAGCCACCGCTCTGGCCGGCAACCAGCGCCCCCACCTGCCCCCACGTACACGGAGCAGGGCCTTGGGGTGCAGCCAACATGGGGAGCCCAGGCCCGAGGGAAGAAGCAGTCGGGAGACCGACAGCCGGACCCCAGACGGGAAGGCGGCGCCTTCCTCCCGCTGCCCGGACCTCGGTGAACCCGCCTTCCCGGAGCCAGGTCCTGGCCGACCCCACGGCCCCACGTGCGAGCGCGGCCGACACCGAGTCTGTGACGTGGGACGTGGGCACGTGAGGATGAGGCAGGCTCCACCCCCACAGACTCAGACAGAGCTCCAGGCGCCCCGTCTCCCTCCCGGTGCCCCGTCTCCCCCCCGGGCGCCCCGCCTCCTCCCGGGCACCCCGTCTCCCCCCAGGCGCCCGTCTCCCCCCCAGGCGCCCCATCTCCCTCCCGGGCACCCCATCTCCCCCCAGGCGCCCCGTCTCCCTCCCAGGTACCCCGTCTCCCCCCAGGCGCCCCGTCTCCCTCCCAGGTACCCCGTTTCCCTCCCCGGCACCCCATCTCCCTCCCCGGCGCCCCGTCTCCCCCCCAGGCACCCCATCTCCCTCCCAGGCACCCCATCTCCCTCCCCGGCGCCCCGTCTCCCTCCCGGGCGCCCTGTGTGGGCCGGCGCAGGCACAGGTGCCGAGACTCCGCGGTCATCAGTCCTCGCTCCTCCCGCTGGCACCTGAGGCAGCCCCCCCGCGGGTCCCTGGCCTGCGTCTGAACAGGAGGAATGGAGGCTGAGACGGTGAAGCGTCCCCCTAAGGTCACACAGTGAGGAGGAGGCAAGAGGAGCCTGGAAACTGAGGCTGCCCCGCCCCCGGAAGGCCCCCACTTGCAGGCCATGAGACCCAGCGGCCACTCTCAGGTCCCTCCACACGCCCCCCGCTCCCAGGGCTCGCTCCGCCTCAGGCCCCGCGTCGGTCTCCCCACCCGACCCCACGGCTGTGCTTCTGCAGGGCCTCCTCAGCCACGCGGCCCCTCCACCCTCCACCCTTCACCCGCCACCCCCACCCGTCACTCCCAGAGCCAGGCACCTGGAGACGCGGCCTTCTCTTCCCCTCCGAGGCGGGTTCGCTCAGAGCAGGGCGGTGGGAGGCACAGGCGGCGATGCTGCTGACCCTGCAGGGCTCCCGCCCGCGGGCGTGCACTGGCCGGGCCAGGACGTGGGCCCGGTGCCCGTGGCTCGGCCGTGGCCCTGGGTCTGCGCAGGGGCGGCTGCTTCGTGGCCCAGGCCCGCCTGTTCTGCTCCCGCGTGCTCGGACCCCGCACACGTGTGCCCGCTTCCCGCCTCCCGGCTGGCCTCGGGCGGCAGGTGCAGGCAGGAGCCCGAGGGTCCAGGGCCGAGTGACCTGCCTGGGCCCCGGGGGAGGCCCAGCTGGTGGACGTCGGCTCCTGGACTCCGCGGGGCTGTGTCCCCACAAGGAGGCAGCGGAGGCGCCGGCCTGGCCCTGAGCCGTGGCCCTCAGAGCCCGAGGGCCTGGGAGACGGGGTAGCGCCCAGCCCCGGGCGGTGGTCACTGGGGAGTCCAGTCCTGGGACCCAGTTGGACAACGTGGTGGACACACGACCCGGACAAAGGCTAGAGGGGAGGGGAGGGCTGCTAGGACTCACCGTGTCCCCCAAACTCGGACGGGACCAAGTTTACTTAGTTTCTAATATGATGGGTATCGATGGATACAACCCACATTAACAAAAGCGTTTTGGGGCCTCCGTCATTCTGAAGAACGTAAAGGAGCCCCGAGACCAGAGCTGGGGGATTGCTGGTTTATAGCCGAAGGTTGGAGTCCGACCCAGCAGGACCGGCGGCCTCAAGGAGAGAAGAGAGAGCCCGGCCCCATGGCTCAGTGAGCGTAGAACCAGGAACCGGGAGGTCAGGGTTCAATGCTGGCTGGACACATGCCCGGGTGGCGGGCTCCATCGCCAGTGGGGGGTGTGCGAGAGGGGTGACCAGGGCTCTGCAATGGAACTGCCCAGGCTCAGGGGGCCCCCCCGGGCAGTGGGGGGCCAGGGAGGGCAGCGTCGGGGGGTGGACGCTCCGGGTCCAATCTCAGCCCCACGAATGCAGCCACACAACAGCAGGGCGCTCGCTACGCAAAAGCAGCTGGGCATCCGTTCCCCAAGTCCCACGCCCCCGCCCCCCGCCCACCCCAGAGCCTCGACGCCCCTCCCCCAGGGGCAGGCGTGCACCTTGCCGGCCCGGAGCAGCTCGGACTCTCTGAGAGGCACCTGGTCGAGGGAGAGCTTAAGTAACCAGGAGGCCCTGCAGGTGAGGCCGCCCGGAGACTTCTAAATGTTCTTATTGTTCTGAGAGGCGGCGACAGCCAGTTGACAAGGGGCTGTGTGCACACACGCAGCCACAGGCCCTGCCCGCTGCCCGCCGGCTCGGGTTCCCGTGGGCCCACAGGTGCCGTGTAAAGCAGGTCGGCCAACACTCGTCCCTTCCGGGGTCACCACGGCACCCACCTGCTCCTCACCCTCCCCGCTCTGGAAAGGGTCTAGGCTCCCCACCCCCACCCCCGCCGCCCCCCACCTGCCAGAGGCTGGGCCGGCCCAGAGCAGCCAGGACGGGTTCCCAGGGTCGGCTTCCTCTCGCGTCTCCTGCACTTGACTGCACTCACCTGCTTTCAGGTCAGAAAAATAAGGGCTTCGTGCCTGATGGGTCTGAAACCTCGTCCGGAAGACAAGGGAGACGCTGAAATCAGATCCCAGCGTGTTCCCGGGCCCGTTCCCTGCGTGCTCACTGCCTGTGCAGTTTTCTCCGGGTCCGTGTGCGGTGGGGGCGGGACCTGCGTGCTGACTGAGGGAGCACGTGGCCCGGGCCCTGCGAGCCTCCAGCGGCCGACCCGTAGTGACGATCTTACTGCAGCTATTTTGTTGTTGCTTCTCCTCCGAGGATGTCTCCATTGATTCTTAGAGCGAGGGAGGGAGGGAGAGGCAGAGAGAAACGTCCACGTGAGAGAGACACATCGATGGGCTGCCTCCTGCACGCGCCCCAGCCAGGGCTCAGGCCGGTGAGGAGCCTGCAACCGAGGTACGTGCCCTTGACCGGATCGAACACGGGACCCTTCAGTCCGCAGGCCGGCGCGCTATCCACTGAGCCACCCGGCCAGGACTGGCTGCCGTTACGATGACGTTAACTCAGTCGCGCGGAGTCCTGTGTCCAGGGGAGACGGCAGTCCCCACGTGCCCTGTCCCGGGACTGCCCACCCCCTTTTCCACGGGCACCTTCATGCACGCAAGACACGGGAGCAATGGGAAATAAAACCGGGCCCACGTGACCACGCCACGAGCCCTCTGCCCTGAGCCCGGGCGCCTGCCCACCTGCCCCCAGGCTCGAGGTGCCTGCCCACCTGCCCTGACCCCAGTGTGCCCGACCTGCCAGGCTCAGGGGGGTGACAGTGCGAGGTGCCCCACCCCCCCACCCCGTCGCTGGGGGAGGTCAGCTTTACTTCCTGCCAAACAAGCACCCCTCAGCTCCGCCTCGGCCGCGCCCCCTCCCTCGGGGGAGCGCGTGTTTGTTTAGCCTCGGCGGGCGGGTCTCTGCGGCAACCTGGTCTGGCAGCTCTGGGCATGTCGCTACACGGCGTCCCGTCGGGGAGACGCGGCGCCAGGAGGGCCCGTTCAGACACGTCACTGAGAGCATCCTCAAAGGACCAACACCCCCGGGGCCGGCGGCACCACCTTCTGTGCCCGTCACGCCCGCCGCCTCCCCTGCAGGCACCCACTCCTGACAGCGACCCCACGTTCAGGGCTTGGGTCTGCGCCTGTCCCCACCCCACGCCACCTGCCGGGGCCTGACCCCGCCGGCACAGGGCCTGGCCCCGCTCCCTCAGCCGGGGTCGCCGGCTGCTGGCAAAGGGCAATCGAGTGTGACATTCTCCGCTGTCATGGGCCAGGCGGTCCCTGTCGGAACCACGGAGCACAGTCCCTGGTACACAGTGGACGCCGGCCGAGCGCCCAGACACCTTCCCTCACGGCCCCTGAGATCTTCACGGGCCACCAGATGGACCTTTTGTCTTTCCGTTCAACCTTTAAACATGTACAAGCCACCCGGCCGGCGTGGCTCGGGGGTTGAGCATCGACCTATGAGCCAGGAGGTCAGGGTTCGATTCCCGGTCAGGGCCCAGGCCCGGGTTGCCGGCTCGATCCCCAGTGGGGGGCGTGCAGGAGGCAGCCGGTCCATGATCCTCTCTCATTGACGATTCTCTCTCTCTCCCCCCCTTCCTCTCTCTGAAATAATTAGAAATATATTAAATAAATAAATGAAAGTGTTGAATCGTCCCGTAAAGCGCTTACAGGCATCGCCTGGCAGTGTTTACAGGGCAAACCTTGTTTAAAAAAAGGGGATGTAACAGGTCGAATGCTGTAAACGTAACTTTACGGTTTTAAAACACTTTGAGCCTCATTTTCACGGACTGAAAACCTAGCAATGCCTTTGGGGTGAGGTGGGGGCGGACGTGACCCCAGTGGGTCTCAGGGGGTCTGGCCCCGCCCAGAGCGGAGGACGCTGACCTCTATCCGGGTCCCCAGAGCCCGCCGGGCTCCTGGCTGGTCGACGCTGACTGTCCCGTGTCCGCTGTCCCCCGCAGCACCTGTGTGACCCCCCAGGACTGGGCGGCAACTTCAAGGACCCCCACACCCTCCCACCCCCGCAACCCCAAGGAAACGAGGACACAGAAGGGCCCTTCTAGGCGTCACTCGGGCCGGCAGCTCTGCCTCCCTGCCCGCTGCATCGCTTCCAGGCTCCCGGGGGACGAGACGCGAGAAGAGAAATGTTGCCTTCAGCTCTGCAAACATCACAAGGCAAATACATCCCCACGCGGACGAGGAGGCTCCAAGTGTGAGCACAAGTAACGGCGTTCAGCCCCGCAGCCCGCTCATGCTCACACGCACGCTCACTCTCACACACTCACACGCTCACGCTCACACGCACGCTCACACACACGCTCACACACATGCTCATACTCACACACACATACTCACACGCTCACACACGCTCACTCTCACATGCACTCACACGCTCACACGCACTCACACACTCACACGCTCACACTCTGACACACACTCACACGCATGTTCACACTCGCGCTCACTCTCATGCTCCCCAGGCTTTCTCGGAAGGAAGCTGGGGTGTGGGGTCGGGTCGCGCTCACGCTGCCAGCCAGGAATCGCTCGCCTTCGCGTGCCCGGGCTCCGCTCCCTTTTCTCAGCCACGAGGACTGAGACGCGGGACCGAGCCCCCCACATGTCGGCTCCATGCAGCTCCGCTGAGCCCCTGGCTGGCGAGGCCACACGCTAAGAGCCAGCGCCAAGCCTATAACCGCGTGGAGTCTTGTTCCGGGAAATCCCAGTCGCTGGGAGGATGCAGCTTTGATCCAGGATCCGAATGGCACCCCAGCTGCTAAGTTCTTAGGCAGACGTTTCACCCCAGAGGACGAGGCTGCGATAAACGCGGACACACAGCGACACGGACGGGGACGTCGGGACGCCCGCATCGCTGGTGCCTGTCAGGGTGCAACCGCCGTGGAAAGCAGACCCTCAAGAGGTGAAACAGGAACCCGCCGGCCCAGCAGGCCCGCGGGGCGGGGGACAGACCCCCAGGAGGAGGCAAGCTGTGTCCACACACAAACCTGTACCTGGCCCGGCCGGCGTGGCTCCGTGGGTGAGCGTCGACCTAGGAACCAGGAGGTCAGAGTTCAATTCCGTCAGGGCATAGGCCCGGGTTGCAGGCTTGATCCCCAGTGGGGGGCGTGCAGGAGGCAGCCGATCCATGATTCCCTCTCATCATTGGTATTTCTCTCTCCCTCTCCCTTCCTCTCTGAAATCAATGAAAATACACTTTTTAAAAAAACTTGTGCACGAATGTTCACGGCAGCTCTATCCCTAACGTGGACGCAGCCCCAACGCCCATCAGCAACAAACGTACAATCCGCACAACGGAACGCGAATCGGCAACAGGAGGAATGAGGTCCTGGGAGACGCAGCCACGAGGGCAGATCTCAAACTCGAGGCCAAGTGACGGAAGCCAGACCCAGCCCCGTGCACGTGACCCCGTCTGTGTGAAACGGCAGTGCAGGCAACGCCACAGGCGGGCGGCTGGGGTTGGCCAGGGCTTGGGGGGGGGGGGGGGCGGTGCTTGCTAACTGGTACAGGGCTCTTTGGGGTGAAAGGCCCCGAATCAGGTGGCGGGGATGGTTGCACAGCCTCGTGGGTACGCTGAGAACATCATCACAGGCGCACATTCGTAAAAGGAAACAGAGAGAACGCCTGCGGCCAGCGGAGCCGCCCCTGCGGCCCCCGGGTCCACCCGAGGTGGTGGAACCGGCTTCAGGGTCCAGATGAAGGTCCAGACAGATCCACAGGTGCCACGTCCCCAGCGGCCAGAGGTCAATAGTCCAATTCGGCCGCGATCTCGGTGGTTGTTTCTTCGGGCGCCGCGCACGGCCGCCGCCTGGCTGACTCGACCGTTTCCCAGGCAGGGGGCCCCGGGGAACCTCAAGCTCCCGCCTGTGAGAGCAGAGCCCTCGCACCACCTGCCAGGCCCCGCACACGGAGCAGTGAGCAGACCGACCTCTTGTTCCTAGCACTGGAGGCCGGGCCCCATGTAGCCCCGACCGGTGCCGAGTGGCTCCCTGCACCCCCAGGTGTCCACTTCCTGTGGGGCCCGCCCTTCCCGCGGGAGGGATGCTCCTCTCCGCACACCTGCCCTGCCCCCCCGCCGCTCCCCCTGCAGCTTGAAAAGCTCTGCCCCTCACCACCCCGACCTGGTCCTCGGGGAGCCGGGGAGCCCAGGAAGGAGATGGTGCCCTGCAGCCTGTGAGGAACCCACCTCCATGGGGCCCCCGTGTCCTGGGCACCGGCCCCGGCCACCCCCCCCCCACAGGTCCCTGTTTGTAACAAACCCGCCCCCCCACGCCGCCTCCTGCCCCAGCGAACAGCACCGCCCCCCTCGGAGCCCAGGAAACCACCGGGCGAGACACGAGTGTAAAAAAATAAGCTGCGTGACATTTATTTTGTCTTGTTAACGTTAATATCTGTAGAGACATTTTTATTGTCAGTATAAAAATTAACAGATTTTATTAAATACTTTCCCCAAGGCCCTGGCACGTACAGTCAGTGTATTCTGCATGCGCGGCGACCGCAGAGTGAGGGGCGTTTCGGAGGCAAAACACAGTCCTTTCGCACGGGACCCTCGGCCGGCGGGAAGTACGCTTCCTCTGCCGCCGGAACCGGCCGGACCCGCCGGCGAAGACCACCAGGAGCCGCCGGAAGCCACCCCTTAACACGATGGAGGGGGCCCCAAACTCTCAGCGGAAGAACCGGCGTCTCCGTTCCCCACGGTGAGTCATGGAGACCCTAAGAGCTGCTCTGCCGCCCACGAACCTGGGAGCCGCTACCCAAATCCCCGACGAGAACACGGGCCAATCGACGACTGTGCCGAGGGCAGAGCCGCCGCAGGAGGCGGGGCCGGGCGAGGGCAGCTGTTGAGGAGCTGGTCCCACCGGCCCGGCAGGTGCAGGGAGCGGCCACGGGGGCCCATGACCAAGCCGCCCATCAACACCCTCACCCGAGCCCCGGCTCCCGCAGGCGGTTCAACGGCCCCGACAGCAGAGCTCGCACCCCGAACCTCACCTCCCCCACCAGTCAGATCCGCCCTCAGTTCTCTTTTCAGGGGACCCGGCCACCAGCCACGTCGGAGCAGCCGGTCAACTCGCCCGCAGAGAAATGCCACTTAAATTAAAAACAAAAACACTATAAATGATTAATTGTTTTGTATATTACCAATCCATTAATAAATTAATGTTTTATACCATTTTCCCTGAAAGCAAAAGTACCTCCCACCGCTGCTCGGTGAAAATTAGGAAACTCCGGGTAAGAACAGCATTTAGCAAATAGCTATTTTTTTAAAAAAAAAAAAAAGACCGATTTTCCAGGTGCACTGCGATATCCATTTAAAATCAATACAAAAAATAATTCCTTGTAAATATATAATATATATTTATACATAATTTGCGTCTATGTACATACACCCAGCACCTCTGTGCCCTCTGTGCCCTGTGCGTGCGCCGCCTCCCCCCGCTCCCCTTCTTACAACATTCACAACGAGGCCAGACGCGCGTCTGTCTCCTGAGTCCGGCTGGCCCACAGTCGGCCCGGCGGGTGGCGGGCGGCGGGCGTGCGGTCCCACCGCGGCCGTCCGTGGCCCCGGAAACGTCCCTCTTCCCCTGGCGAAGACGACAGGTTTCCGACGGTGTCATCTTTACACGCCTGCCGCCGATGCTCCCAACGACGCGCCCTCCGGTCCATATGTACAGCCGGAGCCACAGCTCCGGAGGAGGCCCTGCTCCGAGCGGCCAGGCTCCCGCGCCGCCCGCCTGCCGGGAGGGGGCAGACACACGCCCGCTCAGGTGTCCACGCTGCCGTTGACAGGCGGGTACTGCGGGAGGCAGGGCTCGTAGGGCATGGGGTCCGGGGAGAAGACGGAGTCGTCCCCCGACGAGCAGGAGCTCCTGGTGTCGGGGTAGCTGGGCGAGTACTGCTCGAGGGGCTGGCTGAGGTCCAGGTACTCCTGCGGGAAGGACACAGCCTGTTCTTTCTGTTGTTTTTAAAGATATTTGTATCGACGTCAGAGAGGAAGGGAGGGGGAGAGAGACACGTCCATGAGGAGAGCGAATCGTGGACCGGCCGCCTCCCGCACGCCCCCCACTGGGGATCGAGCCCGCAACCCGGGCCTGTGCCCTGACCAGGAGGAATCGAACCCGGGACCTTTTAGTCTGCAGGCCGGCGCTCTATCCACTGAGCCACACCAGCCGGGACGAGAGAGACGTTTATCTCCCTTGGGTTGGGTAACCGGTGAGGACGCTGGGGGGCTGCCCAGGCCCAGGTGTGCCTGAGAGAAGGGTCCAGAGGCCTTTTATTCCAAACGCAGGCTCTCAAGAGGTTGGCCCGGGAGCTGGGGCGGGACAGGGCACCCTTGAAGGGCTGAGACCCAGCTGCCAGCCCTGCTCCCCGCCCCACCCCCACCCCCGGCTGCACAGCAACCTCCTTGGCCGCAGCCCCATCCCCTCTAGGCTCCCGGCCCTCACTTTGTGTACAACCGTCACCGATAGACGCTGACCGTGGGGAACAGTGAGCCCAGCGGGCTGGAGGCGCTCGGCCCAAGGACTTGCTCACTCTCCTCTCTGTCCCCTCTCGGGCGCACGGGGCTCAAATTCTAGCCCAGCCCGGCCGTGTGGCTCAGGGGTTGAGCATCAACCTATGAACCGTGAGGTAAGGGTTCGATTCCTGGTCAGGGCACAGGCCCAGGTTGTGGGCTGGATTCCCAGGGCAGGGCGTGCAGGAGGCAGCGGATCCATGATTCTCGTTCGTCACTGAAGTTTCTCTCTCTCTCTCTCTCTCTCTCTCTCTCTCTCTCTCTCTCAATCTCGCTCTCCTTCTCTGAAATAAAAAACTCGAGCCCAGCACAATGACAGGGTATAGATGTGGGTCCTCTCTAAGGAGTCCAGGCCATGCACGTTCACTTAACGAATTTCGTTCGTTTTACGCCCGTAGTTTCTAGGATAATGTAGGGGGAGCGTGTCTTCACTCGGGGGCGATCTCACAGACGTCACTCATGCGCTCAGACGCTCTCTGCCTTCGAAATGCACGCAGGGTCCCCCAGACCTCGGACGGATGCGCGGACATTACATCCACAATGGACCGTCAAGGACAGTTTAGGAAAACAGGTCCTGAAGGTTTACAACTCAAAAGGCTGGTCGCCGCCTGCGGCCGAGGGCGGGCAGGACCCACCACAGGCGCGATGGCCGGGGACCTGAGAGCGGTTTTACCATTTTTTAAACGGCTAGAGAAAAAGTAAAATCAACAAAAAGACGAAGAATAGCTCATGGCATCCTGGCCCGTTTGGCTCAGTGGACAGAGCATGAGCTGCGGGCTGTAGGGTCCCGGGTTCGATTCCGGTCAAGGGCACGCACCTTGGCTGCAGGCTCCTCCCTGGCCTGGGCCCTGGCGGGGTGTGTGCAGGAGGCACCCAATCGATGAGTCTCTCTCACATCGATGTTTCTCTCTCTGTCTCTCCCCATCCCTTCCACTCTCTCTAAAAATCAATGGAAAAATATCCTCAGGTGAGGATTAACCAAAAAAATGTTTTTAAAAAATGTCTCACGGCTTTAAAATGATATAAAATGACATGTTCACATCAGACTTCAATGTGAGAGTCCATGCAATTTCCCCAGAACACGGACACGCGTGTCGGCTGACGCAGCGTCTGTGGCTGCTTCTGGGTCCCAGGCAGAGCGGAGCCGTGGCGACAGAGACCACGTGGCCCCACATGGACTCCTACTGCACCCTCCCCGCCCTGAAACTAGGGAGAGAGCCCTGAACGGGAGCCCCGGGCCCCCCTGCCTCCTGGGGCAGCGCAGTGTCGCTCCCACACCCGGAGCCAGGGCCCACCCCACCCCCCCGTCCTATGCCGGGAGGCGGCAAGAAGTGCAGACACAGCACAGCAGCCTGTCGGGTTGTCAGAAAGGAGCCCACAGAATGCTGGCGGCTGAACATTGAAAAGACAACACCCTCCCCCCCAATCCACCGCCAGGGCTGGCGAGAGCGAGTCCCATCCGACGGGCTGCGGCCGCCCCCACAGCCTCCGGGTAACCACCCGCGGGGAAGAAGCCGCCACATCAAGCCAGCACTTTGCTGACGACGATAAAAGTGAAACTTCGTCCTAAGTGGAACCACTTTCCCGGAGCATCTGGCAGTGATTTTCAGACGGGAAGAGATTCGGGTTCTGTAGCCGCGGCTTCTCCAGTCAATGCTGTGGGCTCGGCCGCACGGCCCACGGGAAATGTAAACATGACACGCGGCCCTGAGCCTGGCCATCAGCTCGCTGAGCTGGAGGCTCCGTGACTTCCCAGCCGGCCACGCTTGGCTCTGACGGGGAATCCCACGTCCCGATCCCACGTCCGGGGCTGAGGCACTGACACTGGGAACCCCACTTGGCAGGAGAAGAGGCGTTTCCCGCGAGGCCGCCCCCCGGCCCCTGCAGGGCACCCGCACTCCCTGAGGCACAGCCTCTCCCCTCCCAGCCAGGCAGACGCCCCGACAAGTTCTGGCTTATTTTCTAATCACTCTGAAGCCATGACTTGTATTATTCAGAAATTTAAATCTATTATTTTCTTTTTCAACTCAGACAATGAGGGACCATGGGCACCGATTCTACATATTTTCTAGAAAATAAGTATTTTAGCAAAAGGTGCCAGTTCTCCCTTAAACATCCTAGTGGTCACTCGTTATGACACGGTGTGGACATTTACGTGCACACGGATGAGGCCACGAGCCACATGCCATGCCAGGCGGGGTCCGGGAGGGACTGACGGGCTCCCGTGTTGTCTGGAAGCGGGAGGGGCGGGGCCTCTACGCATCACGCCCATCGGGACCTGAGCATCAGCAGCTTGCACCCTGGTTCCCAAAATCCACATACATGCATGCACACACATACATGTGCGTGCACACACACATGCATACACATGCATGTGCACACACGTGCATACACACGCACACACGCCCCGGGCCCAGCACCGAACGCCATGGTGAGGGGCAGCTCGCGCAGGGCCCACAGGCTCTGGTTGTGTGAGTCGGACGCTCACCACGCAGCTGAGGAAAACCAGGACCTGGGAGAGCACAGGCCTGACCCCTGCCTGACCCCTGCCTGATGATGGACGGCACTCGGACTCGGACAGGGCAGGTGTGTTTACGACGCGGAGCGCCAGGCCCGGAGCCGGGCACAAGGCCGCCTTACCTCGTTGGTGGTGAGCGTGAGCACCCGGTCCAGGTCCTCCACCAGCTGCTTGAAGGTCGGCCGCTGCGAGGGCACCGCGTGCCAGCAGTCCCGCATCATCATGTACCTGCGGAGAAGGTGCCGCCGCTGCGTGAGCCCCCCAAAACGACACCCCACAGCCCACAGCCCACAGCCCACAGGCTCCGTCCACCCCGCTCTCAGCTAATCCCAGGGGAGGGCGGGCAAGACACGTCACAAACACCATCCTGCCCCCGCCGCGTGGGACAGGCCTCTCCTGGTTTTACAGTCACATCGAAATGCTAAGGAAGGCTCTGGCCAACGTTCAACTCTCTGCACTCCAGTGCGGTCGAGCCACAAGCAACCGGACACGACCTAGGAAATGTGGTCGATGTCAAACTACAGCAGCAGTTTGCACGGTCCCAGAGGCGCTGCGGAAGCACCAGCCTCCACGCGCTGCACCGGGGCCGGGACAAGCACTGAGGGGAGGCCCGGCTGGTCCTCTGACCCTGTGCTCAGCCGGGCAGCCCCGTGGCTTCCTAGCTTGTGTGTGCGTGTGCGTGTGCGTGTGCATGAGGGGACAGGTCTATCTTCCCGCCACTCTGAGGAGGGTCAGCGGCAAAGCCCAGCACACGGCCCACGTCACTCAGGAAGCGGAGCCCTGGCCGGGCAGCCCGACGCCCCCTGATTGAAAACTGGCTGCCTGCACCCCAGACGCTGCTCTCTCCCAGACAGGCCTGCAGCCGGGTGGAATCTGTCTCCCTCTTGGGGGGAGCCTGGGGCTGGGGGGAGCCCAGGACGGAGGGGGGGCCGGGGCGGGGTGGGGAGCCCGGGCAGACGCCCCCTTACAGCTCGTTGGTGCAGTTGGCCGGCTTGTCCATCCTGTGCCCCTCCTTCAGCAGCTTGAACAGCTCCTCCACGGGGATCCCCGGGTAGGGCGAGCCCCCGAGGGTGAAGATCTCCCACATCAGCACCCCGAAGGACCAGCTGCACAAGGAGAGAGCGAGCTCACTCACCGCCAGCCCCGGCCGCCTGGCGTGCCGTCCGATAAACGCCCGGCGTGCCCGTCCGATAAACGCCCGGCGTGCCGTCCGATAAACGCCCGGCGTGCCCGTCCGATAAATGCCCGGCGGCCTGTGCCTCCTGCAGCCCCCACGTGCCCTCCTGCCCCCCAGCATCTCCAGGAACAGGACGTGGGGTTCCCAGGGAACCCTGCCGATGGCGGACGGCGATGGCCAAGCGTCACCTTCTCTCCTTGGGGGGAGGTTTGGGATGGTTGGGTGTTTTCCTTCGGTCGCTCTCAACCTTATTCGTCTTCAGTGCAATGTTTGCAACACGAAGATCTCAACTCCTGGGCCCACCCACCCCGCTCTGCCGGCCAGGTGACCGACCCAGGGCTGCGACCTACCAGGATGGGCAGCGGGCAACATGCGGCCAGCGAGCTGCCCCCTGAGGCTCAGGGGTCCGGCGGCCATGGAGCCTCACAGGGCACGGAGGCTCCCGCCTCAACCAAGGGGGCCGCTGGGGGGAGGCAGTTCAGGCAGCAGGACCCGGACCATCTCCCGGGCTCAATTCACACCTTCGGCGAGGGAGCCGAGACCACGCCGGCAGCTGGGCCAGCGAGACTGCGGCTCCGAGCTGCACATCGTGAATGAAGTCGGGGCGGGGGGCACTCGGAATCCGGGCTGATTAGCAACAGCCACGGGTTACCGGCCTCCTAAGTGTGCGGCCACTTCCGGCAGCTTCCCTGAACGTGTGACACGCAGCGGGCGCCGAGGAAGGCGCGGCACGTACACCGGGTTTGCAACTGACGCAGGGGGAAGCGGGGAAGGGATCACTTACACGTCACTCTGATGCGTGTACACACGATCGAAAAGGGCCTCCGGAGCCATCCACTTGACGGGGAGCCGCCCCTGTGCGTGCGGGACAAAGGAAACACCCACACGTTGGAACCCGTTTACACGCAATGGGACTACACGCAACGGGGACTACACGCAACGGGGACTACACGCAATGGGGACTACACGCAACGGGGACTACACGCAATGGGGACTACACACAACGGGGACTACACGGAACGGGGACTACATGCAATGGGGACTACACACAATGACAGGGTGCGGATTTGCAAACACTGAAATGTTGTCTGCGTGGACTCTCGGGGCTGTGGGCCTCCCTGACCAGCGTCTGGGGGGAAAGCTGACCAGAAGCTCCGGGCCCTGCCGGTGGCTGGAAGTCTGGACCCAGAGCCCAGGAGGGGGAGAGGCTGCCGACTCTCCGTGCACAGGAGTCGCACCCCACGACCCATTAACATGTGGCCATGGGGAAGCGTGTGAGGAGCCAGACAAAGACGAGGCACCGGGGCCGGAGGAAGGCGCCCCATCCAGGCGTCCAGCGCGGAGCACCCATCGCTCCTTCTGGAACGTTCCGGGCCACGCCCCCTCCCCGAGCGGCTGCCTGCACTCACATTCGTGGTCTTCTTGTAATAGTCGATGTTGTTGATGTCTCTGGCCAGCCCGAAGTCGGCTATTTTCATCACGTTGTTCTCCGTCACCAGGACGTTTCTGGCCGCTAGGTCTCGGTGGATACACTGAAACGAGAGGAAAACACCCGTTTAGGAGGCTTCAGGCCTAAAAAAGAAACAGACTCATTTCTTGTAACATCTGAAGCCGAACACTCGCTTCCTTCCCAGTTAAAAGTGAGCGTATGAGACCCTTTCGAGAGCGCCGGCTGGCCGCGCCCGCGTTCTCTCCTGCGGCTGACGGCACCGCGCCCCTCACCCGGGCTCCGCGCTGACCACCCGTCTCTCCTCCGCGCACCTGCTCCGCGGCCGCCACCGCCAGACCCAGAGGCGCCAGACCCAGAGGCGCTGGCCGAGCGCCAGCATCACGGGCCTCCGCCTCCTGGTCACTCCTCCAACATCCGCCCGTCCCGCCCGCCCTCCCACGGCGGCGACCAAACGGCCGATTAGAAAGCAGCCAGCGAAGCTCTGGGAGGAAAGACTCAGAAATTCCCTTCTGTCCCCCCCGCACCCCATTCTCTTGCTTCCGTGGACCCTGGAGGGGGCTGAGCTCAGACCAGGGAGGGCAGGGAGCCCCGAGCGCCTGTGCCGGCCCAGGGTTAGGAGGCCTCTTCACAGTGAACCCCAAGGCCTGGGCCCAGCTCCCCAGGCGGCGAGCTCCCGCCGACACCAGCTTGGAGCGTTTGGCCGGCGTGTGGTCGGTGGGACGTGCACCCCATGCGCTGGGCTCCGGCGACACATCAGGGCTCGGAGCAGAAACACCAGGACACGACCTCCAGCCTCTGACCTCCACCCTCTTCTCCGTGAGAGCCAATCCAGCCCCCCCAACCCGCACCCCACTGTGACCCGACCAGGGCTGCCTCACTCGGTGGGGGCCAGGCGGGTCCCGAGGTGACACCAGGCTCCAGGCAGGTAGGTCAGACTCACCTGAGCCCCAGGAGGTCACCGTGCAGCCCCCCCTCATCCCCACCCCAGGTGTGGGCTCAATGGCCCCAGGACACCTGGGCACCTGGCTAGCTGCTCCCGGAATAACTCGGATGCTTTGAGTTCCACTGCAGGCGGCATTCCTGGAATGCAGGGCTCCCGGGGGACCTGCCTGCTCCCCCCGTGGGGGGCCCCTTGCTAGTCAGTCCGACAATAAATCCCGAGGAAACCCAGGACTCTGACTCAGCACCTCCCCATGATCTCCATTTCCAGCCTCTACACCATAAACACGACACCGAGAGCCCACGTCCAAACCCCCACCGACCCTGAAACAAACAAGCCCCACCATCAGCGCTAAAGGCAGCGTGTCCGTCCCGGCCCTGGCCACCGCCTCTGGGGCGGCCACGCCCCCCGGCTCAGGGCAGGCGACTCCGCTCATCTCACGTGTCCCCAGAGGTCACGTTAGGGGCTGCGCGGGCTGCTGACCCCAAAGGGATGGACACCACCAGGACTCCCCGGTCGCACGAGACAGACCAGGGCCCGGCAGCAAAGGCGGCCCGGCACCTGCTTCCCGTCCAGCGGAACCCGCCCTCCCGCCCGGGAGCACGCGGCCGCACTCGCCTTCTGGGAGGCCAGGTACTCCATGCCCCGGGCCAGCTGGTAGGTGCAGGACACCAGGTCCTTGAAGGTCATCTGCTCCTCAGGCACGTGGTTGATGTCGTAGGAGTACTCCATCCCGGGCGGCCGCCGCGCCCGCAGGTACTCCCGGAGGTTGCCCTTGGCGGCGTATTCCACGATGACGTAGAGGGGCCCTGGGGGGACAGACAAGCTCCCTCAGACGGAAGGGTTCCGGGTTCGATGCTGGTCAAGGGCACGTACTCGATCCCTGCACCTGAGGTCACAGGTTGGGGCACATGCAGGAGGCGACCAATCCATGTGTCTCTCTCACATCGATGTTTCTCTCCGTCTCTCCTCCCCCTTCCACTCTCTCTAAAACCCTGTGGGAAAATAGCCTTGGGCCAGAAAAAGAAAGTATTTTTTAAACAAAAAACCTGGCGTCCTCAACCCCCACCTTCACAGGACACGTCAGCCAAAGCCGAGGGCCTGACTCTGAGAACCTTCTCCCGGCGCGCACGTCACAGAGCCCCAGGGGCCGGCCGTTCCCCAACTCCGTGGGGGGCGCCCCTCATCCCAGGCCCTGCAGGCCCCTCGTCCGCAGTCACCCAGCACCCACCTCCCCCCAGACCCCAACCCCCAGCCCCAGCGCCCACCTCCCCCCAGGCCCCGACCCCTGGCCCAGGGACACCTCCCTCCGGGGACTGTAAACAGAGCCTGCTACATGCATGTGAGGTGCCCGGGAGCACGTCCCCGTCCCTGCCCCCCAGCGAGGCCGCCATGGCCCGAACGGGGTGCGAGCGCCCCACGCACCGTCCTGCGTGCAGGCGCCCAGCAGGTTGATGATGTTCTTGTGCTTCCCGATCATCTTCATCATCTCCATCTCGGACACCAGGTCAGAGAGGTCCTTCTCCGTGGCGTCATCTGCGAACGTTGGGGCGTTAAACCCGTCCCACACCTCCCACGGGGGAGGGGGGGGGCTCGGTTCTGCCACGGCCACGCGGGTGTTTACAACATCATCCCGTTGACATAACTCACTGAATAGAAGCTAATGTGCTATGGCCCAGCCGGGTCAGTGGTTGAGCGTCGACCTATGAACCACGAGGCCGATCAGGGCACAGGCCCGGGTTGTGGGCTAGATCCCTGGTGTGGGGCGTGCAGGAGGCGGCCAATCAGTGATTCTCTCTCATCATTGATGCCTCTTTCTCCCCCTTCCTCCCTCCCTCTCCTGTCTTCTCTGAAATCAATTAAAAATACTTCTTAGAAAATTTATGTTGCTATGAAAAAGCCTCCAGATGTATTGCATTTGGAGCCCCGCCTGTGACCCCCTTGGCAGGGCCAGACCCCATGATGGCAGGCCCTTGGGCCGGACGCTCCCCCCCTGCACCGTCGGCCACGTGGTGAGCTGCCCAGCACTGGGTTCAAGGTTCAAACAGCATGAAACTGAGTGTCAGAGCCAGAGGGGACTCCCCCACCTTCCCTGCCCTTGTGGGTCGGGGGCAAAGGCCCAGGCGGGAATGAACCGCCTGCCCGCGTCCAACGGCCAATGTGGGGTCAGAAGTCAGGACGGGCGTGGATTTAGGCCTCTCGGGCTGAGGCCGACTCTCTTCCAGCCGAACTCACAAATGTGCGACTTCACATTGACAAAACTGGCTTTTCGTTTTTATTATTTTTTGAATCCTCACCAGAGGATACTTTTTCTGTTGATTTCTAGAAAGTGGGAGGGAGGAGGGGGCACAGAGAGAGGGAAACATCGATGCGAGAGACACATCAACTGGCTGCCTCCCGCACGTGGAACTTGCAACAGAGGTACCTGCCCTTGACTGGGACTCGAACCCGGGACCCTTGGGTCTACAGGCCGACGCTCTAACCACTGAGCAACCAGCCGGGCAAACTGAGCCAAACTGGCTTTTTTTAAAAGCACACACAGCTCAGGATAAACCGTCTCCGAGATGCTGATTCATCCTGCAAACCCCTCACCCCGAGGTCAGCTATGTGCCCTCTGACCCCTGCCAGGTCAGAGTTCACGTGCGACCAAAGGAACTTTCTCAATAAGGTGTCCCCCTGTCCCCCCTGCTCCGTCCCCCCGCCCCCCACTCACCTTTCAGCATCTTCACAGCCACGGTGACCGCCTCCTTGGGCTTGTCCTTGTCGACTCCCACGGCCTCGGCCATGACCACTTGCCCGAAGCAGCCTTCGCCCAGGGGCTTGCCCAGCGTCAGCCTGCGTGGGGACGGGGGTTAGCACCGGCACCGGGCGGCGGGGGCGGCCGGGAAAGGCCAGGGCCCAGCAGAGCCGGCTTCCGGCTCGAGCGCGGGCGCTGATCGTATGGAACTGACGCGACGGCCACGCGCCCGGGTGTCCCAGTGACGCCGTGGAGACTGTCACGCGGGGACGGCTATTAAGTTCCACATTCGGGCTCCGGTCTGTTTTCCTGACGGAAGGGACCCTGGCCGCAGGCGGGGTGGCCTGCGGCCCTAAGAGCCGGCAAAGGGGGGCGTTGCTACACGTCCGTCGTTCAGAATGTCCCCGAGAAAGCCCGCAAGCCCACTGCGTCCTTCTTCGTCTCCGTGAAGCGAGGTCGTTAAAGTCGCTGTTATTCAAATACCAATGGGTTTTACACCCACGTTCTGGGGCCACGACACAGGCTCTGAATCTTAAATGCATTTCAAGGAATCTCTCTAGTTTTTCAATAAAAGGAAAAAAATCTAAAAATTGGGGGGGGGGGATTTTTTTATTTTTTACATAACCGCCTGGAAAGCCGTATGACGACTCAAAATCATCATGCAGACAGTCCAGAGTGAGCACAGCAAACTAAATTCTCAGCTCGGAAGCGCTGGGCACGTCCTACTAACGCCCACATCTCGTCCCTGGGCCTCCGAGACGCCACAGGACGAAGCCGTGTCTGAAACACGTGTGACCGTGGCTTCTCCCGCACACGCAGCGCGGGACTCGGCGTAGGGAGCGTGTTGGTGGCGGCACAGCCTGGCGTGCAGAAGCCAGGCCAAGGCCCAGGGCGACGCACGCTGCGCTGAGGTCACTCCGCTTCTACGCTGAACTGAAATTCAATTTAATGTCTTGGCAGAAAATAAACATTTGCATTGGAAAAAGGGCTAATTTATGTCCCCGCGCCGGCCACCCCGGGCTAACAATCCTCCCTTTGTGCAGCCCCTGCCTCGGCCTCACAGCGGCTCTCAATGCCTTCATTCACGGGACGCGCTCCGCCCACGCCGGGCTCAGTCCTGTTTTGAAAGGTTTAGCGCTCAGACTTTCCACACACGGGCCCCGGGCGGGAGCTCGCCGCTCGCACTGACATGCCCGCACTGGCGACGGCGGCGTCACGGGTGGCAAAGCCACGGCTGGGCCCGAGCTGCGACTTCTTACCATCTGGTCCCGGCTGCCCACCAGCCCTTGAATCCTACCAGACCCGAGGCCCTGAACCTGACTGTCCCCTATACCTGGGCCCCTGAGCATAAAGAGAAAAAACCAACATGATATAGAAAAATGTTAGTTACAGGCAAACAAGTGGTTAGAATAAGATGGAACTAGGAGACATTGTAGAAAATAGGTCTACCTTTCATCTAGCGCCAATATTCCACCTTCGTGTGGAAATTACCGAAAAATCGGTACAGCAGTCTGGTAGGGTTAAGGTCTGTGGTCCAGGGCTCCCAGGTCACCCACACGAAGGGAATTGCAGGGCGACGCGCTCGTGGGAGCCAAGAGCCAGGCTCCGTCCCTGAGGGCGGACCCTGACCTGCTCGTACGAGAACCACGTCCAGAGCATCAGGCATCAGGCACCGCCTGCAAGGTGGCCGGCCTCCGGCGGGCAGGGCAAGGACACAGGTCCCACCCCACAGAGCCCAGGACATGGCCCGCAGCCAGAGCAGGAGCGACCCGCGCCCAGCAATGCCGTCAGCAGAGCCCGGTGGCCGCCCTCGGACGGAGCCCGCCTGGGGCATCCCTACGTCATCCAACCAGGAGAACATTGGGAATCACGGGAAACGATGCCGTATGGGACGCTTTTCAGCCCGATGGGGCACTAACCCCCAGAAGCAGTAACACTGGATAAAGCCTCCTTTTCTTTTTAATCCTCACCCGAGAGTATGTTTCCATTGATATAGCGAGAGTGGAAGAGGGAGGGAAAGACAGAGAGAAATATCGATGTCCTGCAGCTCCCCAACCAGGGCCCGGGCCAGGGAGGAGCCTGCAACCGTGGTAGGTGCCCTGACCGCAATCGAACCCGGGACCCTTCAGTCAGCAGGCTGACGCTCTATCCACTGAGCCACACCGGCCAGGGCTGGATAAAGATTCTTAAGAAGACATAGTCGACACCCAATTTCTCCAAAGACGTGGACCACAGAGCAGCACGTTCCATAAACGGGGGCAGAACAGAGGACTTTTTCCTGGACAGGGCACTCCTGCTCCTGCTGCACTGGACCGGGACCGAACTGTCCGGCGAGTTAATAAGAAAAAGAAAAAGCTGACGACGAGGCACCAGCTCGTGTGGGGTTCCTCAGAACGACAACCCCACTCACTCCTGCTGGCGTCGCGACAGCAAGACCGTGCAAGTAAGGGTCACGCAAAGGCCGTGTCCACCCAGCACCCCCTCCTTCCCGAGCCTCCGTCCAGCGGACGTGCCCCCCGAGGTACTCACTTGTCTCTGGGGAACTCCCACTTGGGGTCCTCAGGCAGCTCGTACTCCGAGACGCCCGCCAGCATGGGGGTGTCCGCCGCGGACGACAGGCGGGTGGTGATGCGCACCAGGGGGGTGTTGGAGTTCATGGAGGAGCTGGACTCGGCCGACACCTGGATACAAAACCCAGAGACACAGGTGTAACCCTGATCCCCCCTGAGGGGGCTGGGGGCCGGCCAGAGCCCAGCCGGACCGTCAGCCCTCAGGAAGGAAGACACCAGGGGCTGGACACGGTCACTCCTTCAAGACCCAAACCACCGACTCAACGCCCCTGCCCTCCCGCCTACGGGGGCCTAAAGCGCATCCGAATCCTGTGTCCCTAGGGCAGGTGTCCACACGTGGGTGCACATGCTGCTCCAAACACGCCTTGTCCGGCCCTAACCCCGGACAGTCACCGAGGATGGGAGACAGCCCCACGGACGTCACTGCTCCAGTATCGCCTGCCCCGGGCCCCAGGACCGCTCTCCCCGCAGCCCAGCCCAGACCAGGGGTGAAGGTGGTGCTTCGGACAATCAGCTCTTGGATGGTTTCTGTGTCGTTGACATGTCATGCCGTGCCCTGGCCGGTGCGGCTCAGTGGATAGAGCGTCGGCCTGTAGGCCGCAGGGTCCCGGGTTCGATTCCGGTCAGGGGATGTACCTGTTGCAGGCTCCTCCCTGGCCCGGGCCCTGGTCGGGTGTGGGCAGGAGGCAACTAATCCATGTGTTTCTCTCACATCCATGTTCCTCTCTGTCCATCCCTCTCTAAAGATCAGTGGGAAAATAGCCTCGGGGGAGGATTAACAAAAAAGAAAGAAAAATGTCAAGCGAGCGAACATCGCCCGGAACTGGCTCGCGGGAGGATCTGAACCTGAAAGGCTTCCCAGCAGCTCCAAGGCCTTTCCTCAAGGTCACCTTGGGCCCAGGCCCGGGAAGGGGGCGGGGGGCTGCTCCGCCCCAGTCCTGGGAACGCCCAGGCCTTCCATCCGGGGAAATCGAGGGCCTCGTGTCAACTTCGGTTTCAGAAACTACAGCCTTGAAGACGTGGGACGAAGAGTCAAGAGAAGGAGAAACACACCTTTACCCACAACCACCTGGGAAGGCCCCTCGCCTTCCCGGGAGCGCACGGCTTCGCGGAGGCGTCTCCCCGACCCTCACCCGTGTCGGCCGAGGCTAAAAACCGCTCGTTTCTTAAACACAGCCCTTCCCCAATCTGGGCTCCATGAGGGTCCGTGCACGGCCCCCTGAAGGCCCCCTCTGGGGACCACACACACTCCGGTCCAATCAGGGGCTGCCTGGTCCAATCGTGCCCGCCCACCCCCCACCCCCCACCGTCAGCCACGACCAAGACTTTGGCCAAGACAGTGGGGTTCAATGTGACCCGGCAGAGCGGCTCCCCGCCCACCTCGTCCTGCCCCCGGCACACCTGCCCAGGTCCACCATCCTCCCGCTGTGCCCACCAACCCCGTCCAAGGCAAGGAACAAAGGCGGGGCCAGGAGATCGAACTGATGGCCAAGTGCCACAGTGGACAGGGCGCCGGGCTGAGGGCGGAAGAGCCCAGGTTCCGTTCCCGCCAGGGGCACACTTGGCTGCAGCTCGATCCCTGACCCAGGTCGGGGTGCGTGCAGGGGGCAGCCAGTCCGTGTCTCCTCAAATCGACATCTCTCTCTCCCCCTCTCCCCTCGACTTTCTAAAAATCAATGGAAAAATATCCTCTGATGAGGCTTAAAATTTTTTTAAAGCTTAGCCGTGTTGGAGGGGGTTAGGAGTTGTGGGAGGGGCAGAGCACGCCTTCTCTAGGCCATTTACACGTCGCCGCCAGGCCTACGTCTCTCGAGAAATCCCCGAACCCGGAGATGGATCTGGCCCCGTCGGGGGTCACTTCTTTCCTTCTTGGCCCCAAAACACCTCTTCCTGTCGGACGCCCGGGTCATCTCCAGGGCTTCCTGTCTGTCTCATTGAGAAGATGCCCCTGATGGTGGCAACTACGTTGTTTATAAACAATGCTGACACGCTAACACACGCCTTCCCACACGGACCCTGCGGCGTGAGCTGCGCGTCCACGGCCCCCCTTCCCGGGATCTCCCCGCCATAAATCAGGCTTTTAACGAAATGTCCTTTCTGTGTATTTCCTCCGCCCATGTGGGGGATTAAGCAAGGAAGTGGGGTTTTCTTCTCTCTTTAAAGGGCCACCAAGACACTGTGTTATCTCCTTCTACCGGGTTAGAAGGAGCAGCCGGCGGGCACTTCACAGGGCACAGAGCAGAGATGCCAGGGCGGGGGGCGGGGGGGTGTCTGTGTGTTTATTCCTGAGGACACAACACCCCCGGCCACACAGGCCCCCAAAACCCTGGCTCGGGCCAAGAATCTCCGTTTGCCACCCAGAGCGTGCGGCCTCCCAGAGGCCAAGAGGACACGGCCAGACGGGCGGAGGGCGCGGCGCCCGCACGGGAGGGCAGGTTTCCCGCGAAGCCGCCCGGCCACTCGCTGCCCAAGTGCCTCTGCACCCAGAGCTTCCATGGCCGGGGGAGGGGGGCGGGCGTCCAGTGTGAGGCCTCGGGGTGAGTGAGTGAAGGTCTGACCACCTGCAGCCGCCAATGGGAAGTGACCGTTCTGTCCGGCCGTGAACGTCATCCAGATGTACATGGCCCGGCAGGAAGAGGCCCCACCCTGCACGTGGCGTCCCACTGACGGGACAGACACGCCCCGGGCCACGGCTTCAGCTGCGAGGCGGGCATGAGCCTGGAGCCCTGGCGGCTCGGCTCCGTGGACAGAGAGTCAGCCCGCGGCCTGAAGGGCACATCGGCGTCTCCAAGCCTCCTGGGAAGTAAACGCTGGCCGGGCGTTCCCTCCTGGCACCAGAGGAGAGGCTTTTGGGGAGAAAAGGCTGACATGTCTGACGAGTGTCGGTGTGTCCAGGACAAGCTGGTGACCGTCAAGCAGGAAACTCGACAGGACCAAGGAGGGGCGTCTCCTGTTCTAACAGCAGCCATGGCTGAGCTCATGGGAGAAGGGGCAGGGGCGGGGGCGGGGCCAGGCAGGTACATTAAGGCTCCACCTGGACGCACCCTGTGGGGAAGGGGAGGGAGAGGAGGAGGAGGGGGGGAGGGGCAAAGGCAGCCTGAAAAGTGGCCTCGGAACCACCCAGTGACAGGCTGTCCGCAAGCGTCCGGTTACAGGCTCACCTGCCCAGGTGAAGGCACGCCTGGCATCCCGGTGGAATTTTCTCTTTCATCGACGCATCTGCCGGCCTCTGGGGCCTTCATTCCGGCTCCAGGCCAACAACCTCGGTCCCAGACGCCTGACAGGCACCCCCCCCCCCGGCCCCCCGCGGGCCGTGCTCAGGGACCAGCGCTCCTCGCCAGGACGGCTGCGAGGGGCTGAGCGGGCAACATGCCCCCAAACCAATGAGTCTCCCTGACATTTATCCTCCGGGGCTGGCACTGGCCCGCCTTCCTCTGCTTTCTTATCCTGACGCCCCGACCTACACAACGCAACTCTGCACAACGCAACCCTGCACAACGCAACCCTGCACAACGCAACCCTACACAACGCAACTCTGCACAACGCAACTCTGCACAACGCAACCCTGCACAACGCAACTCTATACAACGCAACTCTGCACAACGCAACCCTGCACAACGCAACTCTATACAACGCAACTCTACACAACCCAACCCTGCACAACGCAACTCTACGCAACGCAACTCTACACAACCCAACCCTGCACAACGCAACTCTGCACAACGCAACTCTGTACAACGCAACTCTGCACAACGCAACTCTACACAGCCCAACCCTGCACAACGCAACTCTACGCAACGCACCTCTACACAACCCAACCCTGCACAACGCAACTCTGCACAACACAACTCTGTACAACGCAACTGCACAACGCAACTCTATACAACGCAACTCTGCACAACGCAACCCTGCACAATGCAACTCTGCACAACGCAACTCTATACAATGCAACTCTGCACAACGCAACCCTGCACAACGCAACCCTGCACAACGCAACTCTGCACAACGCAACTCTACACAACCCAACCCTGCACAACGCAACTCTGCACAACGCAACCCTACACAACGCAACCCTGCACAACGCAACTCTGCACAACGCAACTCTGTACAACGCAACTCTATACAACGCAACTCTGCACAACGCAACCCTACACAACGCAACCCTGCACAACGCAACTCTGCACAACGCAACTCTACACAACCCAACCCTGCACAACGCAACCCTGCACAACGCAACTCTGCACAACGCAACTCTACACAACCCAACCCTGCACAACGCAACTCTGCACAACGCAACTCTACACAACGCAACTCTGCACAACGCAACTCTACACAACGCAACTCTGCACAACGCAACCCTACACAACCCAACCCTACACAACGCAACTCTGCACAACGCAACCCTGCACAACGCAACTCGCAACTCCAGCGACCGCATTTCAAATGGACCCTCCACCGCCCGTCGCCTCAGGGCCAGTGGGAAGGTGACAGGCAGGTCCTACCTGGGGTGAGACCAGGCACTCGGAGACCAGAAGAAAAGAGGAAGGAGGGAGGGAGAGGGCGGGGGAGGGGCCCTGAAGGGCACTGGCCGGCAGTCCTGAGGGCTGAGCTCTCCCTGCGGGTCGGTGCTGCCGTGGCCGTGGCCGGAGACGGCAGAGGTGTCGCTGAGAACAACGCCTTCTCATGGGCCCAGCAGGCGCCTCCCTCGCTCTCCGTGCAGCTTGAGCGCTTGCCCGACCTCACACGCCAAACCCTCCCTCGGCCCCGGGGAGAGGCCTGCTGGCCACACGGCTTCAGAGCTCGAAAAGGCCCTTGGGGCCCGGAGTCCGGAGCCCTGAGTGCGGCCCTGGGAGGAGAGCGGCCAGGCCCTGCCAGGCCCCGTGGCCATCTGGTCCCTAATCCTCCCGCGGCCTCGGCCAGAACATGTCACGGCGCCTTCGGTCCGGGAGGCGCCCGGCTGGACCGACCCCTGCAGAACCGGAGGCCTCGCTTCCACGGCAGACGCCTGGCACCACTCCCGGCCTCGACGAGCCCCCTGTGACCCCAGTGACCTCTGCCAACACACCCTGACCCAGGGCCAGGGCACGGGCCACGTGACTCGTTTCAAAAGCAATGACCTTTATTGGAACCAAGTTCCAAACGATTCAGGAAACACTGTGTACGACATCTGTCCGCCCGCCCGCCTCTAGGACACGGAGGAAGAGATGAGGGCTGCCTGTCCCCAGGGCAGAGGTCCCGCCCGGCCCCACCTCCCCCCAGAGCAGCACACGGGCCACTGACGCCCCCGCACACGGTGACTGACAGCCTGGTGCCTGTTCGGCATAGAAACCACACGAGCCCCAAACCCACGGCCACACCCTGACCGACTCCAGTCACCACACACACGCACACGCACACATGCACGCACACATGCACATACACATGCACACACATACATGTGCACACACATACACATGCACACATACACATGCGCATACATACACATACGCACACACATGCGCACACATACACACACGCACGCACACATGCACACACACACACATATACACACGATTCTATTTTAAGCATCGGAGCAGCGGAGCCAAAGCTCCGTCTGCAAAGACATCACGGCTGGTTTAAATCAAGCAGTAGCTCAACTGCACCTCGGGGACCCAGGTTTCTGACGTCAATTCAGAAAAATAAGTCCAGTCCCGGCCGAGTGGCTCAATGGACAGAGCGTCGGCCTGCGGACCCAAGGGTCCCGGGTTCGATTCCAGCCAAGGGCACGCACTTCGGTTGCAGGCTCCTCCCCGGCCGGGCCCTGGTCGGGCTGCATGCAGGAGGCAGCCCATCAACATGTCCCTCACATCGAGGTCTCTCTGTCTCTCCCTCTCTCTCCCTCTCTCTCTAGAATCAATGGGAAAATATCCTCGGGGGGGGGGGGTTCAAAAATAAAATAAGTTGACGGGAACGACAGTCCCTCCCTTTCCAACCAGGGGCGTTAGCCTGTCGCCCCCCCACACCCGCCCCCGCCTCACCCCCCAAAGAGCAAGAGCATTCGATCACGGGGACAAAGTGGCCTGAGCCTCAGAGAGAAGCCACCGCGTGTCATCAAACTCGCAGCCCTGCCCCCCATACCCCGGGCCCGCCGCACCCCCCTGACCCACCCCACCCCCGCCCCCGTGCCCCTCGTCCTGCTGATGAGCTCCGTGAGCCTCGCCCTCTCGCGCTCACTTGCCCTGGAGCTCGACGCCGTGGACCCATCGGACGCGTCGGGGTCTACCTCTCCACGCTCCCCACCAGAGGGCCGCAGCCCGACCGCTCGCACTGGGAGCCCCTGGGAGCTGGGGCGTCGGGCGGAGGGGAAGGGAGGCGAGGAGCGGGCGGGGCGCGCAGTAGGTTCTGCAAACTCTCCATCTACTTTCTGTTACCTGTCTGCGCAGGGGGATGCGCTTGGACAGCTTGTGCACGGCGGGCGGGCTGCTGAAGTCGGGCTTCTTGGCCGAGGCCTTCATGCGGCACACGACGACCGTCACCACCATGCAGGCGATGAGGAACACGCCGATGCAGTAGATGGCGATCTCCAGGTAGTCGGGGGCCGCGGGCAGCTCCTTCTCCCGCACGGGCGCTGGGCGGGCGCGGGAGGGGGGTAAGCAGGCGCAGTTAGGAGCTGGGCGGAGGCGTCCGGGCACAGCTGGAGGCAGCGGGCATTCACAGGACGGGCCTCCCGATGGAGCCCTCAACGCGGCCGGGCAGCCCCGGCCCTGCGCCTGCCACGCCCCTCGCTCTGCCACCAGGGCCCGGGCGCCACTCCTCCCTGCAACCCAGCGGTCGAGGGCCGGCTGCCACCTTGCACAGAGGGCAGACTGGACTCTGAGACCTGGCACATTGGGGCAGAACAGGCCGGGCACCCACACCCACAGAAAGGGCTGTGCTCCGTGGGCTCCCCATGCAGACCGAGTTCTCAGATACGGACGGGGCCCACTTGCGTCTGAAGGGACTGTGCCCATCTGAGGTGGGCGAGCTCACCCAAAGGGAGGTGGGGAGGGGGCTCACCAGGTCCGTGTGAAACGGAGTAGAGACGCACCGGGCAGGCTGGCCGGCCCCAAAAGGGGTCCAATTCCTTAGCGCAGCGCCGCTCGTTATGCTACTCGACAAGCAAATGCATTTAACATGCAGGCGGGCTGGCTTCTGACCTAGAACCATCGTCTGCGTGCCACAAATCGTCTCGGTGATAGTCCTTAATCAATCACCAACACAATTTTTTGCCCTAGGGAGCTGGCTCGGTGAATAGAGCGTCGGCCTGTGGACCAAAGGGTCCCGGGTTCGATTCCGGTCAAGGGCATGTACCTCAGTTGCAGGCTCCTCCCCAGCCTGGGCCCTGGTCAGGGTGCATGCAGGAGGCAACCAACCAACGTGACATCGATGCTTCTCCCTGTCTCTCTCTCTCTCTTCCACTCTCTCTGAAAACCAATGGGAAATATCCTCAGGTGAGGATCCACACATAAAAATCATAGTAACAGTAATAATGCCCATGACCGTGTTTTGCGTATCTGGTGATACTGATACATCACTACAACTTAATAAAGGAAAAACAGAAGTGGTATTGCATGTGCGTCCACGTGTAACTAAGGTGAGCACGTTCTTATATCCGTTCCGATAGCGTGTGCTCCCTCCTCGGGCCTCGATGGCTGACCTACGAGCAGGGATCTGCACGGCGCTGTCCTGGGACTGCGTTCTCGTTAGTGCGCCGCACTGCGGGCAGGCTGGTTAAGCGGGCCCACCGGGCGCCCATGGTGCGCAGGGCGGCGAGGACAAGCAAGCTCGACGCCCGAGGCCTCACTGCTCGTAGCAAACGCTCAGAGCAGGTCCTGGTGCCAGGGGACATGAGTGCCATGGAATGACTGGAAGCTCACACTTTTCATCAGAAAAATGCTCACAAGACAGACAACACGCTCAGCCGCACAGCGTCCCGTGGAGCGATCCCCCTCCTCTGCCGGGCATGGCAGGAGCATGCAGGCGGCACCGTAGGCCACGAGGAGGCCCTGGCCACGTCGTGGAACGCAGGCCAGCAGCACAGTCGCCACGGAAAGGACGGGAGCAGGCGGGGACTCAGCTCGTCTGACCCGACAGACACCGTGCTCACAGGGTCAGACGGCAGCGAGGAGGCAGCTGACGGGGCAGAAGCAGCATCGAGCGAGAGGCAAGCGCATGCTCTGCGGGGAAGGCAGACGGAAAGCCCCTCCCAGGGTCACATGCAGGGAGCCACCGAGCCCCGAGGCGGGCACCACACCGCTTCTGTGCACCCACACGCGGGCGCCTCGCCCGGGCGCCGCGACACCCGCCATCTGGTTACGTCTCGTTGAAAAGGGGACGTGGGGCCAACGGACAGAGCAAAATGGAGTTTAAAATGCGAAAAGCAAACTACTTGGCGTGCTACCAAGTGACTTCCACGCCTTAAGGGACGCGGGGATGTGGGGCGACTTTCCACGTCGACTCTGTGACCCACAGAGAGCGTGAGGTCCCCTGGGGGGCGGGAGACGCGTCACGTGACCGTGCACGCGCGTGGGGCCTCACTGGACGTGACTTTCCCAGGCCACGGCTTCTATCCTTGGGCGGGGGGCGGGGGGGTCGTGGACATTCTCCAAGTCTTTCTGCAAAGACGCGAGGGGCCGTTTCTGAGGACAGAAGCGTGTTGACTCCATAGCACCCAACCAGGAAGGGGGCCCACGCCCAGGACACCCAGTCGAGGCGGGAGCAGGCGGTATGTACCTGGCAGGACTGTCAACCATGCAGAGTGAAAGGAGATGCCGATAGAGTTACCCGCCAAGCACGTGTACTCCCCCGCATCCTCAAAAGTTACATTCCGAATATAGAGCACCTCAATCTCCTTGTCCGTGGTGTTAACCCCGGCGGCCTAGAAGACAGGGAGCGAGAGAGAAGGTAGACGACACAGGACCGAGGTGGAGGGCCTGGGCCCGGAGGCGGCGCGCGGGGCCCGGGGGGGCGGCCACGCGGGATCCGGCTGCAGCCCGTCCACAGAGCCCGCGACCAGAGACAGCGACAGGAGCGGCCACCACGCAGGCCCGTCACCACACCAGCGTCACCCCCGGAGGTGCCTGCAGACACATGGACACAGCAGCCCACGGGCGCGCTCCTGGCTCGGCTCCGCTTGGGAGGCGGGGAGGGGTCCACACACGTGTGCACCCCGCGTCCACCTGGGGCTTCCTTCTGTGGGCTGCGGACTCCCGCCTCGAGGAGAGGGTGGGCCTGTCCCGATGGCTGGGATGCAGAGCGGAACTCCACAGGCACGTCCAAGGGGACGCCTCGCACGTCCTTCCGGCCCCTGGGGACCAGCCAGGAGGTCACCTGGCTGCCGGGCTCGGTCACTGGGACGCGAGTCAACCACCTTGACCTCCACGGCATGGAAACGAAATGGAAGGAAAAGCTCGATCTTGGCAGCAAAAGAACTGGGCTTTTTTGGTCCTTTTTTAACTACGCGTTTGAATGTGAGTCATGGCGGACGACAGAAGCCACCTGCTGCCTTCAGGAGCTCCCCAGGACATTCACTAAGGGGGCTGCCCCCGGTCGGGGACAGCAAGGTCCAGGACGCCGAGGTCAGGACAACAAGGTCCAGGGCACCGAGGTCAGGACAATAAGGTCCGGGGCACCGAGGTCAGGACAACAAGGTCCAGGACACTGAGGTCAGGACAAGGTCAAGGACAAGGTCAGGATACCAAGGTCAAGGGCAGCATCTCACAAGATCAGTTATGCAACCAGGAAACGATGCCCGTCGGACAGACAGACGACACCAAGCCCATATTTCTCTAAAAATCGGGGGCCAGAGGAGGTGTGACGTGAGTGGATCCGCGATGCCACGCCATCAACGGGCACCCAGATATGCGTTTCAAACGGCGTTTACGTGCCGCGATGACGGGGTCTGTGCGGCCCAAACACGATGCCCCAGAAGGAAGGAACGATTTAAAAACTGGGGTGGGGGGGCCTCCGGAGGGAACCAGAGCGGGCGCTGCGAGCACCGTGGGCGCGTTCCATGGCTGCCGGCACCCGCCAGCCGCGTCACCCGAGAAAGATGGTTACGAACATCCCGAGGCCACAGAGGATCCTAGAAGCTGCCCGCCGGCTCCCAAAGCACCAAGTCCTCTCAGCGTCTACATCCGCCTTCTTAAAACACAAAAAAAGAAGGAAAAACCAGAAACGTCGTTACCTTGCTGCTCGGGCAGGACCGTGAGCCAGGCGGACTGGTTGGCCTGCCCTATGTAATTGGAGACCTTACACACATACTCCCCCGCGTCCGCCTCCGTCACATTGAACAGAGCCAGCACCTCGGCATTGGAGCTATTTATCCCCGAGTGCTGGAACAGAGAGAACAGCGTCGGCTCGGCACCGCGTCCGCCGCCCCGGCCACAGCCGCCGGCCGCCGCCACCGCGGGCCGGGCCCCGGAGAACAGCACCATCCACGGCGGGCGCCGGGAGAGGGGCCCGCTGCAGAGGGCGACGCCCGGGGGCCCCGTTTCCCAGCTCTCTGACCCTGAGCGGTCTCCGCGGGAGAGAGCACCCGAGGGTGCAGTTCTCGGGGGACCCCGCTGTGGCCTTGTCTGCGAGCAGCTCCGTGCGGGAGAGAAGGGGAGGGGGGGCAGGCTTAGGGCGCCGCCCGCCCCGACAGCAGGAGGATCGACAGCATCGAGAGACCGATGCAGCCGTGAGGACTGCGGGGAGCAGGCCGAGGCGCAGGGAGAAAGGGCCCCGCATTTCGTGGGCGCAGAACCAGCTTCTACGGTTCGCTGTCTGCCCAGCGGGTGTGGCTCGGTGGATGGCGCGTGGGCCTGCGGACTGAAGGGTCCCGGGTTCGGTTCCAGTCCAGGGCACAGGCCCGGGGTTGGGGGCTTGATCCCCAGTGTGGGGCATGCAGGAGGCAGCCGATCCATGATTCTCTCTCATCATGGATGTTTCTCTCTCCCCCCTCTCCCTTCCTCTCTGAAATCAATAAAAATATATTTTAAAAAAATTAAAATATAAAGTTTACTGTCTAAACCTCATGTGAATGAATTTCCATGGCAAAGGGGTTTCTCTAAGAAGGAGAATCTAAATGGTCTCTAAACGGTGGCTGCGAACACAGGACCTAATGTCACATGAAAAGAAAACATCAGCGTAACAGTAACATCGGTCCCTCCCCCAGGGGTTAGAAAGCTTTCTGGCGACTGCTCCCCCCACCACCTACTCGGTGCAGCCGCCCTGCACGGGGATGATCTCGGGGTCCCCACCCTTACAGACGGGCAGCTGAGCGGAAACATCTCCCCAAAGACCTCAGGCCAATAAATGACTGAACTACTCTGACTCCCACTCCAGGGGTCCCCCCGCCCCCAAATCCCTCTGGTTTTGACTAGGGAGCTAATTCCCCAACACACTCTGTGCTGGCCCGACAGGAGAATCGTCTCTTAAATTCAACAGGAAATCCAAGCACCGTGGCCGGACCCATGGGGGCCCCGTGGGCGGCGCCGGCCGCAGCGAGTCCTCACCTTCAGCACCTTGAGGTAGGGCAGCCCGTCCGGCCCGTACTTGCTGCCGTTCTTCTCCACGTGCTTGATCCACTGGATGTGGGGCTGGGCGTCGCTGTACACTTTGCAGACAAACTCCACGTCGCCCCCGACCACCGTGGAGGCATTGGCGGGCAGCCCGGCCTGGAGGATGGGCCGGTGCGGGGACCGCTCTGGGGGGGACGGGGGGGGGCGGGTAAGTAAGTTGTGCTGCCCAGAGGCTGCCTGTGAACTGGGGCCAGAAAGGTCTCACATCTGCTGGCTGAGTCCCTGGAAATCACACGGCCGCCCGACCCTGGACAAAAGGGGCTTCACGGGGCGCGGCGAGCGGGCGGCCTCGTGCAAAGGAGACGCGCTCAGAGCGCGGAGAACAGAGCTTGTTCGGCTGAAGGCTTTGGCTGTCCGCGGCCACCCAAGGAACAAGGGGCCGCGTTTACCGTGACGACGAGAGGCGCCCGGCCAGGGCACAGGCACCCGTCCCCTATCCCACGGGGCAATGTCGGATGCGCACCTCGGGCGTGAGCCCAACATCACAGGCAGGTGACCCCTGTCCCGTCACCCCGATTCTGAAATGGCCCCACACACGGGGTCGCCCCACACACCCCGAGACGCTCTGAGAGACCCTCCTCGCTTGTTTTTAAAGAAAACAAACAAAAAGCTGAAGCCCAGAGCCACGGCCACACTGACGGCACGAATGGTGCTCTCTTGGTGCTGGGACGTCCTCCATTCACGCACTTTTATTCCTCCCGTCACCTCCTGGGTAAACATGAGGTGCTGCTGGGTCCAAGGGCCGATGCGCAGTAAGTACTAGATGGCGAACCTATGACACGCGTGTCAGAGGTGACACGCGAACTCATTGTTTTGGTTGATTTTTCTTTGTTCAATGGCATTTAAATATATAAAATAAATGTCAGAAATATAAATCTTTGTTTTACTATGGTTGCAAAGATCAAAAAATTTCTCTATGTGACACGGCACCAGAGTGAAGTTAGGGTTTTTCAAAACGCTGACACGCCGAGCTCAAAGGTTCGCCGTCACTGGCCTAGGCCCTGGCTTACTCAGAGGTGGCACCGGAAACAACACACCGTGAAGAGACACCAGCTCCAAGGCCGGCAGGGCTTACACTGTCTTTCTTATTTATTTTCTTGTAAAAATACATTTTTATCGGTTTCAGCAAGAGGGAGGGAGAGGGAGAAAGAGAGAGAATCATCAGTGATGAGAGAGAATCACAGGTCAGCCGCCTCCTGCACACCCCACACTGGGGATCGAGCCCACAACCCGGGCCTGTGCCCTGACCGGGAATCGAACCCTGACCTCCTGGTTCACAGGTCGATGCTCAGCCCCTGAGCCCCGCCGGCCGAGCTAGACTGTCTAACAAGAGGCCCATCCAGGGGGGACTGGCAGCCGCTCCCACCTCCCCTGCCTCACGTCTCTAGGGAAAAGGTTATTAACAAGGACACCCCTCCTGTCTCGGCCTGGAGAGCCCCCCTCCCATCCAGAGGTGGGTGAGCATCTGAACACAAGGGTCCCCAAGAAGCGGTGACAGACCCGCCTGCTGGGTGTCTTGGCCACAAGCACTGGGATGACAAACTCACTGGACCTCCCTCCGTGGCACCCGAGTCTCGAGCCACCACACACCCAGCCCCACTGTCCGCAGGTACTGCCCTCCCCACCCCACCCCACCCCCGCCACCTGCAGGGACCCGCCTCCCCTGCCTCCCTCCCCCGAGGGGGCACCCTGTCTCTAACCGCCACTCACACAGTTGCCGCGGGACAGGAGATCCCGCCCGGGGCCTCCCCAGGCATCTGGGCCCCGGGCCCGGCTGGGAGCAGACATTAGAACGAGAGGGATCTGAGCCTCTCTCTCTCTGAGCCGTTCTGATTAAAATGTCACTGAGTGGAGGCTGTTGGACAAGAGCAAGTTGATTTGATGCCTAAGCCTGTTGCTAGTGTTTAAAAACTTTTAAAAACGCGGCCAGTGTGGCTCGGCGGTTGAGCGTCGACCCAGAAACCAGGAGGTCGCCGACTCGATTCCCGGTCGGGGCACAGGCCCGGGTTGCGGGATTGGCGCCCAGTGGGGGGCGTGCAGGGGGCAGCCGGTCCATGATGTTTCTCTCTCATAGATGTTTCTCTCTCTCCCTCTCCCTTCCCCTCTCTCTAAAAAAATCCACAAAAACATATTTACAAACAAATAAATAAAAACCTCAAAAAAAAAAAACGTGCGTGAGAGGTTCCCCTGAGCACACACGTGCCAGGACCTGCCAGCACGGCACGGGCACCTGCCCACGTTCCCTTGGAAACAGGCTGCTGAGTCCCCCAAGAAGTCACTCATTTGCCCCAATATCATCCCCCAGACAGGCTGTGCCGCGGACCCAGAAGACGAGGCTCCTAAACTGGGGGGGCAGCAGGTTGCAAAGCTGGGAGCCCCCCCAGCACCCGCAGACACCCTCCCGCTCTGGCCAACGGCGTCGCGGCAGAGGTGGCCGGTGGTGGTGGTGGTGAGCCTCCCGGGCAGGCCGGGCAGCGGCTGGCGCCACGGGGACCCGCTCACGGCTGGCGGGGGCGGAAGTCGGGGAACCCTGGCCCGGCCCGGCCCCAGAGCTACATCCACGCACGCCCACCTCCGGGCTGCAGACGGCCAGCCGAGCGTAGACCCACCTCCTCGCACCTGTCACCTGTGGGGCGGTGCCCTCCCTCCCTCCCGCCGAGACGTGCGCGGGGCTCGGTTTCCCACCTCTGCGCCCTGTTTGGGTGTTTGAGGGCCAGTGTTTACCGCGGCCCTAAACATTGACGCTGAGACACAAAGGGACTCTAAAGTCTTACACGTCCGCCAGCCAGGTCAGCGGAACCTCAGCCCCTCGTCTCCCTTACACACGCTTTTCCTCATAAATCTTTTCACAAGCAAACATTGTGCCGGCGCCCGGCCCCGGGCCGGGAACAATGGGCACTTTCATGGGCCCGGCACCCCCGGCCGCGCCAGGCCGCGGCGGGCGCTGACTCACCGGGCAGCCGGCAGGCCCGCGCCAGGGCCCGGTGCTGTCGGCTGTGGTCTGCGGGCCGCGGGCTCCGCGATGAAGGGACGGCTCTCCCGACTGTTTCTTTAAATAGCACCGCGTCGGGTCGTGCTGCTCTCGCTCAGGACAGCGTGCCGGCCGCTTGCCTTCCATGCCCACCCCCCCGGCCGTTCTCACGTCGGGCCCAGAGATGTGAGCGACCCTCTGTCACGGGAACCGCCTGCGCCCAGCCCGACAGCTGCCTCGGGAGAGCGGACCCGGAGAATGCCGCCGGAATGTTTCCAAACAGCCAGGAGGCCTCGGGTTTCGTTTCTCCACATCAGGCTTTGATTTCCGTTGCAACCTCGCTCTCTGCCCCGAACATCTTGGACAAGGTCCCGGGTGCCAGCATCTGCATGGGGAGGGCGCCCCCCTCCTCCTCCCCCACACCCCCCGGCACCTCCCGGCGCCCCCCATCAGACCCTCCACCGGCGATCACTCCCCGGGGAGGACAGCGACCGGCTCCCGTTCTAACTTCCGAAGAACCGGGGTGAACGCCGGGAGCAGCCGGCAGCTGAGGGAGCGGCCGGGCAGCAGGTCCCACAGACACAAGCAGGGCAGCAGGCGGCCTGCACAGCAGGGCACAGGGGCGGGGGTGGCTACAGGGCAGGGACGGGGCATGGAGGTCCTCCAGCAGCTCAGGTGCCCCCAGGACCCCACAAGGCCCTGAGCAGGACGGACCCCTCCGTCCGCAATGCTGTGGGGCAGCCGATAGAAAGATTGATCAGGGGCTCTGGCCGGTGTGGCTCAGTGGATAGAGCAGCGGCCCTCGGACGGAAGGGTCCCAGGTTTGATTCCGGTCAAGGGCATGTGCCTCGGTTGCAGGTTCCCCGGCCCTGGTTGGGGTGCTTGCAGGAGGCAACCAATCGAGTGTCTCTCTCACATCGATGTTTCTCTCTCTGTCCCTCTTTCTTCTACTCTCTCTAAAAATCCATGGAAAAATATCCTGGGATGAGGATTAACAACAACAAAAAGAGAGAAAGAGAGATTGCTCAGGCGTTCTCTCCGGACGAGAGGATAAGCCACAGCTCGCTCACATCACACCGTCTCCACCAGGATTCACGGGGTTAGGCAAGGCCCTGCCCTGCGTGCTCGCCGCTCAGATGTTACGGAAAACAGTTTCCTCCCTACAGGGCACGAGGTGAGTATGTGGCCGACAGATGGGCCGACGGGCGCCTCCCGTGTCTCTACTGTGGTTATTGAATAGGAAGATTCTGGGCTCTGCGGGGTCAGATGCTGGGCCGCGGCCCGAGGCGGTGGGAGCAGAGGTTCCAAGGCCCCATGTGAATTCCAGACGGAGGCGGCGGGAAAGCAGCCGGAGGGCGCGGCCGCGATGGGACAGTTGGCTGCACGGTTGGAATGAGGTTCCACCAACTACACGCAGAGGGAACAGGCTGAGGGGCTGGGAACAGCGCTCTCCCCGCGGCCCCCTCCCTCCTCGCGACCCCCCCTCCCCGCACCCCCTCTCTCCCCGTGCCCCCTCCCTCCTTGCGGCCCCCTCAATCCTGACGCCCCCTCTCTCCCCGTGCCCCCTCAATCCCTGTCAAGGGCTCCAGTGAAGTCACTTTGCTAAAGCAGGAGGCCCAGCTGCTAGGAGTCTAAATATCGAGACTGATTCACTCTCAAGTCCTGCAGAGAGAGAGAGAGAGAGAGGCAGAGAGAGGCAGAGAGAGAAATGCCCGAGTGACAGGGAATAAATCCTGGTGAACTGGCCGCTGAGACTGTAACGTGCCGTCGGGAGGTGGGAACAGGTTTGCTCGCGAAGACCTGAGCATCGGCTCAGACATGACAGGCCACACACCGCCCCACGCGGAGCCTGGTGTGCGGGCCGGGCGACCTCGCACCCGGGACCGGGAGGGGACCAGGCTCTGAAGTGACACCGTGAACTGCCAGGCCCCGGCCCCGGAGGCTGGTTTCCGCCGACATCGGTCTCCTAACGACTTCTCCCCGAAACCACGGCCGCAAAGCACCGACTCCCGACAGGAACCACCGATCGCCGAGCGCCCCGCGTGGACTGGCACCAGCCCGCCTCCCTCCCGGGCGCCCGCCGTCCACGGAGCGAGGAGAAGCTGCGACCTGTCCTTACATCAAACCAACGGTGTACCTCGTCCCCCAACCCAGCCGTGGCTCAGCAGCTCCAGGGGCTGCAGAGCGGAGCCCATGTGGCCGGGGGGCGAGGGAGGGCCACCAGATTCCGTCTCCGGCCCAGCCCGGCCTCTCCTTCCCCAGGAGCAGGCGGTGGCTGCCTCTGTCCGTGAACTGAACGGGTCCCGTGAGGCACGGGTACGAGGGAGGCACCACAGCCCTCAGGGCCCGCGGAGCCCAGCCACCCGCTGGAGGCCTCGCGGTGACGACGGGAGGCGTTTCCGGCCTCGCGGGCTCTGCGCTGCGCCCACGGGCAGCTGAGGCCGCGGTTCTCCGTCCTGGCTCCCCGGCCGCCTCCCTCCCTAGAGGCCGGGCTGGGGTGACCAGGAGCGCCCGGCCGGTGGGGCTCAGGGGCTGAGCGTCAGCCTGTGAACCAGGAGGTCACGATCGGATTCCCGGTCGGGGCACAGGCCAATGGGCAAGCAGGAGGCAGCCGAGCCATGATTCTCTCTCCTCATTGATGTTCCTCTCTCCCTCTCCCTTCCTCTCTGAGATCAGTAAAAACATATTTAAAAAAAACAAAAACAGGTCACCATTTCCTCGTTTACTTAACTGCTACTTTGTTCCAAAAGAGGCTCCAACGTTCACTTGGGGATCACACTGGGGCCTTTGTCTCCCGGGGCACAGGCAGCCGGGACGCGATTTACGCAACTTCTCCTTCTCCCTGCGGACCGGCTGCCCACTCCGTGCCAGTGCCACCCCCTCCTCCGCCCGCAGGCCCCTCCTCCCGCACGCACACCTGAGGGCCGGGGGCTCCTGCACGCCCCCCACTGAGGATCAAGCCCGCAACCTGGGCCTGGGCCCTGACCGGGAACTGAACCCTGACCTCCTGGTTCCTAGGTCGACGCTCAACCACTGAGCCACCCGGCCAGGCAGGGGGCCTTTTTCTGATGCTACTGAGTCCCAGCGCCTTCGCTTTCGAGACATAAGGATCCTGAACCCAAACGTTAAAGGACGGATCCGAGGGCGCAGCCCTGAGCGGCAGCCCTCCCAAGCCCCCCTCCCCCACATCCAGCGCTTGGCCCCCCTGATGGACACACGAGGGCCAGGCTCACAGCCTGGAGCCCCTCTCCGCGGGGAGCCGTGTGCTGTCACCCCAATCCCCGAGACGGGAACTTCCCGCCCACTTCCCCTTGCAGGCGAGCGGCTGGAAGTTAGCGAGGATCCCGCGAGCTCCTAATGGAGCAGCTCTGCGCACACAACACGGCCGTTTCATGCCAGGACACAGATGTCGCCCGCAGGACACGGATGTCGCCCGCAGGACACGGACGTCGCCCGCAGGATGGGGACGGGGATACCTTTGCTGAGGAAGAACTTCCATCACAAGGTCTCCCGCCTGAGGCTTCGTCACGTCTGCACCACGACCTCCAAGGCACCGCAGCAAACCAAACACCACCCGGCGGTGTGGCTCCGTGGAAGCGTCACCCGTGAACCAGGAGGTCAGGGTTCGATTCCCGGTCAGGGCACAGGCCCAGGTGGCAGGCTCCATCCCCAGTGGGGGGCGTGCAGGAGGCAGCCGATCCACGATTCTCTCATCACTGATGTTTCTCTCTCCCTCTCCCATCCTCTCTAACATCAATAAGAATATATTTTAAAACAATAAAAATAAAAACCTCGGAGCATGTGCTCTCCTGGTTCAGCCTCATTTCCTGTGTGAGGGGCCGTGATCACACAGCCAGGGGACCCGCGGGCACCAGCCTGTCCCCGTTCGGGCCTGAATCCCGTGTGCCCAGGAGCCGAGGTGCCGGAGGACCGGCTGCCGCTCAGAGCGTCTACACGAGGCCCCTTCGCGGCTCCCGCTTATGTCACTGGTGCTTTTCTTGGCCTGCGACGCGCCGGGCGGGCTCCCAGCCGGTGCGGTGACATCATCGGGCCTTTCCCATGTGACCCCGCAGGCTCGGTGCCCCGCATGCCGCACCCCTGGACCCGCGGCCGGGATCCGCGGGAGCCGCACAGCTCAGACTCAGAAGCCGCTCACCCCGGGCTCCGCTCGAGGCCCCAGAGACTCGTGGCCCCAGAGACTCGCGGCCCCAGAGCCTCCCCCGAGGGCGGCGGGGGAGGGGCCTCTCCATGTTCCACTTAACTCAGCCCGCGCCTGCGCTGGCTGGGGTGGCCGGGCCGGGGCTCCCCACGCCTGGAACGGCCCCCACCCCCCCACGGCACCCCGGCCGGTCCCCACAGAGCCGCAATCCCCCCACACCGCCCAGCACCCTCGTTCTCGCCCCACAGTGACCGGCTCGCGCTCGGGGGGAGGCATTTAGAACGTGTCGCCCCAGATCGTCTCCTTAAATAGAAACGCTTTCATGTCCAGCTCAGGACGCCGGAGCCCCAGAGTGGGATCCAGGCCCCAGGCCCTCTGAACGCTCCGTGTACGGGACACAAACACCAAAATGAATGTCCGCCACTCTCCTCTCACACGCGAGGGTTCAGCGAATATCTGAACACGGTGATGCCCACCGGACTCGCCCCATAAACGTCTCTGAGGAAACAGCTCCAGGCTCAGCCTCCTGTGAACATCACCGGACCGGTTACCGGAGGCCGACAGACAGTGAAATGTTACAACGGCTCCTCCTTCCTCCCTGACGACTTACACGGAAGTAAAGCCCGCACGATGCTTCCTAAGGCCGAGTGTCTTAGGGACCTAACTGACATTCACGCGACAGAAAATCAAAACGGTTTTCTGTTCACTTCTCAGTTCACCCAAACGTCCGTTACCCAAACCTACGCCACGTGGCTCATCAGCTCCAGGGAGTTCTTCACGGCTCTCAGGGCGAGTCCAAGACGGGGGGTCGCCCTCTGGGGGGAGTGTCTGTTCTACGGAAGGAGACACGTGCCGACGGCGAAACCACACTTGGCCCGGCCGTGTCGTTAATGCCGGAGGAAGCCTGGGGCGCGGGCACACGGGGGGGGGGGGGGGGGGGGGCGCGTGGGTTCGCGGCGTCACAACGGGAAAGGCCCTTTGACGACCTGAGTCCAGGGGGCTCTGGGTGAGGCCTCAGCAGCTGTCAGCACCGCTCGGAGGGACAGCCCGATGAGCCCACCGCAGGACCCAGGGCAGGTGGCGACAGCGAGAGTCAGGACGGACGACGAGACGGGAAACACGGCTTCTACCGAGAAAGGAGCACCCAGCCTGGTCCCCGCGGCAGGAGGCCGGTCCCATCGCCCCGTGCCCCGTTCTCCGCGCTCCACGCTGTGGGTGCTCACGCAGAGGAACCCCCGTGTTCCGTCACTGACGGCGGGAGAAATGGGAGCTCCCCGGACAACAGGCCACGCGGTTTCATTAAAACAGCACTTTGATCAGAAGGGGCTGAGCCCAGCCGGCGTGGCTCAGGGGTTGAGCATCGACCCATGAACCAGGAGGTCAGGGTTCAGTCCCGTCGGGGCACAGGCCGGGTTGCGGGCTCGATCCCCAGTGGGGTCGTGAAGGAGGCAGCAGATCCATGATTCTCTCTCATCATTGTTCCTCTCTCTCCCTCCCTCTCCCGTCCTCTCCGAAGTCAATAAAAATATGTATAAAAACAAAATAAAACACGTTTCTCCAGCAGCGTCCCTGTCCCCTCCCCTCACAGCTGGCGTTTTTCAAAGCGAGATCAGCCCGGGGCGCGTGGGCAGGTTTCACACCAGGTCCGTCTGGTACGAGGCGACGCTCGGCCAAGAGGCGCACGCGAAACGCACGAAACCGGGCCCAGAAGGAAACAGGCCCCCGTCCCCGACAGGAGAGCCCGCCCCGGGTGACGGCTCGTGTTCAGGAGCAAGAACCCCGGGCCCCCCCGCAGCCGGGAGGGCGACTCACCCACGACGTCGAGGTGGTAGGTGTGGTTGATGGAGCCGCACTCGTTCTCCACCACGCAGGTGTAGTTGCCTTTGTCGGAAGGGACCACGCTCTCCATGATCAGGCTCCAGTGCTGGCTGCGCACCTGCAACGCCAGAGCAGAGGCGGTCAGTCCGCCGCGGCCTCAGCACAGAGCGCCCGGCACGGGGTTCCCGATTTAAATAGTCGGGGCGGGGGGCGGGTCAGGATCTCCTGAAGCTGCCCGGCCGGCCCGGCTCAGGGGCTGAGCGCCGACCGAGGAACCAGGAGGTGAGGGTGCGATTCCCGGTCAGGGCACAGGCCCCGTTGTGGGCTCCATCCCCAGTGTGGGGCGTGCAGAAGGCAGCCGGTCCATGATGCTCTCTCATCATGGAGGTTTCTCTCTCTCCCTCTCCCTTCCTCTCTGGAATCAGTAAAAATATATTAAACAAAAGAAATAGAATCTCCTGAAGCCTAACTGCCCTCATGTGAGCACGCGGACGGTGACCAACGGGAACAACGGTCATGGTGGTGAATGACGCAGAATCCGAACCCGGAGTCGGAGCCGTGGCACCTGAGGCACTCGCTGTGCACACCCCACGGCCCACACCCCACGGCCCACTCCCCACAGGCCACTCCCGGCGGCCCACACCCCACGGCCCACTCCCCAGGGCCCACTCCCCGCATCTCACTCCCCGCGGGCCTCAGAGATGACACACGCAGGAAGCATGTCACCACGATTCTGCCCACGGGCATCCACGTGCAAACAGACTGCTCCCTGCTGCTCCCCCCGCTTTCACACACGTGAACAGTCACATGTGAACAGACTCAGAAGGACCCAGCGCACCCCCAGTCAGGCTCCAGCACGTCTCTCCCTCCCACATCGTCTCTCCCTCCCACATCGTCTCTCCCTCCCACGCTGCACACGCCATGCTGCACACGCTGACACCGAGGTCAAAAGGAAGATCCACTCACCACCAAGTCTTAGGAAGGACTATGGGCTAAAGGCGGGACTCTGTTTCTTTTTTTTTCAAATAGACTCTCATTGATTTCAGAGGGGGACGGGGAGGGAGACAGAAGCATCAATGAAAGCGAATCATTGACCGGCTGCCTCCTGCACATCCCCCCTTGGGGATGGAGCCCGCAACCCGGGCCTGTGCCCTTGACCAAAATCGAACCCGGGACCTGTCAGTCTGCAGACCAACACGCTAACCACTGAGCCAAACTGGCGAGGGTTTGGGGTTTTTTTTCTCTTTTAATAACAGCTTTACTGAAATATAAATTAACGTACCACATGACTCAGCCACTGAAGTTGTACAATTCAATGAGTTTGGGTATGGTATTATTTTTTAAAACTATGGTAACTATATATAACAAAATGTACTACTTTAACCATCCTTTAGAAATTTTAAAATTATCTTTTAATCTTTCTTGTTGAAAGGGTTAGTGTCCCCTTCCCCCACTGACCCCTTATAGCCGCCCCCATAGCCCTACTGCCTGGCCCCGTGGGTTGTGCACACAGGTGTGGGGTTGATCTCTCCCCAACCGCCCTCCCCCGCCCTCTCGCTGCCGTTCCGCAGTCCGTTCGCTGCGTCCATGTCTCTGGATCTACTTTTGTTCGTCAGTTTATGTTGTTCATTAGATTCCACATACGAGTGAGATCCTGGGACACTTGTCTTTCTCTCACTGGCTTATTTCACTCAGCATCATGCTCCCCAGGTCCCTGCAGGCTGCCCCCAAGAGTAAGGGATCCTCCTCTTCGCAGCTGCATAGTATTCCATGGTGTGACTGTCCCACAGCCCTTACCCACGCGTCTGCTGACGGGCACTCGGCTGTTTCCAGATCTCAGCTCTTGTCCATGGTGCTGCGATGAGCATGGGGCGCACATGTTCGTCCTGATGGGGCTTCAGATTCCAGGATATCGTCCCAGAAGGAGGGTCGCTGGGTTGGAGGGCAGTGCCACGTTCCATTTTCTGAGGAAACGCCGTGCTGTTTCCCAGTGGCTGGCAGCCCGCGTCCCCCCCAGCAGCGCACGGCACGAGGGTCCCCTTCTCCCCGCATCCTCGCTGAAGGCTGGACTCTTCTCCACAAAACCACCAGCAACGCACACAGACAGGGTCCGAGCAGCGGTCACGGAGCCCCGCCCCTGCCTGGCCGAGGAACTGCCCGGGGCCCCGCCTCGCGGGGCTGATGACGGACAGGCACGCTCACCCCGCAGGTGACGTGAACGCAGTGAAACGGATCTGGAGGCCTCGAACCGACAGTCGAGCAGGTCTGCGCTCTGGGCTAGGGGCACCCCCGTCGGGTTCCGGCTGGGACAGAGCCGTGCGGCCGGACCACAGCGAGAGGCGAGGCCCCTCCCAGGCTGCCGGCACCTCCTGCAGAAAGCGCCACGGCTGCTCTGACCGAGAAGAGGCGGCGCCAACTCTCCCAGGACAATTGAAACGACGCAGCCCGGCCGGCGGGCCTCAGGGGCCGAGCGTCAGCCTAGGAACCAGGAGGTCAGGGTTCGATTCCCAGTCGGGGCACAGGCCCGGGTTGCGGGCTCGATCGCAGTGGGGGGCGTGCAGGAGGCGGCCAACCCATGATTCTCTCTGGTCATTGATGTTTTTCTCTCTCTCCCTCCCTCTCTGAAATCAATAAAAATATTAAAAATAAATAAATAAAAATAAAACTCTGCCTAAACCCCAGCCCCTGGCTGCCGACCTGGAGCCGTCGGCCCAGAGCACGAGGCAGCAGGGCCAGCTGCCCCAATGAGACCCACCCTCCCCCAAAGCTCTCGGGGTGCCAGGGAGGGGACTCCCCCGGCTCTGAGCAGCCAGTCCTGGGGAGGCGACTTGGGGTGAAGCCACAGGCGCGGCGTCACCGAGCCCGTAATCCCGCACGCGGCCCTGCTGTAAACACGGGTCTCTGAGCCCCTGCTCAGATGTCAGGCCCGTGAGCCCTTAATCGTGGCCAAGGCCCATTTCTGGACCCCGTCCAACCCGCCGATGTCTTTCCAGAGCCGGGATCCGGGCTGGGCACACGGCGTGTTCCCTACGGAGCTGAACCCCAACAGGCGGGAGGCCCACCTACGGCCGGCAGGCCACGGCCACGGCTAACCCGGCCCTGGGGCAGCCCGTCTCCCAGGCCGTGGTGATCCCTGCTCACGGCCCCGGCCCTGACACCGACTTCGTGGAGACGCCACAGGTATTATAAAATCATACGTTCACACGGGTCAGGGCTTTCAGCACGAGACACACACTGGCCCCGGGCTCTGCCCTACAGAAACCCCGGTGCTGGGTCAACGCTGCCCCGCGGGGCGATGTCTGGCCTCGCACCTGCGGCTCCCGCCACGCCTCACACACCAACCCAGACCCACGCGCTGTGGCACTGCCCACGTGGTGCCCTCGGCCACCAGCAGGGGGGCTGCGTGGTCATGCTGGAGGGGTCCCCCCAACAGTCGTGGCTTCACGAGAAGCTACGAACAGTAACTCCCTGAAGGCGGGGAGCGGAGGCACGCGGACTTGGGGGGTGTTTTGTGGGCTTTTGGGGGTTTTGTTTTTGGTTGTTGTTAATTCACTCAAGGACATTTTTCCATTGATTTTTACAGAGAGCCCAGGGAGGCAGGAGACAGAGAAACATCGATGCGAGAGACACATTGGTTGGCTGCCTCCCGTACGCACCCGACCAGGGCCAGGGATCGGGCCTGCAACCAAGGACGGGCCCTTGACCGGAATCGAACCCGGGACCCTTCAGTCTGCAGGCCGACTCTCTCCACTGAGCCGCCCCGGCCAGGGCTGTGCTGTTTTCTCAATATTCTGTTTCCACACCCCAAGTCAGTGTAGCCACCGTTCCAACAAAAACGTCCGCTTCTCACCAACGTTCTGTCTGAAGCCCCAGCTTTCTGGTTTTCCTGCCAGTTTGGGCCCAGGCGGCACAGCAGCTTCGCCCACAGAGGACGAGGTGCAGGCCCCGGGGAGCCCGTGAGAAGCCGCTGAGCTCATTGCCACCCGGGACACGCAAATGAGAGCAATAAAGAGGCTGCTGTTCACCGATGATTAGCCAAGTTCAGGCCGATCCGCGCAGGGGCGCTCGCTGAGAGGAGACTCCGACAGGAGTGGGGCACTCGGGGAGCCCCGCCGGGGTCAGGGGGTGGTGCCCGACAGGAGTGGGGCACTCGGGGAGCCCCGCCGGGGTCAGTGGGTGGTGCCTGACAGGAGTGGGACACTCGGGGAGCCTCGCCAGGGTCAGTGGGTGGTGCCCGACAGGAGTGGGGCACACGGGGAGCCCCGCCGGGGTCAGTGGGTGGTGCCTGACAGGAGTGGGACACTCGGGGAGCCTCGCCAGGGTCAGTGGGTGGTGCCCGACAGGAGTGGGGCACACGGGGAGCCCCGCCGGGGTCAGGGGGTGGTGCCCATCACAATCGACAGCATCTTTTTCGATCCAGTTCATTCTACGCCAGAAATCCAGCCACCACAGGAAGCAGCAGGCGGCTCCAGGCGCGTGAGCGAGACTGTGGATTCCGGCACCGCTTGTAGCAGCAAACCCAGGACCATCCAGAAGGCCCTGCACAAGGTCTAGTCCGTCCCGTGAGGACGAATGTGCAGCTCGTTCCAGCTCCACGGCAAAGCGTCATCAAAGACGAGGCCTTTGTGCCCGGCCAGCCTGGCTCAGTGGTGAGCGCCGGCCTATGAGCCAGGGGGTCCCAGTTCGATTCCTGGTCAGGGCACAGGCCCGGGTTGCGGGCTCCACCCTCAGTGTGGGTCGTGCAGGAGGCAGCTGATCCGTGATTCTCTCTCATCATGGATGTTTCTGTCTCTCTCCCTTCCTCTCTGCTCTTCCCTGAAATCAATACAAAACATGTTTTTTTAAATGAGGCATTCGTATGTCCCCACCTGGTGAGACATCACGTTATTGATAAATGGAAAACCAGTGGCTGAATACAAACATGAACACTCATGACCCCCTGTGTCAAGTTACACGCGTGCACACCCCACGGGTGTGCAGAGGCCTGGATCCACACGCACAGCCATATACGCACGGCTAAAACCTGGAAGAAAAGGTACTAAATGGTTAGCAACGCTTTACATAACGACGTGGTAGGGTTACAAATATTACTCTCTTCTCCTCTTCACTTTTCAAATTTAAACAGGAATCTTGCGCACACACGTGCACACACACCCCAAAAATAAGTGACGTGAACCCGCTTCTCGGGCCTCCCCTGCCCCTCCCCGCCCCGCCTCCCCGGCCCCCATGTTCCCCCACCCCACCCCCACCCCGGCCTCCCTCGCCTGCATGACTGTCCTGCAGACCTGTCACCCTGGCAGAAACTCAAGCCACAGGGACGAGGGACCCTGCAGCAGCCAACACGTGCGCCTCTCCCGCCCCTGCCCGTGGCCCAATCTCCGTGGAATCATTCCCTGCGGTTCCTCTGCAGGAGCAGACGGAGCACATGGGCTGCAGACCTGGCTAGTTCCAGGCTCTCAGGGCTGACACTTCGAGGCCGAACAAAGCCGACTGAGCCCGAACCCTCGCCCTGCGAGACAGAAACCAGATTCCACAAGCACCCCACACCCGTCGCCACGGAGACCAGAGGCGGCTCAGACAGGTTTCTCGGAATCCTAAGCCTCGATCCTCCCGGGCGCCCGTCACCCCCTCCCCCAGCTACCTCCAGGGGACAGCTGGGAATGCGGTTCCGTTTAGGATGACGACACCAAAACACAAAGGTGAAAGGTCAAAGTTTGGCTTCCCCGTGGCACAAAAAGCCCAGACATTTCCCAACAGCCAGGTGTGCGATAAGCAGAGGCAAACACGCAGGAGCCGGGAGGCACACAGGCTGCGCGCCAGGCGGCTGCGCCAACAAACACGCCGACTCCCCTCCACCACCGGCCGATGCACAGGGGACAGCCCCCCCCAACCTCGGCCATCACCACGGCGCCCCACGAACCGCAGCTCAACACAGACCAAGTGCTGCCAGGACGAACGAACTCCACGGCCCGGCCACGCCCCCGGGGGCCCCAGGCCACCCCTCCGGGACGCGGGTGCGTGAACGGGGTGACACGTGTCGAGGGCTGGGCACTTATGGCTGCAGATGGGAGCCAACACCCGTTTAACTTAAACACCAAGACGTTAGCTTTGCAGGAGGTGCCCACGGAGCAGGCTGGGCGAGCCGGGTCCCCGGGGCGCGAGAGCTCCCTCCGCTCCGCTCCCCTCCCAGCCCCAATCTCCCGGGACGCGGGCGTGGTGCCCTGCAGATGTTCGGAGAGGAACCGGGGGCAGAGTGCCAGCCAGGCACCCACTGCCTTTTGAATTTAACTCTTAGAATCTCAAGACCTGCCCGGCGGGTGTGGCTCAGTGGCCGATGCCGTCAGGGCGCAGGCCCAGGTGCGGCTCGGGCCCTGGAGGAGGGTGTGTGGGCGCAGCGATGGATGTCTCTCACGTAGATGTTTCTCTCTGCCCCTCTGCCCTCCTCTCTCTCTAGAAAAGCCAATTAGAAAATCTTTTAAAAAAAAAAAAGGAAAAGGTTTTTTTTTATGTTGTCTTTTCCCCGGAGGCGGCGTCAGGCGGCCTCTCTTGTTCTCGTGCAGCGAGCGCGTGGCGTGAGCGATGGTTCTGGGGACGCCCTTGCCCTCGGTGCCTGAGCGTCGCCCAGGAATGAGCTGGGGACGGAGCATCTGTTAATGACCTCGGGCGCCGCTGGCTCGGCCGCATTCAAGTGTAATAACTGTTCCGGGTCCACGAACCATCAGCCTACGAAGGAGCCTCCGTCGCGGTGACGCTCGAGGCCGGTTTCCAGGCTGGAGGGACCCGTGTTCACGACGACCATCGACCTGCTCGCTCTTGGAGAAACAGACATTGCATGGATCTCGGGCGGCCACGGCCTCCCTCCCGGACGGCACAGGCCTGGGGCGGGTCTAACCGTCAGGGGGGCTCATGCTCTCGGGGACCACGTTCCCCAGGGGATGGAGGTCTCCGTCTCCCCCTGGCCAGTCCCGCAGCCTCCGGGGCCCCGTGAGGTCTGTTTCCCGCTCCCCCAGGCGGAACGTCCAACTCCTCCCTGGCAAAGCCCCAGCTGCACCCAGGACGACTGCCTCTGCCTTCGACGGGGTGACCCCCAGGCCGCTCAGCCCGCCGGCCACAGCCTCTGCTCCCGAGAGAAGGCCCGGCCCGGCACGAAACGCCCCCTGGGCCCTGCCAGCCAGCACGCCCGGCCCACAGGGCACAACCCCGGCCTGTGCCCTGACGGGGAATCGAACTGTGACCTCCTGGTTCCGAGGTCGGCGCTCAGCCCCTGAGCCCCGCCGGCCGGGCTCCATACATTTGAAAGTCCTCCCTCTCCATACGGAATAACTTGGAGATTCTGCATCGCTCACTCTGAGCCACCCTTCCTCCAGGCTCAGCTGGGATCCTCGTCTCCCTCCCCCAAGTCTCCCCAAGAGCCGACATCACGCCTCCCTGCAGGCCCGCAGGGCCGCGCGCCTCTGACCAGGAGTCCCCGCGAGCTGGACCTGCGCTTCAGCCGGCGCCCTGACGGCGCTCAGGCACCATTCGCTGGACGGATGGGCCGGGGCCCGCGGCTCTACAGGCACCTCCCAGGGATGGCTGTCCACTGCACCCGGGGCGCAAGGGCGAGACTCACTGCACACAGGCCGGGGAGGGCGGCCGCGTCCTTGAGGACAGAGGACAGCAGGTCGCCGCCCTTCCTGCGGGACAGTCCGCGCGCCAGGCCCCGTCCCGGCTCACGCAACCCTGCTCGCGCCCAGTCCATCGGCCGCAGTCCAGGTTTATAGACCATAAACCGTATAGAAAACAGACTCTCAACTTTCGACCCTTCGCTGCTACACTCGCTTCCCGTGGAGACAGCGCGAACGGGGCTGCCCCTCGGAATCGCACGCGGCCGGGCTCACGGCAGCAAACGCGGAAACGGCCCGGGACGGTGGCGCCAGCTTGTTCCGCTCCTGCCCGTTCCCGTGAGCTCCCGGCGCCCCGCAAAACGAATAAATTAAAAACAGCGCGAGACCCCGACGTGGAGAGCGCGTCGTACCTTATACCCTCCGATGCGGTGCTCCTGCCTGAACTCCTTCCCGTTCTTCAGCCACCGCATGGTGGGCGTGGGGTTCCCGCCGGCCGGGCAGCGGAACTTGACCGTGTTGGCGGCGGGCACGGCGTGCAGCCGCTTCTCCATCTTCTCGGTGCTGGTCCAGTAGGGCGCTCCTGTGGGGACACACGGGGCAGTGTGGGCGGCAGCCTCCCCCCCCCCCCCCCCCCCCCCCCCGCTGCCCTCGTGGGCGCGGTCGTTGCCATGTGCGCGCGGGCAGAGGTTGGCGAAGCGGAGGCGAGAGTCACGTTAGGAGAGACCAGCTGAGGTCGCCGGAGAGGACGGGCGTGGGTTTCCTGGTTTCTTATTTTTTGGTGAACCCTCACCCAGGATGTCTCCCGTTGGCTTTTAGCGAGAGCGGAAGGGAGAGGGCGAGACAGAGAGAAACACGGACGTGAGACACAATCCTCCCTCCACGTCGAGCTGGCCGCTCAGCAGGCAACAGCGGGGACCGTGTTCTGTAAAGCTGTCCCCTCCAAGTCCTCGGGGGGCGGTTTTAAACTCGAGGAGGCGGGGAGTTTGTAAATTTGCCGAAAGTGGGACGTATTCTCTGCCCAGAGCCACGGCGTCCCCGCCGCCAACCCTCGCGCCACCGACAACGGCTCAGCCACCGACCGTGAGGAGCACAAGATAAATAACGAGCTTTGTGGCCGCACAAAGCGATTACAACCTGACCTGAGGAAGGCAGCCCTCGGGGGCCACACCCTCGGGGGCCTCACCCTCGGGGGCCTCACCTTCAGGGGCCACACCCTCGGGGGCTGCCCTTTGAGTGACCACAAAGCCTGCTCATGCAAATTCCTAGACCTGGGCGGAGGGGCCCACAGGCAGCACGGTCCCAGCAGAGCGGGCCCCTGGGAACATCCTCTCCCCCCACATAAAGGAACCAGCAGGTAGGGCTGCCCCGCCCCGGGCAGGACTGTGATGTTCCCAAAAATGCCACCCAGTGGACTCTCAGAGAGGCGCTGGGCTGAGCGGCCGGGGGCTGCGCCCACACGGGCATCACCCAGGGGCCTGGTGGGCAGCCTGGCGGCAGGACCTCCGTGGTGGCACCTGAGGAGCGACTGAGGGACAAGGGGAAAGAGCCCGCGGGGCATCCTGGCAGGTGGCCACTCCCCGGGCGGCCCTTCCATCGCCACGGCTGCACCTGAGAGCGGGGCCCATGCAGACCAGACGCACGGCCGCCGTGCAGCCACGCTGGGCGCCTGCTGCCCCCTCCCCGCGAAAGGCACAGACCCACGGTGGCGACACCTCCTCAACACGTCACCACAGGCTCGAACCCTGGACTCACATTCTCTCCCCCGGACCCGGTAAGCCGTTTCCGAGGCTCCCTGTGCCCGGGACGCCCGCCCCCTCCGGTGGGTGCGGAGGTCATGAGGTTTCCCTGGAAGACGTCAGCTCAGGGATTTCTTTAAATATTTTTTTTATTGATTTCAGAGAGGAAGGGAGAGAGAGAAGCATCAATGATGAGAGAGAATCGTGCATCGGCTGCCTCCTGCACGCCCCCCACTGGGGATGGAGCCGGCTGACTGGGAACCGAACCGTGACCTCCTGGTTCATAGGTCGACACTCAACCACTGAGCCGCACTGGCCGGGCTGCAAGGAGGTTTTAATGAGCCCGATGCCGAAGGGAGGAATTATTTTCTCATTTGACAACGGCTCTTCCGGGACAAGCTGGCTTTGGGGGGAGCCCGCAGAACCTGGAGGTGAAAGACACGATTAACTGTAGGAGAAGGCCGTGTCCTCTGCTAACTCTTCCGGCCTCACATGTCAGCGGCCTGGGTGCAGGGAGGGACCAGGGCTCCCCAAACACGGGGCAGCGGGTGAGAAACGGACAGGCTGCCGGTCCGCCCCTCGGCCAGGGAGCCTCCTCTCTCCGAGGCTGGGGACACACTCATGACTTTCATCTGAGACGGTAACGAATGACCGACGAACGGGAGGTGCCCTCCCTAGGCAGGCACTCGGGACAGGTGTTTACTCAGCAGCCGGGCTCACCACACGTCTGTGAGCCGCGGCCGGTCACGCTGCTCGAGGGAAAGGCAGGCGTCCACGCCGCACACCCCCTGGCAGAGCCTGCGGGGCCATGGGGCCGGGTGAGAGCCGAGCGGAGGGAGGGGCTGTGAGACGAACCCCGACGGCACAACGCATGGTTCTATGCGTCGGGTTGGCCCGGACGACAGGCACGGCCCCTCGGCTCTGACCTCTCGGCCGCTTGGTCTCCGGTGGAATCTGTGACTGCAGAGCGAGGCCCTCGGGCACGAAACACTAACAAGGAGCTTAAAGGAACAGCGAGGCCGCAGAGGTGCATCCACCTGCCCAGCGTGGCTGCCGCACGACAGTCACTCCACGTAGTAGCAGTGCAGAGCCTGGCTCCACGGCAGCCTCTCTCCAGACGGGGCTGGTTACCCAGAGGCTCCTCACCACCCCACAGGAGCTCCCCTCCGGTCCCCTCAGCGCAGGCTCCTCCACACCTGCACCCCAGCAAAGGGTGCCACCCTCCCCCGGGCCCCTCTGTCATGCACACGAGTTTCCATCACCAGCTGTTTCCAAACTGAAAGCCACCCCTCCCGATGTCTGCCGGTGGCAAGAGCAGAGCACCGGGTAGGTACAACTTGAGTTGACTTTAGCCTGTGGAGTATCAGATGGAAGTTGGGAGGGAGGGAGGAGTGTACAGATGGATAGGTGGAGAGATGGATGAAGGGATGAAGGGATGAATGGAGGGATGAGGGATAGATGGATAGATGGATAGATGGATGGAGGGGTGGATGGATGGAGGGATGGATGGATGAGGGATGGATGAATGGATAGATGAAGGGAGGGAGGGAGGGAGGGAGGGAGAGATGGATGAATAGATGGACGGATGGAAGGAGGACGGATGGAAGGAGGGTGGATGGATGGATGGGTGGTTGGGTGGGTGGAGGGAGGGATGGATGGACCAACATATGAATCAGAAGGACAAGTGTTAAAAGGACAGAGTAGAGTGCAGGTTGGTTTGGCCCCTCTCGGCGCTACCCTCCCTCCCAGCACCTCTGTTCCAGGCAGACACTGATCTGTCCACAAGTGGGAGGACTGGAGGCCTCACTCTGAGCCTGTAATTTAAATGCAACGAGAAACACGGGCCACGCTGCCCCACCCAATCCCGACGCGTCCCAGACTGACATCGAAGGGCTACGGCCTCTGTCTCCCCGAAACCAAAGAGAGAGACGCCAGCCCCGAGTGTAAAGGAAAACAGGGCATCGTGTTACCACGGTCCACAGGCGGCCTCGGGGCCATCTGGCCCACGCTGACGTGGTCAGTGCCACCAGCAGGTGAGTGATTTGATCATGGTCACCGGCGAGAGGCCGGGCCGGGCCGCGAGTCTCCAGCTCCCCGCGCGCCGCCCTCCCCTCCCCCGACCGCCCTCTGAACTCTCCCATGGTAACTAAGTCAGAAGTTCAAGATTTACGTGCGCTGTGGACACGGATGACTGCCAACTGCATTTTTATTGATGCAAAAATAAAAGAAACACAGCCCGTTTCAGCTCCTAGATTAAGTCTCCCAAACTCCCTAAAGCTCCACGAGGCCTGTGCCTAAGTCCATAATCAGGGCCTTTAAACCTATCGCTGGTCGCGGCGGCGGACGGCTTTGCGCCTGCGTGGGGGGCTGTCTCGGAGGCCCCGCCCCCCCCACCATCTGTTGTCAGTTTTTCATGAACTAAGAGAAATACTCCAACAAACCACGAGATAGGAGTGAGGTGTGATTATGGGGGGGGGGGTGCTTTAGTAGAGGAATCTCATTCAAACAATGAACTTGCTGACAGTGAGGCATTCAATAAGAAAAACATTAAAACAAATCTGGCCAGTTACCCCCAGTAAATGCCAGAGGCCACGGGGAGGTCGACCAGCTGCCCCGTGGGAGCTCCCAGGATCCTGTGCCTAACTGGTGTGGCTTAGGGGCTGACCGTCAACCTAAGACCCAGGAGGTCAGCCATCAATTCCCGGCCAGGGCACAGGCCCGGGTTTCAGGCTCGATCCCCAGTGGGGGCCGTGCAGGAGGCAGCCGGTCAATGATTCTCTCTCATCATTGACGTTTCTCTCTCCCTCCCTCTCTCTTCCTCTCTGACGTCAATAAAAATATATTAAAAAAAGAAAAGAAAAGAAAACCCTGCAATTGCTGACGAGGCTGTGCCCAGAGGAGCCTGGGAAGGAGAGATGGTCAGCGGAGCCTAAGGCGGCAGCAGGACGGCTGGTGGTGGAAGGGCGGTGAGCGTTTCATTCCACAGAAGAATTTCAGAGCCTAAGGAAGCCTGTGGGATGCGGTTGTTTTGTTGTTTTCAAATCTTAGAAACGTAAACGTAACTAAGAAAGCACCATTTACCGAGGAATCATCGCCACCACGTGCAGGTCCCCATCAGAGCAAAGGTGTCTCTACACCGTTGTCAGCAGATGCACCACCGACAGGAGTTCGAGATCTCGGGCCAAGAACCTTCCTTTCCCCGAGTTACGTCCAAAACACGCGGCCTCGCTCCCGGCACAGGCACGGGCGTCGGCCACAGGTCCCGACAGGCCCGGAACCAAAACAGACACCCCTCGTCCCTCCTCACGCGGCAGAAGGAGCCGCCTCGCCGCAGGGATCGCGCTATAGCGGCCTCGCTCCCCACCTGACCCCGTGTCCATCGTCATCTTCCCGAGAACAGAGCCTCGAGCTCCTCAGAAACAACCACTGACCACACGGTGGAGGCAGTGACACTCGCTCCCCGAAGACAGACACACGTGTGTCCTCATCTGCTGCCAGGACACCCGTCCAGACCCAGAACAAGGCTCCGACACGCCTTCCCACGCTGACGTGCACGGAACCTTCCGCAGCCCGAGGCCGGGACGCGTTCTGAAAACCAGCATCTGCAACGGCCCTTTCTGCCCCAGAAGGTCAGGCGGGCGGGCGTGTGAGCAGCGGCATTTCCTGGCAGCCCGGCCGGTGGTGACATCACAGGGCAGTTCTGCGCGGGGAAGCGCCCAGCGCGGGTGAGACGTGAGGTCCCCAGCGAGTCAGCTGCTTTAGTCCGACCTGAGAATGCCCTTCCCACCTGAGACGGGGAACCTGGCCAAGAGGGTGGGGGAGTCAGGCCGCTCCCCTCGGCCAGGGCAGGGGCTCCGCAGCCTGGGTCTCCACGGCAACAGAGGCCGCGGGTTAACACGGATCTGTGGTCAGTGCCCGCGACGCCCCGAGGAAGGACCGGGTGGCACATGGCTCGCTGCGGCCCAGAAGACGCTGGCGGCTCTGCGTCTCCGAGAAAGGGTCCCCCCTAAGCCCACGTGCAGCAGGAAGGCCGTGGCCCTGCTCCTCTCCTCACGGAGACGCCCGTGTCGAATGAGACCCCTGAGAGAAGCAGGTGGAGCCGGGAATCCCCCAGAACACTCCCTCCGCACCCCCCAGAGAGGCCCGCGGGGCGAGGCGGGTCTGAGACACGCGGTAACAGACGTGACGTAAGAACCGAGCCTGATCCGAAAAACCTGGCGGCTCAGGGGGCTTAGGGGGAAACCAGGACCCCGGCCCGGGAGCCCGCTTCTGACCCGGTTCCGTTTGAGGCGGGAGCAGTGAGGACCGGCCTGGATGATGCCCGTCAGGCCGGCAGAGGTCAAACCCGGCCTGGACGGGGCACGCCGTGTCGGGGCCCCAGCGGAACCTGCCTCCCCGTGTTTTTGACGGTTCGTTCTGCCATCGTACCAGGCCTTCTAGGGTCTGAGAAGAGCCGACCACGCAGATCAGCCAGCTTCTTTTCATAGTTAACCATCGAAACTAATTAATCAGCCAACGGCAGAGGGGAAAATAACCTGCAGGACAGAGGGTGTCCCCCAAAACGCAGACGTGGACATTTTTAATAGCTCGGTTGACGTTTCTTTCCTTTCAGTTTAACCTGCCGGCACGGATAATTATTCACCCTGTGGATACACTTTGGGGGACACCCCGTATTTTCGGGCCGTAGACACAGACCTGAGAGCCACCCGCCCAGAGAGAAAGAACTCGGGGAAGCCCAGCCCATCCCCGTCAGCACAGGGTCGGGGGCCCCGTTTGCGAACTTCCCGGGAGAGGGACTCTCAGACGCACCCCCTGGCATTTCCGGACAATCCAGAGGGTCCGAGGAATCAAACTGGACCCGCGGTGGCTCCCGGGGCTGAGATGCGAAGAACTCGGTGCTTCTAGAATTTTCCCTATGAATCCGGTCAGGCCTTGGGCATCTGAGGTGGCTGGCGTTGCTTTACTGGCATCATCCCCTCCCCACCTTGCCCACTGCCCTGGCCGTGGCATTCCTCCGCCCACACAGGCCGCAGCGGGTCCTCTCCGCACCCGGCTCACCTGGGAGTCAGAGCGGCCAATTCACACCAACAGATGGCAGAGGCCGCGGGGCCGGGAGGAGCCGCTATCGCTTTAAATCACCTCTCGGGTTTCAGGGCACCGTTCGGCGGTGGCTCCCGGCAGCGGTATCTCCCGGTGCAGCTGACACCAGCCCCTAATCACTGCAGAGCCCCTGGTTCAGGGCAGAGCTGGTGTCATTCGAGAGCTAATTACAAAGAACCCTGGTGGCAAGGCGAAGGCGAGGCAATTCATTCAACGAGGGCTGGCACTCACGAGACGGAGCACGCCACTCACGGCCCATCTACTCTACCCAGCACTGGGCACAGGGCACTGAGCACTGAGCACTGAGCACTGGGCACTGAGCACTGGGCACTGAGCACAGCACTGAGCACTGGGCACTGAGCACTGGTCCCTGGGCACTGAGCACTGAGCACTGGGCACTGAGCACAGCACTGACCACTGGGCACTGAGCACTGGGCACTGAGCACAGCACTGAGCACTGGGCACTGGGCACTGAGCACTGGGCACTGAGCACTGAGCACTGGGCACTGAGCACTGGGCAGGGACTGGGCAGCGGAGCTAGCGTTCAGGATCAAAACCCAGAGGTCTGCCCTGATGGGTGTGGCTCAGTGGGTAGAGTGTTGGCTGCAGACCAAAGGGTCCCAGGTTTGATTCCAGTCAAGGGCACGAACCTCGGTTGCAGGCTCCTGCCCGGCCCGGGCCCTGGTCGGGGTGCCAGTGGGAGGCAACCCATTGGTGCTTCTCTCACATCGATGTCTCTCTCTCTGTCTCCCTCGCTCTTCACTCTCCCTAAAAGTCAATGGAAATATCCTCAGTTGAGGATTTAAAAGAGAAGGAGAAAACCCAGAGGTCTGGCCGGTAGCCCTGTGACTCAGAGACAGAGATCCGCTGCTTGTTACGTGAGCTCCACTTGCTGCTACACGTTATTACTTCCCAAGTCTCGGGTTAGCACGCTGATCGTACGGGTAGGCCTGGTACGGATCGCCAGGGCCACACCACCACCACCACCGGGCTGGCAGAATCGGGTGTCCCCCAACCAGTAGCCGTGACACCCCCATGCGGGCACAGCTTCAGGGCCGCCTGCTCACCCGCCCCCCCACCCCTGGGCACGGGCTGAGCTGTGATCGGACAGGCAGCAGGCCCACAGCTGAATCCAGCCTCACCTTTTGCTCCCTGATCGGCACATTTCCACTCAATAAAGCGGGAAAAACTCTTCTCTCCGCCCCATCGGGTCGTGGGGTGGGGGGAGGGCGCTGACGGAGCCGGCAGCCCGGACAGGACAGACCTCATCGCCAAGGCCGCCACGTCTTTCGCTGCCTCCCCTGCCGGAGCCAGAGGGCTCATGAGAAGCGGTGATGTTCTCCGAGGCCCAGGCTTTGCTATGAACTACAACGACCTCGTTAGCAGCGGGTGCGGGTCACAGAGGAGAGCGCCCATGCACCATCACCGCTGTCCTATGAGCAGCACCCCTCACTGGGAGCCCATCTGGGAGACCTGTGCCTGGGAACCCCGGAGCCAGTGGTTCTCACTCCTGAGGGCACCCGAGTCCTCCCCGCACCCCCTGAGTTTCTCTCCAGCGGGTCTGGGCGGGCCCGGGAATGCTCATTCCCACAAGTTCTCGGTGACGCTGATGCGAGAGCCATGCCCAGGCCTGCTCGTGCCAGGGAGGAATGTCTGTCAAAACCAAAGCACCCCCTTTCTGCCCACGCGGCCGGGAGACGGGGAGACACCCAGGACCCCGCTTCAGTAGCTCGCGCCCGGCGCCCGCCAGAGCGTGCCTCCTCTTCCTCCGAAAAGCCCTGGCCTGTCTGAGTCGCGATTGTCTCTGTGACTGAGGCCTTGCTCAGGTTTATTCAACGACTAACACCCTTCGGAGGAAACGAGGGATATAAATCCACACGACAAAGGCCGGAGACGGACACGGTCACCCTGGGACCTCCCGGCCGTGCCGTTGGGAAACAGCTGACTCTAGATTTTATCTTTACCGAACACTCCCAGGTGCTTTCCTGAGCATCGTGCAAACACGAGCTCATCGAATCCTCGTGGGAAGTCCATCGGGTGTCGTCGTCATTCCCATGTGACGGCTGAAGAAACTGAGGCACCGACTCGGAGGACGTGCCGGGCGCCCGACTCCGAAGAGGTGGCCCAGGGCCTAACTCCAGGCTGCCAGCTCTGAGCGGCCACGCTCTCGCTCACCGCGCCCAGGCCTCCGCGGCCGATGCTTGGGAGTCACTGCCTTCCACAAGCAAACGGCTCTCACGGGCCTTTTCTCCCCGCGACCTAAGGCGCACTGTCCTCGCTCTGCACAGCACGCAGGGTGTTTAAAAGCCATTAAGGCCCTGGCCGGTTTGGCTCAGTGGATAGAGCACCGGCCTGCGGACTGAAGGGTCCCGGGTTCGATTCCGGTCAAGGGCATGTACCTGGGTTGCGGGCACATCCCCAGTAGGGGTGCAGGAGGCAGCCGATCGATGTTTCTCTCTCATGGATGTTTCTAACTCTCTATCCCTCTCCCTTCCTCTCTGTAAAAAATCGATAAAACATATTAAAATAAAATAAAAAAGCCATTAAGATGCCTCAGCACCACCCAGGTCATTCCTTTTCTTTTCCTTTTCTTTTTTATTGATCTCAGAGAGGAAGGGAGAGGGAGAGAGAAACATCAATGATGAGAGAGAATCATTGATGGGCTGCCTCCTGCACGCCCCCCACTGGGGATGATGAGCCTGCAACTGGGGCCTGTGCCCTGACTGGGAATCGAACTGAGGCCCCTGGTTCCTAGGTCGATGCTCAGCCCCTGAGCCGCCCCGGCCGGGCCCAGACCATCCTCTGTGATGGGGCCGCCCCCGGCCTTGCAGGGTGTTTGAGCAGCGCCTTTGGTCTACCCACACCACCCCCGCCCCTGTACGAGCCCCACACTGGCCACGTGGCCCCCAGGGGAGCGGAGAAGGTGCGTCCCCCCCGTGGAGGCCGTGGGGCCAGCCAGCCAAGCACCAGCCGTTGTGACAGAGAAACCCAGGCCGCGGGCGAGTGCGCGACGCCAAAGGGACAGAGGAAACCGGGAGGAGTCCCCGAGCTCCCGGGAGAGCCGGAAAGAAAGACAGACAGTGGGGGGTGAGCAGTGAGGTCGGTTTATTCGCAGGTTTGAGAGCCCGGAGAGCAGACACAGCGGAGAGGGGGGCGCAGCGTCGGAGAGGGGGGCGCGGCGTCGGAGAGGGGGGCACAGCGTTGGAGAGGGGGGCGCAGCGTTGGAGAGGGGGGCACAGCGTTGGAGAGGGGGGCGCAGCGTCGGAGAGGGGGGCACAGCGTCGGAGAGGGGGGCACAGCGTCGGAGAGGGGGGCGCGGCGTCGGAGAGGGGGGCACAGCGTTGGAGAGGGGGGCGCAGCGTCGCGAAGCAGCGGCGGAAGGTGGCAGGGCGGCGCTCCTCGCGGGGCCTCCTCCGGGGCCGCGTTACTTACTCTTGTGGCTGTTCTCGCTGGCCAGGTCCTCGGAGCCGTCCGCGTCGTCCTCGTCGTCCCCCGAGGAGATGGCATCTGCACGCGAGAGAACAACCCAGGTCGGGTCGGTGCCGAGCCGGAGGCGCCGTCCCCGCGACGCGGCCCGAGGGGCAGGGATGCCGCCCCCCGGGGGCCGCGAGGCCGTCTCCCCGGCCCCACGGCTCTCTCCCGGGCCGGTCGGCCGGTCCCCCGGTCCCCAGGGCCTTCTGCTTTCGAACTCGTTACACGAGAGGAAACTGGGCCCGGGCAGCTGGGTCTTTAAGCTCCAAATGGTATTCGCGTCCCCAGCAAATTCACCGACTGCCCAACCCACAGATGCTTCCCAGCAAAGCCCGGCAGCGCCCCGGGCCCCCCAGGAAGGGATTCGTCCCTAGGCACGCAGCCTCCCTGGGGCCGTCGCCCGTTCCCTAACGTTCTGAAAACAGAACTTGGTTTTTTTATTTTTTAAATATATTTTTATTGATTTCAGAGGGGAAGGGAGAGGGAGAGAGACAGAAGCATCCATGATGAGAGAGAATCATGGACCGGCTGCCTCCTGCACGCCCCCTACTGGGGATCGAGCCTGCAGCCCAGGCCTGTGCCCTTGGCCAGAATCGAACCCGGGAGCCTTCAGTCCGCAGGCCGATGCGCTACTCACTGAGCAAACCGGCTAGGGCTGAAAACAGAACTTTAAATCGGCCATGGAGCAGGCCTCGCAGCCCCCCGCCCCCCTCCCCATTGCAGGAGAGAAAAATCCAGGAAAGACACTCAAAGTTTGAGAAAATGAACCCGAAAACCTCAGCATCCAAATTTCAATCCTGTGTTCAAAATGCCAAGGATGCCGTTGGGGGGCTGGGGGGCTGGGGGGCTGGGGGATGGGGGTGGGGGATGGGGGTGGGGGATGGGGATGGGGGTGGGGGATGGGGGTGGGGGTTGGGGGATGGGGGTGAGGGGCAGGGGGCTGGGGTGCTGGGGATGGGGGATGGGGGTGGGGGTGGGGGATGAGGGGATGGGGGTGGGGGATGAGGGTGGGGGTGGGGGATGGGGGTGGGGGATGGGGGGTGGGGGGCAGGGGGCCTCCTTCTGTAAAAGTGTGCTGTCTCACAGAAAAACATCACTCGGCATGAGCGAATCCAGTCCTGTTGTGAATCCTCACCTGAGGGTATTTTTCCATTGATTTTTAATGAGTGTAAGGAGGGAGGGAGACACATCGATGGGCTGCCTCCCGCACCCGCCCTGACCAGGGCACGGGCTCAAACCCAGGACGCTTCAGTCCACGGGCCCACGCTCTAACCACTGAGCAGCACCGGACAGGATGAGAATCCGTCGTTTTTAATGACCAGCCTCCCTGCTCCCCAGAAAGAATTTCAAAAGCAGGCGACTAGCCGCACTGAAGCTCTGTGCCTGACCCACAGCAGGTCCCGCCGCGGCGCCACCTGCCCAGTAAAACGTCACCCAGAGCCCATGGGCTGCGTCGACCTAGGAACCAGGAGGTCAGGGTGCGATTCCCGGTCAGGGCACAGGCCCGGGTTGCGGCTCGATCCCCAGTGTGGGGCGTGCAGGAGGCAGTCGATCCATGATTCTCTCTCATCATGGATGTTTCTCTCTCTCTCTCTCTCTCTCTCTCAAATCAATAGAAATATATAAACTTTTAAATTTTACGCAGAAAACGCTACGGAGAAGAGAGAGCAGGGGCCCGAGGCCCACTCACCTGTGACATTCACCATGAAGTAGCCAGTCTCACTGTCCACTGTCCTAGCAGCCGTACAAGCATAGAGGCCAGAGTCTCTGGGCGTGGCGCCCTTTATCTGCAAGTACTCCCCAATAAGCACTGTCCTATTGTTGGGCCCCAAGTGCACCCCGTCCTTAGTCCAACTGATCCGAGCGGCATCTCTCAGCCGGCAGCGCAACTCTAGCGACTCCCCGGGCGCGGCCACATACACGTCGGGCTGGGAGATTTGGTATTTGGTTGGCGGCTCTGCAGAGGGTGGGAGAGGACGTGGGAGAGAGGAGGCGGAGAGAGAAGGTGGAGACAGTGGAGAGGAAGAGGAGAGAACGTCCAACAAGGTCAGTGGAGGCCCTATATTCCCAGGAGAGCAGGTCTCGTTTGCAAAGGGCCCCAGCAGGCTGGCCTCTCCCCGCCACCCTGGGAGCCAGCACCCCCAGGAGCCAGCACCCCCAGAAGCCAGCACCCCCAGGAGCCAGCACCCCAGGAGCCAGCACCCCCAGGAGCCAGCACCCCCAGGAGCCAGGACCCCCAGGAACCAGCACACCAGGAGCCAGGACCCCCAGGAGCCAGCATCCCCAGGAGCCAGCACCCCCAGAAGCCAGGACCCCCAGGAGCCAGCACCCCAGAAGCCAGCACTCCTAGGAGCCAGCACCCCTAGGAGCCAGCACCCCCAGGAGCCAGCACTCCTAGGAGCCAGCACCCCCAGGAGCCAGCACAGGGCCCTCAGGCAGAGCTGAGGGTCTGAAGCAGGGACCCGAGGGAGCCCGGCAGAAGCTGCCCCACAGTGACCATCACCACAGGCCCGACCAGAACCCAAGACCCAGCGCGGACGGACGTTGGACAAGGACGTTGGACAAGGACATGCCACCAACAGCCTGCGTGCACTGTCATCCGGGGATTGCACTCACATGGCCCTTCCTGTGTGAGAACGTGTGTTTAACCAACACTTCCATCCAACATGACTGAGGGCTGTGTCCACACGCGCACATACGCATACACACGCATACACACACACACACACACACACACACACAAACACACACACACCCCGATTCACTGTGTAGACTTTGTTGTCACGGAGCCCAGCTTCTGAACACACCTCAGACCCCAGACGCTAACGGGTCCATCCGTGAAGCTGCCGCCTGGGTTCCCCCAGCTCCCGGCTCATAGGAACTGGCCGGACCGAAGGAGGGCGTCTGCTGGGCGAGCCGGGCGGCGTTTCTCTCAACACGAGAAAAGCCTGGAGCCCCGAAGGCTAGAAACACAAAGCAAAACGCCCCGGACGGCGAGAGGCGGTCTCCCTGGAGCCTCACCAGACCCGACCCGAAGCCGGACCCTGACCCCGCCGCCGCCAGCCTGCCCGACACGCCACGTGGGAAGCTGGCCCCTCCCGCCCAGCTCCGCACCGGCTCCGCTGCTCGGCCTCTGCCTGTCTCCCCTGCAGCTCCTCCCGGTCCCACCTCCCGCTAAGCCCGTTCGTCCTTCAAGGCCCAGACCCCACAGTCCGCCCCCCGCCCCCCATGAGGCTTGCCCTAACACGAAGTCCCTCTGCGTCCTCTCATCATTGAGGTTTCCATCTCTCGCTCCCTCTCCCACCCTCTCTAAAATCAATAAAAACACATTAAATACATAAGTAAGATAAAAATAGCAGGATGAGGCGGGCGCCCGGCAGCCGGTCAGAAAATGAGGGGGGTCACCTGCGATGACCTGGTGCAGCGAGCGCCTGCCCTGAGCTGGGGCCCCGCCCATCCCCCCAAAATCTCCTCAGGCCTTTGTTCCTGGGGGGCTGATGGGGGTCTGAACGGCTCCGACTGGGAGGAGAAGGAGCCTGAGGTGGATCGGGGTGGGAGAGGTCATGACCTCAGTCCGGTGTGACATCACGCTGATGTCACCAGCTCTCAGCTGTATGCATCAACCGCTCGGGAGACAGACTCTCGCTGCATGAGGGGCTCTCGTGGGGTCCAGAGACTCTGGGTTTTAGGGGTTCCAAGTACCCCGCGATGTCACCTCGGACGAGGGCTGAGCAGGGAGCAACTCCGGTGACACTCGGCGGCCACACCAGCGCCAGCAGAGCTCGCGGTCCCTTTACGATGTTTGCCTATGAGCTTCTGCCGGGTGGTGTTTGAATGGCGCCCAAGTGCAAACAGAGGACAGATGGGAAGCCCGCGACCCACCCGGTCCCATGGCTCCGTGGGGCGCGGACGACAGATTTAAACTGCGAGGGAAGGAGAAGGCAGTTGGGCCGACGGGCACCTCCATGCATCGCGTTCCACACACGAGCCACGGCACAGCTTCCATCCAGTTGGCATCAAAACTGACCCACAGGAGGAGAGAAAGGGCCCGGCCGCCGGGCTCTGTGGTTGAGCATCGGCCCCTGAGCCAGGAGGTCACGGCTCGATTCCCGGGTTGCGAGCTCGATCCCCAGGAGGCAGTCGATCCATGATTCTCTCTCATCATGGATGTTTCTCCCTCCCTCTCCCTTCCTCTCTAAAGTCAATACAAATATTTTTTTTATGAAGGAGCTAAAGGCACTGATGTCCCACAATCCTGTCAGAAGGGACGCCGGCGCCCTGGCTCGGGGCTCCACGGACGGAGCTGGCGTTCCCGCCCAGACACCCAGAGCTTCGCCGTGACAAGAACAGACGTGCGGGGAACAAAACGCTGGCGCACACGGCGGCTTCGACGGAGAACACGCCTGCTCTTCGTGCGGGAGGGGGCACCGCGCTCCGCACACACAGGACACGGAAGCCTCCACCAAGAGCGTCGCCGGCAGGAGGGACAGAAGGGCGCCGGGCAGCCGGCCGGGAGCCAGTGGGTTGGAGAGTTGGCCCCATCTGCTGAGGCTGCAAGTTTGAGCCCGGTCGGAGCACACACAGGTCGGGGCGCACACAGGTCGGGGTGCACACAGGTCGGGGCGCACACAGGAGTCCCCAAAGGCTGCCTGGGTCCGTGTGCACGCTGTGAGGAGCAGGACTGGCTCACGGAGGCCCGTTGCCCTCTGGAGCCTCCTCACCTGTCCAGGTAGCCCCCCTGTGGGTGCTCAGAGCTCCACGGCCATCGAGTCCTTCCTGGACATTCCGATCCCCCCACGTCGGCAGCTCCCCTCCTCCCTGCCAGCGCCACTCAAGTCCCTGCTTGCAGGCTCCCATTTCTACCTGCCCTTCCTGCCCGAGGGAAGGCACCTGGATGCCTACAGAGCTGCCCCTCCTCCCCGCTGCCGCTGGCTGGAGTCAGCTTAGAATCAACACGCTCCCAGTCCGCCCCACCCGCCCCGGAGCCCCTCTTCCCTGCTGCCTCCCATCCCACCTGCCCCACAGCCCCTCCCCCATTGATTCCACTTCAAAAGAAGGCAGGCAAGGCCCACTCCACCCCTCCACCCTCTCTGCAAATGCCCTCCGCCCGCCCCTAACCCATGGGTCCACCACGGACCACCCGAGCGATCTAATCTCCACTTAAAAAAAAAGAAAAGAAGCCAGACCCGTGTGGCTCAGTGGTTGAGTGTCGACCTAGGAGGTCAGGGTTCGATTCCCGGTCAGGGCACAGGCCCAGGTTGTGGGCTGGATCCCCAGTGTGGGGCCTGCAGGAGGCAGCCCATTCATGATTCTCTCTTGTCATTCTCTCTTGTCATTGATGTTTCTATCTCTCTCTCCCTCTCCCTTCCTCTCTAAAATTAATAAAAATATTTTAAAAAAAGAAGAAAGAAAAGGGGACAGACCCCTCCACCCCCTGACAGGTAGAACCAGGGAGCGTCCGCCCACTAAGGCCCGACCCCTGCCCACCCGCCGGCTCACGCTCTGGGCTTCCTGTCCACACGGGCACGTGCCCTCGACTGGCATCTCCTGTGCGGATGCTCGGCCTGGTGAGCTCCTACTCAGCCTTCAAAGCCCAGCTCAAACACCACGTCCTCCGAGAACCCCCGGTGCCCACTTGGACTGACGCCCACGCCCATCTCCATGGCCCGGCCTGTCTCTCCACCTACAACACACGCAGCCAGACCGTCTCCTTCCCTCACACGCCCCCCTGCTCCCCGAGAGCTCCCACGGGGTCAGGGCAGGCTCTCAGGCCTTTTTTTGTGTAAAGGCCACCTGGACGGCCTGTGGAAACACAGCCTGCACGGTCTCTGGGTCGGGAGGAGTGGGGTGGGCCCGGGGTCCGGGGTCCCACAGGTTCCCAGGTAACGCCGAGATGTGGTCCCAGGGCCCCACTGGGAGGCCGGCTCCAGGACCCAGACAGGCGTCTGCGATGGCCCGTGTCCGCCTGGCAGGCCCCTGCACATCCCGAGCCTCCGAGCCCTGGTTTACAGCACAGGCTGCAGGATCGCCTGCTGCCGGCCAAGGTCACCTCAAGGACAAGCCGCAGGCTGCCGGGGAGGGCCTTTGGGAAGCACCCCTCACCTCGGCCGGGGCCCCTGTGTCCTGCGGGGCGGGCAGGCCGGCCCCTCCTTGGTTACAGATTAATAACTGATCGGCAGGCTGTTTTTTTCCAACCTCACAGGAACCTCCACCTGCATTCCGCTGACTGTAAAACAGGGTTTTCTTTCAAGTGAGCAAATCTGTCCCATCAGACACGCCAGTCACCGACGTGGGGACAGACAGACACGCCAGTCACCGACGTGGGGACAGACAGACACGCCAGTCACCGACGTGGGGACAGACAGACACGCCAGTCACCGACGTGGGGACAGGCAGACACGCCAATCACCGACGTGGGGACTTGTGGAACGTGCCCAAGAGAACCAGCGTCCAGGGCCTTGTGAGAGCCGACGCCTCCCACACCTGCTCGATGCCTGTAGCCACGACGCGGCCGGCGGCTTGTGGGAGAACCACCTACTGTTCGCCTGTCCAGCAGAGGCGGGCACGGTGACCCCACAGGATTCCCTTGACAACAGGATCCCAGCAAGACTGGGGTGACTGATCACAGCCCCACAGCATGCTGGGAACAACCCTGAGCCCCAAACCCCAAAGAGGAGGGGGCCTCACACAGCTCACAGGCTCAGGACCTGGGTGACAGCCAGTGGGGTGCACGGCCTGCTATCTGGAGAGGGAGCCCCAAGCCAGCAGTCGGACCCCAAACCAAAGGCACCTTTCAGGGTCACTCGCCTTCCCCCACTCCTTCACCTGCGGCTCCTGGAAGCGGCTGGGCTGCCGGGACCGGGACCGGGACCAGCCCCCCGCGCCCCCACCCCCCGCAACAGGGCCGTCAGCAGCCGTAAAGGATGACGCTCTGCCGATCCATCTGCCCTACCCAGCCCTTCAAGGTCCATCCACATCCAAATCCTCTCCGACTTCTTCCCAGGCCCCTGGGACAGGCCCTCCCTCTTCAGGCTGAACTTTCTGAACAAACGAGGCTTTTTAAAGTTGCTCCGGGGACAAAGACGAGGGAAAAGTCAGAGGGGGCGGGGTCAGGAGTCAGTGCAGGGAGGGGGGGCCAGGCTGCCTCCTGCTCTCAGCTGGGACAACTCAGGGCGCATTGTTCAGCAAGTTTACTTAAAGGGCTCGGCCTCTGCTCTCCCAGCAGGATCCCGTCCCAGCCCTGCTCCGGGCACAGATGTGGCTCCACCCCCACCCCGCCCCCCACCCCGCCCCTCAGCGTCCGGCCACTTGCAAACACAGGGACAGCAGCTGGGGGCTGAGAAGCAGATGGTGCTGCTCATTTGAATGGGTTTGATCCCCAGCTCGGCCTTGGGAGTTCGGGCCTGGCCGGCTGAGCCCGCAGCCGTGGCCGGAGGGTCTGCAGAGGCAGCCCAGTGACCTCTCCAGAGGTGTCCCCTCCTCGGGCGGAGGGAGGGCCGGTCCCAGGCCCGGGGGAGGGAGGGGGGCCGGGGCACGGGGATCGTTTTCCTCCGGTGATTTGCAGAGAAAAGAGAAATCACTCCCAGGGGAATCCTCAGCCCAGGACCAAAACCGCATTAATTCAGGAAATTCCAAATTAAGACAGGCGCCACCAGGGTTAACCTTTCTCCCGCTGAAGCCATGAAGCCGCGCATTTGCATAGAGGTAACCACTTCGGAAACAAACAAACAAACTTTGCCAGGTTTGCCTCTAGCTCCCAGCAAGCCCCTCCCAACCCGGCCGGGAGCCTCTGCTCCAGACCTAGAAGGGCTGCCGGCTCCCAGCTCCCGTGGCTGGCTCCGTGGCTCTGTGGCTCTGTGGATCCCCTGGACCGGCCCTTCTGAAACCAAGACCGCACCCCTCTCCATGACAGGCCTCCCTCCGAGAGCAGAGCTAAATCGCCACCCAGGTCCACCGGCTCCCTGGCCACCTCCTGCCTCCTCCCCGGCCTGGCTCCGTGCTGGAGCGTGGACCTAGGAACCAGCTCAGGGCACAGGCCCAGGTTGCGGGCTCCATCCCATGTGGGGCGTGCAGGAGGCAGCCGGTCCATGAAGCTCTCTCATCGTTGACGTTTCTGCCTCTCTCTCCCCTCCTCTCCCGTCCTCTCTGAAATCGATGCAAATATAATTTTTTAAAAAGAAAGAAACTGCAGCACAGAAGAGGGTCTGGGAGCGGACTAAATGCCCACTCGGCCTGCCCGGGCCACCCTCCCTGCCACACCTTCCAGGGTGGGGGCTGAAGGGTGGGGAGGGGCCCGCCTCCCGAAGGTTTGCTTTACAAACGGGCCCTTCTCCCCCGGGGACCCCTTCCTGGCGCCAGAGGAAGTGTGGGTGTAGCTGCCTCTGCCCTTTCGTTCTTGGAATTTTTCCCCCTTTCCGTGTTTTCTGGCCTCGGCCCTGACCCTGGGAAGGCCAGGCCAGGCCAGGCCGGCGTGCGTCATCTCCTCGGTGGCCGGCCGCGGAGCCCCGGGTGCACGTCTGTGCAGGTGGCCGCGACCCCCCTCAAGTCGGAAGCGCTGGGGGGGAAGCTCCATGTGCCAGGAAAACCAACCCAGCCGGCCGGTGTGGCTCAGTGGTCAGAGCGCCCGTCCTCAGACCGAAGGGTCCCGGGTTTGATTCCGGTCAAGGTTGCAGGCTCGATCCCCAAACCCGGTCAGGCTGGTGCGGGACGGAGCCAATCGGTGTGTTTCTCTCACATCCATGTTTCTCTTTCTCTCAAAAAAAACAAAAACAAGGGTCCTTGGACAAGGGAGGAGGAGGAGGAGGAGGAGGAGGAGGAGGAGGAGGAGGAGGAGACTGACAGTCACTGGGGCCCAGGAGCATCGGGACGAGGATGCCGGGGGCGGAGGGGCGAACGGCGAGTCACAGACCAGCGCCTTCCGGTCCCAAGCGCCTGGGTCGCTACCTGGGACTCAGCAGCCCCCCCTCCTCCTGGCACAGGGGGCGGGCCTCGTACCCAGCAGCCTCCGGCCACTGGAGGCCGGGCCGGAGGATCCGAAGCCGTGATGACCGGGCGTTTCTGTGCCTCTGGCCGCTCTTCAAGTAGCTCCAGGGGTTCTCAGCCTTCCTGACGCCGCGACCCGTTAACACAGCGCCTCATGTGGTGACCCCCGGCCATAAATTATTCTCGTTGCTACTTCATCACTGTCATGTTGCTACTGTGATGAATCATCATGTAAATATCTGATCTACAGGATGGTCCTAGGCGGCCCCTGTGAAAGGGTCGTTCGCCCGCCCAAGGGGTCGCGACCCACAGGTTGAGAACCGCTGATCTAGGTGAAGTGTTGGATCAACCACAACAGTAAGTACACCCTCCGCTCTCCTTCCTGCATCTGTGGGTCCCCTGGAAGCTGTCTTCTGACCTCGTCACACACGCTCACCGAGACCTGAGATCCTTATATCCCTGCCTCCTATTCAGACAGACATTCCCTGGTCGGCCGAGGGGTTAAGGAAGCGAGTGTGCCCAGCGTGGCCCCGGGACTGAGAGCTTCGCTGTGCGATTCCCACGAGGGGCAGGTGCGGGACGGGCGTGGTCGCAGTGGCCGTCGCCTTGGACAGAACAAGCGGCTCACACGCTCTGTGTGAGACCCCATCATGGTGCTGGCTCCCCAGAACCCAAACGGCTGGAAACCGCCTGTTCCCTGACGGGCCCGGGGGCGGGGGGGGAGATGGGGGGCGGGGGGGGTGGGGGGGGTCTGCCCAGGGAGGAAGGCTCCTTCCCGTGAAGGCGCGCAGGTGGAAGTGTGACGTCACATGGGCGGAGCCGATGGGATCCTGCCAGCACCACCCGCCCATGCGGCTGAGACTTTGGGTTCCTATCAGGCCCTGAAAAGGGGGCGCAATGGGTCAGAGTGAGGGGCGGGGGGACAAAACACCCACCTGGGACACGGGGCCTCTGTGACTCAGGAGGAGGCAGCCCCGGGCCTGCTGGGACGTGCCAGCAGCTCGCCCACCTCGGCCTCGGGCTCCCCGCCCGGCCTCCCCCGAGACCCCCCAACCCATCGAGGCCAGGGCTGCACCTGGCTGGGTCGCCCCGGCTGCAGCAGGAGCAAGGGGCACTTTGTGGAGACTCCACAGCAGCCAGAAGGAAACACTCCCCAGGTGGGACAGGAGTGGGCACCACTATGCAGGCTCGGCTCCAGGCCCCTGCTCAGGGCCAAGCCGAGTCCTGCAGGCCTGTCCCCCTGGATGGAAGGACCAGAGACCCACATCTTCGGAAGGCCGGCCCTTACGTAGTGGGCTGGACGTTCAGCCCCGGCCGCCTTCCACACCGTCCCCATCAGGTAAAAGGAACCAACGAAGGCGGAAACGCGGGGTAAGGGGGTGGGTGGGTGTGGCCTGGTTAGCAACATCGAGCCTTTCGATGCCAGGAAGGCTGGCATCTGTGCGTCTCTCCTGGATAGAGCAAAAGGGTTTTAAAAAATGCTAACCCTGAGGCTAAGCCATCCCCAGGGGAACCCGGTCACAGTACAGACACGGGCAGGTGTGCATGGCCAGACACACACACACACACACACACACACACACCCCGGCTCAGAGGCGTCGGGAAGGGTGGCCTACAAACCTTTCAAACAATAATTTCTGGGCCGGCCGGCGCGGCTCAGGGGTTGAGCGTCGACCTATGAACCAGGAGATCACGGTCCAATTCCCAGTCAGAGCACAGGCCCAGGTTTCGGTCTCGATCCCCAGTGGGGGGCGTGCAGGAGGCAGCCGATCCATGATTCTCTCTCTCTCTCTCTCTCTCTCTCTCTCTCTCTCTCTCTCTAATCAATATATAATAATAATAATATCTGAGTTGTCTACCAGGACAAGTGACCCTGCTAAGAATCCACCCAGCACGGTGGGAAGCAGCACCCCAGCTGTGTTTCCCACTTAGACAAGCACACGGGCACCCCAAAACCAGGCTCCCACATTGTTCATTTAAGGCTGAAGCGGAAGTGTGCATGAAGCCACGCTCCGAGGAGAGAGGGCGGCAGGCAGCCCTCTGGCGATGGCCCTGGAGGCCTGAGCACCCACATGGGCTGCGGACGGGAGGGCTGCCGGAGACGCTTTACGGAGAATGTGAACATTAAACAAAACTGCTCCTGTTTAAACACCTCCTCGGCTATTTCACAACCGCGTCGTCATCCATGAGGTCCAATGCCGGAAGCATCTCCGATGGGCTTGCTCTGGGGATTTGAATTCTCACCCTCAGCTGGGTCGGGGGTACTCGGACGGCCTCTGTTGTGGCCTCGTGGGGGGCGGGGGCGGGGCAGGGAGTCGATGTCGATCTGGTTAAAATGAATGGGCGCAGCACACGCCCCGCTGAATCTGGGTCAGAGGGAGCGGGACCGAAAGCATACAAATACCGGTTTCTCCGGGCTTGCCAACGCTTTGCTCGAGAAGTCACATTAAACACGGCTCTTTGTCTGCGAGTTGTGAAATACTTTATACACTAATAAAGAATGTGTGCCTCATTGTGTGTTTAACTGCACAAGCCTGCATTCGGCTTAATTGACCAAGAATAAGTCCTTGTTCCCGAGCTGGCGATCGGGTTACAGTCAGCTCTTAAATATTAACACTCGGACTGCGGAGCAGAGATGCAGATAATGCAGAACAGAAGATTGTGTTAAATCAGTCCCTCCTGGTATGCGGATAGATCCTTTTTTTCCTTCTCTTTTAACTTCCAATTAAACACGTATGGCTGACATGACGGCATTTTTGATAGTCGGACGAAGGACGCCAACCGCACGGGAAGAGTCTGGCTGGGGGGGGCGGGGCTGGATCCCTCACTCTGCTGAACAGGGGACCAGCCCCCGTGGGTCCAGAACAGCATCAACTCTTAGACGGTTGCCCAAAAAACTGGTTAAAAACAACAACCACACACACACACAAATGACTATCTCCCTGGTCGCTGCTTTCCAGAATCACACTTTGCGGAGGGTGGGAAAGTAATTAAAGGTTTGGGGCTGGAAAAGCCCTTTTATTTTAGCTCCCACTGGGCTGGTGTAAACACCGATGGCATTAATGTCAACAGTGACTTAATTAACCCGGAGGAGGTGACAAAGTCGGGGAGAACTTGAAAGTAAGAGTGGCCGCCTCCCCGGGTCATCAAGCTTGACTGTCCGTTAAATAATTAGAATATTAATCCAGGGACAGCCCTTGGCAGGAGGACCCTCCAGAGCTGAGCGCAGCCCCGCCAGCCGGTCCCCGACAGGGAATGACCGATGGACAACATGCATTTTTAATCCGGAATATTAACCGTTACAACCCCCGGCGACTGCTTCTTAGTCGGCGGAGTAGCCCCGGCCCTGCTGTGACCACGGAGGCGACGGTAGAGGCTGCGATGACAGGGACGCGGCGGGGGCCGAGAGAAGCAGACCAGGGCCCTCTCGGGTTTGGCTCAGGCTCCTTCCTGGACCTTCGTCACATTTGTCCCTGGACAGTTCCCTCCGGTCGAGCCCAAGAGCGTGATCCACACAGAGCTTCCAACTATCAGACCGCGTCTCCGAGATAAGGCCCTTGTGCAATAGAAGGTCAAGGTTGAAGTTACTGTAGCCACAGCCACAGCTGCAGTACCAAGGGGGCCAGACGGGCAGCAATGGACACGCGGACGGGTCTGTGTCCACACACACTCACACGCATACATACACTCACACACACACACACACACACACACGGACTCGGCGTGACGCGGCCTCCACAGGAGCTGCCTCAGGCAGTCAGGCTCTCCGTTGTCTATCAGCAGATTTCCTTCCGAACAACCTCTGACACCAAAGCAAGACTCGTTCCAGGGAAGAACCCATCACGGGGCTCCATCGGCTGCCATGATCGCGCTAACAGGACAGCCGTGCGGACGCCACAGAAGCAAACACAGCTGCCTGGAGACAGTGAGGCCTCCTCCAAGGTCTGCGATACAGCGTGTCCAACTCCGCGGCCACAGGACCCGCAGGCGCCCCGCCTGGCTCCCTGGGAGATGACGGGTTGGGGGGGGGGGGGAAGATGCCAGGCCCTGTGCTAACTGCTCTTTAGGCTCAACGGCCTTTTTCTTCCCATTGATGTTTTTAGAGGGAAAGGGAGGGAGGGAGGGGTGAAGAAAGGAAGGGGGAGGTGGGAGAGAGGGAGGGAGGGAGAGAGAGGGAGGGAGAGAGGGAGAGGGGGAGAGAGAGAGAGAGGGAGAGAGAGGGAGGGAGGGAGAGACAGAGGGAGAGAGAGGGAGGGAGAGAGGGAGAGAGAGGGAGGGAGAGAGGGAGAGGGAGAGAGAGAGAGGGAGAGAGAGAGGGAGAGAGAGGGGGAGAGAGAGAGGGAGAGAGAATGGTTGCCTCCTACAAGCACACCAACCAGGGCTGGGGACTGAACCTGTAATCCAAGTACGCGCCCTTGACCGGGAATCGAACCCACAGCCCCTTGGTGTTCGGGCCGACGCTAACCGCTGAGCCACCAACCAGGGCTCTGGCACCTTTCCAAGCAGGTGATCCGAAGGCGTCTGAGGAGCCCGACCCCATCTGACCTTCATGCCGGCCCTAAAGGTCACCTGACCAAACGCTCGGACACAGAAAGACAAGCAGGGCCCAGAGCTCCGGAGCCGTTTCCTCCTCCCACTACCCTTCTCCTTCCTTTAACCGCTCAGGGCCCTGGACACAAGCTTCACAGAAACAGGAGCCCAGGGAGATGCACGGAGGACACAGGCGACACGGGGCCCACAGGTTAGGGCGCTCATGGGCCTCCCCTGCCCCCCCATTCCAGGTGGGGAAGGCCGGCTCTCAACAACACGGGCTGGATCCGCGCTGTCACACCGGGAGCCGCCGGGTTCCTCCCCTCCCGCCCCCCCTCCAGCGAGTACACACACTCTCTAAACTTCCTTCAATAATTAAATACGATACGAGGAGTCCGCCAGGACCGCTTTACATTTTATGTTGGAATAAACTCCCCATAACGCTGCCCTGAGAGTCTAAATGGAAAAGGACAGCTTTCCCCTCACCGGGGCTGCGCTGGGCTCCCACGGTCGGAGTCCCAGCTCAGCGGCCTCCGTGTGCGCCAGCCGCGCGCTCCAGGGAACGCCGGCAATTAGGGAAACATCCATTTTAATTATCAGCAAAATTAAAGAAGTCCAGGCGTGGCTTTCGGAAACCAGCAGCCTCTCAGCCCCTTCGAGACACATCAGCGCGGCCCTGGCTGGGTCGCTCAGCGGTCAGAGCATCGACCCCATGCGGCAAGGTTTCAGGTTCAGTCCCCAGTCGGGGCACAGCCAAGAAGCAACCAAGGAATGCGTGAGCAAATGGAACAACAAATGGATGCCCCCCCCCCCCAAGTCAATTTTTATTTATTTATTTTTCAAATATATTTTTATTGATTTCAGAGAGGAAGGGAAAGAGAGAAACATCAATGACAAGAGAGAGTCATCAATTGGCTGCCTCCTCACGCCCCACACTGGGGATCGAGCCCGTAACCCGGGCCTGTGCCCTGACTGGGAATCAAACCCTGACCTCCTGGTTCACAGGTCGACGCTCAACCTCTGAGCCCCGCCGGCCGGGCTTTAAAATCAATTTTTTTTAAATGCATCACCCTTGCAAATTGCATTCATGCTGGTGTCACACAGAGGCCGTCCCATCGGTGTCGTAGCTACAACCTGGGACACCAACTCTTACCAGATTCCCTTCCCCAAGGCCTGGAGGCCATAGTGAGGTCACCACACCGGCTCACTGCAGCCTCCCGGCTTCCCGGCCTCCCTGCCTCCGAGTTAGGAAAGGGCGCTTCTCACTGGGGGTTCCCTGATGGCCTCCGGGTTAGAAAGAGGTCTGCCCCATCTCTTCACAACCCATGCAGGGTCCTGGGGTGGGGAGGGCCTCGCTCAGCGCCCCCACCTGGGACAGGAACAGGGCCTCCTCCCGCCCTGTCCTGGATGGGCTGCCCGGTCCTGGCCCAGCCTCGCGCTCAGGGGGCTCTCCCAGAGCCCTGAGCTGACCCCGGGCCACTCAGGACCGCGGCCCCGGACGGAGCAGGCAGCCGGCGGGCTCCCGCAAGCAGGTTCATTAGGCGGCGATGAGAGCCGGGACCTGCCGCCTTATTCTCGGGTTACCGCCCAGAAACAGCCGGGCGCCGATATTCCCTGCCGACGACAGATCTCCACGCTGCACCGAGCAGAGGCCCCGCCGAGCAGCCCGCCTCCACCTGCGCTCACGCCGGCCTCTCCGGTCAGTGTCCAGCCCACGCGGCACCGCAGGCCTGCGGGACCCGAGGCCGCCCGGGCGAGGCGCCAGGCAGCCCTGCTCTCAAAGCCACGCGCAGCGGGGCGGGCGCCACGGACACGGCGGCTACAGACCCCGAGCAAAGCCTAACGGCCAGCCTCTGCGGGCCGGGCTGGGAGGCGCGTTCTGCTCTGAGACAATGAAAACAAAACATCAGCACTTCAGACGGTGGCCACGTCCCGAGCGGCTGCGGACTCGATTCTGTTCACTGTGAGCGAGACTCTCCCTGGGACGGGAGCCGCTGCCGGGAGGGGGGGCGGTCGCAGGCCCCGACCCGGCTCTCCAGGCGCTGGGCCCTCCCGGGCAATGGGTGAAGGTGAGCGCCGGCCGCCCCCCCACAAGCACAGAGAACCCCCCGCACCCCACCCCAGAAACCAGCCAACCGCACCTCTGCGCCTGCAGCCGGGCCAAGAGCCTGCGCTCCTGACTCTGACCCCGGCTCCCTCGCCCTGAGACCCCTTGCCAACCTCTTCTTTCACCGATAACCCGGGACACCAGCTTCACAGACGCTACGGACCCAGAGGACGTTTGCAAAATAGGACCCCCAAGCGCAGCGGGGTCGGAACCGGCCGTGGCCCCATCGCCACTTCCCGGACAAACCCCCCACCGACCCGGCGCCCGAGATGAAAACACTCACCTTCCGGCTCCAGCGTGGGGTCCTGCACTAAACTGGAGGGCCGGGCCAGCGCCAGCGTCGCCATGGTGACCGCCAGCAGGCAGCCGACGCGGGCCCAGCTGACCAGGGCGGCGGTGCCGAGGCCCCGTCCTCTGCCGCATCCCCGCGTGGACGGCACTCCCATCTGCACACCGGCCCTGCGCGCATGGGCTGCCGGCGCCTCGGCCTGCGGCTCGGGAGACACGCCGCGAGGGTCCCGCCGGGCGGGCTGCAGCCACTGGAGGAGAGAGAGGCGCGTCAGTGCGTGTCCCCGCGCCCGTTCGGGTTCGGGTGGGCTCATGCTCACACCCAGTCGCCTCTCCACTGTGCTCAGTGTTTTCCCAGCATCTGCACACGCCTTCCCTCCCCGCCTGGGGTCCCTGGCGTCCCCCCCAGGCAGGTGCACAGCCCCTCCTTGGGGTCCCAGGCGTCCCCCCCCCCCCCCGCCAGGCAGGTGCACAGCCCCTCCTGGGGCCCCAGGCGTCCCCCCCCCCAGCCAGGCAGGTGCACAGCCCCTCCTGGGGCCCCAGGCATCCCCCCCAGGCAAGTACACAGCCCCTCCTGGGGGTCCCAGGCGTCCCCTCCCAGGCAGGTCCTCAGCCCCTCCTGGGGGTCTCAGGCATCCCCCCCAGGCAGGTACACAGCCCCTCCTGGGGGTGCCAGGCGTCCCCCCCAGGCAGGTACACAGCCCCTCCTGGGGTCCCAGGCGCCCCCCCCAGGCAGGTCCTCAGCCCCTCCTGGGGTGCCAGGCGTCCCCCCCAGCCAGGTCCTCAGCCCCTGGGGGGCTGGCCTTGGGAAAAGCATACTTTAGGAGAAAGAGCCACCGTGCCCAGGACGCAGACCGTGCACCGCTTCTGTGAGGCCAAGAGTCCCCCCTCCCGTCCAGCATCGCCTCCCCACGGGGAAGGGAAGCAGTGACCTCCGCCTCAAGGGCAACCAGGAAAGGGGGGGGGCACTCAGGTCGGCATAACCGCCCCTAAGTTCTCCCGGGCCCAGCAGGTCAGAAAGCTGAATCCTGCCCGGCCGTGTGGCTCAGGGTCCGAGTGTCGACCTAGGAACCAGGAGGTCACGGTCCGATTCCCGGTCAGGGCACAGGCCGGGGTTATGGGCTCAATCCCCAGTGGGGGGCGTGCAGGAGGCAGCCAATCCACGGTTCTCTCTCATCACTGATGTTTCTGTCGCTCTCTCCCTTCCTCTCTGACATCAGAAAAGACATATTTAAGGGGGAAAACAAAGAAAGCTGAACCACGGAGGTGGAGGCGGCCGTAGGGACTTATTTCTCGGGAGCTGGCGCCAAGAGGGGCGCTCAACACAGGAAGAATCCCAGGGAGCCCCCCAAATTCCCGCCTGTTCACACGCGTCAGGACTCATTTTCCAGTGCAGAAGCGGCTGCAGCCTGTCGCCAAGCAGCCACTCACGGAGCGGGAGCCGCAGCGCCATGTACTCAGGGCGGCCGATCTGAAAAGCAACTCAGCCAGAACCCGTCCCCCCCCCACCCCAGACCCCACAGCCAGGCCCAGCCAATGCCATCGCTGCCCCCAGGGGGTGAGCCCGGGCCTGTGCCAACGGGACGCCCAGCCCAGGGGCGACTGACGATGATGATGGGTGAGTGGTTGTCACGGTCGAGACCGGGCCTGGAGCCTGCAGTAGGCTGACCTACTGGCTGCCATTTCAGAGCAGAATGTGTCCCGGGGGCACTCAGCGTCATGTTCGGTTCCCCCCTTTGGTCCTAAGGCGAAGGGACTTTTCCAAGCTTCACGGACCCACAGAACTTCCCACACGGGCCCGGTCTCCTCCAGTGCAGAGCCGACAGGCACAGACTCTGCGAATCTGGTTCCGACAATCAGGCTCTGTGAACGCCATGAACGAACCGCATTTCGTTAAGACTGGGGGGGCGGGGGGGGGGGGGCGCTTACAGGTTTCATATAAAAATCCCTTAAACCCATGCGTTTTGCAAGCCCACTTGATGGTTCAAATTATGACGGGATTTCCACGCGGCCGGGGCCTCCCCGAAGCTTCCGCAGAGAAACGGCTCCTTGTAGCTGGGACTGGAGGTTAAAACGGGTGAGAAAAAAGGAGGTGCTCCCATTCCCAGGGGGAAAAAGCCTGCTCCGGACAGCAGACCTGAAATGGTGTGATTCCCAGCAAAAGTGTGTGTGTGAGTGTGTGAGTGTGTATGAGTATGTGTGAGTGTGTGTGTGTGTGTGAGAGAGTGTGTGTGTGCGCTTGTGTGAGTGTGAGTGTGTGCATGTGTATGAGAGTGTGCGCTTGTGTGAGTGTGTGTGTATGTGTGTGTGTGTGCGCTTGTGTGAGTGTGTGTGTGTGCATGTGTGAGTGTGTGTGTGTGTGCTTGTGTGTGAGTGTGTGTGTGTGCATGTGTGTGAGAGTGTGTGTGTGTGTGTGCGCTTGTGTGAGTGTGAGTGTGTGTGCTTGTGTGTGAGTGTGTGTGTGTGCATGTGTGTGAGAGTGTGTGTGAGTGTGTGTGTGCGCTTGTGTGAGTGTGAGTGTGTGTGCTTGTGTGAGTGTGTGTGTGCATGTATGTGAGAGTGTGTGTGCTTGTGAGTGTGTGTGTGTGCATGTGTGTGGGGGTGTGTGTGCTTGTGTGAGTGAGTGTGTGTGTGTGCATGTGTGTGTGTGTGTGAGTGTGTGTGCGCTTGTGTGAGTGTGAGTGTGTGTGCTTGTGTGTGAGTGTATGTGTGTGCGCTTGTGTGAGTGTGAGTGTGTATGTGTGCTTGTGTGAGTGTGTGCGTGAGCGTGTGTGTGTGCGTGTGTGTGTGTGACTGTATGTGTATGTGTGAGTGTGTGCGTGTGTGTGCGTGAGTGTGTGCGTGAGTATGTGTGTGTGTGCATGTGTGTGACTGTATATGTGTATGTGTGCGTGTGAGTGTGTGTGTGCGTGAGTGTGTGTGCACGTGTGAATGTGTGTGTGCGCACACACTATGTGTTTACAGATAGCTTGCAGGATTTTCCCCCAACCTTTTCTTTCCTCTTAACGTTAAAAGCCTCCAGAGATGACTCCGTATCTATTCCCACACCCGTGTGGGGGGTGAGGAACACACACATTCTCCCTGGTTTACTCAGCAGAACATGGGAACATGCTGCCTCGGACGACTCTGCCAACAGCCTTCAATCCCGCAGATCTCGGCCCCAGCAGCTTCCCGCCGCCTCACCTGCCGTCCCGCCCAGAGGGCCCTCCTGGCTCTTATCAGGGGAAGGTGGACAGTGACCGCGCTCAGTCCAGGCCACTCATTCATCCCGTCCAGACTGAACCCAAAACGCGATTTCTAGCCCCATTCCCAGGTCCACACCACGGCAGCCCCCCAACCCCCTGGAGGCGGAGGACGAGGTGGCAGGTCTGCTCAGCTCCTGGGGGGGGGGGGGGGATGCAGGGGACGGAGGGGACACAGGGGACGGAGGGGACGCAGGGACGGGGCCTCCTAGGCAGGATCATTAGGGCCCGTCGGTGTTGGGAACACAGGCCCAGCAGGCCGGGGCGGCCACAATCCGGGCTTCCTGCCTTCAATACCATAATCCTTCCTGGAGTCTGAGGCCTCAGCGAAAGCGCGTGTTTATTTTCCCCCTTGAAAGGGAACACTCTTCTCAGGGGGCAGGGTTGTCACCCCGTGATGGATGGCTCCTGGCGACCACCCGCTCCCTAGCCCATTCCCACCTGGGCACAAGCCTGCGCCCCCCCCCCCCAGCAGGCCAAGGGGCCATGGGAGAGCCTGGCTGGGGGTGGGCCCTACGGGTCTATACTGGGCCCCCTCCAGGAACCAGAACATCCCCAAACCCCCCTGAGCTCCAAGAAGGCAAGCCAACCCCGCCGCCTTCATCAGCTCCCGCTCCGGTAGCTGTCTGTCTGTCTGTCTGTCTGTCCTGCCGCCCTCCGGGGAGCCCTTCTGCGCTTTGTTCTTCTTGGATTTCGCATCAGGAACGTGAGCAGTGCCCTGGGGGGAGGGGGTGCCCAGGTCCCGGGGGGCAGCTGTCTCCAGGCCCAGGCCCGGCTGGCACTGCCTTCTCCCAGGGCTGAGCCGAGAGGTCGCTACCGAGGGGTCAGATGGGATGGGGCAGCGGATGCTGCCTCAAAAAACACCGAAACCTCAAAATATACAAAACGCGGGCTGACGGGGCGCACAACCCGCTCCCTGCCGCCTGTGAGCAGATGCGGACCTGGGGCTCCGGAGCCACGGCCAGCACCGGCCCGGTTCCGAGGCAGCATTTCTTCCATGTGTTTGCCTGGAATATCCTGTTCCCCTCCTCCCGCGCTGGAGAACGCGCAGAAATCTGCATTTTAATTGGCATTCCAGGGAAAGCGAGCGGGCCCTGATTGCGGCTCTATTCAAACTACCCGGGCTTTTCAGATGAAAATGAGCCCCGGCCCGAGGACCATTTGCAGGGATTTGGGGCCCGGGGGACAATGGGCTCCAAACGTGGGCAGCGACTCGCACCGAGCACAGCGGAGGCGCCCCGAGTGGGGCGGCAGGTCCGCCGCGAAGGGCAGGGCTCCCGGGACCCGGGGGAGAGGCTGCGAGGAGCGGGCGGAGGGAGCCTCGTGGCCCCGGGCCGGGCCCGCGCTGGGAGGTCGGTGCCGCCGGACCCCCCGGAGCCGCCGCCGCGGGAGGAACGAGCGCGCAAGTGGGAACTCGCCTGCGCTTTCGACACCGCCGCGCGCGGCGGCCGGGACGCCAACAGCCGGTGCAGGTCGCCCCCTAGCCCCGGGCGCGCGGCGGCGGAGGGGCGCCCGGCACCGATCGCAGACCCGAAGCAGCCCCGTCCCCCAAGGGGCCGCCTCCGCCGCCCGCCCCGCTCCAGCGGCCCCTTCCCGGGGACGGGCCCCCGCCGGGGCCTGGAGGGCACGGGGCAGGCGTCCCCCGGGGCTTGGAACGCGGGACCCCGAAGATGCCCTCTGAGCGCAGACCTGCGGGCTGTGCCTCCAGCCGGGCAGCCCCGCCTCGCCGCCGGCTCCGGGGCCGGAGGGTCGCGCCCGCGGGGGTGTGACGGGGACGGGGCGGCAGCGCGGGCACCGATGTCCGCATCTGGCTGGAGGGGTGGCGGCCGCGCTTCCCCAGCCCCAGCGGTCAGCACGCACCCCGCTCCCCGTCCCCGAGGAGGGAGGGACCGGAGCTGCCTCGGCGCCGGCGCCCCGCTCCCCCGGCTCCGCCCGGGCTCCCGCGCGCCCCGCTCCCCGCTGGCGAGGCTCCCGAGGCGCCCGGCGCGCGATTACCTTGAATGGCAACGCTCCGCGGCGATCGGCTCGGTCCCCGCGCCCGGCTGGGTCGGGATGGAGGCGGAGGCGGAGGCGGAGGCGGAGGCGGGTCGCGGGGAACTCCAACGGGGAGCGAGGGGTCCCGGGGTCCCGGCCGGCGCCGAGGCTCCGAGCCTCACGCGCGCCGCGGGCTGCGGGGGGGCGCGGGCATGACGCCGCGGGCTGCGCTCGGATGCGGGGCGCGAGGGGAAGAAAGGACGCGGGCGCGGCGGGTCCTCCCCCAAACTTTGCTCGCCGCTCGCGGCTCGGGGCGCGCGGGCCCCGCCGGCCCGGAGAGCAGTCGCCGCGCCGGGCCAGCTACGCGCGCAGACCTCGCGGCGCCCCAGCTTCGTGGCTCCGCACCCGCCGCCGACGCCCGCCCGCCCGCTCGGCTCTGCGCGGCTCCCCGCTCCCCGCTCCCCGCTCCCCGCCGCGCCCGCGCCGCCTCCCCGCGGTCACGCCCCCTGAAACCCGAGCCGCTTCCTGGACGGGGCGCCCGCTCCGCCAATCAGCGCCGCGCGCCCCGCCGCCCGGACTCCGCGCGGCTCCCGAGCCTCCGAGCGGCCGGAGCGGGGCGCCGGCGGGGAAGGCGAGGGGCCGGGCCGCGGTCGGACCCGGAGACGCCGCTCCCCCGCGCGGCCGGCCCGGCCCCTTCCATCCCGGAGGCCGACCGGCCGGGCGATGGCGGCGCGTTGTTTCATTTCAAGTCAGAAAACAAATGACAGGACGCCCCCCGGCCCCACGAGAGACCGAAATGCATCGGCGCGGGTCGGAGGCAGAGTTAATGCGAGGGCGGCGCGGCGCGGGAGCCGCCTGGACGTGTCTGCAGGACGCGCCCGTTCTGTCCCCAAACAATAGCAAGGAAAGCAGCAGCGAGTACTCACAGCGGCCCTGCGTGGGGAGGGCACGCGGGCGGGTTCTTCTCTCCGGCCCGCGCACCCCCCGTGGAGTCGCGGCCTCCGCTTCCCACGAGGAAAGTGAGGATGAGAGACGGGGACTCGTCGGGGCCCTGGCAGAGCCTGGGGAATCTGACCCCCGTAGGAAAAGGCAGGAACTGCGGCCAGAAGGTGTTGTGTGGTCCCATATATCCGAGTTAATAAACAGAAATTAGGAAGATATTAAGACTCGATTCTGCTACCAGCAGCTGCGTGCCCCTGAGCAAGTCAATCTCCCGCTCTGTATCTCAGGTTCTTCAAGGACCGCCAAGCTGTAACTCATTAAACTCTTCCATTTACCGTTTTCACTTGGCTGTGTCTATGGGGTAATTCTTTTTCAAGAGTTTTAATTGATTTTGAGAGAGAGAGGGAGAGAGAGAAACACTGATGTGCTGCTGGCACATGGATGGGCTGCCTCCTGCGCACCCCCACTGGGGTCAAACCATCTGCCCCTCTGTGCCTGGGCCCCCCACTCGGAGATGCCGCAGGGCCGTCATGTATTTGTTAATCGACTTTCTTTTCTCTGCCTCCGCACTCACCCAGCACCCATGTAGCCAGGCTTAGGTTCAAGGCTAACGTGCAGCTAAATCCCTTTCGTGATGTTTCCTCCAAAAAGCTCATCAGAAGCTTCGGATGCTTCTGAGGCCTAAAGGGGGGGCAGTGAGACCCGATTGGGCCGGAAAACTGACCTGTCCCGCATTTAGAACCCCCGTCGACGTGGGTGCCCAACACCCACCGCTCACAACACTTTCAACAGCATTTTCTCAAGGTGCCTCGTCGTCAGCAATCTCTCTTCTTCACAAGACGTCAGAGACAGCTGTTTATACCAACGACTCAAAAGCCAGGAGTATCAGATCCACCGAAATGCTCTCAGCAAACAGGGAATGATACTTTGGAAATTTGACAGCCTGATTCTCAAGCAAAATGATCGGCCTGCCTGCTCGGGGGAGGGGTGTGCTTTTGGCCAAATCTACCTGAGTCCGGCCCAGACCTGTCATTCAGGACCCTCAGCCATCCACTCCCACCTGGCGACCCAGACGCCTCAAGTTCTCAGACTCAGGGTCACAAAAAGAGATGTGAAAAAAATAAAAAAATAAAAATAAATTTAAAAGAAGAGATTGAGTGTCTGCCTGCGGGAACAGAGGCTGGACCTTGCGTCTTTATATTCCCGGCCAGTGGGCAACTGGACAGATTCCGCCCCGTCCTGGGGCAGCTCGCCCGTCAGCCGTGGAGAAGGCTGTGAGCACATTCTCACATAAATTACCGGGGCAGGAAGCCCCGTCCCAGCGCCCAGGCTCCCTGAATAGAAGGGCAGCCTTGCCCTGAAAATGACAAATCGCGTCCACTTGAATGTCCGGGCGCCGTCCGTCCGCAGACTTCATTCTGCGCGGGGATGGAGCGGAGTCCGTGGCTCAGGGCGCGAGGCCCACGGCTCTGAGGAAAGTAGAAGCACGTTTGGAATTTGAAAAGAAAACAACAGCACAAACGAATTCTGTCCTCGTGTTTAGGCGTCAAGGACCTCAGAGGGCCCGGGAGCGCGCTCCCACCAGCCCGGCTGCTGAATGAGAACGTAATCTCTTTACAATTTCTTCTCTTCCCTCTTCCCGCGGCTGGGACCCTGTGTCAATGGCCGGGCGAATGGTGTTGCTAATAAGCCTATTAATGAGCCTCATCCGCCGCGTGAATAGGGAACGGCCCCGATCAGCGGCGGAGGCTCAGGGCCGAGGGCAGGAAAGCCAGCGAGAACCAAAGGGGACAGTTTGAACTGAGCCGGGGCCCCAGGTTTCAGCTCGAGGCTGCCAGACAAGGCCGCATTCATGAGCCCTCCACCCCCCACTGGGACCCTTTTCTTCACAGTTTTCCCCTCTTTACAAAATGCCCTGCGTAGTCACCTTTTTTTTTTTTTTCCAAAAGCCCTGCGACCCCTTCTCTTTTTCACTCTAGCGAGGGTGATGTGTCCACCAGTGGCTGGGAGAAAGGTGGGGGCACCGATGAGGGACTGTGAAAAGGTCACAATAAAGCAGTCTTTTAAATTTTGTTCAGCAGTGTCACCCCCATAAATTCAATTTAAAAAGGAATCATGAAAAATAAGTGAGGACAGCAGAATGCGGTGGCCGGTCCCCCAGAACGAACTGTGCCCCCAGCCCATGGCTCTGGGGGAAAGGGGAGGGGGTGGGACCGCTGCCTCTCCCCCCTCAAGGACTGGAACTTCTCCTTGAAGAAAGTGTTTTCTAATGGCTGGCTGGTCCTTCGCCCCCATAGAGAAGTTAGAAGAATAAAAGCTAATTAAGTGCTAATGAGCCTTCCAATGTGGTCCTGAGCCCTGCAGCCCTGTGAAGTTCAAGTGTAAAGCGCCATCTCGGTGATGCCCAGAGCGTCAGAGAAGCATCTGGAAGGAGAACGCTGAGCAGACCCAGGATCCAGGATCGTGGGCTCCGGGGGGAGGGGAGGGCCTGAGCCCCCCGCAGCTCGGTCCCCTCTTCAGGGAGCTGATGGTACTTCACTGAAGCAAAACCATGGGGCCCAGCACGGACCTGCACCTTGATCCTGAGCCCAGAGGCCCAGCTGCCTGCTGAGGCCTGACCGCCCGGTGCCAACGGGCAAGGCGGCCTCTCTTCACCCCAGGGCTGTGTGACCGGGGGCGAGTTACTCGACTTCTCTGAGCCTCCCGCGTTCTCAGGGGTGACCTGGGGGAAATGATAGTGCCCAGCTGGCTTCGGAGGGTCACCGAGGGGCGCCGTGGATGGAGGTTTGCCAAGACCTCTCCTATCGAGGCCCCTCTCATTCTGGAGACTCTGTGCAGGGAGAAGGCCACAAGTTCCCCATCAGTCTGATGAGTCCTTGCTAGTCCCTCCTCCGGGGGCAGCCGGGAGGACTGAGGGGTTTCAGGGACGATCCTAGAACCCACCCACACCAGCTGGGTGTCATTACGGACCCAGGTTTAACAGGTCCGGGCCACTCCCTGCTGAGCCCCATCCTCTCCACCCCTCACCTCTGCCCAGCTGGACGGCCTGGCATGCCTGCGGGAGGCCCACCTGAGGGGAACCCTGGTCTGGGTGGGTGGCCACCAAATGGAGGCCGTGCAATGCTCACTGGTACCCACGGCCCGTGCTCTGTCCACTGAGCCACCCCGGCTGGGGCTCCCTCTTCTAGTTGAACAGATAAATGTGTCTACGCTCCGGCCCCTCCGAGCATCTCTGGCTCCAGAGACTCTGAGAAGGTGCCACCCATCACCCAGAGCGACCAGGTTACAGGAAGTCAAGTCCATCCATTCGAAACCACAGCCCAGGAACCCCGCTGCTGACCCCCGTCTCCCCAAGAAGCCCTCTAACCCAGGTGCCGCTTCGGGCAATGGATGGCCTGTCGCTGCCTGGTGCCACCCCTGCCCCATGCGCGCTCCACCGCCAGGTGCCTGCTGGTAGCCGGCGAGATAACACAGGTGGCTTTAGGCCTGGTCTCCGTGGGAGGTTCTGTGGCCCCAAGTTCCTGTCCGTGAGGACTGCGGCCCCCCAAAATCCTCGGGTCCCAAGTCCGCGGGCTCAGAGCCCGACCCCAGAGAAAGAAAGGCTGCTGCACGGAGGTGGCAGTGCCCGGGAGAGGAAACTGACCTCGGACGGCCCTTTGGGGCGCAGGGTCCCCTGGGAACCACTCCTTCTAACCCCCAGGAAAGCCCCGCATTCGGGCTGGCCCTCCGCCCGGCGGCAGTGTCCTGCGCTGCCTTCTGCCTGACAGATGCCTGGGGATGGATGGAGACTGCGATTCGGCCTCTTGGGGGGTCTCCTGGTTCCGAGTAAGACCCGGGGCGTCTGCAGGGTGTTGCGGACGGATGGACGGACGGACGGCCGGACAGCCGGACAGGCGATGGGGTTATTTACAAGCTGGAGGGTGAGCGCCCTGAGCCGCCGGGCCGTGTGGCGGGGCTGCCTTCCCCGGTGCGGCCTGGTTTCCACCGCCTACCCCCCCTTCCTGGGGTGACCCTGTTCCCGAGGGGGTGTCCGCTTTGTCAAACGTGAAAAGAAGTTCCGTTTCATACGCCAGAGGGAGGCAAATGCTGCAGCCGGACCCCGTGAACTCGGGGCAGGAGACGCGCACACAGCGCGGGGCGCATCGTAAAACCCCGAACCCAGGAACCGTGTGGGGTCCCCGCGCGCCCGCGTCCCGGCCCCGGTCTCGGGGGGAGGCCATCGGGGAGGCGATTCCTTCGCGGATCCCGGAGCAGCGCGGAGCAGAAGGGAACTCCCGCGGGGCTGGTGCCCGTGAGGCCGGGGCGCCCCCCCCCCCAGCAGGTGGCTCAGGTCCCCGCGGCCCCGGGGCTCCCTTTGTTCTCGGCTCCGCGCAGGGAGGCGCGCGGCGGGCGGGCGGCGCCCCCGTGTGGCCGCCGGCGGCCGGTGCGCGCACAGGGTGCAGGGGGAGCGGCGAGGGGAGCCGGCGGGTGCAGGGGGAGCGGCGAGGGGAGCCGGCGCTCGCCGCGCGGCTGGCACGTCCCGGGACGGCTGGCCCCGAAGGCCGGGCTCCGACAAGCGATGGGCACACTGTAGCGGGTGTGTTTCCAGCGGCAGCGCCTCGGACCCGCGCTCCGCAGCCGCGCCCCAGCGCCGGCCTGGTTCTGCTGGTTCCGGGCGGTACCCGCCTCTGAGCTCCTCTGCGTCCTGTTCGCAGGCGGCGAAGTTGGGTGCAACCCGGTTGGGTTCATACTCACCTCTGTCTGGACTCCGGCGCAGCTGGAGCTGCTCAGGGCGAAGGGGTCACTCGCCTGCCTCTGGAGGTCCCCGGACCCCGCAGACCCGCTCCCCTGGGAGCTCACGACCATCCTCAGAGCCTCGGTCTCATCCAACGGAGGCCGCGCGTCCTGTCCCCGGGACCAGCGACCGACCATCCTTTCCCTGTGGAGTCCTCTGTGTGCGTCCCGACGGGAATCGCTCAGCCCGCGGCGACTTACGCTGAGGAATGACGCCTTTTTCATCCGGAGTTCGGGCTGCTCGTAGGGCGGTGACGGCGAACCTTCTGAGCTCGGCCTGTCGGCATCTTGAAAACCCCAACTTCACTCTGGTGCCGTGTCACATGTAGAAATTGTTTGATCTTTACAACCATAGTAAAGCAAAGACTTATATTTTTGATATTTACTTTATATATTTAAATGCCATTGAACAAAGAAAAATCAACCAAAAAAATGAGTTCGCGTGTCAGAGGTGACACGCGTGTCAGAGGTTCGCCATCACTGGTTTAAACTTTCCTGCACGTGCCCCAGGTGACGGCTACCTGGGGCCTCCCTCCCTCCCTTCTCTCTGCTCATCCGAGCTGTCTCCATCCTTTGAGCCTCCCTCAATGCTCTTCAAATTGAGAGACCTTGCTCAACCGGTGTGGCTCAGTGGTTGAACTCCGATCTATGAACCAGGATCCACGGTGCGATTCCCGGTCAGGGCACATGCCCGGGTTGCGGGCTCAGTCCCTAGTGGGAGGTGTGCAGGAGGCAGCCGATCAGTGATGCTCTCTCATCATTGGTGTTTCTCCCCACCCCCTTCCGCTCTGAAATCAACAAAGATATCTTTTTATAAATTTTTAAAAAAATATATTTTACTGATTTTTTACAGAGAGGAAGGGAGAGGGATAGAGAGTTAGAAACACAATGAGAGAGAAACATTGATCAGCTGCCTCCTGCACACCCCCCACTGGGGATGTGCCCGCAACCAAGGTACATGCCCTTGACCGGAATCGAACCTGGGACCCTTGAGTCCGCAGGCCGACGCTCTATCCACTGAGCCACACCGGTCAGGGCAAGATACCTTTTTAAAAAGCAAAAAAACAACAACACCCGAGTATCCTGACCTCTGACCTCAGCAGGGTCCCCCGCGGATGAGAGCAGAGCCAAGAGGACGGGGACAGCTGTCCTGCTGGGAACGGAAGAGACGGCAGCGTCACTGGGGTTGAAAGCTGCCCGAGAGGGAAGCACCATCCCCCAAAGGCGGTGCCCAGCCTCTGACCTCCAGACCAGGGCTCCCCGGGGCCAGCTAACCCTTTGTTTTGTCGCCAGCGTCCAGCCCGGGTCTGGGAGATCCGTGCGGGTTTGTTCAAGGAAGACCTTGAAGTGGCCATCAGCCACGGCTCTGGACACTGTCCCCTCTTGCAACGGAGACCTGGTCTCCGGCGCCTGGCCCAGCCTGCGGGCGGTCACCTCCCAAGGGCATGGCCTGAGGTACTGGCTGAGGGCAGAGCTGGGGGGGCAGCACTGAGGGCCACGGCCGCCTGGGGCCAGGAGGCGGCCGCGCTGTTTATACGATGGGTATCTGGTGGATAAATAAACTTCGTTTTCCAGGGCTGCCAATCTCTAAACACGCAGAAACACACACTCGCTCAGAAACTTTAACAAAATAAACAAAGTGGTGATGTTTGAATCTTCCGCACATCGAGGCCCGGGCCCCACGCTGCTCGCCTCTCAGCTGCTTCGTAGGCCCGGGGTTATGGGCCCCCCAAGTTCCGCTCAGAGGAAACGCTCCTGTGGGGCTGGGGAGGGGGTTCCCTGGCAGAGCCTCCCGTCCACCCGCCCCCCTCCCGGCCGCCTTCCCCAGCCCAGGGCGCCCGGCCACGCACACGCCAACGGCCAGGGGCCACCAGTGTCCGCTGCACTGGCCCTGCTCAGCCGACAGCAGGGAGGTCGGGGGAAAGGCAGAGACTTTACCTGGGGTCCCCTCTTTTTCTGGATCTGAGGCACCTTAGCCGGGCATCTGCCACCCCCACACCCCTGCCTCCGTCCTCCGGTGCCAGAGTGAGGACGGGGTGCCACAGACACCAGTGCGCGCGCTGAGGACTCGCAGCAGCCTGGGGGGCAGGATCAGCCATACAGTAGCCTTTGGGGGGGGGGGGAATCAGTCACCAGCAGCCTTGGGGGGACATCGCTCTGGCAGGGGGACCAATGGCTGGGGGTGCCAGGTCACGGTGTGGGGCACCAGGTCTGAAACACAGGCATTGCCATCTTCCCTTCAGGCTGAGAGAGGGCCGTGGCTCTGACACCCCCACCCCGGCCTGGGCTGGCCACCTCCTCCCTCCTCCTCTTGACTCTGGAGGTGCCTGATGCCAACAGGAAGCCCCATCGAGGCAAACACCTGCTCTCGTCCACTGGGGACCAGATGGCAAACCCACTTCCTGCCGCACCTTCCACCCCCGGCCCAACACCTTGCGCCGTGACCAGGACCCGGTGAAGTGAGCCCTGAAAGGGTGTGATTCTCCTGCAGCAGATTCGATCCACACGGTGCAGCTCGGAACCGGGGAGCCCGGGCCGCGGGGGGGTTCTCACTCACCCCGCATCCGGCTGACTTCCCAGCGGCTGCAGGTACCACCCAGCGGGACCTCTGAGCTGCACCCAGGCCCCGGCCACCCAGACGGCAGGGCTAGCAGTTCCCAGGAAGGGCAGGGGGAGGGGGAGGTCAGAAATAGCTTTAAAAAAAAAAAACACGTTTTCTTCATTGATTTCAGAGAGGAAGGGAGAGGGAGAGAGAGATTTCCCCGTGATCTCCAGGTCCCGTGTGGAGCATCGGTCGCACCTGGAAAGGCTGTGCTGTCTCTTTAAGGCGGGGAGGGCCACCCGGCATCGGGCTGGGCATCTCTGGGAACCTGACCCCCATCTGCTATCGTCAAGCAGGAACTTGCTCGCGCCCAACCCACCTACTTAATTGGCGCTCGGCTGAAGCTAATGTTCCGCATTATCCGGGCCTCCCCAGGTCTCATTAAAAAGGCGCAGCTCATGCCCGCAGGGCTCCGGGCCTGGGCGCGCCCGCAGGTGCCCGCATGTGCCCGCATGTGCCCGGGGGGCCGAGCCTCCCCGCACGGCGCTGAGCAAACCAAGGATGCTTCCTGCAGCCGTGCACTGGCCCTGGAAGCCTCCGGGGGCCACAGCGGAGGCGAGAAGGCCACCCTCTGTGGATCCTCGCGGCAACACCCAGCGCCGGGGCCAAGGCTGAGACCGCGCGAGTGGGCCCGGCCTCCTCCGTCACTGCCTTCGGGGCCTGACCGTCCTCCGGACGTAGGTCTCGGGGAGAAGGAGTCAATAGAGCAGCCAGGAGTGAAAGCATCGCCGAGGGAAGGGGTGGGCGGGCGAGGGAGGAGGGGGAATGGGAGGCGCCTGCCATGTGTCAACAATAAAGAATCTAAATTTAGTAAAAACAAAATCAGTGAAACTGTTCACAAGGCACTGCCCGGGACATGTCTCCTCTGTCCACGGCGGCGTTTACCAGCAGTGACAGCAAACGACATTAACTATTGAACGTGGCCACACGCCCTCGCAGCAAAGCCGGAGCCATGGTACTCACACCAGGAGGGCAGGCGCCCACGGGACCGCCGGGCCAGGAGAGTCCCGGGTGGTTAAGAGTGATCGGCCGGCCGCGTGCTCAGTGGTGACCTACGAACCGGGAGGTCAGGGTTTGGTTCCCGTCAGGGCACAGGCCCGGGGTGCGGGCTTGATCCCCACTAGGGGGCGGGCAGGAGGCAGCCGATCCGTGGTTCTCTCTCATCACTGATATTTCGGTCTCTCTCTCTCTCCCTCTCCCTTCCTCCCTGAAATCAGTTAAAAAAAAATATTAATATTTTTTTAAAAAAATGCCCGGAGTGGCGCTGCCTGTGAGCAGGTACAGGCTCGGTCATGCTGGAAGTGAGAGAAGAGGAAGGGACAGTGGGAGGAGGGAGGAGGCAGAGGCGGGGGGAGGGAGGAGGGGGGCCTGAGGACAGAGAAGCCGGCTCACTGCTCCTGGGCCCAGGGCAGCAGTGCCAGCCCTGCCGTCGCCTGGCTCTCGCCTCCCTGGGCCGCCCCCAGCCCTCAATGCCTCTCTGTGACTCGGGGACAAGCCCATCCCCTCCCCACCCGCCCTGGAGCCGAGGCCTCGCATCATGTGGTCCCCACGCGGCGGGCACCGGGCAGGGAGGCAGCTCGCTCGCTGGCACCAGAAGCTGCAAACAGCCGAGCTGTCACTGCCCCTTTGTGTGGGGACAACAGCGAGGCCGTCTCAGGACAGGGACCGCCTGCCCCGCGTCCTTGTCTGCGAGGAAATGCGGGAGAGAGAGCCGAGGGCCATGGGCTCCCGGTGGCTCCGTGACCCAGCAGGTCCACGTTCTCACCCGCACGTCATCGCCGCCTCTGCAGCCGCCCTGCCAGGCCACCTCCTCCCCACGTCCGTCCCTGCGGTCACACCTCCTCGCTGACCCCTGGTCTCCATGCCCGCCCTAGTCCTGGTGACACTGCTCAGTCCCTTTCTGACTCCTCCACGACCTCCCAGCATGCACTGTGGCCCCTCATGCTCTCCCCTTGCACCTGGTTCCACCCCAGGCTGTCCTCCACCAGCAGCCAACATGGTCTTTCTTTTTGAATATATTTTATTGATTTCAGAGAGGAAGGGAAAGGGAGAGATAGAAACATCAATGAGGGAGACACATCCATCAGCTGCCTCCTGCACGCCCCACACTGGGAATGAAGCCCGCAACCTGGGCGTGTTCCCTGACCGGGAATCAAACCCTGACCTCCTGGTTCCTAGGTCAATGCTCAGCCACGGAGCCACGCTGGCTGGGCCCGCGTTTATTCTCCATCAAATACTCATTGAGCACCTACGACAGAGCGTCCCCCTCTCCCCCCAGAGCCCGTGAATTCAGGGAGTCCCTGAACTTAAATGGAATAAAGTGACACCTGGCATCTTATGAACTTCAAATCAGCAGGTCCCAAACCACAGCGGTATTGCCAGTGCCTGTGACCTTTGTCGCCAACGGGAACCCCAGGGGTTTCGCAGCATTCTTCAGTTGCTGCAGATGTTGTAAAGCAGCACTTACCCTCACCGTTACCTTGAAATGCAGTTATTACAGTAGTTATTACACCCACATTGAATTTCATTGCTTAATGTATTAATATAGAAGCACATACATTATTATACCACATGTTTTAAATATATCGATAACTATTCAATTATATTTCAATATACTCGGCTTCCTTTATAATCTTACACACTTCAGTTTACGCATTTAGAGACATTATGCTGAGAAGGTTGCCAGATGGCGAGGAGGCCATGAGCCCCCGTCAGCCTCCTCTGGGTCTGGGTCTCTGACAAGGAATGAGACCAAAGGAATCCCTGCTCACAGAGAGCACGCCAGGGGGTGAGACAGCACAGGCACGAATCATGCAGTGACATGACTACCCACCGTGACAACTACCTCTGAGAAAACAGGGCAGGTGGAGGGCACAGAATGACTGGCGGGCTGTTTGGATAGCACAGTTGAGGAAGTCTCTCAGAGAGCAGGGTGTGTGAGCAGAGACCTGAATGATAAAACATGAACAGTAGAAAAAACGTAGGGATGAGATAATTGGGCAGAGGTTCCAGCAAATGCAAAGGCCCTGAGCTGGTTGGGCCTGAGAGGTTGTGGCTGCGTGACCATGGGCAGGACTGAGATGGAGAAGGGGGTGGAGGTGGAGAAGGGAATGGAGATGGAGAAGGAGATGGAGATGGAGAAGGAGAAGGGGGTAGAGGTGGAGAAGGGGGTAGAGATGTAGAAGTAGATGGAGATGGAGAAGTAGATGGAGAAGGAGGTGGAGATGGAGATGGAGAAGGAGGTGGAGATGGAGAAGGGGGTGGAGATGGAGAAGGGGGTGGAGAAGGGGTGGAGATGGAGAAGGGGTGGAGATGGAGAAGGGGGTGGAGATGGAGAAGGGGTGGAGATGAAGAAGGGGTGAAGATGGAGAAGGGGGTGGAGATGGAGAAGGGGATGGAGATGGAGAAGGGGATGGAGATGGAGAAGGGGGTGGAGAAGGGGGTGGAGAAGGGGATGGAGATGGAGAAGGGGGTGGAGATGGAGAAGGAGGTGGAGATGGAGAAGGGGGTGGAGATGGAGGAGATGGAGGTGGAGATGGAGAAGGGGTGGAGATGGAGAAGGGGTGGAGGTGGAGAAGGGGGTGGAGGTGGAGAAGGGGCTGGAGATGGAGAAGGGGGTGGAGATGGAGAAGGGGGTGGAGATGGAGAAGGGGTGGAGATGGAGAAGGGGATGGAGATGGAGAAGGGGGTGGAGGTGGAGAAGGGGATGGAGGTGGAGAAGGGGGTGGAGATGGAGAAGGGGGTGGAGAAGGACGAGATAGAGGTGGAGAAGGGGGTGGAGATGGAGAAGGACAGGGAGAAGGTTGGTGGGCCAGCCCTTCAGGGCTCAACAAGCGGGGGAAGGAGCTGGGATTCATCCCAAGTGCAAGGGGGAGGAGACAGGACGGTGGAAGCACAGTGATGCTTCCATCTCATTTACAGTTGAAAGGATCACTCTGGCCCCGTGGGGAGAGGGAAGCCGAGGCTAGTGAAGAAGCCATTGTGCTCCTCTGGCCAAGACACAATGGAGGGGCCTGGAGCAGCAGGGAGCTGGAGAGGGGATGAGAGGGCGGCATGTGGACTGAGATCGGAAAGCAGATGACAGGATCTGAGGGGCTGCAAGGGGTGGGGAGGAGGGGACAGTGAGGGAGCCGGATTGATGCAGCTCCCTGGCTTGGGCCTCAGCCACTGGGCAGACAGCTGCCAAGAGGGAGACCAGGGAGGAGGACGAGAGTGTGGGGGCAGGGCCGGCCCTGGAGCTCTGCAACGGAGTGCCCCAGGGCAACAGCCCGGCTCCTGCGCCCGGCTTTAAACCCCCACCACCTGGCCCATCCTCCCGCCCATCTGATCTCGCTCCGCCCCTTCGGGAAAACCCCGCCCCTCCGGGCAAGCCCCGCCCCTCCAGGCAAACCCCGCCCCTCCAGGCAAACCCCGCCCCTCCAGGTAAACTCCGCCCTCCAGACAAACCCCGCCCTCCAGACAAGCCCCCCCCCCCCCGCACCTGCAGAGTCTGCCGCCTGCCAAGCCCCTGAGGCTCACGCCCTCTCTCCCCATCCGCCGCCATCCAGCTCCCACACCAGGGCCCAGGGAAAGCCCACCTCCTCCAGGCAGGCCTCAGCCCGGCGCTGCCAGTGCCTCCCGCCTGCTTCACGATGACTTTTCTTCCCGCCCCCCTTGTGGAGCCCTCAGGGCGGAGCGGCCTCTCTGAAGGCGGTCGGTCGGGTCAGTCTTGATGCAGCTCGGATGTTACCCACCATCCACGAGTGTCCCCGGGTCTGCCAACAGCCGGAGCCAACAGTTTTGAAACATTTGCTCCGTCGTCTCCCAACTTGAACAGTTAGTCAGAAACTGCTAATGGGGTTATTATGAAATGTGACATTTAAAAGTATCTGTGGCCCGGCCGGGTGGCTCAGTGGTTGAGCATCGACCTAGGAGCCAGGAGGTCAGGGTTCGATGCCCGGCCAGGGCACAGGCCCGGGTTGCAGCTACATGCCCAGTGGGGGGCATGCACAAGGCAGCTGATCCATGATTCTCTCTCATCACTGATGTTTCTCTCTCGCTCTCTCCCTTCCTCTCTGAAACCAATAAAAAAAATTTTTAATTCTCTGCTCCCGTAAAATGAAATCAGCACCAGCTTCCGGAGAAGGCGGAATCGAACCTGAACGGCAGCTGAGGCCGCCAGCCCCTCGTTCGCGTGGGCACTTTTGTGGCCTCCCTCGCCCTCCGTGTGCCCGCCTGTGACGGAGGGAGAGCGCTGCACAGGCTGGTGTGAGGGAAAGGGGGGTAAACCGCGGATGGGGCTCCGTTACCCCGGACGCCGGACGCGGGTCAGTCTTTTTGGCTCTCACGTCTGGTGTCTCGGTGTAAAGCCCGTTCTTTAACCCTCCCCCAAGGATATTGTTCCATTGATTTTTAGAGAGAGTGGAAGCGAGAGGGAGAGACAGAGAGACACAGCGATTGGTTGCCTCCCACATGCTCCGGACCAGGGCTGGGAGCCTGCAACCCAGGTACATGCCCTTGACCGGAACCGAACCTGGACGCTTCAGCCTGCTGGCCGACGCTCTACCCACTGAGCCAACTGGCTAGTGCTACAGCCCCATTCCTGAAGCTGCGCACCGACCCTCGGCCAGCCCGCCAGGCCGGCGCTGTGCCCCCGGGCAGTGCGGGGAGGAGAGGCAGTGGTGGGTGTGGGGAACCGGGGAGGCTACAGCCGGAGACGCTTTGCAGCTATTGATTTTGGACGCCCATTTGCAGAGCTCCTTTGAGGGCTCGGCCAGGAAGCCGGTCCGCAGCGCGGCGCCTGGAAAAACGAAGCAGAACCCTCGTGAATTCCTTCTGTGGCTCTGTGGCCGGCCGCCCTGCCAGCGCCTGCTCCAGGGGCCACGGCCGCTCCTTCCTCGCCTCCGTCCTCCGGCCTCGGGGCCTCCGCGGGCGGCCCACCCCTGCCTCTGTTAGAAGCAGCGACGGCCTGACGGACGGGAGGCGCTGGGGCCAGTGGCACCGGTCGTAACTGACGCTTTGTTCCGTTCTCCTTGCCTGCACTTCTCCTCTCTGCATAAAAATGTTTCCTTTTTGTGTGTTTTTATTCATTTCAGAGAGAGGAAGGGAGAGGGAGAGAGACAGGAGCATCCATGATGAGAGAAACATGGATCGGCTGCCTCCTGCACGCCCCCGACTGGGGATCGAGCCCACACCCCAGGCCTGTGCCCTGATGGGGAATCGAACCCTGACCTCCTGGTTCATAGGTCAACCCTCAACCACTAAGCCACACTGGCCGGACTAATGTGCCATCTTTAAAGAGGCACCTCTCTCTAGGGTGCCCCCCTAATAGTAGGTACACACTTAACCGCTGATAACTCACTTGATTTCCACTCCTTTCCGGGTTTAACTGACACTGACCGGATAATCGTTTAAAGTGTGCAGACATTGCCGTAACCGGTGTGGCTCAGTGGATAGAGCGTCGGCCTGCAGACTGAAGGGTCCCGGGTTCGATTCTGGTCAAGGGCATGTACCTGGGTTGCGGGCACATCCCCAGTGGGGGGTGTGCAGGAGGCAGCTGATCGATGTTTCTCTCTCATCGATGTTTCTAACTCTCTATCTCTCCTTTCCTCTCTAATAAATCAATAAAATATATTTAAAAAAATAAAGTGTGCAGACATTTTGTGGGGACGCCCTGTATATTTTTAAAGTTTGCTAACCAGGCTGAGGCTTGACCCTCGACCCTGCAACTATTAGTTCCTAGATCTTGAGCAACGAACCCTCCCTGCCTCGGTCCCCATCGGGAAAGGCGGCCTGCTCCATGGGCCGCAGGGTCGCTGGGAAGTTGGCCTCACGGACGCTGGAGGCCATCGCCATCGTGCGGTCAGTGAGTGGAGGGAAAGGCGGCGCCGGCGCCCGTGTCCTCGTCCCCCTCAGCAGGCGGGCGCCCTGCGGACCTGCCCTCGAGTCTCACGGGCTGTGCGCCAAGGACGGCTCTTACGTAGACAAACGGCTGCCCTAAAAGAAGAGAAAATGCCGCGACACATTATATGAAGAAGCAAACGTTCAGCCCCTAGACAGACATGACAGGACATGTGTGCACGTGGAGACGCCCATACACGGAGCGGAAGGGGAGGCTGGGGGTGGGGATCCTGGGAGAGACCGGAACCGACGGCTCTGGAATCTCCGACACCAGGAGTCTCGGCCGCGGGGGTCTGACCTCGTGATGCTCCTGAGCTCGTGTGCTCGGCCTGAGCCGGGAGGCCAGCGGCTCCGGGATGAGGCCGCCCGAATTCCCCGAATTCCCGTGGGATGAGCCACGCGTGGAAGCCACGCGGAGCATCCCTTCCAGCGATGTGGGCAGCGGGGCGCCCCGTGCCAGGGGCAACACGGGCGGAGCGACCAGGGCACCGGAACCCACACCCTGGGCTCGGGCTCCTGGGAGAACACAGCACCTCTGGCCCCTTCAGCCGGGCACGGGCTCCGCCCTCCACCTCTGCCAGGCGGGCGGCGGGGGGACTTTTATTCAAGGGAAGGTGTTTTGTGGTACAAAATGCTACACCTGCCCGGCTGGCTGGCTCAGGGGTTGAGCGTCGACCTAGGAACCAGGAGGTCAGGGTTCGATTCCCCGTCAGGGCACAGGCCCGGGTTTCGGGCTCGATCCCCAGTGAGGGGCGTGCAGGAGGCAGCCGGTCCATGATTCCCTCTCATTGTGGATGTTTCTCTCTCTCCCTCTCCCTTCCTCTCTGAAATGAATAAAAATTTTTTTTAAAGGTAGCTGAGCATATATTCATGTGGATCCACTTTCTAATGAGAGGCGACTTTTAAAAAATATATCTTTTTATAGATTTCAGAGAGGAAGGGAGAGAGAGATAGAAACATCAATGATGAGAGAGAATCATGGATCAGCTGCCTCCTGCACGCGCCCCACTGGGGATCGAGCCACACAACCCGGGCACGTGCCTTGACAAGGAATCGAACCCTGACCTCCTGGTTCATAGGTCGACGCTCAATCACTGAGCTGCACCGACTGGGCCAGAGGTGACTTTTTCACAGTGAATTTTAAATCTGTCGTTTTGAAGGTCATTGTGCAGCGATGGGGCGGGGGAGGCGGGGAGGACTTCTGCAGAAACTGGCAGCAGAAATCACGGTGTAACAGCTACGCTGAGGCCTGCGCCCGCTCGGCGCTCCGCTCGGAGGCGTCAGGAGGGCGGCGGCCTCTGCTGCTGTTTGTTCTGGCAGGAGGAGCGCGAGCAGAGGAACCGGCAGGCGGAGGGCCTCTGAGCGGCAGCTCTGGTTTGCAGCAGAGACAGCCAGGCCGAGCCTCGGGGTGTGGCTTTCCCAGCTCAGCCGCCGTCTCAGGATGATGCTCCCTCACCTTTCAGGAGGGCAGAGCCCGGAGCCCGTCCCGAACCAGGATGCGAGGCGAGGACACCAAGCGAACGCCTGGCCGGCGCTCCCGGCAGCTGCTCGACTGCCCCCGGAAGCCAAGACAAACCCCCAGGGCCGTCACAGGCAGCTCCACAGCCCTGGGCCCCCACCCGGGCCGGGCTCCTGAAGGCTGCGAGCTGGGCCTCCACCTGCCACGGCCTGCACCCCCTCCCCCTCCCCACACACACACGCGTCCCTCCCCGAGCGGCTCCAGGAGGCCACGGCCGCTGGCCCAGAGGAGGATGCTAGGAGCTCTGGGGAGAGAAGGGCCATGTGCTCTTTCTTTCCTGCCAGACGAACGGTGGGTTTGGTCCTGTGCCCACTCAGCCTCCCAGGACAGGAAAAGCCGAGGGCGCCAGCCAGGCCAGGGTCCTGCCGGAAACGGTGCAGAGTCAGCGGAAAGTGGCCTCCCTGGGTGTGGAAAGAAACTGCTGCCGGACACACGGAGCCTTTCCAGGTTACACGGCAAGAAGCGCCGCGCCTCGGCATTCCGCGCCGGCTCCAGAAACCAGGAGAAACCAGGCTGCGCATTCTTTCCAGAAGGACTCCTGAAAGGGTTTGCTTTACCCCAAGTCTACCTATCCCTCCGCCCATCCATACGCCCATCCATCCGCCCATCCATCCGCCCATCCATCCGCCCATCCATCCGCCCATCCATCCATCCATCCATCCCTCCATCCATCCGCCCATCCATCCGCCCATCCATCCGCCCATCCATCCGCCCATCCATCCATCCATCCATCCATCCCTCCATCCATCCGCCCATCCATCCGCCCATCCATCCCCCCATCCATCCGCCCATCCATCCATCCATCCCTCCATCCATCCCTCCCTCCATCCATCCATCCATCCATTCACGCATCCATCCATCCCTCCCCCCATCCCTCCGCCCATCCATCCGCCCATCCATCCGCCCATCCCTCCATCCATCCCTCCATCCATCCATCCGCCCATCCATCCGCCCATCCATCCGCCCATCCATCCGCCCATCCATCTATCCCTCCATCCATCCCTCCATCCATCCCTCCATCCATCCATCCCTCCATCCATCCCTCCATCCATCCCTCCCTCCCTCCCTCCATCCATCCATCCATCCATCCATCCATCCGCCCATCCATCCGCCCATCCATCCGCCCATCCATCCGCCCATCCATCCATCCGCCCAGCCATCCATCCATCCCTCCATCCATCCATCCACGGATCCATCCATCCACCCATCCACCCATCCATCCATCCACCCATCCATCATCCATCCATCCATCCCTCCATCCATCCATCCATCCCTCCATCCATCCCTCCATCCATCCCTCCATCCATCCGCCCATCCATCCGCCCATCCATCCATCCATCCATCCACTCATCCATACGCCCTTCCATACGCCCATCCATCCGCCCATCCATCCGCCCATCCATCCCTCCATCCATCCCTCCATCCATCCCTCCCTCCATCCATCCCTCCCTCCATCCATCTGCCCATCCATCCGCCCATCCATCCGCCCATCCATCCATCCGCCCATCCATCCATCCATCCCTCCATCCATCCATCCACCCATCCATCCATCCATCCATCCACCCATCCATCCATCCATCCATCCATCCATCCATCATCCATCCATCCATCCCTCCATCCATCCATCCATCCCTCCATCCATCCCTCCATCCATCCCTCCATCCATCTGCCCATCCATCCGCCCATCCATCCATCCATCCATCCACTCATCCATACGCCCATCCATCCGCCCATCCATCCGCCCATCCATCCGCCCATCCATCCCTCCATCCATCCCTCCATTCATCCCTCCATCCATCCCTCCATCCATCCATCCATCCCTCCATCCATCCATCCATCCATCCATCCATCCATCCATTCACGCATCCATCCATCCCTCCCCCCATCCATCCGCCCATCCATCCGCCCATCCATCTGCCCATCTCTCCATTCATCCCTCCATCCATCCATCCGCCCATCCATCCGCCCATCCATCCGCCCATCCATCCGCCCATCCATCCGCCCATCCATCCATCCATCCATCCATCCCTCCATCCATCCCTCCATCCATCCATCCCTCCATCCATCCCTCCCTCCATCCATCCATCCGCCCATCCATCCGCCCATCCATCCGCCCATCCATCCATCTGCCCATCCATCCATCTGCCCATCCATCCATCCATCCCTCCATCCATCCATCCACCCATCCATCCATCCATCCACCCATCCATCCATCCATCCATCATCCATCCATCCATCCGTCCATCCATCCCTCCATCCATCCCTCCATCCATCCCTCCATCCATCCATCCATCCACCCATCCATCCATCCATCCATCCATCATCCATCCATCCATCCCTCCATCCATCCCTCCATCCCTCCATCCATCCCTCCATCCCTCCATCCATCCATCCATCCATCCCTCCATCCATCCATCCGCCCATCCATCCATCCATCCCTCCATCCATCCCTCCATCCATCCATCCCCCCATCCCTCCATCCTTCCCTCCATCCATCCATCCGCCCATTCATCCATCCATCCCTCCATCCATCCGCCCAGCCATCCATCCATCCATCCATCCATCCATCCATCCCTCCATCCATCCATCCGCCCATCCATCCATCCATCCATCCATCCGCCCATCCATCCGCCCATCCATCCATCCATCCCTCCATCCATCCATCCATCCATCCATCCATCCCTCCATCCATTCACGCATCCATCCATCCATCCACTCATCCATCCGCCCATCCATCCATCCATCCATCCCTCCATCCATCCATCCATCCCTCCATCCATTCACGCATCCATCCATCCATCCACTCATCCATCCGCCCATCCATCCATCCATCCCTCCATCCATCCATCCATCCCTCCGTCCATCCATCCGCCCGTCCATCTGCCCATCCATCCGCCCATCCATCCATCCATCCCTCCATCCATTCACGCGTCCATCCATCCACTCGTCCATCCGCCCATCCATCCATCCATCCCTCCATCCATCCACACATCCATCCGCCCATCCATCCGCCCATCCATCCATCCATCCATCCACTCATCCATCCATCCACCCATCCACTCATCCATCCATCCATCCATCCATCCATCCACTCATCCATCCATCCATCCATCCATCCATCCCTCCATCCATTCACTCATCCATCCATCCATCCATCCATTCACTCATCCATCCATCCATCCATCCATCCATCTATCCATCCATCCCTCCATCCATTCACTCATCCATCCATCCATCCATCCATCCCTCCATCCATTCACTCGTCCATCCATCCATCCATTCACTCATCCATCCATCCATCCGTCCATCCGTCCATCCATTCACTCATCCGTCCATCCGTCCATCCATCCATCCCTCCATCCATTCACTCGTCCATCCATCCATCCATCCCTCCATCCATTCACTCGTCCATCCGTCCATCCATCCATCCATCCATCCATCCATCCATCCATCCGTCCATCCACCCATCCACCCATCCATCCATCCATCCCTCCATCCATTCACTCATCCATCCATACATCCACTCGTCCATCCATCCATCCATCCATCCACTCATCCATCCACCCATCCATCCATCCATCCCTCCATCCATTCACTCATCCATCCATACATCCACTCATCCATCCATCCATCCCTCCATCCATTCACTCATCCATCCATACATCCACTCATCCATCCATCCATCCATCCATCCACTCATCCATCCCTCCATCCATTCACTCATCCATCCATCCATCCATCCCTCCATCCATTCACTCATCCATCCATCCATCCATCCATTCACTCATCCATCCATCCATCCATCCATCCATCCATCCATCCATCCATCCCTCCATCCATCCATCCATTCACTCATCCATCCATACATCCACTCATCCATCCATCCATCCATCCATCCACTCATCCATACATCCATCCATCCATCCATCCATCCATCCATCCCTCCATCCATCCATCTATCCCTCCATCCCTCCATCCATTCACTCATCCATCCATCCATCCACTCATCCATCCATCCACTCATCCATCCATCCATCCATCCATCCATCCATCCATCCATCCATCCATCCTATCACATGTGGCACCACAGCAGCGGGAGTGGAGCGACAGGAACAACAGGCTGGGGTGCGGCTAGAAGGGAAGTGACACCGGACACGGCGTGTCCAGCCCGCAGCTCGGAAGGAAGGAGGAGAGGGCGGGGATTCGGACAACTCCCTGACACCCACTGTCTTTCAAAGGCATCCTACCGGCCTCACCATCAGGACCTCAAACCGCCCTAAAGACCCCCCCAGAGAGCGGCACGCCTGCCTCCCAGGGGTGAGCGGCCGAGGCTCGGAGAAAATTAATAGAAAGTAGACCAGTCGCCACACGCAGCCACCCCGTCGCGACAACAGATGGTGCCGTCCTTGCAGGCTTTCGTGCAATTGGACGCCCGGTAGCGAGAAGACACGGAGCCCTGTCTCCTTTATCGGGAGGATCAGTGGCACTGAAACAGCCCGTCCCGGAGGGATTAAGGCCCAACCTCTCCAAACGCTGTCCCTGGAAGGAAAGAGCCCACGTGAGGCCTCGCGCGAACGGGGCCCGGCCCCGGGGAGATGCGCCGGAGACAGGGCCCGCCCGCGTCCGGCAGGTCCCGACGGAACCGGTCTCTCCTGCCCACCTGCTCGCCCCCATCCGGGCTGGTGACGGCTCAGCCAGCAGCTCCGCGAGCCCTGGGCTGGTCTGAACTGGTTTGGAACAACTCGTGTGTCTTCCCTCTCAGGTACGGACAGGTTCCGGCTCCCCGTGCAGATGACAGGGGGACGTGTTGGTATGATTTTCAATGCTCAGCTCTTTCTCTTGGGGGCAAAACAACCCCCGGGGCCTAATTAAATTCCCACGGAAACCGTCCGAGGGTGTCCTGGGCCCCGGCGTCAGCAGCACCTGCTCCCGGGGCCTGGCTCACGCGCTGGTCCTGCTTGGACTTGAGGACGTGGACCTGGTGAGACGCTGACGACAAGGCGCCTTCTTTATAGGGATCAATATATTGTTATTGATGTCAGAGTGGGAGGGAGGGAGACGTCACTGATGAGAGAGGATCATGGACCGGCTGCCCCCTGCACGCCCCACACTGGGGATGGAGCCGCAACCCGGGCCTGTGCCCCGACCGGGAACCGAACCCTGACCTCCTGGTTCACAGGTCGACGCTCAACCCCTGAGCCCCACGGCCGGGCCCAACATACCTAGACTTTAAAGTGTATCTAAAAACGCTGTGCGGCCCCCTGTCCAGGAAGCAGAGAAAAGTTCTTTCCTTTGTCTTATTGTCCTGAGTTCAGTCAGAGGCCCCAGCTCAGGGCACTGGCGAAGATGAGCCTCCCCAGCCCGTTCCATCGGAGGCGCGGGCACAGCAGACACAGCCTCTGCCTCCCAGGCCGCCGGAGCCAAGCTAGGAGCCGGTTACCCCAGCCCACCCCTGCATCGCCCCGGGGCCCACATTCTCTCGGCAGGAAGGACGCGCCCAGACAGCGCGGCCGTGGGAGACGTGCTTCCCTCTGCGGCTTCAGGTCCCGGCAAGATCCGGGAACCAAAGGAGAGGCGCCCGACGCCCTGAGACCCAGCCCGAGCCGGTGCCCGGGGCAGAGCCGGGCGAGCAGTGGGCAGGGCTCTCACGGAGGCGCTGGTTCGCGGCAGGCGGGTCTCTGCGGGTCGTGGGAAGAGCCCAGGCCCCGGTCAGGGTGAGTCACGCAGGGGAGCCGAACCCAGCGCCTCACGGACACGGGCCCACGTCAGGCCGGGAGCCTCAGTGCGTGTCCGAGCCCAAGCGCAGGGAGCAGGCCGCCTGTCTGTCCCCCATCGAAGTCACAGCCTCCGGACACGCCCAGATGGGGTCGGCCCGCAAAGGCTCAGACCACCGAGGCCCTGGCCCTCAGCTTCCTGGGAAGGTTTCCGTTTCCATTAGCAACAATGTGGCCCTGCCCACCCGCCCACCGCCCTCCCCGTCACTCACGCTCATGCCGCCCTCACCCGCGGACGCCAGGTTCTCCCTCTAACGTGCTGCCAGGAATGACCCAGAGACGTTCCCCAAAGGGGACGACATGAAAAGTACACGCAGCTCACAGCCCTCCACACGCGTGGCCGAGCTCCGGGAGCCGCCTCCTTGGAGAAGCAAGCCCACAATGGCTCCCTGTGCCTGTGGAGGTCCCCCCTCCACCTTCACATGCCCAAGCACATGCGTGTGCACACATGTGGACACACGTGCACGGGTGTATGCACATGTGTGTGCATGTATTTGTGTGTGTGTTGTATGTGTGTCATGTGTGCATGTGGGGCTGTCTCTGCTTTGCTTGTTGCTTGGATGAGGCCTTAAAACACAACTTCCCGGGGTCCCCCCTGGGCTGGAGGTGCTGCCGGGAGCCACACGGTCACCTGGAGACGGCCAGGCTGTGGGGGGGCCTTGTCAGCCTCTGGGGGCAGGCGGCACTGGCGCGGCCTCGCGGGCTCTCCTCACGTCTTACAGAGGGTAGAGGCCGCCGGCCGGTGTGGCTCAGGGGTGAGCATCGCCCTATGATCTAGGAGGTCGCGGTTCGATTCCCGGTCAGGGCACAGGCCCGGGTTGTGGGCTCCATCCCCAGCAGAGGGCAGCCGATCCGTGATTCCCTCTCATCACTGATGTTTCTCTCCTTCTCCCTCTCCCTTCCTCTCTGACGTCAATACAAATGGACTCGTTTTAAAGAGCAGAGACCTCTCCCTGGGCCCGAAGCTGAGGGTGTGAGAGCAAGTCCCTCTCCAGGTCTGAGAGTGGGAACCAGTTCACCTCCCAGCCCAGGGCCTCCGTCCTGCACCTCCGTGGGGGGGAGGCCGTCTGCAAGCAGGGGGTGGGGGCCGGTGCCAAGTGGGCCCGGGGTGGGGGCCGGTGCCGAGTGAGCATGTGGTGGGTGCCGGTGCTGAGTGGGCCTGGGGTGGGGGCCGGTGCCCAGGGCACATGAAGCATCGCCTCTGACCTGCGAAGCCCCAGGGTCTCCTCCCCACTCCCCCGCCCCCGCCCCCGGCCCTGGGGTGCCGTCCACGGTGTGACAGCGAGCTGGCCCCGGCCTGAAAACACTGCTTTTAACCGAACACACACACTGTTTTGTAAACTCCAGCAAAATGCTGTGAGCCCTGGCCAGTTTGGCTCCGTGGCTAGAGCGTCGGCCTGCCAACCAAAGGGTCCCAGGTTCGATTCCAGTCAAGGTCTGGTTGGAGTGCAGGCGGGAGGCAGCCCATCGATGTGTTTCTCTCACATGGATGTTGCTCTCTGTTGCTCCCTCTCTCTTCCGCTCTCTCTAAAGTCAGTGGGAAAACATCGCCGGGTGAGGACGAACAGAAGCCTCTGTCAGGGGAAACGTCCCATTCATCCCTGCGTCCTCCTGAAACACGGCTGCTTGGAAAATGTCCACAGAGACCCGTGACCGAGAGGCCCGCGGGCGGCTTCCCGGCCGGTCCCCGACGGGCCAGGCACAGACACGGGGGGGGGGCCGGGGGGGGGGCCGGTGTGAAGGCGCCGCGAACGCAGGGCCGCTGCCGTGGCGAATGCCTGGCCGGAGGAGCCCGGCGCGTGCGTGTGCGGCCAGCTCGGCCTGGCCCGGCGGCGCTCCCTCTCATGGCCCCCGTTACAGACGTGCGATTGAGGAGGTTACAGCGGGACGGGGAGTCGTAACTGAGGGTCCTGATGGTTATGACTGGGAAGGCGTGTAACACGGCTACTACTTTCCCTCCGTGTGTTTTTCCTGTTCTGGTCGAGGCTGCTTTTCACTGCATCTTGGATTCCCAGAGCGATGTGGCGGTTCTTTATTCCAACACAGAGATCAAATGTAAACGTCTGTTCCCAAAACAGCTGCTCGGGGCCTGTGCCGGCGGAGGGGGGCGGGGCACATGGCGGCCAGCACCTCCTGCTCCCCATTCTCCATCTCACCCAGCGGTGCTGCGTGCACACAGTAGGGCCACGACAGCCACATGAAGGTAAGAAGCGAGTACTCGATGGAGGGTGAGGAAGAGAAGGCAGCCCGGCGTCAGTAAAAACATTTTTTTAAAAATTAAGAGCCCTAGGTGGTTTGGCTCAGTGGATAGAGCGTCGGCCTGCAGACTGAAGGGTCCTGAATTGGATTCTGGTCAAGGGCACAGGCCCGGGTGGCAGGCTTGATCCCCAGTGAGGGGCGTGTAGGAGGCAGCCGATCCATGATTCTCTCTCATCATTGATGTTTCCTCTCTCTCTCTCTTCCCCTTCCTCTCTGAAATCAGTAAAAATATATTTTAAAAAATAAAGGGAAGGCAATTAAAATGTATTAACTCTCCACTGCAGTTTACGGAAATTGTATGCTATCCCCACATTTGATAAGAAAGACATGACCCCATTTCACAGATGTGATTACTGAGGCTCCCACAGCTAATGCTGGCTCCTGGGTCACAGAAGCAGGGCCTGCACGTGACCTTGGAACAGCTCAGAGACCACCCCAGGCAGAGTTTCCTGGCATCCCCAGCCGGGCCTTGGAGACCAGGTAGGTGCCGTTTTTTAAATCCTTTTCTGTTTCTCCCACTAAAGCAAAATACATTTGATGGTAAACATTCGGAAAGCAGAAAACGCATGCATGACCCCATAACCCAGAAACCACCACTGGGAATTTTTCAGGGTTTTTCTGGGTGCGAGTGTTTCCTTGTTTATTGTTTATCACACAAGTGGGGTCCTTTCACACGAACACGATCACGGCTCTCCCATGGGTTGTAAACGGTTCAGGGCGGGGAGCGCGACAGGTGAGTGAAGGTGTGGGGTGTGGGTGTGGGTGTGGGGTGTGGGTGTGGGTGTGGGGTGTGGGTGTGGGTGTGGGGTGTGGGTGTGGGGTGTGGGTGTGGGTGTGGGGTGCAGGCACCCACGGGCCCTGGGCCAGGGCCACCCTAATGGCCTCCTTGTAACGTAGTCACCTCTTCAGAGACCCTCTTATCAAGTGCAGTCACCCAGGGCCTGGGCTCAGGGCAGGGTGCAGGGAGGGACCCATTTCAGCGCAGTGCCCGCACGCAGGTCCTGCCCACCTTACGGAGACCGAGGTCGGGGAGCCAGGATCACCTGCGTCAGGGTTTCCTCCCGACACCAGCCGCCTGGCGACCGGCGGGAAAAGCAGACCCGCCCTGGCGTGGTCTCTCCCCGGGGCGACTGAGACCGAGGCCGTCGCTAAGATACGCCTCCCAGCCCGTGTCATCCATTCTCCACGCTGGAGCGGCCGGTGTCCGTCCCCACCGCCCCTCTGCCCGTCTCTGGCCCTCAGCGCCCGGGGGGTGGGTTTGGGGGGGGAGCAGGGCGAGGCTGACAGGCGATCACACACACCCATGAACGCATAATTCACAATAAACCCATCGAACGTCGCTCTCGCTTTTAACCCCCTGGGGCCCGCGTGGTGAAGTGAAGGCGCAGCACAGGAGCCATCAGCGGGCGGACGGGCTTTCCCACAGCCTCTGGCCCCTTCGGCGTCCTGATCCCACGGATGCCACTCCTGCTGGCCAAGCCCTGCCCGGGGGCTGGGCTCCTGCCGGCCCCTCGCGGGGACCAGGGCTTCGTGGAGACCAGCTGCCCGTTGCTATGGCAACGCAGGGCACCCACCCGAGCTCTTTTAAACCAAACCACATGCTTATGAAAAGAAAGGAGAAAGTTTCCATGAAAATATCCGGGCTGATTACATGTGGAAACTTAATAACACGTCGTGACTCAAATCACTCCCGTGGAGCTGGGCCCTGCGGGGCGTCCGGGGTTCGCAGGGGAACAGACATCGCTGATGAAACTCGGCCTCTTCACCCCGTGTAACGTTTTAATTCAGAGGGAAAGTCGGGGGCATGTGCTTCTCTCCGGCCTCCAGGAGCCGCCGGGGACACGCGAAGAATCCCTCCCAGCAGCTGGGCCGCAGGAACACCAGCTAACGAGGGGCCTGCTCCGCCTCCCTCCCCGGCCAGCTTCCCGCGGCCCCTCGCTCGCCAGCGATTTCTCAGAGGAGGGTGCGTGGGCCTGACTTCTTCTTTAAAATAATATATATACATATTGTTGCCCTTGCTGGTTTGCTCGGTGGTTAGAGCATCGGCCTGCGGACTGAAGGGTCCCGGGTTCGATTCCCCATCAGGGGACATGGCTGGATCCCAGTGGGGGGCGTGCAGAAGGCCACTGATTAATGATTCTCTCTCATCATTGATGTTTCTCTCTCTCTCTCTCCCCACTCCCTTCCTCTCTGAAATCAATAAAAACATTTTTTAAATTTTTTTAAACTATTGTTAATGAGAGTTCAATTGATCCTTGATGAAACGCTACACAGTTAAGGAAGGTGAGGACACGAGCGCCAGCTACAGCCCCGCTTTGGGGAAATGTCCAGAACTGAGCACCTTGAGGAGGTCTCTCCTCCTTTCACAGCCATCAAACCTCATCATCTTTACTAGCATCTCCTCCGTCCCGCCGGGCAGCCCCCGGGACACCCCCCAGCCCCGCCCAGCCCCGGGACACCCCCCAGCCCCGCCCAGCCCTGGGACCCCCCCTAAGAACCGCCCCTGGGTACCCCCTGCCCTGCGTGGCCGCTGTCTCCCTCGCCCGGGGAAGCCATGTCCCGCCGCCCCCCCCCCCCCCCTGCCCCGGGTCCTGGTCCAGGAGGGATGGGGAGCCACTGGCCACGTTGATTGTGCTGAGGCACTTCCTCTAATGAAACCGTGGCTTTCTCCATAGCAGCGGCGACGAAAAGGTGCCGAAGGCGGCCTCGGCCTGTCTGTCTGGGAGGCCGCGTTACAGGCAACTCGGTGCCCAGAGCTGACTGACTGCGAATTTCGCCTGAGCCAGTTGGTCACACCCTCACAAAGGCCTTCTCGCCCTCAGAGCCCTGTTTTCCGCCTTGTCTGGGGGAGGGGGGAGCCCCAGGATCGCACCGCCTGGCTGGGGGCAGGGAGAGAGCTGAGATCCGCTCCAGCTCCACTGGGGGGGGGGGGCGGGGTGGCAATGGGGAGAGAAAACCCAAGTTTGCAGCGGGAAGGTAAGGCAGCTCCAGGAGCCCTGCTTCAGCGCGAGCATCGGCACAGCTGCCAGGGGTGGGGGGGGGGGGGCGAGAGGCAAGGCCGGGCCTTCCCGACGTCCCCCTAAAGCGCACGGCGCCCCTGTTTCATTCACTGGCGGGAAATGATCCTCCAACTCGGACGAAGGACCCGGCTGGTGTGGCTCAGGGGTTGAGCATCGACCTAGGAACCAGGAGGTCAGGGTTCGATTCCCGGTCAGGACACAGGCCTGGGTTGTGGGCTCGACCCCCAGTGAGGGGCGTGCAGGAGGCGCCGATCCATGATTCTCTCTCATCATTGATGTTTCTCTCTCTCTCCCTCTCCCTTCCTCTCTGACATCAATAAATATATATTTATATAATTTAAAGTTGGAGGAAGGGGAAATAAGCAGGATCTGAAGGAAAACATTGCGGACGAGGTGCGATGGGAGTCCACCCAGGTGGCCCATCTCAGGCGGCCGGGGGAGGCGCCCACTGGCCCGGCTTCTCTGTACCCCTTCCCTGTGCCCACGTACATCCCTTTCCTCTCCTCCTCTCGGTAGAGGGACCAGAAGCACGAAAGCTCAGATGCCCCCGAATGCGGCACAGAGACAACGTGGGGCCTGTCCGCAGCCCGCACCCCCGACGCCGTGAGGAGGCGGTAAGGACTGCAGGGCAGAGGCCTCGAAAGCAAAGCTGCCAGACCTGCCCGCCCGCCCGCCCGCCTGCTCCCAGGTAAAGGCACATCTGGACTATGAAAAGGAGCTAAATATAACTGCAATTTACAGATCCAAACGCAAGTCTGAACGTATCCCAAAGTGTGTCCTCGCTTTACAGCAGAATCCGATGGAAATGAACCCATTTAAGGACGGAGGTTCGGGGGCCAGGGGCCTGGGCGGGCGTCCTGACTGGGCAGCTCACTGTGCGGCCCCAGGCGAGTCCTCAGTTTCCCCTCTTGTGGGATGGGGATGAGCATCACGTAAGCCGTCACTTCAGGCTCCACAGTGATACCCACCCTCCTGCTGCTCAGAGTGAGGCCCTGAGGTTTGCAGAGCACGCGCTCCCTGCTCCCTGGGGCTGCCACTCGCCTCCCCCTGCGACCTTCCTCAGGGGGCGCCTCTGGAGGGAGATGAGGCCCCTGCCCCCAGGGCGGCAGGTCAAGCAGAAAAGGCCAGGTGTTGGGGCCGGAACAGACGGAGACACCCTAACCTCAAATCCCCGTGGGGCCTGGAAGAGCTCTGGGTGCGGGAGGCAGGGGCGCGAGGCCCAGGCAGTCCGGCCGCCTCCGTGGAGAGGTGGGGGCAGCGTGGGAGGCAGAGGGGGCGGCTCACCCGGCCGGGAGGCCAGGAAGGCTGCGGGATGCAGGCTTCTGTTTTGATTAACGACACTTAAAAGATAACGCACTTAGAGGGCCTTGAAGTGCTTAGCTTTCGCTGGGAAATAAAAACCCTATTTATACTGGCGCACAGTGTAATTATTCACACTTCCAGTGTTTGAAGATAACTGGACGGGTCCACAGGTCTAAGTATTTAAAACGCCAAGAAAGCTGTGTGCTACTGTGATTTGTTTTCTACTTGGAAAATAACTCATTTTTATATTATTCTGCTGGGACTACTGTTACTCAGACTTCCTGGTCCGAAGGGGAAACTCCAGATTCTAAACAAAAGCGAATGCACATGAAGCTCTTGGGGCAGAGAGGCCTCTGCTTCCGCTCTGCCCGCTGGCACAGGGCTGGGCTTTTATTTTTTAAAATATATTTTTATCGATGTCAGAGAGGGAGGGAGAGGGAGGGAGAGGGAGGGAGAGGGAGGGAGAGGGAGGGAGAGGGAGGGAGAGGGAGGGAGAGGGAGGGAGAGGGAGGGAGAGGGAGAGAGAGAGACATCAATGATGAGAGAGAACCTTGATTGGCTGCCTCCTGCACGCCCCCTACTGGGCATGGAGCCCGCAACCCGGGCATGTGCTCTGAGCAGGAATCAAACCCTGACCTCCTGGTTCCTAGGTCAATGCTCCACCCCTGAGCCCCTCTGGACGGACACATTGCTGGGTATTTAATACAAATAAGCAACATCCTCCACATACATTTACCCAAACAGCAGCGGCAGCCACAGTGACAGAAAGATAAAGGCGGCATCGGCTGCAAGGCCAGGCTGCCCTGAAAGCAGACAGTCCCTCCGATGGGGTCGTCTGTCCCCTCCAGCCGTGGCGCTTAAATGTGGTCCAAGGACCAACAGTATCCACTTCACCTGGGAGCTTGTGGGAAACACAAAACGTCCACACCCAGCCATCCGCACGCCTCCTGAATTAGAATCACTTTAACAAGAGCCCTAGGTCCGTGGTCGGCAAACTGCGGCTCACGAGCCACGTGCGGCTCTTTGGCCCCTTGAGGGTGGCTCTTCCTCAGCCTTAGGAGTCCCCTAATTAAGTTAATAACAATGTACCTACCTGTATAGTTTAAGTTTAAAAAATTTGGCTCTCAAAAGAAATTTCAATCGTTGTACTGTTGATATTTGGCTCTGTTGATAATGAGTTTGCCGACCACTGTCCTAGGTGCACCTGAAACTTAGAGAATTGATGGTCCACACGGGGTTTGCACAGAGCGGAGTGAAAAGACGCGCAGTCACCCACTCAAAGACTACATTTCCCAGACTCCCTTGCAGCTAGGTGTGGTCATGTGACTAAGTTCTGACCATTGGTAAGTGACCAGGAGGGTAGGTACCACTTCCAGGCCCTGACCTTCTTCATTTCCATAGCGTTCCTGACACCGCCTTCTGGTTGCGACCTGTATGTGCTGCTCACTACAGACCATGAGCTTCCTGTAGACAAGACGGCGGCCAAGTCTGGGGTGAGGCTCACATCGCCTCGCTCTGTGTCTGGCCTTCAACAGCCTCACAAAGCGCCCAGTTAAAGGGACGAGCAAACGAATGTGTGGACGACGAAGGAGCCTCTCACTGGCCAAAGACGGCACCTTCGGGGCTGAAGAGGACCTCACTGCCACGGACTAACACTCACCGACTGTGTTCAAATACGTTACGTACATTTAAATCACTCACACACACACACCCCTAATTGGCCACCTTCACAGAATAAGGAGCAAATTTATTATCATGAAAACTGGTAAGTGAAAGGATCAAACACGTATTCTTCATGTCCTGTGCGACCAGAGGAACAGGCTGCAATGCATTTAAACCACTTTCTCTGTTTCAACCCGCAAGTTCCTATGAAACTTAGGAAAAACTCATTGGCTACCTTTGAAATATGCTAGGAGACCGAGTCCTTATTTCGAAAATCGCTAAATAAAGAGCAAGAACGAAGAACTGATCTGGCTTCTCTACATGCACTGTACTTCGGGGGCAAAAGTTGAGAGTAAGTTCTCTTTATGAGTAACAAATCAAGATAGAATACAATTAGCATGTCCCCATCTCCAACCCCGGATTAAAATATGGGTCCAGGCAGTGACCACAATGGCTGTGAATATGGAACAAGAAAAACGACGTTTGGACTCTCTGTAGACCACACCATCACCATTAAAAAATGGAACTTGGCCCGGCCAGCATGGCTTAATGGATAGAGCATCCGCGTACAAACTGAAGGGTCCTGGGTTGGATTCCAGTCAAGGGTACATGCAGGGTTGCGGGCTCGATCCCCAGTGTGGGGCGTGCAGGAGGCAGCCAGTCAATGATTCTCTCTCATTATCGATGTCTCTTCTCTTCTCTTCTCTTCTCTTCTCTCTCTCTCTCTCTCTCTCTCTCTCTCTCTCTCTCTCTCTCTCTCCTCTCTCCTCTCTCCTCTCTCCTCTCTCCTCTCTCCTCTCTCTCTCTCCCTTCCTCTCCAAAATCAATAACAGTACAAGGTTTTAAGATGAGGAGGAATTGGAAACCCAGGCCCCACTGACCGGACCCCTTCCCGTGGGCGATGCCCAGCGAGCGTGGGATTCCCACAGGAGCCCCTCCGCCAAGGAAGACGTGACCTGCTGGGGGGCGGCCGCCCTCTGGGGCCAGATGCCTGAGGATTTTACTAGCGACACAAAATACCAGCAATCAGAACAGAACAAACACCCCCGGCTCAACCTTTGTCTTTACAGGGTGCGGCAGGAGCCGGGAGGTCTGGGTCCGGGGTCTCCTGGGGAACTTGGTCCTGATTGAAATGGTCCGACGCCGGCTCTCATTGTTCTCTCTCTCCCTTCGAAACAGAGTGGGAAGTCTGATACACGGCAGGGCACAGCCCAGACCTGCCACTCCCGACTCTCACGCCCTTTGTGCCCCGGAAGCCAAAGTGAGCCCCGCGACTTCCGCCGAGATGCCTGGGTCCGGCTCCACACGGGCTGGGAACGCCGGGCCACGCAGAACACAGGCCCGGGCGGGCCAGTACCGAAGTCTCCGTTGGGAAACGGTCTGACAGAATCTATGACACCAGGTTCACTGCATGGACCTCACTGTCCCTCTTGGAAGAGGTGGGTCTGGCCCTGGAACTGACACTGGCTCCTGTGCAGGCCCGCGAGCGGGGCGCTCGCTTCCTCGGCAGATGAAAGCAGCGGCAGCCAGGCCGCGGGTCCTGGGCAGCTCGGGAAGAGTCACCAGAACCAGGACCACGGGAAGGACCAGCAGTGGTCCTCGCAGTGGGCGCAGCCTCCCTGATCACCGTCCCAGCACCTGGTGTGACCTGGGGGCACGAACCTGTGAAGTGGGAAGGGGCCGGCACAACGGGGGAGGGAGACCCCACGGAGGTCAGGAACCAGGAAGGAAAGGGCTGAGGTGGAGTTTCAGGAGGGAGATGTAGGGGGAAAGGTGGAAGAAGTTGGGCTGGCCAGGCGGGTTCATTCCTTCAGCCGGGATGGGTCGCTGTGATGTGGGACCAGGAGAGGGACGGATGAGAAGGGCGATGTCAGGGAGGTTAAACCACCAGGGGTGTGGTGGGGGGTGAGGGTGGGGGATGGGGACGGGAGGCTGCCGAAGGCTTTCTCAATAAGCCAATCCGAGGTGCCATCCCGCACCAGCTCAGCCAGTCGGACGCGGAGAACAATGTAGGAGAGGCGGAGGAGAGGCGGGGATGCTGTGTGGGGCCGGGGTCCAACCCCAAAGTCATTCATCGATACAGGGCGCTACATATCTGTACTTTCCTCTCACCACTGTCTTAGATGCAGAGGGGAGAATTAATTCAAAGACAACCCAAATCTGAAAAAATAAAGCAATCAAAGACATGCCCAATGGGCAATAGAATCCATATCAAAAACACTGGCCAAGATGGGCCAAAGGAAAGTTCCCCTCTCCCCATGGGGTTGTCAGAAGTTTAAGAAGAGGATGAGATGGTCTCCTTCTGCCCCCTGGTGGCTCTGGAGAAACCAACTGAAAGGGCAGGGCAGGGACAGCGGACGCGTCTCCACTGCCCTCAGGGCCACCTGAGCAGCTCCCACTCCACAATGAAGATGATTCACTCTCCCGCCATAGCTCGCTTCTGCCCAGGTCACCAGCAGGAGCCAGGCAAGCAGGCGGCTCTGCCCACCTCTGGCTACAGGAGCACGGGCGCTGGGACTGAGCCATGTGCTCTGGGCTCTGGAACCATCACTGGTGGCTGCTGTGAGCACAGGGCTTCCAACGACCCCAGGAAACAGCTCGGCCGGCCTCCATGTCCAATGGTGCTGCCCGGGGCCGGGCACACAGCTCACACAACAGAGCTCACTTATTACCACCAACATACGGAGACTTTTTATTTTTTGGTTAAAAGCTACAAATCTATTTCCCAGTCTCATCGTCCCCACTGCCCCAAGGCAGCATCCCACAGCCCTAGGTCAGGCGCCCCCTCCCGTCGGTCTGAAGGGCGCTGGTTTCCCACCTACTGGGCAGTGGACAGTGCGCTGCGCTCCCGCTGTGGGGGGGCAGGACTTTTCCAAACAAGGCTGAGCCCCGGGTGTTTACTGGGATCTTTATGCTTAGGTCTCAGCGTCCTTGCTTACAGGACACTGTAGACGCACGTGTCTTCGCAAGGATGCTTGCCCTGCTCATAGTATTAATACTTTTAGTTCAAGCTGTTGTTACAATAAAAGCCTGAGGAGGCAGGCGAAGTTGGGCCGTTTGGTTTCTCAAGCCAGGCAGTCCCTTAGCCTCTTTCACAGAACCGTGTCGGAGTAATCATTCACCCGTCGCTCAGGGTCTGCCGGTCAGCCCCACAACCTGTGACTCCGGGGCAAGTCGAGGGGACGGTGTAAGGCCTCCGCGTGGGAGGAGGACGCAGGAGAAAGAAATGCGGGAGCAGCTCGTGGACAAGATGGAGCAGCCACCTGGGCCCTGGGTGCAGCTGTAACCGCCATGACAGCCGCTGCGTGAAGCAACGCTGGTGTCCCAGGCATCCCGCTGTCTAGTTTTCTCTCAAAATAAACAGAAACGCACAGAACGGTACCCGACCTCGAAACCTCTCCCTCATGACACAGCGGAGTCTTCGGTGGCACCGAGGGCGGAGGCTCCCCTGGGGCCTGAGAACCTGCCCACATCCTCGTGGAGAGACAGCCGCTCGGGAGTGCTCGCCCTGTGGGGTCAGACCCTCTCCGCGAGCGGGGACTCCAGATGGATCCAGGTCCAGTGTGCGGACAATGGTCACTGACCCACAGAATCGTCTGAACGACTGTGAACGGGGACATCTAAAGGCCTACATGGTCTCCTATGTGGGAGGCACTGCATGCCTTTAGCCGCTTCCACGACCCTTCGGCCGGTCATTACCAGCGTCTACGCCTGGCACCTCGGATTATACTAGGGTTTGCTGTATGTTTCTATGTTTTACTAGGGTTCGCTGTATGTGTGTATGTATGTATTACTAGGGTTTGCTGCATGCATGTATGCATGTATCTATTCTCACTCAAGGATATTTTTTCCCCATTGATTTTTAGAGAGAATGGAAGGGAGGGTGAGAGACAGGGAGAAAGAAACATTGATGTGAGAGAGACACACGGTTTGGTTTCCTCCTGCCCACACCCCAGCCAGGGATCGAGCCTGCAACCGAGGTACGTGCCCTTGACCAGAATCACATCCGTGACCCTTGAGGCCTTGGGCTGACACTCTAACCACTGAGCCAAACCAGCCAGGGCTACCTGAAGCTTCACAGACAGACACGTTCTAACTGGAAACGTTAGGGGTGAGCAACCTGTAAGAACAGCAGTGCGGGTCTGCCTCCCAGATGTTCAGTTGAGGGACAGGGAGTGTAGGGCAGAGCTGTACAAGACTCATCCCTGCGGGACCTTCAAGGGCAAAGACAAGTCCTCCTGCTCACTGACCACTGGCAGCCAGGGAGCCGGAATGCGGAGAGCGGACATCACCGCATCTTTTTTTAACCCTCAACGGAGGGTATTTTCCCAGTGATTTTAGAGAGAGTGGAAGGGAGAGGGAGACAGAAACACCGATGTGAGAGAGACACTTCGATTGGTTGCCTCCCGCATGCCCCCGACCAGGGCTGGGGAGGAGCCTGCAACCGAGGTACACGCTCTTGACTGAAATCGAACCCTGGGCCCGTCAGTCCATAGGCTGACGCTCTATCCACTGAGCCAAACCGGCCAGGGCATCACCAAGTCTTACAGAGAACTGACAAAAACTGAAGCCAGTCAATTACAGCCCTCCTACCCACACAGGGGACTGCTAACCACACGGGGGACTAGCGTCCACGCTCCCCGTCTCAAAAGAGAAGACAGCGGAACAGTGTGCAGCCGCGGAAATGACGTTCTTTCCTCACTCACTGCATCTTCACAATGTCCTCAGACGCTCCACTACATCATAAGGAGTGACGAACAGTATACACAGCACGAGTCCATTTTTATTTAAAGCCACAGGCTGCACACGTGCAGGCAGAACACTCGACGGTGGCGCCCCCATGAAGGGGCGGTGCTTAGGGTCGGGACTGTAAGCGACTCCATGGTCTTTGGTGCACTTTTCTGTCGTTGCAAAGAAGAAAAACAATGAAGCTATTTCTATTCTGGAAAAAATGTCCGTGGGAATTGTAACTGATATTTGAATAACTTGGAAAATTGGATTCGTTTTACCATGAACTCACCAGGAAAGACGCACATTGGTAAATGTGTTCCATAGACACACTGTGGACTGTTACAAGTAGCTGAAGCAGACCGCTTTATCGGTATTTAGGAAAACTTCTCTGTAAACTAAATCTTTGCAGAGAATTACATGCGAGTGTCACAAATCTTTCACTGCAAGTCCCTGTGGGTGACACCAGGTCCGCTCCCCGATGTGCCTGTGGAACCCAGGTTCTCACTGGAGGAGACACTTCCTCCTCTTTTTCCCGAGGAAGGAGCCCAGGTTCCTTTGGCCGAAGTGACTGGTGACCGGGAAGCCAGTGACCGAAAACTGATGTCACGGCGCTTCGGCCAATGCTTCTCTCTGCTCTCCACACGTTCACGCAGGTGAAGTGAACTCCAGGAGTTAGCAGAGGAGCACACGTGTCTTCTGTGCATCGACCAGCAGGAGCCTCTGCGGACAGAAGCAGCTTTATTGTCTCCACTCGAGCGTTACCCAATCGGCCGCTCAGAAGGAACAGACGAGAGCAAAAACGTAACATGCAAGCCAGCTGTCCGGCCTCACTGGGTCTCTTTTGGAACAAGAGGACATGTTTGAACAACTTCTAACTTAACCATTTCCCAATTACACCCACTGTATTTCCCTTTCTTTAAAGTTAGCAAAAGACAGGCACGTTTTAGGTAACTGGTGATCATATTCTTTTTCACCTTTATTCACACTGAAATAATAGAAAGCCTATAAAATCAAACCATACATCCTTCAAAACCTGACAAGGTTCATTTACATAATAGATTCCACTATGTCAAGCAACCATACACAACTGATGTTTTGCAAAATAGATTAAAAATAGGATAAGCTTGTTTGAAAGGGAAAATGAACAGTAATTTCTTATCCAATTTTAATCAAATGATTACATATTTATCTAACAGGCTCTATACTTTAGAATATAAGAAGTGCTCAGATTACACTTTGTAAAAATAAGAGAACCAAAGTTTCAATAGAACAGAACTAATTTAAGTAATGATGGTCGTACGGGGAACCTTTAGTACCTTCTGCCCCAAGACAGGAAGGTGGGTGGGACCAGAGCCACCAGCTTGAAAGGGTTCTGTCTTTAGAGGAAGCCAGGACGTGAGATGATTTCCCAGCTGGACTGTGAGTCAACTGACAAGGTGGCCACTGCCCTTGACTGCCCCTCCCTTCCAGCCAGCAGCAGCAGCAGAGGAACACATGGCTGGCTTTTCAAGAAACTGCTACCTGTTCTCAAAAACAAACAAAAACCCAACACGTGACGTGAACAACTGAGCCAGTCTTCATGCCGACCCTCTGGGGCCTCCCTGAGCCACCAGGGCCCCCGCAGGGTCAGCCCAGGGCCCGGCAGGCGGACCAGCGGCCTCCCTGAAGGAGCCTCCTGCGGGAAAAGCCAGCTCGTGCTGGTCCAAGCTGTTTCCTCGCTGACACTCGGTGCGATCCCTGCCAACACCACTCTACACGCCAACTGCTCAGAGGCAGCCGACACCCAGATCTGCATCCGAGGGCCCAGGGCACCAAGGACCTCCCTGCCGACCACACTGGAGCACTCACACCTTCCGATCCCACCTGAGACGTCCACCTTCAGAGCCCACAACTTGAGGAAACAGCATGTCGACGGAATCCGATTTATGTTAAAATAGCGTACGAGTGTACAGGACTAATCTTTCTCTGTATGGCAGGATTTCTGATTATTTTTACTCTCTTGGTTATGTTTTTCTTAATGTTTTAATTGCTCACAGTATCATTTTCGTAATCATAAGAAAAATTAAGCTACTTTCACTTGAGAGGGCAAGAGAAGCAGTTTTCTATAGATTCTGAAGGCAGCTATGAGCCAGTCAATCGAATGCCCTTGGAGCCTGCTTTGAAGGATTCCAGGAGAAGGTGAAATCCCTGCTCTCAGAGGACACAGCTCACTCACCACTATCGCCAGGTGGCCACGTAGCCGCACACGGCAGGTGGAACCACGCTCTGAGTGAATATGCAGTTTACCTGGAAGTTCAATGTCTACACATTTGACTTCTGAAACATTGCTTCATGAGTCTCCCTTCTGCTCTAGCTGGCTGAAATGATTGTACAATGTTTTATCTAAATCCAGTGCATGTAGAAGAACATGTAAAGGCAGCAGTGAGTCAGATGACTGCGCTTTAGAGCAGTCTCAAAGGCTCACGCAACACAACACAGACCAAAGCTGGAACGGGGCTGCCGGGACCAAGGGGTCAGCGGAGAGAGAGCGAGAAAACCAGCCGACTTCTCCCCAGCCTCTCCTCCTCCTGGGCTCTGCTTCAGACATGTCAACAGAGACAGGACAACGGAGAAAACGCGAGAAAACCACCCATCCTCGTGCTTCCGCAGCCCGCCACCCTGACAGCAGCCACGGGGGCAAGTGCTCCAACAAAAGGAAGTGGGAGGGGCAGGGGAGGCTTCACTTCAATGACCAGGGTCGCATCCCCAGTGACACCCAATCAAAGGGCGAGACACGGAGTTCCACCCTGACCCTAGAGCGGAGGCCACAGCTATGAAAGCAGCCGGATAGGAACGAATTCTCAATCAAGAACCGACGACGAGTGTCCTCAGTCCAGAGGAATGAGCAGCCAGGGAAGGCAGGAGCCAACATTTTCTTTAGAAACCCCGCTTCCTAAACTTTTAGAAACAGAGCAAATGACGTACCTGGGCAAATACAGATGGACTGTCCACACTGGGAAACTGAGTGACAGGAGCACTAGCAACAACTTCCCCGGAAGAAACCACACAGACCCGGTGTCAAGACGCCTGTGCCGTCTCGCACCTGCTCCCCAGCTCCCTTCTGACCCACACGTGATGCTCGGAGGGACTGGACACAGGGAACGAACAGCAGCTCCCTTCTCCGGAGAAGACGTGCTCTAAGCGATGAAACACCCCCACCTTCTTCCCCACACGTCAGGGTTTTGTTTGTTTTTTGGCAAAAACCAATGTTTTAATGGATCTGAGGACACACTCTGCTTTGAATTTTAACAGAACAAACAGGCACAACTGTAATTAAAATTACTTACAATTCACAGGTTAATTTTACTTTCTAAAATACTGACAATAAGAGAAGTTTACCATGTCTTATTCATAAAACAAACTTCTGAAATTATAAACCCCAATTATGGAGCTAGGTCATAACATATTTTTTAAATCTTTACATTAACCATGAGATTCTCACAAGTACGTTTCCACAAAATAGTTTACGAAAGCCATATGATAGTCAAAATAAAAGAGATTTGTGGGCGGACCGGGATTCCCGCAGCGGCGCGTCTGGGCGGCACAGGCCCAGCACACGGGATGCGGCGGCGGAGCGGCTCAGTTCCGGAAGAGCAGCATCCGCTCGGAGCAGGCCTGGCCCACGAGGCTGGCGTACTGCAGCACGGCGGCCTCCTCGCCCGGCTCCCGCTGCTGCTGCTTGAACACGCCGTAAGGCAGGATGGCTTTCTTGTACAGCACCTGCAGCCGGTCGGGGTCCCTGCTGCGACCTTCATCCGCTGCAACAACAAAACACGGATTAAAAGGGCACAGAGCAGCCTCCTTTCCCTAACTCACAGCCACGCACTGGACAGACGGACAGAAGCGCCGAGATCCCCCACGGAGCAGAAGGCTCAGGGAGGGCGCACAGCAGGGGGACCCACCTGAGCGGGTTAGACACGCCCAAGGCCCTGCCGAGGGTGCGCGCCGGGCACGTCGGGGAGACAGAATCGTGTGCCGTGGAAACACTGTCCCCACATCTTGTCACGGTCTCACCACAATCAGGCGCACAGTCAGGTCTTTCCTGCGCAGCCTGACGCGGACGTGCCTCTCCTCGAGCCGGCGCACCCCAGGCTGAGGGTTCCCTCTGCGCCCAGCCTTCTGCCCACTCGCAGTCCTGGCGGACCCGGGCGGCCAGGTCAGGGTCTCGGAGAACACGGCGGAGCCTGCTGTGGCTGTCACTGTTGGGTCTGCTTTTTCCCAGTAAAGGGCCTTCTGGGTGCCAGCAGCACACTGGACGCCAGACGACAGCCTGGCCTCTGCCTGGGAGCCCGAGGTGAAGAGCTGTCCCTCAGCTCAACAAAAGCAAAACCACCAAGGACTCCGGGTACGTGAGACTTTGTGGAACCAAACAGCCATGCCAGCCCCGGACGGCCATGTCTAGAACTTCACATCAAACAGGAACAACTATCTGTTTACACCAACCTACTCTAGGTTTCCATTTCTGACAGCTGCTCCTAATTCTAAATAATCAGCTTTGACTCTTCAACTGACACTGTGTCCTCCACGAGACCGCCACTGGCTGAGGAGGAGAAATCAAGTTCCGTGTCAGGAGACAGAGCACAGAGCCCTGCAGCTTCTGAGAGGCCAGGTCATGCGCTTGCCTCAGGCTACCTGCCTCCATCATCTCATGAGGAGGCGAAATTGGGCCTTGCAGGCTGACTGCGTCCCGGGCCTGCCCAGATACCTGCGATGGGCGTGCCAGCCACCCACGGCTTTTCCCAGAGGTCACTCAGGCCAGAGCAGACCACATGCCCCCACTGAGCAACTGTCTGCTCAGCGTGGATGAGTGAGGACCAGGGGACCCCAGGACGCAACCAGAGGGTCCTCACACCACAGAGCGAAGTCCAGTGCCATTTCCAGTTTTCCCCTGGTCCAGGTGGAAGCATAACGTGGCAGGAGGTGTCTCCTCAAGGCTGCTCCCATCCCCATCCCCAGGGCCGGGTGTTCCGCCTGCGCTCTGCCCTCGCTGCGGGAGCTGGAGCTGGGGGGACAGATGCCAGGACTTCTCCCCAGCGTCTCCCCTCTCCTCCCGGGCTCTGCTTCGGCAGCGGCTCCTGCTGCTCTTGATACTGTCAGGCTCCAGCTTCTGGGGCAGCCCGGCCCCTGGCCCCTTCTTCTTCAGCCAGGCGCGCGGCTGGCCTCCTGCTGCTGCCCAGCTCCGGCTGTCCCTCAGTGCCCCTGGGCGCGCATCGTACACAAGCACTCCAGTTCCCTGCAGCAGACGTTCTCCATGGTGAACCTGCAATGGCTCTGCAGCCCTGGCTGGACATACCAACTTCACAGCGTGTTGTCTCTTATAACCTCCTATCCAACCGAAGCAGAAAAATCCATGTGCTTTACAACAGGAAAACGCGTACATGTGCTAGGTCACCGCCTCCCTCCCGGGGGGAAGCGACAGCAAAGGAAAAGGCAGCACCTGGTTCCTGCTCTCAGTTTCGTGTACATTAATGCTCATGCATTACACCACCTCCCAGCTCTCCACACGCATCACAACCCACACACCTACCCCCACCACCCAGCTCTCCACACGCATCACAACCCACACACCTACCCCCACCACCCAGCTCTCCACATGCATCACAACCCACACACCTACCCCCACTACCCAGCTCTCCACACGCATCACAACCCACACACCTACCCCCACTACCCAGCTCTCCACACGCATCACAACCCACACACCTACCCCCACTACCCAGCTCTCCACACGCATCACAACCCACACACCTACCCCCACCACGCAGCTCTCCACACGCATCACAACCCACACATCTACCCCCACCACCCAGCTCTCCACGACGTTATGGTTGAATGCACCTCTATGTTTGTTTACATTTTTCTCCACAGCAAATGGTGCCATGTGCAGTCTGTGGTTATGTGTAAGTTTGTTAATTTTATGTCAGATATTTTACAATAGATTTGTGCATATTTTATGGTGGTAAATGCACTACTACCTATATACAGTAGTTTATGCATTCATGACATGGCTTTTTCTTAAGTGTTTTTTTGCTATTTCTAAGCTATGCGTTTCATCTGTTTTTCAAAAATTCCCCAATATAATATTTATTGAAGAAAATTCACAGCCTGGCCAGTGTGGTTCAGTGCCATCTTATGCCCTGAAAGGTCGCTAGTTTGATTATCGGTCAGGGCACTTGCCCAGGTTGCGGGTTAAACCCTGGTTGGGGTGCATACAGGGGGCAGCCAATGTATGTTTCTTTCTCCCTCTCCTCTCCTCTCCTCTCCCTCTAAAATCAATTAAAAAACACACACCCATAATTAAAACTGCCAGTACTTTAGGAAAAGGGAACAGAGATCAACGAGACATGTAATAAGAGAATAAAAAGAACGATACAATATAAAGTTTAAAGTATTTCACTAACCTGAAGTAACAACGAATTTCCTGGGAATTAGTCATCTATGAAATTACTGAATACGCAGTAATAAGCACATTATGTTTAAATATCCTTTTAAATCATAAAAGAGTACTTGTTGCAAAACCAAATAATACAGAAAAAAAATAGAAAGTGATGTCAACCCCCATCCATAATCCCCTCCTACCACTCTCCTCCTTGCTCCACCAGACATCTGCCCAAGTTACCAGGTTTAACAATTTCATAAGATGCATTTAAACATGTAAATTCAGAGTTTCCTATCATATTTTTTTTAATATACTTTATTGATTTTTTTACAGAGAGGAAGGGAGAGAGACAGAGAGTCAGAAACATCGATGAGAGAGAAACATCGATCAGCCGCCTCCTGCACATCCCTGACTGGGGATGTGCCCGCAACCCAGGCACATGCCCTTGACCGGAATCGAACCTGGGACCCTTCAGTCCGCAGGCCGACGCTCTATCCACTGAGCCAAACCGGCTTCGGCTCCTATCATATTTTTACCATACCTTAAATTACGGCCAGAAAATTAAATCAATCACCTTTTCAATAGGTACACTGTATTAATGTCAGAAACCACTTATTGTTATAGACAAAATAATACATTTCTGTTTTCTGCAGGTTTATAACCACCAGTCATAGTTACAATAAAGGCAGGTTCTGATTCGTGGCACACTATACAGAATCAGTTTTAAAACCAATTTAAAAGCTAAACAAATTTACCAGACACTTAAAATATTAAAAATAAATTAGTTGTTAGGATTTATTTATGAAAGGAGGAAAACCGTGTCCTAAGTCCTCACAAAAACCCTCGGTGGCCGCCATCGTGCCCGTCTGCCTGACACATGTCCTCACTGCTGGCGACAAACCTGCACAGCTCACCCCACGCCCAGCAGCCCGAGGGACAGCAGATGCTCGAGGACAAGCCACTCTGAGATCCCAGACCAGACTCCGCGTCCACCGCAGGCCTGCCAGCGCCCTGAGCCAGCCAGATGTGTCCCTGCAGAACCCCTCCCCTCCTTCTCTAATGCATCCACTTAAGTTCAGGAAATCAACACCGAAGGCAATCCCGCAAACCCCGTTTTCTGAGACACGCGCTCCATCACTAGGGACACAAATACGCCATCAGTTCTATGACGTGTTCATCTTCAAGGAAAACGCGAGAAACAACTGTCTGATTTCCTAGCTTCTTATTCACAGGAGACACAGGTGCTTCAAAGGAAGCGCATCGAGAGCGCAAAGCGCTACTTATCCTCACGGGACGCAACGCACTCATTCTTCTCAGGGAGATTTGGTAACGTGCAGGCTTTCCCGAAGCATGATGAGAGAGGCAATCCTCTTCACTTGTGCGTTGCTACAGCGTCATTACGTAACCACGACAACCGCTCCTCATGAGGAGAGCTGCACAGTGGCAGGCGCAGCGATGGTAACGACGCTGCATATACTTGGGCACGAGTGCGATGTAACGGGAGAACATGGACTGTCAGGCAAGTGCGCGACAGACCCAACTCAGGAATCAAACCCAGCTACGGAAAGTCCAAAGTCAGTATGAGTCAGACTATTTCCCAGAAGGCGTAACAGCGAGGGTGCACGGACAAGGAAGAGCAGGAGCGCACACCCAGCAATGCGCTGCTGCAGGAGACGGTGTCGCTTCAATCTCCTGAGCGTGGTTTCATGCATTTGGACAAGTTTCTATTAGTGTCCCAGTAAGTATTTTTTTAAAGTAATTTTTAAAAAGAGGTAAGATGTAAATTTGATGCAGAAATTTTTAAATCTACCTGCCCTGGCCAGGCAGCTCAGTTGGTTAGTGTCAGCGCATACACCAAGATTGATAAATATTCAATCTATCCATATCCAACTATCAATTTAAAACAACCGGAAGACTTAAAAATCATTTGAGCTCTAGCCGGTTTGGCTCAGTGTACAGAGTGTCGCCCTGCGAACCAAAGGGTCCTGGATTCGATTCTGGTCAAGGGCACGTACTGTGTCTGTAGGCTCCCTCCTGGTCCCAGCCCTGGTCAGGGCGCATGCAGGAGGCAACCCATAGATGTGTTTCTCTTACATCAATGTTTCTATTTTTCCCTCTCCCACTCTCTCTAAAAATCAATGGAAAAATATCCTCGGGTGAGGAGTAACAAAAGTAAAACAATCATTTGAGAAACCTTTGAGATCCTTTCTTTAGTGGGACCTGAGGTCCTGAACGAAAAACAAAAGGCCTGCTGGTGATTTCTTTAGACTTTTCCAAGTTACTTCAGCTGTCAGCCCCCCACCCCCCACCCCAGTACTTTAAAAGCAGGAAATACACCGGGTTTTTATTGTTACCCAGTCTTCCTAGCTGAGAAATAACCATAGAACCTAAATTTCCAGTGTGTGTGTTGGGGGTGGGGTGGGGGGGTATTTGTAGAGGAGGGAGGAACAGGTTCCCAGAGGCCTGCAGCCACTCAGGGTGGGAAACGTAACTTTTCGTACAGGTGGGCCCTGGTGCACTCGTAGCCCCTGCGCTTCACAGAGACTAGGGCGGCGGCGGTGCCTTCGGTGGGGATCTGACTGCTGGAGGCTGGAGGGGAGGCGGGACCTGGGAGAAAGCCCCGCTGACTGACAGCAGTCCTTCTCTGCGTCAGCGTCTGGGTCAAGCAGAAGCAGCCCTGGCCCCAGAGAGGAGGTTTCTCACCAACACCACTTCACTCTCAAACGGCCATGCTTCACAGCACGCACAACATTCCAGCAGAAACTGCACTTTACTTTCCTAAAACCACAGGACACAAGTCTGATTTCAAATAGTGTCTGGACTGTGATATTCAATACTGATAACACAGGCCCCGAGTGGAGTCCCCTGTGCCCAGCCCGGTCAGCAAACCGAGACTCACTGCCTCGCTTTATCAGGGTCAGCCTCTCCAGGGGCCGGGCCTTACACCGGCCCAGCTGGGATGACATGGTCAGCACTCCTGAGGTGAACTGCCTGACAGACTCCTGGCAGACCCTGCCACAACCAATCAGCTCTTTGCTAGTGTGACTTCCTTGTCCCGCCCTCTTCTGCCTATAAAGTCGTCCACTGTGCACAGCTCCTCAGAGCTCCCTGGTGTCTGCTAGGTGGGATGCTGCCTGATTTACGAATCATTGAACCCAGCCAGTAAGATCTTTAAGATTTACTGTTGAATTTTGTTAACACTCCAGAGTCGCCAGATGCTCAAGGCCATCAGAGTATGAAAGGCTCTATCTACAGTACCTGGTGCCAGGGCCACTCTGAGCATGGGACTCTGAATCGAGTGTCCAAGGACACAGCAAGCTCACCGTACACTGTGCCCTCCTACAACCCAAACATGATGCCACTACTTTGGTCTCAGTAGCCTAATGCATGTGACTGACCGGCCAGTGTGCTGGAGAGAGCTCAGGGGCGACTACGATGAGAGGCGGTGGGTCCAGAGGCAGCTGCGGCTGCTCAGATAACAGCTGTGGGGACAGAGGCTCCTGCTGCTGTGCGGGAAGGTGATTTGTTAACTAGCCGTGGGCAGCTACCTGCTGTATGGGACTTCGCTTTGAAGATCTTTTTGTCCAGTGGCTCCTTGTTAGCAATGGCTACATGGCCACTCGCTCCTACAACAGGCTCCCTCACACACCCACAGCGTCTCACGGCTTCTCCGTCTACCACCCAGTAGCCCGGAAGGTCCAGCCCCAGCAGAGGGGCTCGGACCCAACAGCTGGCGCAGCAGGGCAGGATCAGAACCGGTGCCCCACACTCGGACCAGGCGGCAGGATGGAGCAGTGAATGCTTCCACCAACGACAGTGAGCACAGGATAAAGGAGGAACCTGGACTGAGTTCCCAACAATTAATGCAGCGAGCAGGGTTCAAGGAGGAACTTGCTTCCGCCACACTTCGATGCACTATTTAAAAAAGGGGGAGCACCCATGGGGAACACGAGAGAAAATGTGCTGGGTTTTCTGGGCAGGAGGCGCAAGAGGCAGAAAAGGAGAAGCATAGATATGCAAGAAGAAAGTCAAGAAAGTATCACAAAAACAAAAGCCATCACAGCCTGTTGCCCAGCTCCACCCTGAAACCTTTCCACAACTTTACTCAGTCCAACTGGTCAGTATTTCTATCTTGGTCGCTAAGTAATCGGGGAACAATGCTTACGCACTCTGAGAGTAAAAGTAACGCATGCTGGAGTCAGCCCTCAAGCAAGATGTGAAAACGAATCGAATGAGGAACTCAGTCAGCAAGGAGCACCAGCACACGAGTTGCCTGCATTTCTCTGCAAAGCTATTTGTTGTGTGTGTGCATGTGGTCCCTCTTACACACACACACACACACACACACTCACTCACACTCATGCACACTCTACAACAGACAGAAAGCTCTCTGGACCCTGTTAGGAGCCACAGCCCCAGCACATGAATTCTAGGACCAGAGCCACGGCTTCCCGTCGAGCTCTGCTCCACACATACCTGCTTCGGGGTCCTGGTTGAAACGGCAGTACTTGGAGTTCTCCAGGGAAGGCAGGCACTGCTCGATGGGCACCCACACGTACGTCTCAGGACACAGCAAGTCGGAAGGTCTGTAATGACCCTGAGGAGGCATGAGGGAAAAGGCATGACTACCACCGTACGCCCTCGTCCCAAGGCTCCTGGGAGGGTGGCACCACATGTAAGGAAGGCAGCCAGAGCGGCTTTCCTGTCAGGCTCATTGACTCTAGCAATGCCCGCACCCCACCCACAGTCACAGGGCACCCAGGGCCTCTGTGTGACACAGGAGGCCTGTGCCAATCTGGAAGATTTGGGTTCCTATTTCTTTTGGGAGAAATAATTGACATATGATTTTTGCTGAGCTGATTGCTAAGAATATCCAGTTTCAAAATCAAGTTGTCTTTTAAATGCTAGTTAACACAGGGAAATTTCTTTTCATGTATGAGAGTATTCTAATTTATATATGAAATGAACTTATTTTCTAAAGTAAAATTTCATCATCATCCTTAGTCACAAAATTCTCACTTTGTAGACTCAGTTGACAATTTCATTTCATTCTAATAAATTAAAAGGTACTGTCTGGTCAACATACTTCCACTTCCATGAGCAATCTAAACTAATAAATGTAAATAAAGAGAAGTCTAAAAAACATAGAAATTTCAGAGAAACATCTGGGATGTTTCTTTTATTCGATTACATCTTCCCAGATTCCTACAGAAGTACTTCTTACAACTGAACATACAACTGATGAAAAATGAAAGAAAAGCGTATTATTTATATTATAATGGAAAATTCCCTGTAACAACCCTGAGGAAAGCACTGGAATGACTACCCCTTTTTAAACAAAGTCAAGTGTTAAAAGGTCTACTCTTTGATTATAGTAAATCCAGAAATGTATGATTTCAATTTCAAAAAGGCTTCAACATCTTTTAAAAACCTTTTTTTTTTTTTTGGCCTTCATAAGATATATGTAAACCCCTATGTACTCAGGACTATATATGTTTACAAATCTGACATGTAAGAATTCTCTCTGAATATTACATTTTTCTTTGCATAGGTTGAAACAACATGCAAAAAAAGAAGTTATTTCTTTAATTAAAGTTAAAGAACTTGAGACTGTTATTTTTCTCAGGAAAAAGAAAATGAGAGAAAAGTAAAGAAAGGCTTTCATATGATATCCACCCAAGTGAGCGTTCCTGGCTTCTAATTGGAAGCATCTGGGGATGGGCTTGGCCGATGGCAATAAAACTGAGGTTACCAATTCACACCCTGCCATTCTGAGGGAATTTTGTTTTTACAGTTTTCAAATTAAAACCAAACGGACTTTCCTTTGAACTCTGGTCCTGAAGCAAAGCTCTTTATGAGATTTCACTCTCAGGAATACTTCATAAACATTTTGAAAAGTTCGAAGGATTTTGTGAGTATTTGAGAAAAGGATAAAGCAGCGGTTTGTTTTGAAAGTTCAAGTTAAATAAAAATGTAAGAACACAAAAAAGACAATATTGTTTAAATACAGAGAGAGAGAGAGAGAGAGAAAAGCACTGAGCAGAAAGAAAGAGTAGAGTCCTCCCTCCGGCAAAGCTGACAGGTACCCCACTTTCTACAACAAACCTGGTGGCTTCACTACAGCCACTTGCCTACAGAGAAGCTCTGACACCACATAAACAAAACCAGCTGACAACAATCCATTAGAGTGGGCAGCACCTCAGAGAAGGCGGAGAACGGGGTTATGAAACCCGGCCTGTCTTTCCCCTGAAAGACAACACCAGCGGAGCCCTCTGGAGCCCTCGGAGGAGTCTGCGCAGACCCTTGCTCCCTGGCTCCGTCACATAAACAGAGGCTGACTTGCGGGCCCCAGGGGGGTGCTTGGGAAGTAACTCGAGCTGCTCTGTTTTCAGAAACGGTGTTGGGACGGCACCCGCTCAGCGGTGAGGTGAGCTCAGACGGGAAGACAAAGGGCCCAAACATCTGCATCCATTTGTGCTCCCCAATTTCTGAAAGCCAGCAGATGCACTCCACGTGCTGTAGGCTAAGCTCTGAAAACCTAAAAATACATATTTCTTCCTCCGACAAACAGAAGTGATGGAATCCTGTGTTTCTTTAATTAAAATCCAGGGCTGGCAAAGGCTCCAGGACTTACTTGAAAGCTTCTTTAAGACGGAGCTATTTATTTTACTAGTAGCGAGTAAAGATTCCAATTCAGCTTTAATCACAATCTTTGCTTTTATTTTGGAAACCCTGGGTTAATCTTTTTTCTTCTAGAAAATACAAAGAAAGCTTGTGAAGAAAAGATTCAGGGAGTCAACTTACAGCCCAAATTTAATTTCAAACTGAAGGGTCATAAGTTGAAAAGGATAGAGAAGAAAAAAAAGAAAGAAATAGGATGAAAGATGAAGACAAAGAAAATAATAGAGAGAAAATGAAAAGTAAAATTCAAAGTTTCTTTAATTTCTGTTGCAGGTTAAAGATTTTAAATGAGTGTCTGTGTGTATTTGTGTGTATGTTAAATGTGGCCTTCGCCACGTTGATGAAAAGCATCAGTTCGGTGTTTGCTTTGCTAAGCTGTTGCTTAGAACACGGCAGTTAGTCACTGGGTCTGACACTCCCCTAAGGTGACACCTTCCAACCCACAAACAGACATGAGAGCTGACTCCAAGTTCTCCCTGGTGAGCCCAGCTCCCTGCCACCATCGGAGAGCACTGACGGGTAAATTCTCTACAAGACCCCCTTTCTGGTCCCACAGTATCTACAGTAACGTGGAACGACACATTTCAGAGGCCAGTGACCTTAGTCACAGCTGACGAGAAATGACACAAGATAAAAAGGCACGACCGATTCCTTCCTGCTTTGAAACGAGCTTAGGTTTGACTAATCCCAGAACCCTGTGCGGTAAAGTGACAGTACCGCCAGGTGTTTACAGCTGCGTGGACCCCGTGCTCTTGCTCCCTGGCTGAGGCCGGACAATGAGTGTCAGGCCCACGTGCACCAGCCGGCCCTCCTTACCCCGCGCTCCCCAGGGCACTCGCTCTCAGCACAAAGCACGGGCTAGGGGCCCGCGGTGACCGCTCATCGGGTCTGAATGCTCACTGCACCTTGGGCTCGGCATCCCCTCACCACCACCGACTCCTTCCGATCCAGGCAGGATCCCCCGGGCTCTCACTCCTGCTGGTCAGCAGGTGATTAGTAAATACCCTCCACCTGCTGGGCTCCATGCCAGCGTCCTGGGCGTGCCACGGGGAACAACGCTGCCCATCCCAGTTCTCAGGGACCTCTATCAGGAGGGGGGGCAACTTTATAATCATAGGAAACATCACGACCGAGTCTGGCCAACAGGTGAGGAAAAGCACATCAGACAGCGAGTGCCACAGGGCTAAGCCCACCCTAGAACGCAGTGCAGCCGGCCCTGCTGTTTGCTGCGAGCCACCCCTCCCCGCCCCCACCCCCACTTACCCCAACCTGGAGTTTCCTTGCCTTCCTTGTGCCTGGGCAGAATACCTTGTATGGACTGAGCTCTCAATAAATACTTAGTGTTTGCTGACTTAAACTAAGCGTGTCATCCTGTATTCCTTAAAAATAGAAAATCAGACCATTTCAAAGCTAGAAGAGCCTTAGACCCTAGGCAGTCTCCAGTCTCATTTTGGTATTGAAGAGGGCGGGGGGAGAAGTCAAGTGACTTAAGGCCCATGTCCTGTTCATGGAGACTCGCCTGCTTAGCGCCATCGGGGGCTGAACCCGAGAAACACGTTGTTTTCAAGGTTCTTATTCAAGTTGAGAGGCCCCGCGTCAAACCAGTGCTGCACACAGTCATGAAAACACAGCTTCACACACAGCGAGCTGCCTCACTGGTCACGCCTCTATCTGAAGCTATAATATTTTCCCAGCAAATGTTTTTCAATGACTATGAAAGCCTCACTCCTTAAAGTCTGTGTAACGACACCCCTGAGGGAAATAAGAAGTTAGCTGAACCTCCTGTGTACCCCAGGGGGTGATCTTTGGTAGTCATCCCTTTTTTCCTGCCTGAGGGGAAATTCATCACAGTGACTTAAACGCTTCAAGCTTAAGGATAGCCTTCCCCCTCACCCGTGCAGCAGGAGTCCGGGAGAATCTACATCCTATGGCCTTGAGTGTCATCAATATTCTGTGTCTCTGCAAGGAAGCACTCGGGAGAAGGCGACCGTGACAGCTTGGGGAGGACCCACACATCAGCAAGCTCAAGGGATAACTAATAGACCGCTTCCTCCCGTTCTCAACCATCAGTTATGGGATTATGAAGAACATAGCGACTTTTACCTTAAACAGTATTCAGAGTGGGCAAAGCAAGTCCATTCACAGAATCCTAGATAACTTACTGTGAAGAATTTATGATGTTATAAACACCAAACAATCTTGGATGACAACTTGAGAAAGCTTACTTATTCATTCCATCCAGCTTAAAATATCAAATTGGCCCCAACTCAACCATGCTGCCAGAACAGAATTTACAGAGCCTCAAGATGACAGTAATTAACATCTTTGTAATGTTATAGTTTTATTCAGTTCAGTCCATTATAAAACCACATACGCAAAAAACAAAAACATTTATGACGTAAGAATGTAGTATTGGGGGGTCTGAATGAACTTTATTTTTTAATCCTCACCAGAGGACATTTTTCCATTGATCTTTAGAGAGTGGAAGAGAGAGGAAAAAACAGAGAGAAACATCGGTGTGACAGAGACACATCGATGGGTTGCCTCCTGCACACACCCTGGCCAGGGAGGAGTCTGCAGCCAAAGTACGTGCCCTTGACCAGATTCGAACCTGGGACCCTTCGGTCCACAGGCCGACGCTCTATCACCTGAGCCAAACTAGCTAGAGCTGAAAGGACTTAACTTTAAAATGCATATGTAAAGGGAAAGTTACCAACGGCCAAACCATTCAACCATTCTTCCACAGTGTCATCTATCTTTGACTTTACACAAAAAATACATCCTCCTGCCCTAGCTGGTTTGGCTCAGTGGATAGAGCAGCCGTGGGCAAACTACGGCCCGCGGGCCGGATCCGGCCCGTTTGAAATGAATAAAACTAAAAAAAAAAAGATCGTACCCTTTTATGTAATGATGTTTACTTTGAATTGATATTAGTTCACACAAACACTCCATCCATGCTTTTGTTCCGGCCCTCCGGTCCAGTTTAAGAACCCATTGTGGCCCTCGAGTCAGAAAGTTTGTCCACCCCTGGGATAGAGCATCGGCCTGTGGACTGAAGGGTCCCGGGTTCGATTCCAGTCAAGGGCACATGCCTGAGTTGCAGGCTCGCTTCCCAATAGGGGGCGTGCAGGAGGCGGCCTATGAATGATTCTCTCATCATTGACATTTCTATGTCTCTCCCCCTCTCTGAAATCAATAAAAATATATTTAAAAAAAGAAAGAAAAGATAGCTACTCCTGCTTTCAAAACACACACACACACACACACACACACACACACACCACATCCTCCTAAAATTTAAGGAGCCAATCATCACCTTTACATCTAGTAACAGTTTGGAGAAATCAAAATAGCATGATTATCACATCAGAGCTCTCTGGAAATAGTAGAAATAAAACCAAAGCTGAAGTCTACGACTTCCAGATGCGGGAGGGTAATTCTGACAAGTCACGAGTATGCAGAGCCTGAAATTATGGCGATTTTACAGCTTCGAGCCTGAGGGTGTGGAGCACGGAGCAGGTTTGGAAGCTGTCGACCTGCAGCCGCCTGGAAGCTCCGTAGACGCAGCCTCTGAGCAGCCAGCGCGGTGCCCAGCGGACAGACCCTGGCAACATCCTGGGTATCAGCACAGGCCCTGAGGCTGAAGGCACTGACTGTGCTTCAATCCACGGCAGTGAGTCTGCCTGACGCTGCAGGGCAGGGGTCAGCACGCTATGGCAGGAGCCCCATTTGGCCTGCTGCTCGCTTTCGCGTGGCCTGCACCCTAAAATGGCTCTTACATTGTCAAAGGCTGAAATGAAAGAATGCCCCCACTCCGTGACCTGTAGGAACTACATAATTCACTTTCCAAGTCGTGAGCAGAGGCCTCCTGAGCACAGCCATGCCCTTGCTTACATACTTTTTATGGCTGCTTTGCCACAAGGGCAGACCACGTGGCCTTCAACCTACGATTACTCTCTGGCCTTTACAGCAGGACTGCCAGGGAGAGAATGTCCATCTCCAGGAGGTGATCAGAGGGCGCCAGGCTGTGTTCATCCGTAGTCTCCATGGCTCTCCACTTCTGTGCACGGCCCGAGATTTACACTGTGCCTCGATGGAAGTGTTTCTTAAAAACCCCAAACACTTTCCAATTATGAGGATTTAAGGGTATACGAAAGGGGTCACAGTCCCATAATGTAAAATAGACATGGAAACCGCAGAGAACCACCTGAGTAAGGGTCAGCGATGATCCAGAAAACTAAAGCAGCCCAGCCCAGGCCGGCAGACGGCAGCAGGGTCTGACTCAAGTCGCAGACACACCCACACAGGCTGGGGTCTAAAGCCAGGCCCCAGGCTCCAGGAGGATAGAGTGAGGGGAGATACATGATTGGCATTTGAAATGGAATCGTATTTTACAAGAGCGAAGAGGAAGGAGCTGGCCACCGGGCAGAAGGTCCTCACAGCAGCCCAGGCTTGCTCTGCTTCCCGGCTGCTTCCCGGCACTGCCCCTCCGAGATGACGATGCTGCTCACAATGGCTTCCCTTTAGCTAATGCCACCAATGGAGACAGCAGGTTCTGAAAGGTCGGGCATAAAAATCCTACAGCTGCCTCGCTCTCACAGGATGAAGACATGAGGAGAGAACATGTCCAGATGCAGATGCAAGAAGGAAAGAAGGTCGGAGCCGGGAGGGGGAGCCCCGGGGGAGCTGGCTTCACTCTACCATCAACACGGAGGCAGAGTAACAGCCGGGAAACCAGTCAGACGTGCACACGTGCTTCTCTGGCAGCTTAGTGCCCACCCAGAGCGAGGACGGGACACACCTCAAAAGCTGGTCCCAAAATGGCCTCCCATCCCACAAGCAGCAGCCAGCACAGTGGGTGCCCTCTGTACTAGGAAAGATAAACTGAATGCAGCTGCGAGGGGCAGAGTCATTCAATCCATTTGGTGATTAGGAAGCTGCGGTTCCTGTTCATTCCCACAAGGCAAGGGCACCAGAATGACTCACATACACGGAAGGCAGACCTGCCTCGCACGTGGGAAGCAGGAGCGCGAGCATCGCACTTTGGAAATGCCAGCCCAGGCGGTGCTGCTCCTCCCCAGGCCTCAGACGGGCGACAGGCCTCCTCGCACAAACACTCAATCACCTTGAAGTGACGTGAAGGCACACGTGAGCCTCCTCAGGAAAACGTCCGACAGTCCGGTGTCCTCAATGAGCTATGGCTGCCCAGGGCCATGGGTTGGGCCCAGGAAGCCGCTCTGGTGTCGTACAGGCTACTTTATGTCAACATGGCCACCTGAACCCAGTCACTCTTTCTGACAGCTCCTCTCTGACGGCAGCAGTCACATGACCCACAGTAACCGAGCACCTCAGACCAACGGCGATGGGCAACCCTTTACCAAGGCCTCTCAAACCTCAGCCATTTGAGTCAGAGAGTTCTTGGTTGTCGAGGAGTCTCCTGGGGCCGGGACAGTGACAGAGGAGACATGGTTGGCTCACGGGCCTGGCCAGCAGGGACCACACCTGCTCCTGGTCCTCGTGCCTGGCGCCCGCATGCTCTCCCAACACAAGCTCTCCATGGACACGCAGGGATCACGCTACAAACAGCCGAGCGCAAGGAGCTACAGCGTGCACTCAAAAAGGACGGGAGTCCCCCTGCTGCACCTGCAGAGGTGAGTGAGTGCCCTATCAGGTGAGAGATGGCAGGAGAGAGGCGCACACGTAAAACAGCGCCCCAGGCTGTGGACGCTGTGGAGAGAGCGGCAAGCTTCCTTCTTCCGGGCAGAGCTCATCAGTGCTTTTCAGAAGCCCCAGAGGTAACACAGCCATAAACTCATTGATGACCCCAGGACTGTCTTTCCAGGTTAGGAATCATGTTCCCTCCACACCAAGCTCTGCCTCTTTGTGGGAAGGAGTAGAGGAGGACGGGAAAAGAAGAAACATTGATTAAATACGCTTTCAATCCCCAGTGAACGTCTACCTTTCATGAATATGCAAGGACTTTAGGGTTCTCCAATTAGAAGTGATAGACACCTCATCATGAATCTGGTAAGCAGAGCCAGTTAGATGCATTTCAATTCTCCAACCTCTCCTCATGTTGCTAAAAGGAAGACGTGAGCCAGTGCAGACTCTGGGCCCATGAACCGCACGGAGCTTCCACTCGCTCCCATCAGTGACGGAAGCTCAGCACACAGACCCTGAGGAAACCGCCTTTGACTCTGAGGCAGCAAAACCTAAAACAACAATTTAAACACAAGAATTTGTGATGAGCATGTGATGCTTTTACTCGCCCCTACCAGCAGGAGGCATCAGAAGCCCCTATACTACAGCAATGCCTCTGTGGTCACTGGGCATTAGCTCCAGGAAGCGTATGCTGGGCTCTGTCCATGCAGCAACAGCGAGGTCATCTGTTCCCTCAGACCAGCAGCAGCGCTGGCACCGCCTGTGCCCGTGCTGTTAGACCACGGCCAAGGCCGGCACCGAGTTTAAGGATGATTAATCACAGCTAATGAGCCTTTTGTTTCTTTTCTGACATTTCCGAGCCCTTTCTGCTTTTTCAACCATCTAATGTCTGGCCACGCCACGACACCCACGCTGACTGCCTACAATCCCGGCTAACTCTGGCCACAGACAGATCTGGATAATGAGCTCAGCCAAAACACCGCCTTCAGATCCCAAAGGCCTGGCAGCATTAAAACAAGCTAGCCTATAGAGAATATTAAAACACGGGAAAATGCCAGCAAAATCACTATTTCCAAAATCCTAACGGCTGGCTCTCTTAGCATGTTGGTAGCACTACAGGAAATCCCATGTGGAAATGAACAGTTTATAAACTTGCATCGCTCCCAGCGCTTATTTCTTGGAGCCCCACTCATGTCCTCAGGAGATAAGCTGATTAATGTTACGTTTACAGTGTTAACAGCAGACCGGAGCACAAAACCTCAGCAACAGGGCCAAACCAGCTACAAACCAAACCAGCTGCTAGACAGGCTCCACACCTGTCTTCTTCCTAAAAATGTCAACGCTCCCCTGGTCTAAGCTTGATGCTGGTGGAATCCTTCAAACCAGTAACAGCTCTATGGGGATTACTCAGCTTTAATTCTTGTGGCAAAATGATTATACTTTCCCCCAACTTCCTGACTTCTGAACTGATTTTCCCCAGGCTTCATTCAGAAAAAGCATGTAAATTTACCCAGAACAGCTAGGATTTCTACATGGTCAGCAAATTATTGCAGATTAACTACATTAAACAACTAGTAAGTGCTGATGGGTAAGGCACTATTCAAGGCGATAAACAGGACCAGCCGTGGGCAAACTACGGCCCGCGGGCCGAATCCGGCCCGTTTGAAATGAATAAAACTAAAAAAATAAAAATAAAAAAAGACCGTACCCTTTTATGTAATGATGTTTACTTTGAATTTATATTAGTTCACACAAACACTCCATCCACGCTTTTGTTCCGGCCTCCGGTCCAGTTTAAGAACCCATTGTGGCCCTCAAGTCAAAAATTTTGCCCACCCCTCGGCTAGACACTACAAAAGGTTGAAGACGCTTAAAGAAATGTGTTGATGTCCATTAGAAATGTACAAGCAAGTGAAACTATTGTGATGACAAACTGTGAAAGCATGGATTTTCATAAACTGGATCTACAGCAGACATGTGTGAAATCAACGTTACCTTATATCTCATCTTGGGACATGAGTGAATGTAGAAACCCATATAATAATAGCTGAGTTGAGATGCTTTTTCATGAAGTTGCCTAGTGAAAGCAATTTCTCTGTCAAAAGAAGAATAAAGAAGAACAGTTATATCTAGTTCCAACAATGTATGTAAATTGATGACAAATATTTGGTAAAATTTGATACTAAGCTATCAAAAAAAATCCAAGTGTTGAAAGAACTATTTTAAAAACACTGTGAGGTGATTTTTAATATAAAGACACCAAAAACACCCTCTGAATTTTGAGCAAATGCATCTAAATTCAGGTTTCACACTTTCTTGGCATAGACAGTGGTTAATCTGAAATTCAAACACCATAAAGCTGGAGAGATCTGTTTGGTATGGTCTCTTGCTGTTATTCATTAAGCAGACCAGGTAACCTCAGGCTGGCACTGGGCTGGTATCACACTTGAAGTCCAACCTCCTTCCCATGACCCACAAGCCCTGCTCCCTCTGCCCCTCCTCACCGCTGCCAGCTGTCTCGCTGCCCTCCTTGCCCATCACTGCCCATCGCCAGCCGACACCCTAGCCCGCGCCACACCTTCCTCCTCTTTCCTCCCCTCCTCAGGGTCCCTGGACTTCTACCCCAGACTGTACAGAGCCGGCTCCTTTCCTGCTTTCTGCTCCTCAACTGCACCTGCTCAGAGCCTCGCCCGACCACCCTGCGTAACAGCAGCCTCAAGCCCACCGTGGTTTTATTTGTCACAGCACAGCAGAGGGCCTAGAATTATGTTCTTGGCTTTTGAACACGTAAATAGAACTCAAGTAAGCATCTACTAAACGAATGAATTACATTGCTAAAATACATCTTTAAAAAAAAAGCCATGCTCAAGATCGCCAATTTAAACATTTTTCAAATCTGCAGACTAGATTACATAGAAATCTATATTGATTATAGATTGAAACACAAAAACCTATATTAAATGGTTGGAGGGAAAAACTACCTGAACAGGTTTCACTGAACTACAGTAAAGTCGGTAGTAACAGAATTGGAACTTGTGACCTACTGGCTCCGATTTTGCTCTGAAATTCTGATCTCCTAGTTCTCTCTCCTCCACAAGCTCAGCAGCTCCACCTGGAGGGCGCTAAGGGAAGGGCGGGAAGGGCGGGAAGGGCGGGAAGGGCGGGAAGGGCGGGAAGGGCTGCGGACGGGGCACCTCCCCTGCTCTCCTGTGCAGGCTCCCTGCTTCCTCCTCAAAGCTCTCTAGAATTTTCCCAAAGATACATCAAACAATAAACACAACTCTCTCATTTTGCAGGGAATTAATTATTTACTATCTCAAATGCAGGATTTCTATGTCTCTTAGTTACTGAGACATGGCTGGGACTTACTATATAGGAATAAATATTCTTAATATTCATCTGTGATGTCTAGACAAATCCACAGCTATGCACTGTAAAGTGATAGATACAAAAAAATCGCAATAATTTCCAAGTGTTAACTGATTTCGATATGAAGAAAGAGTATCTTTTCTGAAATCAACAGAATACATGTCTCAAGTTATAAAATGCGATTGCTTCAAATGATCGGTTCCAATTTTAGTGAGATCACCAAGAGTCATAAATATTTTTTAGTTTATATAAAAATGCAATTAAATACATAAAAAAAGTAAAAGATGATTAGAGATCGGTTGTAAATATTGTATAATTGTGAATTTGCTATCACTAAGATAAGATGGGTTGGAAATACCAAGATGGAGAAATTCTTTATATCATGGGCCATTGAAACACACACAGAAATCAATTATGGACCAAATCAAAAAAATAAATCAAATGGTGATTAAAGAAAATATTAACTTTTACTTCCATAAATACAAAAATAACCCTGTACACAATAATTAAAATAATTGCAGAGTCTATTTTACCATGATGTAAAAATGTGACCATCAGACAGAGGAACTGGGAAAGGTGAGGAAAAAAATGACACAATGACACCAAAGGACAAAGAGAGACTCGAGCTCCCGAACAGAAGAGCTATTCTCAATTCCCCTGTCCTGCCTCCGCCCCCCCCACCCCCCCGCGTTACATACAGGCACCAGGAAGAATGAAAACAGAAACAAGCATTTCCATGGAATAAGGCCCCGCTCTCGTCACCTCAGGATCATGCACCTAAGGTATGTGCGCTGTGCTGCACGTATTTGCAGCTGACATACAAGGGAAGTCATCGCCCGATGTGGAGCCGACGTCAAGTCAAGCCGAGGCTAGGACTCCCGGGCCTCATCGATCTACTTTACATAACTGCATATTTCAATTCATTTGTGCCAGATTCACTTAACCTTTATGAAAACAATATATACAACACCGATGACAAGAAAAATAAATATCACATTTAAGGAACATTAAGTGGTTCTGACAGGGGAGCTTAAATAAATGCATAAACTAAACAACAAAAACATCCCACAAGTACAATGACTTCTCATGCACTAGAGCAGATGGATGGAGACCTTCAAAAGCTTGGGAATTACCATCAGGCACTGGCCTCAGTTCTAAAAGTGGTGTTTCGAAATACCAATATATAAGAGATTACTGTAGCAACAAATTATATGTACTATCACAATAGGATTTCTACTGTTTATGACGAAACCTCATCAAATGAGGAATAACTGGAAGTTCTATACGACCCTAACAACTGTCTAAGGCGATCTTACCGTAGTGCAGAGTAGACACCCAAGGACAGAAACGAATAATCAGGATCATAGTACAAATACACAGACGACACACAGTAGGGCAGGATGTCTATCACCCCCACAGCGATGATCTTGCCGTCCAGCCAGTACTGCTGGTGAAAGGAGCCATAGCCACAATCGGGTCCGTTAGGGGGATTCTCTGGCTGTGAAAACAGACACACACATGAGCAGTTTGTCACAGATGTGTACATACAAGGGTTAGCATACACACACGTATTTACTTGTTCTGTGAGATAAGGCCTAAGAGAAATGACACCCCCGTAGTAACAAGCACACCGAGCACCCAGATCTTGGTTTCTCCATTCTGCAATCAAAGGAACCAGAAAAAGAAAAAACGAACCATTTCTCTTTGGAGGACTGACTGACTCCAGGACTGAGGAAGGAAACGGACAAAATGAGCCTCAAGTATCTGGTAGTGCCAAAAGCAAGGAAGGACTCAACACAAGAAAAACAAACCCCGATGAATGGAGGAAAATCAAAGGGGCAGGGGAGAAGTGAAAGAGGTCCAAAGGCCCGAGCTGAAATACTGAAAGAAAGTAGTGTTGCCCAGCCAGTGTGGCTCAGTGGTTGAGCACTGACCCAGGAACCAAGAGGTCACCTGTTTGATTACCGGCTGGGGCACATGCCCAGGTGTGCAGGAGGCAGCTGATTGATGTTTCTCTCTCAGCGATGTTTCTCTCTCTCCATCCCTCTCCTTTCCCCTCTCTCTAAAACTCAGGAAGAACCGAAAGGCAGGGGAGCAGAACTCCCTCCTGCTGAAGTGTGGGCTGCACAGAGCCACTTCCTCCCACAGCGCACCGCATGGGGGGAGGGGAAGTACCTGCACAGGGGACCACGGTCACCACAACAAACACGAGGACTCACTGAGGTGCCAGCAGTGTCTGTGGTTTCTAACTTCCACAGAGTAGTTCAAGTGCTGCTTGGGCAATAAACACATCTTCAAACTTTTAAGAGCTTCCACCGACTATAATGAATTATGTCAAACCCACATGTAGCTTTGCTCTAACGCAGCCGTGGGCAAACTTCGGCCCGCGGGCCGGCCCATTTGAAATGAATAAAACTAAAAAAAAAAAAAAAAAAAAAAAGACCGTACCCTTTTATGTAATGATGTTTACTTTGAATTGATATTAGTTCACACAAACACTCCATCCATGCTTTTGCTCCGGCCCTCCGGTCCAGTTTAAGAACCCATTGTGGCCCTCGAGTCAAAAAGTTTGCCCACCCCTGCTCTAACGTGACTATTATTCCCTGGAAGCAGACACAGGTTCAAGAGGACAGGTGAACTACCTGTTATGGCTACACCACCTCAACCAACACCAACAGCTGAAAGAAGGAGTCTAACACCCTGTTTCAGAAACTAGACTACGCCAACTCGCCACAAGGAAGACCCCAATCCCTGCGTGTCCTGGCATTTCACAGGAACCGCCTTTCAGAGGGGAGCCCTGGGGCCCACAGGAATGCCTCCCTGTTGTTGGAAATAATCGCACAGGAGAGCAAGCCTGCAGTGGCCGGGAGATGGAGAGGGGAGAGCTTGGCTGTCATAACCCTCCAGGTCAAACGCTGATGAGGCCGTAACCAGTCTGACTCAGTGGCTAGACCAGGGGTGGGCAAACTTTTTGACTCGAGGGCCACAATGGGTTCTTAAACTGGACCGGAGGGCCGGAACAAAAGCACGGATGGAGTGTTTGTGTGAACTAATATCAATTCAAAGTAAACATCATTACATAAAAGGGTACGGTCTTTTTTTTTTTAGTTTTATTCATTTCAAAGGCCCGCGGGCCGTAGTTTGCCCACGGCTGGGCTAGAGCATTGGCCCGCAGACTGAAATGTCCCAGGTTCGATTCTGGTCAAGGGCACGCACCTGTGCCTCGGTTGCAGGCTCACCTAGTTTGGCACTTGCAGGAGGCAACCAATCCATGTGTCTCTCACATCGGTGCTTCTCTCTCTGTCTCTCCCCCTCCCGTCCACTCTTTCTAAAAAATAAAAATAAAATTAAAAAATCAAAATATCCTCGGGTGAGGATAAACAAAACAAACAAAAAAGCTAATTAGACAAATTTGTGTATCAGCTTGAAATATTTTTTAAGATTGCAATTTACCTTCTCATTTCCAATAACCATTATTTCTCTCATTCCCTGGACTTTGCTTTTAATAACCTGGTTCCATTCATTTCACTGCTTTGAATGAGCAGTTTGCCCTCCCACAGGCATTATTCCCATCTCTCAATGCATGTGAAAGCCAGGGACCTTCGCCACCTGCAAAGCACTGTATGTAGATACGAGCTGCCTTCCAATTCCTTAGGAAAAGGAAGCCACAGAACTACCTACTCTGACCCCCTCACATCACAGAGGAGGAAACCTGAAATCCACGAGGAGTCAATTAAGCAAGACAATCATGAAACCATGGAGTTAACAAACTGATCCAAGACAATAATTTAACTTATTTTAAAAGTATGTTTCTACACTTTAAAAATAGGAATCATCCTCCTGCTAACGCTCAAAAGTAGTTGTAAGAAACAAATGACAATGTACAAACAAAAGCACCCTGCAAATTTGGGTCAGTTTCGCTTTTGGCTTAAGGGGTCTGAATGGCATATCCTAAAAGATTATGTCCATGAAGTTACATCAGTGGCTCATTCATTTAATAGCAAAGTTATTTAAACTAATAACCGCAGTTAGGTTTAATCTCCTCATACTTAAGTCAGTGATGTGATAGCAATTATTTAATAGTTTATCTTTCTCATGCCTGCAGTTTATACAGATTTGGATATGTGAAAGAATAAGCAAAGTTATTTCTCAAAAGTTCCTCATTTCAAGGATTGAGCTGACAACAGGAAAAGTAGAATAAAGCTCCCACCAGCTACACAAAAGGAAGCCCCCCTCACACCCGGGAGATGGCAGCGGCTGTGATTAATGAGCCATGCAGCACAATCCCAGGGCGCTGTGCGGAGTGCCACCGATGTTAATAGGCCACTTCAGGCCTCTAGTCCAACTGCTCCCCAAATGAGTGTCCATTCTCTCTGATAAAATGCACCTGTCTCCTGACCCATCTGCCTCCGTGTACCTGTTATGCTTAAACACACACTTTAGAGACTCAAAGGGGGAATCAGTTGCCAGGCACCAGAGGTGACACTGTAGGTTCGGGGGGAGGGGTGTCAAAGACGGGAACAGGGAATGTCTTCAGGGGCTTTAGGATCAGAGCCTGTGTCCTCCTTCCTTCGGTGGCACCCGAAAGCGCCTCCCCCAAACACAGCTGTTCACCACAAGCCGTGATTAGACAACTGGTGTCCTGAAGTTTATGGAGGCCCCCAAAGGTACTCTTTTTAAGCACGATTAAAAATATGCGTTGTTTCACAATAACTTATTCCTTGTTTTGCCTTCTGTTAATAGTTTCATGAACTACTGTATGCACTAAACTCTGAATTCATTTTAAAAACAGAAACCCAAAGGCGTGCTAAACCACTAACGGCATCAAACCTACATTATTTATTTATTTGTTTTTAAATATTTTTTTTTTATTGATTTCAGAGAGGAAGGGAGAGGGAGAGAAAGATAGAAACATCAATGATGAGAGAGAATCATTGATCGGCTGCCTCTTGCACGCCCCCTACTGGGGACCAAGCCTGTAACCCGGGCATATGCCCTTGACCGGAATCGAACCTGGGACCCTTCAGTCCACAGGTTGACACCCTATCCACTGAGCCACACCGACTAGGGCTACATTATTTCTTTTTCTTTTTTTAATATATTTTATTGATTTTTTACAGAGAGGAAGGAAGAGGGATAGAGAGTTAGAAACATCAATGAGAGAGAAACATCGACCAGCTGCCTCCTGCACACCCCCCACTGGGGATGTGCCCACAACCAAGGTACATGCCCCTGACCGGAATCGAACCTGGGACCCTTGAGTCCGCAGGCTGACGCTCTATCCACTGAGCCAAACCGGTTAGGGCTACATTATTTCTTAAGAAAAATAGAAACTAAACTTGAAAATTTGAAATAGTCTATAATAAAAAATTAAATAAGTAAGTTTAATATTGAAACTGCAAATACCCACACTCAGGGTTAACCAGTTTTGTAAAAGTGATTTAAAAATCAAATGCAACAAATTCCTAATTTCCTGGCAATCAGTACACTAAAGAAACAAATTAAAACCGTAAAATAAAGAAGCTAATTACAGTACATTTATATGAGCAACTGTTATGTAATAAGTAAAAACTATTTTTACCAAGACTTTTTAGTAACATGAACATTTCTGCAAGTTAAGTAAGACTACAACACTGTAAAATGGAAAATATGATCCCCATCATGTGAAAAATTACTGGGTGTCTTTCAATGCAGGTCTGGCCACACACCGCTACTTAAGTTAACTAACATTTAAGAAAATTGAAAATTTGGCTCCTAATGAGCTCAGTAGCTGTGTGACCACTAGCAACATCCATGTTGGAGACAGTGCAGGTACAAACATTCCCACAGCCGAGCTTTGGTTTAGACCCGTGGTTCTCGCCCTTCTGGCCCTTTACATGCAGTTCCTCATGTTGTGACCCAACCATAACATTATTCTCGTTGCTATTTCATAACTGTAATGTTGCTACTGTTATGAATTGTCATGTAAATATCTGATATGCAGGATGGTCTTAGGCGATCCCTGTGAAAGGGTCGTTCGACCGCCAAAGGGGTCGCGACCCACAGGTTGAGAACCGCTGGTTTAGACCGTTTATATTTAATATAAAGTCAATAGTGGTGGATTCAAGCGGGCCATCTTGCCATTTGTTTTCTGTCTGTCTCACCTGTGCTCTGTCCACCTTTCCTTCTTTTCCCGACCCCCTGAGACTGAAAATGCGCTCTCGTGGCTGTCGTCTTCACTACTGGATTGTGACTGTGTCTCCTTTTTCTTTTTCTGAGGCTGCTCTAGGGCAGTGGTCCCCCCCACACACACACCCAGGACATTTGGCTCCAGCTCAGACGGAGGGTGCTCCGGGCATCCGTGTGGGTAAGAGACAGGAGTGCTGCTCAGGAGAGCACCCACAACAAGGACGGAACCGACCCCGACAGTGCCGAGGTTGAGAAAGCTTGCTCTAGCGTTTACAGACTCGTCTCCAACTCATCACTGTCTTCCTTCCAATAACGTGACATCACTTCATGTGTCAAGAGTGTCAGAGCAGTGTCCTCATCCACTCCGCCTGTCGTCACTGCCGCTCACACAAGCAGCTGCGATGCTGACCCTACCCCGCCTACCTCTCCAGGCTCAATGCGCGTCGTAAGCATATGGGGACTATCTACCTCATAGACACTTTGTGAGAACTGAAACAAGGGAAGCAGGGAGCTTAGCACAGCACCCACACACGGTAGGTGCCAACTTCTCGGTAAGTCAAAGTAACTGCAACTGAAGACTTTAATTGATCTGAAATGAAGGACTGGAAGGACACCTCTGAAGACAAACCTAGCAGCCCGCAGTCACACACAGTTCAGTTCCTCACAGGTCCCTCCTGGGCTGTCCCCTCCAGAATGGGGCTGAGACTGCCCCCTACCGCACCGCTGGCGGGGCCTGACTCAGAGGAGAATTTCAAGAATCTCTCGGCCTCTGATATATAATCCCTTTACTTACCTACACCTAATTGAAGACATCTGTAGGTGGTGCCACACAAAATGTAATTCAGACTTAGCAATGTCAATAAAAACGTCTGTAAGGGAGAGGCCGATGTAAACCTAGCAGGGAGCGCACATCAGCAGCCGCAGAGCCACACAAAATGGGGACGAGAATGGAAATATGTTGCCTGACTTGACGAGGTGATAAAAGCTCTTTTCCCATAAAGCGTAATGAGCTCTATTAGTCCTCAGCTCACAGGAACGTGAGGGGTCAGCCCCACCGAGGGAAGTAACGCCGCTCCACACATGGCTCCACTCAAGCGGCAGCGGATCCCATTACTGATGGAGTTACTACCCAGACAATCTCTCAGTTCACGTGGCCGGTAACTGTTGAGGACTTGCAACAAAGGGACACGGTTCATTCAGAGCAGCTTTCGTGGACAAAGTGAAATTTAGTCTCCTTCATTTCCACCTGCAAGTCTCATGTACTTCAGTCTCTATAAGATTATTTTTCTTTTATTCGAAACTGGAGGCCCGGTGCACAAATAGTGGGGTCCCTCGGCCTGGCCTGCGGGAATCGGGCCGAAACAGGCTCTCTGACATCCCCCAAGGGGTCCCCGATTGCGAGAGGGCACAGGCCAGGCCGAGAGACCCCACCAGTGCATGATGGGGGTTGGAGAGGGACCACGAGAGGGCTCCAGGGCGTGTCTGGCACGTCTCGCCCAGTCCCCATCGGCCGGACCCCAGCAGCAAGCTATCCTACTGGTCGGAGCGTCTGCCCCCTGATGGTCAGTGAGCATCATAGCGACTGGTCGAATGGTGGGGCACTTAGCACACTAGGCTTTTATCTCACAATTTTATCACTAGCTTCTCAGATTAGCCAAGGTGTTCCTTCTACAGCTAAACCATAAGCTTAGTGGCAAAATCAAACATTTAGAGACTCCCAACATTCTCCTGCCTTAGCTCAATGCCTGGAGATTGGGGGGAGGGAGATAGCAGCCAATAACTGTCATCAGGTCGCCCCTGGGAAATTCCAGTCTAAAACAGTATCAACAGAAAGCCCTCAACCACTTCCCAAATACTTTAAGGAAAAAAAGAGCACAGTGGCCACGTTAAATTTTTATTTTTTTTCCTCCCCCATGTCCATAGGTCCAATCAGAAATAGGTCACTTTAGCTAAGGCAACGTACATCTCCAAATCATTACGTGGAAAACGCAAATCACACAGAAAATGACAGACACCATCCCTAAGCTTCAATCTTGAAACTTCCCCTTCTGTTTTCACCGAAGATTAAAGCGCCCGCACATAAAGTCCCAGTGTTAGCCAGGTTCGAGGGCTCATTAAAAAGCACGCGTTTGGTGCAGCTCTAGGTGTGCGGTGCTGCCCCAAGTCCCACCTACACCTGAGAACCCTGAGACGAAGACGACGGGCCCGAGGCTGAGGGGCTACAGCCCAGCTGGCAGTCAGAGCGTCACCCACATGAAGATCCAAATGTGACCTGCTGTGCTTTCAGCTGCCATGTGGGCGACATCTGCTGCTCGCAGCCTCCGCCCACCACCTCTGTCCTCCGTGCTCCTGCGCACACCACCGAGGATAAAGCCGGAGGCAAGAAAAGCAGGCTCTTCTCGCTGCCGTGAGCGGCTCGGGAAGCTGGGGCTGGCCAGGTGGCCAGGAATGAAGGCGTGATCTTGAACCCACAAGGCTCTAAATCCAAGCGTCGACACTCTCAGCCACCTCCCGTTCTATTTTTCCCGGTCTCACGCCTCTCCTGCAAGTTATTCCGTATCCGCGGCAGCTACAACGACTCCTGGTCCTCTGAGTAGCTAAGTGTCTTCTTTCTCTCACATTTTATCACCAGCTTCTCAGTTCTAATCTGCAGAACCACCACGAGGACTGAACCAGGAAGTGAATGAGGCACCGAGAGGAGGGCGTTACAAGAACAGCTCAGTCAGGTCAGTCCTCCGCTCTGCCCTAATGAACCCACAGATTTTCAAAAGCTCTTTCGAACCAAATAAAACGTCCCTGATGTCAGCCTCTGCCTACGCTTCTCCAGCTCGTCAACACCTCGGCAGTTCAGAGAACATAAGGCTGGTGTTAAAATAGTTATGGGAGCGGGAGACACAATACTGTTCACTCCACTTATTAAAATAGAAAATGTACCGAAAAGAAGCAATGGCCTGTTTTGAAGGTGAATAGCTCTGTAAGTCATCAAAACTCTTATCAAGAAAGTCTGCATTCATCTCCTTTCTGTTACTGCAGAACGAATGTGTCACAACGAAATGATCCAGTGAGTGATCGCTACCAAGTGCGTGGCCCACACAAGACGTCCACCGGTGATGCTAGTGCTGAGGTCGGGGTGCACTTACCTCCAAAGGTGAGGTGCAAAGGAATCCTGTGAACTGCAGTCACATTCGAATAGAATCAGGTTCATCCAGTTAAGGAGCACAAAAGAGAACAGAAAAGGAAACTTATTACACGTGTTTTCCGCAAGAGCACATCAAGTAACCCCAAAGTCTACATGTAACATCAATGCTCTTGTATACAGCACAGCCATCCAGAGCACAGAGAAGGGCAATCTGGCCCACAGGGGACATCTGACTACGTGAATTAGATTAAGTCAACTTTTTTTTTTAAGAATCTGTATAAAAACAAGTAAGTCCTAAAATATCTTTTGAAGTTTCATTTCACAACCCTTGTATAAGAAAGCGCCCACTCTAAGGGAAGAGGTCAGCATCTGCCTGACCATAAATGCCACAAAGTTAAGTAAACGCCAAGCAAAGGACAAGGTGTAAATCAAGAGGAACCGAGAAGAGAGAGAGAGAAAGTCAAGAGCAAAAGAGGAGGTTGGATTTGATTGAATCCCAGAAGCTCTGGGTTTAGGAGAAGCAAAAAGAAGCAATCCAACGTATTAAAACAGTCACACTTACATGAAATATTCATAATAGGAAATCTCTAGAGACAGAAAGTGGAGGAGGGTTGCCGAGGGCTGGGCTGGGGGGAGGATGGGGAGTGTCTGCTAATGGGTAATGAAAATGTTTTAAAATTAGATGATGGTGGTAAAATCATTGATTGTACACCTCAGGGGTGAAATCTGTAGTATGTGAATGATATCAAGATATTAAATAAAAGCTCCCTCCCCACCAGTTTTGCTCAGTGGATAGAGCATCGGCCTGCGGACTGAAGGGTCCCAGGTTCAATTCCAGTCAAGGGCACATGCCTGGGTTGTGGGCTCAATCTCCAGTAGGGGGCGTGCAGGAGGCAGCCGATCAATGATTCTTATCGTTGATGTTTCCCTCTTTCCCTCTCCCTTCCTCTCTGAAATCAATAAATATATGAAAAAACAAACAAACAAACAAACAAAAAAAACAACTCCCCCATCCCCAAAACAGGCTAGATGAGCCAGAGTGAGAGGGAAGTTACTGCTCCACTTGGTGACAGTTACCCTGTTCACCTTCTCCTTCCCCAGCCACACGTATACCTTTCCTCTCTGCTCTTTCTCTGACGTGCACAGAAGCTAACAGAATGCTGCCTCCCAGCATTTAAACAAAGACCCATATGTTTTGGGGGAGGCAGTCATGCACAAATGACAAAGCCAAGTGCAGGTTCGCTCTGAGCCCAGGACTTGACCTCACCTCATACATATGCATAATGGTGACTCATGTTTTCTTAGATGTACTTACAAAATCAACACTTCAAACCCTTTGAGTTACAATAATGATGATATACCCAAGTAGCATAAACTCTTGATCTTTCTAAATGCAAATTAACTACGAGCACAGGGGTCAGGCCTGCTCCCAGCCCTGCTGGACTCTCCCTAGCCGGCACTCACAGGGAACACAAATGATTTTATTTTCTCTTAGAGATACACACAGAAATGTTGCACAATGAAATTACATGATTTTCTTAAAAATCACTGAGGGGTCAGGAGGGAAGTAATGGGGTGAGCGTGTAGACAAAACAAGACTGGCCATTATATTATACTAGTGAGGACAGGAGATGAGTATTTGAGAATTCATTATACGAATCTCTCTACTGTGCAAATGTTTCAAGTTTCCATACTAAAGTTTAAAAAACTATATCATGTGGTGAAGGCAGGGGGCGGAGGCGGGCTAGAAAGAGTCAATGGGGAATAAAAGGGGGCATCTGTAATACTTTCAACAATAAAGATAAAAGTAAATTTAAAATAAAATTTAAAAAAAACTGTACCAGACACTTCCCCAAATACTAAAGTAAATGTTACTGAAATATTATTAGTACACGCCAAAGCACATAATTAACTAGTATCCTATAGGCTCTCGATGCCAGGGAATACCAAAATACAGAGACTATAAGAATGTTTTCTTAAATTATATCAGTATGCAATTCGATTATATTAACTGTTAAGAGAACTTTCTGAAAGTGCAAGGTATAACAAAATTTTAAATTCTCATAACGCTGACATGAAACAAGTCACTGTACAGAAATTTAAAGTGCAAGCTTTGTTGTTGTGGGTCCCTTTTACGGTAGCCCAACATGAGACAGGCTGACTGCACACTTACACACTTGGTCAGACCGGCTCCAAACAAGACCACATTATGACAGGTTCAGGTGTTGCCAATAGCTGTTAATATTATTAGTAGTACTTTACCATTTTTAATATGAATGCAAACCTATGAAAAGAACTTTGAAAAAGTATTTTAAGATTTGTTAGCTAAAATGTGCAAAGGACAATGTCTTATTTATCTATATGTCCCCAAAACCTACCATACTGACTGAAGCATGCTAGGAATTAAATATTTACACAATTGGTTGAATAGAAGAATCACACTCATCCATAGCCGAGGGGAGAGAAATATGGGAGCCATTTTAACCCCTCAAGTGCCGGGGAGCGCGATTGCGCTCCTCCTGTCTTTCCCCAAAAGTGCCAGGAGCGCGATTGGCAATTTTTTTTTCAACTAGTATTTTATAATACAATCAGCAAACAATATATGTCAAAGATGAAAACAAATGCAGTAAAGGTTTCCTTAAGTTTTTGAATATGTAACTTCCTTTACTTGCGATTCGTAATTTTTTTCCTAAACTGCTGTAAAATCAGCAAAAATGCCTTGGCAATTTTAGCATAGTTCCTAGGATATTGGTTGGCACTCAAAGGGTTAAAAATAAAATTTTGAATGATTTCTAAAATGTCACAGAAAAGCTTTTATATATGTGTATGTTTATATATACACATACATACCTCTATCTTGTATTTCTAGATCTACACAAATATAGTCCTAGTTTTACACATTCTTCAAGACAGAATTATGCTCTGGGTAAATAATCATGTATGTTAATACATATCCTGTACAGCTACTAGCTGGGAGAAAACCGACTGCTTTTTCACCATGCAAGCAGCTCCCTAAAATTACCTGGCATCTTAAATGAATTACCACAGCAAAGCCACAAACTCTCCTTGTTTGGACGAGCCATCAACGGGCAGCACTGTTCACTTGTCAGGTCCGCAGGAGGAGACCGTAAAGCATGAGGCCCCTCAGGTTCAATGGGGAAAGCAGACCTAAATTACAGCAGCTCAAGACCAAAGGCGCTCGCGCCACGATGATTCCTATCACGTGAGCTTTGCAATCACTCAACGGTGCTTACTCGTTGGAGGCAGATTTCTCAACACTCAGGAAATTAACGCAGCTTTTACTTATAGAAAAACAACTGTCAAGAGCTCCGGGCTTCCTTTGAATTCTCCTTTTCCTCACGTCCCACGTTTCAAGAACACAGTTTTCTTTCTGAGTAGTTTTCCGTTGGCTGCAGCTTCTCTCCAGCTGCTTCTTAGGAACAGTCAGCTCAGCTGTGGGTCCTCCCCACGAGTTCCTGGGCACCGCTTCGGGCACCGTCCCAGGCACTCTGCTGGGCACTGTGTATTTCACCTGACTCCAGCAGAGTATTTTCACAAGTTGTGTAACAGCACAAGGTACGCTACAGGTTATGGGAATCTGATCTAGTGAGTTCTTCAAAAGCAAGAACCTCCATCACCAGAGTGCAAATCCAGAAACATCAGTTCCCTTGTCTTCAGTTCCAAATAAAGCAGTCAAGAAATACACATATAAATCTCCCCTGAATAAGACTAAAATTACATGCTGATGAACCAAACAGAATGGTTTGAAATATTACCTCTTCCTTTGAAAGGACTAATTCTAATTTAATATTAAAAATTTAAACCTACGTAATCTTTTAATTCAAACAAATATTTGAAATAAAACGGAAAAACAAACCACCAAAGAAAAACATAATTCTGACTGCAAATGCTGCCTGGTGGCCCTAACCTGCCGACTCCTAACGGTGGTCTTCTGCACCCTAGCAGCCAAGGTGCAGTCAATCGTCATTAGCCAAGCACCGTCCCCTTCATTAACCCTGACAACCAGCTCACGTTTACCACGAGGGGCCTGACAGGAGGCAGCTGAGGGGCTGGACTGGCTCAAAGCCACTCAGGCAGCAGTGGGAGCTGACAGCTAAGGCAGGATGCCTGCAGAGTGCGCACTGCCACGCTGGATGGCCTCAGCCCTCAGGTCATGTTCTCACCCAAAATGTACGAGGCTGTAGACATAACAAGCATGTTTGGCGTCGTCTTCATACCACTCAGTCTAAATGATTTAGCACTGGGCACACCAACTTTATGCAGTTGGTTAATCAAGAATTAACATTCAGCCCCGGCTGGCTTGGTTCAGTGGATAGAGCATCAGCCTGCGGACTGAAGGGTCCCAGGTTCCATTCCCGCCAAGGGCACATGCCTGGGTTGCAGGCTCGATCCCCAGTAGGGGGCGTGCAGGAGGCAGCCGATCAATGATTCTCTCTCATCACTGATGTTTCTCTCTCTCCCCTCTCCCTTCCTCTCTGAAATCAATAAAGAAATATATATATATATAAAAAACAATAAAGATTATTTTAAAAAAAGAATTAACATTCATTTCATGCCACACATTCCACTTCATTCTCTCATTACTCAGCTTTCGAGAAACAACACAGGTATGTGCATATTAATATACTAGAGACCCGACACACAAATTCATGCACAGGTACAGTCCCTAGGCCTGGCCTGTGATCAGAGCCATCTTCTCGGCTGCCCGCAGCTGGCCCCACCCCCGGCCACCACCCACCCCAGGTTCCCCATTCACCATCGGGAACACCAGGGGGCAGCTCCTGCATTGAGTGTCTGCCCCCTTGTGGTCAGTGTGCATCATAGCAACCAGTCATTCCACTGTTGGATTTGCATATTAGGCTTTAATTATATAGGATACGTTTATGAGAGGTCAATTATCAGGCTACTCTAGAATTTCAGACATTCAAACCAAAAACAAAACCCCCAAAGAAAGCACTAAAAGGTGGTAAAGGCTGATGAAAAGCATCCCAACGCTCGTACCCCTCACACAAGGATCCCTCCACTTCCGTTACCTGGCGCTCGCTTCCAGGACAATTACAAGCACCAGCATGCTCCCTGCACCTGCCCTCCTCTCAACCCATCCCTGCCAACCACCATCTCGACTCACTCACCATGCCAACTGCTCATGACCATCTCTGATCACCTCCTGTCACCCCGGAAGTGCCCCACCAGAGCAGGGATCTCAGCCTGCTGACTCACGTGCTACCTACCAAATGCTTCTCCAGCAGTCCCTGGCACACCCTAGGTGCTCAATAACTATTTTAACAAACACATTAAGAGACCACAAGGTAGAGAGGGAAAGCGCTAAAACTAGACAAACTAACACAGTGAGAACTGACATCAAAAAGAGAAAGGAAGAGGCTGAGAGTCAATTAGAGAAAAGGCAGTCGTCTGCGGGCACTTGCACAGGAAACACAAGGCACCATCAGCAGACAGTCCTGCTCGGCACTGTGAGGACGCAGAGGACTCCCACGCACTGTGGAGGACGGTCACTGCACATGATCTGAGAACATAAAATCTTGGCCATAAAGGTGTTTCAATTACCTGGAAGATTTGCTCATGTTGAACCTCTCACTCACTGGTGTCAGTTATTCTATAGACATTATTTAGGCCACTGTAACTTCGTTGAATGGTAAAATGTGGCCCAGTAGAAGGCACCTTGATTTGTAGGCATCACTGCCACTGATCCCCATTATCTGGGACAAATCGCCTAATTCTCCCAATAGGGGAGTCAATCTACACAGCCACTGAGCTCCCTTTGTCGCTAACGTGTGATGCTATGATTTTACCATCTGAGGTGAGTTTCTGGAAATTAACGACCAAAATAAACTTTAAGAAAAATGTTCCCAGTGCTACTAACACAAACCCTTTTGCATCTCCCCCAAATTAACATTATGCTAAGAATACAACAGAGCCTTTACTCTAACTTATTTAAATGACTCAAAAGCTTTGGTAAGTTAACTATTAGTAAATGTCTCACACACCTTAACACAGATTAGAATACGAAAGTACCCTGACTTAGAAGTTGCTCCTAAAAAGTGGGTTTTTTAATGAAATTAAACCCATCATAGCCTAAGCCCTCTACTTTATTCAGCTAAGTTAGTCCTGGCCTTAAAAAATATACAAAAGCCAAAACCGGTGTGGCTCAGTGGATAGAGCGTCGGCCTGCGAACTGAAAGGTCCCAGGTTCGATTCCGGTCAAGGGCATGTACCTGGGTTGCGGGCACATCCCCAGTAGGAGATGTGCAGGAGGCAGCTGATCGATGTCTCTCTCTCATCTATGTTTCTAACTCTCTATCTCTCTCCCTTCCTCTCTGTAAAAAATCAATATATTAAAAAAATATATATACAAAAAATATTTCAAAATGCTCAGAGCTTGCCTTCATTCACATTCTGTTAATTGTATGAGTTAGATATTTATAAACTCGTGCATGCCTATGTACATGACTGGTTTGTCCGCATACCTGAAGGAAATGTCAGTCTGATACAGTGATAACTTTCTAAACCTAAGTTATTATTTTCATATACATAGAGTAAGACTACTGCGGGGAAAGGAAACTGAAAGCGTCTGTAAGTTCCAAAAAGAATTTAAATCTTTCACAAGCAACGAATCATCTGTAATCATCATATTCAACGCCTCAATGCAAACTGCTTCTACCCAAGGGCAGAAGGAAAGCATTTATCCCACATCTCAGGCCGTGAATACAGGGCTGTATCCCACACTGGCAGGGCTGATGCGCAGACCTGTTCTGGAGCCAGGGCGCCACCTGCTGGCTGGAGCCATGCACAACCCAGTATCCCATTAGCTCTGGTGTTTCTCCAGGTTAGGGCGGACCCAGGGTGACCGTCTGACCACATATGCCTCACGGAAGACAAGCCTCCCCTAACCCAGTCCCCCTGAGGAGTGCAGGCCTCGTACACCTGCATCGCTCACAGGAAGTGCTCTGAACTCGGTAGCAAACAGTGTCCAGGAAGGCACAGGAGCCGGGAACAACCACCATCACGGCAGGAACATCTGCCGCAGGGACACCGCCTTACACAGAGAGACCGCGAGGGAACTCACAGGCTTGACACTGCTGATCAGTGAGCCCCAGTGTAACATCGTCTAGGGAAGATCCTGCTCATGAAGCAGGGGTGTCCTCCAGGAGAAAGGAGCCAGAGAGCAGCGGCATGAGGGGTGCAGGCCACAGGAGCAGAGAGCACCCCCAAGAATTGTTACCCACTGCCAACAGCAGTCCAAAAATATTAAATGGGAAATTCCAGAAATAAACAATCCATAGGTTTTAAACAGCACACCACTCTGAGCGGTGTGAGGAAATCGCGAGCCACGCCGTTCCACCCGCCCAGGACGTCAATCATCCGTGCCCAGCGTATCCAGGCGGTCCATGCTCCTCCCCTGGTTATCAGGCAAACATGGCTCCCATAACTTGATTATAGCACGCTGTTCAACTGCACCATTACTGTTAGCTATTGCTGGCCATCTCCTACGTGCCTAATCTATAGATTAAACTTCGCACAGGCATGTGCAGGAAGAAACATGGCACATGCGGGATTTGGTGCACAGAGACTGGCGATAACGAGCACGCAGTGGTATCTGCTGACTTGGCCTGAGGACAACAGATAAGCACGCTTCATTCAGGTTCCTGAGCAGAACACTGAGTAAGAACACATCCTTTTTTCTGAGGATTTAAAGGCTGACATGTAAAATGCATTTTCATAATATTCAGACATACACACTGAAAGTAGAGTAATACACACTACACTTAGCAGGTAAAAAAGTGGCGTAAGAAAGTTCTACTGCTTCTTCACACACAAGCCCAGCACATAGGAAAACGTGTAACAAAGGGTACCTCAGTCTTCCCACACTCCTCGGGCGGATCCTGGTGTATGGCCATTTGATACTTGACATATAAAGAAAACGACTGGCTGAGGGACGACTTGAACTCTGGGTCCTCAAAGGAGACAGGTACTAACCTCACCTTCAGAGCAAGGAAGATACAAGCAAACGCTATTGAAACACCTCCACCTGACGACACGCTTCTGAAGGTGAGGCTAAGTAAGATCTCCGCAATTCCCCTTCCAAAGCTCAGCACTGGATTCTCCAGGAAGTGAATCGTCCTGGGAGGAGTGACGGGCACAGACCTGAAGCACTAGCTTCACATTAATAAAGGCCAAGACATTGATCTTCCTTTGTTCTGGGTTTCCTGACCCACCTACGTCGTTTTCTGCACACCCTGGAGTCAATGTGGCTGCTAATGGCCATGGCCGCTCCCTTTGTCACCACGACAGTAGATGCTTTAAGCTTTTTCCTCTTCCAGATTTTTCCTGGGTAATTTGATTTATAAAGTTACAAGCAATAAGACAGGACTTTTGTTCAAATACTCTATCTTACTTTACTTTTCTAACTCTCCTGAGTCTGGGCAGTATATTAACAGAGTAAGGCAGCTGTTATGAATGAACCCTTCTACACGTGACTTGAAAATGGGGAGAAAGCATATTAACCTGTTGTGCAAAGTATGCCTACCATAAAATGTAAAGGTTTTTTGCATTTTTCTCAAATATTTTTACTTAGACCTCTATTATTTTTTAGATAAATGCCTCTAAAGATAGTGATTTTAATTAAAGGTAATTCATTTTGTGTGTTCCTTTTCCACTTTGAAATTACACATGACTGGCACTAGGCACAATTTGCACTTTCAGAATGTCCGTCAATCCAGTTCTCTCTTTGCAGATATGCTGCAAATGGAATATAAATAAAATGCACCACAAGTAAACCGATAGTTCATACAGGGATATCGAGTGGAAGGGAGAGTTCCGTATGCACAGAACGCTTGGCCTGCTGACCTGGCTGACAGTTGGTTCATCAGGTGAGTGGTTGTGAATAACCATCTGGTACCGTTTATAGACCTGGTACGACTCCAGCATTGTGGCTTTGAACTGAGAACTTGGTGGAGATGATCTCACCACCCTCACCTTCAGAAGGAGTTAAAAACAATGTCCATTAATTCATTTGCTTATTCCATAGAATATGCATTAACAGTTACTCCCACCCAAAAAGAACCAAATGCTCCAGTACAAATATTAATGCATAAATATGTAATATTTTAACGTGAAAAATCTACCAGTTAGTAAATAAATTTAAAAAGTTATTCCTCCAACTTACAGGCTCGTTCAGAAGGCAGAGGACCCTGTCTCATTCTAAGACTAGCTGAAATCTACGACCCACTTATGGAAGCTGCTCTCTTGTAAATGATAGGATCATTATGGCCGATTTAGAAAACAAGGTATAAATGGATACTGAAAAATCTAGACTTAATCTGGAAAGTAAATCAATTTGGGAAAAAGAGCAGGGACACTCTAGGTGTTCCTGTCATGCTAACCTGGCTTGGGGGGGAACGAGAAGTTTATGGCGCAGTACGACTCAGTGCTGCTTCCGTACACCTCACTGCTGGCCTGCACAGGTGCTGCTGCTGCTGCTGGGCTACGATCAGGACGACAGAATAGCGACAACAGTGATGCGCCTCGTGACCTGTTCGCCTTTACTGTCTAAACCAAAACTGCCACCAGTGAAAGTTCAACAGGTGTTTTTTGCTTCTTTTCACTTAACTACTAAATTTCAATCACGGGATACAGAAAGCCAAAGACTTTACGCATCATAAGATGCAAAAACTTGGAATTGCTTTGGTAACTTTAGTCAAACTGCCTATTTTTTTAATCTTAAGTTTCTCTCAAGTAGCTGCTGCCTTAGTAAACACAATGCCCCTCCATCACTTTAATTCCCAGTTTACACAACGCATCAATGGGTTAATATAACCTCAAATGAGAACATACAAGGGAATCCACACAAAAAACAAACAATAAAGCAAAACAGAACATTCTATGTTCTCCAAAGTACCTCTAACTTATGTGATGCATCCTCCGGTAAAGATTCAAAAATTAACTCTTCCAGCGATTTCGGCTGGTTGGGTTTGGTCTTTGGTTCCCATGGAGCCTGGAAGCCCTCCGGCCCTCCGGCCGGGCTCTGCTGCATGAGCTTTAACCTCTTCCTCTCCTTCCGGATTTCCTTTGCTTTCCGACACGGAGGCTTGCTCAAATCTGCCCCTTTGCCTAAAAAGAATTTCAGAATATTAGACCAATCACAGTTGACTCTGGAAATGTTTTTTCAAGTCTCAAAGACTCTACAGAACAAATCCAGAGAGACCCAGCTGTCAGGTGAGCTTCGGGGCAGGTGTCAGAGAGGGTCCTGGTGTGGAGCCGCAAGTCCATCTTAAAATTCGACCGTGGAAGCAAGAACTGCTGGAGAAGGTGAAGAGGCACAGAGCTTTCCAGCTCTTACTGTTGAAAATCTCTCTGTTTAAAAAGTATTTACTTCCTCTCTGCCTTTGTGAGCAGAGAGAACATAATCAAGTATCTTTTGCTCAGGACATGGCTGCCTCAGGCCCACACTTCTGAGCACTGGGGACACAGACATGCTCAGCCTCAGGGAGAAAGATGTGCTGATCCCAGAGCACACTGGGGCAGGTTCTCAATGAAAAACACCTTTACCTGGCTGACAGTACATCTCTCCCCACCTAACTGAGGAGTCGCATTAGTTAGCTCTTCAGCAGTTCTCAACCTGTGGGTCGCGAACAATGAAAATACATCCTGCATGCCAGGTATTTACATTATGATTCGTAACAGTAGCAAAATTTCAGTGATGAAGTAGCAACGAAAATAATTTTATGGCTGGGGGTCACCACAACATGAGGAACTGTATTAAAGGGTCGCGGCATTAGGAAGGTTGAGAACCACTGCATCAGAATTTTAATCAAACCTCTTTAAAAGGTAAAAATTTTAACTATCTGGGACCCCATAATTCCACGATATCACATACTGAAAATGATCCTCAACCTTATACCAAGCTAGACTTCTCCTGGCATCCATTTCCCATATCCTTGCTATGGGCCAGCGTAATAGTAACAGCAGTTCAAGAGTAATCATCATCATAGAAACAGTAGTACCAAAAATGGGAGATATCTGTAATACTATCAGGACAACAGAAATCATAAGTACCATCAATTATACGTCAGTGACTCTTTCAAATGAGGGGAGGGTACATTGAAGTTCATTATAATATTCAGGCTTCATGTGTCTGTCTGAAATTCTCTGAAATGGCTTTTTAATCTGATACACAACTAATTTTTATAATAAGAAATTAAAAATAAAAGAACTGCCCTGACCGGTTTGGCTCAGTGGATAGAGCGTTGGCCTGTGGACTCAAGGGTCCCAGGTTCGATTCCAGTCAAGGGCATGTACCTTGGTTGTGGGCACATCCCCAGTAGGGAGTGTGCAGGAGGCAGCTGATCGATGTTTATAACTCTCTATCCCTCTCCCTTCCTCTCTGTGAAAAATCAATAAAATATATTTAAAAAAATAAAATAAAATAAAATAAAAGAACTAACCCTATCACTCTAGTAAATTTGAAGGAAATTATCTAAACCATTCAAAGTATTTTAATGGCTTATTCTCATTTTTAGGATAAAATCTCAGACCAACATCAGTTTAAATGCCATGAAAGTCTTACATTAAAAAAACACACACAAAAAAAACACTTCAACAAAAAGTTTTCTGTGCTTTTATATATGTAGCAAAGAAAAACTAAAATAGTACTAAAAATCCTTTGTTCTTAGGTATAAGAACAAATTCAAGAAATGAAGCATAAAAATCATCCAAACTATTTTTATAAAATTTTAAAAGAATTATATACACATACATGCACACAAGCACATTATATACCCATTTAATGCTTAATAAAATGTTTAAACTTAATTCTTTTTATAAGTGAAAATATAGGAAAAAAATCTTACCTTTTTAAAAGTGAAATTAAATATCAAAACCTCAAATTTTTTAAATTAAACTTTATTATGATTACCTAAAAAAACTAATGATAAACAAGAATTTTACGATGTCTATATACTGTGGACATAATACCAAAAATTACTTTGTCTCACTTAACATCAAAAATAAGAATGTTTAGCATATCTTTTCACTAAAAAAGTTTGGTTCTCAAGCCTCGAGGGCCCTAAGGTAGTAAGAAGAAATGGAGCTCTTTTCAAATGTGTTTGGGGATAATAAGGCTAGTTTCAGGCTTACTAAACATTGGTTTTTTAAAAAGATGTGACCTGTCCATCTAAAGCCGGTAGTAAGCTGTCTACTGTAGACTCAGGAGTAACTCGCATTTGCGGCTGATGAGAGGACCAGGTAACACCCAGCACAAAGAAGAGCACCTGACAGACGTCGACGACAGCGGCACGCTACCTGGCTTAGGAGCTGCGTGCACGTCCACCGCGTGGGACGGTTCCCCGGAGCCCAGCTCCTCGTTTTTGTCCTGTGACTGAATAAACTCGTTAGATTCCTCTTTCTTTGTGCTTTTCCCTTTCTTCTTCACTTCCCTCTCTAGGCTCTCTTGGAGGTTAAGGTCACACTGTAGATCCAATTTATTGATTAGCGCCATGTCCCCGGCAACGGCATCCTCCATGCTGGGCTCCATAGGCTCATCTACAAACAAGAAAACAGCCAAGTCCATCAGCCAGACGCGGTCAAGGCACATAAAGGGGAGCAATGTCCCTTTCCCCTCCGTAGAAGCTCCTGTGTGTCCACACATCCACCTCCCGCCTCCCAGCAGCGGAGCGGCAGCCAGGACGAGGGCAGCCCAGCCAGGGAGCGCACTGCCATCCCTCTGCAAGTTGGGACCAAGCTTCCACCAACAAAATACAACCAAACGGATATATCCAACGTTGCCTCCCTGGTTTTAAAGGAAATATGTGCCCTGAACTTCCATCCTTTCCCCTCCCCACTGGCAGGATCAGGAAAAACCAGAGCAAGCTTGGAAACACCTGGAGGGCGGCCCGGAACGGCCAGTCTGACACAGCACCCGAACGCTGTGCGAGGCAGGAGCAGACTGCTGTCCTCGTTTGTCACTGCATTTTGGCTGTTACCCTAATGAGTACATCACTCCTATGAACTAAGTTGCAGACATAAGTAATTCAGAAAATTATACAAGTCAAATAAAGGATCGAACATAAGAGCTACATAAAAAGACAGGCAACCAGGGAGGGGTCAATGGGAGATATCTGTAAAACTATCAACAATAAAAAACATACATATTAAAAATAAAAAGGCCAGGCAACCATCAATTTACAAATGAACAGCATCCTCAAAGCTTATCTAAATATTAATTTTTGAAACTCAGAACAGGATTCCCACCATTGGAAAGTTTGTACATTGACTAACCAACAAAATCTAATCTGCGAGATGATGAACGGACAATAAGCAGCAGAGCTAAGCCAACATCCTGAGGCTCCCAAAGCTCCAACTGCCCTGACCTGAGCCCTGCCCGGCCAGCTCCAACCTGTCCTGAATCCTGGTCCATTACGGACAGTGCAGGAGGGCAGAGAACGGACCTGTCTTGCTGGCCACTGTCTCTCCAGCGCTTACAAAAGGGCCTGGGACCTTGTAGGCACTCAAAGCAAACTTGGGGAAAATTAACAAGCTAAGACTGGGGTAGGAGGCTTCCTTCAGGAGCATGAAGAATGGGTGCATTCTCAATTCTTATATATGTTACTTAGGCACTGCCTATAAGAAAAGGGGTTTTTTGTTTGTTTTTTTAAGTAACAAAACTGAAAATGCAAAGTATCTGTAACCACAGTTAATTAAATGTTACTAATTATCTTTAAGAAATTCACACATTAAAAAACAAAAAAAGAAATTCCCACATAATTCAAAATTGGTCAGACAAGTAAGAAACAGAATTTCAGGCAATATAACTTACTAAAGTCAGTCTCACTTAAACAGAAATCCGCGCCCGACTCAACAGTCACAGTGACTGCAATCGCATGCAAGTTGCATGTGAGCACCTAGTCTCCAGAGACAGCACCCCTTCCCATTTCCTTCAGGATATTACTGGGACCAAGTAAGAGAAGAGTTGTCAAAGCACCATGACAACTACGATTTCCATAAACTCCACAACATCGTATCTCAAAAATGACCCTCACTCTCACATCACACAAGACTTGCCCTGGCATCCATTTCCCATGCCCTGATGTGGGGCCAGGGCAAAGTAACAGCAGCTCGAGAGTAACTGTCGTCACAGAAACAGCGGTACCTGCTGTCGTAAGGACCCTGTTCCCTGGCGGAAAATGAGAACCTTGGAAAGAGACATCATTTTAAAGTCAACAGTTTTTAGACCCCATCTCATCTTACCTTCACAATTTCCTTTGGAAATTTCCCCTTTAGCCAGAAATTTCAACATTTTTTTCAAAACCTTCTTGTGAGATTTTGATGGCTGAAACTGTAAAGATCGGCACCTAGGAAAGCAAAATAAATATTTAAAAAATGAACTCAAACTCTGAAAAAATAAACCAGTTAGGACAATATCCAGTGTATTGAGGCAAAGCTTATGCCTGGGGTTTCTGGATAAAGTCAAGGCTTAACATAGCCTCTAAGTTCACCTCACATCTCACTAAAACTAAGGATCAGGAAAAAAAGACATAATACACTAGGAAACAGACGGGAGAAATGCTGGGAGCTGGGAAGCGGAAGTACAAGGGTAGCTGACTGAGCAGACCAAAGAAAGTCAACCCTGAACCAACTGTGAGCAAAGCCCAAAGGATGCCCTCCTGTCGGTCTCTGCATCACCATAATGCCTCGGGGCTAGCGATACCTGCATCACACACCACAGGGGACATGCAAGAAGGTGCATCTACAGCTCGGAAGAGCCCTGGAAGGAGGTGCTGGAAGCAGCTGGATGTCAGGTGCCCTCCCCCGCCCTGCACAGAGGACCCCCTCACAGCCCAGTAGAAAACGGCAGTTTCAGTAAAGAGAGAAACAGTCTCTTCCACGAGGGCTACACGCACACGGGGAGCACGGGACTGAGACCTCCTGGAGGCGAGGGCTTCTCTCCAAATGTGATCAGACCTGAAAGCACCGACATGGGGGATCCCAACAGAACAGCCCAGCCAGACCCCTACTCAAAGCCCACAGTAAGCAAGACCCGCACAGTACACGGATCCCCAAGGGGACCCTGGAAAGCTGGAATTGCCAGACACTCGAGGAGGGCCTGCTGCAAAGATAGGCACCAAAAAAACTGAGCTACCGGGCCAGAGAGAGAACATCTTTTCATATTAGGATGTGGTAAAGGGGGCAGAGGGTAAACCCAAACGATTATGAAAAATTGACCATTCTGTAGGAAAATAAGACTTTTTCGTTTAAGTTTTCTAATACAGAAAAGTGGACTCTGAATGCATGTGGCAGTTCAGGCTTGAGCCGCCCTGCTGCTCTTCTTCCCGGAGAATCCGACCTAGCGCTGCCGGAATGCAGGCACGGCGTTAAGTTATATGCTAGAGCAGGGAGAGCCCTGAGCTAAAACCTGTAAAAATTTGATATCTAAAAGTAATCTGAGTATTTACCAATATTTCATGATATCACTGCCAACACTGCCAAATGAAGAGGATATTTTTTCATATATTTATACTAGAGGCCCGGTACACGGATTTGTGCTTACCAGTGGGGTGAGCCCCCAGGGATCAGGCCAAAACCGACAGCCCAACATACCCAAGAGGTCCCAGATTTCGAGAAGGCACAGGCCAGGCCGAGGGACACCCCCCCCCCCCCCCCTCCGTGCACTGGGCCTCTGGTATGCATATAAGATCTTTGGTTAATCCCTTCCCGCCCTTCCCTCCTCCCCTCTGAGATTCATCAATCTGTTCCATGTTTCCATGCCTGTGCACTGAGCATCTGCCCCAGTGGTCAGTGCATGCCACAGGCACCAAACAGTTGCTTAGGATTTTATATAGATAGATGTGAACCAATTAAGCACTACGAAAAGCTTCTGATCACCACATGAATATAGCAGCAGTATGTGGAAAAGCCCTAACTCATTTGCTCTTCCTTATAAAGAATGTCTACTTAGCCCTAGCTGGTTTGGCTCAGTGGAGAGAGCGTTGGCCTGCAGACTGAAAGGTCCCAGGTTTGATTCTGGTCAAGGGCATGTACCATGGTTGTGGGCACATCCCCAGTGGGGGGTGTGCAGGAGGCACCTGATCAATGTTTCTCTCTCATCGATGTTTCTAACTCTCTATCCCTCTCCCTTCCTCTCTGTAAAAAAAATCAATAAAATACCGTATTTGCCAGCGTATAAGACGATTTTTTGGCCCTGAAAAATATGCCTCCAAGTGGGGGGCCGTCTTATACGCCAGGTACACTTCAGATAGACTGCCCATAGTGCTTGCCCCGTGCCATAGTGGCCTCCCGATGCCCGCCCACTTCATTCCACATACCGTTCAGGCATCAGCAGCGCTGCTGGGTGTATGCTCGGCTGTTATGCGATTTTGCTGTTATGCGATTTTACCACACTCGCAAAATCGCACACAGCCGACCATACACCCAGTATGATAGCGCAAAATCGCGAATCGCGATACCATACTGGGTGTATGGTTGGCTGTGTGCGATTTTGCGAGTGTGGTAAATTCGGGTTACCGTATATTTCTTTACATATGCATTGAAGATTCGCGATTTTGCGCTATCATGGTGCCTGTTAGAATGTTGAAGAGCTCGCACTTGCGCACTAGTGAGGTCCCAGGGAGATGCTGATGCAAGGGTGGACCAGACTGCTATAGTGACAGGGCGGGCAAACAGGGAGCAGGGACCAATCAAATCAGGCTTTGTATACAGCCAACAGCCAACCACAATACTGCCTCATTGTACAGTACAGCATAGAAAATGTCGACCAGTCAAACCCCTATCATCCCTATCATGGCACCAAGATGTCGTTGATGAACTTTTAATATCAGATGATGAAGAGGAGTTTGAAGGCTTTTAAGGTGAAACTGTCACGCCAGCAAACTTGCTAGGGACTTGCCCGGCACTTGCTCTCTCCCTCTATTTGTTATCTTACTTCTATCATTGACAGTCCCTCTAGGTTGTGGGCTGCTTGCCTGTGTTCCTGAGAAGCATCTACGGTACCAGTCTATAGAGTGTGTTTTCTTTAGTGAATTACCGGTATGTTTACCGGTAATAAACTTGCACTGTTTTATGTATATGTTTGATTACATACAGCCTTGTGACAGTTTTCCTGCATGTCATAAGCATTTGAATATAAATTAAAATGTTAAAATCAAATCTGATATTGTTTTACCTTTTATTTGGCGTGTGGAAGGTGTGCGGAAGAGGGGGTAGTCTTATACGGCGAGTATATAACAAACTCTGTATTTTGAGTGGAAATGTTAGGGGGTCGTCTTATACGGCCAGTCGTCTTATACGCCCAGTCGTCTTATACGCCCGCAAATACGGTATATATATTTTTTAAAAAGAATGTCTACTTAGAATGAAAATTAACATTTAAAACAAGCAAGACTCTACTAAAAAACTATACACAATCTTCATATTATGGAGCCTCTTTCTATTAATCAAAATTCTTACCTTATAGTGTATTGAGGACAACACGTTTGATTCATCACAGGCTTGTACACATATCTCCCACTTCTAAAATTATAAAATAGTTTTGTTAATTTCTTACACATTTCTCATGTATACCAAAGTAGATTACTACAGAAACACAAACTTAATTGGGGAAAACCTAACCAATAGCACAGAAACACATTTAGTTTAGTTACTCTTCCTAAGCGACATCTTGAGCGTGGGTGTGCTGAGGCCAGAGGCCAGCTTCTCCGACTAGATCTGACCCAGGTCCTCCCAGACCACCCCCCTCAGCCACCTCCTCATCAGCACCTGCCACCCCTGCCAGGCCTGAGCTACCACCCAGGTCCTCTGCCCGGGAGACGGTGGGACCCAGGCCTGCCGCTGCCTGACAGCCTTGGGGGTTCCATGCGAAACAGCACAAAGTGCCCACATCCACTTGTTCCTCTCATGCTTTCTAGAGCTCAGTTAACGGCAGAGCCACGACATTGTGGGCTGAAATTCAAATGTTGACGCCCTAACCCCCAGCACCCCAGAGTGTTTGCAGATAAGGCCTTTAAAGAGGTGACTGGGCTAGAAAGAAGCTGTTAAGATGAGCCATAATCCAATCTGATACGCGTCCTTACGAGAAAAGAAAATGGAAGCACAAAGAGATGAGGCACCAGGAATGCCCACCCAGAGAAGGACCGTGTGTGCACAGGGAGAGGCAGCCATGTGCAAGCCACAGAGGCCGCAGTAGACACCAGAGCTCTGGACACCTTGGTTTTGAACTTGGATCCTCCAGCTCTGCGAGAAAACACATTTCTGTTACGCTGCCCATCTGCGGCATACTGTACCGCAGCCCAAACAAACATTCAGTTCAGAGCCAGGCACAGAGCCAGACTCCTCCCTCTAATAAGCGCTATTTCCTGTCATCTTACTTCTAAAATGAACCTCCAGCCGTCGCCAGTTTGGCTCAGTGGATAGAGCAGGGGTCCTCAAACTACGGCCCGCGGGCCACATGCAAATACAAATATCGTATTTGTCCCCATTTTGTTTTTTTACTTCAAAATAAGGTATGTGCAGTGTGCATAGGAATTTGTTCATAGTTTTTTTTTTTAAACTATGGTCCGGCCCTCCAACGGTCTGAGGGACAGTGAACTGGCCGCCTGTTTAAAAAGTTTGAGGACCCCTGGGAAAGAGCACTGGCCTGCGGACTGAAGGGTCCTGGGTTCAATTCCAGTCAAGGGCATGCACCTTGGTTGCAGGCACACCCACAGTGGGGGGCGTGCAGGAGGCAGCCAATCAATGATTCTCTCTCATCATTGATGTTTCTCTCTCCCTCTCCCTTCCTCTCTAAAATCAATAAAAATATATTTAAAAAATAAATCAATAAAAAATAAACCTTCAACCTGTCCCTCCTGCCTCTGGCCACTGCTGATGCCTCACACCCCAGCACTGCATCGTCCTGGAGCCCGTCTTCTGCCTCTCGGGTCACGCCTCAGACACACGTCTCTGCTACGTAAACGATGATTTCCAAAACTCAAGTGCCATCCATTCCCGTGGGACACACAGCCGGCAGGTTCCCTTCTGCCTTTAAAAAGGTTCCTTATCATGGCACACAAGGTCCTTTGGCACCTGGCCTGTGTCTACTTTTGAACTCCGTTGTTATTAAGTTTAAGGGAAGTTGTGAAGTTTCATCTGCTGTGCTTAATCCCAGGTCTCTTGATTGGCACAGGGCACTTAACTGCTCATACTACTATGTAAGGAACTTTACCTAATAGTTACTTTTAAAGAATCCACATAAAAAATAACTTCCAAAGCAATCTTAGCCATCGAAGGCAATGCAATGTGTGGGCTTTAATGGAATCCTGATTCAAATAAACCAATTGTTAAAAAAACACACATCTGAGATGAGCAGAAAATCTAACCAAAACTAGGTAACAGGTACCGAATTACTAATTTTGTAAGGTATAGCAAATGGTATTGTGGATATCTTGCAAAGGAAAAAGAACCCTTCCCTCTTAGAAACCACACTTGTTACAGGTATACTGGCATGACACCTGAAATCTGCTTTAAATTATTTTGTGGGGGGAGAAGTCCACTTGGGCTGCTACCACGAAGTGCTACAGTCTGAGTGGCTTCTAAACAACAAATGTATTCCTCCCCGTTCCGGGGGCTGGGACGTCCACGACCAGGCCCGGCAGGTCCGTGTCTCGTGAAGACAAGCCTCCTGGCTCCTGTTCTCCGGGAGCCTCGCGTGGGAGAAGGGCAGGGAACTCGCTCTCACAGGGCACCAATCCCACTCGTGAGGGCTCCATCTAGGCTGACCACCTCCCAACACCGTGACAACGGGGTTAGGACTGAAGCTGTAAAGTGTGGTCGGACACAGACATTCAGTCCATTGCAGGGACCAAAAGGAACTGATGAGCCCTGGCCAGTGTGGCTCAGTTGGTTGAGCATCGTCCCAGGCACCAAAAGGTTGCTGGTTCCATCCCGTTGGGGGTGTGGGAGGGAGGGCAACTGATCGGTGTCCTCTATCCCATTGATGTTTCTCTCAAATCAATAAAATTAAAAAAAAAAAAGATTTATAAAACACACCATACTTTAAAAAAAAGAATTGATGAAACAAGACTGCCAAAATGTTAACAACTGTTGAATCTTGGTGATAGATACATGAGCTTCATCATAATGTACCTTCTATGTATATGTTTGAAGTTTTCCTAGTAAACATCATTAAAAAGAGAACAAAATCATTACATAAAAGGGTAAGAAAGGTCTTAAACCTCTTCCCCACAGCAGAAAAACTTCTTAAAGAAAATGGTGTATTTTTCCACGAAGAAGAGCCCGAGCGAGGGAGAAGCCTGCGCTGCACTCACCGTCGCCACCCGCGGTCGATGAGGTCCTGGTAGTCCTGCACCGTCATGGAGTGCGCCCACATGCCTGCAAGACAGACAAGCGCCCGTCACCGCAGCAGCACGGACGGACTCTGCTTTACAGTCAGAGCGGCTTTGGCTCTTTTAACGTGAATGCAGAAGCAAAGAGAGGAAACCGAGGCATCGCTGGAGGAGCCAAAGTTTGCACAGTTTATACTTGTTGGTTTGACATAATACAAATGGAAATTACGATATGTTCTCCTTAATTAAAAAACACACACGAGCCGAACCGGTTTGGCTCAGTGGATAGAGCGCCGGCCTGCGGACTGGGGGGTCCCGGGTTCGATCCCGGTCAGGGGCACGTGCCTTGGTTGTGGGCACATCCCCGGTGGGGGGCGTGCAGGAGGCAGCTGATCGATCTCTCTCATCGATGTTTCTAACTCTCTACCCCTCTCCCTTCTTCTCTGTGAAAAATCAATAAAATATATATTTTAAAAAATAAAAATAAATAAAACACACACACGAGTGATGACATTTAACTCAGGATTAGTCAATAGTCCCCACGGCGTCACGCATGCAGCTCCTCACTGCCATCAGGCCGCATCGCACCTTTAAACAACATCCCCACAACCTAAGCTGGTCTCTTCGGGAAAATCAGACAGCGAGCGTTTCCTGTGCATATGAATTCTCCTGACCTCCACACGTTTACACTGGAAACAGGACAGAAACACAACAATATTCCTTTTAAGTACAAAAACTAAAACGCAGCATAAAACCGGAGTAAGGCTGATGCCCAGGACCGGGAAGGCGATCCCGGCGGAAGCTTCCGGTGTGCGGTGACCACAGAAACGAAGCCGCGGCGCGGAGGCGGCCCCGGAGGCGGGTGTGGAAAGCGGCACGGGCTCCTGTTGCAGCGGGAGGGTGCGTGGGGTGCGGACAGGGGGCAGCCCCGCCCCCCAGACCCGCGCCCTGCGGCGAAGGCCCTGAGAACCACATCCGGCCCCTCGGGCGCAGGCCCCTCTCCAGGTTCCCCCCAGACTTCAGCCCGGGCGCCCCGCCATCGTCTTCTCGGGGGAGCTACTGGCGACGCACAAACCCGCTGAAGGTCGGGGAGACCCGTCCGCTCCCGGCCACACGCGGCGGCGGCGGCGCTCAGGTCTGAGGAGCCTGCGCCCTCGGCGGACGCCGGCACCGGTGCGCTCCGTGTCTTCTCCCCGGACCCGGACCCGGACCCGCTGGGGCACTGCACCCGGGGACTCCCCGTTCCCGCTCCCAGCGACGGCCCGCCTCCTCAGTGAACCGGCAGCCGGGGCGCCGTCCCCGCGGCAGGGCGCCCCGTGCCCCCCGGGGGAGGGCGCCCCGGCTCCACAGCTGGGCCCGCCCCGAGCTTCCGCACCCGCCGGCGAGGCCCGGCAGGAAACACCGCGGCTCGTGGACAAACGGAACGCCCCGGGGAAGCCGAGGGGCGGGCGGGCGGGCGGGCGGGCACGGGGAGCGGGTCCACATCGCACCCGGCGCTGACACCGGGCCTCGCCAGCAGCGACGGCGCCGGGCGACTGTTTCCCGGAGACACCGGTCCCCGGCCCGGCACCTGCGAGCACCGCTCTCGGCGCCGGCACCGTCCCGCCGCGTCCGCGCCGTCTACGGGGAGGCTCGCCCGGGCCTCGGCGGCGAATGCACGCGCGGGTCAGCCCGCGCCCCCGACGCGCCACGGCGCCCGGGCACCCGCCCCGGGGAGGCACCGGGGCCCACGCTGGCCGCCGCGAGACCCCCAGGACGCCCGTCAGCGCGGCGGAGCGAGGGCTGCACCTGGGAGCGGCCTGTCTGCACCCTGACAGCCGCGGGGGCGGCCGGGGCCCCGCCGACGGCCCGCGAGCCGAGGAGCCGCGCGCCGCCCGCCCGCCCGCTCACCGTGAGAGCGGCTTCCCGACTCGTTCTTGCAGTACCCGCAGCGGTAGAAGTCCTCGCCCTCGAAGTACTCCACCAGGCTGGGCGACAGGGCGGCGCAGGAGGCCATGGTCGCGGCGCCCGCCTGACTCGCCGCCGCCCCACAACGCACCGCGCCGCCCGGACGCCTCAGGCCCGCCCCCCCTCAGCCCGCCGCCGCCCCACAACGCACCGCGCCGCCCGGACGCCTCAGGCCCGCCCCCCCTCAGCCCGCCGCCGCCCCACAACGCACCGCGCCGCCCGGACGCCTCAGGCCCGCCCCCACCCCACAGACCGCCGCCGCCCCACAATGCACCGCGCCACCGGATGCCTCCTGCCCGGCGCCCCACTCAGGCCTCCGCCGCCCCACAATGCACCGCGCCGCCCGGACGCCTCAGGCCCCCCCCCCCCCCCCCCCCCCGCCGCCCCACAATGCACCGAGCCGCCCGCAGGCGAAGGCGCTGACGTCGCCCGCGCCATCTTGGCCCCGGGCGGGCAGTCATCGGCTACTGCTGCCCCTTCCCGGACCGGGGCCGCCATCTTCGGTGAGGGTGAGGCGGGGACGGAGCCAGGGGAGATGGCCCGGGGAGAAGCGAGGGGGAGGGGACGCGGGAGTGGGAGCGGCGGTGCGCTCCCCGCGCGGGGCTGGCCGGGCGGGACGCGAGGCGGACACTCACCGCAGGACGCCTTGCCCGCCGCGGAGTCGCAGTAGCCGCAGTGGTAGCCGGCCTTGAGCCCCTTGTATTCCACCACCGAGGCCATGGCCGCCGCCGGCTGGGCGCGCCGGCCACGCCTCCCGGCGCCGGCGACTCAGCGCAGCGCGGGGCCCGCGGCGGGGCGGCGAGCGCGGCAGCCGGTGCGTCCCTGGCCGCTGCCCGCGCCCGCGCCTCTTCCGGGGCCGTCCCTGCGGCCGGGACGCGCGGCGCGTCGGCGGGAAGGAAGCCGCGCACCGGCGCCTTCGCCGCCGCCATCGCGCTCCTCCGACGGCCGCCCGTGACGGGAGACGGGCCCCGCGGGGCGGTGGGAAGGTGAGCGTCCCGATCGTCGCCGGCCGCCATGTGGCCACTCGAGCGCTTGCCAACCAGCGGGCGCGTGGGACTGGACCCGCCCATGGCCGGGAGGGGCCGGACCACTGGCCGCTTCTAACGGGACCGGCCGAGCCAGCGGCACCATAGCTCGAGAAGAAAGCTCCAAGTCCAGGTTTTTCAATACGATTTTTGAGACATTTCTTTAAAAGAACGTCCTTGAACAGTGAGCCCGCGGGCCTCCCGCCGCCAGCGCCTCCCTCTGCCCGAGCGCCTCTAAGCTCATCTCGGTGCGGCGCTGGGACAGGGACCGTGAAGCTGGAGAAACGGGCGGACCTCAGGCCCATTTCAGCGCCCGCCGGGGGCCCGTGGGGGCGGAGGTGCAGATCCTCGCCGAGGGCGGCTGTCAGGACACACGGAGCAAAACGGGGTGCTGTGCGGGTGCAGCCAGTGTGCAGGCCCCCGCCCCTCGCTAGAGACCGTGGTCCTCAGACTCCATCCATCCTGTTCGCTTGGAACATGTGCTTTCCCAGGCTTCCGGCTCGGCTCTCAGTGCACGAAGGGCGGGGACTGTAGCGCAGGATGCCGATGCCGGTGCCGGTGCCGGTGCCGGTGCCGAGAGGAGGGCCAGGGCCTCAACTCGCCTCGCCTCAGCCGAGTCCACTCACTGTCCTTCTGAGGTCCCACCCATCCCACCCCCGAGCCAACCCCCGGGCTCATCTCGAACGATGATAAATCCAAAGGCCTAGGCATGTTGTACTCCCTTAATCCTTCCAGTTCACGCGAAGAAAGCAGACCAGAGGCTAATAACTTGCCCGGGGTCATACAACGAGTTCAAACAGGAGGAAGAAAGGTGATTACGGTGAATTGAAGAGGAAAAGAGATCAACAAATACTACGTCTGGACTTAGGTAGCACAGCAGTTCCTAAATATCTTTATTTTGCCCTGACCGGTATGGCTCAGTGGATAGAGCATCGGCCTGTGGACTCAAGGGTCCCGGGTTGGATTCCGGTGAAGGGCATGTACCTTGGCTGCGGGCACATCCCCAGGAGGGGGTGTGCAGGAGGCAGCTGATGGATGTTTATCACTCTAACCCTCTCCCTCTGTAAAAAAAATAAAAAAAATCAATAAAATGTATTTTAAAAAATAATATATTTTGCTGAAGATCAGACACAGTTTTCATCTTTGAGGGCCAAATGAGAAAATACAAACCTTCATTTAGTTTCCCCCTTCTTGGGAAACTATGACAACTACCAATAAAGGACATATTAGAATGTCCTTTAATTTTTAAATTGCCAGCAACAGACAGTTAACTTTGTTTTTAATTATTCCAATTATATCAATTTTTCAATCACTTTAAGCATCATATTAATAAAATGACTATCAAAAAAAATAAAATGACTATCAAACCAGATTTTTAAAAGGCCCAACTATATATTATCTACCCAAAACACCCATTTAAATTTATAAACTGATAAAAGTGAAGAGGCAAAGAAAGATAAATTAACACTAATCAAAACAAGGCTGGAGTAGCTACATTAATTTCAGAAAATGTAAACCATCAGAGCAAGGAAAATTAGGGATAAAAAGGTACATAATACAGGGATCATTTCTCCAAGAACACGTAACAATCCTTAATGTGTACGCACCTTGCACACAGCGGCAAAATATGTGAGGCAAAAAGTGAGAATTGCAAGGAGAAATCGATGAATTTACTGTTACAGAAACGTCACCACTTTCTGTCAGTAATTCACAGATCCATCGGGCATTAACTCAATAAGGACATAATTGAACTCAATACCATCAATCAACTGGATCTGACATCCCTAGAATAGTTCATTGAACATAGCAGAATATACATTCTCAAGCTCACATGAAACATTGGCCAAAACAGACCATATTCTGGGTCATAAACACCTTAACAAATTAAAAGAATAGAAATAATATAAAGTATGCTCTTAGATCACAGTGAAATAAAACTAACAGAAAGGTAGCTGAAGAATACCAAAATGCTTGAGATTAAACACACTTCTAAATAACATTTGAGTCAAAGAAGTTTCAAGAGAAATTGAGAAATATTTTGAACTAAATGAACATGAAAATACAACTTGCCAAAACATGGAATGCAGCAAGAGCAGTGCTTAGAGGGAAATTTATAGTACTGAATGCATATAATTAAAATACGATCTCGCCCTAGCCAGTTTGGCTCAATGGATAGAGCATCGGCCTGCGGACTGAAGGGTCCTGGGTTCGATTCTGGACAAGGGCACATGCCCGGGTTGCAGGCTCAATCCCCAGTCGGGGGCATGCAGGAGGCAGCCAATCAATGATTCTCTCTCATCATTGATGTTTCTATCTCTCTCTCCCTCTTCCTTCCTCTCTGAAATCAATAACGAAATATATTAAAAAAAAAAAAAAAAAAAGATCTCAAATCAACAATCTAAGCCCCTAGGAAACTATAAAAAGAAGAGCAAATTAAACCCAAAATAAGCAAAAAACAAAAAGCAAAAATAAATGAAGTTGAATACAGGAAATCAATAAAGAAAACCAAAAGCCAATTCTTTGAAAAGACCAATAAAATCGATAAAACTCTAGTACGGCTAATTAAGAAAAAACTAGAGAAGAAATTATCAATGTCATAAATGAAGGACCATCACTACTGATTCTATAGACACTAAAAGGATAATAAAGGAATAGTACTACAAACAACTCTATGCCCATACGTATGATAACCTAGAAGAAATGGATCAATTATTTGAAAGACAAAATCTACAGAAGTAGAAACCCCACAGAAGTAGATCATTTGAATAGACCTATATCTAAAGAAATGGAATCAATAATTAATAATCTATGAAAACAGCACCAGGTCAGATGGGTTCACTGATGAATTCTATCAAACATTTAAGACATTCTACCAACTCTACAGTGTTTTCCAGAAAATAGCAAAAAAAGGAATTTTCTAATTCTATGAGGCCAGCATTACCCTAATTCAAAAACCAAAGACAGCCCTGACCAGTTTGGCTCAGTGGAAAGAGCATTGGCCTGCGGACTGAAGGGTCCCGGGTTCGATTCCGGTCAAGGGCATGTATCTTGGTTGTGGGCACATCCCCAGTGGTGGTGTGCAAGGGGAAGCTGATCGATGTTTCTCTCTCATCGATGTTTCTAACTCTCTATCCCGCTCCCTTCCTCTCTGTAAAAACTCAATAAAATATATTTTTTAAAAACAAACAAAAAACCAAAGACATTACAAGAAAGGAAAACTAGACCAATATCTCGAGTGAACATAGATGCAAAGATCTTCAATAAAATATTAGTAAATGGAATCAAACACTGTATAAAAGAATTATATACCACCACCAAGTAGAACTTATTTCAGTTAAGCAAAGCTGGTTTAACCTTACAAAAGCAATTAACCCTTTGCGGTCGTTTGTCTACTCAGCCACCAAAGCTTCTTTACCGTTCCAGTCGTTATGTCTGCTCTCAGCCACCACAGCAAGGAACTGTACGAATCTTAATTCTATTCATTCATGTATAAGTTCATAATTTCTCTGAAAGCTCTTAAGTGCCTAAGCAACCTTGTCACGAACCAAAACATTGCCCCAACAAATCGGAGATATCAAAACTCAATATAAACAAACGCGGTTGTTCCACACTCTCATGGCAAGTCAGTCGCCTTTTGAGAGTGAAGAAATCGACAAGCTCCGGAGATACTTCGCAGAATTTCAAATAAAGCTTTACAAATTACGTTTAACTGTAATTAGGCTTTCTCGCTTGTTAAGATATTTCAAAATAATACTCCAAAATGGCAAAAAGAAAGTTACCGAAAGAAGTGTACTGCGAATCTGAAAGTAACAATGAAGAGTTTTATTTTGGCACCTTGAATACTGACTCTGACGTAGAAAGTGATAACGTTTGTAGTGATTCTACTAGTAGTGACATAGTCCCAAAAAAGAATTAATAAATCTTGTTTATCCTTCATAATCTTGCATGTTATGTATCACTGCTCTTTCAATGGAAATTAATTCCGACCAGTACGACACCCATGTCCAAATTTAATACAACCGCAAAGGGTTAATGTAATCCACATTAATCAGCTAAAGAAGAAAAATATCAGTAGATACAGAAAAAGCATTTGACAAAAACCCAACAGCCATTCATTACAAAAACTCAACAACTAGGAATAGAGATGAACTTCCTCAACTTGATAAACACCTACCAAAAAATGACAGCTAGCATCATACTTAGTGTTGAGAAAGTAGATGCTTTTTTGGTAAGATCAGGAACAGTGAAAGGATGTCCCCTCATAACTCCTATTCAACATCAAACTGGAACTCCTGGCTAATGAAATCTTACCTAATAATAGACATGTAAATTGACTGTCCATCCACTATGCTCACCAGCCAATCAGAAGAGTATGCAAATTAACCCAACAAAGATGGTGGTTAATTTGCATACAAAGGCATGAAGTGGTGGAGCAAAGTGTGAAGATTGAAGGCTCCGGCTGGAGCAGCGAATACTGAAGGCCAGGTGCCGGAGGAAAACCAGTGCCGGCAGCCAGGGGAAGGGAAGTTCTTGCATGAATCTCTTCGTGCAATGGGGCTCTAGTCTATACTAATAAAAGGGTAATATGCTAATTAGACCGGATGTCTTCCGGACAAAGCCACAGTGGTTAGGGGCGGCGATCAGGCCAGCAGGGGAGAATAGTTAAGGGTGAACAGATTGGTGGGGCAGAGCAGTTAGGGGCAATCAGGCAGGCGGGCAGGTGAGCAGTTAGGGGCCAGTGATCCTGGATTGCGAGTTGGACATACCCCAAGGGATCCCAGATTGGAGAGGGTGCAGACTGGGCTGAGGGACACCCCCCCACCCCCATGCCTCTAGTAAATAAAAAAAGGAATAAAAGGTATACATATTGGGAAGGAAAAAAATTGTCATTCACAAATGACATGGTTGGCCAAATGAAAAATCCCAAAGAATCAATAAAAATATCTTGGAACTAATCACCAATTATAGCATTAGCACCAGAAAAAAAAGACAAAAGAAATAATTAGGTATAAATCTAACAAAATATGTACAAAATCTATATGAGGAAAACTACAAACCTCAGATGAAAGAAATCAAAGGTGTAAATAAATGAAGAGATAATCCTTGTTCATTTATAAGAAGATGAATATTGTTAAGATATTACTTCTTCCCAACTTTATTTTTCGAGTCAATGAATCCTAATCAAAATCTGAGCAAGTTATTTGTGGCGCTCAACAAAAGGATCCTAAAGTTTATCTGGAAAGGCAAAATACTCAGAATAAAACAGTGTTAAAGGAGAAAAAGTCAGAGGACTGACACTACCAGACTTTAAAACTTACTATAAAACTAGAGTAATCGAACAGTGGAAAGAGAACAGACCTAGATCAAGGGAACAGAGTCCAAAGCCAGAAGTAGATCCACACACAGTCAACTGATCTTGGGCAAAGGAGCAAAGGGAACTCACTGGAGAAAGGATGGTCTTTCAGCAAATGGTGCTGTAACAACTGGGAGCCACATGCAAAATAAGTCTTCTAGGCACAGACCTTACACGTTTCACAAAAATTAAAATGGATCCTAAGCAAAAAAAATTAAAACCTCAACTACAATTATCAACACTAACAACCCAATTAAAAATGGGCAAAAGATCTGATGATTATAATAAGGGACTCCTGTCATAAATTTGTCAAAATTCATGGGATGTAGAACATGAGTGAATCTTAAACTACAGACTTTGGTTAATAATAATGTATTAATATTGGTTCAAGAACCATCCTCATCTTCCCCAGGCAGAACTTCTCATAACTATTTAAACATATTTCATGATGTTTGACAAAGGATTAAAATTAGGTATATGATAAAATACTGTTGGCAGACTAGTTCTTTTTATATTTATCATAGGAAAACTCAGGCCATCTTTTGCTCATGTTAGGGCAAAGTCTAGTCTTGCTCAATTTGTTTCAACCTGATTTGCTTATCAAAAATATTCTTTATCTCCCTGGCTTATAAGCATTTTTTATCCTCCCAGTTTCTCTTCTCACGAAAGAGAAACAATGTACAACATAGTATTTAAATGACAAGCACTTTTAAGTCCAAGTGATTCTCTTTATATGTCTTATTTTCATTAAGCTGATTCCTTAAAGAGAGGTTCACATTAAGAAATTCATACCTTGCCCTAGCTGGTTTGGCTCAGTGGATAGAGCGTCAGCCTGTGGACTGAAGGGTCCCAGGTTCAAGTCCAACCAAGGGCACATGCCTGGGTTGCAGGCTCGATCCCCCCCAGTAGGGGGCATGCAGGAAGCAGCCAATCAGTGATTCTCATCATTGATGTTTCTATCTCCCTACCTCTCTCCCTTCCTCTCTGAAATAAAAAAAAATTTCAAGTTACAGTTAAAAAAAGAAAAAAAGAAATGCATATCTTGCCTTAACTGGTTTGGCTCAGTAGATAGAGCATCGGCCTGCGGACTGAAGAGTCCCGGGTTCGATTCCAGTCAAGAGCACATGCCCAGGTTGTGGGCTCGATGCCCAGGTTGGAGGTGTGCAGGAGGCAACCAATCAATGATTCTCTCTCATCATTGATGTTTCTATCTCTCTCTCCCTCTCCCTTCCTCTCTGAAATTAATAAGAATCTATGTATATAAAAGGCTAATATGCAAAGTGTCCCCACAGGAGTTCAACTGGGAGTTAGGGAGTTCAGTCGCTTGCTATGATGTGCACTGACCACCAGGGGAAGGCACGGAATGAAGGAAAGCCCCAGCCCCAGCTGGCAGCTGGAAGGCCCCAATAGGCCCTGATCGCCGGCCAAGCCTACCTAGGAACCCTCTAGTATATGTATATTAAAAAATACATATTTTTCTTTATCAAACAAGAGACTTCAGTCTGTTTTCACAGGAGCCTTTTAGCACTTCACACAGTGCCTGGCTCACAGTCAGTGAGCACAGGGAGGCACACCTCAGACACACTGTGGTCAGGTTCCAGACTCCCGTCATAAAACAAGCCATAGTCTTTTGCTGGTGGAGGGTCATCCTCTCAGTCTGTACAAAACACAACGTTTGTGAAGGGCGATAGAACGAGGCGTGCCTGTCCTGTACTAGGGACTCGTTATGGCGTATGATGCTGTCACTACTATTACATGAATCTGACATCAGAGTGGCATGACCTAAAGTATCTTTTTGGGTTTAGGAAACAAGTGATTAAAATGCAAATTGAAATTTTAATTCAGTGCTTTCTATGAACTAGACAGAAACCACTGTCATGACTTGATGTTTGAAATTCTTTCATTTAAGCATAAAATATCCGTATTTACTTGTATAACTTTTCTTTCTTAAAAATTTTTTTTGATTTTTTTAGAAATAGATGGGGGAGAAGGAAAGAGAAAGATGTAAAGTCAGTCCCAAATCAATTCCCAAATACAACGCATGCTAGATAGAGCATGTTTCCTGAGACCCTTCTCCAAATCCTAGCGTAACTTCTCTCTCTGACCTTCTAGATTGGCCTGGGCCAGAATCCTCCAGACCCTCAAATTGCAGTATACTCCCAGTCCCCAAGAGAAAAGAAGATTAAGGTGAGGAAATACATTTACCATGGGTTTTGGAGCCACTAACACAATGATAGTTTATCACAAGGTGAAAAGGGCCTGGTGCTCTGCCTGGCGTGTGGGTTCACTGAGCCCCTCTGCTGGCTGGATAGCCCGGCCACCGTCCATGGCCTGTGTCCTCCCTGGGCTGGCAAGGAGGGACCGTGACATAAAGCAGGTTGCTACCACAAACGATGCTAAGTGCCATGGGAGGGGGGCTGTATCTGAATGAGTGAGCGGAAGGCCTGAGGAAGAGGCAGGTCAGCTGAGACCTAGAGGTGAGGCCTGTGTGCCACAGTCAGGGCTGCCGCTTCGGGTGTGACTCTGAAGGGAGGAAGGTGAAAGGACTCGATGGGGAAGAGCATGCTCTTGGGGAACAGGAAGTCCGTGTGGCTGCGGCAGGGGAGCGAGCAGTCGACTGAGGCGATCAGGACCAGGTTAGGACGCCACTGAGCCTGTCGAGGCAGAAAAGCGACGGGCTCAGATCTGTAGAATGCAGAGGCCACTGCCACTGTGTGACGCGGCTGGGGGCAGAGGGAGAGAATTGAGGATTCGGGGAAGCCAGTGAGGGCACTACCCCAGTGTGGGGGTGTTTTGAGGTTAGAAGTGACAGGACTGAGAAGGGCAGACGGAAGACAACACTCTGTAGGGAGAGTCGAGTATAGAGTATCTGGGCCTGGGGCTGAGGCAGGCACCGGCAGCCTTGTCCATTCCTTTCCACCGAGCCTGACCCATGTGAGCTCACCTGGTTCATGCTGAGACTGTCGCTGTCCAAGCAGCCCTAACTGTGACGGCTCTCTCTCACGTGACAGTTTCTCCACTCTACTTCCCTGCATTACCATTGAAAGACAGAACCAGCAACGCAGGTGGAGGGGATGGCCATGCAGTAGGAAGAGAATGAGGGTTGGTCAGTCACTTGGGGACACTCAGCGAATCACTGGGATAGTGTACGGACCCATGCTGGCCTCCGTCACATGCCTTGTCCACAGCCTGGAGGAGCATGGTCACCTCCAGAGAACGAAGCTGAGAGGTCAGGGTGACAGGACAGAGGTGGGAGCACCGGATCTGTCCAGGCACAGTCACCCATCACGTAGATGCGAGCAGTCTCAAAGAAGGGGTGGGGACAATAGCCCAGCCGAAGAGGATTGAGAGGAAAATAGGCAGGAAAGTAGAGGGGGTCGTAGGTAAGTGCTTCAAGTTACGCTGTGGAGGGGAGCAAAGAAGGCCGTGGAGGCTGGAGAGGAGGTGCAGGAAAGAAGGTTCCTCTTCTGTTCAAAGGCGACGCAGGCTGACGCATATCTTCATGCTGATGGGGTGACCAGTAGTGGGACGTTTTGCTGAAGCAGGAAAGGGAATTTGAGCATTTGCAAATGGAAGTTCTTGAGGCTCAGTGAGCACAGGTGGAAGACTGGCTTTTGATCTAGGGAGGGGCAGTGTTTCCATTGGAAAGGCAGGAAGACGGAGTCAGGGAGGCACTTGGTGGTGGCTGTGACCGGGAGAGGGGTGCTCCTGAGTGACTGCTTCTGTTTCCTCGAGGAAGTCTGCGGCCAAGGCTTCAACGAGGAGGGATCCTGCGGAGGGCAGTGAAGAGGAGGACGGGGTGCACAGTGAAGAGACTCTAAGTGAGCATGGGGTGGGCGTGCCAAGCAGGGCTAGCTGCCACCTGAGATCCGTGCCAGGGACCATGACAAAGAGCAGCCGACTTAGACAGTTTTATACGTCCCTCTGACAAGCGGCTGGGTGACATCCATCCTACAGAAGTGAGGAAACAGTCCATGCGTTTCAGCAGGAGAATAAAACACTCCGTAAACATACACTGTCTTTTGACTTGTGGTTTGCCAAGCAGAGGAACACTGCTGTCAACGACATCAAGAAATGCTGGAAGATGCTTGGGAATACTTTATGCTTCCAAAAAGGGACTTTGACAGAAAGGAAGAGGGAAAGAGAATACAAAGTGAAAAGACAGATGATGATCAAAGATGGGACTATCTAGTGTCTGAGAAGGAGCTGGACCAGATAAAGAAACACATCCACCGAGCAGAGCGAGCTAGAGGCCTCCGAGACCACAGGTATCGGCTGCCTCCTCAGAAAAGTCCACGTGAGATACTTTCCCCCAAAACATTCACCCTGGAGCATGAAAAGACGGAAACCATCCAGAGAAGACCCAAAGCTAAAACCAAACAGCACCAGCTGGCATGGTTGCAGGAGCAGATGCAGAGACATCGAGAGCGCATGATCCGAGGGCGAGAACTCGCAGAGCAGAGAAAGCACAAACGAGATGCTCAGAAACTCGCCGCCCAGGCTCCTCCTGTCCTAAAACCTCAGGCGAGGAAAGAGGAAGTGAAGGAATTCGAGCAGATCACAGCCTATCCCCTCGTACAGCCTCACTGGGAGGCACCCATAGAAGTGACTGTTCTGAGGGAAAAGTCCAGAGAGAGCAACGTTAAAAAACCCCTCCGAAGACAGCTCTTGAGGATACCACCATTTTTGAGAAGTCAACTAGAAAATAAAATAAAAACTTTCTAGGTTACTGTATTTCTTGTTTAGGCCAGCAGACTTTCATAGCTGTTAGTGCAGTAAAATCCCATATCCTAATTTTGTGTCCAAGTGCATCAAAATGGGGGGAGGGAGGAAGGAGTTAAACCATAAACACAAAACTTGACTTAAAACCACCATCTTATTATAGCTCACAATTCTGCATCGAGAATCCAGGGAGAGCTCAGCTGAGCAAGGCTCTGCCCCTGTAGCACCAGCGGAGCCACGTGGGGACACTCAGGTGATGGCCGGGCTAGTCTGGGGGGCCCATGCTTCCCCTACAGGCCCTTGGCAGGAACAGCTAGAAAGCTGGGTAGCTGGGCTAGTCCCCTCCCTCCCTCCCATCCCCGTGTGGTTTCAGGGCCTCATGGTAGCTGAACTTATTACAGTGACTCAGGGCTCTGAGAGGCCTGTCAAACTCTATAAGGCTTCTCAGGGCCTGGGCTCCAGAGCATCCTTTTTGCCATACTGTGTTGCTCATCGAGTTGGCAGGCCCACCCAGATGCAGGGGAAGAGGAAACAGACTCCTCCTCTCTGAAGTGTGCAGCCACATTTTCACCTCCTGCTCCCAACCCCTGAACCGTCTGTCACCCATAGAAGGAGCAAAGCAGAACACCTCCACTTCTGTAGCACAAGCTCTAGGGTAAGAATAGGGACTCGGGAGGAGGGTGCAATGGATGGGGCCTGGAGCCCGAGGATGCACCTGGACGGGACTCCTCGGGCAGCAGGGCAGTGAGGAGAGCGTGGCCTGCACCCCCGCAGCCAGCGCCGCACAGAGGAAGGCGCAGCCCTGGCCCTGGGAGAGCCCCACAGGAAAAGGGTGCAGATGAACAGGTGAGCACACAAGACGACTACGTTAAGAGCAGGTGCTACTCAGACACACGGTTCTGGAGGGGGAAAGGCTTTGGGTACTACCTTAGTTTGCTTTTTAAAAGATGGCATCCATCAGTTGTTTGTTTTTCAATTCAGAAGTTGAAAGAGGAAAAAGTGGCCCCTAACCACCCTGCCCAGGTAACTTCTGTTGACAGTTTTTAAAAACAATGAAAAAGTGGACGGTTTACAAAGGGTGCGGCATGCGAAGCTGCAGCTTTCCCCTTGGTGTGAAGAAGGTAACCACTCGCGTCTCAGTGGGGGGCGTGTGGAACAAGCAGAATGGAATGAAGGGGACGAGGAAGGCAACAGCCAAAACTCTATAATGTTAAGACCACACGTGATTCCATTGATGTGAAATGTCCAGAACAGGCACATTTCTGAAGACAGAAATAGCAGAGAGAGAGTGGGTCAGCGGGGGGTTAGGGCCGAGGGGTGAGGAGGGTAGGTGAGGCCGTGCCTGCTGACGGCCGGGCCAGGGCAACAGTGTTCTCCAGTTGGCTGTGGTGACGGGTGATTCCCAACCCGAGGAGACTCAACAGTGAAATACACGAACTGGGGGATGGCAGGCGAACTCTCTCACCCAGGCCGTTTAACAAGAACGAAGAACTGACCAGTCTAGAGGAGGAAGTGAGCCAGAAACATAGGCAGAGGCCCTGATCGCAAGGGGCTGGACGTCACTGATGAGCTCAGGTCTTTCCGTCCTGAAGGCAGCGGGGAGTCCCAGGTGGAAGGAAGGGGAGAATCCGAAGGGCAGACAGGAAGCGGGCACCAGACGGGTGGCTGTGGCAGAAACCGGGGCAAGACAGAATCGGGAGACCAGGGGAGAGTTAGTGACCAGTTGAGGGAGGGCCGTGGGGGATAAAGACAAGAATTCACAGCTTCTGAGGAAGCAACGCGGGAAGAGCGCCAGCACAGGCGATGGGAGAGCAGCCCGCGTGCTGCCCAGGAAGCCTCTGTCCAGCTCCTGGAGCTGCTGAGAGAAGGGTCGTCGGTTTGGGAAGGTTCAGGAAGCGATGCGTCTATCACGCGAGCAGGATGGTGGGAGGAAAACGGGAAGCGTCAGACACAAGGATGTAGTTTTCGAGAAGCACATTTTCAGCATGTGCTCACTGGACCTTGGCTGGAAAGGAATCGCCAGTAAATCGCATAGACCAGCCTCAGCCGAGCAGTGGGAAGGAGGTGCCGAACGGCCACGGTCAGGACTGGACGCTTCCGCAAGGGGTCCTACTTACAGGAGACGGGACAGGAACCATGGGTCTCGGCATCTTGCTCAGATGAGATGAGATGGTGGAGGGGAAAGCACGAGGTGTGGAGAGGGAGGGGGATGACTGGCAGGGCGAGACGAGGAGGCAGGGGAGCGCGACCCGAGCCTTCCACAGACAGGCCCTCCAGCTCTGACTCAGGGAAGGAGTGAGCAAGGGCCGATGTAGAACGCGAACGGGAAAAGGAGCCCACTAGGGACTCAGAGCACTGGGCACAGACCTGAAGGCCCAGCAAAGACCAGGCCCTGGGAGCAGCCAGCATCCACCCGGTGTGGTCCCCTCTAGCGGCCAGCAGCCTCATGGACAGAGAACTGGCGAGACGGACCCACGGCTGGCTGGCTGGGAAGGTGGTCCAGCCTGGCTGCTTGTGTATAAATCATAGGCTGAGTCACGTGACATTGCTGATCCTTAACCACGTTTTAGCACAAAGACTATTTTATGTGATACGCGTGGAGCCAACTAGCTGACTGCACAGCTAGGGATGTATAACAAGGACCATCATGATGTGTAGGCCACTACCAGCCGGTCTGAAACTTCCCATGGGACAGGACTGGAGAGAAGCCACTCTCCTGATAACAGAACAAAGAGGAGCTACAACTATTTGTGAACATGGCAGTGAATCTCCTTTAATCAAAGACAACCATGACAAATCGATACACTATCAAAAGCTACAGTTTACTAAAAACAATCTGCCTTTAAAAATGTTCAATCATACAATATATACAACACATGCTGCTTTCCTTTCTGGATTTCACTATCCATTTGAGTCCTAAAAGGGGGGAGGGGAAATAGCTGGTTAACAGTTTAGAAATCGAAAGTTGACCTAATATACAAGAATGCAACTTAACAGCTAGCCCTCCTCAGTGCGTAGGCCCAGGTCACCCATCACACACCTACCTGATGTCAATACTCCCCTCTCCCGCAGGACCCCAGGACAAAAGCAGCTCAATTAAGTGAGGCACATGTGAAGAGTTTACATTTTAACTCTCAAAATCATAGAATACTTCAGCTAGAAAAAGAAGCCTCCCCATTTTATGGAGATTCATAGGTCTGTTAGGCAAATGTGGCCGAGCGTGAGCAGGTGACTTGCCCGCCATCGTAAAGGGGCAGAGCCAGCCGAGTCCAGGTCTCCTAGGCCCCCCACAGCTGCCTGCAGAAGCCAGATCACCCGAGCCTTCCTTGCAGCAATGCTCTCCTTCGGAGAAAGGCAGAGTTCCCGCACAGCATCGCTCGTTTGAGAAATGGCCCCTTCCTAACTTCATCTTGAGGGAATCCTCCTTTTCTGCTTTGTACCCACAAAGTAAGCAAATCTAACGGGACACTGAACCAAACCAATGGGAGGCTTCCATATTCACTTACATACCGATGGGTCATGCTAAGGGTTAAAAAAGCCACGCCAGGAACTAGCTGCTCTGCCTCTACCGACTGCCTACCAAAGAGGGGATCAACCACAGGGCCTGCCCAGCCTTTGTTCCCAACAAGGGAGGCAATGGGCAGCACGACCCACACTTGCCCAGAATGTGCCCCGAGGGATGGTCGGACGCCCAGGAGCGTTTGCTAAAAGCCCAGGTGGCCCCCAGAGCCTTACCTTCAGCTGCCGTCGGCGCTCAGGCTCTGCCGGCTCGGGCCGGAGACAATCACGGGCTCCGAGATCTCAAAGGTCCGCACGATCTCCTGCAGCGCAAAGAACAGGTGGGCATCGGGCTACGGTGCGGCAGGACCCTCTGTGGGCATGGGCGGAGCCTTACCTCCCAGTCTCGGTAACTCAAAGCTATAATCCCTTGATTCCTGATTTGGGTGTTTTGGTCAATGCCCTCACTTTCCTCATTAACAGGCTCTGTTTGAAAGACAAAAGTTTTCAAAGGTTATCCACTCAGAAGAGGTAAGCTAGACAGGAACTGACGAATAACAGGAATGAAACCTGTATCGAGATGATTCCAGTTCTACCCAGTTATTGGGACTTCATGCATCACTGAGCTGTAATGTTATAGTAGCAAGTCATCCATTTGTTTTCATTAAGAAAATGTAGTCGAGTAACACAATCTACCACTTGGAAACCTTGCATCTCTGCGTAGCAACCACGGAGCTGCGCCCTGGCGGTCTGCACTCTCTACGAGTTCTTACCAGGAGCAATTACTCAACTAAGAAGCAAAGTTTCTCTCAGGGAGCGAAGGCGCTGGCATTAGGAGGAAATAGGAAGAAAACTACAAAAATATCAGCAATGACCAACTTTCTAACTTAAAATTTGAGGGAAATTATATGATTTCTTGTTCATCTTGACAGCAGATGTTGAACCAAATCAATGATATAGATAAATCCATTGTTTTAAACTATGGCCACATTTTCAGTTGGTTGAGAAAGACACCACATTACAAGAGTTTGTTTCCTAAAGTGAAAACTCTTACCTTTAGTAAAATACATAAACCAAATAAATTTTCTCTAAAACTAATTTTCCTGAACATAGGATCATTTACCTATTATTGGCAGTCGGTCTTGGTCAAGTTTTATTCTTGCAAAACCATCCTAAAACACACAAAAAAATGATTTTAGAAGACTACAATTTCGATCCTATAACCACTGGATAAAAAAGTTATTCAGAAAGTTTTGTATCTCAGACAGTGAAACTGACAACAGTGGGGCGATTACATGGACAAGCCCGGAACGTTTTTCTTTACACGCCTCCCGGGCCTCTCACAGCTTTTCTACCCGACATGCCTCCGCCCCAGGATCTTGTGACTAAACTGTCTTCCTCCTTAACCGAGACATGTATTTTTTTTGCGTACTCACATTTTATTATGCATAATTCTATCATGTACCATTGACAAAATATGCCTGGTATCATTTCTGGGAAAACTTTGGTCAATGCAAGATTTTTGTCTCAGGTTAAGATCACTTTCCTCTTACATGTGCTGGAAAGCAATCCGGTAAGACAGACAGTCTAAGCAAGCTCCTTAGCACTTTACCTCCTTTAAAGCAACTTCCCGCTGAGAGCTACAAGAATGCTGTACGACCTCCTCCACGTGCTGCCACACCTGCTTTATCACTCTCTGTAGACACAGGGTGGGCCAAAGCAGGCAGAGGGGCAGTTTACGTGGAAAATACAATACTAATCCAGGGTTCCACGGCCGTGAGCCTCCTTTGGCCCACCTCACATATTATATTACCAGTTTTCATGAGAGTACGTGATAGACCACGTGGCCCTGATGCTCCTTGAGAACAGGGAGATTCAAGGTAACACAGCTATCGAACGCAGGGCGTGTACCGTGGACACCACAGTGCTATCGAACCCACAGTTCCATGTTCACATTTTGCCAATCCTTCACTGAGATTCTAAACGGGAAAGCAAGCACCTAAATTATGAACTTGGTTTAGCCGGTGCTTCTGCCTCCAGGTCAGTTCCTATTTTTCGACAATGGGTCTACATTCACACTGGTCAGTACCCACTCCTCTGCCAGCTCCCGCCACAGTTTTTATTACTTATTTTTTAAAAGCTCATAAAAGCAATTAGAGAAATAAGTCTTACCCTTACGATGAAGGAGACATGAAAGATGTTTTCCACCGTTCGAGGGAAAGAATGTGGGTCGACCACAAAGTCAAAGAAGGACATAGGCGTGTCGGCTACAGACAGAGGAGGAGAAACCCTTCAGGACGGGGCGTGGCTGCTGCTCACCACGAAGCCCAACATCAGTGCCAGCCGAGGAAGGACGGGCTCCCTGCTGTGGGCGTGTGAACAGACACGACCCTTCTGGGGGCAGTTTGGCAAATCTATTAAAACCAGGCACAGCTCCTGGCCCCCCTCTCCCCGCAAAGCTGCCCTAAAAATATTCGCACCTATGGACAAAGGCAGGCCAAGCTCCCTCCTGCAGCTTACAGGGAGTGAAGGGCTATAAGGCCTCACTCGCCTGCTGCAGCGGGGCTGGTCAGTGGGTCTATGATGCAGCTGTAGAGTGGGGGTCACCAACAAGAATAAGGGGACCCCACGCACTGAGAGGAAAGTGTCCACAGGTAAAAGTCACGCTGCAGAAGAATGTGTGCATTGTGATCAGCTTTGAAAACCCCACGAAACACCCTACTATGTGCCTATTCATAGGACTGCATAGCTCTGAGACCATCTGCGAATCTACCCAGCACGTTACAGGTGGCTGCCTCCGGGGAGGGGGAGTGGTAGGATGGACACATCTAGCAAGTACACTGCTCCATCTGGAACTTGGCCTCTTACTTACGATCTTCTCGGAAGTATGTCTGCAACAACCCTAAGATCCGTTCTACTTCTTTTTCTGTGGCTTCTTGCTGAGATTCTTCCATTCTTTTTAGCTGAAAATATAAAGTTGTCATCAAGCCGACTGTCGCGCAGCGAACCTCCTCCTCTTCCCCAGGCACCTCCTCTAGGTCTCTCCCGGCTAACAGTGTTTATCGCCGTCTTAAAGCTTACAGAGCTTTTCAGGAACATTCCCTAGGAATTCCTCACACAGGAGTAACATGACCAAACCAGCCACCTCCAGGTGGAGCATAAAACAGCAAAACGCAAAAGGGGACTTTACAACAGCCTCACACCTGGGTGTGGTTGGCCTCTGGGGACATTGCCAATATGTGGCTGCCCCCCCGGGTGGGGAGGAAAGCTGTTCCTGGCATCCAGTGGGAGACGGCCAAGGACGCTGCTGAACATCCCACAGGCACCAGACCGAGCCTCGAACAAGAACTTCCACCCCACGCGTGGTGTCGGGAGGGTGAGAAACCCGGGCTTAGAACTGACCCCAAGTACTGGATGCGTTAAGACTAAGACCAATGGTCAATCCAATAAAAAGTTTAAAGACTCAAATAACACGACTATTTAAGTGATTCCAGACCCTAACACCTTGACAAGATGGCCAAACTGCACGTCCACCGCTCTCGTGCTGCTCCCACGTCAGGTGCTTCACGAACCTGGACAGGCATTTCCCGCTCCTTCTCCAGCACACAGATCCTCCTGGGGCGCTCGGCGCGCGGCTTCGGCACAGGGCACTCGCCCTGGATGGAGCCCAACCTAACGGAAAAGGTGCTCTCAGGAGCGGCTCCCGTGGGTACCGGCCTTCGGACAGGTGTGCGGGGAGGCCCACGGCTCCAGCAGAGACCCTGGGCTCCCTGCCCCACTTCCTCCCAGAAGGCCCGGTGCAGACGGAAGCCACAGCGATAGTGCATCTCGCTGAGGCCAAGCCCCAAGAATTCAGACCCCCGTGGCCCCTACACCTGAGCAACCAAAGGACAGAGTGTGGGCAGGTGTGTCCCGTGCCCTGTAGGTCCCACGTGCAGCCTGGAGCACCACCCCGAGCGGGCCGCCTGGCCCTGCACTCAGCTCCGCTGGAGCCGCTACCGGAGGCTCCCAGGCCGGGAGGTGGGGGAGGGTGGGAGAGGGGGTGGGGGGCCCCCAGGGAGGAGCCATCGCAGGCACAGGGTCGCAGGCCGGCTGGTGAGTAAAGGGGATGCTGCCCAAGGCCAGCCGTCCACCTGGGATCTGACAGCCCAGCCCTGAGGAGCCAAACAAAGACCCGGAGTCTGTCCCACAGAGCAGAGGCCTGACCTTCGCACCTGAACAGAGAAAGGGGTCGGGCCCCGGCTCCGAGGCCTGTTAGGCAGGAACCTGTCCCCACATGGGCCCCTCACCCCCCGATACACCACAGTCTCGAGGTGCTGAGGGCGATCAGGATGCACGGACGCCCAGCCCGCCTCCTGAGGAAGACACACGGGGCCTGGAGAAGGTGCCCTGGGGCAAGGCCCACCCTCTGCACTAGGTCTCACAAAGAGCCCTCGGAGTGTGCGCTTCCCCATCGGCTGAGCGGGAGGTTCAGACAGAAATGAGTGCACTTGGGGAGAGAAACTCCAAAACCAGAGTTGTATCCAAAACCAAACTGGGCCCTAACCGGTTTGGCTCAGTGGATGGAGCGTCGGCCTGCGAACTGAAAGGTCCCAGGTTCGATTCCAGTCAAGGGCATGTACCTGGGTTGCAGACACATCCCCAGCAGGAGATGTGCAGGAGGCAGCTGATTGATGTCTCTCTCTCATCGATGTTTCTGACTCTCTATCCCTCTCCCGTCCTCTCTGTAAAAATCAATAAAAAATATTTAAAAAACAAACAAAACAAACTGGGCAGGTCACATGGCAGTGACTCCAACAGCCTTCAAATGCAGGAGAGCAAGCGTCCGAGTGCGAGCGGGACACACGCGCTTCACATGTGTCCGTCTCTTGGTGCTGAGGGGCACGGTCTCTCTCTGAGGACCTTACGGATGAGACAGAGCGGACCGGACGCAGGGACTCGAGGCTCCCTCACCGCCAGGAGGGCCCGCCCTCAGCCTTCCCTGCCTCAGACAGACCCACATCATGGGCTCTTAAACCAGTTCAGCCTCTAAGCAATGGTTCCGATCGGCCCTCCACAGCACCACGTGACGTCTGTGCTACATTCAAACACAACGTACGATTTACAAAAGGCTGGCCCGGTGGGTAAAGAGCCTTACAGGAAGTGGAATGTATGGGTTTTATTAAAGGTGTTTTCTGCCGTTTTGCCTGATATTCTCCAGGAGTCGTAGACGATGAACTCAAAGTCCGGGCTGTCGTCCTCACGGACCAGCTCCTCGGCTTCCAACGGGTTCACGCCCATGTGTGTCAGCTACAAACGCAGGGAAAACCCAGGTAAGCCACAGCAACCATTCACCACACTGAGCCAGCCTCTCTCGGCGTTAACGGGCCACAGGCACCGTCTGTGTCCATGTGCACACGCGCCGGCTGCACTTCTATTACCAAGATCGCTTTATTGATAAATTCCCATTTTAAAAGCACCTGCCATGGGCAGAAGGCAGTCCTCAGTGCACCGAGGACTGAGGGAGAGAGCGAGCTGTGGAGACATCTGTGGGTGTCACAGCTGGGTGCGGGGTTCTCCCAGCATCGCGTGGGTGGAGGCCAGGGATGCTGCTACATCCTCCCTGGTCCAGGCCCCAAACGGCCCCGGAGCCAGACGGGACCCGGCTCTGGCCCACGCAGGCTGTGGGCGTAGAGGCACACGCAGCTCATGTGTAAAATGCTAGTAAAATACTAGTTAGGCTGTGCCAGCATAAAAACACGCAATCACGCCCCAACCACACGCTCCAGACAACAGGGAAGCTGAGCTGCGTTGGGATTTTCATTTTAGCTGACCCCTGACCCCTGGCCCTGCTCAGTGGTCTGAGCACCCAGAGGCCAGGCCCCTGAGCCCCTCCTCAGCACCCAGGGGCCGCGGGCATGGGGGAGGGTGGCCCCCTGGCAGCCGCCTTCCTGGGGAGCTGGCGGGAGTGCGTCCTCTCTCAGAGGAGCTGGCAGAAAAGGCGACACACTCTCTGCTAGGAGAGCACGTGGTCGTTACATTATACGATTACGAAGTGTCCAGAGGTTATCGAACTAAAATGGTCACACCACACCGAGCAATCATCAAAGTCCCCCGAGAGCGTAACCCCAGGAAGGCAACCCCACTCGGGGGAAATCGGCTGCTGGAAGCAGGTCAGAGAGCCCGTCAGCCCCCCCGCATCTCGCCCCTCCCCCACCCCCTCCCCCCACCTCCTCCGGCTGCCCCTCCACCGGAGGCCGGCCGGCGCCCACTTGTAGGGGATGTCCCAACTCCTGCCTGGTCGAATGCACTGCCTTTTCTTTATCATTTATCGGCTCTATACTTGGCGTCCTACTTGGAAAGGTCTTCCCCACGTGGACGCTGGACAGCTATTAAGTTAGGGTTTTATATGGAATGCTTTCAGACTTCTGGAACTTACTCTGATAGGTTATTTAAAGTACAGAGCTTTAGCCTGATAAATAAAAGTAAGTTTTAAAAAGATGACCCAATATCAGGTCACTTTGCTGAGCGGTACTTGAGTGTGCCTTTTAAAAAACGCACTAACTTCAAAATAAAAAGGTTTTTTTTAAGAACAGAGAAAAATGTAAGATTTGAAATTTAAGTAATTTAAATTTTTAAAGAATTCTAAGGTTTTAAGAACAACAAACGCCTCATACCTTTACAAAATAATGAATTATCTGGTCAGATCTCATGGTACTAAATCACGTAATAACATTTAACAAATATCCAGTCGGAAGGTCACCGACCCAGCAGAGACCTGAGGGCAGAGGTGAGCACAGAGTAGAATAAAAGAGACAACAGGAGAGAAAAGGTCCCACTGTGCGCGTCAGGACAAACTCATCACCGAGAAGTCGCACAATTTCAGGTAACAGCCACCACTCAAACTCACTAAGAGGCAAAGAAAAATAAATAAAACAACAGGGAAAAAAAAGAAAAAGAACCCCAATCGTATTCATATGGTTCTGAAATATCACACTCTCAGGCCGATCACACACCCGCCCACCAGCCCTGACTGGTCGCGGGGAGCCTGCCCTGCAGTCCTGGGCAAAGGTCCCGTCACCGAGAACAAACGAGGAACTTAACGAGGAAGCAGCGCGGCCGTTTGTACGTCCACAGCCCCGGCGCCTCGGAAGCTGCGATTCCAGCTGCTCCGACGGCCCCTCAGCTCTCCTGCCCCCGTCTAACAGGGTGAGTCTCTCGCCAGGACTCTGAGGCCCAGGAAGGAACCGGGGAGCAACAGCTATCTGCGTCTGGACACAGCAGAGCAGACAACTGGACGACGGAACTTTGTTTTAAAGATTCTGTCGCCTTGAACTTACGAGAGTCTCCACGTATCTTAACATGTCGAACGAGTTCAGATCGGACCGCAGCTGCTTGGCCTTCTCTTTGCCCAGATCTGAGGCCAACACAAGAAAGTGGGCGTCCAGGACGGCCTCCCTGGCTCGGGACACTGTTCAGGAGAGAGAGAGCGTTACCCCACCCGCCGCGCCCTTCCCGGCCGACCACCCATCTCACTGCAAACACTGGCTCCCCGCCCAGCTCGCCACACTCGGCAGCAGAGCCAAACAGCCCCCTAGAGCCAGCCGCCTCCACTTCTCCTCCTGGGAACCGAACCACCACCTTTTGTAACCGCGACTAACAAAGCCTCCGTCTGCACAGAGGGCTTTGCCCTGGACTCCACCAGCCCAGCCCCGTCCCTGTCAGACTGCAGGCCCACTGGGCGCTGACCGGGCCCACTGGGCGCTGACGGGGCCCACCGGGCGCTGACCGGGCCCACCGGGCGCTGACGGGACCCACCGCGCGCTGACGGGACCCACCGCGCGCTGACCGGGCCCACCGCGCGCTGACCGGGCCCACCGGGCGCTGACGGGGCCTACCGGGCGCTGACGGGGCCCACTGCGCGCTGACGGGGCCCACCGCGTGCTGGCCGGGCCCACTGGGCACTGACGGGGCCCACTGCGCGCTGACTGGCAATGGTCAAGGAGCCCGGGCTGAAACAGTGTGAGGGCCGGCGTCCCAGGCCCCACCCTGCAGGCAGCGAGGCAGTGCCCTCTGAGGATGGACGATCCAAAAAGATCGGACCGCGGACATGGAACTAAAGATAAGCTGCTGCAGGCCCGGCCGTGCGGCTCAGGGGTTGAGAATCCACCCAGGAACCAGGCGGTCAGGGTTCAATTCCCCGTGGGGACACGGGCCTGGGTTGCGGCTGGATCCCCAACAGGGGGTGTGCAAGAGGCAGCCGATCCGTGATTCTCTCTCATCACTGATGTTTCTCTCTCTCTCTCCCTTCCTCTCTGATATCAATAAAAAATATGTCTTTTTAAAAAAACAGAAGTTACCGTGAGAGATTTAAATAAAAGGAGATGAGAGGGGAGTGGGAGGGAGGCTGAGGATGAACTTGGGGCGAGGAGGGGAGCGGCCTCCGAGGGCAGCGAGGCTGAGGGCTGGGTTCCGGGCCCACAGGGACAAGGACATGGAAAGATGCCCGAACAGGAAAGGCCGAGCGGAAGGAAGCCCGGGGAGATGCCCACGGCCGAGTTCAAACAGAACTGCCGCGCGGACGCTCCTGAGCTGGGGGCCTGGCGCCCCGCTTCTGTGTTTACGGGTCATTTCCCCCGTGTTTCAGGGGAGCCTGTGCATGGGACCACGGGTGAGAGACGCTGCAGCCTGGCTCCGGGGCCGGGTGATGTCAGCACAGCGGCTCTGATGGCCCCGAGCACCTGCCACGAAGGGCGGCCACGGGGAACGCCAAGGGCAGAAGGACCATCGGAAACAAATACAGAAACCACCTCCATTGAACAGCGTGTTGGCCTCCTCCAGGACCTCGGTCAGCCGGTCGCTGGCGTTCAGGATGTCCTCCCGGTTCTCTGTCCCAAAAACACACACACTGGCAAGGGGCTGGCCCTCCCGCCCGCGCGCCCCCCGCCCCGCGCCCTCACTTTTGAACCAAAAAGGCGCCTTGGAGCTCGGAGAGGGCCGCGCCCCAGGCCGGGGACTCCAGGAGGCGGCTCCCTCCACCCGCGCCCGCAGCCGGGGCGCAGCGCGGACGGGGCGGTTCGCGAACTTGGGGAGTCCCAGGAGCCCCCGGGCCACGCCGCGCAGGGGACCCGCGCAGGGGACAGCTCTCCGGGCTGCCTGCCCCCCGTCCCCCGGCCGTCGGGCTCGGCCTCCGCGGTGCCGTCCCGCCGGGGGACCCGCCCCCGCAAGGTCGTGCGGCCCGAGGGAGACGAGGGATGCGGGGGCCCTCGGGGAGCCGCCCCGCCTGCACCCCGCGCTCCGCGCCCCGCCCCCCGCCTTACGCTGCACCGAGTTGATGAGCGCCCGGTACTGGTGGCGGATCTGGCGGCAGAGGCCGTGGTCCGTCTCCGCCTCCAGGCTCGCGGGGTCCAGCAGCTCGTCCCCCGAGTCCGACGGCTCCCCGTCCTCCAGGCTCGGGCGCTCGGGGGCCTCCCGGCGCGCGGGCGCGGCACCGCGGCGGGACCCCAGCGGGGAGCGGGAGCGGGAACGGGAGCGGGGGCGCCCCCGGTGCGGCTCGCGGGCCCGCCCACGGCCCTCCGGCCGCCGCCCGCTGCTGTCCCCCGACATCGCCGCGCCGCCACCTCGGGCGGAAGTTCGCGCCAGAAACTGAAACCCGGAGCCGCGAGCGCGCTCCCCGCGGGTCGGCCGGGGCCGCCGGCGCACAGCGCCTCCCACGGCCGGAGGCCGGCACTGCAGCGGCCGGAGCGGCGCGCGGGCAGAGCGCCCCTCGCGGCCACTCGGGGAACCACGGGGGCCCAAGCCCGCTGCCCCGCGCTCTCCGCCGGTCCCCGCGCCACGCCCGCGGCTTCCGGGCGGCCACGGCCTGGCGCGTCCTGGGCACGCACGCCCCTTCTTCCTGCGTGTCTGCGCCATGTGGTTGACTCTCAAAAACACATTCAGACATACGCGGCACAGGTGGGGTGACATTCAGTATCGTTTCAAGGACAAACGCACAAATTCCATCCCGTGCATTTCGGCTTTGACTGCAAATGCCGTTTTCCCAAAGTTCTCTCTGGCGCCGAGAACACATTTTCTCACACGAACGTGAGCGCACAGGCCTGCAAAGAGCTCACTTTCTGCCCCAGGGCTGCCTTTCATTGCGGCCTGGCGCCGGCACCCACTCTCCCCGCTCACTGGGCCTCGGGAGGGTCTCCTCCGCCCGCTGCTCGCCGGGCGGACGGACGGACGGCAGACGGGACGTGGTCCCACCGGCGCCTGCGCTTGCACCCGGGCCTCCGGGCTTCCCGAGCTGCCTCCCCCACCCGTGTAGCTCCCTCCTCAGCAGCGAGAAGCCGGCCACTGATTGCGAAGGTGCCCACCCACTTGCCATCGCTTTTTAAAATATTTTTTTATTGATTTCAGAGAGGGAGAGGAGAGGGAGAGGGAAACATCAAAAATGACAGGATCATCGATTGGTGATTGGTTGCCTCCTGCACCCCCCACATTGGGGATGAGCTGCGGGGCGTCCCTGAGCCACGTGGCCTGCGCTTCCCACCGAGCAGCCGGCCTGGTGCGCCCCCTGCAGTCGCTGCCCAGGAGCCCCCGGGGAGCGGGAGCCAGGGCCAGGCACAGACACAGGATGAACCCCCTGTGAGCCCTGCAGTGAGAGGTCTCGGGGTCCCCCTGCCGGGGCACAGGGCTCGGCTGCTCCCAGAACCCAGTCCACGCCCCAAAAGGAGGGCAAGGAGGGTCCGTGTCCTGGGGCTGCTGCTCCCATGACTGCAGACCCGCCTCAACCCACAGGGACACGTGCTCCGCCTTCTGGGGCCAGAACCTGAAATCAGGGTGTAGGGGGCTGTGCTCCCCCCCACCCCCGGCTCCAGGGAGGGTCCTTCCTGCCCCTTCAGCTTCAGGGGGCTCCTGACCTCACCCCATCAAACTTCACGTGATCTGTCCTCGACCTCCACGTGACTTCCCAGGTGTGTTCACACAGCCCCACCCCTGTTCAGGTGACATTTTTAAATATATATATATATTTTTTAAATTAATTTCAGAGAGGAAGGGAGAGGGAGGGAGAGAGAAGCATCAGTGATGAGAGAGAATCATGGATCGGCTGCCTCCTGCACGCCCCCCACTGGGGATGAGCCCGCCACCCGGGCCTGTGCCCTGACCGGGAATCGACCCTGACCTCCTGGGTCATGGGTCAAAGCTCAGCCCCTGAGCCGGCGGCCGGGCCCCCCTCTTTCTCTTTTTTGCACAAAGGTAGCACATGACACACCGTCTGAACCGTCTGTTTTGTCCCATTTACTGACGCATCTTGGGGAGTTTTCAGTGTTGATGCATAAAGAGGCCACATCCTTCGGGACAGTTACCACTTTCCTGCCGCTGGGCCGCCCCTCCCTCCCCTGATTCCCGAGGGCCAGCGCCGGCCTCCGTCCTGCGCCTTCTCCCTTCTCGGGGCTCACCCACATTTCGGAAAGGACGGCTTGGCTTTATGAGATCAGTAGAAGCTGACGAGGATCGGTCTCTGTTTCTTCGAAGCCCTTCTGATTTTATAGCCCTTCCTCTCCTCCTCTTCCTCTTCTTCCTCCTCCTCCTCCTCCTCCTCCTCCTTCTTCTTCCTCATAAGTCTGCTTTGTTTTGAAAAGTGGCTCATCCGTCCCCAACATGTGGAACTGCCTCAAGTCAATGAAATTGCAGCCGAAGGCCGTCAAAACTGGCTTTGGATCTCAAACAAACCTGGAGCGAGAGGAGCAGCCCAGGCAGTTCGGGACCTGCACACGCTGCCCCGTCCTCCTCCCTCGGGCAGAGCTTTCTGGAAAGCCGCCGCCAGGCCAGGCCAGGCCGGGGTCAGATTGCTGGCGGCCGCTGCCTCCCAGGCCGGCGTCCCAGCCACAAGCCCGTGCACATTTATAGCAGCTTCCATGTGATCCGGGCAGACGAAGGGCGAGGGCAGCCCGGAGCTCCGGCATCGGAGAGCCTTCCTGCTCCCCAGCAGCGCCCCGGTAAGTCAGACACCCGCCGGCTTCTTCCTCTGGGCGACGCGCGTGGGGCTGGGGAGGGTTTGGCTGCTGAGAGTAGAGGGATCCGTGCATTTCTCGTTCTTTATTTTTCGGTGAGAAGGGACATGAGAAGCACACCTGAGCCTCCTAACCGCCTCCCTCCCCCTTCGGGCGCCTTCTAAACACATGGACTGAATTTTTCTTTCCCGTCAGGGAGGCTGTGGCCCCTTTGGTAGACCCTGGTCTGCTCCCTGTGAAATAAGGCTGAACAGTTCCCTGGCCTCCAGGGGCCTGCGCGAGCCAATGAGAAGTCCAAGTCCCGGGATTCGCTGGGAGGTGAGCCGAGAGAGGCCCCGGCCCCGACCCACCAGGAGTCTGTGGGAAACGGTTATTTTTAACCTCCTGCGGGTGTTGACTGAGGGTTTGCACCGCGCCTCTCAGACTCCCACAAGCACATCGGACGCTGCAGCTGCCAAGGGGTGCTGCTCTGGGAGCTCACAAAACCTGGGGGTTCCCGAGCCGGACGGGAGGTTGGTTACAACGGAGCCACCGGGCCGCAGTGAAGTAGGACCGGTCCTAACCTCTGGGAGAATCCTGCAGCCGGTCCAGTGACACACGGTGGAGTGTGTGCGTGTGTGTGCGTGCGTGTACGTGTGTCCCGTTTGCCAGCATGCTCCTCCACAGAAGCGCAGACTGGAAGTCTTTTTTATTTTTTTTGTTAATCCTCACCCGAGGACCTTTTTTCCCATTGATTTTTAGAGAGAGTGGAAGTGGGGAGGTGAGAGAGAAACATCGATGTGAGAGAGACACAGCGAAGGGCTGCCTCCTGCACATGCTCCCACGGGGGCCGGAACAAACCTGTAACCCAGCCCTTGACTGGGAATTGAACCCGAGACCCGCCGGTGCTCGGGCTGACGCTCTGCACTGAGCCACCCCGGCCAGGGCCAGCCTGGAATTCTCTCTCCAGGCGCCGCCGCTCGGTCTAACCTGTGACATCTGCACAGAGTGCGCCCGGGGCAACCCTCCGGGGTGAGCTAGTTGAGTGTTTGACCAGATAGAGCAGCTGACTTTAAGTCGATCATTGTGTGTGGCCCACGAATGATGCTAAACGTGTCCAATGGCCCTGGCAGGAAAGATGCCCCCATCCCGGCTCATAAGAAAGAGAAACCTGCCCCGGCTGGTGTGGCTCAGTGGGTGAGCATCGACCTAGGAGCCAGGAGGTCAGGGTTCGATGCCCGGTCAGGGCACAGGCCTGGGCTGTTTGCTCGATCCCCAGTGGGGGGCGTGCAGGAGGCCGCTGATCCATGATTCTCTCTCACTGATGTTTCTATCTCTCCCTCTCCCTTCCTCTCTGAAATCAATAATAATAATAATAATAAAACAACAAAAAAGAATGAGCCGTTTTCAGAGCGAAGGACAAAGGCAGGTTCCCAAACGCCACTGGCCCAGGCGTGTGACTTCTCGGCGGGCCGCTGGGTGCAATGACAGGTGCACTGGCGGCCTGCGAGGGGGTTGCTTAATAAGCCCCTGGCGTGGTTGGGGGGGCAGTGGGGGGTGGATCGGGGGGGATGGAGGTGGGGGGCCAGGACCAGCACAGGAAACCCAGCTCACCCTGATGCCGCTCTGGTCCGAGGCTTTGATCTGCAAGGAGCCCAAGGGGGCGGCGGGGGGGGGGAGGGGGTTGTCCATCTCACCGCAGGAGGCCCGGCCCAGCCTGAAGCGCTGGGAACCGCAGCTGCCCTCGGGTTCCCAGTCTTTGGTGAGAGCAGCAGGGAGCTGCCCTACAGACCAGCCAGGGGGCGAGCCTGAGCCCCTGGACAGTTCGGGGCCTGTCCCGGGCCTCCCTTAGTGGAAGAAGGTGTTTTCATCATCCTACCTGCTGCCCACGCGGGTGCGTGTTTCAGGCGTGGGCAGCGCCGTGGACGGCCGGAGCCACGGAGGAGAGCTGCCACCTGCCAGGGTGCCCCAGATGTTGGGGGGGGGGTGCTGTTTGCCGTTGGCCAGGTGGGGAGCCGCTGTGAGGAGGGAGTGCCCGAGTGTGTCACATAAAGAGGGGAACCTGCTCCAGCCGCAGTCGGGTGGGCGGTGCCAGAGAGTCAGAGAGCGACCAGACCCAGCCACACGCCCACGTCTGAGTACAGCGCGGGGATGGCGCAACCTGGGTGGTCAGGAGGCTGGGACACGCATGGAAGGTCGGGGTCCCCCCAGAGCCGGGCTGCCTGCGGGGGGGAGCTCCCTGTGATCCCTCTCGAGCTGTGCTCGCTCCGTGGGAAAGGACGCAGAGGGGATGGTGGGGGGAGGCTGGCGTGGTCGTGTCTAAGGGGGCCCCCGTTTTCATTTCGAGGGGACATAATTTTGTGGGTGACTCTGTGAGATTAAGAAACATGGGTCTATATTGCCCTGGTCGGGCGGCTCAGTTGGTTGCACTTCATCCCTTGACAGGGTTTGATTCCCTGTCAGGGCCCCTCCCTAGGTTGTGGGTTCGATCCCCAGCTGGGGCACGTCTGGGAGGCCACCAACGGATGTTTCTCTCGCTCGCTTTTCCTCTCTCTGAAATCAATAAAAGCACATCCTCTGTGTCCACTGGCGGTCGGTCCCGCAGAGCCCAGGCCTGGACTGCACTTCTGCGGCCGCTGACCACGGTTCACGCTGGGACCGTCAGCTACTCGGCGTCTCCTGTTTCATAGCCGAGCGATGAGACACAGCCCCGGGTGCAGGTCAGTCACAAGATCAGCGCGTGCTCCGTGCCGGGAAGAGCATTTGGCGACATTGCTGGCCCTGCCCTGCGGGCAGCTCACCCCTGGCATTTGCTGGGTGTGCGTCCTCGCCGCCAGCACCGGCTCCCGCCCCAGCCTGTCCCTGCTGCTCACAAACGCCTCCTCCTCCGTCAGCGTGAAGGAAAGATTCCGATGGACATGCTGGTCAGCAGCGGAGGGAGGGGAGGAGCCAGCGCCAGGTTCCAACCTTGGAGAAGCCCCGAGAGAGAGAAGAAACGGGCCCAATGGCGTCGTTGGCACCGGGGCTTCTTGTCAGATGGGCGGGTCCTAGAAGGAGGGGACCCGGGACGTTACCCCTGGGAGGGGCCCTCACACGTGGAAGCCAGGTAACAGCGGCCAGACACGCAGTCCTGGGAACCGAGCCGACATAGACCGGAGAGGGGGGCTGACCGAGGGCCCGGGAAGCAGCCCTTGGCCTTCGAGGCCTACGGGCGGCCTGGGTCCCACATCTGAGGTTCAACAAGGAAATTTGGTTTGGAAAATGCAAATCAAAAGAAGCTTAAATCCCCGGCAGATCACATGACAGATGTGATTTATTTCCATCAGGAAGGCATGGCCTGATTCCCTTCCCAGCTCCCCCGGGGCCGGCAGGGGTGGGCTCGGCCAGGGTGGGCTCAGGCACTGGAGTGGACCCCAGTCACTAAAGAGGAGGACGCCTTCTTTCTTTTCCCCACCCTCCCTCCTTTCTTTGTAAATTCTTTATTATCGGCTTTTCAAGCACGAAGTGGAGAGACTGTCACCAGAGTCCTCGTCTACCCATTACTGGGTCCAACAAGTATCTACATGCAGCCCATGGCCTTTCATTCATTCTCTGCTTTCCGTTCATGCCTGCCCCTCCCCCACTTCCATATTGTTTTAAAGCAGCGGTTCTCAACCTTCCTAAAGCCGCAACCCTTTAATACAGTGCCTCATGTTGCGGTGACCCCCAACCATAAAATTAGTTTCGTTGCTACTTCATAACTGTAATGTTGCTACTGTTACGAATCGTCATGTCAATATCTGATATGCAGGATGCATTTTCATTGTTACAAATGGAACATAATTAAAGCATAGTGATTAATCACAAAAACAATATGTAATTATATATGTGTTTTCCGATGGTCTTAGGCGACCCCTGTGAAAGGGTCGTTCGACCCCCAAAAGGGTCGCGACCCACAGGTTGAGAACCGCTGTTTTAAAGCAAATCATCCCATCACTCAATCAGTAATAGCAGTGCATGCATCTTGAAAACATAAGGACTCTTCGTTTGTATGCGTATAATCATGATGTTATGACCACACCTAAAAAACACACAATACTTCCTGAATGTGAAAGGTTATCTTAGTGTTCAGATAGATCCCTGACTGTCTCATTTTTTCTGTTTTGTTCTTACGGTCGCTTTATTCCAGTCAGGATCCCAGCAGGAACCACAAGTTGCTTTGGGCTGATGAATCTCTTAAGGCACTTTCCCGCCCTCCTCCCCCCGGTTTCCATCTCTCTCCTGTATTCTCCTTTATATACACTAGTATCACCCGAAATTTCCCGTGTCTGCCACCATTACAGCTCTCTTTTCCTGCACGTTCTTTTTGTCATGGTTATAAGAGTAACCTTAAGTCCTTGTTTGCTAATTCAAATGTCTGGGTCATCTCTGTGTCTAGTTATACCCACTGTTCTCCCTCTTCACATGCCGGCTGTTTGCTCTGGTGTTTTGGATATTGTACTGATACATTGTAGGTGCTGGGTACATTGTAGATGCTGGATACTGTTGGGGTCCAACCCCAGCAGGTCCAGGGGTTCCCCAAGGTGTGGACAGAGTCCGCGAAGAAGGAATGACACCGAGGCAGTGTTCAATTGCTCAGCAGCCTAACCAGGTTCTCCAGCCAGGTTCTCTCTTTATTCTCCTGTTACATCTGTATTTATACCAGTTGATTTTAATCCTATCCATTCTATTCCAAAGGTGAGGGCGTTTCTTATCTCCATTCCAAGGTCACTACTCTATTGTTCTGTTAACCTACAAGGAAGTAACTGAAAGAGATTATCCTAGGTAAAGATTATGTAGTTTAAGTGTGATTGTTCGTAGTTAAGATGATTAACTACCCGCCTGGCACTTAGTATAGGGGTTTTGTTCCCTCCCTAACTCCAGGGGAAAATCCCCACCTGGGAAACAACCTTTCTGGGGAGGTGACCTTGGTTAAAACACACAGCGCTAAGAAGGGGAGCAAACGTATTAAGAACAGGGTGCCATATACGCCAGGTCCTTTGAAATATATGCTGTGCAGATGTTTCTTCCCTGCAGCGACTGTGTCAAGCAGCAAAAAATGAGACCTATGTTTATTTTCTTTTTAATTACAGTTTACAGTCAATATTATTTTGTATTCGTTTCAATGATAGTTTTGTCCTTGTTAATCCTCACTCAAGGATATTTTTTCCTGTTGATTTTTAGAGAGAGTGGAAGGGAGGGAAGGGGAGAGAGAGAGAGAGACAGAGAGAGAGACAGAGAGAGAGAGAGAGGCAATTGGCTGCCTCCTGTGCGCACCCTGCCTGGGGCTGAGGATCAAACCTGCAACCCAGGTGGGTGCCCTTGACTGGGAATCGCACCCACAGGCCGACACTAACCACCGAGCAAAAAGCAGGGGGCGCCTCCCGGCAGGTCCCTCCCGGCGACGGCTGTCTGTTTGCAGTCGCTCAGGAGCCCAGTAACAGAGCTATAAGTAGCTCCGCTGGGGGGGGGGGGGAGGGGGGCAGGTGGAGGTCAGAGCCAGGAATCCCGTCGCAGCCAGTGCGGGAACAGCACTGGACCCGGTGGCTGGGTTCGTCCAGGCCCCGGAGGAGCAGGGTCAGGTGACTCTGAGCTCACCCTCTGGGAGCAAATGGCACCTGGACTCCTGCCAGGAGCCTCCCCCACCCTGGCTGACCAGGACCTGGCGGCTGGAGGCTGCGTGACCGAGGGCGGGGCCTCACCGGGCCTCACCGGGCCTCACCTGGCCGGGCTGGTCTAGTCTGCAGGCCTCACCCCTTGGCTGGTCTTGGGCAGGACCCGGGCCCGCTCTGGGCTTCGGTTGTTCACCCATAAAGAGGAAACACCCAGCCAGAGCTCGGATGCAGCATTCACAACAGGAGGGGCTGTCAGAGGGAAGGGGGTGGGGAAGGTGGGAGAGGGAGAGGACCGATGGTGACGGAGGAGACCTGCCTGGATGGTGAACACAACACCCTGAACAGATGCTGGGACCTCTGTGATGTTATTAGCCTCTGTCGCCCCCGTGCGTTTAACACATTTTTAAAATACGCGTTTGGACAACAGGGAGCAACCTCAGTGCTCGGCCCTGAAACCAGTCCGGCTAATGGACGGACAGACAGTGCGGGACGAGGCCAGGCTGCCTGGCTGCTCGAGGACAGGAAACTGAGGACAGGCCTCTGAAAAGGGAACTCCCCCAACCACCGGCTTCTAGAACGAATTTAACGTTGTTGTTGTGAATCCTCACACAGGATGTTTTCCCATTCATTTTAGAGAGAGTGGGAGAGAGGGAGAGACAGAGAGAAACATCCAAGTGAGAGAGACACATCGATGGGTTGCCTCCTGCACGCGCCCCGACCAGGGCCCGGGCTGGGGAGGAGCCTGTAGCTGATGTACGTACCCTTGACCGGAATCGAACCCGGGACCTGTTGGTCCGCAGGCCGATGCTCAACCCACTGAGCCACACCGGCCAGGGCAAGAATTTTACATTTTAATCTACACAGGACGGCGGGCAGGGCAGCCCGGTGGGTCCGTCTTGTTTGGGACGAGCCTCCCTGAACCCACGAGGAGCCTAAGCCACGGGGAGAAGTGTGGTCTCCTGCCCGAGACTCACGGCCAATAAATGACACTAGTCAGTGCTTTATCCGGCCTCACCTCTCCGGCTCCGCAGGAGTCAACACGCCACGGCCACGTGATTCCCAACAGAATGGCAAACCGAGCCGAGACCTGCAATCGCTCACCGGTCACCCCGGGCGAGGGCGAGGGCGGGCGGGTGTCAGCGCCGCGGCCCTGGGCCTGGGGCATAACCACAGCCCTGCATGTAGGGACTCCAGGGGGTCAGGCGCCTTCCCCGTCGGGGGGCATAGACGCCTGGCCAGTGGCCTGAGGTCCTGCTTGGAGGAAGAAGCGCCCAGAGGGGGGCGTTGACCGGCCATGCACACGGGTGGTCAGTGGTAAGTGGGGGAGGCTGATGTGGGGCCCCGTTGGAGTCCTGCCTGGGGAGAGGCGGTCGCGGAGGAGTGTGGGTGTTGTACTCTGGGCAGTGGGCGCCCGGCAGCTCTGGCAATAAACAGCACCGGCTCCCAGGGCGGCAGGGAGAAGTCCAGCATCCCCTGCTCTCCCCAGGAAGGCGGTGGGGGCCGGGACGGCAGTGACGGGACGGGTGTCGGCATGACAACCAGCATCCGGTATGTGTGGGGGGCCAGGGCCCAGTGGCCCAGTCACAGGTGCTGTGAGGCTCCGGGATGACTGGGGTGGGGCGGGGGGGTGGGGCGTGGGGCTCACGGAGGAATCGCATCAGAGAGTCCACCTCTCAACACCGACTCCCGGACATCACCCACCTTCAGGGTCCTGGGTGACTCCCGCCCAGCCGGCCCCCTCTCTCCCCGCCCCCCAAACTCCCCTTTTCCTCGGGGCTCTCGCTCTGACTGCCCCCCTGGGGCAGACCTGCCGGGACCTTGTCCTGCCCCGCTGGCTCATCCAAGATATTTCGCTTAAAAAGACTGTCTTCTCTAGAAAAAGTCTCTTGTGATGGGGGCGGGGCACATGTCCTGTTTCCAACGCCTCCACTCCGTCGTCGAGTAGAAACCTGGCGACAACACGCAAAGCCGCGGCCGCCCAGCTTCCTCACGGCGTCGGGGAGCCGTTCCCTCAAACACCCTGTGCAGAACCCCAAGGCGTGAAAATCACACTCATACAAAAATGGAGATGACATTCAACAGCATTCAAATCAACTCTTTTAATCAGACCAGCGTGGCTCAGGGGTTGAGCGTCGACCTATGAACCCAGAGGTCAGGGTTCAATTCCCGGTCAGGGCACAGGCCCGGGTTGTGAGCTCCATCCCCAGTTGGGGGCGAGCAGGAGGCAGCCCGTCCAAGATTCTCTCTCATCGTGGATGCTTCTCTCTCTCTCTCTCTCTCCCTTCCTCTCTGAAATCAGTAAAAATCTACATACTTTTAAATTAACTATTTTAAAGCGAGCGATTCAGTGGCATTTAAAAAACTCAGTGTTGTGCAGCCGCCACCTGTCTGGTTCCAGAACCTGTCGTCCTGACGAAATAAAAGCCTGAGCCCACCCAGAAGTTCTCCCCACCCCCACCCCCAGCCCTTGGCAGCCGCCAAGCCCCCCCCCGCCCCCATCTCCTGCCCGCCCGTCCTGGGCTTCACAGGACGCGCTCGCACAACACGCGCTCGCACAACACGCGCTCGCACAACATGCGATCACACAACACATGATCGCACAACGCGCTCGCACAACACGCGCTCGCACAACACGCGCTCGCACAACATGCGATCACACAACACACGATCGCACAACGCGCTCGCACAACACGCGCTCGCACAACACGCGCTCGCACAACATGCGATCACACAACACGCGCTCGCACAACATGCGATCACACAACACACGATCGCACAACGCGCTCGCACAACACGCGCTCGCACAACACACGATCGCACAACGCGCTCGCACAACACGCGCTCGCACAACACGCGGCCTGTGTGCGGCTCCCCTCACTGCGCACGAAGCTCTCGAGCAGGCTCCTCGAACTGCGGCCCACGGGCCACATCCGGCCGCCGGGTGTTTTTGCCGCTGCTGTGTGCATAGGAATTTGTTCATAGTTTTTTTTTAAACTATAGTCCGGCCTCCGACGGTCTGAGGGACAGGGAACTGGCCCCTGTTTAAGAAGTCTGAGGACCCCTGCTCTCGAGGTTCTCGATCGGAGCCTGTGTGGAGCCCCTCCTTTTCCGGGCCGAGTCGTATTCCATCGTGTGGTGAGACCAGTTTGCTGACCCGCTCACCTGTGCAAATGCACACACTTCCGCTCTGTGTGACCGGGAGTGGGCACCGGCCCCCACACCCAGCTCCCCCTCCAGCCGCTCGGACCGTCCGCAGCCGCCAGGAGGCAGCGGCTTCTCCCTGCAGGGGTCAGGTCGCGCCCTGTGGGGTGAGGGCTCTGCACAAGCCTTCGCAGACAGAGCACAGCTGGCTGCGTGCAGGCGTGAGCGGAGGTTGGCACGGAGAGCCCCGGGGGGTGGGGGGCGCGGCTGGCCGAGGGCGGCTGCCCATGGGTCCCACCGAGGGCGCCGGGCCTCCTCCCGCCATGGCAGGTCTGACCGGCAGCAGCGGGCCAGCCGGCTGCTCTCATGACCTCACCTGGTGACACTCGGGCCTCGCCCGTCAGCGCACCCTGCCCCCCCCCCCACACACACACAGCAGGTGCCCGGCTGCGGCGCCGCCCGTTTCCACACGTTTTCTCCGTCTTTCCCGTTGTTTACGTGGCTTTCCAGGTGCACACAGAGCCGGGAGCACGTCTCTCCTTCCTCGAGAGCCAGGCGTGTCCCTTCCCGACCGCCCGCGCCCACCGGGGCCTCCTGTGCCCTCGGGGCGGCCACCGGGCGGGTGTGCGCGGTTGGCCTTTCCAAGGGGGCGCGGCCTGGGCGGGGAGCCCGGGGGCAGGTGTGTGCAATCGCAGCCCAGGTATGAGGCACAGCTGGTGGCGTCCGCGTGGGGGTGGAGACGGCCGTGCGCTCAGCTCCGCTCAGACCGCACCCGCTCCTGCTCCTGCAAGGAGAGAGAGTCCCATCGCCGAGCGCAGCCTTTCCCCAGTCCCAGGCCTCCCCAGCGAACGTGAGTAGCTGGCGGGGCTGACCTGCCCCTGGAACAGTGGGGGGTGGGGGGGGAGCGGGAGGGGGCGCGTCCGGACCCGGCCGGGCTGTTCTGAGACTCACAGGGAGCAGACGCGGTTCTGCTGTTCTCTTAGTCTTCGGACCCGTTTCTAAATGCTGGTCCGGAGGTTCTGCTTTCCAGTAAGAGGAGGGAATTGAATTTGGTGAAGGAGGCAGAGTCACTGTTACCTTGAAGGGCCTGGTGAAGTCCCAGCCGCTGGGTCCCAGCTGGTGCGACAGGAAGTCACCCTGACGGCCGGGGCACAGTGATTGTCCCCCATTCTTCCTAAGGAGCCGGCTTCTCCCGTGAACGTGGGAAAGTAACATGAAGGGATAGGTTTTCATCGCTGACTCGTTTCCACGCTGTAGGTCAGCCTGTGATTGGTGGGGGCGGGGGGGTGGGGGGCGGGGGTGTCCATCTCATACACAGCAAATGGCGAGAAGGGACTAAAGGGATTGTCTTTTGATTCAGGGGTTGGGAGTGAGAATTGATGTCACAATTTCCTCAGTTTGGGGGCATTTTATTTGTTTGTTTTTATTGATGTCAGAGAGGAAGGGAGAGGGAGAGATAGAAACATCATTGATGAGAGAGAATCATGGATCGGCTGCCTCCTGCACACCCCACACTGGGGACTGAGCCCACAACCCGGGAATGGAACCATGACCTCCCGGTTCATGGGTTGATGCTCAGTCACTGAGCCACGCCCGCCGGGCAGTTTGGGGCATTTAAATTGGGCTCATTCAAGGTGTGCAGTGGGCCGGGCACAGCCAGATGCAATGAGCCTGAGGGGGGCGGTGAAGGATGGAGGAGACGGACAAGAGAAGAAAGCTGGGGCTGGGTGGGACGCTGCTCTCTGGTGGAGAGAGCGCCACGGCCTGCGAGCCGAGTCTTTATTTTATAGCAGATTCCACGCGGCAAAGTAAGGGCGTGGTCACATGTTCTTGTGGTTTCTAATCCACTCAGTTATATGCACCTGGTCCAGCTCTGTTTACTTGCTGCCCCTCCCGCAGCCCACATCACTCAGCCACGTGGGCCACAGGTGCGGACCATAAGGTCAAGCTCACAGCCATGGCCTTCGGCTGTAACTGTGCTGGGACTCGCACGTGGCTTTGCCAGGAGAGGACCTAGCCCTCTCATTAGTCCCAGGCTGGAACCTGTCAGAGCGCTGTGGCCGCTCTCCACACACAGTTGTATGTTTGGTGGCTGCCGCACAGGAGCCAGAGCTGTGGTCGGGGGAAGCGGGCAGGGACAGGTGTGTGTGAGGCTGGCAGGGAGCCCGGCGCCTGGCCAGCAGGAGACCTGGGGCGAGAAGGAAGGAGACTGAGCTCCGTCCAGCGTCAGCCTCCCCAGAACCGGGCCCTGGGCCGCCCGGCCTCCAGGGCTCGCCCTGGACAGACCCTGGCGGAGAGTCTGGTGCGTGAGGCTCTCCGTGCCTGTGGGGGCCGCTCGGAGCCGCTGCTCGGGCAGCAGGTGCCCGGTTCTCTGAGGCTGCGGCAGCGCCCTCCCCGCCAGGACAGCGTCACCTCGGGGGCCCCTGTCCTGCTGCTGGTCCTGGGGTGGCTCCTTCCCATCCGCCCGGCCCCCTAGACACGGGAACTCGTGGTTAGAGGAAAAGCCATAAAGGCCACGGCTGCTGAAGAGAAGTGGGGTTCGCACCTCCTGATGTTGGATCTGAGCCCTGCGCTCTGGTTACACATGGCCCACCGTTAGAAAGAGCGTGTCCCACAGCCACGCTCCCCACATGCTCCATCATGCCACGTGTATGTGTGTGTAGATGGACGTGTGTGTGTGTAGATGGACGTGTGTGTAGGTGGACATGTGTGTGTAGATAGACGTGTGTGTGTAGATAGACATGTGTGTGTAGATGGACGTGTGTGTAGATGGGCGTATGTGTGTAGGTAGATGTGTGTGTGTAGATGGACGTGTGTGTAGATAGATGTGTGTGTGTAGATAGACGTGTGTGTGTAGATGGACATGTGTAGATGGACATGTGTGTGCAGATAGACATGTGTAGATGGATGTGTGTGCGTGTAGATGGACGTGTGTGTGTAGGTGGACGTGTGTAGATGGACGTGTGTGTGTAGATGGACGTGTGTGTGTGCATTGGCATGAACTCAGCGACACAGCAGCAAACCCTTTTCCCTGAGGCGTCTGCCAACCCCGGTAGGGGGGGGGCGGGGAGTCCAGACGCCCTCGGGTCCTGGGAACAGGTCTGGGTGGCAAACGCAGAGGAAACCCTCCAAGAGCCGTGTCCATGACGGGGCTGTGGGACAAACACGTCCACCGTCCGGCTTGCGGCAAGGAGACCGGCTCCAGCCTCGTTGGGGTTCAGACGTGAATGTCCTCTTGTCTTCCAGGCGCCTCTGCTAAACCCCGCGGGACGCTGGGCACCGGGACTGGCCATGGGCAACGAGCAGAGCGCCTCAGAGAGTCAGGTGGGTGGCAGGGCTCCTCCCGACGGCCCCTCGAGCCCCGCTGTCCCCCCTCCTGCCCCCTATTCTGGAGGAGCGAGCCCGACACGTGGGGCACCGGGGGCCAGTGGGGCGCCTTCATTTCATCCTCAGGATTCCCGGCTGAAGGCGAGCCCGGGTGCTCTCAGCACTAGTTGTTCTTTCCAGTCTGTGCTTTAAACTTAATAGAGTGAGAGTTCAGCCCCTTTTTCCTGGCTCGTGCCCTCCCCGCCCCTCCCATCAGCTGGCCTGGGCGTGCAGAGGCGGTGAAACACAGGCCTCTCGCACACGCCTCCCCCAAATGGAATTTGGCCCTAAAAGTGGTTTTATCGTCTATCAACATTGAGCAAATGGACCTGGAACCGTCCTCCAGGCTGGGAGGGTTCTCGCCACTGAGGCACGGGCCCTAGCTGCTGGGCTGTGGGTGCGGCTGGGACGTTCAGATGCACCGGCCTCAGTTCCCCGTGGACCGTGAAGTCCCTGCCCTGGTGAATGAAGGCAGGGAGACACTTCCCATTCCTCTCACAGCGGGAACTTGGGCGAACGGTGCTGAGGTCTTTGAATGAGAAAACGGGAGCAAAGGCCGCTCATCTCACTGTGTTTGCCTCCGGGCCATCGCCTTTTCTGAAGCAGGAAAACAAGAATCATTCAAAGACAAGGGGCCACACCAGGCGGCCGGAAACAGTCCTCCGTTAAACGAGGGCGTGAGACGGGGGAGCGGGAGGGACTGTGGCGGCAGGAGGGTTCCTGTCCTGTCCTGCTGTCTGAGGGGGGCGGCCCCTCCCCTCAGCTGATGGATGCATGTGGGCACGGGAGCCCCGGTGACAGCACCCCCGCTTCACCACGGGAGGTCAGGAGCCCACATTTCTTTTCCATGAAATCTTAATTGTTTATAATTAAACTTTTATTTTGAGATAATGGGAGATACACACTCTGCCATAAGAAATGATACAGAGAAATCTCATGGACCCTTTACCTACGATTTTTTTTTTTTTTTTGCCCTTTACCTGGTAACATCAATGGATAACATCTTGTAAAACTTAAGTAACACAGCCGATGCTGACAGAGATAATGCCAAGCTATGGAGCATCCCGTCCTGGCATGTTTGTCTCAGTGGATAGAGCATTGGCCTGCGGACTGAAGGGTCCCGGGTTCGATTCCCGGTCAGGGCTCATACCCAGGTTGCAGGCTTGGTCCCCAGTGGAGGGCATGCAGGTCCATGATTCTCCCTCCTCATTGATGTTTCTGTCTCTCTCTTCCTCTCCCTTCCTCTCTGAAATAAAAATGTATTTTAAAAAATTATGGAGCAGCCCCAGCACCAGGAGGGTCCCTCTTCTTACCCTCAGAGCCACCCCCACCTCCTCTGGTCCCCCACTTCCACCCCCAGCCGCCCTGCATTTGTTCTCTCTCATTTCGACATCTGAGCCTGTTGTACAGTCGGCCCGAGTCACGCAGACGGGACCTCAGGGAACGTGCTGTGTCCACTCGCGGAATTCCCGCCCACCCGCCCAGGCGGCTGCGTGCGTCAGACATCCGTTCCCTTTTATTTTCTTGGTTCGTCCTCCCCTGAGGATGTTTTTCCCATTGATTTTTAGAGAGAGAGGAAGGGAGGGGGAGAGACAGAGAAACACCGATGTGAGAGAAGCACATGGATGGGTGGCCTCCCGCATGGGCCCTGACCAGGGATCGAGCCAGCACCCGAAGGACGCGCCCTGGACGGGAAGCGAACCTGGGACCCTCCTGCCTGCAGGCGGGTGCTCTATCCACTGAGCCACACCGGCCAGGGCCAGCCTCGGCTCCTTTCACTGCCCTGCACCGTCCCTGGGACGTGGGAACGGCTGCTCGCTCATCGCTCATCAAGGGGCATCTGGTTGCTCCCGGGTTGGGGCCGTCACACGTGCAGCTGCCGCGAGCGTTCGTCTGCGGCTTCTGTGCGCACATGTTTTCACTTCGCGAGACGAATGCCCGAGGGGCCCTGCCGGGTCGGATGGTCGTCACATGTGCAGTGAGGGCCGCCAAGTTGTGTTTCTAGAACCACTGGCCCCGTCACATCCTCCCCCTGTCCCCTCTCCCCCCGCGGGGTGGGCCCATCGGGGTGGTGGGGTGGGCCCATCGGGGTGGGTCGGTCGGGGTCTGCCTCCCCTGGCGCTGCCACCGCTGGGCAAGGCCCGGCCGTGTGTGGGCCGGCTCCCGGGGCGGCTCTGCTGTGTGCTCCCTGTGAGCGGATGTCGGGCGTGGTAATGGGCTCACTGCCGTCTGCGGATTCTCTCGGCGAAACACATGCTCATGTGTCTGTTTTCTAACCGCGTTTTTTTCACTGTTGCGTCTCGAGAGTTCCCTCCACGGCCCGGAGACCACCCTTCGCTGGACGTGGTTGCAAGTCCCTCCTCCCGCTCCCGCTCAGCGTCTGTCCTCTGAGCACGGTCTTCGCAGCGGCAGCTTCTCCGAGGCGCATTTGTCAGCTTTCCTCTCGTCATGGGCAGGGCTTTCGGCTCCAAACCCAAGAACTCTTTGTGCAGCCCTGACGTCCTGACAATTTTCTCTCTAAAAATTCTGTAGTTTTATAGTTAAATCCATGACCCATTTGGGTGCGTTTTGTGTGGAAGGCCTGAGATTCAAGTTGAGGTTCGCGGTTTTGTGTGTCTGGCCTGTCCCCGCTCACCCGTCCGTCCCGCGTGTGGCAACGGTGCTCCTTGCCCCGGAGACCAGGAGCTGGCCGTGCTGTGTGGGGCTGCCTCGGGTCCTCTCCCGTGTCGCTGACCTGCGTGTCTCGCTCCCGCTGTCCCCTGTGCTCTCCATGGCTGAGGCCGGGTAGAGCGATTCCTTCCGCTTGGCGACTTTTCGAGATTGCTTTGGCTATTCCAGGGCCGACGGCTGTTGATGTGAATTGTAGGATAAGCTTTTCTGTGTCTACAAAGTCCTTTGCTGGGATCGGGCTAGGAAGGACGTTAAACCTAGAGATCAATGTGGGGAGAACGGACGTCCTGCCTCCGTCCAGTCTTCGGTCCATGCGCACACGGTGTGTCTCGTCATGAAGGTCCCTTGGACTTGTCTCCCGGCTCATCGTGCTCAGCGGACACAGTCTGTGTGCGTCCGAGGTTGTGCCCAGCCTTTCGTTTTCTCTGCGGTGGCGGTGCGGGCGTCATGTTTCCGTGTGGGTTCCTCAGGCGCGTCATCCGGGTGCTGACTTTGCGGGTGGATGGCCGTGTCCCGTGCTTTTGTGAACTGGCCGGTCAGTGCTGTGAGGTTGTGGCCGGTCCCTGGCACGTTCTCTGCAGACGGGTACGGCGTTTGCAGAGAGAGCGGCATTTCCGCTCTTCAGATCCGTGTCCCTGTCATTTGTTTGTTTATTTGCTTTTGGCCCAATTGCAGCAGCTGGGAATCCAAGACGATGTTAATTCAGAACAGCCAGCCCGGCCGGCGTGGCTCAGGGGCTGAGCATCAACCCATGAACCCGGAGGTCAGAGTTCGATTCCCCGTCAAGGGCACAGGCCTGGGATGCCGGCTCGATCCCCAGAGAGGGGCGTGCAGGAGGCAGCCGATCCATGATTCTCTCTCATCATGGATGTTTCTCTCTCTCCCTCTCCCTTCCTCTCTGAAGTCAATAAACATATATTTTTAGAAACACAGATGATGGATAAACGAGCTGTGGTCTACCGATCCAGGGGTGGGGAACGTCCGGCCCTTGAGCCGCTCAAGGCCAAGGACATCATTGGGTCTGGCCCTGCCAAGGCATCGGGTGAGCTGATTAATTCTTCGACCAAACAGGGCAGGCGCTGGTTCAGCTGGTCGTTTTGTGCGGCCTCAAAGGATGCGGTCAGATCCACATGGCCCTTGGCAGGAAAGGTGCCCGCCCCCCAGGGAATGGGGGATTCAAACCCAGCGCTCTCTGACCTAAAGCTTGTTCATTTTTCTACCACATCCCATGGGGGAGGCCTGAATCCCACCCTTGGGGCCTCCTCCTTCGAGGCCTGGCCGGGCGCCCGCGGGCACCCTGGAGGCCGCTGTGGCGAGCTGCTCCGATCTTGGCTTTCTGCCTCAGAGGGGGAGACGTTTGGGACGGCCTCGCAGGCCTGGACGGGACGGGGCCTTCGTGGGACAGCACGGGCCCTGCTGCATGTTTGGGGGCCAGCAGTGGCTTTGAAGCCGGAGCCCATGTTGTGGATGACCTCTGCTCCCGTCCTAGCCTCACCAGCAGCCGCACTGCTCCCCGAAGCTCGAGCAGAGAGGGGGCGCGTCGGCGAGACGCTGGTCCGGTCTAACCACATCAGGAACCCTTGGTTGGCACAACCAGGGAGCCACAGTCTAGAGAGACGGCCCACGTCCAAAAGGGAATGTCACGGGATTTAAAAATATAGATTTTTATTGATTTCAGAGAGGAAGGGAGAGGGAGAGAGAAACAGAAACATTAATGAGGAGAGAGAATCATGGATCAGCTGCCCCATGCACGCCCCCTAATGGGGATCAAGCCCACAACCCAGGCATGTGCCCTTGACTGGATTCGAACCCAGGACCCTTCAGCCCTCGGGCCAATGCTGTACCCACTGAGCCACACCGGTTAGGTGGGAATTTGTTTTGATGGCGAAACACCTGGGCTCCTGGGAGAGTGTCCTTCCCAGGCCTGCACGCCGCATGCCTGTTAACACAGACGCAGGCCCTGAGCCAGGGAGAGGCTGTGTTTACTCAGCCAGGGCAGGAGGAGGCCGGGACGCTGGCAGACCTGGCAGAAGTGAGGGCTCCGAGGGCGGGGTGCGCTTTGCCGATTCGCAGAACCCCCAGGCGGAGGGGGTGATCGCGTTTCACACTCCACAGCCTTTCTGGGCGCCTCTCCGCCAGGCTGTTCCGAGGGTGACCCTGGGCCGCGTTCTGCGGTCACCTCCAGCTGTCTTAGCCGCTGGGAGCGAGGCAGGGAGGGGGCAGTGACCGCGCACAGCCGTGTCCACCGTCGGCTGACGCAGCGTGAGGTCGGGGTCAGCAGCACAGGCTCCGGACCCAAACCCTCTGGTCCACATCCTGGGCCCCCCCCACCCCCCCACGTCCGTGTGGCCTGGGGCCGGTGGCTTCCTGTCTCTGTGCTCAGGGATCTGCCCGTGAAACGGCTGTTGTGAGGCCTGAGTGAGCGGGAACTTGAACACGGACTGTTTATTGTTCCCCGTGTGCTGGGATGGCTCCTGCAGGCGAAGTGTCGCGTAGGCGCTGGGTGTTCTTATCACTGCATTTATTGGGGTGACGTTGGTTAACAAGGGGGTGTTGTTATGACTGTGGAGCGAGACCTGGCCCAGCTCCCCCACAGCCTGGCTTCTCCCCGGGACGCAGAAGACGGACGTCCCTTTCCCGCCTGCTCCGCCCACAGCGCCTTGGCCCCGAACTTGAGAAGTGCGACGCCTTCCCGTGGGCCTCGCTGCTGCTGCTCTCTCCTCACCCAGTGTCTGCGGGATGGGGGGCTGTGGGGAGGGGCTGCCCTGGCGTCCTGCTGGGGGAGGTGGGGCTGGAAGGGAGAGAGGCCTCCCTCGTTGCTTCTTCAAGGACTAACCTCAGCCCAGGGCCTGTTTCCTGTGATGGAGGAAGGTCGGCCTGTGGCCCCCGTGGCCCCATGGCCCCCGAGTCGGAGTGAAGATCTCTCTCTGCCTCACCTGTTGCCGCCTCTGCCTGTGAGGCACGCGGTGTCTCTTCAGAACGACCTTAAAGTGGCCTTGACCATGGGCTGGCGGGCAGGAGCGCGTCTGACACATGCTGAGGCATCACCCACGGCAGGGGCTGCGGGAGGGGCGGAGGCCTGGCTGCGGAGGCGTTTGCCCCTCAGGCCCCTGTGCCCTCAGCCAAGCAGGGGCGGCTCCGGTTCTAAAAACCTGGGACCCTCATGGGAAAGTGTCGCTCCCTCTGTGCTGTGGTTCTTGGGTGACGATCGGGAACGTTTTCAGCCGTGCAGCCACGAGGGACACTTTGTTGTCGCTCATTCTCACCCGGGGATTTTTTTCCATTGATTTTTAGGCAGAGTGGAAGGGAAGGAGGGGAGGGGGGAGAGAGAGAAAGAGAGAGAGAGAGAGAGAGAGAGAGGGAGAGAGAGAGAGAGAAACACTGACATGTGAGAGACACACTGGTTCGTTGGTACATGCCCTTTATGGGGGTCAAACCCACGACCCTTCAGTCCAGAGGCCGACGCTCTATCCACTGAGCCAAGTTGGCCAGGGCTCCGTCCCTAACTTCTCCCTAGTTTCCCAGCGGAATTCTGCTGAGCAAAACCACAGTTGGGGGAGGGGGAGGAAAATGCGTGACTCGAACACACGGGATCCTTTCAGGTCTTAGGTGACCTGTGCCCACTGTCTCCAGGGAGCGAGGACCCCCACGTGGGGAGGTGCCCGCCTGGTTCCTCACTCACGCAGAGCTCCTCCTCCCCAGAACCGCCGTCTCTTCTCTGTGAGATGAAGGCAGGGGCCGCCAGGCTCTGCTACCCCTTGTCCTCAAAGTGCGGCTTTGCCCCACGGGTGGGTGCTCAGTGGGACGGCCAGGTAAACGGTCCAGCCCTTGAGGACTGTGCTCAGAGGCCCACGGAGAAACGTGTTTGTGTTTTCAGAGATTCCTGTTTGATTTCCTCTCTGATTTCTCTTCCCGCTCAGAGGACCTCGTCAGCGCCGAGTCCGGGGTCCCTACAGCCCCCCAGGAGCAGTCGGAGCACAAAGAGGAAGCCGGAGGAGCAGCCCAGGTAGGAGCCAGGCCCCGAGGTAGGAGCCAGGCCCCGAGGTAGGAGCCAGGCCCCAGGACCCGTGTGGCCGTGGGGCCGCCCCACTGCCTGCTCAGCACGTGCTGGAAAAGCTGACCCCCAGCCCCAGGCCTGCCCCTCGGTGGTAAGGGGTTCGAGACGGGCTCACAGGCCTCCCGTGACGGCCTAGCCTGCGCGGGGGGAGCATTAACGCTTTCCTGCCCAGAGACGGAGCTGGTCACGACAGGCTCCCTGCCAGCAGTGCCAGCGTGTGTGCTCGTTGTCAGACTTAACGTAAAGGGGGCCCCCGAGGCGCTCGCAGGGGCGCCTGGTCCACGTGGGGCCGGCTGTGGGGAAGGAGGACCTTTCCCTCTTCATTCAGGTCCTCCCGCTGGCCTAGCCATCAAGTCAACAGGAGACAGATCACGGGAGAAAAGAACCAAATGTAGTGACCTACTATGTGCATAGAAGACCCCCCCACACACCCCCACACACCCCCACACCTACCCCCCTACACCCCCCCAAACCCCCAACCCCACACACATACCCCCCACACCCCCCACACCCCCCACACCCCCCACACCCCCACACACACCTCCCACATGAGAGAGTCAGGACCCCCGCCCCCCCCCCACACACACACAAGAGGCTGAGAGACGGCAGGTAAAACGAGGCACCTGTGACCTGGGCGAGGGCGTGGGAGGGCCCTGGGCCTCGGAGATGGGGGTCATCAGCAGGACAGGCCCCGTAATTACATGTTTACCTGCCACGCGGACAGGGCACAAAGCCTTATCTCTGGTCATAAATCTTATCGTGGGCAAAGCCCTTCATTTAAACCTCCAGGTGGTAAGTGGGGTGAGGGTGGGGGCAGACGTTTCTCTGGAGCCTGCGAGGTCCCCATTGCTTTTAGGTCAGAATGACACTCATGCCAGCCCCGGCCAGTGTGGCTCTGTGGTTAGAGCACCAGCCCAAGGACTGACGGGTCATGGGTTCGATTCCAGTCGGGGGCACAGACCTCGGTTGCAGGTCCACCCCAGAACTATGACTGAGTGGCCGGCGCCTTCAGTCCCCGGAGGCGGGTGACTTCCAGAAACAACACGGCCACACGTGGCCAGTGCAGGTGGCCCATGGGTCGCGGCTCCGTGTGGCCCCACAGTCAGGGCCTGGCTCCCTGCCGACTGCTGGGAAGAGTCCGATGGGCGCCCCCCGAGCCGTGTTTGGCACCCACAGCTTTGGGTCCCTCCCAGCAGCGGCCAACAGATGGGAACGGCCAGGCCCCAGGAAGGACACGGGCCAGGCACACTGGAGGCAACTCATGATTGCCAGTGGGTTGCCCGGCCGGCGTGGCTCAGTGGCTGAGCGTCGACCTATGAACTAGGACCATGGTCGGCAAACCGCGGCTCTCGAGCCATATGCGGCTCTTTGGCCCCTTGCGTGTGGCTCTTCCACGAAATACCATGTGCGGGAAAACACGGACAATGTGATTGAAACTTCGTGGCCCATGCACAGAAGTCGGTATTTTGTGGAAGAGCCACACGCAAGGGGGCAAAGAGCCACATGTGGCTCGGGAGCCACAGTTTGCCGACCACTGGACTAGGAGGTGAGGGTTCGATATCCGGTCAGGGCCAGGCCTGGGTTGTGGGCTCGATCCCCAGAAGGGGGCGTGCAGGAGGCCGCCGGTCCATGATTCTCTCTCTCATAGGTGTTTCTCTCTCCCTTCCTCTCTGAGATCAATAAAAACATTAAAAATAATGATAATTGCCAGTGGGTTGAGCACGTGATGTGATGAGAAGCCCAGCCTCCGGGAGGCGCCAGCCGGGCCGAGGGGCAAAGGCGAACAGCTGACTGACAGGTCTCCCCCGCCCCCCGCGATGCTAATAGACAGGGAAGCTGGGTCCCCAGGGCTCTGCAGTAGCTTTCACCCCAAGAGTTGAAGCGCTGGCTGCACACTGGGGCCGGTCATGGGCGAGAGCGACCCGTGGTGGCCGGACTTTGGTGCTATTTCTGGGTGGGGTTCCCAGGGGAACCTCGTGGGAACCGTGTGATTTCTTCGGGGACGGTGAGCCCTCGGGCCGGGCACAGCGTGCGCCTCGGACAGCAGCTCGGTGGCCCCGCTCCACCGCCACAGCTTTCGTCGGGGTGACGACGCAGGTTTTAGCGTTTGGTTCTGAGGGGGCCGGGCGGCTGGTCGGCCCGGGCTGGGGTGACCGGGGGGCTCGTGGAGGGACCCTCGTCCCTGGAACTCTGCCCAGGGGCCGCCGGCTGGAGAGGCCGCAGCTCGGCTCTGTGTCTTGCTCCCCAGCTTCCGGCAATGACTGTTCCCGTGAAGAACAGCCGTCTCCCCGGCATCGGGCTGAGCGTAAAGGGGGGCCTTCAGGAGCGGCCCGGAGAGGCCACTGGCTGCGCACACGAAACCACAGCTCTCCCCCCAAACGCGGGCACTCTATGGGGCAGGCCCTGGGCTCACCCCGCAGGCACGAGGCGAGCGGCCAGCCCCCCGCCCCTGGGCGCCCCCTGCTCGGCCACCCTGTCCGTCGGGCCGTGGCTGTGCTGCCTTCATGCCACACTGGGCCTGGGGGACCCCTGGCAGCCCCACGCTCTGTCCCTCAGGCCCCCGCACTCACCAGCCCGCACCCCGCGTTCTGAGACCTCGCCCTGGTCCCTCCTCAGGCAGCGTTTTCTCCCCAAAGGACCTACCGGGTGTCCCCCCACAAGTGAGCACTTTGAATAATTACTAATTCCCATGGGTCAAACCTGAAAAGAAAGGATAAATGTGCGTTCATTTTGGGGGGTGGGGGGACCCCTGTGTTACCGGTTTGTACAGAAGATGGGAGGGGCCACTGGCCTCAAAGTGTCTGTTTCCTGCCGGTAAAACCTCCGGGAGAAACACGGCCGGGCCGGGCTCCTGCCAACTGGGGCTGGGGGCGGAGCCGGGAGGAGGCGGGGCCGGGAGCTGGGGGCGGAGCCGGGAGGAGGCGGGGCCGGGAGCTGGAGGCGGGGCCCGGAGGAGACGGGGCCCAGAGGAGGCGGGGCCGGGAGAAGGCGGGGCCGGGAGGAGGCGGGGCCGGGAGCTGGAGGCGGGGCCGGGAGCTGGAGGCGGGGCCCGGAGGAGGCGGGGCCGGGAGCTGGAGGCGGGGCCGGGAGGAGGCGGGGCCCAGAGGAGGCGGGGCCGGGAGAAGGCGGGGCCGGGAGAAGGCGGGGCCGGGAGCTGGAGGCGGGGCCGGGAGGAGGCGGGGCCCAGAGGAGGCGGGGCCGGGAGGAGGCGGGCCCGGGAGGAGGCGGGGCCCGGAGGAGGCGGGGCCCGGAGGGGGCGGGGCCTGGAGGAGGCGGGGCCGAGGCCCCTGCCAACAGGGGGGGAGGCGGCGGGGCGGGGGGGGGAAGGGGGGCGTGGCGGGGCCTGGGGGGGGGTCAGGAGAAGCACGTCCCTCCCTCAGGCCCGACCGCCGCTCTGGGGGGAACCCGGGCTCGGAGCGCCGTGTCCCCTGTGCCCATGGTCCCCCCCACACCCCGCCCCGCCCACCTCGGAGGCCCTTCCTCCCTCCGACCCGCACCTCAGCCCCCCAGGTCCCCGCGGGGCAAATGCTGGACCCGCTCAGGGAGTCCCAGTTCGACTGCCTTGCCTTCCAGGGGCCACACGGTGTCGCTGTTGTAACTCGGCCCTGCACTGGCCCCCGGCCGGGATTGGGGGGAGGCCTGGGGGACCCCCCTGTCCACTCCTGAGCACAGCAGCCCTGGGTCCCCGCCCCCATCCATGGAGACTCGCTCTCTCTCCCGGGGACCACCAGCCAGGGATGGGCATCCCTTTCCTTAAACCAGGGGTCCTCAAACCACGGCCCACGGGCCACATGCAAATACAAATATTGTATTTGTTCCCGTTTTGTTTTTTTACTTCAAAATAAGGTATGTGCAGTGCGCATAGGAATTTGTTCATAGTTTTTTTAAAAACTATAGTCCGGCCCTCCAACGGTCTGAGGGACAGTGAACTGGCCCCCTGTTTAAAAAGTTTGAGGACCCCTGCCTTAAACCTTCCGAGCGCTGCAGGTTGCCCGGAGGACATTAGGGACAAAGGCTGGACGGAGCTTTGGGGGTCAGCGCGGCCTGCTCGCCCCAGGGAAGCCGGGAGCATTCAGAGGCCGGCCTTCCCTGGTGGAGCCCTTGTTGCTGAAGGGGGAGGAGTGGGGCCTCGACGGCCTGGGGCCTTTTTTTAATTGACGTCAGAGAGGACGGGAGCGGGAGAGAGAGATGGAAACATCTGTGATGAGAGAGGATCATGGATCAGCTACCTCCTGCATGCCCCCGACTGTGGATCGAGCCCGCAACCCAGGCCTGTGCCCTGACCAGGCATCGGACCGTGACCTCCTGGTTCCTAGGTGGACGCTCGCCCCTGAGCCACGCCGGCCGGGCCCGTCCTAAGGTTCACCAGGATGTTAGTTACACACACGGATCCCAGGCCCGCTGGTCCTTCGGAATCACAGTCGCTGGCTGTGGAGCCGGAATCCGTGTTCCCAACACTCACCCTCGCTGGTTCCCGCGAGCAGGGAAATGGGGGAAACACGGGGTGTGGCCGGCTCTACCTGGTCGCCAGCTGAGTCACCCCGTTCCCGGCCGCTTCTTCAGGAGCAGGACCCGGAGACGAGGGTGAGACCAGGAGCCAGGTTTTAGTGAGAAGCCTCATGAGTGAGAGACTCATGAGGAAGTTTGGGGAACACTGACCGGGGTTACCCTCCCAGTAACGACCCGCGGACTCTCGTCTGCATTTCTGGGAACTTAATTAAGGCCCCGGACTCTGGGGAGAACGAACAGGCAGCGGCCACTGCCCCTCCCTTCTCTCCTGTGTTCTTTCCTTCAGCAAATGCCATGGGCGTCGCTCAGGGCCTGGCGCTGTGCTGGGCGCGGGGCCCACAGCTTAGCAGGGGCCTGGGGTCTCGGCTCCAGGGGGAGGCAGGTCTGGGGGGAAGTCGGCCTCGAGGGGAGACCCTCTCAGACACTGTCGGGCTCACAAAGACCACGTGGGTGTGAGGGACAGAGCAGAGAAGGCGTGGCCGTTTAGAATAGATGGTGGTTCTCAAGGTGAGGTTTCCCGTCGATGGATGGATCGATGGATCGATGAGACTGATTGGCCAGCTCATTGTCACGTGGGCGCTTGCTGGGATGCCAGACTCACTGGACGAGAGACTCTAGGGGTGGACCCCCCCCCATCATCTGTGTTCTGACTCGCCCTCCAGGGCTGGCTGAGAGGGTCAGGGGAGGCGGTGACCTTTGCACTGGTTTGAAGGACAGCAGGAGGGGCAGGGAAGGCCCGGGTTGGGGGCAGCGGTGCCGGGGGCCCAGGCGGGCGCTCCCTGTGCCTGGCAAGCAGCCTCCGTCCGCTCCTACCTGGGCATCTTCTCCGGCAGAACGTCCACAGGAGAGGAGGGGGCCAGGCACTCGGCCGGCGACCGGCTGGGAGGAAGCTCAGGCCGCCTCAGTGCCCAGCCCGCCGACCTTCTCTCTGGCTCGGGCCTCCAAGGAGCGGCGGGGAGGGGCCCTCCTGAGACGACACCCCCTCACGGGACAACGCGGGGAAACGGGGACGCGGAGAGTAGACGGGAGGGGGGGTGCGGGGGTCACCAACTCCCCCGTTTACAGACCACGGCTCCCCAAACACTAGCGTTCGCTCGGACTTTTCCCTTTTTTCTCGGTTCTTCACTGACTGTGGGATGCCTGTGTGTCTGTCTGTACATTTGTTTAGGCGCCTTTAAGTAGGAACGTATTTACGTAAAGCAGCTTATACCTCCTCCTGTCACATTAGATACGAACGCACATCGGCTGGATTAATAGGCTGCATGAGAGCAGCTCTGGCTGACAGAGCCGCGAGCAGCACCTAGAACGCCCCCCGCACCTCCACCCTCTGCACCCCCACTGCCCACACCCCCCGCCTCGGGTTTCTGTGGGCTCACCCCCGGCATCCGTGCTGCCTTCGCCGCAGCGCGTGCCTCCATGCGGTGCATCGTCATCAACGGCATCTGGAGTCACAGCGAGGCTGGCCCTCGAGGGGCGCAGTCCATGGGTCTGACGAATGTGCGACGCCGTGTAGCCCGTGTTCCCCATTACCTGTCACACGGGAGGTTCAGGGCCTTAACCCCCTGCGCTCCGCCTGCTCGCCCCTCCCTCCCTTCTAACCGCTGGCCGCCCGGATCTTCTCCCTGTCCCCATGGGGTGTTGGTGTTTTTAAAAAATGTTTTATTGATTTTTAGAGAGAGAGGAAGGGAGAGGAATATAGAGAGACAGAAACATCGATGAGGGAGGAACATCACCAACCTGCCGCCTCCTGCACGCCCCACACGGGGAGCCAGCCCACCACCTGGGCCTGTGCCCCGACCGGGAATCGAACCAGCGACCCCTGGTTCATAGGTCGGTCGACGCTCCATGACGGAGCCCCCGGTCGGGCCCCGTTCTTTATTGTTATCTTTTTCCGTTGGTGTAAACACCCCCCGTTGGAGTGGAGTCTGGGGGCTTGGTGGGTGTTTACCCCCCAGCACCTGGGTCCCCCACCCCCCCGGGTCCGAGCATTGCCATCGCCCAGAGCATCGCCCCGTCCGTCCGTCCGTCCGTCCTGTCCCGAGACTATCGACTGGTCTGACCTCTCCCTCCCGGGTCAGCTCTGCGGCTCGTAGCCCTCGCGGAAATGAGGTCACCCAGCTCATGGACTTGGTCTTTATCCATTGCTACTTGTTGATTTTCTGTTATTTTTATCGTGATGTTGACACTGCACAGCACACCGCTCACCCCCTAACTAACCCGCAGGAGTGCCGTGCGACCCCGGCTTTGCCGGCTCCCCGGGGAGCGATGCTCTCCTCCGTGAAAAGCCGCGCACGCCCAGCCTCTGGCGCACTTCTGGTCTTTTGTGTTGTCGTCTGGTTCGAGCTCTTTCCCGGTTCCCTCTCCGTTTCTCCTTTGGGCTCACGGGCGCCTTAGGAGTCTTGCATTTCGTTCCCGGCCGTTGGAGACTTTCCAGGCGGCCTTCTGCGCCCGCTTCCTGGTGTTACTCCACGGTCTCCAGATCACATACTTCGCATAATTGGAATCTTTTTGGATTTCTCGCGGCTGTTTGATGTGCAGGACGCGGTCGGTGTCGTCGCCGTGCCCCGTGCGCCTGGACGGACAGAATGCCGCCGGCCGCTCTGGCTGGTGCTGAGGGGAGGTCGGGGGTGGGGTGGGGTGGGGGTGTTGGCCACGGTGCTGTGTGGACCCCTGGGTCCGCGCTGATCTGCTATCCCCTGGTGTCAATCGATGATTGGAAAAGGACGGGGTACTATCAGGTCACAGTCGGGGGCTGAGATCTGGCGTGAGATGGACTTTGAGGACGTTCGCGTCCTGTATGAAGTGGACATTTACAGTGGGAGGGCCTCGCCTATGCCGGTAGCACCTGTTCCCAAAGCTCCTTTGTCACCTCATCATACGGACACCGCGGCTTCCTTTCGATCAGTGATGTCACGGTTTATTCTCCTGCCCCGAATCTTTTCCTTTTAACCTATTTGTGCTTCTTAATTGATTTTACAGAGACAAGGGAGAGGGATAGACAGTTAGAAACATCGATGAGAGAGAAACATCGATCAGCTGCCTCCTGCACACTCCCTACTGGGGATGTGTCCGAAACCCAGGTACATGCCCTTGACCGGGTTGAACCTGCGACCCTTTGGTCCACAGGCCGACACTCTATCCGCTGAGCCACACCGGTCAGGGCTCTTTTTGTTTCTTGTGCTTAGAGTTAGATTCTTAGATCTGTAGATATCTAGTTTATATCATATTTGGAAATCTTTCAGCCATTCTTTTTAAAAATATATTTTTTTATTGATGTCAGAGCGGAAGGGAGAGGGAGAGAAAGATAGAAACATCAATGATGAGAGAGAACCATGGATTGGCTGCCTCCTGCACGCCCCCCACTGGGGATGGAGCCGGCAACCCAGGCCTCTGCTCTGACCGGGAATCGAACCCTGACCTCCTGGTTCATAGGTCAACGCTCCATCACCGAGCCCCACCGGCCGGGCCCCCGTGTTGATTTTGGGGAAGGAGATGCCATGTGCAATGGTTATGGGAGGGGTAGGGGGTCCTCTTCGTGGGGAGGAATGAGGTGCGGGGGGCGCTGTGTTTGTGGCTTCTGGGGGCGCATTGGGGTGGTTCTGCCTGCGTGTGGCTCTGTCCTTGGCAACCACGGGACCCGATGACACGTGACCTGTTCTCCTTGTTGGCAGCGTCGTGCACGGAGCCGCCTGCACCGCTTCTGAGGGTGCAGCCAGCCTGGATCCAGGCATCGCGTCCCCAGAGGTGACTGAGCCGAGGAAGCACCTACAGAAAGCCGGGGCCCCAGCTGGCTCTCCACTGCCCAGCCCGCCAGCGCCCCGGGAGCCAGAGAGCACCCCCAGCTCCATGCCCGGGGCCGAGGACCCCCCTGAAGCTTACTCCGTCAGCCCCCCCGCAGCGCCTGAGGACTGGCCCCTTGTCCGGCCCCTCGTCCAGCCCCTCGCTCAGCGCCCCGGGAGGGACCCTTCTCCAGGGGCCCAGGGAGACGCCCTGGCAGCGCTCGCCCCTCCCGGGGGCTGCCCTGCCCAGCGCACGGCGGCTGCCTCTGGCCCCCGGGCTGGAGGAGAGGGGGCCCTGAAGGAAGAGGGGCCGGAGTCGGCCTCCTTCGGGTCCAGGGATCAGGCGCCAGGACTTTGGCCAGCACCTCCCGGAGGGCGGATGGAGGCAGCGCTGGGCGGGGAGGCCGGCTGGCCCCGGGGTGTCCAGGCCCAGAGGGAAGAGGCTGCAGGTGACCTCGCTCCGCCAGCCTCCGAGCAGGGGGCCGCTTCTGTCCAGGTGCCCCCCACGAGCCCCCCTGCAGCCCCGTCCGGCCAGGGGAGCTCAGCGGGCCTGGAGCAGTGCCCCCCGAGGCCTGACCCCCCCAGCCCCCAGGAGCCAGCCCCCAGCGCCCCTGGCGGAGGGAGCTGCCCAACAGAGAGGCTGCGCCCGGATTTCGTCGCGGACTTGGGGGCCTGCCATCCCATGGGGAGCATCTCCGGGGCTGCCCCCCAGGAAAGCCGCCAGGACCTGCCGCCTCCTGCCCTGGGGCCGGGAGCCAGGGGCTCTGGGACAGAGACTGTAGATGCCAGCGACGCTCAGTGCCCCTCGAAGACACAGGTGCCAGGAGCCAAGCCCAGTGATGCCGTCAGCATGGCGGCAGGGGCCCCCCCCAAGGGAGCTCTGCTCGTGGGCACCCAGGAGCCACGACCAGCTGCCCTGCCCGCCGCTCAGGCCCCTGTGGCCGCAGAAGAACCCGGCCGGCTGGCCCGGGAGACGGTGTCCGGCCCCGAGGTGGCCGTGCTTACAGATTCGGCCAAAGAGCCAGCAGATGCGGGGTTGGCCAGACAGAAGCGCCCGTCAGATCTCAGAGGTGTGGGAGACGGCCCTGCCCGTGTGCTCCAGGAGAGCGGGCAGCCCTGGGACATGGAGCCGAGCCACCACGTCCAGCAGGGGGTGCCGCCCCCTCCCCCCAGCACATCGGACGAAGGCGCCAGCCAGTCACCGGGGCCACAGGATGAGGCCCAGGCCCCTGACGGCCCAGGTGGGGCCAAGGGGGGAAGCCAACCACCCGGGGCTGGTCCAGGGGGAGAGGAGGAGGGCCCAGAGTCTCCCGGTGGGGCAGAGCCTGCGGACCTGGGGGGACAGCAGCCCCAGGCCCTCGGCCACAGGCCTGACCCAGAGACGGACAAAGAGGAGGCTTCCCAGGTGACCAGTGACGGGAGCCAGAGGGGGGCCGGGACCTTGCTCCTCCCGGGGCATGATCAGCAGGAAGGCCCGGGGCGCCCAGGACCAGCAGCTGCTCCCCCGGGAGCCCCCCTCCAGCCAGGCCGGCCGGGGCCAGACGCCGCTGCCTCTGAGGTGCCCGGGGAGCAGGCGCGGCCGTGTGAACGTGAGCGCGAGGCTTCTCCATGTGACCCAGGCCCTGCGGACGCTCCCCAAGTCCTCGTGCCCCGGGCACCGCGGGAGGATGCGAGCTTGCCTACCCATGGAGGAGAGGGGCCGGCCTCCACATGGGAGCGTCAGCAGGGGCTCCCCGAGGGCAGGCTGCCTGGTGCCCCAAGTTCAGGCCCCGGGGACTCCGAGCCGGAGAGCCCAGTGACGGAGCGGTCAGAGCTGCCCGTGCTCGGGGGGCCTGGGCCAGAGGCGGCGGGCAGTGCCAGCCAGCCCGCCGGGGCCCTGCTTCCTGCAGTGGACCCCCCACAGGCCTCACCCCTGGCAGGGGGCCTGGGCACTGAGGAGAGCTGTGCTGGGCAGAGCCCCCACGGGTCCCAGCAGGAGCCTGGAGCGCGGGAGGCCGGCAGCCAGCGTGGAGCAGCGTGTCCGGGCGACGCGGGCGAGTCTGAAGCCGCAGAGGCTTGGCCTCTGGGTCAGGGCGTGGGCACAACGCAGGGGGCAAGTGGGGACACGGCGGGGGCCCCGCCCCGCGGGCCTGACTCAGGAGCTCCGGGGGGTGCAGCGCGCTGCCTGCCCGCCCCGGCGCCCGCCAGCCCCGGCCTCACCGCCACAGGGGGTGCCCCGGAGAGGGAGGCGGGGGGTGAACCCCGGGAAGGCGCCTCCCAGCCAGCGCCCGCCCCGCGGGAGGAGATGAATGCCGGGACCCCGGACCGTCTCGGACGTCGCCCACCCGCGGAGGAGCGGGGTGTGGAGGGTGCGGCTGCCCGGGCCGCTGAGGACGCTGACAGAGGGGACCTGGGGGTGCAGCGGCCTCCAGACCAGCCAGGAGGAGGCACTCTGAGCAGTGGCATCCGTCAGCCCGAGCAGCGGCCCTGCCCCGGCCACACCGAGCTGCCCTCTGCCAGAACCGTGGGCACTCCTGTGGCCCAGGTGGACACTCCTACGGCCCAGGTGGACACTCCCGCGGCCCAGGTGGACACTCCTACAGCCCAGGTGGACACTCCTCCAGCCCAGGTGGACACTCCCGCGGCCCAGGTGGACACTATCGCTTCCAGCATCGTGGACACTCCTCCGGCCCAGGTGGACACTCCTACGGCCCAGGTGGACACTCCTATGGCCCAGGTGGACACTATCTCTTACAGCAACACTCCTCCAGCCCAGGTGGACACTCCTCCAGCCCAGGTGGACACTCCCGCGGCCCAGGTGGACACTATCTCTTCCAGCATCGTGGACACTCCTCCAGCCCAGGTGGACACTCCTATGGCCCAGGTGGGCACTCCTACAGCCCAGGTGGACACTCCTATGGCCCAGGTGGACACTCCTGTGGCCCAGGTGGACACTCCTCCAGCCCAGGTGGACACTCCCGCGGCCCAGGTGGACACTATCTCTTCCAGCATCGTGGACACTCCTCCAGCCCAGGTGGACACTCCTACGGCCCAGGTGGGCACTCCTACAGCCCAGGTGGACACTCCTACGGCCCAGGTGGACACTCCCGTGGCCCAGGTGGACACTCCTCCAGCCCAGGTGGACACTCCTGTGGCCCAGGTGGGCACTATCTCTGCCAGCACCGTGGGCACTCCCGCAGCCCAGGCTGTTCCCGACCTGGAGAGGCTCCTGCCCTCTGGGCCCCTGGCGGAGGCTGCCCGGGACACCCCTTACCTGCATATCGATGGCGCCCCCAGGAAAGGGGCAGAAGACAGTCCCAGAGGTGAAGGCCCTGGCCCCCTGGGGGAGCCCCCGTTTGCCTCGGGAAATGCCACCTCAGCTCCCGGGACGCTGGCTGCCGTCCACCTAACTGCCCTCTCACAGCCCGGAGCTGCCCATGGCGACGTCCCTGTGGCCGGGGCCTCTGAGGGGCCCGGGGACCCCGTGCCCTACCTGGACAGCACGCCGCTTCCGGCCGGTGGCGAGCAGGTGACAGCGGGGGAGGAAGCAGCACCTGGAGCCGGCCCCCGGGCCCCCGAGGTCCCTGCGAGCCCTGGCAGTAAGCGGGGCCCGGAGCGCAGCGGGGACAGGACGGGGGAACCCCCCCAGGACCCCGGCAGGGGCGCCTCGGGCGGCATGGACGCCAGCCCCAGGCAGAGCGGCCCCATCGCCGGGTTCCCCGACTTCCGGGAGCACATCACCAAGATCTTTGAGACGTCGGTGCGCGGAGCCCTGGCCGACCGGCCCCAGCGCGCACCTGCACCCGGAGAAAAGGCGGGGGCCCCCAGGAGTGTGGGGGGCAAGGACCTCGACGGGCCGCTGAGCCCAGGGAAGCTTCCAGACGGGACTCCAGCCGTGGCCGCCGCCCCTGCGCTCGCCCCACCCACCGGCCTCCGCATGGACGCAGAGCCGGGCGGGGGGCAGGACCCGCCAGGTGCCCGGGCGGGCGAGGTCGTGGCTGGGGACCCCCCGGAGCCGAAGGACAGCGAGCAGTCGGAGGGGACCCGGGGGCGGGGAGGCCAGACCCACTCGCGCTCCCCGCGGGGCAGCGGCCGGCAGGAGGCGGCCTCGGGTCCTTCCTCACCGGAGGCGCCCGTGGAGAAAGCGGCTGGCGCACAGGCGGCCGCCCGGAGCCACGGGGAAGCGGACTCGGTTCCAGACGACAGAATTCCTTCAGAACAGCACCGAGACGCGTGTGCCAGCCGCCGGCCACCCCAGGCAGAGGGTGCCGGGGGCCCTGCCCCCCCAGGAGCTCCCGGGGACGTGACCGCGTCCACCTCTGCCCTGGGGGCCCCTTCTCCCCTTGGGGATGCTCTGACAGGGGCCGAGGCTGCCCCTGAGCGTGGCCTGCCCAGCACACTTGTGGGCGAGGGGCATGGAGGGGCTGCTGGGATCTCAGAGACACAGAAGGCCCCGGGGCCAGCAGCAGCGGGGGACACCCCCCCGGAGCCCGGCCTGGCCGCAGGAGGTGCCAGGGAAGCAGAGGGTGACATCGCTCTGAGCACAGCTGAGACCGGGGCCCGTGCGCCTGGTGACCCTCCGGGGGCCAGTGCCATGAAGATGCCCTCTGCAGTGGCTGCTGCCCGGGGACCGCCAGGGGACCACAGGGGCCGGGGCAGCTCCGAGGGGCCCCAGCAGCCCACGCCTGAGCTGCCCACTCCCCCGGCGGCCAGGAAGGCCGGCGTCGCCTCACCTCCAGGACCTGAAGAAGCTGGGGACCCCCGCCTGGCCCCAGAGGCCTCCCGCGAGGAGAGGTAGGTACAGAGCCAGTTCCCTGGAATGTGGGGTCGGCCTCCCCAGGGGTCCCCTCCGCTCTGTCCGTCAGTCACGTAGACGGGAGGGCGTGAGAAGCTAGTTTTCCACCTCAATTTGGGATGGCTGAGCTCGGGGGAAGCCTGAGGCAGGGGCGGAGGCGTGGGGGCCGTTGGGCTCGCCTCACGCCTGTTCTCGCGTCCGTGGCCCCATCGACTCACTTTCACAGGCGTGAGCGGCTCGCTGGTGGGCGCACCGTGGGGTCGGAGGCCGTGGTCGGCCATTCGTCTCCCTGGAGCCCCAAGGCCTCTGCTTTGGAATCTGGTTTATTTGTGCCGAGGCCTGGAGGGTCCCCACGCTTCTCAGCCCAATGTCGGCCCGAAGTGACTTTGTTTTCTCGGGATTTGGGCACAGTCGTTGCTCACAGCTTTAAAGGGGACACGGGCTTTCCACAGGGACGGGGAGAGACGCGCCTTTGCCACCCGCGCCTCCTCCACATGGTCCAGCCAGAGCTGCTCTGTGTGTGTGTCCGTGCATATGCATGTGTGTCCGTACGTGTGTACATGTGTGTCCGTGCATACGCGTGTGTCCGCACGTGTGTACATGTGTGCACATGTGTGTCTGTGCATATGCATGTGCGTCCGTACGTGTGCACACGTGTGTCCGTGCATACGCATGTGTGTCCATACGTGTGTACATGTGTGTCCGTGCATACGCATGTGTGTCCGTACGTGTGTACATGTGTGTCCGTGCATATGTGTCCGTACGTGTGTGCATGTGCATGTATGTAAGTATGTGCATGTGTGCACGTGTGCGAACACATGATGCGTGCGTGAGCAGGGAGGGGCTGGGCTCTAGATTAGCACCTGCGCCGGCCAGCATTCCCTCCCAAACAGCTGCAGGCATTTCACCGACGAGGTGGCTCCGTTCCAGGCGCTGGAGGAATGTGTGTCACCTGCTCCTCCGCCTGGCGCTCCACCCACACCAGCTGCCTCCGTGGCCCCACGGGGCAGCTCTGGTCCTACCTCAGGCCGTGGTGGGCGCTTTGGCCGAGTGGACGCGGGTCTGATCAGCGGGGCACGTGCCTCGGTGCCGACTCGCTGGCGAGGATTCTGACATCCCGTCGGAGGGGGCGTGCTCACCGGGAGCCCTCTGCCCACAGTGACGCGTCAGATCCTTCCTCCCCGCCCTGGCCGTCACCTCCCTGGGAACTCGGCCGGCGCACAGGAGCTCAGCGAACACTGTGGGCTGGTGGCTTCATCGCTTTAAATGTCAGGACGTGGTTTCCTGATCAACGTGAAGGGAGTGTGAGTTGTAGGGAAGCAGAGGAAAGAGGAGGATTCGCACCCACAGCCCCGCGACCACTGTTAGTTACGGCTCCCGGCCTTTCCCCGTTTTCTGTGTAAATGTTCACAGTCCACTCCCTGTGCCGGGCTCCTCGCAAACAGATCTCAGGGGCTGAGGTGGTGTGACTCCCCAGCACTGGGCGGCGGGAAGTGGCCGGTGGTGCCGTCCCGCACGCCCAGCCCCTCCGAGAGTGGCGCCCACTGGGGGCCGGTGGTGCCATCCCGCACACCCAGCCCCTCCGAGAGTGGCGCCCACTGGGGGCCGGTCCTCCATGGCGCCTCCAGCCTGTCCCTCTCAGCAGCCGCGCTCCTGCACGTGGAGCACCAGCGTGGGAAACGCTGCTTTGCCTTGAGGAGGGGGCTTGGCACCTCTGGGGAAGCTGCTCCCCATGGGGAGCCGTGCCACGCCCTGGGCAGGTCTCGGAGACAGTCGGGTGGCGGCAGGGGGAGCGGGACGGTGTGGCTGGTGTGGCAGGCGGGGTGGCAGGGAGCGGTCTGGGCGAGGTTGGGCGGCCACACTTTAGTGGACGCTGCCAGGACTCTCGTCCCAGAGCTCCAGATCCCCGCCCGGCCCTGGCCCTGACTGGTGATGCGCACAACCTCAGTCTGCCCATCTATAGAATGGGTGTTTCTGCACCTGCCTCACCAGGTGCCGAGAGGTCTGAGGTCACGGAGGCAATGCGATGCCCTCAGGCTCGGGGGCTTGGCGGGGGTCAGGTCCCCTATTCCGGCTCCGGGGCGGGCGAGACTGCCCTCCTGAGGCGGGTTCCGGCCCGGCCACCTCTCCTGTCCAGCACGGAGCTCCCGGTCTGCTGAAATGGCTGAATGGCCCAGGAGAGTGAGTTCTTTCTCTCTGTGTGGCCCGTGGGGTCTGCCTCCGGTTCAAAGGCTTGGAGACGTGTTTTGTCGTCAAACCGCACGTGTGGCCATTGCTGTGTGTTGCCGTGCGGGGCGTCTCCTGTGTTGAGTTGCCGAGAAAAGAGCAGAGCAAAGCCAAAGCAGGTCCCCCTCCCGCCGGGCCCCGTGCGCTCCCCTGGGGTTTGGCAGCTCCTGCCCACGTGGGTAGCCGACTCCGCCGCGCGGTCAGGGTCTGAGCCGGTCGCTCGTGTCCGTGTGACGGCAGTGCGAGAGCCCGGGCTCACACGCCTGTGGGTGCAGGCGGCACGGATACGCTCGCGGTTTAGTTCCCAACATTGGGCGTGAAGTCGGCCCTGCTGGGGCCGGGCCACGAGCTCCCTGGCAGTGCCCCCCTCCAGCCCTACCCAGCTGCCGAGGGCACGTGGCAGGTCCGAGAAGCGGGGTTGGCAGGCGCTTGGCTGTGGGTTTCTGCCCGCGGGCGGCCCCTCCCCGTGTGCGGCCCCTCCCCGTGCACGTCCGGGGCCACCGACCGCCTCGCCGGTCCATAGACTCTGCCCAGAGGCCTGGCTGGGTTGTGACGCAGGATACGTGCGGGTCTCCCACGTGGACGGAGAGTTCAGAACTTGGATTGTGCTTACTCCCCGCTGATGGTCGGATGTGCAGGTCTCGATCCAGTGTGGGCATCGCCACGCTGGTATTTTTTGCTGAAAGTTTATGTAAAAGGGGTTTTTCACCAGCCCGTGTGGCTCAGTGGTTGAGCATCAACCTATGAACCAGAAGGTGTTGTTTCGATTCCCGGTCAGGACACGGGCTTGACCCCCAGTGTGGGGCGTGCAGGAGGCAGCCGGTCCATGATTCTCTGATGTTTCTCTCTCTCTCTCCCTTCCTCTTTGAAATCAATAAAAATATATTCAATGAGTAAGTAAGTAAATAAGGGGTTTCCCTTCCCACTTGGGAAAACGGTTGGAACTATCCTCTTCCGTGGTCAGTGCCGGTTGACAAGATGGACTGACTCCCAGGTGCCCAGTGTCTCTGTGTGGACGCGGCGGGTGGCTCCTGCGGGGCCGTGGGGTGAAAAGTTGATGGAGGGGAGGGAGGGGGGAGCCGAGAGCAGCCGCTGGCGCCCGGCTGGCCCAGGGAGCCCAGGGGACCAGGACGAGCCGGCCTGCTCCTCGCCCGCCCTCCCTCCCTCCCTCCCTCCCTCCCACACCTTCCCACTCGGGCTGTTTCTTCCTTCTCTCCTCCTCCTCCTAAAGTTACCGGCTGTGACACCACGTCTGGAGTGAAGGGTGGGCGTGGAGGGAGCCGCCGCTGAGAAAATAAAAGCGAAGGGAAGGCAGCGTGGGGTGTCCTTCTCGCAGCAGACGAGGCCGGACAGCGGTGCCGCCCCGGAGGCTCCGGGCTGGATTTTCTATGGCGTCGCTCCTGTCATTGTAAATGTCTTTTGGGAAACATTGGGCCGTGACAGGCTGTGGCTCGGACACGCCTCGCACCGGGAGCCGTTTCTTCCCGAAGGCGGGGGTGGGGGGCGTGCCGAGCTAGGAAAGCCTGTTCCCCCAGAGGCTCCCTCCCCCACCCCCCGCGTGGCCCTGGGCGAGCCGCAGCCTCAGTCTCCACGCCTGTACAATGGGTGACATGGGAGTTTCCAAAGCAGCCAGTCTGATGCCTGGTGTGTGGGAAGCGCATAATAAAACGGCAACAGAGGTCCGGAAACGGCGAACTCTGCCCCTTGCCGTCTGTCACCCCCACCCAGGGCGGCAGCCCCCTCGCCGGACCTCGAGTCCAACGTGACACGGGGTGGGTTGGGACCCGAATGCTCTGTCCAGACGTGTTTGCTCAGACGCGGGTCGGTGGTCATCTCAGCCGAGAGTGGGTCCGGCCTCCGGACAAGGGGACGTTGCGGTCTTGCCCCGGACCGTCAGGCTGGCGGACTCGGCGCTGGGCTCCCCGGCACCCGATACTCCGCGGCGCTCGCTGAATAATTCACCCAGCGGCTCTCGGGAGGTTGGGGGGGGGGACTTCCCGTCCAGGAAACAGGACAGGACCCGTGGCACAGGCTGGCCGGGCCAGTTCTCAGCCACTCGCAGCCTCGGTGCCCCTCCTGTGTAACGCGTGTCCACCGCACGGACTCATTATGGAGATGACATACAAGCAACACGTGTGCCCGGCCGGCGTGGCTCAGTGGCCGAGCGTCTCCCTCACTGGTAGATTCCCGGTCAGGGCACCGGCCCGGGTTGCGGCTCGATCCCCCGTACGGGGCGTGCAGGAGGCGGCCGGTCCGTGGTTCTCTCTCATCGTCGACGTTTCTCTCCCTCCCTCCCCCTTCCGCTCTGACGTCAATAAAACTCCGTTTAAAAATAACAAAGGAACATGCATGAAAGCTTGCTCCCTGCCTGCCCGGCACGCGGTGAGCCCTCACACACCAGGGCGATCGTTTTTACTATCACAGGCGCCACCGTCACCATCGGAACATGCTCACTGTTGTCACCGGGCTCCTGGTGCTCACGGGGGCTTGGACCTTGAACTTGCTGAAGTTCATGCGCCTCTGCCCTGGGCTCCCTCCCCTCCGGGCTCCCTCCCATCTCCGGGGTAGCAGCCTCCACCGGGTGGCCTCAGGGTTGCAACGTTGTATCTGAAGCACATGGCGCACGTGGGGAATGGGTTCCCCTCCGTGCAAAGCCAGGGCTTTGGGGTTAACCTCTTGCCAAGAGCGGCCGAGAACAGACGGAAACCTACCATTTGTGGGAGGGAGGGAGCGCCCGTGTGGGTGAGCCCCGCCGGCCGCACCAGCGCAACGCCAGCTCGGGGCGCACTTTATGGGACCAATGCCCCGGCGATCTCGGCACCAGGCGTTTTGAGTGCGAGGCCGTCCTGGAAGCCGGACCCGGAGGGAGGGGCCGTGGTGCACGTTGTCTGGCCCTGCCCGTCGTCCGGACTCCACAGTCTGCAGCTGGAGGAGGAGGCCGCCTGGCGAGCGGCTGGGCAGCTGGCATCTGAAGGTGCCTGGCCAGAGTCGGCAGAAAGAGAGAAGAATTCGGGGAGAGGACAGCACCAGGCTGGACTTCTTTCGGGGTCCCCCCTGCAGGACGTGGGGCAGCTGCTCCTCCGGAGGCGGCTGAGGCCTGGTGCCCCTCCGCCCCCCCGGTGCCCCGCCCGCTCCCTGGCTCCTGAAATATCAGAGCCAGGACGTCAGCATCCTCGTCTTACAGCCCAGAAACCTGAGCCCAGAGAGGCCGAGCCACCTCCCGAGGCCACACAGCTCTGGGGCCGCCGGTCAGAGTGACACCGAAGGCCTTCTTCCCCCCCGGAGGCCGGCGTCCCTCCCGGCAAATCCGCGGCTCCGTGGTGAGTGAACCAGCCTCACCTGGCTGTGCCAGCAAGCGCCCCGGGAGCCCGGCGGACGAGGCTGTAGAGCAGGGGTGGGGACGCCGGCCTGCGGGCCGTATAAGGCCCACGAAACCGTGGGGTCTGGCCCTGCCCGGGCACTAGGGGTGAGCTAATGAAACGCTTGGCCAAACAGAGCAGCTCCCTTTGAAGCTGGTCCCTGTATGGCCTGTGAGTGATGCTCTACATACCCCAGTGGCCCCGGCCAAGGTCCCCCCCCTGCTGTGGGTCGTTTTTGGGGTGCTGGTCGTGACTTAGGGTGACCTTGTCCTCGGGGCGCCACAGAAGGCTGCCTGTGCAGCCAGGTTTTGCAAAGTGAGTCCGGCCGCAGCCCCTGGACGCACAGGCCGCGTGCTGGTGGCCGAGGGCACGGGCAGTAGGGCTGCAGGAGGCACAGTGTGAGAAGCTGGTCGGACACGCGGGTTCTTGAACCCCCGCCATTTGGGTGGGAGTGTGCGGGTGCTGGGGGGGGGCAGTTTCCCTTGGGCGTGGGCCCAGGAGAAAGTTCGCTGAAACCTGAGTCTCGCAGAGATTACCAGCCGGGCGGCCGCGACCCCTGGGAGGGAGGAGCGCTCATCAGTCACCGGCTGTAGATTGTTTCCTGCAGGAAGACGGGGAGGGTATGTTGGGAGCTCCCTGCTGGGTGATGCGTAGGCTCTCAGTTGGTTCACGTTTTATCTTCAGTGGAGACTCATTTTTCTGTAGAAACGGCCCCACATCGGGGTGGGGGGGTGAGTTTTTATTTCAGAAGCTCCCTTGCATTTTTTTAAAAAAAATATATTTTTATTGATTTCAGAGAGGAAGGGAGATGGAGAGAAAGATAGAAGCATCAATGATGAGAGGGAATCATTGGTTGACCACCTCCTGCGTGCCCCTACTGGGGATCGAGCCCACAACCCGGACCTGTGCCCTGACCAGGAATCAAACCCTGGACCCTTCAGTCCCCAGGCCGATGCTCTATCCACTGAGCCACACCAGCCAGGGCTCCCCTAGCATTTTGCATTTGGGGCTCATAACTGGCCTGAGTTGGAGGACTGTCATGCCTCCCGCTCCTTCCTGCCCCCTCCCCGGCCCCTCCCTGCGCCCCTCCCCCCCTGCTCCCTCCCAGTCCCCTCCCTGCTCCCTCCCAGTCCTCTCCCGGGACTCTCTGGGGCTGGTGAAGGGCATTTCGGTGGCCGCCTCTAAATTCCTTCCCTCTGATGTGAAACGTGGGGGACGGTGTGAGCGCAGGGCCAGGCCGACTCTGAAGGGTCGGAGGCAGGAAGCTCTGAGGCTGAGATGCTGCCCGGACTCCCACGCGTGGCCTCGGGCTGACCCTCCTGCTGGCCGCTCGGGGACCACATTCTTGTTCAGGAGACGGGACAGGCTCAGGCACAGACAGTGGCCGTGAAGCCCCCTCCCCCCAGCGCCCAGGAGACCGCCCCCGCCCCCCGTCCTTTCCGCAAACGGACCCCAATGGTAACACGGTGGCGAACGTGCTACAGTTTGTCCGGTAGGATCTCATGTTTGCTGAAGAGCTCAGGTGGTGTGAGCTGGGCGGGTCTGAGCTCAGCTCTGTCCCTTGGGGCCTCGGACAAAAAGCTGCGTAACTGCTCCAGGCCTCAGTTTCCTCATCTGTAAAATGGGTGTAAAATTAGTGCCTCCCTGGTGAGGATTCGGTGTGCTCGTGTGTGGGACGTGCCTGCCCAGGGCTGGGCACGTGCTGAGAGCCCGGCTGCTGCCGTTCGAGGGCAGCGTCTCCACCTGGTCCTATTCCTCAGCACAGTGGGCTGCACGTAGTAGGGCCTCAACAAGGGCCTGCAGCACGATTGTGTCTTGTCCTGTGGAGAGAGGGCGTGTCTCTCTGGTCGTTCGCTCAGGAGAGAAATAAAAATCGCTGGTCCAGGCTCCTCCCACGGCACACGGTCATGGTGGTCCCACACCGTTGGTTCCTCCCCCTCACAGGGGCGCCTGCGTGGAAAGACTGGTCTTTGATTTGTGCCCCTTACACCCGAGGTCTCCAACTGAGCGCACAGTAGGTTCCCCAGGGGACGGGTGCAGTGGGCGGAGCTTTGCTTGCTCCATAGTCAGAGATGTCCTTCCGGTGGGGCCAGGCCGAGCTCGAGGCAGCCCCATGGCGCACACGCACACGCACACGCACACGCCTGAGCCCCGCAGCCTGCGTGGGAGTGGGCGTGGCCTGGTGCACCCGGGGAAGCCCAAGGGCCTCTAGGAATTTGGGGTGAGGCTGAGCAGCCGTGTGGACAGCTGCCCCACGCGTTTCCTGGGTGTATTTCGGGTTCAGGCTAACATTTCATTGTAGCCTGGGCGGGGTGACGGCTGTTTTTGGAAGGCCCGGCTCCCGCCTGCACACGTGGGCAGCCCTTCATGGGATGTGACTTGGGAGCCCAAGCAGGGATGCTTCTAGAAAAACAACCTCCTCGGACCTCACCGTGCAGTGTGTCCGTGTTGTTCGCACGAGGGCTGGGCTCCCAGGCTGGGGCGGGCGCCGCTCCTGGGCTCCGCGAGGCATCTTCCCCGCTGATGTGCTCAGAGGCCGTCACCATGACCGAGGGTCACAGGGACCGGCCAGGCGTGTGGCGTGCAGCCAGACGGCCGCGGGTGAACCTGGATCCACGTGGTGTGGCCCTGAGTGAAAGCCGTCCCCCTCCGAGTCCGCCGCCTCCTTTGTCGGCTGGGACAATGGCAGTGCCCAGCGCAGGGCTCAGATGGAGATCAGACGGAGAGAGGGCAGGGGAGCCACCGGGCAGAGCGTCAGCTGGGCAGCAAGTGCTCTCAGACCTTCGCTATCAGAGCTGAACAAAGTTATTCACCCGCCGGCGTGGCTCGGGGGCTGAGCATCAACCTATGACCCGGGAGGTCAGGGTTCGATTCCCGGTCAGGGCACAGGCCCAGGTCGGGGGCTCCATCCCCAGTGGGGGGCATGCAGGAGGCAGCCGATCCATGATTCTCTCTTGTTACAGAAAAACCGGAGAAGGACCAAGCAACGCTTAGGGAGATGGAGTTACATGTCCTACGCGCGGGCCCAGAGGAAATGTATCTCAAATTCTGGGTGGTGTCACACACGAAGTTTCTCATATTTATACGAATTTACCCTCGTTGTCTCCCTTATATGGGTTTTCCCGGTCCCCTGTGCAAGTTCAAGGGCCCTATGTGCTGGGGCTTTGAGACCTTGACCAAGGGCTTGGCCTGACGCCAGCACTGATAACTTCATCCGGGCAAGGTTTAAGGGCCTCTCTGAAAGGGGAGCTGTCTTATTTTCCTTATTATTTAAGCCAGCATCTACAGAAGCTAGAAATAGAGAGTTAAAATTTCAAACAGCAGTTTTTATATAAGACGGATGGTTCACTCTCATCATGGATGTTTCTCTCTCTCCCTCTCCTTTCCTCTCCCTTCCTCTCTGAAGTCAATACATACATATTTATTTTTTTATCTTATTGATTTAGTTTTTAAGTTTTTGCCTGGCCAGTGTTCTCAGTGGCTGAGCACCGGCCTGTGAAGCTGGGTGCCCGGTGGGTCTCCAAGGACAACGTGCCATCGCCCGGGCCCAGCAGCGCTTGGACCCCCAGCCCTGCCGGGAGCGAGTGTGCTCTTTGTCCCTGGAGTTGGCCGCTGCCCCCGCGTCGCACCCCATCAGCTCCCAGCAGCCTCACGGGGCTCCAGTGCTGGCCCGCTGCCCAGACTCCTCCATGGATCGCCTTGGGCTCGGGCAGTCTGGGGAGGGGCCTGGGCCAGGGGCCGAGAAGGTCAAATGGGCAGAAAGGATACAACTGGACACAGCCGGGCTCCTTTCAGTCTCCAGAGATAACTTCTAACACAGGCCGTCCTGTCCCCTCCGGGGGTTTTGGCTGCAAACGCCGCCTCGCCTGCCTCTGTCTGCGGACTTCCTGCTCCTGCTCCCCCTTCTCCCTCCGTCTGGGTCCTGCCTTATACACTTTCTTTTTTCTTTTCTAATATATTTTGTTGATGTCAGAGAGGAAGGGAGAGGGAGAGAGAGATAGAAACCTCAATGATGAGAGAGAACCATTGATCAGCCGCCTCCTGCACGCCCCCCACTGGGGATTGAGCCCGCAACCCGGGCCTGTGCCCTGACCAGGAATCGAACCCTGACCTCCTGGTTCCTAGGTCGATGCTCGACCACGGAGCCACGCGGCCGGGGCTGCCTTATGCTTTTTCATACCCCCGTGGGCACCTGGGAGGGTTGTGGGTGCTGTGCGTGCCACACAGGCAGCCGTTCAGACGCCCTCGGAAACCCTAGGCTGGGGAAGGGGTGTAATGGCTGCTGCCCCGGGCATTCGGCAAACACGCCACAGACTGCATTTCTGGGGAGACGTGGCCTTGGACTTCGACCCGGGAAGTCCTTCAGACGGAAAGATTCAGCCACGGCTGCAGTGGCTAAGGCCCAGCCTCCCTGCCCGCGACTCAGTCTGCTTTCTGTGGACCTGGGACCCACGAGGGGGTGAGTGCTCACACGGACACGGACAAGACATGGACACGGACACGGGGTCCTCCTTCCTCTACACCAGTGGGCGTGGCTCCCTGGAGAAGGGCAGCGCGTGCAGGAGAGCCTCAGGCCTGCGACCTGGCCCGGGGCTGCCTGTGGCCGGGACCAGGGCCGTGTGGGCTGCCTGAGGGTTTCCGGTGTGGATGCATCTCTGCCCTGGAGTGAGACTTGGGAGCTCTTGGGTTTTTTTTGTTTTGTTTGTTTGTTTTTTTGATAATTGCTTCTCCATTTTCTTTGCAAGGCCTCTTAGATCCATAGAGATCCAGGATTTCTATTTCATCCTACTTCTACTTTCTAAAAGTTTTTTTTTTATTATTATTGATTTCAGAGAGGAAGGGAGAGGGAGAGAGAAACATTAATGATGAGAGAAAATCATGGATCTGCTGCCTCCTGCACACCCCCTACTGGGGATCAAGCCCACAACCCGGGGCCTGTGCCCTGACTGGGAATCAAACCAGCGAACTCCTGGTTCCTAGGTCGACGCTCAACCACTGAGCCACGCCGGCCGGGCCACACCGATCGGTTTTGAAGCAAGTGATGCCTTCCTGTGTCAGGAGGGTATGTGCCCCGTCCCCCGGGCAGGGGCTGCTCCCCACGAAAGGAATAGCACCTCACACTCATCCGGGCGCTTTGCCAAATTAGAGCGCTGGAGCTTGCAAAGGCGTGTGTGGGTGCGTTTTATGACATCAGCTGCTGGTGGCACACATTCCAACCAATTAGCCTATGGGAGCCTCAGCTACCACATCTGTGAAATGGGCCCATTAAGACTCTGTAAACAAGGGATCGATTTAAATTGCCACCAGACACGGGACTCTTAGAAGCGTGGTGTTTTAAAAAATAGTATTTTAGTGGAAGGCAACGAAAGCCTGCTTCTTTCTTCTACTGAGAGTCCTGTGGGCCGCTGAGCTGCGGCACCTGCTTCTTTAAGAGGCGGAAGGGAAGCGCTGAGTCATCCGTGAGTCCCGCGCCCTTTGGTCCCCAAGTGCACGAAACAGCAAAGCTCTCTTGACTCGGAACGTAAGTAGGAAGCCGGCCCCACCTCGAGCCTCTGCGCGGCCTGGCTGCGCGGTTCCCGCGGTTCCCGGGAGAGCGAGGAGGGCCGCGGCGGGCGGTAAGCGTCCCGGTGCCGGTGTCTGTCTGTCTGTCTGTCTGTGAGCCACGGAGCTGGGTCCCGTCTGGCACATGCCCCCTCGGGCTTGGTCCCCGGGCCCCGCGCGGGAGGCAGCCGTCCATGGTTCCCTCTCATCATCGATGGCTCCCTCTCCCTCTCCCTTCCTCCCTGAAATCAATACAAACATATTTAAAAACTAAACACAAACCAAACCCGCCCTGGGACAGGAGCTACCGGCGGCTGAACGGCGCGGGGAGCGGTCCCCGCAGCGAGCGGCGCAGGAGGAGGTCGGAGCGGAGCCCCCGCGCGCGCTGAGGACCGGGGTTCGCCGCGCTCGGTCTCGCACGTGACGACCCTGGTCCCCCACCTTTTCCCGGCTCCGCAGTTGGGGTTCAGGCCTCGGTGACTTCACACGCCGGCCCCCCCTCCCCGCCGCCAAGTGGGAAGCGCGGACCGGGAACAAGTGGCCGTGACTCAGAGGCTCCGGGACGGAGGCGCAGCGCACGCGGGGAGGGGGGTCCCCGCCAACCGCGCCCGCGCCGCCGGGTTCTGGGTGCGCCGCCCGCCCAGAGCCGGAGCGCATTCCTGCGCCGGGCGGAGAGCGGGCCGGGCGAGCAGCTGGCCGGGCGGCGGGGCGCGGGGGAGGAGCCAGGCCGGCTCCGCTCCGGCCTTTGTGCCGCTCCCCGCCCGCCCGTCGGGGCGCCCGCTCCCCGCCCGCCCGCGCCGTCGCCGGGAAGTTCGTGCGCCTCCGTCCGGCGGGGAAACCGCGGCCTCCCGGGCCCTGCGGCCGCCGCCCCCGCAGGAAGGTCCCGCGGCCCCGCCGGGTCGCCCCGGCCGGTGAGTGCGCGGCGCCAGGGGAGGCGCGCACGGGGTCAGGGGCGCCGGGGCCCCAGGACCTTCGCGGTCTGTCCCCCCAGGCGCTGGTTGGGACGAAGGGGCTGGACGTGCACTCGGGGTCCCCTGGAGGCGGGGGGTGTGTCTGTCGGGGAGCCCGGGCCCCTCTGCGCGCAGGCTCCGGTCGGCGGTGTCTGGGGTCGGGATCCCGCCCTTGGTCCCGTGCGCGTGCGGCGGGGATCCCCGCCCGCGGTTGGGGTGCGGCGGCGGCCGGGGGTCCCCTCCCGCGATTGGGGTCCGCGCCCGTGGCCTGGCTCCGCGCCGGGCCGGGCTGTTCCGTGTGGTCCCCCGACCCCCGCCCCGGGGTTCGGCCCTGACACGGCGCTGCGTGTCCTGCGCGTTCGGGACTTTAAATTCTCCAGGAGCTACGTCATCGCCGGCGCTCAGGCCGGGGCGCAGCACGTGACTGTACCCCCACCCCCCCTCCGCGGCTGCCTCTGCGCGTCCTGGAAACGCGAGTGGAAACGTCCCGTGGTCCAGGGTCCCCTCGGCCCGTGACCTCCCGGTCTGCGCTCATGTCCGCCTCCTGCGGCGTCAGGCAGGAAACTGCGCGGCCGGTGAAATCCGCCCGGACCAGAGAAGCGCGTCTTCCAGGCCCCGGGGTGGGGGGTGGGGGCTGGGGGTGGGGGGAGTGGGGGGTGGGGGTGGGGGTGGGGGTGGGGGGTGGGGGTGGGGGGTGGGGGTGGGGGCGGGGGGTGGGGGGTGGGGGTGGGGGCGGGGGGGGGCGGGGGGCAGGGCGCCGGGCCTGCGCGGTGCGCGGTGTGCGGGCGGCCCCTCCACCCGAGCGGCACGTGTCCCCGCGCTGCCCACGCCCCCTGGGCGCAGTCCTGGCCGCGGAGGCCCCGGTGGGGTGTCCGGCCTGCCCCCCGGGAGGAAGGCGCGGCCGCGGGTGACGCTGTCCGGGCTCTTTGGGGTCAAAGGCAGCTTTCCCTGCACTTGGGAGTGACGCCGGGATGGCTGCGGTGCCCTGCGGTCCGGTCCGGTCCGGTTCTGTGCTTCAGAGGGTCGGCGCGGACAGCTGCTGGACTTGGGCGGGGCTTCGGGCCGAGGAGGGAGCCCCTCCCAGACGCTGGCTTTCCCGCTGTGGGCCGGCTCCGCCTGAAGGGCCGGAGGGGAAGGGCGCGGGGTCCCCGGGGCCCTGGGCCGGCTCGGCTGGGCTCGCGTGGGCGTGGCAGCCTCGAGCCCAACTGGGTCAGGGCCGTCCTCCGGCGCGCACCCCGGGCCGCCTCTGGTCCCCGGCCGCTGGCTCCCCGAGTCACCGCCCAGCAGGTAGGCCAGGCACCAGGGCCCACACCCCGGGGCGCCTCTGGGGACGAGCCCCTGGGCCCGGTTCTGGGTGCCCATCGGCCTGGAGGCGTGGGCGCTCGGAATGTGTCGGCTGCGGACACCGAGCATCCGGGCATTTCGCGGGTGTGACAAGGGCCCTCGGAGTGTCCAGGGTCTTGGCCGGGGTCCCGCGTGAAGGGGCTGCAGCCCAGGCGACTCCCGGCCTCGTGGGCTCTGGGCTCCGGCCTGAGTCTCGGGCCTGCAGGCTTCCTCCGGCTTAGGGGTGTTTATGTTTGTCGTTTCCATGGAGACAGACGCTGGGGGACTGTCTGTCTGTGATCCCATCCTCCGTGAACTCCGGGAGTGAATCAGACGCTCCTGCTTCCAGGAGCCTGCGTGTGTGAGGTGTGTGCATGTGTGCGCGCGTGCGCATGTGTGCTGAGAATGTGTGTGTGTGTACATGTGAGAGTGTGTATGAGTGTGTGTGAGAGTGTAAGAGGTATGGGAATGTGTGAGTGTGTATGTGTGTGAGTGTGTTTATGTGTGAGAATGGGTATGTGAGAATGTGTGAGAGTCTGTGTGTGTGTGTGTGTGTGTGCCCGCGTGCTCATTCACATCCCTGTGTTTGTTCTGCTGGGACTCGGGTTTCAGCCCAAAGCGAAGGGCTTGGTCGGGGTTTGGGCCGCAGACCCTGGCACCTGGCGCAGACCAGCAGGTGGAGTTCAGGAGGCGGGCGATGGGCGTGGGTGCGCCTGGTGAGGAGGGAGCAGGAGGGCGGGCCCGGCCTGTTCTCCCGTGGGATCTGTGCCGGGCGTGTGGCCGGTTGGCCTGCCTCTCCCGGTTGAGGTCACAGTCCTTTGTTTACAGCCTCATTTCCCCAGCGACTCCCTGTGAGGGCGAGGGCGGAGCAGTGGGGACTATGAGACCACGTGGGAGACAGGCCGGCCTGGGAAAGAGCCGGGACCCCGTTTGTCGGGAAGTGCCTCTGCGGGGCGAGGGGTCCCCAGGACGCCGGCCTCACTGTGCCCGCCGCGCCCGCCTGCCCTCCCGCCCCTCCCCTGTGCGTCCAGCCTGCCCTTCGGCAAACGTGTCCATCTGCCCGTCCAGAGGCCAGGTGCTCAGGACTGACTCCCCCGGGGGAGGGGGGAGGCTCTGAACTGAGACAAACGTCCTGTCCCAGAATCCGCCCCCCTCCCCCCCCGCCCCCATCACCGGAGCAAGTCACTGGCCATCTCCGAGTCCGGCTGCAGCTCTCACGGTGGGGACACTTGGTGGGGACACTTATCCCCCTGCCTGGCTCGCAGGGGGGTGCGATCATGTGATGTAAACACGGGGCAGCCTGCAGTTCTGTGCAGCCTCCTGGGCTTTGATGCTCTGGGTCCGCCGCCCACCCGCCCGCCCATGAGCAGTGGCCCCGCTGACTCTGGGCTGAGGGTGGAGCAGGGAGCAAGGCACAGGGTCCTTCTGCCGCTGGGGCCACAGCTCCTGGCGGCCCTGCTGCCTCTCCTGCCCACCCCCCCACCCCCCGCCCTCAGGGCTGGCCGGGGACAGTGCCGCTGGGGAAGGCCGGGGAGGAGGACGAGGCCTGGCAGAGGCCGGTTCCCTCACTGTGATTCCTTTGCCAAGTTTCTGAATTCCTGAGTCTGCCTCCTGCTCCGTAAAGTCGCTTGTCTGCCGTCTGCGTGGGGCACGGAGCACCAGGGGGGCAGCGTCTGGAGCAAAGCCCACGATGCTGTGCAAGTACAAGGAGTCGTGTGTTTTTATCACTTTTTTTTTTAAGCTGGAGGCTAAATCTTTAAATTGTGGACTTTTAAAAAAAATATTTTTATTGATGTCAGAGAGGAAGGGAGAGGGAGAGAGAGAGATAGAAACATCAATGATGACAGAGAATCACTGACCGGCTGCCTCCTGCACACCCCACACTGGGGACCGAGCCCATAACCTGGGCATGTGCATGACCAGAATCGAACCCGGGACCCTGCAGTCCATAGGCCGACACTCTATCCACTGAGCCAAACCAGCGAGGGCTAAATTGTGGACTTTTTAATCTGGGCGTGGAAAACCTCTCTTTTCTCGGGCACAATCTCTCCCGCAGTGGCTCCCTCCGTCCTGTGAGTGTCCCCTGTCTTGGCTCCGGTCGGCCAGGGCGCTCCCCTGGGCTCCCCTGGGGCCTGCGCTCTGGGACCTGGGTCCCGACTCCGCCGCCCTCCATGCCTCCCCCGGGCTGACGGGCAGGCGTGCGAAGCTCACAGAGCCGGGCAGGCAGACACCCACCAGGTCGCTGGTGCGCACTCACTGTTACACTAGATCTCATGTCATTACATTCGGTCGGGTGTTTGGTGTTTATTAAAATGCTGCCGTCAACAGAGGCAGAGGCACGAGACCTCGGTCAAGCCCCTCGCCGCACAGGGTTTCGATCCTCCTCTCTCCTGTGGGCAGTGGTCCTCGCTGCGCTAGGAGTCCCGTACCCGCCCGGCCCCGACCCAGCCCGGCCCCCGACCCGGACCCTGACCCAGCCCGGCCCTGACCCGGGCACAGAGATGCCGGGCACCCTGGTCCCACCCGTTGCCAAGAAAGGACGAGCGGTTCACAGTGACTGAAAGAGCAGAGCGTGATGTTCGACTCCTCCCCCGAGGGTGTTTTTCCTGTTTCGTTAGAGAGAGGGGGAGGGAGGGAGGGAGGAGGAAGAGAAGCGTAGACGTGAGGGTTGGTTGCCTCCCTTCAGGGCCAGGGGTGGAACCTGAACCTGCAACTGAGGTATGTGCCCGAAACTGGGAATCGAACCCAAGACCCTTTGGTGCAGGGGCCGATGCTCTAACCACTGAGCCACTGGCCAGGGCGGAGCAGAGCCTTTTTGCGGCGGTGCCCGGGCCACAGCCGACCCCGGCGAGCACACCTCACCCTTCCAAGCAGGAGCCGGCTGGGCGCGCCCACTCCGCCAGGACGAAGGTCTGTCGAAGAAAGGATTGAGTATTGAGCAAAGTCAAAAAGTGACATTCCTGCCTGACGGTCTACACCAGGGTTCTCAACCTGTGGGCCGCGACCCCTTTGGTGGTCGAACGACCCTTTCACAGGGGTCGCCTAAAACCATCCTGCATATCAGATATTTACATGACGATTCATCACAGTAGCAACATGACAGTGATGAAGCAGCAACGAGAATACTGTTATGGTTGGGTCACATCATGAGGAACTGTAGTTAAAGGGCCAGAAGGTTGAGAACCGCTGCTCTAGACCCTGAACTTCCCTGCTCAGTCAGCCCTGGAATGTGAGATCCCGTAAAAACACAGCCTCCTCCTCGCGGTCTGACTGGCCTGTGGAAAGCCGTGCACATTGAATCTTACAGCTCGATGACTTCGAGGATAAGAATGTACCTGTGAAACCATTACCACCACCCAGGCCGTAACTCCCCATCAGCTCCCCACGCTCCTCCTGCCCATTCATCATTATCATCATCATTATCATCATTAATACTTTCTATCCCCTGATTTATCCTGGCGCCAGCCAGGAGTTCTCCCTGTGGCCAGGCCCCACGTGGAGAACTGAAGTGTGGCGTTTCAGACTAGAGTGTGAATGACTTCCTCTCAGAGGCAGACCCCACTCTGCCCGGTGGCTAAGGCGGTGACTCACGGCCTGTGGGGAAGCACTTGTTGACACAAGCTCCCACCTTGCCCTTCCAGCGGAAATTCCACCCTCTGCGGGCCCAGCAGCTGCGGAGCAGCCGGGGGTCAAGTCTCAGACAGATTTTTTCTCCCCTGAGAAATATTTCAGTCACTCTGGTCCCGGCACCACTGGTAGCACTAGGAGCCATGTCTAGCCGGTGCCAGTCGGCCGGGAGCTGTCCGTGAGGCCCTGCCCATAGCAGACACCAGCTCGCCCCGTCTCGGCCCCAAGCGGAAGCGGGTCCCGGGAGTCAGGCAGAGGCCCAGGCGGAGGGTGCAATGTGCGTGTCGCGGTGTTTTCTTAGCGGCTCCACCCAGGGAACCTGTACATACTCGCACACGAGTTTATCTTTTTTAAAAAATATATTTTTGTTGATTTCAGAGGGGAAGGGAGAGGTTGAGATTGAAACATCAGTGATGAGAGAGAATCGTGGACCGGCTGCCTCCTGCACACCCTCTGCTGGGTTTGGAGCCCGAAACCCAGGCACGTGCCCTGACCGGGAATTGAACCCTGACCTCCTGGTTCCTAGGTTGACGCTCAGCCCCTGAGCCCCGCCGGCCGGGTGACGGTCCCAGCTCCTAAGACTCACCGAGTGGGGGATGAAGTTGTTCCTACGCACATCCGGTTCTCCTCCAATATGTCGTCGTCTTTATTTTGTCCTAAAACCAGCACGTGTTCAGCACAGAACTAGAGACAGAGGTAAATTCAACGAAGAAGAAAAAACACCCACGGCTTCACTCTGTGGGCAGCTTGGCGCAAGCCCTTCCACGTGGCTGGGGCTCTTCCCTCTGTTGCTCTCTTTCTCTGTGTGTTTATACATACATGTGCACGCATGCGTGTACATACGTACACATACATACTCATAGCGATACACGTGCACATAGAATCCGGTCGTGCTGCGGAAGTTTTTAAACCCACGCTTAGTTCTTAATGGACACACTCGCCGGCAGGCACCTGGGGCTCTGGCTTGTGTGTTGAACGCTGCCCTGCGCCCCCGGCTGCGGCCTCCCGGTGACTCGCGCCCCCCCTGCTGGGCGTGGGGTGTCCGGTGTTTGCTTTTGTTTTGCTACGATGACCACGGCCGTGACCAGCCCCTTGGCTCACGCGCTTAATCGTCTCCTTCGCACAAATTCTCGGAAGCGGAAGGCCGTGTCCAGGAGACGGGGTTTTACGGCCTCAGCTGCCGCCGGACGCCTGGGGGACGCGGCAGTGCTGGTAGCAGCAGGGGTGGCCTGGCTTGTCGGCTGCTGCCTCCCCGAGGTACAGCCAGCCCTCGCCAGGACAGGGTCCCCGCCTGTGCCCTTGCCCGCTCGCTGGGGTCTTTGTGGTCACGTGTGCAGATCCGGGGCCTGGCCCCAGCCCCGGGAGCCCGGCCTCTGGCCTCCGACGGGGTGTGGCTGCGTTCACGCTGCGAACGCGTTCCTCCCGGCAGACTGAGGCCCCATCGTTTCGGTAATTCTGTGTGTTTTGTTGATGGTTTTGCTCTTTATTTTTTCAAAATATATTTTTATTGATTTGAGAGAGAGAGAGAGAGAAACATCAATGATGAGAGAGAATCATTGACCAGCTGCCTCCCGCACGCCCCCTCCTGGGGATGGAGCCAGCAACCCGGGCCTGTGCCCTGACGGAATCGAACCCGGGACCCTTCAGTCTGCAGGTGACGCTGCATCCACTGAGCCACCCGGCCAGGGCGGTTTGGCTCTTCAGAGCGGCCTGCGCGGTGCTGGAGCGCGGGCGCGGGCTTCTAGGCTGTGATTGCCGCGAGGGGAACACTCTGTTAGCCGAGCTTGGCTGGGTGTGAGTTGGCTCAGGGATGTTGGCCGTGAATCCGACGTTAACGAGACGACAGTATATGCAGCAGCCCGCCCTTATCCTCGGTTTCGCTTTCCACGGTTTCGGTTGCCTGCCATCAATGGGGGCCCGGAAATAGTAAATGGAAAATTCCAGAAATAACCCATTCATACATTTGAAATTGCCCGGGATGGGAGTCCTCCCTCTGTCCGGTGACCTCCCCCCTTCCCCCAGCCCCCGACTCGCTGCTTACCCTTGCTGCCCGCTGGTCACTTAGTAACTAACCGTCTTGGCGATCCGATTGGCTGTTGCGGCGTCTCAGTGCTCAGTAGTGATGCTGCTGGGCCAGTGTGGCTCAGTGGTTGAGCGTCGACCTATGGACCAGGAGGTCAGGGTTCGATCCCGGTCAAGGCCCATTTGAGCTCAATCCCCAGTGCGGGGGTGAGGGGGGAGTACAGGAGGCAGCTGATCCATGATTCCCTCTCATCGTTGGTGTTTCTCTCTCTCCCTCTCCCTTCCTCTATGAAATCAATAAAAAACATGTTTTTTAAAAAGAATCATTTACTTCAGCCTTGGTGCCCTCAGTGCGTCGGCTGTTGCCAGGTTTTGTGCCGGAAGCATCGTGTGTCCCCATAGGAGTCTGGTGGCGCCTTAGGATACGTTCTTTCTGTGAAGCTCGGTCTGGCTTCGCCCATCACGTCACGTTAGTTAAATCTGAGGCATGGAGGCTGAGTCACCAGCCGTGAGGTGACGGTGTGCGCACAGTTCGGGGGACGCCCGACCAGAAGTCCTGTCCGCCTGGGGCCCTGTCCTCGGTCTCCTCCCCGCCTCTGCGTCCCCTGTGGCCGCTCTCTGTCCTCATCGGGGCTCACGTGCTGGTTTAGCCACAGGCGACGCGAAACAGCTCAGTGTCCACCTCGGCGTTTGCAGCCGGTTTCAGGCCTCTCTGGGCACCTCTGGCTCTGGGCTGCGTCTCCGAGGAGCGCCGTCTGCCGTCGCCGGACCTGCTCTGGGGACCCCCAGGCCTCGGTGGGGCGGGCTGTCCAGGCTCCGACCGGACCCCCACGTGAGCTCTGCCAACAGTAGCCTCCTGCCCTCCCACCCTCGCCCTCCCTGTGGGCTGCCTCCGGCCGCAGCGTCGCCCGATTGTGTGATCCTCGCACTCCACTCGGGAAATTCAAGAGGAAAGAGGAGAAGCCGTGGGGGAGGCTGGCTGATGCCTGCCAGATGGCACCGGAGACGGAGATAAGGCCGCCGCCCATCTGCCGACGGGACGGGACGCGGTCTGCCCGGCCCCTCGCGCCGGCACCACCCTTGGGGGCGGCCGGGGCCACCTCGGGGCCTGTCCTCGGACAAGGGCGTCCTGGGGCCGCTCTGGCCCATCTCTGAGGTGACCGGCCGTCCGTTCTGAGGGGACCTGCCAGGAAGGGCTCGGAGCGGGACCGGGAGACGGCCGTGCTGACAGCTGCCCACGCCGCCGGCCGGCCGCAGCCCCAAGGGGACAGTCCCGAGGCCCCGGGCCTGCGGGGGGGGGGGGCACCGAGCAGCTGGCAGACCAGCTGCTGTTTGGGAGGGAGTGGGGAGCCCGGCCATTAGCAGCGGCCCCGGGGCCTCGCCAGCTGGGCCGCCGGGAGCGGTGCGCCCATGGCCCTGGCTGAGCGGCAGCTCGCGGCTGATGCGCCTTCTTTGTGAACCTTCTCTGAGAAAACACGTGACGGGCTCAGTGCGATCAGTGCCTTCACCGTCACAAGTACAGGAGCTCTGCGTGGGCGCGAGTCCGGCCTTAGGTCTTCCCACGGGATGCGGAGAGCATGGGTCGGCTCCGTGAATGGGAAAGGGACCCCACATTCACAGCTGAAGGTCACCCCGTCCTTACCCATGCCCAGAGGAGGAGGCCAGGGGGTCAGAGGTGCCCACGGCCCCCCAGTTTGGCTCCTGCCTCTGTGCCCGGGGGGCTGGGCGTGGCACTGGGGATTGGAAAGGGCTCGACTCCCTCCTTGAAAGTAACATCTTTAAGAGGCGTTACTGCCCAGCCAGTGTTGCTCAGTGGTGGAAGGTTGACCTATGAACCCGGAGGTCAGGGTTCGATTCCCGGTGCCCGGGTTGTGGCTCCGTCCCCGGTGGGGAGCGGGCAGGAGGCAGCCGACCACCAGGGAAGTTTCCTCCTTACCCGTCGCCTTTGGCCTTCACTTTTCTTACCCTTGGGTTTCGGGGGCAAATCTTGGGGCGTTGAGTTCCCAGAGGCTCCTTTGTTGGGCGTGAAGGAACCATCAGAAGCCCCCTCGCCAAGTAACAAACGAGACGACTGTGTCCTGAACACCCAGCTGCCGCCACCGAGCAGCCCGGGTCCTGCAGGGGCCGGAGGAGGAGGGACAGGCCGGCGGCCTGGGGACCGGGTGGGGACGGGGAGAGGGTGCTGGTCTGGGAATAGCCGGTTCCCTGGGGGGCGATGACTGCGCCCTGAGTGGGCCCCGTTCTCTGGGAATAATCCTCCCTTTGTGTCCCCAGCACCTCCCCGGCCGCTGCCCGTGCTGCTTGCCCGCCCCCGGCCTCAGCGCCCTCAGGGCCTGCGTCTCCGCCTCCCGCCTCGGCTGGTGATGGAGTAGAAGCCTCCGCAGCGGCCTGCCAGGCGGCAGCCAAGGACCTGGGCAGGTACCGTGCAAGCCCCTCTCCCTGCCCCGCCCGGAGCCCCGCCCAGGCTGGGGGAGCTGCTCTGGGGTGGCACCAACAGGGCGCTGACGGTTGGACCCGTGATGCCCTGTTTGTGATCACGCCATGTCAGTGACCTAAAGCTTCCGGCAGCAACGCGACGCCTGTGGGAGCACGTGTTAGCAGGCGTGTGCAGGGAGACAAAGCCAGCAGGGTGTGTGTGTGTGTGTGTGTGTGTGTGTGTGAGAGAGAGAGAGAGAGAGAGAGAGAGAGAGAGAGAGAGAGTGTGGGGGGAGATGGGTTGATTGACGTTACGGAACTGGCTAATGGGAATGGGGAGCCCGGCGAGTCTGAACCTTGCAGCGCTGCGGCAGGCTCAGGCCCAGGGAAGAGCGGCGTTGCAGCGCCTCCTGCTGGTGGAACCCCCTCCCCCGAACCCTGGTCTTTCTTTAAGGCCCCCTCCCCTTTACGGCTCCCCCTCCTTTAAGGCCCCCCTCCCCGTTGGATGAGCCCACCACGCAGTGCAGGGCGAGTGGTTGCACGTCAGCCTCACTGCAGAGGTGCGGCCTCAGCGACGCTGGCATTGGCCCCGCGGCCTGGCCACGGCCACGGCCACGCAAAGCTCGCCCTCCAGCTCACGTGCAGAGCCCTCTGTCCGTGCACAGTGGGGGCCGGGACAGACCATCTGCTCGGCGAGTCCCGCCCCTGACAAGCCTCCTGGACAGCGTTTGTGGTGGTGCGAGCGGCGAACTCCTGGGTTTGTCGGGGGGAAAGCCTGTGCCTCGGGGACCCTGGTGGCCCGGAGGGTCTGGGGAGGGGCACCGAGGCCACACTGTCCCTTTCGGAGGGGGCACTGAGGTCCCACCTTGGCCGTCAGGGATCTGAGTCCTTCCGTGGGTCTGTCCTCCCCCCACCTTTAGCGTGTTCGCTCCTGTCCCGTGCTGTGGCGTGTCACCCCGTGAGGCTGTGTTTATTTCGTTGCTCACAGGCTCCAGCTTTGGCCCCAGGCTGCTGCCTCCTGGATGTGGGACACTTCAGTGCACGTGTCCAGCCTGGAGGCAGGTCAAGGTCTGGTCAGATTTGCATCCTAAAGGACCTCTCGCTCCTGGCAGGGCAGGAGCGGTTCCAGCGCTAACCAGGGCCCCATGCCCTGCAGCTCCGAGCCTGGTCCCGTGGCATGAGACGGGACAGGGACAGGGACAGGGACAGGGTTAGGATGGGGCAGGAGGGGACAGGGACAGGGTTAGGATGGGGCAGGAGGGGACAGGGACAGGGACAGCGGTGATGCCATCGCCTCACCTTCCCGCTGATGCCAACTCCACTGTCTCTGGGGCCTGGACCCAGGGACCCAGATGCCCTTGTCCTTCCCTCTGGCGGCCGCCCCCGAGGTTTTCAAAGCCAGTTTCCAAGGTGCGGTGGCAGCTGTTCACTCGCTGACGTGGAAGCCTGGCCGGGCCTGGGGTCCCCCCCATCCCGCCGTGTCAGCCTCTGTCGTGGGGCCGGTGGCCTCCGTGTCGGCGTGTGGCCCTCGCGGCCACAGTCCCCGCGTCTGGGCTTCGTCGGCCCCTCTCTGTCCTTGGAGGGGGCAGGGCCGTGGGATCCGGTGTCTGAAGGAGCCGGCAGCGTCTTGCTCCGACGGACAGATGTTCTGCTCCTGTGAACATGCGGCAGCTTCCTGCTGCCTCGCCGCCTCCGCCGGCCGCGGGGAAACCACACAGCCCGTCCCCGTTCCCGTCCCCGTGCTAATGGCTTTCTCCTGGGGTCCCCCCACCCCCACGCCCATTGGGAAGCAGTGGCCTTGGGGAGAGCAGATGTGGGGAGAGGGGTGGGGGCAGGGAGCGCCTCCTTTCTCCGCTTCCCACGTCTCCCGGGAGGGACGCTGACCGAGTGGCCACGCTTCCCACGGGCCGGCCTCCGAGCTGATGGACGGAGAGCGTCCTGGGGTTGCCTGGGCTCCGGGAGGCCGACGATAGGCTGACGATAAGGCTTCCAGGAACGCAGGCGGGAGCCTCACTCCGGCCACGCGGCCACGCTGACCACGGGTTGGCTCCCGGGAGGAGGTGGTTGTGGCAAGGAGCCTGCTGGGTGGGCCCGAGGCCCCTGTTCAGAGCTGCCCTCGCTCTGCCGCTGGGGCCGCTGCCGGGAGGAGCTGGTTCCACGGCGCCGACGCAGGGGAGCAGGGGACACATCCGAGAAACTCCCCCTGAACTGCAACCTGGGGGGCGGGGGAGGGGGGGTAAAGGGGGCACATGGCCTTGGCTCCCCAGGAATTCTGACCCCGACCTGAGAGAACCAGGAGACACTGGACATGGTCAGGGTCAGGAGTCAGTGGTCAAAGGGTCAGGGGGTCAAAGAATCGGGACAAATGGGGCAAATGCTCAAGGTTGAAGGGTCAAAGATGAAAGGTCATTCTGTTAGGGGTTAGGGTCAAGGGTCGAAGATGGGGGTCATGGGTTAAAGTATTAAAGGTAAAAAAAATATCAGAGTCCAAGAGTCAATAGTCAAAGCTCATTGGTTGAGGGTCAGAGATCAGGGGTCATGACGGATTGGGATCAAGCGTGATGGGCCAAAGGTCATAGGGCTATGGGTTAAGGCTCAGAGTCAAGGATCTGGGGTCAAAAGTGAAAGGAGCCAGGGTCAAAGGGTCAAGAGTTAGGGATCAAGTGTTACAGTTTAGGGGTCAAGAGCCAGGCTTCAAGGTTAATGCCCAAGGGTCAAAGGTCAGGAGAAAGCAGAGAAAATTCAGAAAATGGAGAGAATCAGGAGAAAATGGAGAGATCAGGAGAGAAGCAGAGATCGTGGCAGAAGACAGGCTCGTGTTCAGACAGATTTTGGGAGATTTGCTGATGGTCTGGATGCCCTGGAGAAAGAAAAGAGAAAAAAGCCAGGGCCAGTGTTCTGGGCCCTGTGGCTGCAGTGTGGACAGGCCCTGTGATGGTTATGAAAAGGAGGGAACATTGTTAGGGCTTGTAGTGCACAAGTGCAGAAACACACCTACACACACAGTGTGCACACATGCACCTGCACGCACGCCTACACATATAGCAGGCACACATGCATCTACACATACAGCAGGCACACATGCACACATACAGGGGGCACACATGCACCTGAACACATGCCTACGCATACGGCGGGCACACATGCACACATGCACACACACAGCGGATACACATGCACGCATGCACACACAGCAGACACACATGGACGTGCACACGTGCACACACAGCGGACACACATGGACACGCACACATGCACACACACAGCGGACACACATGCACGCGTGCACACACAGCAGACACACATGGACGTGCACACGTGCACACACAGTGGACACACATGGACACGCACACATGCACACACACAGCGGACACACATGCACGTGCACACACAGCAGACGCACATACACGCGTGCACACACAGCGGACACACATGGACGTGCACACGTGCACACACAGCGGACACACATGCACACGCACACATGCGCACACACAGCGGACACACATGCACGTGCACACATGCCTATGCACACAGCGGACTCACATGCACACGCACACATGCACACACACAGCAGACACACATGCACGTGCACACATGCCTATGCACACAGCGGACTCACACACTCGTCACCCAGTCTGCCCTCACCTCACACTTGTTGGCTCTAAGTGGGTGCTCACGGTCCGGACCTCTGGCCCCGTCGTTCGGATTCTGTTCTGTCTGGAGCTGAGTCAGCAGTTCTGCCTCTCGGCTCCGGTTCTCGCTGCCGCTCACAAGGAGGGCAGGGCGGGCGGCGGCCGTGTCCCGCTGATGGCACGGGAGCCATTCGCTCCAGGCCGCTGACGCCGGCTGCTGCTCCCGGCCCCCCCTCTGCTCCCGGCAGGAAGGACCTGCAGGTGTGGAGCCTGCCGTTGGGTTTCCCTCCGGAAGGGGCCCACCCTGAACAGGCTCTGGGCCCGGGGGACCCTCCTGGGCTGCAGGTGGGCGGGTCCCCCGTTTCCCAACCTGTTTCTCCAGAAGCCGCCCCCTGGCCAGGCGGTGTTGGGGCTCGGGGCGCGCCTCTCTGTGGACACCTGAGTTTTCCTCGCGAGGCCTTGCCTTCCTCCCGCGGGGGGCCGGGGCAGCACCCCGACATTCACACCAAACGCTTGCGCTTCACAAGGACTGAGAGGCTGTCCTGGTGCCTCTGGAATTTTCTGTTCTTCTTGGAAGTTATTCCCGAGGAGGAAGACAGTAACACTGGCTGCGCTCGAGCGGAAGCAGCGACCTGGCCGGGCGGGGCCGCGGTCCGCCTGCCCGTGCGGAGGGAGCCGTGCCTCCATCCCTAAGTGCGAGCTTGACCTTGGGGTCGGGTTTACGGGCCCGTGTCTGACGGGGACTTTACCTTAGAACGGCCCTAAAGGGATTTGCTTTGTATTGAACAAAACGTAGACTCTAATGACGCCCGTATGTTCATGCTCCCGATAGCGAAGAGCCCGGCGTGTCTCCCGGCCAGGTTCTCGGGTGCACACCCTTCCCTCGCATTTGACTCGGCCCCAAGCGACTCTCTTTATGGAAAGTTCTGGTGCCCTGGCTGTGGGTGGCGCTGATCTTAAACAGGGGCCGAGGCGAGGTGGCCACCAGGAAGCTCTGGACCGTCTGGCGTCAGGAGCCGCTACCTCAGGGGACCCGTCCACGCACCCGCATCCGTGGCTGCAGCCCGAAACGCTCCGTGTGTTTTAAACAATTTTAAATGCTTTGAGCACTTTTGTTGACCTTTCATTTTCTTTGGCTGCAAAGGAGATACATCGGGGCTTACAGGGCGGGGGCGGGGGGGAGCTGGGACGGGCGGCTGTTTCCATGTCCCACCTGAGGGTTCACGCCACTGAGTCGTGAGTCAGGGTCTGGGGTCAGAGTGGAGCTGCGCTGGACAGAGGGCAGGAGGGACCCTTGGTTCCCAGGTGGGCGCCACCTGCTGACCCTGGACGGGAGGAAGAGCTTCCCAGCCTCTGTGAGGCCCAGGAGCCCAGGCGAGGCTCTGAGCCGGAAGCCGGTGTGGGGACCTGGGCAGTGGGGCCTGGTTGCCCGGCTGGAGCACCAGGTGGGGCCCTGGATGGGTGCTGGGGGCCCTGGGGTGGGTGCTGGGGGCCCTGGGGTGGGTGCTGGGGGCTCTGGATGGGTGCTGGGGGCCCCGGGGTGGGTGCTGGGGGCTCTGGATGGGTGCTGGGGGCCCTGGGGTGGGTGCTGGGGGCTCTGGATGGGTGCTGGGGGCCCTGGGTGGGTGCTGGGGGCTCTGGATGGGTGCTGGGGGCCCTGGGGTGGGTGCTGGGGGCTCTGGATGGGTGCTGGGGGCCCCGGGGTGGGTGCTGGGGGCCCTGGGGTAGGTGTCATATTCCCCCCTGCAGGCTCCACCTGGGTTTAGAATCAGAGATGGACTCTGTTTCTTTTTTTTTATTATATATTTTTTTGATGTCGGAGAGGGAGAGGAAGAGAGGTAGAAACAACAATGATGAGAGAGAATCATTGATCGGCGGCCTCCTGCACGCCCCCTCCCCCACCCCCGCCCGGGATGGAGCCCGCTCCCCAGGCCTGTGCCCTGACCTCCTGGTTCACAGGGGGACGCTCAACCAGGCCGCGGGCAGACACAGGCCCTCCGTGCAGGTCTCCACCAGCTGCCTCTCCCTGCGCGCCCTGCAGTCTCCATGGGACCTCACCTGGTGGCCCAGGGTGGGCTGCCGGCCCTGAAGGTGCTGCGTCTCCTCGCTAGCTGGCGCAGCCCCGCGCCCACCTCCCAGCTGTGAGCCAGGTGTCCTCGGGGGCCCGCCTGGGTCCACTCTCCGTTCCGGCCCGGGCCCGGCCACCCCGCACGGAGGCAGAGGCCGCCGCGGAGCCTGCAGACCTCGAACCCCGCCCAGGCAGCCTGTGTACCTGCGGGGCCAGCCACCTCCGGGGGGCGAGTCCATTTCTTCCCGGGAGGGACCGGCAGCGCGGAGCGGCCCTGCTCGCGCTCAGCCCCGGCCGCCACGCCCTCGCCGCGGCATTTGCATTTCAAAGCCACGCGCTCGGGGGCGGGGAGGGGGGAGGGGGGAGGGGGAGGGGGAGGGGGAGGGAGGAGGGAGGAGGGAGGAGGGAGGGGGAGGGGGAGGGGAGGAGGAGGGGAGGGGGAGGGGGAGGGGGAGGGGAGGAGGGAGGGGGAGGGGAGGGGAGGGGGAGGGAGGGAGGGGGAGGGGGCGGGGGGAGGGGGGAGGAGGGGGTCTCCCGCCGCCCGCCCCGCCCCCCGCCGTTTCCGGAGGCGGCGGTGCTTTGTGGAGCCGGATCGGGCGGCCGGGGCGGATGACATCACCGCGTCGCTCCCACGGGCCCGGCTGCCGGCGCGTAGGAGCCTCGGACCCCACGGGCGCTCGCGTTCGGAGTCGCGGGCCGCGCCGAGCCGCGCACACACCGAGGCGCGCGCCCCCGCCCTCTGCGCGCACCTCCGCGGCCATCGCTCCCGGGGCTCCGGGGCGGCCGAGCCCAGCCCCGCCGCCGCCGCCCGGATGCCCGCGGCCGCTCCCCGCTGCCCTGCAGCCGCCCCGGCCGCCGGCCCGCCCGCCGCGGGCTCCCGGCTGCAGGACGCGCGCCCGGACGCCGGCCCTGCTCGCGCCTAGGCCGCCCGGGCGCAGCGAGGATGGGAGGGTCGCAGTCCCTGCAGCCGGCCCCCGCCTGCGACCCGAGCCCGGAGGCTCCCGAGGCCATGTAAGTGCGCCCGCCCGGCGGGGCCCTGCGCTTTGTGGCGCGCCTCCCGCCCCTCTGCTGCCGCTGCGGCCTGGAGCGGGCCGGGCCCTCGGTGCTGTTACCCACAGCCGGCCCGGGGCCACCCCGGCCACCCGCGTCGTCGCTCTGCACGCCCGTGGGGTTCCTGCCCGGCGACCGCCAGGCGCCCGTGGGGCCGGTGGGAGAACAGTGTGTGGGCAGCCGGTGCCCGTGCGTGCGGCCGGTGGAGGGGCGTCCAGTCGGGTCCAGTCGCGTGGCCGGCGGGTGGCGTGGGGCCTCCGGGACCTGCAGGCAGGCGGCCTGAGCCCCGCGACCCCTTCCCGGGTGGACACTGGACAAGGCCAAGTGCTCTGCCCAGGAAAGCCAGCCGCGGCCGGCCATCGGCCCACGGGCCTGGGGGGTCGGCCTGAGCCTGGGTCCCGGGGCCCCATCTTTTCCCCGAACCACAGAGCGAAGGTGCTGTGAAGCGGCCGTGTCCTGGGCGGTGTTTGTGGGAATTGCCATTTCTGTGCCGCCGTCACCTCCGGCCGGCCTGAGTGGAGGAGGGGCCCACGGACTCCATCGATCGGGCTGCGGGGCTGCGGGGCTGCGGGGCTGCGGGGCGGCTGGGCGGGGGGATCCCCGCAGGCCAGGCTGGTGCACCCTGAGCCCCCCGGTTCCACCCCGACCTGCACTCCCTCCCCCAAAAGGAGAGAAGTCCTGGGGCCCGGGCGCGGGGGTGAAGCGATTGTGTCCCCAGAGCCTGTGGGCTGCAGGCGGCCTGTGGCCGTGGGGCTGCCTCATGGTCCCAGCCTGGGCTTCAGCGGGGAGTGGGCGGTGACGTCATGCCACTGAGCCAAGGGGGTTTCCAGCGACCGCCCTCAGGAGCAGGTGTGCGCGGTCATTTGTCCTCCCTGTACCTCGAGAGCATCCTCTTACCGGAGGCTGGTCAGCTGGAGGGCTCTCTCTCTCTCTCTCTCTCTCTCTCTCTCTCTCTCTCTCTCTCTCTCTCTCTCGCCCGGAGCCTACGCTTGCCCTGGATTTCGTCCACGTGCGGTGTGTTGTCAGATGCATGGAAATGCCGATGCCTGGAGGGCCCGAGGCCCCGGAGAGAAGGGCCATTCCAACCCGTTTCTTTAAAAGTCTCTAAACGGACATCGGTTCACCGGGCACTCGCTAGTTCTCAGGGCTCAGGCTGTGGAAGAGGGTCAGAGACGGGTCGACAATGCGGTGATGGGTGTGTGTGAGGACACAGCCTCAGCCCGTGGGGCGCGGCCCCTCCCAGCTCCCGCCCTCTTCCCGTGAGAGACTGCGGGGCAGTCTGGTGAGTGAGGTCTGAGTGGGGGAGCTTCTGCTGGATGCCGGCCTTTTCGGAGACAGTCCCGGGGGCTCTGCCTGGGGCAGCCGTGGGCAAACTACAGCCCGCCGGATCCGGCCCATTTGAAATGAATAAAACTAAAAAAAAAAGACCGTACCCTTTTATGTAATGATGTTTACTTTGAATGTATATTAGTTCACACAAACACTCCATCCATGCTTTTGCTCCGGCCCTCCGGTCCAGTTTAAGAACCCACTGTGGCCCTCGAGTCAGAAAGGTTGCCCACCCCTGGCCTGGGGAGAGGGCACTTGGCTACATGTAACTTTGCCGAGGTTGGGAGGCTGAGCAGGCCCTGCAGCCAGGCCCCCTCCGCCATCTGCTGCTTGGTCTCTAACAGACCTCTATGGACCGGAGTGCACTCACCGCTCACCAAGTCCACCTTCCCCGCCTGACGATTTCTGTGTTTTTTAAATGAAAGAGAGGAACTGCCCGGGGCAGCGTCCTGGAAACCATTCTTCTCTGAAACCCTGCTCTCTGATGGGGGGCGGGAGGGGGGGGCGCTTTTCTGTATTCTAGTTGTAATTCCAGTTTGTTCCTGGGAGCATGTCCGGTAGCATCCTTACTCTGCCGTCATTTTTAATCCTCCTGGCCTTGCTCTTCTGCTTCGGATCTGCTCACTTCCCGGCTAGAGGCTGGGGAAGGTGTAGGGGGATCTGCTCATTTCCGGTCTAGAGGCTGGGGAAGGTGTAGGGGGATCTGCTCATTTCCGGTCTAGAGGCTGGGGAAGGTGTGGGGGGATCTGCTCACTTCCCGGCTAGAGGCTGGGGAAGGTGTGGGGGGATCTGCTCATTTCTGGTCTAGAGGTTGGGAAGGTGTGGGGGGATCTGCTCATTTCCCGGCTAGAGGTTGGGAAGGTGTGGGGGGATCTGCTCATTTCCCATCTAGAGGTTGGGAAGGTGTGGGGGGATCTGCTCATTTCCGGTCTAGAGGCTGGGAAGGTGTGGGGGGATCTGCTCATTTCCCGGCTAGAGGTTGGGAAGGTGTGGGGGGATGTGCTCATTTCCCATCTAGAGGTTGGGAAGGGGTGGGGGATCTGCTCATTTCCGGTGTAGAGGCTGGGGAAGGTGTGGGGGGATCTGCTCATTTCCGGCCTAGAGGTTGGGAAGGTGTGGGGGGATCTGCTCATTTCCCATCTAGAGGCTGGGAAGGTGTGGGGGGATCTGCTCATTTCCCGGCTAGAGGTTGGGAAGGTGTGGGGGGATTTGCTCATTTCCCGTCTAGAGGTTGGGAAGGTGTGCGGGGATCTGCTCATTTCCGGTCTAGAGGCTGGGGAAGGTGTGGGGGGATCTGCTCATTTCCCATCTAGAGGTTGGGAAGGTGTGGGGGGATTTGCTCATTTCCCGGCTAGAGGCTGGGGAAGGTGTGGGGGGATCTGCTCACTTCCCGGCTAGAGGCTGGGGAAGGTGTGGGGGGATCTGCTCACTTCCCGGCTAGAGGCTGGGGAAGGTGTGGGGGGATCTGCTCATTTCCCATCTAGAGGCTGGGAAGGTGTGGGGGGATCTGCTCATTTCCGGTCTAGAGGTTGGGAAGGTGTGGGGGGATCTGCTCATTTCCGGTCTAGAGGCTGGGGAAGGTGTGGGGGGATCTGCTCACTTCCCGGCTAGAGGTTGGGAAGGTGTGGGGGGATCTGCTCATTTCCGGTCTAGAGGTTGGGAAGGTGTGGGGGGATCTGCTCATTTCCGGTCTAGAGGCTGGGGAAGGTGTGGGGGGATCTGCTCATTTCAGGTCTAGAGGTTGGGAAGGTGTGCGGGGATCTTGCTCATTTCCGGTCTAGAGGCTGGGAAGGAGTGGGGGGATCTGCTCATTTCAGGTCTAGAGGTTGGGAAGGTGTGGGGGGATCTGCTCATTTCAGGTCTAGAGGTTGGGGAAGGTGTGGGGGGATCTGCTCATTTCCCGGCTAGAGGTTGGGGAAGGTGTGGGGGGATCTGCTCATTTCAGGTCTAGAGCTTGGGGAAGGTGTGGGGGATCTGCTCATTTCAGGTCTAGAGGTTGGGGAAGGTGTGGGGGATCTGCTCATTTCAGGTCTAGAGGTTGGGGAAGGTGTGGGGGATCTGCTCATTTCAGGTCTAGAGGTTGGGAAGGTGTGGGGGATCTGCTCTTTTCAGGTGTAGGGGTTGGGGAAGGTGTGGGGGGATCTGCTCATTTCAGGTCTAGAGGTTGGGGAAGGTGTGGGGGGATCTGCTCATTTCAGGTCTAGAGGTTGGGAAGGTGTGGGGGATCTGCTCATTTCAGGTCTAGAGGTTGGGGAAGGTGTGGGGGATCTGCTCATTTCAGGTCTAGAGGTTGGGGAAGGTGTGGGGGATCTGCTCATTTCAGGTCTAGAGGTTGGGGAAGGTGTGGGGGATCTGCTCATTTCAGGTCTAGAGGTTGGGAAGGTGTGGGGGGATCTGCTCATTTCAGGTCTAGAGGTTGGGTAGGTGTGGGGGATCTGCTCATTTCAGGTCTAGAGGTTGGGGAAGGTGTGGGGGATCTGCTCATTTCAGGTCTAGAGGTTGGGGAAGGTGTGGGGGGATCTGCTCATTTCAGGTCTAGAGGTTGGGAAGGTGTGGGGGGATCTGCTCATTTCAGGTCTAGAGGTTGGGAAGGTGTGGGGGGGTCTGCTCATTTCAGGTCTAGAGGTTGGGAAGGTGTGGGGGATCTGCTCGTTTCAGGTCTAGAGGTTGGGGAAGGTGTGGGGGGATCTGCTCATTTCCCGGCTAGAGGTTGGGAAGGTGTGGGGGGATCTGCTCATTTCCCGGCTAGAGGTTGGGGAAGGTGTGGGGGGATCTGCTCATTTCAGGTCTAGAGGCTGGGGAAGGTGTGGGGGGATCTGCTCATTTCAGGTCTAGAGGTTGGGGAAGGTGTGGGGGGATCTGCTCATTTCCCGGCTAGAGGTTGGGGAAGGTGTGGGGGGATCTGCTCATTTCCCGGCTAGAGGCTGGGGAAGGTGTGGGGGGATCTGCTCATTTCAGGTCTAGAGGTTGGGAAGGTGTGGGGGGAGCTGCTCAGTTCTGGTCTAGAGGTGTGCAAGGTGTGGGGGATCTGCTCATTTCCGGTCTAGAGGCTGGGGAAGGTGTGGGGGGATCTGCTCATTTCAGGTCTAGAGGTTGGGAAGGTGTAGGGGGATCTGCTCATTTCAGGTCTAGAGGTTGGGAAGGTGTGGGGGGATCTGGTCATTTCAGGGCTAGAGGTTGGGAAGGTGGGGGGTGAGGTGCTCAGTTGTGGTCTAGAGGTTGGGAAGGGGTGGGGGGATCTGCTCATTTCTGGTCTAGAGGTTGGGAAGGTGTGGGGGGATCTGCTCATTTCCGGTCTAGAGGTTGGGGAAGGTGTGGGGGATCTGCTCATTTCCCGGTCTAGAAGTTGGGGAAGGTGTGGGGGATCTGCTCATTTCCCGGCTAGAGGCTGGGGAAGGTGTGGGGGGATCTGCTCATTTCCAGTCTAGAGGTTGGGAAGGTGTGGGGGGATCTGCTCATTTCCGGTCTAGAGGTTGGGAAGGTGTGGGGGATCTGCTCATTTCCTGTCTAGAGGTTGGGAAGGTGTGGGGGGATCTGCTCATTTCAGGTCTAGAGGTTGGGAAGGTGTGGGGGGATCTGCTCATTTCCGGTGTAGAGGGTGGGGGAGGTGTGGGGGATCTGCTCATTTCAGGTCTAGAGGTTGGGAAGGCGTGGGGGATCTGCTCATTTTAGGTCTAGAGGCTGGGGAAGGTGTGGGGGGATCTGCTCATTTCCGGTCTAGAGGCTGGGAAGGTGTGGGGGGATCTGCTCATTTCCCGTCTAGAGGCTGGGAAGGTGTGGGGGGATCTGCTCATTTCCGGTCTAGAGGTTGGGGAAGGTGTGGGGGGATCTGCTCATTTCCGGGCTAGAGGTTGGGGAAGGTGTGGGGGGGATCTGCTCATTTCCGGTCTAGAGGTTGGGAAGGTGTGGGGGGGTCTGCTCACTTCCCGTCTAGAGGTTGGGAAGGTGTGGGGGGATCTGCTCATTTCAGGTCTAGAGGTTGGGAAGGTGTGGGGGGATCTGCTCATTTCCCGTCTAGAGGTTGGGAAGGTGTGGGGGGCGCCCTTTCTGCACAGACAGGAGCCGGGGAGGGTTGAGACTCCCATCCTGGTCCAGGCAAAACCTCTGGTCACTTCCCGCTGCTCTTGACCGTCTGGAGGGAAGTGTAGCCACCGTCCCCATGGCTCCCACTTGGGAGAGGGGCAGCAGGGAGACGCTTCTCCCCGTGGGTGGGAGGGCGACGCGGGAGGGACAGGAAGTGCTCGAGCTAGTGTGGTCGGTTCCTTCGATGGGAGCCGCTCGGCGTGCCTTCCCTCCCACGGCCTGTGCCCGGCGTCTGCTGGCGAAGCAGCGCTGCCTCCTTGTCCTTCGTGCGGTGGGAGGCCCCCGCTCCAGGGGCAGCCTTCGCTTCCAGAAAGTCCTCGCCCTCGCCCTCGCCCGCAGGGAGCAGCTGGGCATTGCCCCGAGCACCGGGGGCTGTCCTGTATAGTTTTTTAAAATATGTTTTATTGGTTTCAGGGTGAGAGGGAGAGAGAGATAGGAACATCGATAATGAGAGAGAATCGTGGACCGGCCGCCTCCTGCACGCCCCGCACTGGGGATGGGGCCTGCAACCGGGCCTGTGCCCTGATTGGGAATCGAACCGTGACCTCCTGGTTCATAGGTCGACGCTCAACCGCTGAGCCACGCCGGCCGGGCACAGACAGGGGTGTCACCCTGGGACACTGGGACAAGGAGGCGGCCTTTCCCGAGACGAGGGAGCTGGCTTGGGAGCACGTCTGGGGGAGGCTGCTGAGCTTGGGCTGGGATTTGAGAAGCAGGTGGGGGAGGGAGGTCGGAATTGTGGCTGAGAGAGGGGTCAGGCCCAGGGCGAGGTCTCCGGCCCCCCTCCCTGGGCGAGTGGTCCCAGTGGGGGTGGGAGCTCCGCGCATCTGTGGTCACAGACCAGAGAGCGGAGATTTGCTCCTTTCATCCTCGCGGGGCTCCTGACCCTGGTGCAGTCGGGGCTGCGGAGAGGCTCCGGGCCTGTCGGCCGCCTGCCTCTCAGTGCTCAGAGGTGAGGTGCCAGGTCTGCAAAGACAGGAGACGCAGGCGCCAGACGGCGGCACACACAGGGACACTGGGCCGGAGAGCTGCCAGCACTGAGTCCCCCGAGGCCAGAGGGAACCTCCCGTGAGGCCACGGCGGGTCATTTTCAAAGCCTGAGGGGCCCTGGCTGAGTCATGTGCCTAAAGGGCCGCGTTCGTCTTGTGGCTGCGACAGCTCCTCAGTGTCTGGACGCAGACTTCACTCTGGATGCTCCTGTTGGACACAATTCGTCGATTTTCCTTCCCTGAAACGGAACGAGCTGAAGAGTTATCTGGAGAAGGGAGCTGCCCGAGTCCCGAAGAACCTCCCGGGCGGTTGTGGTCCGGGTTCTATAACAGAGACCAAACAGCAGACATTTATTTCTCATTGGCCTGGAGGCTGGGAGACCCAGGATCCGCGTGTCCTCAGTTCTGGTGTCGGGAGAGGGCCCCTGGTTTATGGATGAACCTCTTATGTCCTCACAGGTCGGAGAGGGGGCGGGGGAGAAAAGCTCAGCCCTTGGGTCTCTTCCCATAAGGGCACTAATCCCATGATGAGGGCCCCACCCACATGACCTCATGACCTAGTTATGTTGGGGGTTAGAGTTTCAACAGACACATTTTTGGGGGGACACAAGCATTGAGTTCCTAGCAGGTGCTTTTTGCTGGTCTCTCATTCCGAGCTATGTCAGCCCCGCCCCTGGGGCCAGGTGCCCGTGTGCTGGGGTTCCCGGCCCTGCACTGCCTTCTCCGTGGGACTTACCTGCAGATTTTCTGTAAAGTCTGATGGCGAGCACATCCCCAGGCCCTCAGGTGCTACCATTGGTCAAGGGGTCATCCATCCCTTTCTGTGGGGCGCTGAGATGGGGCGCCTGCCGATTGTGGGGCAGGCAGCGAGGACCGGGGTGCTGACTGAGTGTGGACAGTGTGACATCCAGGTCCTTGGACTCTGGGCTGGTCTCTCCCCCATTGCCCCCTCTGCTCCCACCCCCATGTTTCTTTCTGTCCGGGGCCTATTTCTGTGGCAGTAGTTTTGGTTGCCTAGGAACCACATTAGCCTGAAACATGATTGGCTGTTCTTGGCAGATGGATTGGCGGAGCTGGGGCAGGGCACCGGTGGGCAAGCGAACACTGTTGAACAATCCCAGCCTCTCCCCTAGGCTGAAGGATGAAGACTCGGGCCTGGGAAACAGTTGTGCCGTGAAAATGGATTGTTCAAGGACTGATGCTTCGGTGCCGGGCTCGACGGGGTGCTTGCGTGGCCAACAGGACCAAGGTAGTCCGAACTGCTCTCGCACGTCCATCCGCACTGGAAGCAGTAGCTCGAGGCACAGGCTCTGTTTACTGGTTCACGTTAGCGGTTATTTCTGGAGAGCAGGCATGTTGTTTGCATCAGAAGACTTGGAAATAGATCGAGGCGCTGCAGGGTCAGCACTGAGTGAAGCTCTGCCTCTGACCCTACCAAGCAGACTCGGGTTTTCCCATCATAGAAACATTGTATCCATCAGTCCTGCAGCATAGAAACATTGTATCCACCAAGCCTGCAGCATAGAAACATTGTATCCACCAAACCTGCAGCATAGAAACATTTGTATCCACCAAAGCCTGCAGCATAGAAACATTGTATCCATCAGTCCTGCAGCATAGAAACATTGTATCCATCAGTCCTGCAGCATAGAAACATTGTATCCACCAAGCCTGCAGCATAGAAACATTGTATTCACCAAGCCTGCAGCATAGAAACATTTGTATCCACCAAGCCTGCAGCATAGAAACATTGTATCCATCAGTCCTGCAGCATAGAAACATTGTATCCACCAAAGCCTGCAGCATAGAAACATTGTATCCATCAAACCTGCAGCATAGAAACATTGTATCCATCAAGGCTACATCATAGAAGATTGTAGCCACCAATCCTACCTTATAGAGGCATTGTACCCACCAATCCTACATTATCAAAACATTGTATCCATCAATCCTATCTATCTATGTATCTATCTATCTAAAAGCCTAATATGCAAATTGTCTCCATGGGAGTTCGACCAGGAGACAGGGAGTTCGATTGCTCGCTATGACATGTGCTGACCACCAGGGGGTGGCACAGAACAAAGGAAGGCCCCAGCCAGTGGCCAGCAGCCAGGGGAGGGAGGCCCCGATCGGCCCTGATGGCTGGCCAGGCCTAGAGACCCTACCTGTGCATGAATTCTGTGCACCCGGCCTCTAGTGTTATGGAAATACTAGAGGCCCGATGCACAAAATTCATGCAAGAGTAGGCCTTCCTTCCCCGGCTGCTGGCACCGCTTCCCTCTGGCACCCAGGACCCGGGCTTCCCTCGAAGCCCTTGCTTCGTCCAGAAGGTCGTCCGGTCTAATTAGCATATTACACTTTTATTACTATAGACTAGAGGCCTGGTGCATGAAATTTGTGCACGGGTGAGGTCCCTAGGCCTGGCCAGTGATCTGGGCCGATCGGGGCTTTCCAGCCCCCAGCCGGAGCCTTCATTCTGCGCCGCCCCCTGGTGGTCAGCACACGTCATAGTGAGTGAATGAACTTCTGGTCTCCCAGTCGAGCTCCCAAGGGGACGCTTTGTGTATTAGCCTTTTATGCAGATAGGTTGTATCCACCAATTCTACGAAGCTGGCACTCCTACCCCCATTTCACAGATGGAAACTGAGGTCTCTGGGTGTCTTAAACGAAGGCGTCAGTAAACTTTCTCTGTAAAGAGCCAGACAATAAGTACTTTAGACTTTGGAGGCCGTGTGGTCTTGGTTGCAACAACTTAATTCTGCTCAGAGGCAAAAGCAGCCACGGACCATTAGTAACCGGACGACCCGGCAAAACTTCGTTTGCAGAAGCAGGAGGTGGGTTGTAGGCTGCTGAGCCCTGGTCACAGCTGGTTGGTGCGGCCACGACGGCCATGCCCCCTTCCCTCAGACGCCGTGGCTGTCTCCCGTACCGCGTCTCCGTCTGTGGCTGGGCCGCCTCCTGTCTCTCTCTCTATGAGACGTCGCCTCGCGCTCACGGGTTGATGCTCTGTATCATGTTTCATGTCCCCACTTGCGTCCGTCCCATCCACCTGAGCCCTCCCTCAGCCACTCGCTTCCTCTCTCCTCCGGGGTCTCTAATGGGAGCTCGCACCAGCGGCTTCTCTGCTCTTTAGACGTCTGCTTTCTCCCGAACCTCTGCTCTCGGCTCCCGCCACTCGCCCCCTGCCCGCTTCTCCCCCCAGGGAGCTGCTCCCACCGGGTAGCTCAGGCCTCTGTGGGCGCCTCAGGGGCTGATGGGGAGGCTGGTGGGAGCAGTGACCTTTGTTCCTGCGTCCATAGCCCTGCCAGAGGGGAGCGGCTCCGGGCACCTGGCGGGCGGGCGGGCACCTGGTGGCGGGCGCGTCCTCTGCACACCCCTGGGTGGCCGTGGGGGTGAGCTGGGGCTGGCTGCCCCCCGGCCTTCGTCCCTGCCCGCTCGCCTCCCTGAGAAGAGCTGATCGCTGGGTCTGTGCTTTCTCTTTCCCTCTTCTCCTTAAATGGAAGCAGCAGCTGCTGGTGCTGGGCTGGGCCGCCCGGCCCTGCAGAGGCCGGTCCCAGGGGTTCTGAATGCTGAGGAGGCGGACGGCTCCGGCCGAGGGCCGGCCATTGCCACCCACACCCCCGCGCCCCCGCGCCCCCGCGTCCCGGTGTCCCGGCGTCCCGGCGTCCCGGTGCCCAGGTGCAGTGTTTCAGAGCCCAAGACTCTCACCGCCTGACCCACCGGGACCTGGGACGTCGCAGGAGGCTCTGTCTTAACAGGAAGTTGCCTTAAACCCACAGCACGCGGGCTGTCAGGCCTCCCTCAGGCCTCCCCTGCCCAGCGTGAGTCAGGGCTCAGGGCGGCCGTTCATCCTCGTGCTTTAACTTTCATTTGGCCAAAAGGCGTCTTTTTAGCTGGACTATGGCACCAGGTGAGCTGAACTCAGGCTTCCTCCCAGGGCCGGGGAATAGCTCAGCCCGCGGCCCCCTCCCCCAGGAGAGGGAGGGACAGGTCATTCGAGGTCCTCGGTCAGGCCCTCCCTGGAGGGGGCGGGCGGCAGGGCTCACAGTGAGGCTGCCAGCCTGCTTGCAGCCACCCCAGGGGGGTGAGCTCTCCGCTGCTCCCACAGCCAGGGGGGTGGGGGACCCCATCCGGTCTCTGCAGCTCAGAGCAGTCCGGCCCCAGGGGCCCCAGGAGTCAGCACTCACGGCCGAGGGCAGCTGCTCTTGTCCATTGTTCAGCCTGGAGGGGCAGAAGGGCAGGGGCTGCGGGAAGCCTTTCCCTCCAGGAAGAGGCAGGAGCGGCCCCTGTTCCGGAAAACGTCTGCACACGGGGTCCTGGGGCTCCCGCCCAGCCTCCTCGGGCAGAGGCCCTGGGCTGGGACTGTGTTCTTCATGCGGTCGGAGAGCGAGGACCCTGAGGACGCTCTGGGGCAGGGCCGCTGGGTGGGGGCTCCCCCTCAGCATCCGCCTCCAGGGACGCCGCTATGGGGGGGACAAGGCAGGATGCACAGAGGGTGTACGAGGCCACTGGTGTGTGGGGGTGACGAGGGTCCCTAACCCCAGCCCTCTGTCCTTCCAGCCTGACTGTCTCTTCTCAGACGGTTTTCCCTGTGGCTCTAGCCGGGCACCTTCTGTTTCCAGTGAAAACCCACAAATTCAAACTGACTTAAAGAGAAGAGGGAGCCCGGGCCGGTTAGCTCAGTGGATAGAGCGTCGGCCTGCAGACTGAAGGGTCCCGGGTTGGATTCCAGTCAGGGCCCAGGCCCAGGTTGTGGGCTCGACCCTCAGTGGGGGGCGTGCAGGAGGCAGCCGGTCCATGATTCTCTCTCATGATTGATGTCTGTATCTCTCTGTCCCTCTCCCTTCCTCTCTGAGATCAATACAAATCTATTTTGATAAAATAAAGCCCCCATGTCAGGGGTGTGCGTGTTCGTTAGACACCGTGGCTTCCCCGTGTGCCTCAGGGATGTTTACGTGGAGTGAAATGTCGCAGAAAGATGCCCAGGTCCCGGGTGATAGGAGCTGATGCCGCGAGAACCTTCAAATCCTCCCCCGATTGCTGTTGTGAATAGAAACCTGCACGGCTTTAAAGGGCCGATTTAAAGGCAGAATTATACATGATGGATGACAGAGTCTCACGCAGGCGCTTTAATTATTAACGGAGCAGGACTCCGACGAGCCGCGCGGCCTCCACAGGCGCCTTTCGCACTGAGACCAGCGGGGGAGGAGGAGACACAGAAGCAAGGGGCTGTGGCACACAGACGTGCACATAGGCACACACACATGCATGCCTGTGTTTACACGCTTGCACACACGTGCACAGCGAGGAGAGGGAGCCAATACTCAGACACAGAGACAGACAGACAGACAGACACTTGGGTGAGGACACAGCGGATCCTGTGGCCCCCGGAGAGTCTGGTCCAGGCCTCAGCTGACCTCGGCCTCCCGGACCCCCTGACTGGCCCCCTTGGTCCGGTCGGCCAGATGGCTCGGTGGTTGTCGCTGATGGCGTTGTGGGAAGAGTGCGCTGTAAACGTGTGGAGTACACGCGTGCTCCTTTTCTGTGCGCAGGAATGTCTCGTACGACTCGTGTGGAAAAATAGCTCCGTCGCTGACAGTGGTTGGAAGCCACTCGTGCGGTGAGAGGCCGGTCTCAGAGGCTCCCGGGGATGCCCAGCCGGACGGGCTCAGGTGCAGCCGTGTGCCTCGGGGCCGGGCCCTGTCACCTGGGAAATGGGCCTAACCCAGCGCCGGGTGCGAACAGAAAGGGCGACACGAGGGTTATTCTAACGCTTGTCATGTTCGGCCTGGGAGCCACCCTGTTTCCTGTCTGGCCATTACGCTGTGTTTACGTGTATTGATACGGATGTTTCATCGTGTTTGCGTGTTTACTTACACAGAACCATGCGCGTGTGTTTGCGTGTTTACTTACACAGAACCATGCGCGTGTGTTTGCGTGTTTACTTACACAGAACAGCACACATGTTCTGGTAAACGTGTTTCCTGTCGTTTAGAGATGGGGTAGCGGACTGTCCTGGCAGGTCTCTGTCGGATGCATCTTCATGACAAATTAATGAATCTCCTTCTTTCCTTTGGAAAGTGTGTGGAGCAGAGCAGGCGCGCTCCGGTCCTGCCGTTCCCTGTTGTGGAAAAGCCAGGAGCAGCCGCCGGGAGCCGCCGGGAGCCGCCGGGAGCGGCCGGGAAGCCGGGCTGTGAGGGGCTCTTTGTTCCGTGCGGCGGGCGCTGTTGGGTGGACGGCAGCAGCCCCTGCTCCCGGGAATGTGTGCAGCCGGGACCCTGGGGAGGGGAGGGGAGGGGCGAGGAGCTAATTAAACAGCCCCCCCAACCCCATCTCCTCTAATTAACTCGCTGGTGGGAGAGGGTGCAGAAATGTGCACCAGGCAGGCAGCTGGGGGGGAATGCCGGACCATGGGGCGCGGTAACCCGTGGGGTTTTGATGCAGAATCACTAGTTCCTGGTGAACAGGCAGGAACCCCACAGGGGCTGGGGTGCCCCTCTGCAGGCCCCGCCCCCCCGTGCCGGGCGGTGAATGGCGGTGGTGCATGGAGTCCCCTTGAGCAGGTGTGCGGCTGGGAGACCTCCGTGGGATTCCGCAGCTCGAACCCGAGCGCATCGGCTTGGCTGCGGGGAAGAGCAGGGCCCTTTGTGCTCCCAGCCTCACGTGGTGGGGGCGGCGGCAGAAGCACGGGTCCCCCCAGGGTCTCTGCTGGCCGCCCGAGAAGCCCACTGCATCCTCGCAGCTGACTTTTGTGGCGTCTTAAAGAGGTTTAGGTCCCAGAGACCCCGGCCAGGGAATTAGGGGGCTTTGGGGTGGGGCCAGAGGTGATTCTTGGTGAGATTGCTCCACGTCCTGGGGGCTGTGATGGCTGTGGGCCCCATGGAGTGGGCCCCATGGAGTGGGCCCAGTGGCTGTGGGTGGCGGTGGCTGTGGGCCCCATGGAGTGGGCCCAGTGGCTGTGGGCGGCGGTGGCTGTGGGTGGTGGTGGCCGTGGGCCCGGTGGCTGTGGGCGGCGGTGGCTGTGGGTGGTGGTGGCCGTGGGCCCAGTGGCTGTGGGTGGTGGTGGCCGTGGGCAGCGGTGGCCGAAGGTCCGATGGCCGTGGGTCTGGTGGCTGTGGGCGGCGATGGCCGTGGGCGGCGGTGGCCGTGGGTGGTGGTGGCCGTGGGCCCGGTGGCTGTGGGTGGTGGTGGCCGTGGGCGGCGGTGGCTGTGGGCCCGGTGGCCATGGGCGGTGGTGGCCAGCAGCAGGGACTCGGCCTGCGGGTCCTTCAAGGAGGCCCCGGGAGGAGGCAGTTAGCGCCGTCATTTCCCCAGCGCTTCCCGATGCGTGTGGTGTGGGGCCGGGCGACCCCGGGGCCGTGAGGTGGTCCGCACTCCCACTCCTGGCTCAGCCGTGTGCCTGCCCTGAGCTTCATCCTGGGAAGCGGCCGCTGCAGACACGGGTGCCGGGACCCGAGCTGTCCGGAGCGATTCACTGCCGGCGACAGGCAGCCCTTCGCGGGGGCGTCCGCCTGCAGGAAGCGCTGTGGGCCCGTCGGGTTCGGGGAATGAGTCTTCCTCACGGAATTCCGTAGTTTGCAGGTTCGGCTCCTGGGATCCCGTCCGCAGCGGCTCTGATGTGTCTGTTCACGTTGGGGTCCCGGGAAGGGTGTGTGCGGCTGGTGGGGGAGCCAGGGTGCTCGGCGGGGTGGGGGGGTGATCAGGGACCCTCCCGGGAGCCTCGCTGCACGGCCCCCTTCCTCAAGTCGTCCCGAGCGTGGCGCCGGCAGGGAGCCTGGTTCCCCCGGGCCCAGAGGCCGCCGTCACCCCGCGTCCGGCCCCGCCTGACCTGTGTCTCCCCCTCCCTCTCCGTCAGGAGTTCTGACTCGGAAGAAGCCTTTGAGACCCCGGAGTCGACGACCCCTGTCAAGGCCCCCCCGGCCCCGCCCCCGCCGCCCCCCGAGGTCGTCCCGGAGCCTGAGGTCAGCGTGCCCCCCTCCCCGGAAGAACCAGGTAACCAGGGGCCCGCGCCCCAGGGAGACACGGGGACTCCTGCCGGGCGGACTGGGGTGCCCGGGACCCCCCGCAGCGGGGACGCTGGGCTCGGGGCTGTGGGTGTGAGTGGAGCTGAGGGGAGTGGGCCGCAGGCTCTGTGTTTGCGGGGGCTTCTGGGTGCCTTCCACCTGCTTCACCTGCACCCGCAGTCGGGTCGAGGGGGCGGGTGGGTCCTGGGCGGCTCTGGTGCCGTCTCGGGTTCTGCTCTTTGTGTGTAAAAGGTGGTCTGCACGGCTCAGTGCCCCTGCGGGTTCTTTTAAAACATGTTTTTATTGATTTAGAGCAGGGGTGGGCAACCTTTTGTGAGTGCGTGCCAGAACCAGCAAAATCTCTGACTTGAAATTCTTCTGCGTGCCAACCCTAATTTTTTGAGAACGTGTTACGCCTACTTGATATCTCTTAAGGTGTACGTATGTGAAGAACCTTGAAGAAATAATAAAATTCATTCGAGCAACAAAAACACAGTATATGGTGATGAAAAATACATTTATTTTTAATGTCTACATGTACACTGATAGTCCAACAGAAAACTTTATGACTGTTTGATATTATCAGTGGGACTTATGCTGCTGCATCACTGATGACAGAGATTTTACATCAGGTTTATATTTCGTGACCTTCAGAGATATGCACGAGCTACTACTGTCATCCGTCAGGCTACTCCTATGATGAGACTTAACAAAGTTCATCACTGAGAACACAGATTCACAAGCGTATGTGGATGAAACCAAAACACGGGTCGGATCTAGGAAGGCAGGGAGCGTTAAGGCAGAGGCATAGAAACTGCTCCTCCCCTCTCGCTTCCATCCATGTCTACGGTCTCTAAGATAACTTGTTATGTAAAATTATTTATTTATCTAAGATGCACCTACACTGAATTAATCTGAAAATAAAAAAGTCGATATTAAGAGAAAAATTGTAAATGGAAGAGTATAAGAGAGGGTTTCGCGTGCCAGCAAGAGTTACTGGCGAGCTGTGTTTGGCACGCGTGCCAAGGGTTGCCCACCTGATTTAGAGAGAGAGAAAAGGAGAGAGAGAGAGAGAGAAACATCAACAATGAGAGACACATGGATCAGCTGCCTCCTGCACGCCCCCTGCTGGGGATCGAGCCTGCAACCTGGACCTGTGCCCTGAGTGGGAATCGAACCCGGACCTCCTGGGTCATAGGTCGACGCTCAGCCACTGAGCCGCCAGGCTGTGTGCTTGCTTTTTGCCCGTCTTCTCCCTGAAGAGCGTGACTCCCGGGAGCACAAGGGCTTTGGTGGTTTTGTTCCTGTCGAGTCCCCGGCAGCCGGCACGGCGCCCGGTCCCAGCTGGGCCCCTGGCGAACGTTCGGCTGAGTGAGTGGACCGGCCGTCCCGTCACCTGCCGTCTCCTGCTGACGGAGGAGGGCACGGCGCGGGCCTGGCGGGCGTGGAGCCGGTCCGGGGGCAGGAGCTGTGCCCCCGGTGGGCCAGGCCGGCGGCCCTGCCGTGGGCGCTCGTGGGCGGGAGGTGGGAATGTTCCCGGGTGTCGCGTCCTCAGGCTGCTCTGTCCGTGTCCTCAGGCGGCGCTGAGCCGGCCCCCGGCCCCGATGGCCCGCGCGGCGCCCCCACGGAAGGCAGCCCGCTCCGCCCGCCCGCCCACTCCTGCTCCGCCGTCTTCGACGAGGACAAGCCCATAGCCAGCAGCGGGGCCTACAACCTGGACTTCGACAGCATCGAGCTGGTCGGCCACCCCCGGACCTCGGAGCCTCGGCCCTCGGACGCGCGGACGAGGTCCCCCGACCCCGGGGCCCCCGCCAGGGCCGCGCTGCCCCGCTCCCTCAGCCTGCAGGCCGGCGACCTCGATGGTGCTTCCTGCGCGGGTGACGCCGAGGCCACGGCCCCGGCCCCCGAAGCGAGCAGCCTGGGTCCGGGCAGCGACTCTGGTTCTCTCAAGCGGACGAAGAAGCCGAGGCCGCCTTCCCTGAAGAAGAAGCAGCCCCCCAAGAAGCCCCCGGAAGCGCCCCCCGTGCGAGAGACTCCGCCGGCGCCGGCCGAGGAGAGCCCCGGGCCCAGCGAGGAGAGCGGTGCCCCCGAGACAGACCCGGAGTCAGCCCCCCGGGAAGCGCCCGGGCCCGCCCCCACCGAGGAGGCGCCCCTGGAACCCGCCGCCGTGCCCAAGGCCGCCGGCCCCGTGGACTCGGTGGGCACAGACTGGGCCGTCCCCCCTGCAGGGGGCAGAGTGCAGAACTCACCCCCTGTTGGCAGGAAAGCGGTGCCCCCTGCCCCGGCCCCCGAGGCAGCAGGGGTGACCCCAGCAGAGAGCGGGGGCCCCGAGGACCCCCCGGCCAGAGGGCTCTCGGTGAGGCTGGAGTTTGACTATTCGGAGGACAAGGGCAGCCGGGACAGCGCACAGGACAACGCCCCTGCCCCCAAGAAGCTGGGCAAAAAGCCAGGCGCCAAAATGCCCCTCCGGAGGCCGAAGGTGAAGAAAGGCCCCGAGAAGCTGGACAGCACCCCGGCCTCGCCCCCCCGGTCCCCCGCGGAGCCCGGTGACATCCCTGTCGCCAAAGGCTCCTACACCTTCGACATCGACAAGTGGGACGACCCCAATTTCAACCCTTTCTCCTCCACCTCGAAAATGCAGGAGTCCCCCAAACTGCCCCCACCATCCTACGGCTTCGCCCCTGACGCCTGCTCCGAGCCCGCCGAGCCCTGTCCGGCCCCCAGCTCGCCGTCCAAGTCCCCGGCCTCCTTTGAGATCCCCGTCGGCTCCCCCGACGCCCACGGCCTGGACGGGGACGGGCTGAGCAAGCCGGCCAAGAAGAAGAAGACGCCACTGAAGACGTAAGTGCAGGGCGGGCGGGCGGCGGCTGTGGGCTCAGTCTCCTGCCGGTGCCCTCACCCTCCCACATCTAACACGACAGCGCCCGGCGTGTGACCAGACAGTTCCCCTCCCGTGTACCCTTTGGGCCGGGAGTCCAGAGTCCTCGATCTTTTTTTTTTTTTTTTTTTTAAATATTTTTATTGATTTGAGAGAGAAACATCAGTGATGAGAGAGAATCATGAATCGACTGCCTCCTGCACGTCCCCCACTGGGGATGGAGCCCACAACCCGGGCCTGTGCCCCGACCGGGAATCGAACCCGGACCTCCTGGTTCACAGGTCGACGCTCAGCCGCTGAGCCAGGCCGGGCACAGAGTCCTCGGTTCGTGGCCTGAGTAAGTCAGCGTCTTAAAGCTTTACTTCCAGCTCCGGGGGCTGTTGGGGTCCCACAGAAAGGGGACCGTCAGGGGGGACCTGGCCAGCTGCTCCCTGTTGGTCTTTTCCATTTGACCCGTGAGTCGTGGTTTGTTTTTGGAGTGGCCGGAAGCTAGGAATATGCCCTTAAAATGCTGTTAACATTCGTGGTATCTGCCCGTGAGCGAGATCGGTCCAGGAGGCCAGCACGCTGAGCCCGGGGCCCGGCCCTCCCTGCCCGCCCCCCTTCACCCGTGGGAAATGCCCGTGTGTCTGCACCCCGCTCTTGGGGCAGCATTTGCAGATGAGAGGCTGCAGGCCTGCAGGCCCAGGGGAGTTCGGGGGCTGAGAGGGCAAAGCCGCCTCCGCGCGGTCCTGGAGGCTGTGGGGTCTGTGGGCCGCGCGCACGTGCAGGCCGGTGACCGGCACGTCCCGCCTTGAGCACGCGTTCCAAGCCCCTCATCGAGGCCACGGGCCTGCGCCGCGTGTGGGGGCGGGCCTTGCTCCCCGCACTCCTGTGAGGCGTCGTCAGTCATGTCACCAGGCCCTGGGGGCCGGCGGGACGGCCGTGGCTGCGGGCGCCCACGGATCAAGGTGGCGCCCTGGGCCTCCTGTCTGGGCTCCCGGCTGTGGTCTGGGGTCCCCCTGCTCCTGCTGGTGCGGGGGAGGGGGCGGGGGGCAATCCCGGTCCCCCCAGCCGGACTCTTAGATCGGTTACCCCAACAGGCTTCTGCAGGACACGCCGTAGAATCTGTGTGAGAAGCTTCGTTACTCATTTGTTATCCTCACCCGAGGGTATTTTTTCGTTGATTTTTAGAGTGGAAAGGAGGGGGAGAGACAGAGAGAAACTTTGATGTGAGAGACACGTCGATTGGTTGCCTCCTGCAGGCGCCCAGACCAGGGCCGGGGATCGAGCCTGCAACTGAGGTGTGTGCCCTTGGCTGGAATCGAACCCAGGACCCTTCAGTCCGCAGGCCGACGCTCTACCCACTGAGCCACACCAGCCAGGGCAGAAGCTTTAAGCCCCAAACAGGAGGAGCCTGAAATCTCAGGCTGCAGACTCGTTCTGTCATGTTTGGCTCGAGAGCCATCCTGTGGGCGCCCCTCCTCCTCAGGCGCCCCTCCTCCTCAGGCCCCCCTCCTCCTCAGGCGCCCCTCCTCCTCAGGCCCCCCTCCTCCTCAGGCGCCCCCTCCTCCCTGCTCCATCCTCAGAGCTCCCGGGTCCGGGATGCCAGCCCCCGAGCCGTCCTGCTCCAGGGCCGGTGGCTGGGGAGCCCTGGGACCAGGCCCCTGGCTGCAGCCTCTGTGGGGTCATCGGAACCAGCTCGGGAAGGTCCGGGGGCCTCTCCGGAAAGCACCCCCACTCCCGCGGACCCCGCGGACGGCCGCAGGCTGCTGTGTGTCAGGGCCTCTGTCTGTCTCTCTGTCTCCCTGTCTCAGGATGGTGGAAGACGTGATGTCTGTGTGTTCTCTGTTGTAAGTACCGTCTCGCCCCACCTCCCCCGCGCTGCGCCCGCCTGTCCGTGTCCATCTCATGCCCGTTCGCTTTCACCACGGCTGCTGCTTCACGTGTTCGTGTTTTATGTGGGGGGGGGCTGGGCGGAGGCTGTCTCTCTGTTTCGTGGGGTCAGTGTCACCGGGGGGTCTGGCCCCAGCGCCCGCCCGCTCGTGGGGAATGGACTCGTTCCCTCGCTCGTGGAGGGAGGCCGGGCTTTTTGAACTCATCTCATTGTCGCGTTTTAAGTTGATCGCGGCCATTGCTCCCTGAGTTCTGTGGCTTCGAGTGGAGGTCACATCCCGGCCGACCCCTGGCAGCGGCCGCGGCGGCTTGTCCCACGGACACGGAGGCAGGAATGTTTGGGCTGTTTCCAAATTGGGGCGTGCGTAGCCCCTGAAAGGGGTCAGCTCCGAGGGGAGGGGTCAGGGCCGAGCCAGTCGCTGCCACTGCTTGGGGGCGGCTGGGGGTCAGCATGCCGCCTGGGGTCATGGTCCTGTGGTGGGGGGCTGGGGGACCGGAGCAGACCGCCCAGGGCCTCTGCTGCTTTGCCTCCCCGGCCTGGAGGGTCGTGTGGGCGGCTCCCAGGGGCCCAGGCCAGCACCTTCTCCGCCTCCCTGTCCCCACAGGGAGTCTGGCCTGTCCCAGGCACGTGCAGCCCCCAGAGGGCTGAGTCCTCAGGCTCGGCCGCCCCAGGGAGATCAGGACCTTAGAGCTACTGAGCAACTTTAAGATACAAGTCAGTGTGATTATGTGCATGGGCAGCGGTTCGCTGCAGGCTGCGGTCACAGTGTGCGCTGTGCCAGGCATCGATGCCACCAGTAACCGTGCGAGTATCTCCCACGAGTGGGTGCCGCCGTGGGGCGTTACTTGTGAGACACAGAGAGGAACTGGGTGCCAGGTTCTGCCCACTGGTTGATGGGAGGGGAGTGGGATCTCAGGATGGGGGCTCCCCTACCCCCAACCCTGGTTTGGCCAGGAGGCGGGGCCTGAGGCCAGGAGGCGGGGCCAGTCTGCAGGTGGAGGAGCCTCCTTTCAGACCTTGGGAAGGACCCCTGACCTCCCAGGGGACGGCGGGGACCCGTCTGTGCTAACCTTTGACCCCTCAGGAGTCTCCTCTGATGCCCCCCCATGCCCCGCTGCCTCGTTATTCGTGTGAAGGAGAGAGAGGAGGAGCGCCCAGAATCTTGTCTGTTCCCGTAGTTAGGAAAAACCCAGGCCTCCCCCCAGCACAGGCCTCCCCCCAGCACAGGCCTCCCCCCCAGCACAGGCCTCCCCCCCAAACCCAGGCCTCCCCGCAGCACAGGCCTCCTCCCTGAAAGCCCCGGCAGGTCCGTTCGGTGACGGCCGACCTGCCCGGCGTGAGCTGCCCCATCACTGGCCAGAAGCCTGCATCCCCCGGGCACTGGGCTCAGAACGCGGGTGGACCCCAGGACGCAGACGTGCGCGCCCCGATGTGCTCTGCAGGGGAAGTCAGAGCATCGGGTCAGCCCCCCAGGGCCCTCTGGGGTCCAGCTTCCTGAACCTCCCAGGCCGCGGTCACACTGGCTGGAGGCGCAGAGCGGGCACTGGGCGGCGAGGCGGCAGGGGGTCCGGCAGACACTCAGCAGAGGCGGTGGCTTTGGTCTGCTCTGTTCCAGAACGTTCCGGACCTGGTTGTGTTCACATTTCCCATTTTGTTTTCAGTGACACGTTTAGGGTGAAAAAGTCGCCGAAGCGGTCTCCTCTCTCGGACCCGCCCTCTCAGGTACGATGTCCCCGGGACGTGTCTGCGTGAACTGCTCGCCCGGGATGGGGGCCGGTGGGTGTTTATCCCGTCTCCGCCCACGGCCGCGTCCCCAGCACCCTCCCTGCCTCCACGGCGCTTCCTGGTGTTGGCAAGACATCGTTTGGCTGCCCTCCCCGTGGGGGTCGGGATGTGTCCCGGATGCAAAGATGTTCAGGGAGATGGGGGGGTGCTTTCTAGCACAGCGGTCGCCAGGCTTGCGGACCTCACGTGTCACTAGTGGTCCTCGGACCACTGGCCGGCGACCGCTGCGCTAGAGGCCCCTCGGGGACCTGCTGTCCATCTCCCGTTCGTTTGCTGAGAATGTGTATGAACATCACGTCCAGGGAGTCGTGGAGGTAAATGGACACACAGGAGGCACCTGAGCATGTGTGACGAACACTGGAGTTTTTATTTATTTTATTGATTTCAGAGGGAGAGGAAGGGAGGGAGAGAGAGAGAAGCATCAGTGGTGAGAGAGGATCACGGATCGGCTGCCTCCTGCACACCCCCCACTGCGGATCCAGCCCGCAACCCGGGCCTGTGCCCTGACCAGGAACCGAACCCTGACCTCCTGGCTCCTAGGTCGACGCTCACCAGTGAGCCACGCCGGCCGGGCAGGAGCACTGGGGTTTGTAACCCACATCCAGTGGGAGGCCCAGCCCCTGCTCACTCGCTCCGCCACCCGGTACCCACACGTCTTCTCCCCGTTGCAGACCAGACGAAGGAAGGCTGTCCTCCCTCCGGTGGGCGTGCCAGGCCCTTCAGGTCCTGAAACAGCGGTTCTTAACCTGTGGGTCGCGACCCCTTTGGGGGTTGAACGACCCTTTCACAGGGGCCGCCTAAGACCATCGGAAAACACATATATAATTACATATTTTTTTTGTGATTAATCACTATGCTTTAATTACGTTCAATGTGTAACAATGAAAATACATCCTGCATATCAGATATTTACATGACGATTCATAACAGTAGCAACATGACAGTTAGGAAGTAGCAACGAAAATAATGTTATGGTTGGGGGTCACCACAGCATGAGGCACTGGATTAAAGGGTCGTGGCATGAGGAAGGTGGAGAATCGCTGTCCTAAAACAACCCCCGCATCGGAGCCAGTGCAGGAGCCAGCCAACCCCTGCTGGGCGGGGGCTGCAGAGAGAGATGGGCCTGGGATGGGGCTTGGGTCCCAGCCCTGGCTCCGCCCTGACGTCCCGGGCCCCGCCCCCTGCTCAGCTGCACAGCCTGCGGGGATGGGGGATGGGCCCCTGCGGGCATGGAGGTGCGGGCCCTCTCTGTCCCCACCAGCAGGTGTGGGCACAACCCGGGCATCAAACACTAAAATGGCGAGAAGTAAAAGTGTCCTTTTCCTCCAAGTGAATGAGCAGGAGCATCTCAAATGACCGAGACGCCCGATAACCAAACATCCCCACTTTTCTAAGCCCCTGGTCCCCGAGACGAGCCACCAGAAAAGGAGCTATATCACGAAGGGCAGAGCTGTGTCCGGGGGACACTGGGCACTTCCCCGTCCCCGTTCACGGGCCGGACCGGGGGCGGGCGGGGGTGGGCGCGGACACTGGACGGCTTCCCTTCTCCTCGCAGGACCCCACGCCCGCGGCCACGCCGGAAACGCCGCCGGTGATCTCGGCCGTGGTCCACGCGACGGACGAGGAGAAGCTGGCCGTCACCAGCCAGAAGTGGGCGTGCATGACGGTGGACCTGGAGGCGGACAAGCAGGACTTCCCGCAGCCCTCGGACCTGTCCTCCTTCGTCAACGAGACCAAGTTCAGCTCCCCCACCGAGGGTAAGCCCCCGGGGACCCCGCCCGGGGGACAAAAAGCCGGGAAACCCCGCCCGCATGGCTCAGGGGCAGAGCGTCCACCTACGCACCAGGAGGTCAGGGTTCGATTCCCAGTCAGGGCACAGGCCCGGGTTGTGGCTTGATCATTGATTTTTTTATTAGAGAGAGAGGAAGGGAGAGAGAGAAACATCAATGAGGAGAGAGAATCATGGATCAGCTGCCTCCTGCACGCCCCCCACGGGGGATCGAGCCCACAACCCGGGCCTGTGCCCTGACCGGGAAGCGAACGCTGACCTCCTGGTTCCTAGGTCGACCTTCAATCACTGAGCCGCCCTGCCGACCGGAATATCTTATTCTAAAGCTCATGTTAGGGAGTCAGTTTTTAAGTGTCGGCTTCCACAATATGTAGAAACGGGTGCTCTGAACCAGAACTGCTGTTTGTCTGTTTTTACGTAAAAGCTGCTGGAGGCCTCGGGCTCCAGGCTTCACCCCTGACGCTCCTGCCCGGGGGTGTCTGAGCCGGTCGAGGTCCCCCCAGCCCTTTCCGAGCAGAGAGAGCCCCCTGGCTGCGGCAGGTGGCGGCTTCTGTGCCCAGAGTCCCTTTGGGCCTCATTTGCCAGGGCGTCCGTGGGGCCCAGCAGCGGGAGGCGCACAGTGGGTGCTCAGGATGCGTGTGCCTGCCAGGGAGCCCGGGAGCAGCCGAGCGGGCCTCCGTGTGGAGCGGCCGCGGGGCCGAGGCGTGCGTGGGCTCGGCCTCCAGCGAGAGCCCCTGGAGTTCTCTTTGCAGCTGAAGTCTCCCCAGTTCGAACGAGGTCATTTCTCCACCGAACTGGACTTTCAAAGTCTTTTTTGGGCCCTGGCCGGGGTGGCTCCGTGGACAGAGCATTGCCCTGCGCACTGAAGGGTCCCGGGTTCGATTCCGGTCCAGGGCTCCTACTTCAGCTGCAGGCTCGATCCCTCGTCCGCATGTGAGAGGCAGTCCATTGCTGTCTCTCTCTCTGTCTCCCCTTCCTTCCACTCTTTCTAAAAACCCGTAGGGAAATACCCTCAGGTGAGGATTAACAAAACAAAAGCGGAAATAACTAAATGGAACAAGTTTTTTAAAAAGTTTTGGATCTGAGCGTTGGCGTTGCAGCCCCGGAGGCACAGCGGTTTGGGGGCGGCTGGGCGGCTGCAGAGCTGCGCCTACAGCCGGCACTCGCTGTCCTCCCCTTGCTCCCGCTGTGGCTGCAGCGAGTTCTCAGGGAGGGACCACCGAGGGTCCCTGGGACTCAGAGGAACCCAGCGCCTGGAGGGCGCCCTCCCGGGTCTGGACGCTTGGTGGGCAGAGCTGGGTCTGTCCTGTCAGACCCGGGGCCTGGCCGTGACGCCCGTGGCAGAGCCCGGGGAGCAGGAGGGTTACCGGTGTCCGGGCTGGAATCTGGTTGAACAGTTTGTACTCCTGCTCCGGCCCTGCCCTGCCCTGCCCTGTCCCTGCCCTGTCCCTGTTGCTGTCCCTGTCCCTGTCCCTGCCCTTTCCCTGTCCCTGTCCTGTCCCTGTCCCTGCCCTGTCCCTGCCCTTTCCCTGTCCCTGTCCTGTCCCTGTCCCTGCCCTGTCCCTGTTCCTGTCCCTGTCCTGTCCCTGTCCTGTCCCTGTCCCTGCCCTGTCCCTGTCCCTGTCCCTGCCCTGTCCCTGCCCTGTCCCTGTCCCTGTCCCTGCCCTGTCCCTGTCCCTGTCCCGCGCTGACCCCCCCCCCACCCCCCGTCTCCCCGCAGAGCTGGACTACAGGAACGCCTACGAAATCGAGTACATGGAGAAAATCGGCTCCTCCTTGCCCGTAAGTGCTCCTCCGCAGCCGGCGGGCCGGCGCTTTCCCAGCTGCGCTGCCTGACAACACAGCAGGGCCTCCTCCGGTCCCAGCGCCCTGGGACCCAGACCTTGGAGCCAGGGCGCCAGATGCCCACAGCTCCCGGATGCCCACAGCTCCCAGATGCCCACAGCTCCCGGGTGCCCGCAGCTTCCCGGGTGCCCGCAGCTCCCCGGTGCCCTCAGCTCCCGGGTGCCCACAGCTCCCGGATGCCCACAGCTCCCGGATGCCCACAGCTCCCCGGTGCCCACAGCTCCCGGGTGCCCGCAGCTCCCGGATGCCCACAGCTCCCCAGTGCCCACAGCTCCCGGGTGCCTGCAGCTTCCCGGGTGCCCGCAGCTCCCGGATGCCCACAGCTCCCCAGTGCCCACAGCTCCCGGGTGCCTGCAGCTTCCCGGGTGCCCGCAGCTCCCGGATACCCACAGCTCCCCAGTGCCCACAGCTCCCGGGTGCCTGCAGCTTCCCGGGTGCCCGCAGCTTCCCGGGTGCCTGGGTTGCGGGCTCCATCCCAGTGGGGGGCCTGCAGGAGGCAGCCGGTCAATGATTCTCTCCCTCTCCCTTCCTCTCTGAAATCAATAAAAACGTACATATTTAAAATAACAAATAAAAGTATATTTTTAAAAGTGCCCCCACCTGCACGCAGTTGCCCCCCCACCCCTCGCGGAGGCAGCACGTCGGCTCCCCTCTCCGGGGAGGAGGGACGGGGGCTCCTCCTGCTGAGCCAGGAATCCTGTGGGACGGGCCCTGCCGACCCCTCTGTGGTGGGCCCGGGCCAGCGGCGGCCGAGCTGACGCGCGGCGTTGCTCCCCCACAGGACGCCGACGCCCCGAAGAAGCCGGCGCTGTACCTGATGTTCGACACCTCGCAGGAGAGCCCGGTCAAGTCTCCGCCCGCCCGGCTGTCTGAGTCCCCGACGCCGTGTTCGGGGTACGCCGTCCGCGTGGGCGGGGGACGGACGGAGCCCTGAGCCCCAGCACCGGCTCTGCCTCCCGATGCGCCTCCCGTGCGAACAGCGGGCAGCGGGCGCTCCCGGCGCCGTGTCCACACGGACGGAGCACAGCGGGCTTGCTGCTGCTGCCCTGGGGTGGAGGCGGCTCCCCCTAATGGCAGAGTGTGGGCCCCTCTGAGCGCCCCCAGTGCTCCCACAGCCCCTGTCATGGTCCTGTGGGGGCAGCGGCCGCAGCGCTCGGAGCCCGTGCCCTCCCCCCCAGCCCCCCGCCCCTCGCTGGCTGCGGGACCTCAGGCAGGTCACTGCCCTCTGTGTCACGCTGGGTAACGGTGACTGAGCCGTAGGGATCTGCGGGCCACACCGCGGGGCTCCCCGTGTCCCAGGCTCCCCTGCCGCACGTTTGTGACGTCTGTGGATGTGAATGTCGGCCTCCGTTGGGGGCTGGGCTGTGTGCTGGGCTGTGGAGGGGGCCTCGCTCTGAGATGGGGCCGCCCCGAGGGAAAGGGAAACGTCGATGTGAAGGTGAGACATCGATCGGCTGCCTCCTGCACATCCCCTGCCAGGGATGGAGCCCACAACCTGGGCCTGGGCCCTGACGGGAATCAAACCAGCGACCTGAGTGCATGGGATGGAGCCCAACCCACGGGGCCAGGCGGCCGGGACGGAAGCTCCTGCTTTGCCTTCTGAAACCCAGAATCTGTCCCGAGCGGCACTAGGGGTGGTGGCGGTGTGACTCCGGCAGCGACGGTGCCCTGACGGCCGGGTCAGGTGCCTCACCTGCAGGCGGCCTCCCCTCCCTCATGGAGGCCCTGCCTCCCCCTCAGAGCAGGAGACCGGGGACCCACCGCTGGCCCTGGGGACACAGCCCAGCCTCCAGCTCAGGCCACAGCTCCTGCCTCTGAGCCAGGACATCTGTGCTCCGACCTCCCCCGTCAGCAGGCCCCAGCGTGGGCCGAGCCCCCCTCAGACTGTCCTGCCCACAGGCCCCTGGCGGCCAAGACCCCCCCTTCCCCTCTGGGCGCAGCCTGGCCGTCCAGGGTCCCTCAGGAGGCTGGCTGAGCGGGCAGCCCGGCCGATGTCTGTGGGGTTTGCAGCGAGAAGACAGAAGGTGCCCTTTGCTTCCCCAGGTCGAGCTTCGAGGAGGCCGAGGCCCTGGTGAACGCGGGGGCCAAGGTCCCCCATCTGGTGCCCCGAGGGCTGGCCCCCGCCCAGGAGCCGCATGTGCCGGTCCCGGTGCCGGAGAAGCCCGCCCAGGAGCTGGAGGCCAGGGCTGTGGGCGCCGCCGCCGAGGCGATCGAAATCGTAAGTGGGGTCGAGGGGCCGAGATCCCTGGGGCTGAGGCCGGGCCAGCTGGACCCCATCGCCCAGGGGGCCAGGCTTCTGAGCTATACTCACCTGCACCCCAGAAGCCAGCCTAGGAGGCCGCCCCGTAACAGAAGGCTCTCTGTTCACCCACCTGCCTACTGCCTTCAAGGGCTATCGACCTCCCACCTCGACCCCCTTAGGGCTGGGCAGCTGCGTTGGGGTTGTCCCGAGTCTCTCAGTCTGTAGCTGCTCCTCAGAGGGCGGGCGGGCAGGGCGGGCGGGGACCCTCCTGGGAGGGACCCTCCTGTCTGTAGACCGGGAGTGACCTCTTCCCTCAGGGCAGAGGGGCCGAGCTGAGCCTCCCCCCACCCCCACCCCTCGCACATTTAATTGGAGCGTCCGAGGGGAATTTTATTTTCCTGCTGTCACCTCCCTCCTAGCCATCCCCGGGGGTTTAGCTGGTTTCTGTTCCATGTAGCAAACTGTGTATCGCACACACCGAGTGTTTGCTGAGCACCTACTACGTGTCTGTCAGTTGGAAAATACGACTGAGCAGGGAGCCTGGGTGTGACTGAGGCTGAGGCCTTTCTGATCGGCCGGGAGATGCATTTTCCATGTGAAGTCATCTTTCTGTCGCTTAGAAAATGATCTTTCCCCAAACCTCCCATCCTCTGATACTCATGGAGGAGCTTCCTCCGTGATGGACGCTGGGAAAACCCATCACCTGGCTTGTCTCCCGCCCACCGAGCTTTTCAAATAAGAAACGGTTATTTCCCTCCCACGGGCCAGTTAGGGAGTGAAGGCGGGTGAGGGGCGGGGGGGCTAAGGCCGCTTTCGGGTGGGGCTGGGCCGGCCGCTCTCCAGATGCCCATTTCCGCGGGGGCTCAGCCCGGAGGAAAGGGCAGTGTCGGCCGCTGGCTGGCGCTCTGTAACCTTAAGGCAGAAGTGTCCCCCGTGGGTGCGAGGTCCTCGCTGGGCAGCGGCGTCACTCTCTCTCCTCTGTCTCTCTCTCCCGTCTCTCTCTCCGCTGTCCGGCTCCGCGGCCTCCAGGCGGCTCCGGAGGGCGCCTTTGCCTCCGCCGACGCCCTGCTCACCAGGCTGGCCGACCCGGCCTCGCTCTGCAGCGCGCTCGACTACCTGGAACCCGACTTGGCCGAAAAGAACCCCCCGGTGTTCGCGCAGAAGCTGCAGGTGGGTGGCCCTCGCGGGGCCTTCGGGGGGGTGGGTTGGCGGAACCTTGGTGGAGCCTGAGCCTCAGACGCTGGGAGGAGGGATCGAAGGCGTGGCTGCTGAGAAGGGGCCCGGGAGGCGCCCCCCCACCCCCCGCGGGGCTGAGTGTGGGCTGGTACCCCCATGTGCCATGCGCGATGTGCGATGTGCGATGCGCAGGGAACCGGCGTGTGCGTTTCCGCTTGGAAACCGGCCGTTCTTTCCAGAAGCTTCGAAAGCCGCGGAGCAGCTGGTGATCCAGTCCCGGAACCAGGTGTCAGGTCGCCGTGGAGCCCGCAGTCACAGGCGCGAGGCTCTCGGTCCCGGAGAGAGAACATCTGGGCTGGGTCGCACTGCGGCCCAGACAGTGGCCTCGTCTGTGCTTTCAGTCTGACAACTTAATCCGAGTCCTTTAGACCCAAAGGAGAGGCTCTGAGCAGCGCTGGCGGGTGCCGTCCACTCGAGGGCGCTGTCAGCCACCCTCACATGAGAGGAACCAAAAGGAAGGAAACCAGAGGAAACAGGAAAATGTTGATTTTTGTTTAAAAAATCGTTTATGGTTGTGTGCAGGATACTTAGGGAGAGTTAAAAAGACAGGAGCCCGGCCGGCATGGCTCAGTGACTGAGCATCGACCTGTGATCCAGGAGGTCGGGGTTCCATTCCCGGTCGGGGCACAGGCCCGGGTTGTGGGCTCGATCCCCAGTGCGGGGCGTGCAGGAGGCGGCTGAACTGTGATTCTCCACGATGGTTGATGTTTCTGTCTCTCTCTCTCTCCCTTTCTCTCTGAAGTCGATAAAAAACATATATATGTATTTAAGTAATAATAATCTTTAAAAAAGGAAACTAAGCAGTTCCATGATTCTGCGGAGCTGACGTGAAAGGAAGCCAGTGTGTGCTCCCCAGCACCCGTCACGCTCCCCGTGCCCCCCCTTACCCCCCCCCCCAAGTCGGGCACCTTTCCCCTGGCTCACCCCACCCGCCCGGCAGGAGGAGCTAGAGTTTGCCATCATGCGGATCGAGGCGCTGAAGCTGGCCCGGCAGATCGCGCTGGCTGCCCGCAGCCGCCAGGACGCCAAGGTACTGGTGTGGCCGTGGCCGCGCGCCCGCCTGCCTGGAGAATGGTGTGTGGTCCGAGCGCTTCCGTGCTAACTGTCCGCCGGGCCTGCATGGCTGGTGTTCGGCGAAGTAGGACCTTCTAAAAAGCTAAATGCCTAACGCGTGTGCGAACACCCGAGCACGTGTCTGAGACCTGACTCTGGGAGGGAGCCTGCTCCGGAGCCTGAGTGATACGGGCGGGGCATGCAGAGGTGGTCTGCCTGGCTTCCGAGTTGCTGATGACGCGTGAGACGGCGTGTGGCCCTGTGAGGCCTGGCCCACCCCGAGCTGGGCGGCCTGGGGTCCTGGTGTGTGGGACCAGGGCCCGACCCAGTGTGCCCTGTCGCTCTGACCGACGTGGTGAGAAAGGCCCCTGAGCCTCAGTTTCTGCCTCTGGGAGGCGAGGCTAACGCAGCGAGTTCGCCGGTTGCTGTGAGGATTGCAGGTGACGTGCGGAGAGCCGGCTGTGCCCGGCGCACAGTAGGTGTGCAGGACGTAAACGCTGCTGCTGCTGCGCGCTGGCCCTCCCCTTTGCTTCTGCTGCCTGGTCAGACGCTCACTCGCAGCAGCTCCTCAGCAGGTGGTCCAGGCCCCATGGTGCAGGGGGAGATGGAGCCATGAACCAGCCTGAGGGGGACCTGGCACTCACATCTCCGGCCTGTCCATCCCCAGTAGCCGGTCCCCGGGCAGAGGGGCCAGTGGTGTCCCTGTCTCTCGTCCTTAGTGCAGGATCAGGGGCTCGGCGGCTGCCCCCGCCCTCAACCCCACACGTGGTTTCCCTGGAGCTGGGGGTGAGGGGGGCAGAGACCCTTCGGTGAAGGAAGGTGGGCGCACTGGGTGTCCAGACGGGGCGGGTGGGGACCCAGGGCAGGGACAGGATATGGGTGTAGCGTGCCCTTGTTCTTGCGGCCAACCATGCACGTGGGTCTGATTTCCCTGAACACGGAATCCTCAGGAATCGCCGCGGCGAGGATTGCCTTCCCCAGGAGATTTGTTTCTCGATTTCCTTGGGTAGCGGCTGGAGGCTGGGCCACTGCCAGTGCGGCCTGTGCCTGTCCCGAAGTGTGAGGCGAGTTGGGGATGTCCTACTCAGTAGCTTGGATTAGGCAGCGAGTGTTCGGGGCGCCTGGTACCCCTGCCTCCTTCCTCTGAGGCCGCGTGGGAGATGGCGGAGGACAGACGTCGGCCAGCAGCTGACTTCCCGTCGTCATGTCTGTTCTCCGGCCACGTGTTCCGATTGTGATTGAGAAAATGCCGCCCCACGGACGTCTTTAACTTGCGTTGACCGGTAGCTGGAGGGCCAGCCGGCCTGCCTCTGCAGGCCACGGGGGGGGGGGGGCGGGATCTCATTACCAGGCGGACGCTCGGGTCGTAATCCACATGGGGTCTGGGCTCCTCTGTCCCTTATGGACACCCCAGGCGGCCCGAGGACAAGCTGCTGCGTCGCTGGAGGGAGCAGCCTTTACTCTATCACTAGGGCCTGGTGCATGAAATGTGTGCACTTGTGGGGGTCCCTCAGCCCGGCCTGGGAGCCCTCGGGGGGTAGCTGACTGATGGGCCTAAGCTGTCAGTCGGACATGCCGCAGTGGGAGGCGGGAGAGGCTCCCGCCACCGCCACCATCGCTGTGCTCGCCAGCCGTGAGCCTGGCTTCTGGCTGAGCGGCGCTCCTCCTGCCTTGAGCGCCTGCCCCCTGGTGGTCAGTGCGCATCACAGCAACCGGTTCTGCCGTCAGTTGATTTGCATGTTAGCCTTTTATTAGATAGGATGCTTCACACAGGACCTGAGGCAGCTCCCCGACCATTGATCCCTGCCACGGTCCCCGGTGGCCATGCCTGGTTTCCGCCCAGTGGGACAGGGTTCGTTCTAATTCATTTCTCCTGCACCGCGGAGTGCGGGTGGACTTGGGGCCGGACTGAATCCCAGTCTGGGGAACCTTTACCAAATCTCTCAGGTCCCCAAGTTTTTTCCACTTTGGAGGGACCGGGATGAGTAAGATGGTATCAAATGGTTTTTCTGTTTAGCAATTTTCTTATTCTAGTTTTGTGTGTGTGTGTGTTTTGTTGTTTTTTTCATAGAACACCTTCTTTTATTTCAAAAGTGATAGGAACAGCCTGGCCGGCGTGGCTCAGGGGTTGAACGCCAACCTATGAACCAGGAGATCAGGGTTCGAGTCCAGCCAGGGCACATGCCCAGGTTGCAGGCCCATCCCCAGCGTGGGTCGTGCAGGAGGCAGCCCATCCGTGACTCTCTCTCATCATTGATGTTTCTGTCTCTCGCTCCCTCTCCCTTCCTCTCTGAGATCAAGAAGAAGTGACAGGAACAGTTTAGTCCCTGCCAGCAGCCCTGTCCATGACCTTCATCCGTAAACGCGGTCACTGGGTGTTGGTATCATTTTCTATTTGGTTTCTGAGAAGTTTCTCTTAGGACACAGCCACCTTCAGACTCAGAGGTCGCCCACCGCGAGGGGATGTCTGCCCGCCCGCTGGCCCTGCTCCAGGCCGGCCTGCTCCGGGGCTTTAACTTGTGCTCTGGACCAAGCCTGGCAGCGGGCTCGCTGGGGAAGCTCGGGCGGCCCATGTCCCGTTCGAGGCGGAGCGTGTCCCTGGGGCTGGGGGCTGCACTCCCCTTTCTGACCTGCAGTTGTCATTTGCATCCCAAACACTCAAGGCCAGGCAGGGGCAGAGGAACGGAAGCAGCCGGCTCGCTGTGGGGACCCCTCATCGTTGGGCCCCCGCCTGCATGTGCACCACTCGGGGACCTGCCCCGATCTCCGCTCCTCTCCATAAACTCCGCCCGTGTCCCAGGCCTGTGCCTGGACCGGGGAAACTCTGCTCCGGCCCTGCAGGGGTGCCCCCTTCTGGTGGCTGCTGGTTCTGCCATCTTCTCTGCTGCTATTTACATATTTACGTTACATTTTCTGTGCTCTTCCGGATCTGTCCCCAGCACCAGCACCGGCACCGGCACCGGCACCGGCACCGGCACCGAGGTGGCCTGTTCTCCGCTCGGTGTCTTCCCCTAAATCCCCAGGCAGACGCCGTGCACGGCCGATGCCTGTCGGACCCGGGGAGTGGGGGTTCATGGATGGGACGGAGAGGGGGGGGCTGGGTGTGCCGTGTGCAGTGTCACTGGACTGACCCCTGGCTGCGCTGGTGGGACGTGCTCCTAACACCACATTTCACGTGTGGGGAATGGCTGAGCGTTGTGTGAAAAGGGAGGAAGGGGCCATAGCCCCCCGTGGCCGCAGGCTGGCGACTCCTCTGCAGTCGGCCCGGGTCAGGGGTGGGCGGGGAGTCAGGTCCCCCCTCGAGGGTCTCATCAGCCAGCGTGGGTGTTGCCATGGGCCAGTTTTCCCGCTGGCCCACGGACTCAAGGCACCGTCGCTCCCACCACGCCCAGAAACCCGCCCGTGGAGGGCAGCCCAGGTGGACAGCCATGGGGGCCTTCAGAGTCACACGCTTCCAAATGGAGCTAAACAAATGCTCCAAACGAAACGTGGACAGAGATGACCAGATCGGCCCTGGCCAGTGGATAGCGCGTCGGCCTGCGGACCCAAGGGTCCTGGGTTCAATTCCGGTCAAGGGCATGTTTCTCGGTTACAGGCTCCTCCCCAGCCCAGGCCCTGGTCGGGGCATGGACAGGACGCAGCCAAGTGATGTGTGTCTCACATCAATGTGTCTGTCTGTCTCTCCCTCTCTCTTCCACTCTCTGAAAATGAATGGAAAAATACCCTCGGGCGACGATAAAGAACAAACACTCGGATCTGCCTTCATTCGAGACTCAGCAGGTGTGGCCTGGGGTGCAGCGTCGTTCCACCGGGTTTTAGGGACGCAGAGCCGCTGGCGGAGGCCCTTGGGTCTCCCACACTGCGCCTCGGTCCTGGCATCTGATAAAAGGCCGAGATAGCAGCCACCAGACCTGCTGGGCTCCGGGCCGGGAGCCGGGAGCCGGGAGCCCGGAGGCCTCCGCCAGCCCCTTTGCCCACGCCGGTGCCCAAGGGTAACTCCATCGGTTGTTCCTGCGCCCCCTGCCATTAGCCTTAGCGCCTTCTCATCCGTGGGACGGTCTCTGTTTCGAAACCACACAACGGGCCTTCATGACGGATGAACGCAACCCCGTCCCAGGATTGACGTGAGCGTTTTCTTTTTAATTAAAAACCGTCCGCAGAGAGAAGCCGCTCACCCAGCCGATGTCTCCATCTCCAAGTCAGCGCTGTACTCCCGCATCGGGGCCGCGGAGGCGGAGAAGGCCCCCGGCCTCCTGTTCCAGCCGCCGGACCTGGACGCCGCGCTGCAGGTCGCCCGGGCAGAGGTACGCGGCGGGCGGCGGGCCAGGCCAGGCTGGGGCCCTGCGTCCGCCCCGTGTCAGTAAACACACGTGCCCACGCCCGCCTCTGGACCCCGACTTTCCCTCTGACCACAGGAGGCGCGGACTGTGGGTTTCGATCTTCTTGATGCGATTGTTTCTCGTTTTGTTTCTCAAATAGATTTTTATTGATGTCAGAGAGAAAGGGAGAGGGAGAGACGCATCCATGATGGAGATAATCATGGACCGCCTGCCTCCTGCACACCCCCCACTGGGGATCGAGCCCGCAACCCGGGCCTGGCCCTGACCGGGAATCGAACCGTGACCTCCCGGTTCCCAAGTTGATGCTCAACCCCTGAGCCTCGCCGGCCGGTTCCACGCGGTTGTTTAACGAGCCTTTGTGGTCGTTTGATTTATAACGAAAAGCACCACCTTCTGGTTGCTCCCAGTGGGCGTGGTGAAGGCCGGGTACCCTAACCCTCCTCCTGCCTCGTGCGCCGGGGACGCTCGGGAAACAGCTACTTGACGTAGGACATCTTCGTTCCACGGTGATTCGCTGGGTGCCGTCCCGTCCGGGAGCTGCTCGGTCTGAACGCCCTCATGGGGCCCAGCGTTCCCTCTTCTCTCCGGTGCTAGGTCCTCGCCAAGGAGAGAGAGGTCTCCGAGTGGAAGGAGAAGTACGAGGAGAGCCGGCGCGAGGTCATGGAGATGAGGTCAGTGCGGCCCCGGACAGGGTCCCCCTCTGTCCCAGGTTCAGAGTCCACCGTGTGCGCCCAGTCTCACTTGGAGTAGCACGGACAGGAGGTGACCGGTGTGGTCACACACCCACAATGAGAGCCCCCTCCCCCCCATGGCCTCCAGCTCCACGCCCCGCAGGCAGCGCTGGCACCGTATCCAGGGAATCCTTCCAAGCACTTTCCATTTATCACGGCAAACGTGCCAGTGATCTCCAGAGTGGACGGCCCCTGGCACCGTTGTGACTTAGCGTGTCCTGGACAGATTCAGATAAAATGGCTGGAGCTCCGAGGAGAAATCAGGAAGGGCTGCTGGAGGAGGCGGCGTTCGCCCTGGGCCTTGGGGAACAGAGGCTGGGAGGTGGGAGTAGGAAGGGAAACGCACAGCACAGCGAGGCACGGGGTGAGGCAGCCCGAGGGAGCCTTCTGTTCTCACCGGGCCGCTGTGCGGTGAGCTGGCGTGGAAGGCGGTCAGATGGGGGAGGAGCCGGGCAGGCGGTGAGGCCCTGGTGGTCAGGCTAAAGGGTGGCCTTTAGGTTCTTCTCAGTGGGTGGCGGGGAGGCCTGGAAGGCTTTGCACAGGGCGTGGTGTGAGCCGCCTCGGGCACGAGGAAAAGAGCCCGTGGGTGTGTGAGGCGAGGGCAGCGGTTGGAAGTGGCCCGAGACGGGTGAGCCCAGACCTGTCATCCGGCCCTCGGTCCGGCTGCCGATGTCCAGCACGCGGCCCCGTGTGAAATAACCCGTTCTGTGCTGTTGTCACGGTTCCGACGCGTGTCCACTTCTCTCGCAGGAAGATCGTGGCCGAGTACGAGAAGACCATCGCGCAGATGATAGGTGGGTGTCCTGCCCGGGGCTCCCCTGGGCCCCTCAGTCGGGCATCCCTGGCTCTGCCCCGGCCGAGGGCCTGGGGCCTCCTGGACACACCTCCAGGAGGCCCCTCACACTTACGCAGGCCCGTGGGGGCCGTGGCGTCACCTCGATGGCCATTGCGGGACCGGCCCGACGGCCCACCTCCTGGGGAAGGGATTCGGGTTGGTTCCTGGGAAGTTTGGGCTTTTGCTCCTGGGAGAGACGAGGAATCCAGTCTAAACCCCGAGGTCACTTAGCCTCACCCGGGGCCTGGCCAGGCTGGGGGAGCTGTGGCCGCCTGCCCGGGGCTTCCCTCCTGATGTGGGCGCCTGGTAGCTGACCAACACTTCCTCTCTCGCCGGGCATGGCCGCGCCCCCAGGGCGTCCCAGCACAGCCTCCCTGCAGCCAGCGCCCTGGGCCGCCTCGGCCTGCGAGGAGCCAGGCCCCGGGGTGAGCTGCACCCGGCTGGTCTCTGTCTTCGTTAACGCGGGGAGGTCTGCGGAAGCTCCAAGCCCAGTGTCTACACGAATGGTCACTTCTCGAGGGGGTCGTTTTTTGTTTGTTTATTTATTGGCTTAGGTCCATGTTACCAGTTTTTAAAAAAATCTTTCCCACCCTGGCCGGTGGTTCAGTGGTTACAGCGTCTGCCCCCCCGCTCCCCCCCACCGAAGGGTCTCAGGTTTGATTCCCGGTCAAGGGCTCAGACCTCAGTTGCAGGCTCGATCCCCAGCCCGGTCGGGGCACGTGTGGGAGGCCACCAAGGAATGTGTCTCTCACATCGATGTTTCTCTCTGTCTCCCCTCCTCCCTTCACTCTCTTACAAAACCAATCGAAAAACATCCTTGGGTGAGGAGTAACAAATCGTAAAAACCTTTTCCTCCTGCGGACGTGGAGTGACCCGCTCCCCGCGCACCACCGTCCCTGTCCACGCGGACCCTGACCTCTCCCTCAGCGTCTGGGTGTCACTCACGCCGCACCCCGCGCCTCCCCGGGGTCCCTGTCAGAGGAGCTGGGGCGATGGCCAGGCCGACGGGTGCGCGTTCCAGTCGAAGGAGCTGTGGTTTGGGTTTATTGTAGGAAAGGCCGTTTCTCCCAGGGAGGGGGGGGGCGGGGGGAGGGGCCTTGCGGGTATTTCTAGGCTCTGCCCGCGGTGCCCGCTTTCTATCAGATGAAACCCGTTTCTGCGATTGGAGGGAGAATTTACGAGTCCGTGTGGATGGGATAGAGCACAGGCCTCGGCACTGAAACTGCTGGTGAACGGGCCGGGTGAGGGTTCATGCCTCCCGGTGCCCGGTCGCGGGGCACAGCCTCCGGCCCCGATGGGGATGGGAAGGTGGCTCTAGGCCCCACGGTCACGCCTTCTTCTGCTCTTGGGGTGACGTGGAGGCCAGGGTTGAGCTGGGCGGAGGCCGCTCGGCCATTTTTTATTGCTTAGCTGTTTGTTGTTGTTTTTAAGTTGATTTAAAGAGAGAGAAGGGAGAGGGCGAGAGAAACATCACTGATGAGAGAGAATCATGGACCGGCCGGGATGGAGCCCTGACCGGAATCGAACCGTTAACCCTTCGCTGCACAGGCGGCACCCCCCACGCGAGCCCCAGTGTCCTCCTGGGCAGCATCGTCGCGGGGGTGGGTCTCACCGTGTCCCTTCCTCACGCCTGTCCTCGCTCCTCCACGGACAGTCCCCTTCGTCCCTCACCTTCCAGAGCTGGGGTCCCGTCTCAGGGAGGCGGCCGTCTGCTGTCCCATGTCCCTCTGCCCCAGGCCACTGACCGGGGCCCTGGACCCTCCAGCCCCCGTGTGCTGGCAGGAGACGAGGACGGAGGGTTGAGGCTCCGGCCGGCCACGCGTCTCCCCACGGGGGGAGCCCACACCCACGGTGGCATCTGGTTCCGTGTTGTCTCGCTTGCGCTCACCGAACCAGCTCTGCTCCTGAGGGGCAGCGGGTCCAGAGAGGAGAGTCGTGTCCTGAGTTAAACCAGCTCCCATACGCCCCCCCCTGTGCTGGCCCTTCCCAGGCTGGCCCCAGTTTAACGGTCCCGGGGGCTGCACCCCCCCCCCATCGGTCCCTCTGTCCTGCTGTCCTGGCCGTGGGCTCCCACAGGGGTGCCTGGCTCGGGGTGGGGGCCGGGGTTCAGGGCGGGAGGAGCCTCCGCGCCTGCGTTGGGGGTGCGCTCGGGGCTGCTTTTCTAACCGCCTGACCATGTTTTGCTTCCGTTTTCTGTTGCTTCTGCCCTTTGCTTGCAAACCGCACAGGCAAGCCCGGTGAGTACGCGCTTCCCCGACGTGACGCCCCTGCACCCGGTGTCCGCTTTCCCGCGTTCGTTCCTTTCGCTTCTGCGTGTTGGCTGCATCCGCCCCCCCCTCCCGGTTTCACCGCGTTTTGCCTAGAAAAAGCCAGACGGTCTCCGGGGACGGGGTTGGGGGCGGAGTCCCGGGTTGGGGGCTGGTTTTCTGATCTGAGGAGTGGGCGCTGCACTTGTAGGACAAGAGGGGGGGCGTTCCCGCGCCTGGGCCTCCCTGAGCCGGAGGTTCGGCTTTTACGAGGGGCGGGTCAGGGGAGGGAACCTGAAATCTGGGCCCCGGTGTGATAAGCTCCCCACACAAGGCCCCTGCAGTGTCCACACGCCTCACAGCAGCCGGCATGGGTGCTGGACGGGGCGCCGGGACCCCGGCTTTGAGGCCACTGAACTCAAAGAGTGAGAAGCACGCGGCTGCTGGCGACTCGGGAAACGCCTCTCCCTGCGTCTCCGCGTCGAGAGCAGGTCGCTGGCGGCTCTGTTCTGGCTACATGTTCGCTCCCCTCGTGGGTCCCGGCCCCCGACATGGCGCTGGCTCCGGGGCGGTGATGCCGTCAGGCCCTGAGCGGGTTCTTGGGGTTGGAGGCCTCGTGCGTGTCTGGTTTGCTCGTCCCCGGGCCGGGAGGGAAGCGATCCCTTCTCCGGGAAGGAGGCTGAGACCGAGGCTGGGCCCGGCCGGGTCACAGTGGGAACTAGCAGCGCCCGGGGGCCCCGACTCTGCGGCTCTTCACTGCCCCTCGGGGTGGGCGCTCAAGGCAGGGCCAGAGGGGACATCGGGCCCCTTCCGGGCTGGGGTCCCCGGGTGTGCTCCCCCCGGGGACGTGCCACAGACAGATGCCAGTTCCGCCCCCCCCCCCCCCAAGGCCTTAGGTGCATAACGGAGGCTCGTTCTGATGGGAGGAGCTCCCTGAGAGGCGTTCAGGGAAGCGACCTTCGTCTCTTTATCTCTGAAAATATGTCTGTATTGAGGTCAGAGAGGAAGGGGGACGAGGAGAGAGAGAAACATCAGTGATGAGAGAGTATCACGGATCGGCCGCCTCCTGCACGCCCCCCACTGGGGAGGGAGTCCACAACCGGGCCTGTGCCCTGGCCCTGAGCCCCGCCGGCCGGGCCGTCTCTTTATCGTGACCACACTCAGGAGGGCCCGCCCCTCCCCAGCCCCGCCCCCCCCCCCCCCCAGCCCAGACTGCGGGACCTGTCACTCTTGCCCAACACGCCGCCCAGTGGGGATGTTTTCTCACTTACCTGTGGGGCCGTTGGAACCACTGGCGTCTCCTCCGTAGATTTTCCCCATCAGCACAAAGAACGGCGGCCAGCGCCCCGTCCCCCCGTCACCCCCGTGTGATACTGCGCCCGTCCAGGCCCCGGAGGCAGGGCCCTGGGGTTGGTTCCTGGCGAGTCCGGGGGCTCAGAACAGGGTCTCGCCGAGTCCGAGCTGCCCGCTGGTGAGGCTGCGGCCTTGGCGCCGACACCCGGCCCGGCCCGTGGGCCCCATGGCTTCGTGCCTCTCTCCCGCCAGAGGACGAGCAGCGGGAGAAGTCGGTCTCCCACCAAACGGTGCAGCAGCTGGTGCTGGAGAAGGAGCAGGCCCTGGCTGACCTGAACTCCGTGGAGAAGTCCCTGGCCGACCTCTTCCGGAGATACGAGAAGATGAAGGAGGTGCTGGAGGGCTTCCGCAAGGTGCGTGCGCGGTGCGTGTGCGGTGCGTGTGCACACAGTCGGGGAGGGAGGAGGCGGGGGGCGGGGGAGTCGGATTGGCGTCTGAGTTACGCCCTCGTCAGAGTTCCTGGGGTTCCCAGCGGCATTTCCTCCGTGGGCTCGAGATGGAACCAGGCTCAGAGAGGGTGTGTCACTTGCCCGAGGTCACACAGCTAGAGCTGGGATGTAGATAGATGGTTTTGGCCCCCAGTCATTTCTCAGGGGGACCCACAGGCCTGAAGGACCTCCTGTCCCTTAAAACGCCATGCCCGCCCGGCCGGCGTGGCCCAGTGGCTGAGCGTCGGCTCTGTCGCGGCAGAATGAAGAGGTGCTGAAGAAGTGCGCCCAGGAGTACCTGTCGCGCGTGAGGAAGGAGGAGCAGAGGTACCAGGCCCTGAAGGTGCACGCGGAGGAGAAGCTGGACAGGTAACGGGGGCCCGACATGGGCCCGGCTCAGCTCAGTCCAGCCTGGTTCGTGATAAGCTGGCACCCAGCGTGGGCTATGAGAAGCAAAGGGTGCGGCCGGGGCGCCCACCAAAGCCCCTCGGCTTCGGGACAGCGGGGTCGGGACGGGGTGTCTCGTGGGCCCTGTGCTGGGCCTTTGTAGGTGGGAGCTGGAGCCAGACGGTCCCCCCACCCGGTTGGGAGGAGGGAAGGGGAGGCCAACCGGGGGAGGGTGGTCGTCCTGAGTGCCCCCACCCCGCAGGGCCAACGCTGAGATCGCCCAGGTCAGGGGCAAGGCCCAGCAGGAGCAGGCTGCCTACCAGGCCAGCCTGCGGAAGGAGCAGCTGCGGGTGGACGCCCTGGAGAGGACGTTGGAGCAGAAGGTAACGGGCCGGGGGGTGGCCTCCAGCGGGCAGGCCAGCCAGACCCCTGTGTCACTGGGCTGAGGAACGGTCCGTTTTCAGCCTCATTAAATTCTCGGGAAGAGAGACGTTGTCATCCACCTCTTAGCGAGGGAGCCAGGCTCACCAGGCTCAGAGAGGGTGTGTCTTTTGCCCAAGGCCACACAGCTAGAGCCGGGACGTCAAAAACTGGGCTCTAACTCATTTCTCAGGGGGACTGAGAGGTCGGAGGTCTCTTAAAATCCAATGACCGCCCGGCCGGCGTGGCTCAGGGGTTGAGCGTCGACCTGTGAACCAGGAGGTCGCGGTTGGATTCCTGGTCAGGGCACAGGCCCGGGTTGTGGGCTCATCCCGAGTGTGGGGGTGCAGGAGGCAGCCGATCCATGATTCTCTCTCATCATGGATGTTTCTCTCTCTCTCTCCCTCTCCCTTCCTCTCTGAAACCAATAAAAACTTTTTTTTAATCTAGCGACCATTCCGCTTGGCTTGACTTCAAACAGCCAAGAGGTTTCAGCAGCCTTTTTACTTTCCGTCTTCACTTGCAGAATAAAGAGATCGAAGAACTCACCAAGATTTGCGATGAACTGATCGCCAAAATGGGGAAAAGCTAACTTTGAACCAAACGTTTGGACTTGACCGTTGCGTGCAATGTGCCCGTCGGCACCTGCTGTGCTCCGGGCCGGGGACAGCGCACCCCCGCTGCGTCCGCACGGCCGTTCCCCGCTCAGCCCGGGACGAGGTAGTCCGCAGTGCTAAGGGACCGCAGTGCGAAGGGACCGGCGGAATTTCTCGCTGTGGGTTTGCGTTTTTCCCGGCATCGTCCACAGCAAGTTGACCTCAGAGCTCCCGCATCAGGGAGGTGGTCCCCGTCTCTCACGGAGGACACAGCCTGACCTTGGCCGTGCCCTTTGACCCTGAGTTCCCAGGGCGAGTGGCTCTGGATCTGAGGTAAACACGTTCTGCTGCACAGGGACTCTTGCCTTAAGGAGTGTACACTTCACCTGCGTTTGCCGATTCGTTTTAATAAGAACAGAGCATGCATGTTTCGAATACGGTTCTCTATTGTAAATAAAAGGTTTTTCTTTGGATCTTGGCAACCCGTGTGGCGAAGGTGGGTTTTCTGGGCGGGGCGGGGCCGTGTGCCGTCCTGTCAGGTCCCGCCTCTCGCTCCTCGTCCCCGGATTGGACGACGTTGTCCGCGATCGTGGCCGCGGCGGTGAGTGGGAGCCGAAGGGAGAGGCTGACCTGCGGCTTCAGGAACTCGGCGACGGGTGGGATTGGCCCGGATGCTGTCCTGACGTGTCCCTGCTTTGGGGCCAAGGTCTCGTCGGGCCGGAGGCTCCCAGCGCCGCCCGCGGCTGCTTTTCTCCTCCTGAAAGCCACGTCCATTTCCAAAGGGGAGCCCATTGCAGACAACCTTCCTTCCGTGAAGGTTCTGCCAGAATGGAACCCCACACACCCAACACACACACCCAACACGCAACACACATACACACACCCAACACCCAACACACACACACACACCCAACACAATACAGCCAACACGCAACACACACACACCCAACACGCAACACACCCCCAACACACAACATACACACACATACCCAACACCCAACACACACACCCAACACAACCAACACGTAACACACCCCCAACACACAACCAACACACACACCCAACACGCACACCCAACACATACACAACACACACAACACGCAACACACATGCAACACACACAACACACGCACATGCAACACCCCAACGCACACCCAACACACACACAACACACCCCCTTTGGGGCATAGGCTCTGGCCCCCGGGTAAGGGTGTGCCCGGGTCACACAGAAAGCTGCTGGCATGGCTTTCAGTGACGCACAGCTCGCCCATGTTTATGGAAATCTTTTAATCAAACCACATCTGGACCCGAGGTAGACCTAGACCCCCAGGACACAGCGCTGGGCAGGGCCGGGGGGCCAAGAGGCCGAGAACCTCCGGGCCAGCCCCTCCCTTCACAGAGGAGGCCGGAGGCGGGGCCGTTCTCGAGGACCTTCCAGGCCGCCCGTGCTGTGAGGAGTTGGGCACCACAGGAAAGTGGGGTGACCCGACCGCCCCCGAAGGAGGGAGGCTGAGGGGGTGCCTGGCCCCAGTGCATGGCCGTGGTGGCTCTGAGGCGCACCGCCCGCAGCCCAGCTGTGCGGAGACCAGGCCGGAACAGGAACTCTCGGAATGTCCCTGAGTCGCCACGGCACCCACAGCACCCAGGAAGCCGAGGGCAGCACCCGCCGGAGCACGCGGCCCCTGCAGGGAAAACAGCCAGCCGGGCGCCCGGTGCCCCCAGCGCGCTAGGACCCAGCCTCGGGGGGTGGACAGCCCGCGCCTCGGCTGATGCAGTGAGACCGCCTCCGACGGACACGGACGAGCTCCCCTGTGGACGCACGCGGAGCAGTGAGTGTGGCTGCTCCTCTCCAGCCCTGAAGCCCTCACTCCTCCCACTGGTGCTGTTTGGGGGGCCTGGGGTGTCCAGGCCGGAGGCAGAGGGGCTGGGAGCCCAGGGACCATCGCACTTAGCGAGTCTGTGATCTGCTGGGTCCCATCCTCGGGAAAAGGGAAGAACCTGGTTGTCTTTGCTTTGCTTTCTCGGAGCCCCTGTCCCTGCAGAGAGCTGTCAGGTGACCTTTCACAGACCAGCCCGGCCGGCGAGCTCCGGGGTCCAGCTCGACCTATGAGCCAGGTCACAGTTCGATTCCCGGTCAGGGCACAGGCCCGGCTGCGGGCTCCATCCCCAGTGTGGGGCGTGCAGGAGGCGGCCGGTCCATGGTTCTCTCTCATCACTGATGTTTCTACCTCCATCCCTCTCCCTTCCTCTCTGAAAGCAACAAAAATATTTTTTTTATAAAAGAAAGTAAAGGGAACCTTTACCTGTTGTGTCTTCCAGGTGGTTCTCTCCCTTCCTGCCCCCGTGGAATCCTCGCTGTCGGTGGTGAAAATGTTGAATCAGGTGAGTGGTGGGCGTCTCCTGAGGGCAGCGTGGGGGGAGCCGTGGCCCCAAGGCTCCCGGGGGTGGGGGGGCGGTCTGTGCCTAGCGGCCGACTCTGCTGGGACGTGGGTCAGAGGGCTGGGTCCTGGGCTGACCGCCCCGTGGGGATCCTAATTCCACGTTCCCACCACCCACCACGCTCCAGGCACTAGACCAGGGCACAGCTCCCAGTCCGTGTTTTATTTTATCATTTTTGATATTTTAAAATACATTTTTTTATTGATTTCAGAGAGGAAGGGAGAGGGAGAGAAAGAGAAGCATCAATGATAAGAGAGAACCATGGATCGGCTGTCTCCTGCACGCCCCACACTGGGGATGGAGCTGCAACCTGGGCCTGTGCCCTGACCGGGAATCGAACCCTGACTTCCTGGTTCCCAGGTCAACGCTCAACCCCTGAGCCGGCGGCCGGGCTGATTTGATCATTTTCGCATCAGCACCGGCACCACGTCCTCGTCCTCACCATCAGGTCATCATCCCACTCACCGTACGAGGCCCGGGAGGCTCAGAGGCTACTGGCCGCCCACGGCCACAGCACGCGTTGGAGGCAGTGAATGTGGACGCATGCTGCCACGTACGTGGAACTGAAAACATGACGCTGATGAACGAAGCCAGACCACCCCCCCCACACACGTATTTACATAAAAATACCCAGCGTGGCCGGCGTGGCTCCGTGGTTGAGCATCGACCTATGAACCAGGAGGTCAGGGTTCGATTCCCGGTCAGGGCACAGGCCCGGGTTGTGGGCTCCATCCCCAGTGTGGGGCGTGCAGGAGGCAGCCAATCCATGATTCTCATCACTGATGTTTCTCTCTCTCTCTCTCCCTTCCTCTCTGAAATCAATAAAAACATAAAAAATTGATAGCTAGAACAGCAGCCCTGCAGGAGCAGAGAGCAGATTGGTGGCTGCCAGGAGCTGGGGGCAGGGGCAGGGGGTCGGGGGACAGGGTTTCCTGTGGGGAATGAAAGTGTTTTGATTTGGGGTGCTGATGTCTGACAGCACTGTCACACACTGAAGGCCACTCAACTGACACCGGGAAATGGACACACGGTGGGTCTCTGTCTTGTGTATTTTACCACAATTTACGAAAACCAGACGGCCGCTGGCCGGCCGCCCCAGCCTGGCCTCCGGGATCACGCCGGGGTGAGGACTCGCAGAGCAGCTCCTGGGGCGTCGCCTGTGCCCGCCTCGGGGCTCTTGGAAGCCACAGGAGCACCTTCCCCCGGACCTCAGCCCCGGCACCTCCTGTCCCGGGGCCCCCACCCCTGGACCCGCCTACTGACGGACGCTGAATGGACTCGCCCCGCACAGAGGGCTTATGGGAAACGGGCCACGTGGGCGTCAGCCGCAGAGGAGCGTGTCCTGGTTTGCTTCCGGCCGTGCCGTGTGGAAGGGCTGGCATGCGTGTGCGACTGAGAAACCATTTTCTCTCTTGTCTCCCAAGAAGCACCGAGCCCGGCCGGAGCGCCAGGTGGCCGGCTCGACCAACCGGTGGCGCCTCCCCAGTGAGCCCTTCTCCCGGGACCTGCTGGCGCTGTCCCAGATGTGCAAGGCCATGTGCTTGGACGTGGACGACACGCTGCAGGCCCCGGACAGGTAGGGAGGCCGCGCCCGCGGAGGGCACGCCCCCTGGAGTGACCCGCACTTCCGGGCAGGGCCCGTGGTGGCAGGTGGCCGGCTCGAGGCAGGGTGCCTGAGGGACCGTCCCTTGGGGGCGGGGCCGTGGGACCCTCTTCTGAGAACACACGGCTGCTGATCAATGGCAGAGAGAGACCAACCTGTTTTCCTAGCTTTTTCTTTTCTTTTTTCTTATTACTGATTTCAGAGAGGAAGGGAGAGGGAGAGAGAGAGAAACATCAGTGATGAGAGAGAATCAGGGATGGGCTGCCTCCTGCACGCCCCCCACTGGGGATCGAGTCCACACCCTGGGCATGTGCCTGACTGGGACTTGAACCCTGACCTCCTGGTACGTAGGTCAACGCTCAGCCACTGAGCCAGGCCCTCCAGGTGCCTTAGTCCTGATGTGCCCGGCGCCTGCCCTGGGCCATCAGCACCTGCGTCCCCGCCTGGCTGTGCCCCTGGGCAGCACCTGCCATGAGGAGCCGCTGCTCCGTCTGCTGAGCTCGTGGCCGGATGGCCCGTCCGCACCCACTGCCAGTCCTGCTGTGACGCCCCACAGGGGCCTCCTGGACGCATCGGAGTAAAGCCCGGGCCGAGTGAGGGGCCCGCCCCGGCCTCACAGCGGCCCACGTGCCACACAGTCTCAGGCAGCGAGGACGGCTCACAGGCGCTGTCTGTCCCACTAACGCTCCGTCGGCCTGGACCTAGGCCAGTGATGGCGAACCTTTTGAGCTCGGCGTGTCAGCATTTTGAAAAACCCTAACTTAACTCTGGTGCCGTGTCACATATAGAAATTTTTGGTATTTGCAACCATAGTAAAACAAAGACTTGTATTTTTGATATTTATTTTATATATTTAAATGCCATTTAACAAAGAAAAACCAACCAAACAAATGAGTTCGTGTGTCACCTCTGACACACGTGTCATAGGTTCGCCATCACTGGTCTAGGAGGAGCCCGGCCTGGAAACCGCGGAGCCCGCCCCACGCACGGTGCACCTGGGCCGGCAGCCAGGGCCCCGCCGCCCGCCGCCCGCCGCCTGGCATCTCTCCGCCCGCAATGACGGTGGTGTTTGCCAGGGCGGCTGAGCTCATGGGCATCGCCCATCATTTCCAAACCCCGAGGCTCTGTTTTGAGATCCGGGCCTGAACCCCTGACCTCGGCGGCTCTTCCCAGACATTCGGCCGAGCCAGGGAGGGGTCAGACCCAGGGCTCCCGTTGCACAAACAGCCGAGCCCCTCCTGCCTCCGGGGCCGCGTCACGGGCAGCCGGCCTCCCCGCGGGGAAAGGGCCACGCGTGTCCGGTCGTGATCTGGACAAGGGTTCCGGCACCTGAGCCCCCTACACGCACGGGGCCCACGGGGTTCCCGGGGTCGTGGAGAGCAGCACGGCGAAGGTGACACCGACAGAGGTGGTGGCCGAGTGCCCTGGGCTGGCCGCTTTCTGGGCGCCGTCTCCGGCCGGGGACAGGCGACTCCGTCTGCTTCCTCCCGCTCAGCGGGCAGAGGGTCGTGTTTACGGAAATCATCTTCTGTCTGCGCGTCGTCGATCCCTGTCGGGTGTTTGCCGGCGTCCGCGGGGCTGGGCCGGGGTCTCTGCCTGTGGGACAGGCGTGGTGCGGAGTGTCTGCATGAGGAGGACAGCAGCCCCGAGACCCTGTGCAGGATGGGGTGCTGCAGGGGCGGGCACGGGGAGGGCACTGGCCCAGCCTCACCGAGAAAACAGCCCTCACTCACCCGGCAGGCACAGGAGCATGCTGCCGGGTGCAGAGGCCGAGAGAGAGCCCTCGGGCCGCGTCCAGGGAACAGGAGCAAGATGGGGGAGGGGCGGAGGAGGGAGGTCAGGCTGTGAGGAGGGTGGGGCGGGTGTGGGGGGCGAGGCCACAGAGACCGCTGGAGCGCCCTGGCCAGGTTGAGGGCATTGGGTGAGCGGGAAGGACTCAGAGGAGAGAGGCAAGGCCAGGCTCGCATTCGGGACAGGCCCGGGCCTCAGTGTGGGGTGTGCAGTGCTGGCTGTGCAGCACGGTGCCTCAGAGGGCACGGGCCTGGGGGTGGGGAGGGGACTGGAGACCTGCAGCGATGGGGGGAGGTGATGGTGGCTCAGACTAAGGTCAGAGCAACAGAGCAAAGAGAGATGGATGAGCCCGGCCGGTGTGGCTCAGTGGTTGAGCATCGACCTATGAACCAGGAGGTCAGGGTTCGATTCCCGGTCGGGGCACATGCCCGGGTTGTGAGCTCGATCCCCAGTGAGGGGCATGCAGGGGGCAGCCAATCGATTTTGATGTTTCTCTCTCCCTTTCCTTTTCTCTCTAAAAAAAATCAATAAAAAGCTGCAGAAATGTAAAGAGATGGACAAACTCAGGAGGCAATGTTACCGCGTTGAGGCGCGGATCGCACGGCCACCGCTCCGTCTGCGGGCGGCACGGGGCTCGGGGCCCATTCCCGAGACAGGAACCTGGCGGGGGCTCGGGTCTGGGTCGGGTCCGCGTTCCGGGTTTGGACACGTTGAGACTGGGGCGTGCGGAGCCCCGAACAGCAGCCGTAACTTCCAGGAAGTGCCCGAGCCTTCTCTCCCTTAGACGTGTCCTGAGCACCTACTGTGTGCCCGGCGTTGTTTTGGTCTCAGCGACAGAGGGCCCTCCAGGCAGCCACACGTAGCTTCGAACGCCTCCTGGGGGAGCCCCCCCCCCCCCAGCACACAGCACAGGGGACTTAATTACTAGTCGCCTTGGATGGAACACCGGACGAGCGCAGGCGGTCGGGTCAGCAGACAGGGCGCTGCGGAGGCGGCCCACAGGGCAGGTGTGGTCAGTCCTGCTAACGCCTGGGCTTCTGTGTGTTTTCCCTCGAGGCTGTACACCCCAAAGATTCAGACAAAATGCCATGGGACTCTGAAGAAGGCTGTGCCGAGCGGGGACGGAGGTGAGTTCCTGGCCCCGGGGACCCGTCGAGGACCGTGGGCAGGTGGCTGCCTCAGGGACCCGTGGCTGAAGGGACCGAGCAGAGGCCACGCCCCCGGCCTGTGCGCCTCCGTCCCTGCCCCCTGCCCAGCCTGAGGCGTAACCGGCGCCATAAACGTTCGTCAAATGTGCGAGGAATGAAACCGAGCTGGGCAGACGCGTGTTCAGGTGCCAATGGCCACGATAAAGACGACACACAGCCCTGGCCGGTGTGGCTCAGTGGATAGGGCGCCGGCCCGCGGACGGGAAGGTCCCGGGTTCGATTCTGGCCAAGGGCTCGTGCCTCGGTTGCAGGCGCCCCGGCCCTGGTCGGGGTGCGTGTGGGAGGCAGCCCATCGGTGTGTCTCCCTCGCATCGCTGTCTCTCTCTCTGCCTCTCCCCGTCCCCTCTGCTCTCTCTAAAATGAATGAGTGGGAAGATCCCCTCGGGATGGAGGCTGCACAGGAGGCGGCCCCAGGGCACCCTCTCGCTCTGACCGGTCCTGCCCCGAGTCACACCTGCCCGTGTCCGAGGGGACCAGACAGGCCCGGCCGGCGTGTCCCCGGGAGCCAGGGAGTGCCCTGAGGCCCCGGCGGCCTGTCCTCGCGCCGCTTCCTCCCTCTGAGCCGCCCGCTGCTGGGGGTGCGGTGGGCGGAGGGGCGCGGGCTGAGCGCGGCTCCTTGCTCTCCCCGCAGTCGTGACTCTCGAGTGCCTGGGCTTCCAGTGGGAGCTGCACCTGCCCCAGCTCTTCCAGTCCGAGACCTTGACCAAGCTCTACGTCGCGGCCCTGAGCGAGGCCCCCGCCAGCCGCGTGGGTCACCTGGCGCGGCTTCTGCCAGGTACTGTCTTGCCGGCGCCGAGAGCCCAGCCTGCCGTTTGGGGGCCGTGGTCGCTCGGGCAGAGAGAGCGAGGCCCCCGGTGGGACCTCAGCTCGGGATCTAACCTCAGTCTGCCCGGCTGGGAAGTGGAATCATAGCTCTCGCCGTGCTGGGCGGAAGACCAGCGGGGGCGGCACCGAGCAGTGCGGGGTTCGGGGGGGGCGGTGCGTGCTCAGTAACGGTCGGTCCTCTTCACACGGCGACCCGTCTGGACCCGCCGGCCGGGGCAGGGACGCGGCCGCTTCCCTGAGAAGGGGCGTGGGCTGCGGCGAGTCTCCGTGGGCTTCCTGGGAGGACGGCCTGGTTCCGGCGCTGGGCTCGTGAGGGTCTGAGTGTTCGTGCGGTTGGAGGTTGACACGTGGATGTGGACTTTTTTCCTTTCTCTTTTCATTTTTGTTCCAAAATGTATTTTTATTGATTTCAGAGAGGAAGGCAGAGGGAGAGAAAGATAGACACGTCAATGATGAGAGTCGCTGATCGGCTGCCTCCTGCACCCCCCCCCGCCCCCCCCCTCCCACACACACATACACACAGAGTTCAAGCCCACAACCCGGGCACGTGCCTGACCAGGAATCGAACTGTGACCTCCTGGTTCGTAGGCCGACGCTCAACCACTGAGCCACACCAGCCGGTCCCCTTTCTCTTTTCTTAACGCCACCTCATTCCCCAAAATACCCAGGTCACTGTTTTCCTTCTCTTTCTCCTTGTTTAATCCTATAATCCCGTTGCCCCTCCTGGCAGCCTTGCCCGCTTCCTCTCCGGGGAAGAGAGACGGTGCTGCCAGGCAGGTGCCATGTAAAAGCCTGGCTCCCAGCCCGCCGCCCGGGGAAGGGACTGCACTCCAGGGCGAGGCCGAAAAGCCAGTTATTCCCGAGCCAGACAGGCCGCTGGAGGCCAGTCCCGCCCGCCCGGCCTGAGCCCCGGGAGGGCCCAGCTGCCCGAGTCTTCCGGCCGCAGGCCCGTGACTCAGCCCTTCCCGGGGGCGCGGGCGGCTGTGACCTTCCGGCACCTGCGCCCACGCGGGGCCCTGCCTTCCCTGAGCCCCGGAGCGGGGCCGGCTGTGCCTGGGGGTCCTGTGCCCAGGCCAGCGACAGGCAGCCACGGAGACGCCACGCGCCCAGACAGGGAGCACGGGGCCACGCCGATGGGGTGTGGGGGGAGCGGGTCACTCCACGGTGTTGCTTAACCAGATGCGGCTGTCACACCCCCGCCCCACACACCAGCAGCTGTCACACCCCTGCCCACACACCGGTCTCCGTGGCCGGTCACGGCCGCCTGTGGCGCAGAAGCAGCACGTGCCCCGGGGAGGGTGGTGCACGTGTCTCCTTCTGCCCCCGTGTCCTGAGACCATCCGTGTGGCCGCCCGAGCGGTGCTGGCCGCAGAGAGTGCTTCAGACCCGGCCCTGGAGGGGGCCCTGCAGAGAGGGGCGCCCTCACCCCCCTGCTGGCCCCACGGCCGCTGCTCACTGTGCCCCACCAGGGTCCAGGCTGAGAGGAGGTGGGGAGGGGACGGGAGGGGACGGGACGGGACGGGGGGGGGGGGGCAGGTGATAACTTTAAAACGCAGTGTGAGCACCATTGCCCAGTTCTGACCGTCACAGAGGCCGTTCCCGGGAAGCTGGCCGAGGGCCACACAGACTGCGCTATTTTTGCAGCTTCTGAGTCTTCAGCGATTTCCAAATGAGCGGGCAGTTCACAAACACATCCACTCCGCAGACAGGCCAACACGCAGACAGGCCAACACGCAGACAGGCCAACACGCAGACAGGCCTACACGCAGACAGGCCAACACGCAGACAGGCCAACACGCAGACAGGCCTACACGCAGACAGGCCTACACGCAGACAAAACGCAGCGCGTGTGTGTGCCCAGGTCCAGGCCGGGCCGCGGGCTGGGCCTGAAGGCCCCTCGTGCAGCCACCGGCACGTCCCCGCCTCCCCCGCAGGGCCGCCGCCCGGGAAGGCGCGGGAGAGGCCCGCCCTGAAGAGGCTGACCATCGCGCTGAGGATCAACGACCCCCTGGTCACCAAGATCGGTAACGTGCGCCGGCTTCACGCCCCTCCTTCTGTTTAATACGTTCTCATTGGTTCACAGAGGAGGGGGGGGGAGAGACATCAACGATGAGAGAGGATCACGGACCGGCCGCCCCCTGCACACCCCCCACCGGGGATGGAGCCCACAACCGGGCCTGGGCCCCGACCGGAACCGAACCCTGACCTCCTGGTTCCGAGGCTGATGCTCAGCCCCTGAGCCACGCCGGCCGGGCTGTGTTCATTTTCTGAGGGGGCCACGGAACCAACAGCCGCCCGGACTTCAAACACAAACAAACAAACAGACAAACAAATAAGCAAGCGTGGCCGCTGTCCCTGCTGGCGGAGGGAGGTCCTGCAGGGAAGGCGCTGTGAGCGAGGCGGGTGCAGACCCCACGCTGATGGCTCTCCCTCTCTCTCTCTCTCTCTCCCTCTCTCCCCCCCTAGCCTTCGCCACGGCCCTGAAGAACCTGTACACGAGCCAGGTGGACCTGAGCCTGGATGAGGTGCTGGGGGTGCTGGCCTCCGCACACGCCCTGCAGTTCAGCAACCTGTTCCAGAGGTGGCCGTGGGGAAGCGGCCAGGGCCCGCGGGGGGGGGGGGGGGGGAGGGGGGGGGGGAGGGGGAAGGGAAGGGAGGACCCGCCTCGAGGACCCTTCCTCTCCCGTGGGCTGTGCATCAGGGTTTCTCGCCCAGAGCATGGCCCTGAGGCTGCAGAGGAACCAGACGGTGACACAGCCTCCGCCCACCTGAGCGCCCCGGCCCCCCGCCCCCCGGCCCCCGCCGCTTCCCCCCGCCCCCTGGCCCCCCCGGCCCCCGGCCCCCAGGCCTCCCCCGGCCCCCCACCCCCCAGGCCCCCCACCCCCCGGCCCTCCCGCCTCCCCCCCCCACACACACACAAACGCTGGTCCCGGGAAGACAAGCAGGCGTTGCCCGCCTGTCAGGGCTCATTTTCCCGCTCATCTCTCTTTTTTCTTTTGTATTTTTTAAATTTTTTAAACAATTGTTCATTGTTTACAGTATTAGATTAGCCTCCTTTTTCCCCATTGATCTCTCCCCGGCCGCCCCCTCCCCACCCTCACTTGTTTTTTAAACTTTATTGGGGTTTTGTTTTATTACATTTAAAATTTTTTAAAACTATATTTTTATTGACTTCAGAGGGAGAGAGGGAGAGGGAGAGAGAGAGAAACATCAATGATGAGAGAGAATCATGGATCGGCCGCCTCCTGCACGCCCCCCTGCTGGGGATGGAGCCCCCGACCTGGGCCTGTGCCCTGACCGGGCATCGAACCCTGACCTCCTGGCTCACAGGTCGACGCTCAACCCCTGAGCCCCCCGGCCGGGCTTAGTCTTTATTGTTCAAAGTATTCCATGTGCCCCTCCCCCCACTGCCCCTCCCCCATCATTTCTGACGGAGCCTTGTTCTTTCTGGTAAATCGGGTCATTTTTCCAACGTTACCCGTGGTCCATGCAGACCTCACAGGAGAGAAGCATCCAAAGACCAGCGCCCGCGTTGCCCATCGAGCCGATGCCCGTGTGGGACCCAGCCTTCCCCCTGGGCCCTCAAACGGGGTGCTCTGGCCACATGTGGGGGAGTCTGTGTCCCCCCCCCCAGGCTCTGCTGTCGTCTGGGGCTGAGTGGGACCCTCTGGGCGCCCGGGGCCCGGGACCAGCAGTTCTGTCTCTGCAGGTGCGTGGCCATCATGGTCCAGGGGCTCTCGCCAAGCAACGTCGCCAACTTCTACCAGGTGGGCTGCAAGGTAAGAGCCCGCTGGCCGGGGCGCGAGTGCCGGGCGGCCTGCCAGACTCTGGGTCACCCCGGCCCCGCGCCAACGTGTCCCCCAAAGGCACCGACATTTTATTTCACCAAGTGAACAGTTTTGAAAAACCACTTATTTGAAAAGGATGTTTTTACACCCAAAAGGTAGATAAGCTTTGATCATGGGGGTGGGGAGTGGGGACAGCACAGACTTTCGCCCCAAAACAGCGAACCGCCTCCGGGACCTCCTGGTGGGAGTCGCGGGGGGGGGGGCGGGGGGGGGGAACTTGTCCCCTGGGCCCAGTCAGGGCTGGGAAGGATGTAGTCCAGCTCGCGCAGAACACGGGGGCCCAGGAGGGGGCGCCCTGGCGTGGTGTCTCGGCGGCTGTGCCGGGTGCGAGCCCCGGCCCCCCCATTGCAGCCTCCCTCCGAGAGCGAGGCCGCTCACGCAAACACAGACACGCCTGCTGTCACACCGGCCACACGGGACCAGCATGTCACGGTGCATCTGAGCTGGTCCTAAACGCCTGTTTTACAAAGATAACTCGCTGCCCGCACCTTCCCGGGTCGGCGATCAGGAAGCCCCCGGAGGGCGGCGTCTCGGCGTTCCCGGCGGCACCGGGACCTGCACCGTGACCTCTGGACTCCCATCCTACTCGCTGCTGGCCCTGGAGCTCCCTCCGGCGTGGCCCGTCACCAGCCTGGGCCGGGGCGCCGGGGGCCCGGGGGCCGGACCCGGGGGTGGGACCCGGCTCTGCGCTAACTGGGACCCTGCGAGAAGAGGGCTCCTGGAGCCTCGGTTTGGTTTCTCCGTCGGGCAGATGGGGCGACAGTGAGCTGCCCCGAGCTCAGAGGGCTGGTTTACTGGTTTACGGGGGCCACGTGCGGCCGAGCCTGGGCATGATGCTCCCCGTCCGCCGCCTGTCGCCCCAACACTGCCCAGCAGGGGGCGCCAGAGCCCGGGTGCCTCCCCCACCAGCCTCTCCCTTCTCAGTACAAGGAGGAGCCGCTCAGCGCCTCCTGTGAGCAGTGGATGGAGATGAACTTGGTCCCCGAGGTGGGGAGGCAGATCCACCTGCAGAAGATCCCCAAGGAGCTGCTGCTCAAGGTGCTGCGGTCCCCCAGGTCAGCGCAGGCCGCAGGGCGCGTGTGTGCGTGTGCGCGCATGTATGCACGTGTGCGTGTGCTGTGTGCGCACGGTATGCATGTGTGTGCGTGTGTCCGTGCATGCGGGCGCCTGGGGGAGCAGGGCTGATGGGGAGAGGGAGGTGCTGGGGGGGCACCTACCCCCCTGCTGGGCTCACTGCACCTCACCTCCCCCATTTCAAACTCCTCGCCCCTGGGCGCCCGTGGGGACTGACATGGGGTGCTCTGCGGGCCGAGGGGGCTTCTCTTCACAGTACTCATCAGGGTAAGGACCCTCAGGTGTCCATCTGGTAATTAATTAATTACCTAAGTACATTTTAAAAAAATATTTTTATTGATTTCAGAGAGGAAGGGAGAGAGAGAAACACATGATGAGAGAGAATCACAGATCGGCTGCTTCCTGCACGCTCCTACTGGGGATCCAGCCTGCAACCCTGGCGTGTGCCCTGACGGGGAGTCGAACCCAGGACCCTTCCGTCACAGACCAACTCTCTAGCCACTGAGCCACACCAGCCAGGGCGCCTCAGTAATTTTTAAAAAGATTCTGCCAACAGCCCGGCCGGCGTGGCTCAGTGTTAAGCGTTAGCCTATGAACCAGGAGGTCACAGTTCGATTCCCAGTCAGGGCACATTGATGTTTCTCTCTCTCTCTCTCTCTCTCTCTCTCTCTCTCTCTCTCTCTCCCTTCCTCTCTGAAATCAATAGAAATATATATTTTTCAAAAAGAAATGGAGATGAGCCTCGAGATGGTCTACAGCACAGTCTGGCACCGGGTTCCAGGATGCCTCCCGGCCGTTCTGCCCCGTCCCCCTGCCCTCCCCGCAGGGCCCTCCCCGCCCTCCGGGGGCAGAGTTGCGAACCGGAGAGACAAACAGGGCGTCCTAGACGTCCCATAGCGCGCCCCGCCCTCGGAAAGACTGAGCTGCCGGCCGGTAAAAGGGGGGAGGTCGGGCCGCCGCCAGGACGCCAGGGACGGCCGGGCGCTAGAAAACACGCGGCGGGGACAGAAATCGGGGACATTGCGTGCCCGTGTCTAGACTCAATTCGGGGAGACATGGCTGATGTGGAAACCGAGTCCTGCTGCCCGGACCCTCCCTGGTGCTGTCTGCACGGCCCACCCCCCGGCTCTCGGGTGCCCGGAGGCCAGAGCCTCGTGGGCGGGGCAGCCAGCAGCCCTCGCGCCTGCAGTGGCCGGGCCAACAGCGCCCTGACTCACACCTTCCAAGTCAACTCGCCTCGCCCCACTCATGTCCAGGGCACCTGCTTTATTTATTATTTTAAAATGTATTTTTATTGATGTCAGAGAGAAAGGGAGAGGGAGAGAGAGAAACATCCATGATGAGAGAGAATCATCGATCAGCTGCCTGCCACACACTCCCCGCTGGGGATCGAGTCCCCAACCCGGGCCTGTGCCCTGACCGGGAGTCGAACCCGGGACCTCCTGGTTCCTAGTCGATGCTCAACCCCTGGCCGGCCATCGCCTGCAGGAGCTCACCCCAGGGGCTGCTGTTGTGCTAAAGGCTGGGGCTTTTCTCAACACTGACCCTCCTCAGACAAACAAAACCAGGCCCTGATTCCCGGGCTCCCACCCCCGCCCTTGTTGCCCCTCCGTAAGGTCTCAGAGAACCTCTGGGCGTGAGGCTCTCCCCCGTGAGTTCTGCCCAGTCGCCTCGCTCGCCCGGCCGCCGAGGGGTGGCGAGTCCTGGCAGGGGTCTTGGTGAGGACAGCAGACAAGTGGCTCCGTGACGTCTGCCCGTCTGCTCACCATCGCTGCCCAGACGTGACAGATGTGGTCCTGTCTGGCCAGGGCCACAGCCAGGCCCCTGCGGTGGCTAAACACAAGCCGGAGGGCGGCCGTGCCCGGGCCCAGACACAGCGAGACAGGTGGGCGGTGATGCTCCAGGCCCTGAGGAGCCAGGACTGGGCTGCGTCCCCCTCCGAGACCACGGAAGTGGCGGGTGAAAAGGCGGTGACACATTGGTTCTTTCTCTTTTTTAATGTATGTGTTGGTTTCATTTTTTTAAAATATATTTTAATTGGTTTCACAGAGGAAGGGAGAGGGAGAGAGAGGAAGAAACATCAATGATGAGAGAGAACCATGCATCGGCTGCCTCCTGCACACCCCACCCTGGGGATCGAGCCTGCAACCCGGGCCTGTGCCCTGACCGGGAGTCGAACCCGGGACCTGCAGTCTGCAGGCGGATGCTCTGTCCACTGAGCCAAACTGGCCAGGGCAATTTATGTACTGATTTTAGGAAGAGGGAAGAAGGAAGAGAGAGAGAGACATCAATTTGTTGCCCACTTATTTCTGCGCGCATTGGTTGATTCCTGTGTGTCCTGACCGGAGAGCGAACCCAAAACCTCTCAACCCTGGCATGTGGGGACGGCGCTCCAGCCAACTGAGCCGCCGCCAGGGCAGGGCTGTGAGAGATTGTGAAGCCACAGTGCCATCTCCGCGGTCAGGGCGGGAGTACGACGGGTTAGGAAACACGGAGGCCAGTTCTCAGGTAGCCGGGTCCCAGAGGCTGTTCGAGAAGCTGTTCGGGAATCGTCCTTACTTGGCAGAGCTGACATAGGGAACCCCAGCCCAGGGGTGGGCAAACTTTCTGACTCGAGGGCCACAATGGGTTCTTAAACTGGACCGGAGGGCCGGAACAAAAGCATGGATGGAGTGTTTGTGTGAACTAATATCAATTCAAAATAAACATTATGACATAAAGGGTACAGTCTTTTTTTTTTTTTTTAGTTTTATTCATTTCAAACGGGCCGACCCGTGGGCCGTAGTTTGCCCACGGCTGCCCCAGCCGCTCTTTTTAAAAAATATATATTTTTCTTGACTTCAGAGAGGGAGGGAGATGGAAACCTCAATGATGAGAGAGAATCATGGATTGGCTGCCTCCTGCACGCCCCTCACTGGGGATGGAGCCCGCAACCCGGGCCTGCGCCCTGACCGGGAATCGAACAGAGACGCCACCCACTGCGCGCCGGCTGTCCAGCCGCTCTTTACTCCTCGTTTCTCGGGAGGCCCCAGGCTGCTACAGGCCGTGTGGGCCCCGGAGCCCGGACCCGCCCGCTGTGGACCTCGGGCTGCTGTTCCCTGAGCTCGTGGCCGTGTGCCCGGCTCTGGGCTCAGCAGGCGGCTCACGGGTGGCCCCCAAAGACGCCCCTTCCCCCGGCTGCCTGCAGGCCGGGCGCCTTGGCCGCGTTCCCGGACGCGCTGCTCCCTCTCTGTGCCTGACCGCGTGGTTTCTGCCGTTCCTGACATGTCCTCTCCGTCTTTTGTTTTGCCCAGATTGTTCATTTTCAGCGAGTTCCACCTTCTGAAGACGCTGCTCTTGTGGGTCTACCTGCAAGTGAACCCGCGGCTGCTGGTGCTGCCCACCCACGAGGACGTGATGACCTTCTTCAGCAGGTGACGGGGAGGGCGCGGTGCGGCCTTCTGTTTGCGCACAGTGTTGGGGGGGGGCGCCCCGGTGATGGCAGAGTGCGGGGCCGGGATGGCGGGAGGCCTTCGACCCAGCGAAGCCCTGAGAAAGAGAATGACGTGCCGGTGTGGGAATATGACGCGATCTCGGGCTCCTGAGGGCGTTCTCTGTGCCAGTAAAGGAGAAGGCACTCCTCTCGGGAGAATTACGGTCCCACACCACCCCCACCTCACGCCTGAAACGCGCCTACGTCAGACCATCATTTAAGCGAAAAAGAACACGCCATATAATAAAAGATAATGTGCAAATCGACCCCACAGCGGGACAGCCGGTCGCTATGACGCGCCCTGACCACCAGGGGCAGATGCTGAACGCAGGAGCTGCCCCCTGCTGGTCAGTGAGCTCCCACAGGGGAGCACTGCTCAGCCAGGCTGACGAGCGCAGTGGCAGTGGCAGTGCTTTGGAGCAGCCAGCTGGCGGGCAGACATCCCCTGGGGGCTCCTGGACTATGAGAGGGCGCAGGCCGGGCTGAGGGACCCCCCCCCCTAAGTGCACGAGTCTGTGCACCGGGCCTCTCGTGACCGCACAGCGAGCACCATTAGCGACGCCTCCTAGAGGCAGGGATTCGCCGAGCTTCTCCGTGTGATCTTGTTTCATCTGCATGCTCCTCGCTGCACAGGGCTGGTCTTGTTATTCCCATTCTCCAGATGAGGAAACTGAGGGAGAGACGGGCCCCCTTACCAGCAGCCAGACGCGCACAGTAAGGATGGAGTCTGCCCGGCACCCAGAGCCGCCGAGTCCAAGATGCTTTGCTCCGGATCCCAGAGGCCGGGGTTCCTCTCGGTGCCGGTCGGGCGGCTCCCGGGACAGCACGGCGTCCAGAGGTCCTGAGGCTGCCTCCCGGCGGCGAGTTAGGGAATTCCTGCACCTGTCGCCTGCGGGGTCCCGTCCCCGCCTATGAGTGGCGAACATGGGGACCAGCCACCGGGGACCAGCCTCCGGGGACCAGGGTACGGAGAGGTGACCGGGAGTTACTGGCCCCTCGGTGTCTCCGCGGCCGCTGCTGACACGGAGTGAAGGTGCCCACGCCCCGAGCTGCTCGGAGCCGGGCAGGCCCAGGCGCGGGGAGCTTTCCCTGGGGCACCCGTGCGCCCTGTCCCCGCGGCCGCGGTTCCTGCCTCGTTATGACGGGAAAGCGGCCATCGGCGCCGAACGCTATGTACGTCCTCGGTGTCTGTGTCATGTGTGTTTTGTTTTTAATCCTCACCCGAGGATATTTTTCCATCGGTCTTTTCGGGGGGGAAAGTGGAAAAGAGAGGGAAGGACAGGGAGAAACAGCCATGAGAGAGAAACACACCGATTGGCTGCCTCCTGCACGCGCCCAACCAGGGCCCAGGCCGGGGAGGAGCCTGCAACCTCGGTACATGCCCTTGACCGGAATCGAACCCAGGACCCATCCGTCCACAGGCTGGCGCTCAACCACTGAGCCACACTGGCCAGGGCTCATCATTTGCTTTGAACCAGTTGTTGTATCCTCCCCCCTTCACGTTTAATGGCCCAGAGGCCGCGTTTCCTGTCACGCTCACAGGACGAGTCGCCGCCTGGCTCCGGCTTAGCCTCAGACGGCACCGTCTCAGGACCTGGATGGGAGTGAGTCCCTGCACTGTGGCCTCTGTGACGGACAAGTGGCAGAGAAAGCCACGGTCTGTAGCCCTTGGCGAACGTGGGTGTCCTCTAGGAATGTGGGGTGTCCTCCGTGAACATGGGGTGTCCTCTGTGAATATGGGGTGTCCTCCGTGAATGTGGGGTGTCCTCTGTGAATATGGGGTGTCCTCCATGAATATGGGGTGTCCTCTAGGAATATGGGGTGTCCTCCGTGAATGTGGGATGTCCTCTAGGAACGTGAGGTGTCCTCGGCGTCCTGGACTGGGGTCCCCACTGGACCCTGCGCGGAAACCCTTTTCTTCGTCGCTCTTTTTCCACCTGTCACTCATTTGGCTGCATTTCCTGCTCCCGAGCTGAGTGCCGGCCGATGGGAAGTGGGGGCAGTGTCTCCACCGCCCAGGGGGCCAGGAGCCTCCTCCAGCTGGTCCTCGCTGCTGCCGAGGACGCCGTGTGGGAAGGAAACACCCCCCCACTCCCACAGCCTGTGTTCCGGGCAACGGTTATTTTAGAAACACAGACAGCCTGTCCCGCATTACACGGGACGTTTCCTGCAGGAAAAACACACACAAACGTGTGCCGAGCGGCTGCCGTCGCCCACGGAGCAGCCATCTCTCCGCTCGGCTGGCAGCCGGGGTCCGGGAAGCTGCAAACACCCCCCCCAACAACCAACCCCCCCCACCAACCCCCACCTCACCCTACCCCCCGCCCCCACCCAGCCGAGCCAGGCAGGCGGCTGTTCGCTCTCCAGACCGACGTGTTAGCATGTTTTCATTGAGCTTTAGGGAGAGAGGGAGGGAGAGGGAGAGAGAGAGAAACATCCATGATGAGAGGGAATCACGGACCGGCTGCCTCCTGCACGCCCCCCACTGGGGGTTGAGCCCACAACCCGGGCCTATGCCCTGACCGGGAAACGAGCCGTGACCTCCAGGTTCCTAGGTCGACGCTCAGCCCCTGAGCACGCGGGCGGGTGTAAAATGACACCTTTAATCAGAGTCTAACACGCGTGCAGAAAGGGCACCGGCCTGAAGTGAAGGGTGAGCTCCCGCGAAGCTCACCCAGAACCCCTCACAGCCCCGGGGCCAGGAGACGGACTTGACCGGCCAAGCAGAGCCTCGCCTCAGCCGCTGCCCACCACACTCACTCTCACTGTGAGACCTGGGCCAAGGGCTCGTCGTTCACGACCCGTAGTGCTTGTCCTGGTGGGTTTAACAGTCTCTCTCGGGCCCTGGGAGGTGGGCTCGGCGTGGGCTCGCACCGTGCGAGAAGGGGTCACTGGAAGCAGCCGGGCAAGCCAGTGTCCACCCCGTCCAGCTTCCCCGACCCCTGCAGCCACGTCTCCTCGCCTCTGCCCGTCGGATCTGCAGCCTGGAGAGCTGGCTGAGGCCGCCTCCAGGGAGCCTTCCCGGGTTGCAGCTGCACAGACTGGTCTCCTCGGAGCCTCTCTCAGCAGCGAGAGCGTGGCTGGCTGCCTGCGTGTGTACCAGCTGGCGAACCCAACGCCACTGCGCCACGGACCACCAGAGGGGCCACCCCAGGCACCGGGCCCCGGCATCTCGCGGGGAGCGCTCTAGGGTGCTGTGCGCCGGGCAGGCAGAGGCCGCGTGTCTCCGGTGATTAATGAATGGCATTTGCAGATGTGGCCGCAAAGTCGTCATGAAACGGAGCATCCGGGCGTGACCGCCCTGCTGATTTCCTTACCAGAACATTCCTTTAAAAATATCCCATGAGTCATGCCACGCGGCCCAGCAAAGTGTCCTCTCCCCCAGTGGCTCCGCCAGCCGCGGGCTCGACCGCTCATGCCTGACCCTGTGTCCTCGCCCTTGGCGTCCCTTCCGGGCCCGCCCCGCACTGCCCGCCCCTCGCCGGCCGTTCCCGGAGCTGAGTGTCCCTTCCAGGTCCCTGAACTTCGATGCCTGTTCCTCCGAACCTTGCACTTTCCTCGTGTAGCGTCCCTCGTAGCCTGGCAGCCCCAGGACGCGGCGGCCGCGAGCAGAGCTCGGGGGGTGAAGGTCTGGCTGCGGAGACCCCGCGAGGGCACGGCGGCTGCGACAGCATTTCCGGGCCCCGCTCTGCCTTCGGCAGCGGCAGGACCATCGTCGTCTTCATCGTCAGGACAACCTCCAACTGCATCTCAACAGACTTGGCCCAACAGACAACCATGGCGACAGCGGACGGGACCCTGAGCATGGGAAAGGCAGCATGGAGTAGCCTGGCCCGTGTGTGCCCGTGTGTGCCCGTGTGTGCCCGTGTGTGCACATGTGTGCACGTGTGTGTGTGCACGTGTGTGTGAGCACCGGGGCCGGAACTACTGGCGCTCCTGGAGGATACACTGGCGAGTGGAGGGCTGGGCCGGAGGGACAGAGGCCGCGCACCGGAGCGACCAGCTCAGTCTGTGCGCAAGCGGCCGAGCCGGGCACCGTGAGAGGCGCCGAGCACGGGAGCAAACCAGACCGACCCGCGCCCCCACCTTCGCGGGGTTACGGTCCAGGCTGAGACCAGCCGGGCCCTCAGTGGAGAAGGTGTGTGAGGAGGGCGGGCGGAGCCCACCTGATTCACCTGATTTGCTCACGGGGAGCTTGGGCGGAACCTGTCTGTGGTCCCTGGAACGTTTGCCCCAGAAAAGTCAGTGCAGACCCCAGCGCCGGGGGAAGGGGGGGGGGGAGCCTGCCCGCCTATGATCCACCGACAGCCTCCAGCGGGGCCACCGCCCGCCGCCTCCCCTTCACGTGACACGGGGCGGACGTGGATGGAGCAGCGTCGCCCCACCAGGCGGCCGAGAGGGGCCGGTGGGCGGGCGCCCGGCTGGGAGGCCTCGGGAGGCCTGGCAGATCCCGGCTGTGCCGGCCGGCCGGCCCGGTGTCCCGCGAGCAGGGGTACTGACCGCTGGGGTGGAGGCTCTGAGATTTCAGGAGTTGGCAGTGCAGACACCATTTTCCTTTTCTTTTTAAAAAAATATTGGTTTCAGAGAGGAAGGGAGAGGGAGAGAGAGAAAAACACCAGTGATGAGAGAGAATCACGGATGGGCTGCCTCCTGCACGCCCCACAATGGGGATGGAGTCCACAACCCGGGCCTGTGCCCTGACCGGGAATCGAACCCTGACCTTCCGGTTCACAGGTCAACGCTCAACCCCTGAGCCACGTGGCCGGGACATTTTCTCCCTTTGGGATGGACCAGGCTCGGCCACGTGGAGGGGGCGGAGATCATGAACCCCACTGAGAGCCATGCCCCGCACTGACCAGCCTGAGCCAGGGCCCTTCCCGGGTGCGAGGAGGTGGCGGTCGCCCTGGCTCTGAGGGTCACGGTGCCAGCCCTTCATCTTCCTCCTCCGGCTCCCCAGCCCCCACGCCTCCCTCCCGGGGCCTCCCCGACGCTGTGGGAACCATGGCCCAGCCAGGCCTCCAGCCGAGGCGACGGCCGTGCGGACACGGGGTGGGGTGCGCTCAGCCCGCCGGGACAGCACCCGATTCATGGAAAAACCATCAAGAAGCGCCCCGGCCGGCACCGGGCTCTGCCTGAGGGAGTGACTGTGTTTCCAAAGGGACTTGGCGAATGCCGTCCGCGTCCCCACATGTGGGAGGCGACCGTAGGTGAGGCAAGTTGTGTTGTGACTGCGGACACCAGTCACTTACCCGCCCAGCCTGTTCCTTGTTAAAATTTTATTTATTATTAGTTTCTGTTGTTAACCCTTACCCAAGGACCTTTTTTCCATTGATTTTTAGAGAGTGGAAGAGAGGGAGAGAGGGAGGGAGGGGGAGAGAGAGAGAGAGAGAGAGGGAGGGAGAGAGATTGGTTGCCTCCCAAAGGCACCCCGACTGGGGCCAGGGATGGAACCTGCAACCCAGGTGTGTGGCCTTGACCTGCCCTTGGCCGGGAATTGAACCTGAGACCCTTCGTATGAGCCACGCCGGCTGGGGCTGAGCCCGCTCCTCTCCGGTTCTACCCGAAAGCGCGTTGGAAGGGCCTCCGCCGGCCCCCCAGTCAAAGGGCCCCGAGCCAGGAGGGCCTCAGACGCCCCAAGTCCAAGTCCTGGCTGAGCCGCTGCTTTCGCCCGTAAAGTGGAGCCGATGAGACCGCCCTCCGTCTGTCCGGGGAGCCTGGGAGGCTCAGTGGGAACGTGAGTCTCGAAATCCTCTGTAAAGTGACGTGTGTTCCCGTCGGTCACTTAGCAAGTGTTTGCTGGGCACCTACTATGCGCGTTGGTCACTTAGCAAGTGTTTGCTGGGCACCTACTATGCGCGTCGGTCACTTAGCAAGTGTTTGCTGGGCACCTACTATGCGCGTCGGTCACTTAGCAAGTGTTTGCTGGACACCTACTATGTGCGTGGCTCAGCAGGAGGCAGAGCAGGGAGCAGAGCCTTCTGTCTCCCTGTCATGGCCGGCGGCCTTCACAAGGTTATCTCCTTGGATTCCCGCTTCCCTTCCTCCCCCACCCCCCCGAGAGCCAGGCACCGCTGGCTCTGGCTGCCTCCCTCGCTCCAGAGAGCAGCTCTCTGAGGCCTTTGTTCTCTCTATGCCGCCAGCTTCCCCAAGAAGACCTGCTTCCTGGACCAGGACATGGAGCATGGCTTCATGGAGCTCTTCCGCTGCCTGCGTCTGCACGGCATCATCAGAGGTGAGCCTGCAGGGGCGGGGCACGCTCTAACCACTGAGCACACAGGGTGCAGGGCTGTGTTCTAACCACTGAGCCACACAGGGTGCAGGGCTGTGCTCTAACCACTGAGCCACACAGGGTGCAGGGCTGTGCTCTAACCACTGAGCAACCAGCCGAGCTTCTAAGGACATGGAGTGCATCCATGGGAGGCTGTTGGGGACCTGCCCGCCCGACGGTTCCAAAGGTGTCCGCTGAGATCCCTCATGGTCGCTCCTGAGCCGTGTGAGGCTTTGGGGAGTGGCTGCCTGGGCTCAGTTTATCTGTCTGTACAATGGTCATAGCGGAGCTTCCAGGGAGCTTGGAGGCGGACGGAAGGGGCTGATGGACGTGGAGCACACGCTGCCAGGGCCCCCGACGGCCTCCCCGAGCCTGGTCTCCTGGCGGCGGCCCCTTCGGGTGCCCGTGTCCGAGTTTGGGGGAAACTCTGGGGCGTGTGTGGTCCAGCCTGGAGCTCCCCAACCTCAGGCTGGGCCTGGGAGGCAGCTGGGCCTGGGACAGAGGAGGAGACACCACACCGGGGAGTGTGTGTGGGGTGGCCCAGCAGGCCACCCAGTGAGATCTTTGTGTCTGAAAGGGCATTTGAGGACTTTTTCTTTCTTTTCTTAAATGCTTTTATTGATTTTGAGAGAGAGAGGAAGGGAGAGAGATAGACAGATAGAAACATCGATGAGAGAGAAACATCAATCGACTGCCTGCCCTACTGGGCATCGAGCCTGCAACCGGGGCATGTGCCCTGACCAGGAATCAGACAGATGACCTCTTGGTTCCTGGGCCGATGCTCAACCATTGAGCCACACTGGCCGGGCTGCTGAGGACATTTTCACAGCCACGTCCGGTTACCCAGATAAAACCCACGGCTCTCGAACCTGGGGCGGGAGACGGAGCCTGGGCAGCTTGGTCCAAGTTGCTCCGAGGCGCTCCGAAGGCACTATCGGATCTCAGCACCTCCCCCCCTCAGGCGGGATGGGGGACGCTTTGGGGAGGGGCACTGTAAAGGCCCATGGGTCCCGCTCACCCTGTGAGTCCGGGCCTGGGGAGGGCCTCTGCTCTGACTTCCGCCCGTTTCTCTGTAGATGAGACGGTGGCGACTCTCCATGAGCAAACCCATTAACACGCTCCCTCTGCGTTCCCTCCAGGCCGGGACCTGGACGTGCTGAGGCACCTTAACGTCATCCCCGAGTCCTGGCTGATCCGGGTCACCGCCAACCACTACCACGCGGTGAGTCGCCGCTCCGCCAGAGCGATTATCGGAATGGACTGCCTCCCTGCCTGCTTTCTCGGGAGGAGCATTTGGCATTTGAAACCTCTGGGCCTTCGAGGTGGGGGTATCTGGGCCTCTGCCACGGGGCGCGGCACAGCCACACGGGAAGGGGCTGGGGTGGGGGGAGGCAGGAGGCCCTGCAGCCCAGGTGCTCAGAGCATCCGTCCTGTTGACCAGGAGGGTAGGTGGGGCCAAGGCGCGCCAGCCACACCCAACCGGCACCACATCTCATTTTTTCAAAATATTTTTTTATTGATTTCACAGAGGAAGGGAGAGAGAGAGAGAAACATCCATGATGAGAGGGAATCATGGATCGGCTGCCTCCGGCACACCCCACAGTAGGGATCAAGCCCGCAACCCAGGCCTGTGCCCTGACGGGGAATCAAACCCAGGACCCTTCAGTCCGCAGGCTGACGCTCTATTCACTGCGCCAAACCAGCTAGAGCATCAATGTCACGTTATTAAACATTTCATTATTTTTTATATATATTTTATTGATGTTTTACAGAGAGTAAGGGAGAGGGATAGAGAGTTAGAAACATCGATGAGAGAGAAACATTGATCAGCTGCCTCCTGCACACCCCCTACTGGGGATGTGCCCGCAACCAAGGTACCTGCCCTTGACCGGAATCGAACCTGGGACCTTTGAGTCTGCAGGACGACGCTCTATCCACTGAGCCAAACCTGTCAGGGCGAACATTTCATTATTGAAATGTTTCAAAATGCAGAGAAGTTGAAAGAAAACACATATCAAATATATACCCTCAGATCCCTCATCCACAGACAAGCATTGCTAACACCTCATTACATTTTATTGCCTTTCACCCTTTTTTAAAAATACGTTTTTATTGATTTCAGAGCAGAAGAGAGAGGGAGAGAGAGAGAAACATCAATGAGAGAGAATCGTGGATTGGCTGCCTCCTGCACGCCCCACACTGGGGATCGAGCCCCCACCCCCGGCCTGCGCCCTGACCGGGAATCGAACCCTGACCTCCTGGTTCCCAGGTGGACGCTCAGCCCCTGAGCCCCGCCGGCTGGTCCCTGAGGCTGTTTCTAATGGCTGCCAGCTCTTCCCGGGGAGACCCTGGAGCCCGGGCTGCGCTCCCTCCCTTCGCCGTAGAAAGTGCGCGGTGTTTCTCGTGATTCGCCGGCTGTTATGGACGACTGCGGTCAGCATATTTACACACTGGTTTCTCCAACTGCCCCTGGAGTCGTTTTCTCACAGGAGATTCTCGAGAGAGGAAAACGCTGCCTTTTTGTTCTGAATTCACGTGAACAAGCGTGGGACCCAATGGCCCCCTCCCCACGGTGACAGAGGAGCGCCCCCCTGGGCGCCGGGCCGCCCTGGGCGAGCTCTTCTCGGTCCCTTCTGTTCCCTGAGGACGAACAACGGCCTCTCGTTCTTCGTGTGTGTTTCCTGCCTCGCTGTGCATGGGAGCGGCTCTCCCGGCGGCATCTCCCCCTTTGTGAACGGTCCGTGCAAGCGGCTGGGCTTCTGGTGTGTCCCCAGCCCCACATGTTTGGGGATGAAACGGGCAGTGTTTGGGTTCTGAAGCTGCCTGAGTTTCTCGTTAAAATGCAGTTCAGCTCAACAAATAGCCATTGTAACGTGCAAACCACAGCGCGCAGGCCCCGCCCCCAGGAGAGGACCCCATGGACGGAGCTGCCCTGAGACCTAGTTCAGGGCTGGACTCTGAGGAGCAGGGGCAAGGGAGGGAGGGGAGAGGAAGGGAGGGAGGGAGGGGAGAGGAAGTCCCCAGGAAGTGCCCACTGCCCTCTTCAGTGACCTCCTTCCTTTCACTCCTGCCACCAGCGTCAGCCTCTTGAAATCCACTCCCCCAGCCCAGCCGGCAGGTGGAGGTGGAGGTGGAGGTGGAGGTGGAGGTGGAGGTGGAGGTGGAGGTGGAGGGGGGAAGGGGAGGTGGAGGTGGAGGGGAAGGGGGAGGGGGAGGTGGAGGGGGAGGTGGAGGTGGAGGTGGAGGTGGAGGGGGAGGGGAAGGGGAGGTGGAGGGGGAGGGGGAGGTGGAGGTGGAGGGGAGGGGAGGGGGAAGGGGGAGGGGGAGGGGAGGGAGGGGGGAAGGTGGAGCTGGAGGAGGAGGTGGAGGGGTGGAGGTGGGGGGGAGGTGGTGGAGGTAGAGGTGGGGGTGGGGATGGGGGTGAGGGGTGGGGAGGCAGCCACGTGGCCCCCTTTGCCTGTGGTCGTGGCTGTGACCATCCTCTGCCTCAGGATCAGGGCACTCGGGTCACGTGTTGTTTCCGGGGTGACCCCTCGGCCGTCTCTCACTCTTGTCTTGCGTTCTCTGAAGGCCGTGAGCCGGTGCCTGGCACCGAGGAGGTTTTCAGTGAACACCGTGGTCCGGCCGGAGGGCTGAAGGCAGGACCCGGGACAGTGGGGCTGTGAGGACCGGGGAGCTCATGTGGAGCTGATGTCAGGGCCCGGCCGGCTTGGCTCAGTGGTTGAGCATCGACCTAGGAACCAGGAGGTCATGGTTCAGTTCCTGCTCAGGGCGCAGGCCCGGGTTGTGGGCTTGATCCCCAGTGGGGGGCGTGCGGGAGGTAGCCGGTCCATGATTCTCTCTCATTGATGTTTCTCTCTCTCCCTCTCCCTTCCTCTCTGAGATCAATAAGCATACATATCTTCAAAAGGTGATCAGGCTGCCGGTAAACTGTTCTCTTTGCAGATGGAGTGCGGGGGCGACATGGCTTTTGCGAAAGACCTCACCCACCAGGCAGTGAGGTTCGGGCTGCTCTTCTATAAGGTACTGGCTCTGGGCCCGGGCAGGGACCCCGGCCTCCTGGGCGTGGGTGGGGATGGTCGCAGGATCCCTCTGACCTCTGGTACGAAGCCCGGGGCAGAAGAGGAAGCTGGGGTCACCGCACCCCAGGAAATAAACTTCCCAAGACAGGGGCCTGGGACAGGCCCTTCAGCAACCCGATGGGCACGTCCAACATTTCCCCGAGGGTGGCCCACTGTTCCGGTTCCCAGGAGTGGGGGCGAGTCCCTGGGATGCTGGGCTTTCTGTTCTAAAGTGGGAAAGGCCTGGGCAGACTGGGTTAGGGCTCACCCCCGCCCCCACACAGAGAGCCTCTGTTCTGTGAGAGAAACCGCTCCACGCCTGTGTTTAAGGTTATGAGGGTGAACCTATTTTTTCTTTTTTAATATATTTTTTATTGACTTTTAGACAGAGAGGAAGAGAGAGATAGAAACGTCAGTGATGAGAGAGAAACATCATCCATTGGCTGCCTCCTGCACGCCCCCTACGGGGGATCGAGCCCGAAACCTGGGCATGTGCCCTGACCTCCTGGTTCATAGGTCAAGACTCAACCCCTGAGCCACGCCGGCCGGGCTGTCCCCTGGCCTGTGAACGGTGCGGATTTCCCTCGTCACGCTGTCGTGTCTGTCCCAACGTAGGAGTACACGATGTATTCGGAAATGATTGCGATCTACGGGTTCTACTTTTCCATGAAGGGCATCCGAAACAGCAGCACCTCCTACAGCTTCTACATGCAGGTGCGGGTGCGGGGACAGGGCGGGGCCCCTGAGACGGCCTCGGGGCCCAGGCCACCCACATCAATAACAGCCAAGCAGTCATTACTTAGCAGCTAGCGGAGTGTGCCGCCAGGCTGGTGCTAGTCCCACTCACAGACCTGATGCGTTTGATTGATTGCAACAATCGAGGGAGCTCACTATTGTGAGCTCATGGAACAGGTGCAGCCCTCAGGCTGAGTGCCTTCCTGGTCACGTGCCTCTATTGGCACAGCTGCGGGGGGAGTGGGACGAGGGGATTCTAGGCTCTGGCTCCACGTGTGGGGGCTTAGTTCCTCTTCATTTCCTACTGGATGGGCGGTGGTTTGAGGTGGTCATTTGTCTGTGGAGGCAACAGGAAGTGCCCACAGGGGATCCAGCCCACAACCTGGGCCTGTGGCCTGACTGGGAATCAAACCGTGACCTCCTGGTTCAGGAAGTGACATCAACCACCGAGCCACATGGGTGTTTACGTTCTGGCAAAGCGCCATGAAGACCTTCCAGGTCAAGGAGCTGGGTTAGTCCGGGTTGGCCGAACCCCGGTCCATCGGCCAGCGGTTGGCACATGGTCAGGGCTCAGACGGCAGCTGACTCCGCAGCAGGCGCCCAGGAAGTGGGATTCTGGGAGACGCCTGCCTGGTCCGCGCACTTAGCAGGAGGCCGAGGGGCCAGGGGCCGGGGGTCGCCGGCGGGAGGCTGCGGCCCCCCTGAGGCGGCGGCTCTCCTCCAGAGAATCAGGCCGGCGGACGTGGGGTTCCCCTCTGAGGTCTGCGAGCACGGCCTGGTCAGCCTGCAGCCCCAGCGCCTGGTCAGGTACGAGATCAGGGCGCATGCATGGGTGGACGGCCAGTGGCAGGATTTCGGGACCAAGCCCGTCATGCAGAAGTTCCAGTTCGTCAGGCCGACCTGCAAGAGCCAAGTGAGTGGTGGTTTCTCCTCTCTCTCTCTCTCTCTCTCTCTCTCTCTCTCTCTCATCAGTTCCATGAAGGTACAAATCACCAATGGTGGTGTTGCTTTTTTAATATATTTTATTGATTTCAGAGGGGAAGAGAGAGAGAAGCATCCATGATGAGAGAGACTCATGGACCGGCTGCCTCCTGCACACCCCACACTGAGGACCGAGCCTGCCAGCCGGGCCTGTGCCCTGACCAGGAATCGAACCCTGACCTCCTGGTTCATGGGTCGATGCTCCACCCCTGAGCCACGCCGGCCGGGCATATACTTAAACATTTTAAGCGTATTTTAAAGGCCTTCGCCAGGTGACTCAATGAGCAGCCAGAGTTGAGAGCGAAGGGCCTCCCCGCTGCGGGGCCCGAGCTCCTGTTCCAGCCCCTCTGCCTTTGCGTTGCTTCACCTTGTAGGTCTTGCAAATCCAGACTGTGGGCAGTCCCATCTACGTCAGCTTCTCGTTCATCTTCCCAGCGTCTTGACAGCTTCCAGAAGAATCTACGGAGTGTTTTCTCTCCCACCGCTCTGCATAAAGGAGAATAAAGTGATGTTGAAGGGACTACCCAGGTGTCGGCTGGCTTTCCCGGGAGCCATGTCTCAGGGGAGCTGGTGCCATCGTCTCCGTCTGCTCTTGGCTGAGCTGCGGGTGGCGTGTGACCGTGTAAACAGCAGGCATGTGTTACCTCCCGGCCTGGGGTCTGGAAGTCTCAGGTCAGATGCTGGCAGACGCGGTGTGGTGTCTGGGGGGTCCCCCTCCGGCTCATGCACGACCAGCTCCTCCCTGGTCTTCATGTGGCCGACCGGGCGGGGCGGCGTGCCGAGGCCCCTTTATAAGGGCGCTAACCCCGTTTGTGAGGGCTCCACCGTGTGAGCTAACACCTCCCAAAGGCCCGTCCCTGCTGCCATCACTTTTGGGATTAGGTTTCACCATGTGGGTTCTGGGGGCACGTTCAGACCATAGCGCCCACCTTTGTGTTGTCTGCGTGTGGAAAGCAGGGGAGACGTGAGTCCATTTGCCATCACTGACCCCCTAAGGCCCCTGGGGCCCAGCCCGACTTTGCATTCTTGGGGCGCTTTGATGGGATCCCCGGCAGAAACACCCCCTCCCGCTGGGGACGCCACCACCCTGGCTGTGGTCCCCGACAGTGTGGGCCCGGCAGGAGCCAGAGGCAGGAAGGGAAGGAAGCAGCTATGACGCGCAGAGTGACCGACTTGCTGACCATTCCGCCACTTTATTTTTTAATTTGTTTTTAAATATTTTTAATTGATTCCAGAGAGGAAGGGAGAGAGAGACATCCGTGATGAGAGAGAATCATGGACCGGCTGCCTCCCGCACGCCCCACCCTGGGGATCAAGCCCACGATCCGGGCCTGTGCCCTGACCGGGAATCGAACCGTGATCTCCTGGTTCCTAGGCGGACGCTCAGCCAATGAGCCCGCCGGCCGGGCCGTTCTGCGCTTTAAAAGGAACCCCGGGGCTCGGGAGAGGGAAGGTAAGGGCCTTTCTTCCCGCTTTGCCGACCGGTCCCTGTTGCGATGGCACGGAGTGCCACTGTTTTGTGGCTGAAGCGCCGTGTTTGTTATCACATCCTGGGTGTGGCCAGGAGTCCGGCAGCTCGCAGGGACCAGCTCCCGGTCTCGCCAGCCACAGCCGGGGCAGAGGGCCGTGCTCTCACCTGGAAACAGGGCAGGGAGGCCGCGTGCAGCTGTGTGGCTGTGGCTGAGGACCCGGCTGCTGACCGGTGTGGGGTCGGGGGTAAGGGCCTGAGGACGGGGCTGCCTCCCCTGCCACCAGTTCCTCAGCGGGGTCCCCCCCGAGCCCCTCACACTGGATTGTCTTCCTCACCCAGAACAAAAATAATAATAATAGCCATAACCCAAGAACAAGACTGCGGTCTCTCACCCTCCTGTCGGGCGCCACGGGCTGGAATCCAGAGGTGCCAGCCTTCTCCACTAGGAGGCGAGCTCCGCCTCCAGAACGGGAACCAGCCCTGAGGGGCAGGGATTCGCCAGGAAGGCGCCCCCCTTGCTGGGGGGTGAGAGGGAACGTTTGCACATTCCGGGCGAGGCTGAGTCACCCCGACGTCCACGGTGTTGATGTCACAGGACTCTCTGAACTTGGGAAGCACACGTTCGCCGACAAACATTCCTGCGCTGACCTGACACGCCCTGCTTACGAGTGGAGCTGCCTGAGACGGGAATTTAAAGCCCACGGCCATTCCCAGAGCAGCCACCCAGTGCTGGTCGGCTCAGCGGCTCACGTGCCACCCACACGGCTGCTGGGACTGCTGGGTGCAGGCCACCCCACCCCTGGGCAGGGGGAAGCCACGCTGGGGTAACCAGGGGAGCGAACTCAGTTCTGCACCAGGCACCACTGTCACCCCTCCCACTGGCACTGCTGGTTACTTATTTATTATTATTATTATTTTAATATATATTTTATTGATTTCTTACAGAGAGGAAGGGAGAGGGAGAGAGAGTTAGAAACATCAATCAGCCGCCTCCTGCACGCCCCCTACTGGGGATGTGCCCGCAACCAAGGTACATGCCCTTGACCGGAGTCAAACCTGGGACCCTTCAGTCCGCAGGCCGACGCTCTATCCACTGAGCCAAACCGGTCAGGGCTATTATTATTATTATTATTTGGTTAATCCTCACCTGAGAATATTTTTTCCATTGCTTTGCAGAGAGAGTGGAAGGGAGTGGGGGAGAGAGAGAAACATTGATGTGAGACAGTTAATCAACCGGTTGCCTCCCGCAGGCACCCCGACCAGCGTCAGGGAGCAAACCTGAAACCCAGGTACCTGCCCTTGACCTGGAATCGAACCAGACAGGGTGCAAACGGGAGGCAACCAATCAATGTGTCTCTCACATCGATGCGTCTCTCTCCCTCTCCTTCTCCCCCCTCCTCCTTCCCCTCCATTCTCTCTTAAAAAAATCAATGGCCCTAGCCGGTTTGGCTCAGTGGATAGAGCGTCGGCCTGTGGACTGAACGGTCCCAGGTTCGATTCCGGTCAAGGGCATGTACCTTGGTTGCGGGCACATCCCCAGTGGGGGGTGTGCAGGAGGCGGCTGATCGATGTTTCTCTCTCATCGATGTTTCTAACTCTCTATCCCTCTCCCTTCCTCTCTGTAAAAAATCAATAAAATATATTTTAAAAATAAATAAGTAAATAAAATCAATGGGGGAAATCCCCTCAGGAGAAGATTTTAAAAGCAGCAGCAGCTGGCTGTGATCGGGGGCGATGAGGGGCTTGCACAGGAGTGACGGGCAGAGAGGGTGCCAAACAGCCCGGCCGGGAGCGACGGCAAGCCGGCCGCTCTGTCTGAAGGGAAGGGCCACCCTTGACCGCCCCCACGAAGGGCCATGCGGCCAGGCCCCGTTCCCACCTGGGGGATGGCTGCTGCCTCCTGGGATGGAGAGCGCCTCTGCGGCCACACTGTGTGCACCCTTCCAGAAGTGGCTGCACCAGTTGGTTTAAAAACAAACATTCCCGGCCCGGCCAGTGTGTCTCAGTGACTGAACATGGACCCAAGAACCATGGGTCTCGGTTGGATTCCTGGTCAGGGCACAGGCCTGGGCTGTGGGCTCCATCCCCAGTGTGGGGCGTGCAGGAGGCAGCCGATCCATGATTCTCTCTCATCACTGATGTTTTTTCTCTCTTTCTTTCCCTGAAATCAATAAAAATACATTTTAAAAACAATTTATTTAAGTTAAAAAAAGCCCCGTCAGCGTCCCCTCTCATTTCCCCAGGGCAGAGCCTGTACCCTGTGCCTGGCTGAAAGGCACCTGTCCTGTCCCTCTGCCTGCACCCCCCCTCCCGCCCACAGGGAGCCCACGGCCCACAGGTGTGGGGCTGCTCGGATGTGCCAGCTTCTCCCAGCCATGAGTCAGGCGCAGCTTTTGTTGTGAGGAGCCGCATGGGCAGGCCCGCCACTCCCTGGCTGGCCTCCCACGTCCAAAGCAAACAGGCAGGGGGTGGTGTGGGGGCACCAGAGGGAGGAGGGCATTTCAGGGCAGCAGGAGCGCTTCCAGAGGGAGGCCTGCTTGTTGGGAAGTGAAGACGGGGAGTCCAGGCGTGAGGTGGGGCGGGCAGAGGGCACACGCCTCTGCTGATGGGCGGTGGACACCATCTGACAGCACCTACTATGCGCTGGGCCCCGTCCTCACCACCTGCGGGCAGCGGAGGGATCATCCCGCCAACGAGGAAACTGAAGCTCCCCGCACTGGAGTGGGGGGCTCACCGGTGCCAGGGGGGAGGGGGCTGGGGCTCAGGCCTGTCCGGCACCAGTAACCGCCCCTCAAACAGCGTCCTGGGCCAGGGCCGAGGTCATGGAGAGGCGACCATTTCTGTCTTTGCACAAGCAGATGTCCTAGACCGGGGCAGGTGCCTCTTCCTGCCAAAGGCCGTGTGGGTATTTATAGCACCGCCCGCAGGCCATGCAGAATCATCACCTTCAAAGGCAGCTGCTGGGTCTGGTCACCATCTCACTCCCTCACCCCTCATGCTTGGCACGGCCGGACCCCGCGATTCTCATGCACCTGACGTGGCCCTCGGCCAGATGTTCCCCACCCCTGCCGTGCAAACCATGCCGACGGTCCTACAACAAAAGCACGAACTGGCGAAGGGCTGTGGGCCAGACACGGGCTTTCCGAGCGCTGCTGCCGGGGGCGGGGGCTGGGGGGGCTGGTGGGTGTGGGACCACATGGATGGCCTGGTCACCAGCTTACATGAGGACGAGAGAAATGGGAGAAATGCAAGGACGGCCACCAGCCCCCGCTGAGCTGGGGGCCGAGGAGGCAACAAGAGAAAAGGACGGGGAAGCACCCCAAGGGCCCCCCAACAGAAGAGAGAAACTGTGCCTTGCTCGTGAAAGGAAAGCCTGCACAGCGAGAGACAGGACAGACTGTCCCGCTCATGGTGACAGACACACCTCACGGACGGGGGCTGGACAGAAGAAGTTAGATCCAAGGTCAGCGTGACCTCGGCTGCAGCCACGTTGACGGGAGGTTCAAGGACGGGCAAAACTAACCGAGGGCGGGCGAGTCTGAACAGCGATTTGGTGGCTACAGGGAGCTTTTTGGGGTGTTAGAGGTGCGTCCGGAGCTGGTGGTGGTCACACTGTTACAGAAAAACCGGAGAAGAACCAAGCAACGCTTAGGGAGATGGAGTTACATGTCCTACGCGCGGGCCCAGAGGAAATGTATCTCAAATTCTGGGTGGTGTCACACACGAAGTTTCTCATATTTACACGATTTTACCCTCTTTGTCTCCCTTATAGGGGTTTTCCCAGTCCCCTGTGCAAGTTCTTAAAGGGCCCTATGTGCTGGGGCTTTGAGACCTTGACCAAGGGCTTGGCCTGACGCCAGCACTGATAACTTCGTCCGGGGAAGGTTTAAGGGCCTCTCTGAAAGGGGAGCTGTCTTATTTTCCTTATTATTTAAGCCAGCATCTACAGAAGCCAGAAGTAGAGGGTTAACATTTCAAAAAGCAGTTTCTATATAAGACGGATGCTTCACCACCTTATCAGGCTCCATATTTAGGAGTTGCAGGCTTGAACATCAGGGGTTGAACATCAACGTAGGAACCAGGAGGTCACAGTTCGATTCCTGGTCAGGGCACAGGCCCGGTTTGCAGGCTCACGATCCCCAGGGATTCTCTCATCATTGATGTTTCTCTCTCTCTCCCTCCCTCTCCCTTCCTCTCTGAAATCAATTAAAAAAGAAAAAGTTGCAGACTTGACCACACATCTCAGTCCTTGGGCTGCTATAGCAAAGGCCACACGCCGGGTAGTTCAGACAGACACTTATTGCTCACAATCCTGGCGGCTGGGAAGTCCAAGATCGAGGTCTGGGCTGAGCCCAGTCCTGGGGAGACCTGTTTCTGGGCTTGGAGAGACTGCCTCTGGCTCAGTCTCCCAGGGTGTGGGGGGAGGAGGGTGAGCGCTCTGGAGTCTCTTCTTCGAAGGGCACTAATCCTCTTGGATTAGGGACCCACCCCATGACCTTGTGTAGCCCTAATTACCTCCATAAAGGCCTGTCTCCAGGCACAGTCACAGTGGTGGTGGGAACTTCAACACAGGAATGTTGGGAGGAACACAAGCATTCAGTCCATATCACTCCTTTTGAAACCGGTTTGGCTCAGTGGATAGAGCGTCGGCCTACGGACTGAAAGGTCCCAGGTTCGATTCCAGTCAAGGGCATGTACCTGGGTTGCGGGCACATCCCCAGTGGGGGGTGTGCAGGAGGCAGCTGATCGATGTTTCTCTCTCATCGATGCTTCTAACTATCCCTCTCCCTTCCTCTCTGTAAAAAATCAATAAAATATATTTAAAAAAATTAAATGGAAGGAGCCCTAACGGGATTGACTCTGTGGATAGACTACTGACCTGCGGACTGAAAGGTCCTGGTTCGATTGTGGTCGAGGGCCACCTACCTCGGTTGCTGGCTCCCCCCTGCCTGGCCTCGGGGCACCTCATGTTTCTCTCTGTCCCTCTCTTCCACTCTCTCTAAAAGTCAACGGAAAAATATGGGGGGGTGGGGGGAGGATTTAAAAAAAGGTTAAGACTTGAACCTGGCAGGGGAAGCCAGCTGGGGACCGGGACCACAGCCCGCAGGGTGGGGTGAGGCCATGGGGGGGGGTCCTGCAGTGCGGGATGAGGGATGGGGGGGCCTGCAGTGCGGGGTGAGGCCATGGGGGGGCTGCAGTGCGGGGTGAGGCCATGGGGGGGCTGCAGTGCGGGGTGAGGCCATGGGGGGGCTGCAGTGCGGGGTGAGGCCATGGGGGGGCTGCAGTGCGGGGTGAGGGATGGGGCGAAGCTCTTTAACGGGGAGGGAATCGTGCAGGACGCGCGGCTGCAGGGGCTGCGCTGAGGTCCTGTCCGCCTGGGCCCGGGGCGTCGCCATCGGGTGCAGCCTCTGGCCAGGGCCCTGCACCTGCGCTGCCCGGGGGCGGCCCCCCTTTCGGCCGCTGGAAACCGCCCGCAGGCGGAGGGCGGGGAGGGAAGGAGCCGGAGGGAGGCGGTGACGGGATGGAGCCCCGGGAGCGGGTCTCAGCTGCGAGGGCAGCGCCCGGGGCGGGGTTTGTGCGGCTCCTGCGCCCATGGCGGCCCCGCGCCCCCTCGCTCGCAGCTTCTGTTGCGGTTGAGTCCAGACCGAAGGCCCCGGGCGGGGGGGCAGAGACGGGTTGGGGGGCTGTTTTTAGAGCGGCCGGCCCGGGCCAGTCCTCCGGTGGGGGGCGGGGGGGGGACAGGAGGAGTGAAGGTTGGGGGGTGCGGGGAGGGGGAGCCTCTCAGCTTTCAGGTGAAAGTAAATGGTTTCTAAAGAGACGGTGGAGCCCTGGCCGGTGGCTCAGTGGGTAGAGCATGGGCTGCGGCCCGAAGGGTCGGGTGGGCTTGTGGTCGAGGGCACGTGCCTCCTGCAGGCTCCCTCCGGCCGGGGCGCTGGTCAGGGCGCCAGCAGGTCACACAGGGGTGTGTTTCTCTGTCTTTTCCTCTCTCCACTCCCCGCTCTCCCTAAAGTCAATGGGAAAATATCCTCGGTGAGGATTAACCAAAAACAGGAAAAAAAGAGCTGACTGACACTCGGCAGCGGTCACAATCGGCGAGGGCAGGGTAATACCTCCGTCCTCCGTCCAGGTCCTGGGGACAGTGCTGAGGCCTGTCCGGAGCCCCCCTCCTGGGACGGTCCCCAGGGGCCCTTCCACCTTAGCCTCAGGAGATGAACCCTAACTTAGCTCAGGACGCCCCGGGCGTGGCTCGGTGGTGGGGTGTCCACCTAGGAACCAGGGCACATGTCGGGGCACAGGCCTGGATTGTGGGCTCCATCCCCAGGGGGCGTGCAGGAGGCAGCCGATCCATGATGCTCTCTCATCACTGATGTTTCTCTCTCTCTCCTTTCCTCTCTGAAATCAATAAAAACATATTTTTATAAATTAGTTCCAGAGGGAGCTCCCCCCCAGCACATTGGGGGGCGCGGCGGACGCCTGTTGACTGCTCAGCCCCACCGAGTTCCTTCCCAGCTTTCATTTTTACTCTGAAAAATGGGGAAGGCTGTTTTTAACTCTCTGCTACCCAGTTTCTCCAGGGACCTAACAGGGGAAGAGCTGGGTCCAGAGAGAGTGTGGTTCGTGTTTACTCCATACATGAAATACACACGTGTGTGTGAGTGTGTGGTCGGCACCTGGCAGGCAGCCCACCGCAGACTCTCCTCTAGAATTTCTAACTTGGCTTGGCGGCCCCTGGGAGCCCACGGAGTTCGCCCCCATTGTGAGAAGCTGTGCGAACAGCACCCAGTGATTCGCTGAGGGGACAGGAGGACTGAGGCCCACTCAGCGAACCCCTTTCCCTGCCCGTACCATCCTTAACCTCAACAACGCCCCCCGGTCTTTCCAGGGAGACCATGGGGCTGAGTTGTAGAACCAGGCCTGGTCCAGCTCAACCCGCAGTTGGTCTGCGTGGCCTGGGAGACCCTCTACGGACCTCTTCGTGGGCTTTCTCACTAACCTCCGTTACGTCACTACAATCCTCTCCCTGCGCTGGAGATGTTTTGCCATATTTAAAAAAAATTTTTTTTAAATTGATTTCAGAGAGAGAAACCTCCATGATGAGAGAGAATCACTGATTGGCTGCCTCCTGTAGGCCCCCTAATGGGGCTCAAGCCTGCAACTGGGCATGTCCCCTGACCAGGAATAGAACTGTGACCTCATGGTTCATAGGTCAACACTCAACCACTGAGCCACGCCGGCCGGGCTGTTTGCCGTTTTTGACCATGTGATGTATGTGTAGGCATGTTCGCAGGCACAGGGGTCTCCACCTACACGTGATGACGGGGCTCACCTTGATGTGTGTGCATGGATTTCCCGAGTAAAGACGAATCCACCCCTTTGTCCGGGGACCCACCGCTGAGTGCTCCTGCGTGCTCCTCGCTTGCTGGCTCCCAGTCGCCTTCCTTCCCATCAAATCCTCTGAGCGGTGGTCCTTGGGCTGAGTCATCGGACCATGTGTTCCGGTCGCAGGAATGGGCGGAGCGGGGTGGGGGGTTAGGTCTGGAGGGGCTCCTCTCCTTGACTTCGGACTCTGACCCCGTTCCCAACGGGACTGGTGGCCTTCCTCACTGACCAGGCATTTCTGTTCTGGGCGCTGAGAGTAAACTGATGAGCCAAACAGAGACAGGGCCTGTGTGTGGAGGTCACGCTGAGTGAGGCGTGTGTGAGAAGGTGGTCATTGCTAAGGGGAGGGAGAGAGGCCGGGTCGGCGCTGGGCGGGGAGGGCAGATATCCGAGGGGCAGCAGTGCGCAGTCACTTCCTGTGTGGCTCTGGGCCAGTCACATGCCCTCTCCACACGGCACGGAGCAGGGGCTCAGCAAGTGTTCCCAAGTGAACTTCAGATGCTTTACGTGCGCAGGGCATGGCGCTGGGACGGCAGTGACAGCGTAGAGGTAAGTGGCAGCCCGGCCGGCGTGGCTCCGTGGCTGAGGGTCTGCCTAGGACCACGAGGTCAACAGTTGCGGGCTCGATCCCCAGTGTGGGGCGTGCAGGAGGCAGCCAATCAATGACTTACGTGTTCGGACCATAGGTTCAAGCTCACAACCACAGCCGTTGGCTATGATGGTGCTGGGAGGGCCCTGCCCTCCAGCTGGGACTTGCACGTGGCAGCGAGAGGATCCTGTCCTTTCATTAGTCCGAGGCTTGAACCTGTTCAAACACTGTACCCGCGCCCCCCAGTGGACAAGACAGTGTGTTGACATCTAAGGTCCATAACAGATGGCACGTGAAACCCGAGAAAACTCGTGAGCAGTCCTTAACGTGTTAAGAACAGGATGCCGTGTACGCCAGGTCCCTTGGAACATGTGCTGTGCAGATGCTTCTTCCCTGCAGCGACTGTGTCAAGCAGCAAGGATGGACCGGCTTCCGGCATCAGTGGAACATTCCAGAATTCCTCACACTGTCTGTGGGTCCCGGCTGTTCCTGGCTGGCTCCCAGGCTGTCATCTCAACAAGGGAATATTCCACAGGCTGAAGAAAGCACAGTTAGGTAATGACCCTCTCTCCGCCCAAACCAGGCAGGAGCAGAGGCCGGAAGAGGACTGTCAGTTTTTGTGGCTGCATTTGCTGGCCGATCCCAAGTCCTCCCCCCGGGAGGCTGTCGCCAGGCCTGCTTACATGCAACCCCGACCCCAACCCCAACCCAACCCCACCCTGCAGCCTCGCCTGAGTCCCATCTCTGGCTCTCTCGCTGTCTGTGCACGTGGCTCTCAACGTCAAACAACCTTTGGGGCTTGCTGGGCAATACGAGCGAAGGAAGAATTTCTAAGCCCTCAGTCAATAACGCCAAAGGAGAAGACGGATGAGGACTAAGATTCCCAAGGGTGTGAGAGACCCTCTGCCCCTGTGGGCTGAGCTCTAAGACCAGCGGTTCTCAACCTGCGGGTCGCGACCCCTTTGGGGGTCAAACGACCCTTTCACAGGGTCGCCTAAGACCATCGGAAAACACATATATAATTACATATTGTTTTGTGATTCATCACTATGCTTTAATTATGTTCAATTTGTAACAATGACATTGGGGGTCACCACAACATGAGGAACTGTATTAAAGGGTCGCAGCATGAGGAAGGTTGAGAACCACTGTCTAAGAGGGTTTTCAGATCAAACACAAGACATTGCATTTGAATTTCAGAAAAACAAGGGATTTTTCTTTTCTTTTTTCATTTTAAGTATGTCCCAAATATCCCATCTAGAATCTTCTAGAATTCCTGAGTCAGAGACCCCTTCCAGAACTTCTAGCTAGGAAAGGCAAGCTCAAATGTTCAGAGGGATCAGGCAGGTGACATCTGGGTTTTTATGTGCAATTTCCCTACTTTTAAATGTTAGCCACACATTCCGTTAAACACAACAACAACGACAACAAACTCTGCCCAGCCGGTGTGGCTCAGTGGTTGAGCGTCGACCTATGAACCATTCCTGCTCAGGGCACAGGCCCGGGTTGTGGGCTTGATCCCCAGTGGGGGGCGTGCAGGAGGCAGCCGATCAACGAGTCTCTCTCATGTTGATGTTTCTTTCTCTCTCTCCCTCTCCCTTCCTCCCTGAAACCAATAAAAATACATTTAATTAAAAAACAAAACAAAACCCCAAAGGCCACTGTGGACCCGAGGAAATCGTGCTCTGGGCAGTTCACTGACTGTGGGGAAACCAAACCCTTCCACCCGGTGAGCAGGTGAGGACGGGAGGCCTGGAGAAGACGGGTGTCTGCTGGGCCACGCGACCAGGGTCTCCCGGAAGAAAACGGACCAGTGGTCTTGGGAGTGTGGAAGGTGGAAGTCTGTAAAAGCCAGGACAGAGCCTTCCATGAAGCCTGTGAGGTGTTTTCACTGCCATCCGTGCACGGGGCTCTGCACACCCTGTAAGGGGAGCAGCTGGTCGCTAAGGGCCAGTACAGCGAGGCACACAGGTGAGTCTCCGCAGGTAAGTCTGCGGCTGTCTTCCACTTCCCATTGGTTCAGATGAGATAAAGTCGAAGCTCCTTTAGGATCCGAATAAAGACACTCCAAATCCGATTTTCTGCCTCATGAACAGAATCAAGTCAGGAGGCCAGGCTGAGGGCCCAGGCTTTTATTTATTTATTTTTTAAATATATATTTCTATTGATTTCAGAGAGGAACAGAGAGGGAGAGAGAGAGAGAAACATCGATGATGAGAGAGAATCATGGATCGGCTGCTTCCTGCACGACCCCCACTGGGATCGAGCCTGCAACCTGGGCATCTGCCCTGACCGGGAATGGAACCGTGACCTCCAGGTCATAGACCGATGTTCAACCACTGAGCCGTACTGGCCAGGCGGGCCCAGACTTTTCACCCAATTCCCAACGACAGGAGGGGTTAACTAGTGAGAGTTTCCCGCCATGCCCGCAGGCTCATTGGCATTTAACTTGCACCTTCTGTGCTGGCCGCTGCAGCTTGTCCTCCTGCTGGGCACGGATCTGTCTCCTGCACATCTTCCTCTAGGAAGGACGTTCTGAACAGAGCTGGGACAGATGTGAAGAGGGAAGGGTGTGATCTAAGGCTGGGCAGCGGAAGGAAAGGAAGGAGGACACAACAAACAGGGCCCGAGAGCCCGGTGGTGCCGTGCACTGTGAAAGGCATGGCAAGTAATGCTCTCCCAGCCCTTGGCATGTCTGAATAATTCTCACTTTTCAGGTTCCAGCTCAAATATCAGTTCCTCAGAGAGCCTTCGCTGACCACCCCATACAGAGCGCCCCCCCCCCAGCTGCCCAGTTACTGCATGGCACTAACATCTATCATTGTCTTAAGGACTCGCTCCGCTTACAGACTGCAGGCTCCATGAAGGCCTGAAGGAGCCTGCCTCGTTCTCAGATGTCGGCCTCGTGCCCATCACGGGACTTGGCACATAGTAGGTGCTCAACAGAGATGCTAACTATGAATAAGTATTTATGAAAACACATGGTTATGCTCCATCTTTTCTGAAAGACTTTCAACTGACCCTTTAAGTGTCGCTGAGGCTCGGTCCCTAGGGTAGGAGGTGGGGCTACAGTTCCGGGTGGGATGGTTAGGGCGCAGGATTGGCGCGGGAGCTGAGAAGCGTGGTTCTGCGGGTCACGCCACAGCCAGTGAGTCTGCGCTTCCTGCACTGATGATGGGGCAGCTGGCAAACCGCTTATCTGCAGACGAACGAAGCCTGTCCTTCGAGATCCCGGTGCCGCGAAGCTTATTCCAGGCGATGACATCAGAGAATCCTGAGCCCCGCCCCCGAGCCAAGCCCTTGCGGTCGAAAACTACGAATCCCAGGATGCTCCGCCGCCCAGGGGCCCAGAGCTCTGCGCGCGACCCGCCCCGACGTGCCCGAAGCCTCCTCCCCGGGAACCAGGCAGACACCGGATACCCGGCTCGCCGAGCCGCGCGGGGCCTGCCGGGAATTGTAGTCTCGCGGCCTGGGAGTGCCCGCTCGGGAATCTCGGCCGCCGTCTGGGGGCCGCGGCGGCGCGGCGCGCGTGCGCAGTGCGCAGGGGCCGTCGTGGGCACCGCTCGGGCAGTCGGCGCCGGTGGGAGTGCGGCCGCGGCGGCGAGGGGCTCCGGGCGGAGGCCGCGGAGAGCTCGGCGTGAGGAGCGCGGCGTGCCGGGCGGGGGCGAGGCGGGGCCCGGGAGCGCCGCGCCGGCGGAGGGAGCAGGAGGCGGCCGCGGTCCGCCGAGGGGCCGGCGGCGCTGGTGAGTGCGGGGCGGGCGGCGGGCGGCGGGCGGCGGGCGGCGGGCTCTCCCCGGGCGCGCCCCGCACCTGGGCGAGGCCGCGGGCGCTCACCTGCGCCGGGACCGGGCGGGCGGGACACTCCCCGCGGCGCCTCCCGGTCGGGCTGGTCTCCAGCGTCCGGGGGCGAGGGCGGGAGGCCTCGGGGCGACCAGCGCCCCCGGCTCCGCCACCGGGTGCCGCCGCGCCTCCCCCTCCGGCCGCCGCCGCGGGCCCCCTCCCGGCGGCGGGTCCGCGCTCGAGGGCGAAGCTTCCCTGGGCCGCGCCCCGCGCCCGGAGCCGCGCGGGCTGAGCGCGTCACCTTCGCACCTGAGCGCAGGTGGCGGCGGCCATGGGCGGGCCGCCCGGTCGCGCGGGGGCGGAAGGCGCCTGGTGGGGGCGCCGGCCGGTGGAGGCTCGGCCGCGGACCCTCCTGGGGCGCCGTCGGGGGGTCCTGTGGCTCAGGGTTCGAGGGGGCTCCGCCCGAGCCGCGCGGCGGGGGCGGCGGCAGCGCAGGTGGCCCGCCTTCCGCTCCCTCCGGCCGGACCCCGCTGCTTCCTGGACGGCGGGTCGGGAGGCCGCCGCCCGCGGGTCGTTTCCTAAGGCGCCTCTTTCCCGCGGGGGGCGGGGAGCGGGGGGCGGTGGACGGACGGACGGACGGGGGAAGGGGGCCCCGAGGGCTCACCGCGGCCTTGGGCGCGGACCCGTGTCCCCGCCCTCAGCGCACTCGGTGCGCGTCGCGCTCTGGATGCACTTTGCAGCGCAGCGGGGGCGAGCTTTCTGCGATCCCGGAAAACGTGAGGAAGGTCGTTTTGTGAAACCCGAGTTTCCCTCCACCCGAAGGACTGGAGTTGTTATCCCGAGAGGAGAGGGTGCGATTGCTCCGACCGGAGTGCCCGCGCATCGCAGACGCAGGTGTCCGTGTTCCCAGGCGCCGGCACCTTGTCCCCGCGGGGCTGTGCGACCCTCCCTCTCCGGGCCAGGTCTCCCCACCGGGTCACAGGTCAGATGCGGGTGCGTGAAGCGAGCCCAGGGGGTGAACAGTTCCTTCCTGTGGCGCTGTCCACCTGGGTCCCCTGCATGGGGAGGAGGCTGGATTGGTCCTTTTTGGTGGCTTTCCGAGGTCAGGATGTGATACATATCTTGCTTAATATAAGGTGGTGTTTTTGTGGTGCTTCAGGGGAAGGAGCAGGTTGTGGCCTAGCTCTCCCGTGTTAAGACCGGCGGAGAGGTAAGCTGGTTCGGAGTCGACTGTTGGGGGAGACAGTGCAGCAGGAGAAAAGTGCACCATTGGCACAGCAGGAAAAGTACACCACTGGCACAGAGGAGAAAAGTGCACCATCCATACAGAGGAGAAAAGTGCACCATTGGCACAGCAGGAGAAAAGTGCACCATCGGTACAGAGGAGAAAAGTGCACCATCGGTACAGAGGAGAAAAGTGCACCATCGGCACAGCAGGAGAAAAGTGGACCATCAGTACAGAAGAGAAAAGTGCACCATCCGTACAGAGGAGAAAAGTGCACCATCGGCACAGAGGAGAAAAGTGCACCATCCGTACAGAGGAGAAAAGTGCACCATCCGTACAGAGGAGAAAAGTGCACCATCGGAACAGAGGAGAAAAGTGCACCATCGGCACAGCAGGAGAAAAGTGCACCATCGGTACAGAGGAGAAAAGTGTACCATCGGCACAGAGGAGAAAAGTGCACCATCGGCACAGAGGAGAAAAGTGCACCATCGGCACAGAGGAGAAAAGTGCACCATCCGTACAGAGGAGAAAAGTGCACCATCCGTACAGAGGAGAAAAGTGCACCATCGGCACAGAGGAGAAAAGTGCACCATCGGCACAGAGGAGAAAAGTGCACCATCCGTACAGAGGAGAAAAGTGCACCATCGGCACAGAGGAGAAAAGTGCACCATCCGTACAGAGGAGAAAAGTGCACCATCGGCACAGCAGGAGAAAAGTGCACCATCCGTACAGAGGAGAAAAGTGCACCATCCGTACAGAGGAGAAAAGTGCACCATCCGTACAGAGGAGAAAAGTGCACCGTCGGCACAGAGGAGAAAAGTGCACCGTCGGCACAGAGGAGAAAAGTGCACCATCGGCACAGAGGAGAAAAGTGCACCATCGGCACAGAGGAGAAAAGTGCACCATCCGTACAGAGGAGAAAAGTGCACCATCAGTGCAGCAGGAAGAGTGCACAATTGCTCGGAAGCCGCCGGCCGAGCGGAAGACCCTGTTTAGAAGCGTGTAAGGACGGGAAGAATGCGTGGGCTTTGTTTGGGAAGTAACCGTGGGCAACTCATTGTTAACGTGTAGGATATGGTGTATGGGAGACTCCTGAGAAAGTGCTTGGGAAGGACGCAACCATTTCATTTCTTCATAGGGGCTTTTCTCCAGAAACATTTAGTGCAGCTTTAAAAAAACGACTTTTAAGCCTGAAAGTTCTTATAGTCACCCTGAAAAAACCAGTTATTTTGACTCCATGGTACTCTATAGCCCAGAATAAAATCTATGAACTAATTTATTAGAACAATTCAAGTCAGACTTTGCCATTGAAATTGCTTGACGTTAAATAGTTATTGTCTTTTTTAAAAATATTTTTTTTATTGATTTCAGAGAGGAAGGGAGAGGGAGAGAGAGAGAGAAACATAATTGATGAGAGAGAATCATGGAACAGCTGCCTCCTGCACGCCCCCCACTGGGGATTGAGCTGGCAACCTGGGCCTGTGCCCTGACCAGGAATTGTACCAGTGACCTCTTAGTTCAGTGATGGCGAACCTTTTGAGCTCGGCGTGTCAGCATTTTGAAAAACCCTAACTTAACTCTGGTGCCGTGTCACATATAGAAATTTTTTGATATTTGCAACCATAGTAAAACAGAGTTATATTTTTGATATTTATTTTATATATTTAAATGCCATTGAACAAAGAAAAATCAACCAAAAAAATGAGTTCATGTGTCACCTCTGACACACGTGTCATAGGTTCGCCATCGCTATCCTGGTTCATGTGTTGATGCTCAACCACTGAGCCACGCTGGTCAGGCATTAATTTCTGTTTTTATTTAAATACCTCTGTCATTTAAGAATGGGAAAGGCCCTGGTTGGTGTTGCTGAGTGGTTAGAGCTATGGCCCACACACCAGAGGGTCACAGGTTTGATTCCTGGTCAAGGGCAGGTACTCTTGTGGCTGCAGGTTCGATCCCAAACCGCTATAGGGGCCTGTGCAGGAGGCAACCAATCGTCATGTCTCTCTCACATGTTCCTCTCTCACTCTCTCCTTCTTTCTTCCTCTCCCTCCCTCTCACCCTCATCTACTCTCTCTAAAAAAATCAATGGAGAAAATACCCCAGGGTGAGGGTTAGCAACAACAACAAAGAATGGGGAAGGTAGATGGTTTTCTGAATAGAATGTAGTAATTATTCAGGTGTGACTGTAGTTACTCCTACTCTGTTTTACTGATGGAAACTTTCAGGTGTTGGAGCAGTCACTGCCTCCGCTGTGAGCGGAGGTCACCCACCAGCACCAGTTCCCCTGTTGAGCCTTTACTCTTGGGAATGTGAGAATTCGCTGTCACCTCTCAAGGTGCCTCCTCTCATTCAGGTCTCCAGTGAGACAATACAGTGACTTCGGTAGGAGGTAAATATTAAAGTGAGTTTTTTAGTTCTTTTGACCATTTGTAAGGACACACATTTGGAAATTGTAGTATCAGAAGCAGATTCTTCAGGCAGATACGTTGGTAGCTGTAGATGCTTTTCTATAATGCTTCATTATTTTTAGGAATGTAAAAAATAGGGGATGTTTTTAAAACTCAGAATTCCTGTTGATAGTTGTTCCAGCCACAGGACTCTGTTGTGCTTATGAGTGACGGTAAGCCTTTGAGCTCTAGGTAATGCTTGTCCTAGTAGCTCCGTGTGATGAGACTGGATGGTCTTGTGACTCCTGGACGATATTTCCGCAAACACGCCTGCTGTGTATTTGGTGAGCCTTTGGATTGGACGCAGTGCTTGGATCAGGAAGAGAGTGTTTGGGGGGCTTTATAGCATAAGGTTTTCTAAGCTGGAATTTCTGTTGAATGTAAAAGAAAATCAGTCATTTAGGATCTTCTTAAATATGTGAATAAGTCTGCGAGTCTTGAGTATTTTTTCCTACGAGGTATCCTTATCTGCTGTGTCAGTCTGGTAGGTGTGCCCTCCAGCAGTTGTGGTTGTTCCCCTTTATGTGGCTCAGACTTGGTGAGGGGGACCGTGGAGCCCGGGCTCCGGATTCCGCAGGCCCTCTTCCCAAGAAAGGACGGCCACGGGCACTGAGGTGGGAATGCAAAATGATACAGCAACATGGGAATACAGTTTGGCAGATTCTTATAAAGTTACTTTAGGCCCGGTGCATGAAAATTCATGCACTGGAGGGGGGTCCCTCAGCCTGGCCTGCCCCCTCTCACAGCCTGAGGCAGGGTGCAACCCTGCGATCAGGGGAAGGCGATGCCGCATCACACCTCCGCTGCAGCCACTGCTGGCAGTGCAAGCCTCAGCCGGCCCTGGTTACCTGAGCCTCGGGCTGGCCCTGGGCAGCTGGGGTGCTGAGGGGACTGGGGGACTCCGGAGGTAGAGGGAGCTCAGCAGGTGGAGGGTGGAGGGAGGGGGTGACTTTAAGGGTAATTCCTTACTTACTGACCTGTTTGTTTCTCTGCTGGGAATTCAGGCTCCAGGAGAGCAGGGATTTGCTTTTCTGTTTACTCCTGCTTTTCTAATGCCTAAAACAGCTGCTGGTACACGGAAGGCACTCAGTAACAATTTGTTGAATGAAGTATTAAGAAACCCGTAATTACTGCAACTAATCTGAATGTTTAATTTTCCAAATACAAACGTGCATCTTCCTCATCAGACAAGAAATCATCCAGCAGACTTACCTGACTGGTTTGTTTAGATGACGAAGGAAAAAGGTTCAGACACTCTCTATTTCACTGGATTTCTATCATTTTTAGTTAAGTTAGCATGAGGCAAGAATAGATAAAATTACAAGATTAAAACCTCCCCAATATTTACCCTTCAGCATTACTTATGCTCTAACATATGATTAGATAATACAATTAGCGATAAATTAACAAAGTTGTAGTTAGTACTTCATCAGTCAGGAACCAGGAAGTAAGCCAAAAAATGAAAACAAAAGTCAGAGACAGAAAGGAAAGAAGTTCTGCAGAGTGAGACCTGGTTAGGCCCTCAGGACCCTGCTATTCTGTTAACTAGATGTTGGGTGAGACCATCCTTATTCTCCCCAAGCTGCTGACAGACACACAGCTGAGCATGTATGGACTTAGGGATCAAACCTCTGGGGAGCCCACACGCACACCCCCACAGACCTCAGGGCTCCAGCACCCTAACAACGCCTCACCATCGTCCCACACCATACACGCAGCTGACAGACAGAGGAGGCACTGAGAAGTCCGCCAAGTCTTCGGGGAGAGCACAGGGAGCGGAGGGGTGCTCACCCCCGGGCAGGGGACACCCAAGAACATCATGGTTCACGGGGGGAGAAGGGCTACAAGGGGAGCCTGCGGAGAAAGGCGGGGCCAGGAAGGGGGCCGATGTGGGCACCTGCAGGCCACGGTTGGGCGGCACAAGGAAGTGCGTTTCGGTGGGTTACGTGGGAACTGCAGGAGGCACCCGACTGGGGCCATCTTGCTGGTATGAACAAAATCTGGCCGCACAGGAAAATATCCCCAATCCACCTCAGCCACGCACCCAGGAGCCTGGGAGGACAGACAGGACAGGGCCCCGGCGGGGAGTGCGGGCAGCAGTGAGGGGAGTGCGGGCAGCAGTGTCAGGCCCGGGCGGGGAGTGCGGGCAGCAGGGTCAGGCCTGGGTGGGAGTGCGGGCAGCAGTGTCAGGCCCAGGACTCTGGGCAGGGGTCCTCGCTGTACAGTCCCACCAAAGGGGAAGGGAGGGGGGGAGAGAAACATTGATGAGAATCATTGATCGGCTGCCTCCTGCATACCCCCTACTGGGGATCAAGACGGAAACCCAAGCATGTGCCCTGACTGGGAATCGAACCGTGACCTGGTTCATAGGTCGGCGCTCAGCCAGGGAGCCGCCAGGACCAGGCCAAAGAGCTTTAGTACTCCCTGGTCAGAAACGCTGTCCTTGCACTGCTGCTTCTGACCAGTCCCCATCCCAGAGATCCCAGAAGAGGGCCGAGAGGGCCCTACCCCAGGGCGCACCACCACCCCGCCCCTTCCAGGGGCTTCCTGCAGCAAGTGGCCCAGCCTGGGGGTCAGTGAGGGAGGAGAACAGCGTAATACTGCAGAGGAGACTGAAGGCTTAGACTGAATTAGGTGGAACTGGAGCTCTTAGTGGCTGTACATGTCGAAAGGCTATCGTTTGCCCATGATGTCTGAGGAGGGAGCGAGGGGAAGGACATCCTACAAATAAATCACAGTGAGAAGCAGTCTGTGTGTGTTCTCAACAGCCCGGCGACAGGCGGGGCAGCACCACTGCCCAGGCAGGAGGGACACCTGGCCTTGGGCTCCGGGGACCCGTCCCGGGGAGAGCTGCTTCCACGTCCCTGTACATCAGTGTACGCGCGAGTGGTCATTTGTTCGTGCTGGTCAGCAGTTGGCAGTGCCAGGTTTTATGTTTGTTTGTCTTTAGGTGTTTTTTGTTTGTTTTAGCCATTCTAGTAGGTATGTAGTGGCATCTTATGGTGTTTCTTTGCAATCCTTCCTGATTAATGTGCTTATTTACCATATATACAGATTTCTTTGTTGGCTTATCTTCGTATTTTTTGCCCATTTTTCTATTTTGTTGGTTGTCTTATTATTGAATTATAATAATTCTCTGCCTGTTCTTGGATATCGGTTATTTGATATAAGTGTACTGAATATTTTCTCCCGTCTGTGTCTTGTCTTTGGATTTCTTATTTATTTTTTTATTTTTTCTTCCTTTTCCTTTCGATTTCTTAATGGTTTCCTTCCAAGAGAAGTTCTTACTTTTAACTCAGTCCAGTATATTAACCATTACCTGGCCAGGTTCCCGCACATGATCGGAGGAGGCTGGCTACCACACGGGGCCCTGAAGACGTGCTCCTGGGTGTTTCTTAGAAGCAAGCGTTCCTGCTACAGCCTTCACGCGAGAGCCCTGACCCATCGCGAGCTCATTTCCTTCCGCACGGAGAGCGGATCGTTTCGGCACCGTTCGTGGAAAGACCGTCCTTCCCCCGTGGAACTGCCTTGGCATCTTCGTTGAAAATCGGTTGACAGCAGAGGAGTGGTTCTGTTTCTGGGTGCTCCTCTGTTTTATTGATTTGGTACAGCTGTCTCCTCACCAGCCCTACCCTGTCTTTATTGCTGTGGCTTTATGGCAGATCTTGAAATCAAGTAGTGCAAGTCTGTTTGTCCTGATGGAGTTCTCACTGAGTTAACCCTTCCTCGAGCCTGTAAACGAAGAGCCAGTTAGATAAATCCATTCTGCGGCCGAGAGAGTGCTGGGCACGCAGGCGCCAGGCACAGCAGGAGGGGACCCTCGCTCGTTTCTAGAGAGAATGACCGTCAGCGCTGTCTGTAACCCAAGTCCTGGTTTTAAGGTCAGTCTGCACGGTAACAGCGTCAGCACTTCAGACCATGATGCGCTGTCGCCAACGTCGCCTTCAGTCTGCAGCCTCTCTCCTACGCTCCCTGTCGAAGTCGTTTTGCTGAAGAAACGGGGCTCTTTGTCCTGGTCGCTCCCAGTGTGGCTTGGTGACTGAACCGCTCTGTCCCGTCATTGGGTTCCTCTGTGCCTGTGTTTCTGTCGATCGGCAGTTGGAATAGGGGGTCTAGAGACCTGGTGGAAGGTCCAGGGAACAGCTTCTTTTGGTGACAGTAGGTTCACCTCAATGGTGATGGTGCGTTCCATCAGGGGGCGCGGAGTGCCTGCTTCTCTCTCTTCGTGATGGTCGCTGGCTTTGTTTTGGTTCATTTTTGTTTTAAGAGTTGAGAAGGTTCTGGAGAGACCGGGTGGTGTCGCGATGAAATACAAGGTGCGGAGTCCAAGGATCTGGGTCCTGTTTGATCCGTTTCCTACTAGTTCTCTCACCTTGGAAAGTCGCTTCCCTCCTCAGTGTTAAGTTTCTTGTCTGAAGTGGGAAAGATGGTGCTACCCGGAGTCATTTTGAGGATTAAATGAGAAAGTGCATGGGAAAGAATCGAGAGCCTAGCATACAGTCAGTAGCAGTGGAAGCTAGCTACTATTGTTTTGTCTATTTAAAAATACTCTGGAACGGTCTGAAAGGTAGACTCTCTTGATTTGTAAGCGAGGAATGGAAGTTTGGGCAGCTGGTCCTGGCGTCCACTTGGGTTTGTTTAGGGAAAAGTAAGTACATTATTCAAGTGAGGGGCACAGCCTCCTCCGTCCTCATCAGTGTGAGCCGTTGCCCTTGGTAACCACTCACACTCCCTGATTTCAAAGGGACTTCTGCCCAGGCTTTGTATGTGTTCCCCTTGACCGCTCCCACCTGCTGCTGGAAGTGGGCTGAACAGATCATCCCATAGCACCCGTTATCCTCCAAGTCCACTGGGAAATCCTCTCCCTGGTGTTTTGTCTTACAGGGTGATGTTCAAGCCCAGAAATGCCTTACGTGGATCGTCAGAATCGCATCTGTGGTTTCCTAGACATCGAAGAAAATGAGAATAGTGGTAAATTTCTTCGAAGGTACTTCATACTGGACACCAGAGAAGATAGTTTTGTATGGTACATGGATAACCCACAGGTTTGTAAAATCCAGAGCATGCCCGAGTTTTCATTGTTAAAGTGTTTGACATTCTGTGATGTTGGGATTTGTCTTCCAAAGCAGTATGTCTTTCTAAACAGCATGTTTGGATTTATTTCTACTGGGACATTCTCTCTGCCCTGCCCCCAGCGCCTGCTGTCTTATTTGAATTTCAAAAGATGAAACTAAACTTTTTTGATAAAAATGTATGCACCACATACGCTTTTCCTCCCTGGGAGAGAAGCACTAGCTCTGGTAGAGAATTTAAGGTTCTTTAGAGCAGCGGTCGCCAGCTTTTCGGACCTCACGGACCACCAGTGTCCGCGGACCCCCGGTTGGCGACCGCTGCTCCAAAGGTTTCCTTAAACCAGCAGTTGCCAACCTTTCGGACCTCGCAGGCCACGGGTTGGTGTCCGCTGCTTTAGATGTGAGCTGCTGTCTCTAAGGGGAGACTGTCTTTTGGGAATACGCTGCGCAAACTACTGACACTCGTGCACGGATGTAGGCCTTTCATCGTGTCGCGTGAGAACTGGAGTGTCAGCTCGCGCGGAGCCGTTCATGGTGGAAATCCACTCTGTTTGCTGGTGTCTGTGAGTCACGAGGGCAGCTGTCGTGAACTGCAGACCAGAGGCCTGGATTAGCGATCACCAGCTGAGCCATCTTTTATCTTCTCTGAGACTCTTTGTTCATTGAGATGCATGTTGCTAGGAAGCGTGTGCAGAGCAAGAGATGAGCCCCTAGCGAACTTGTGAGCTGCTCTGGTCAGTGGGCTTCTGGTGCCGGTGAGGAGCCTGCAGCCAGGAGAGCAGGGCCAGAGGAGGGTCGCTGCGCTGCACCGACGCAGTGAGATACATGCGCACACGCTCATGCATTTGTCTGTGCGCATGTAGAATGTCAGTGTCGGGCCTTGGCATTAATTCAACCTCCTTAATGCAAGAAACCCATTTACCCTGGTCTTCACCTTCCCGGTGTTTGGGCTGCATTTTGCTAGGAAGTGCATGTTCTGTCTGAGGCGGCTTTCATTGCTCTTCGTTCTGTGAGCCTTGATCCAGTGCCTGTGTCTTCTCCCCACTACGCCTCCCTTTGCCCTTTGACGCTCCATTAAGTCCAGACCTTTGTCCTCACGCGGCCTGTCGGGCTTCGGAGGGTAGTTCGTACTTTCGTTCCGATGATACTGTTGGAGCGCAGGCTGTGGGTGAGACTTGTTTTTGCTGGGAACTGTCTTTTCTCTCCTTATTCTTCAGAGCTTACTGACCCCCAGGTTCACCGCCTCACCCCTGGTGTAGCCAGCTGTCCCGGGTGGTGGTGACCTGGCTGTGCAGCCCACGAGTCACACCTGCGGTGACCTGGCCAGAGGCCGCGGCAGGCGCACAGGGCAGCGCAGGCCAGATGCCCATCCTGACCTTTGTTTTAAGGTCAAGCTGATTCCTCCCTTAGGGCCCCGCCTTTTTCTGCGGCACAGGCCCCTCCCAGACTCCTTTCCTCAGCCGGGTGGAAGCACCTGGAAGTGCCCCGGCACCGTCTCAGGGCCGCTGCCGGGGCCCTGCCTGGTCCCCTCACCCCGCGAGCGCTGCGCACTCGTCGCCCCACAGGACCTGGCTGACTCACAGACGGTTTCTCCTGGGCTTTATGTTCAAGTCCTGGATGGTTTTCAGTCCTCAGCTGTCACAGGTTCTGCTCCTCAGAACCCTCCCGTTATCAGTACGTGCCCCTGACACGGAGCTCAAAGACCATAGGCCCAGAGTAGGGCGTGTTTATTACAGGGCGGGAAGCAAACTTGGCATGGAGAGGAGGGCTGTGGCTACAGCCAGCAGAGGGAGGGAAGCCTTCCTGGAGGCGGTGACCTGAGAACTTGGCCTGGAGCCACAGCCGATTTTGGCCCAGAGGCGGGGCGGTGGTGGGGTGGTGGGGTGGTGGCGGTGGTGGGGTGGTGGCGGTGCTCGGAGAACAGCCCGGCGGCGAATCAGACAGCCCGCGGCCTGGCCGGAGCAGCGAGGGTGCATGTTCAAGTTTGCACTCAGCCAGATTTCTGTGGTGTAGTTAACACATTGGTTTTTTCGAATGTAGTGCAGAATTTTAAACCTGTCCTTTTCCTCAGTTCTCAGTAAATGTATCTCTTCATTTCAGCTGAAGGGAAGCTTTCACAGCCTTGGTTCTGCCAACCATCGTATCAGCCATTAGTGCCAGCGTTGTGTCACTTTTAAACGTATTAGTAAAGACTTACATCTTCCGTGAAACTTTAGTACAATGTGCTGAGAGTGTTACATTAGAGTGAACCATAGGAAGTTGCCAATGCTCCAATATTTTCATGCACTAAAATGGCAATTTCATATGATTCAACCTGGTTGCTTATGGCTACAGTGCAGTAACATGTTATACTGACCACCATAACCCTAATAATGAGAGCACATTAGTTTGGCTCACCTGTTCTTAGGGAGCCATTTTTCCTCTGTTTTGTTTTCTTTATCACTAGTCATTGATTTAAAAAACCCCTTCTGGTATATTCTTCGGGATCAGCTGGGGGCGTCCTGTTTTGTGGAGGGCGGGGATAGTGGCGGGGAATACAGTAACGGAGTAGCTGTATAGGAAGGGAATTCGGAGAAACCTGAAAGAGTATTTTGGCAAAAAGCCTGCAGGAACGCCTAGAACAAATGGCTTACTTTGCTTTTTATCTTAAATGTCATGTCCATTATCATTTCTTGTTCATCGTCCAGCAACATCTTTTGAAACCCACGCTTTTCCTGTTGAACTTGGCAGCAGCGTGCCGGCCCATAGGTGCTGGGTGCTCCGCATGCCTCTCGTCCCAGCTGCTTCTGTTTCCTTGTGCTGTGCCCGTCGTGACCCCGCGTCATGCAGCCCCAGTGGCTTCTCTCTCCTCCTCACACAGGCTGAGAGCTGCGCCATCTGGTTAGGTGAGAGGCGTGTGGAGGACTGACAGAACGTGATCGATTTTGAAGGGAAGGGAGCAGTGTTTGACAAAAGTCACTTTGGCCCTAACCAGTTTGGCGCAGTGGATAGAGCGTTGGCCTGTGGACTGAAGGGGCCTGGGTTTGATCCAGTCAAGGACACATGCCGGGTTGTGGGCCCGATCTCCAGTAGGGGGCGTGCAGGAGGCAGTCGATCCATGGTTCTCTCTCATCATTGATGTTTCTCTCCCTCTCCCTCTCCCTTCGTCTCTGACATCAATAAAAACATATTTTTTAAAAAGTCACTTGGTAGTAATTAGGAGGGCCTGAAGACATTTTAACACTAATTCCCTTATCCCAAATTTAAAAAGCAATCAGACAAAACCTTCTAAATGTAAACCATTTTGTATAAGAACACAACCACTTAAAGTTACACGTTAAAAATTATAATTTCATGTCCATATTTATTGGTGGTTTGTATTTGGAAGCCTGTCATTGCATAGAGTTTACAGCAGAACGGAATGCAGTTTTACGTGACATGGGAGTGAAAGCTGAGAAAAGACCATCCCCGTCCGCAACACCAAGCTCATGTCTGGGAAGCTGGTCTGGAGGTGCTGCCGCTCCCATGCACTTAGCTTCCCAGGGAGCGTGAGGGGCCTGAGATGCACTTCCTGCTCACGCCTGAGAACGAGCCCCAAGGCTTTTCAATGCGCATGGTTATAAAGACGGTGAAAAAGATGATCTTGCTTAATCTGCAGTGGAGGACACTTTAAAAATCAAGATTGTTTTAATTTTCCTTTTGAAATATTCCATCAGTCTTTTATATATTTCTCTCCAGCTTCCTTTATCTGGTGTTCTTACCTGTATGTTCCTCTGCTGTAATGTCTGGTTTATTATTTTGCAGGATGTATTAATTAAAGCACAGTTTTGATCACAGAACTGCTCACATGCTTTGTTTAACCGTTTCAAATTCTTGCCAGTGTGAACTCCGTGGTCTTTGCTTCTCGGTCAGGTCCGCTGGGAAGGTCCTCCACTCAGGCTCTCCAGCCCGTTTTCTGTAGCCCCGAGGCCCGTCCTTCAGCCCCTGTCCCTGTCAGGCCGCGCTTCCGGGCATCCATCCGCGCTGGGGCTCTGTTCTCTCCTGGAAGAGTCTCTCTCTTGCTCTTGTGTTTCAGATTTTTCCTTCAAATGTCGTTTCTCCATGCAGAGTCTTTCCCGATAGCCTTGGCCCGAAGATATTCTCTCTCTTTCAAGACATAAATCACATTCCAGACTTGTTAGGGGAGGAATAAAAATATTTTGTGTGAAAGTATCATATGTACATTCCCTGGCATGGCTTAAAGAATATCAATTCATAACTCAAAATTTTTAAAAATACATTGTATCAATACAGATAAAGTTTAAAATAAGAGATCATTCAGTCTTTTTTAAAAACATATATATATATATATACTTAATTTAAAAATTTTAATAGAACAAAGTAATACGTATAGTCTTTTGAAGTTCTTTGCAATGGTTTTATGACTCTAAATATTTTTTCCCATTGCTTTCAGGAACAAAATCTGATCTTGTTTATAGATTTTGAAAAAATACTTTAAAAAATAAGTTCTTGATTTTTAGAGACAGAGAGGAAGGGAAAGGGAGGGAGAGAGAGAAACATCAGTGAAAGAGAAGTATAGATGGGCTGCCTCCTCACACCCCTGCTGGGTATTGAGCCTGCCCCCTGGGAGTGCGCCTGACCAGGAAGTGAACGGACAGCCCCTCAGTGCACGATGATGCCCGGCCGCAGCCACACTGGCGGGGCTTGGTGATGGGCTTTCCCGCTCATGGAGAGTTCAGTTACGGTGACAGAAACAGCTTTGCAGCTACAGAATCTGTTAAGGTGGAACAGAGTAGACTTAGTTTGTTCTCCATGTTGTCAAAGTGGATAACAAATTGATTTCAGACCTAAGAGGTACTTGAACTGAAAAGGCTGCTATATAAAATGTGATACTAAAAGTTTCAATGTATTAACTTTTTAAATGTGTAGAGAATTATAACAAAGTCATGAGGTTGTATATTAACTATGTATTAATAATTTCTTCTAGAACCTCCCTTCTGGATCATCACGGGTTGGAGCCATTAAACTTACCTACATTTCAAAGGTGATCTTTCTGTACTAGTTACATTTATGCTTGAATTGAAGTCTCTTTGAATGGAGTGTGCATAAAAGGAGAAGTTTCCTTTCTGTGTCATTTAATGATGATGTTCAGGTTCAGATCATACTGAAAATAGGACCCGAATACTATGTGTAGCATGTTCTTTGATAAAATTCGGAAGAATATGGAATTAACTTACAGGATGTAACACATTGCAAACTTTAACAGTCATTTCTGTAATGAGGTAAATGAACATCAGAAGGGGAGAAATCAGTTAGCAATTAGGTTCTATCTTTAGGAAACAGATAACATTTTTCTAAGTCTATTATATTTACTTAAACTGTTTCCATTACCTTTACTTTTTCTTTACGCTTATTGCCTGGTCTTTTTACAAATGGGAGCTCTTTTTATTTCTAAAATTTTTTCCAAGGTAAAGTGTGCATTTGTTTATTTATTTATTCTTTATATTGGCACTTTATTTGTACTTGGTTTTAATCAAGGATTGCTTTCTTTTAATTTTTATTTTTTTCAATTACAGTTTCCATTCAGTATAACTTTGTGTTGGTTTCAGGTGGGAAAATGGGAGCTCTTTGTAAAAATGAGCTATTAACTAAGCAAGCAGGCGGCCTGGCCAGCTGCTTTCCCTTTCTCCGTTGCTTCCCTCTGAAAACACCACTTTCTCTGTGTAGTTAACTTTCATCTCTGTCCCCGGCTTACGCAAGTGTGAGTGCTGCAGTTAGTACTCACTGTAGACACGCCACTTCCCCAGAACTGACTCCTGGAGCACGTGGCAGTGTGACTCAGAGCTGTGACTTTATCGTTGAGATCACTTGGGAGTCCCGGCTTAGAAGGTGAGACAGGTGCTACAGTTGTAGTCCCCACACTGGGCCCGGCAGGCTGTAGGCGTGAATGGGCTTCCAGCAGCTGTGTTACCAGCAGGGATGGCAGCGAGCGGGGCGTCTGGTGGCTTCACCTTCTGAAGGAGCCCGTGCTGCATTAGTAATGAGGCCCCTGACCCCCGGATGCTCCACTGCAGCGGTCGCCAACCTTTCGGACCTCACGGACCCCCAGTGCCCGCGGACCACCGGCTGGCGACCGCTGCCCTCAGGTACCAGAGAAGATCCAGGCCAGTTCTTACTTCCTCGTCGCAGATTCATGCCTCTGGGTTGTCGGACTTTCTTAAGCGTACATTCTCCCACCATCATCTCTTAGAGTTCACAGCTAATTTAGAAATACACAGTTTTGGGAAGAAGTCATAGTTTTGTGGAGGTATTTTGGAAAATGCTACAAGTAAATACATGTGTGACATAAAACTGAAAGGTTTGCTTCCAATTCTTCATATTTCCTTGGGAGAAAAGTTTGCTCACAGAGACCATGGAAGCGTCATTTGTCAGCAGCTCACCAGGGGAGCCCGCAGCCACGTGTAAACAGCAGTCCTTCCAGCCCCTCTAGAGTGTCCTCCCACCTGTGTGCTGGCGGCGATGTGGAGGGAAGCGCGCACTGGCGTGGCACGGGGTGTGGGCTCCACGGCGCCTGCAGCGGCAAGTGATTCCTCTCTTTCTTGTAGGTCAGCGACGCCACCAAGCTGAGGCCGAAGGCGGAGTTCTGTTTTGGTGAGTAGCCAGGGCTTCCATGGCCGCATTTTAAGTTAAACTAGTGTCACTGCCTCCTCTGGTAGAGAAAGCAGTCACTGAACTGCAGCACTCCTGAGGGCTGAGGAGTTGTTCTCGGCAGGTTCCCTAGGACCACCTTCCCGGGAGGAAGGAGAGCTGCTGCTCCCGCCCCCCTAACCCCGCTCTCCCCACTCCTCCCGCTCTCCCGGCTCTGGGGTGTCTCGCCCAGTCCCCCTCCCCCGTGGGCTCGCGGAGGGGAGCTGATGACCTTACCGGGCACTGAGGAATGTCTGGTAGGTGTCCGCTATGCTTGGCACCGGGGCTGCCAGAGTAACGAGAAGCAGCTGCTGCTCTTGGAGCCGCCCAGGCAGGCTGTCGCCAGGCAGGCCCATGCCCAGTGCCTGTGTCTGTGACATCAGGAGGGAGAGGAAAGGGCTGGAAAGCTTCAGGTTCTCGTTGGGCATCTCGGGAGCCAGGGGAGTCACACTGACTGTGGGGGCCCTGGGGTGGTGGCCGCTCACCTGACCATCCTTTGCCACGGGGAGAAGACGGGCACCTGCTGGGCAGGTGCAGGGGGGCGGGGCGCAGGGGGGCGGGGCGCAGGGGGGTGGGGCGCAGGGCGGGGAGCGCTTGTGAAGCTGGAGGGAGGGGAGAGACTAGGTGAGCACGTGGGCAGGAGTCGGGCCTGATATATTGTTGACACGTGGTTATTTTTGAACGATAGGTAAGAAATTAGCATCTGGAGAGTAGGCATAAGGCGAAGGTAGATTTTTAAATTTTTTTTTGTATGAATAAGAGTTTTGATGTTGGTAGATGAGGTAAGTAGCTTTCAAACTGTTACCCTTACAGATGGGCCTGGATGAGGGTGGCGACAGCGGGGAGAGGAAGGGTGAGAAACGTTAGGGGAGTACAGGGCCTAGGGGCTGCACAGGTGGGGTGCTGGGGAGAGGTGTCGGGTAGCTTTGCTTCAGGCAAAGAGGTGAGGATCACGGAGAGCAATCAGGAGAGCAATCAGGAGAGCAGTCAGGTTGGGGAGTGGGAAATGGTGGAGACCAACAGTGGAATGTTCTGGTGACGGCCGGGCTGGGCGGAGCTGACAGGTGGAGAGTGGAGACGCTGGGATCCGTGGGAACTGTGGGCGCTGGTGAGGGCTGGGAGCTTGGTGCCCTCAGCGTGTCTGTGATGGGAGGGGCCTGAGTAGGAGTGGCAGCTGTCATCAGGAGGTGCTGCCCACAGAGAGTAAGGTATGGGGGGCAGGGCTGGCGGTAAGCCCTCTGTCCTGCCGGAGAGGCAGGTGGTGCTGGGACAGTGAGGGGAAGCGTCTGACGCAGTCACGTGCCTCCAGTAAGAAGCAGGGTCTGAGCGGGTGCGATGTCGCTGTTGAGAGCTCCTTGGAGGCTTTCATCTCCACTGATGCTTGAGTGACCCAGGGAGCAGAAAGTGTGTGGAGCAGCTGCCACCCCCTGGATGGGGAGACATCCTGGGAGAGGCGGGATCCCCAGGGCCTTTGGCGGAGGGGCCACCGTGGAGCTGGAGGTGGACATGGAACCTACCAGCTGGTTGTGTGCTGCTGCAGCTGCTGGGAGGTCCGTCTGCTCGCTCTCCCGGCCTTCTTCCGTCAGGACCTCCTGTGGGCGGAGCATGCCTGTGCCATAGGACGTCTCGGAAACGCTGTGCAGGTCCCGGCCCAGTGGCCCAGTGGCCCAGTGGCCCAGCTGAGGAGCTGAGAGCGGGCCCTCCCCACAGGCGCCGGTGGGCAGTGGCCGGAAGGAGCCTTCGGCGGGAGGGTCTCTGCGTGCCCTTGGCGGGAACGTAAAGGGAGTCAGCCTTTTGGGAAGACAACTTGCCAATATCTATAAGAATTTTTAATATGAATTCCCTTTGCTCCAACATGTTTATGTTCAGAAACTTATCCTATAGAAACGCTAGCCTGAGGAGAAATGTATGTATATGAAACGCATGTTTTATTGGGATAGTTTATATAATTTCAAAAATTGGAATAGCCTACGTGTCCATCATTAGAGGGTGGGTTGAATATATTGTGTTTTTGTTTAATGAAAGACGTGGCCATTAAAAATAAGAATTTTACCCTTGTTATGAGTGATAATAGCAGTGCTACATGTGGTCACAGCATTGAACCTAGCATGGTGTTCCATCTGCTACAAACATAAACTTGGAGGTAACAAGTGCAGAATTTCATGTATTGTAGTTTGTTTTTTCTCTCAACAGTTATGAACGCAGGGATGAGGAAATATTTCCTACAAGCTAATGATCAGCAGGACCTAGTCGAATGGGTCAATGTGTTGAACAAAGCTATAAAAATTACAGTAAGTATTTGTATTTTAAAGTTTTAATGTCTTGGAGTAATTGTACATTTTGAAAACACACCTACTGGGTAATAACTGAATTGCCTATAGGTTGTTCCTCACAGTTTATGGAAGGGGTCGGGGCTTGTGATGTGAATGCATTTCCTGTCCATGGTGACTGTGCCCTTCAGCCAGCCTGGAAGCTGCTGTAGCCGTCTGCGTCCCTGTGGGTCTCAGCACGGCTGGTGGCGATGTTTCTAGGGAAATGCATGGAGGGTCTGGGGGGGCGGGGGGTTCTCCCAGAGCAAGAGTCTTCCTGCCACCACCCAGGTAGTCGGAGTAGGATTCCTGTCCCCACCTGGCGGGCTGCTGTGGGGTGGAGGGGTGGTGAAGGGCTGAGGGACGGGTCGGAAGAGCACTGGCAGCCAGCGGGTGCCCACGGGCCTCGGGGAGCCTCTCGGGCTCTGAACTGCTTGCCGCACCCGCTTCCCCCCTGCGTGCCAGCACTTGCGACCTCACACCCTGTTCTGTGTGCAGCTTCCGCTTCCGAGCGGCTTCTCTTTTTGGTCTTCTGTGGACACGAGCTTGTTGGGACTATCGCGTCGCCCGGCCCTGCTCTGCCCTGAGGCTTACCTAATGCATGTGGTGGCGCGAGGCTCAGGAGGGTTCAGTCCCTCAGGTGATGGGAGAGGATGTGATGGGGGGCTCACAGCGCAGTACAGAGATCCTGCCACACAGAGACCCACACCTGCACCCCGTATGCTCATGCTGACCAGCGTCACCCCGATCAATTTTATAAATAAAGTAAAATACAGAAGGGTAGAGTAACTTTCACAGGTGGCTTAGCTGGTGAGTGGAGCTGTGAGCCACCCTGCTCTGTCCTCAGACCGGTGATGGTCAGCGAGGAAGCGGGGTCTGATCCCTGGTGATCCTCCTCCCCTCTCCCCTGACCCGCTGGCGGAGAGGCACATAGTAGGCCTGCACAGAAGCAGGGTTTCCTGTGGGAGCCTGTGTTTTTCCTGAAGGGCAGGGGTTTTACCCCAGACAACGGATTCTCCAGAAGCACTGCCGTGAAAGCCCGCATACGTTCGATGCATATTCACATCCCACTCAGGTCGGAGCTGACACACTACAGCTGTTCTCAGAGGCAAGGCCCAGGTTTTGGCCTCTCGCCAGGACAGCTGCCACCACGTGACAGACGCCCACGCACGGCATCTGCTCTGCAGAAGCAGAAGCTGTTTTACGTTTGTGCGCTTTCCAGAAAGCGGCTTCTTAACCGGCTCAGCAGCACGTGCTCTTAAAAGGCCTTCGCGGCCGCTTCCCCTCTTCCTGTGAGTCTCTGCTGGAGTCCCTCAGAGACGGGTCCGGTCACCCGGCCGAGCCGACCCGCGCTGACGGTTTGTGCTGACAAGCGGCCCAGGCTCAGGGCCTCTGCTGAGTTACCTCGTGGTCGGTCAGCAAGTTAAGCAGTTGTCATGCCTTTGTTTCCACTTTAGGGAGGTGCTCGTCCACATAGGAAATTCCTATATTAACAGTCGTTGCTTATTCTTGTGGGTTTATCACTGATGCAGCTATTGGAATTCCTTAAGAATTTTTAAAGTTCCTAAGAAGTTTTCCCCGGCCAGTGTACTCAGTGGCTGAGCATCGACCCATGCACCAAGAGGTCGCTGGTTCGATTCCCGTCAGAGCACGTGCCTGGGTTATGGGCTTGATCCCCTGTAGGGGGCATGCAGGAGGCAGCCAATCGATGTTAATGTTCCTATCTCATCGATGTTTCTCCCTTTCACTTCCTCTCTCTCTAAAATCAATAAAAACATATAAAAATAAAGTGAAATTCCTAAAAGTTTTAAGCTATTTGGAACATTTTAACTTTTAATTTAAGTATTTTATTCTCTTGCTTTTAGATTGGTCCATTGAGTCAGTTTTTCAACATGTATTGAATGCTCAGTATTTTCCAGTAGTAGCTCTGCCCTAAAGCCAGAGATGGTGACTACCCCATCGTCCCTGTCCACAGGGCCGTGGCAGGGTCCTGGTGGGGGATGGAGGGGAGGAAGAGGTGGCAGCACAGAGCCGCACACGGCGTTACATGCTCGGGGGAGCAGGTGCAGTGTGGTGGCTGAGTGTGGGCGACAGTCCCACTGACTCAGCTGGAACGGAGTGTCTCCCTGGACCTTGGAGCCCTGCCTGGGGCTGCCGGGAACCCACCCTCAGGAGAGGATTGGCTGGACGGTGAGACGAGATACGTGGGCGAGAGTCCTGCCCTCGTGAGCGCTCTGTCCGTGGTGGCTGTGTTACAAAGAAAGGGTCCTATGAGCCTTAAAGAGTCCATACACTCAACAATGCTTACCTGTGCTGGTTTTATGGAAATAGACTAAGCTGGGAATTCTGTGTCATCCGTAATGCTGGTTGTAAAATCATTCCTTTCTCTTCCTATTTTAGGTACCAAAGCAGTCAGACTCACAGCCTCATTCAGAAAACCCGAGCCGCCCGGGGGACTGTGGGAAGAAGCAGGTGTCCTACAGAACAGACATTGTGGGCGGGGTGCCCATCATCACGCCGACGCAGGTAGCCCCGGGTGCTCTGCTGTGTGCTGGCTCCTGGCGGAGGTGGATGTCGGTGTGGTCATCAGCGCGGCTCCTGAGTTAGTCCAGCGGCCCGTGAACACAGAAAGCTTGCGTTTTTGTCTCTAGTTTCAAAAGTTATAACGCCGACGAGGATGAGGAGAGATTGTTACTCACTTGCTGGTGGGAATGTGAAGTAGGATGACCACTTTGAAAGAGAGTTTGGCAGATATTCATAAAGATGAACTTGCAGTTAATATATGGCCCAGCATTTACACTGCTAGGTGTTTATTCTAGAGAAATGAGACTTAGTTTACACAGAAACCTGTACGTGCATGTTCATAACAGCTTTATTCCTGAGAGCCCCAGATTGGACCTAACGCCGATGCTGTTTAGCAGGCGAGTGGTTAAACAGCGGTCAGACCAGGGGAACGGCTCAGCAGGAAGAGGGTGGGCTGCTGGTCCAAGGAGCAGCCTGGCTGCATCCCCAGAGAATTGTGCTGGGTTAAGAAAGCCACTTTCCCAGGCCCTCCTGACTCCACTGGCATCATGTTCTCTAAACGGTAGAATAGGAAGATGGAGAGCGAGTTTGTGGGGCTCAGGGAGCTGTGATGGCAGGTGCTGCGCGGTGGTGGCAGCTGGATGCATAGGACGCTGCACACACACAGATGCGTGCGTGTCCGTCCCGTGAATGCCACTGTCAGGTTTGCTCATGGTTTGCAGTTACAGTTTTCCTGTTTGGGGGCACTGGCTTGAAGGGTGCTAGGACCTCCTATACATTTTAAAATACATATATATTTTCACTAGAGGCACGATGCACGAAATTCGTGCAAGATATGCCTTCCTGCCACCCGCTGCCGGCACCTGTGACCCAGGCTTCCCTTGCAGCCCCAGCTTCGTCTGGAAGGTTGTCCGGAAGGACATCCGGCCCAATTAGCATATCATCCTTTTATTATTATAGATTATTATAGATTGCTTTTAGAAAGGAAGGGAGAGGGAGAGAGAGCTGGAAACATCAATGAGACAGAACATTGATCGGCTGCCTCCTGCACACCCCCTACTGGGAATCAGGCCTGCAACTGGGCAAGTGCCCCGACCGGGAATCGAACTGGTGACCTCTTGGTGCACGGGTCGATACTCAGCCGCTGAGCCACACCAGTGGGGGCCCTCCTGTACATTTTTAAAGGACCAGGTGCACCAGTTAATAATGCGGTTTTGTCATCAAAGAAAACATGATAATTTCAAGAGAAACATCAAAAGTGCTTTGTTCAAAGTAATGTCCATCGCTATCTACACATTTCCCCATCTTTCAGGTAATTTGTGGATACTGTCCCAATAGAACTTTTCTTGTTTTGAGGCAAGCCATTTAGAGACCCAATTTTCCACTCCTTCAAAGGTTTTGAAGTGCTGCTCAGAAAGTGCGTGTGCCATCGATCGGAACAAGTGGTCATCTGAAGGAGCAAGGTCTGGTGAATACGGGGGGTGGGTTAATACTTCCCAGGCAAGATCTTTTAATTTAACGCATCTTTAACTGGTTTTGAAGTGTCTGATGGTGCATCATCATGAAGCAAAATTACTTTGCCTTGTCTTCTGGCACATTCTGGTCGTTTTACGATCAAAGCGTACTTCAAATTGACCTGGACGTTCTTTGTCTTTCACATGGAAATCATCACTTTTAAAGTGTTTAAACCAACGTTCACAAGGATCTTGAGATGGAACATGTTCACCATAAGCTTCCCGGAGTATATGATAATTTTCAGCAGCACTTTTCTGCAAAATAAAGTAATGAATTAAAACTTCCCGCAAATGCTTTTTTTTGGCATGAAATTCGACATTTTTAAACGTAAAAATATGATGTTAACACCTTCAGAAAATTTGACATACGAAGTTTTGAAGCTTGCTGTCAATACCACAAAATAGCATACATATCAGATTGCATATATATCAACATACGTGTAACTCCATCTAGTGGAAAAAATCCGCATTATTAACCGGTGCCCTGGTAACTTCCTGCGACAATACACTTATTTCAAAGTAACAAGTTCACCCCCACTGCCCCTGCCTCATACGGAAGCGCTGGCGGCAGGCCTGCTGCAGACCGAGAGCAGCAGACGGGCGTGGCTGGTCCGTGATGGACAGTTACGGTCCAGGACCGTACATCAGCTCCAACGCTTCACTCCAAATCTGTGTCCTCGTGCAACTGGGATGGCGCTGGAGATGCTGCTAGGACGGCAGCACGGCCTGCAAGTCTGCTTTCCCCCTTTTGCAGATTTTAACGTGTTTCCCATCACAGTTCACCCTGTCAGTTCTGCGTGAGCTTCGGGCGCAGTGCACGTGGGAGGCATGTGCTGACGGTGTCCCTGGTGCTCCCGGCGCCCAGGGCGTGTGGCTGCTGGAGTGTCCGCGCCTGGTCCTGTGCTGGGAGCTGGGCGCCAGGAAAGGACTTTCTGTTCTGCTTCACTTCAGAAAGAAGAAGCCAACGACTGTGGTGAGAGCGCTGACAGAAACCACCTGAAAAGGTCACCCAGCCACCTCCCCTACTTCCCCCCGAAACCGCCCTCCGACAGCGCTGTCATCAAAGCCGGCTATTGTGTCAAACAGGGAGCCGTGGTGAGTCCGGGGCAACGAGCGCACAGTGGGATGTGGGTGTGAGCGGCCTCGTCTACAAGGCTTTGTTTTGCACCAGGACCCGAAGCGAGAGCGCAGCTGAGGAGTGGGGGGATGAGGGGGGCTGTTCTAGGGCCTCTTCACTCAGGCTCTTAGGGTCGTGCTCTGTGAGCAGCTGGGTAGTGATGCTTAGTCCACGGACCGGCCGTCGCTTTCAGGCGACCTTTCCAGCAGTTGCCTTTGTTCCCAGAAGCGTTCTGTTGACCCCCCTGGGGAGAGGGTCACGTGGGGTGTGGGTGTGGGAGTCCCTCAGCACCCGCTTGATGCTGGGCTGGCCTCAGCCGGACACTCTGTGCCCTTGGCCCCTAACCTCCCAGCCTCTTGGTTTCCTGGGAAGGAAAATCACATCCTAAGCCCACCTCCGAGGTGTGGAAGGTGTGGGTCAGCCCAGCCGGCTCCCAGCAGAGCCTCGCGGAGAGAGCCCCGCGCCCCGTGTTTCTAGCCTTCGCAGCACCTTGCTATAGGGGAGCATTCTGTCCATGCGAGCTAAATCTTTAGAATTTCTTAAGAAAATAACGTTTTCAAACGAAAGAGACGAATTCTCTGAGTGAAGAAACACTGACACTCCCACAGGCTCCTCGAGGTCTGCTCACTGCAGCGCAGCTCAGCGGGGTGTCTGGTCCCCCCAGCTCAGCAGGGTATCCGGATTCCCACTGTCTGCCGCCGTTCAGGGAGCCGAGGTGCGGGCTGGTGGCCTCGCCTGCGCCGTCTGCAGGGAGGTCAGAGCCCTCAGGCTGTGCTCACTGGTGTGGAGGGCTGTCAGCAGATGCTCCTTTTTTTTTTTTAAATATATTTTTTATTATCTTTTACAGAGAGGAAGGGAGAGGGACAGAGAGTCAGAAACATCCATGAGAGAGAAACATTGATCAGCCGCCTCCTGCACATCTCCCACTGGGGATGTGCCCACAACCCAGGTACATGCCCTTGACCGGAATCGAACCCGGGACCCTTCAGTCCCCAGGCCGACGCTCTATCCACTGAGCCACACCGGTGTTGGCGAGCAGATGCTCCTTTTTTTGTCTTACTCTGAAGTCCAAAATGGCATCTCATGGAAATGCCAGAGTGCGTTCCCAAAACGACGTCATTGGCAAAAACACGTACAAAGAAGGTTCCCTTTATTGGTGTTGACTGTCTGCTCGTGAGTGTAAATGCCCGCGGACGGAGACGCCTGGTGTGGTGGCATACTGTTTCCTGTTCTCGCTCTTGACCTCCTGGGAGCATTTGTTTTGTGGGGGCGGGGGGTGGGGGAGAGGATGGGGAAGTGCCTTTTTTTTTTTAACTTTTAGGGCATTGAGATTACGAAGCTGCATTAGACAATCACGTGATAAAAGCTGAAGGCCAGCCCCGGGCTGGAGTGAGGAGTTCGAGGCCTGACGGTGACAGAAGTGAAGCTGCGTCTCTCCCCCAGGGAGGGCCCGTGGGGTTCGCCTCAGAGCAGTTGGGGGCGATGAGCATCCGCGTCCTAGAGGCAGAGTCTCATGTCTGTGCTCCTCTCTAGATGAAGAACTGGAAGAGGAGGTATTTCCAACTGGACGAGAACACGATAGGCTACTTCAAGTCTGAGCTGGTAGGTCGCTTTGTCCTGAACGTGCGTTTAAGTGTTGGAGGATCGTTGCCCTGTGGTGGTGCCTACATGCAGTGTCTGCTTTCCGGTCCTGCTCCCTCCGTGTGAGACAGTGAGTCTCTGGTGGTCCTGCTTCTGGGTGATGGTCTGTTGGGTGGATGTTAATGAAAAGGTGCGTCTTCAGAGACATTTCACCTCCAAGGAGTTGGAGACACCAGACCCCTCAGTCTGCAGGTTTCCCGAAGGGCCTGAGGCGGGAGGTGGGAGGCGGCGGAAGGGATTGCGTCTCAGCGTCAGCCTCTGGTCCTGCCCTCTCTCCGTGTTTGCTTTTGGGAGCAGATCACTTAGTTTCTTCTTATGAGATGGTTTTGTTCTGTCTGAAGGTGGAATCAAAGATTAGAATGCCCTCTTTCCTCAGTTTGAGTGGCATCCTTATTTAAAACACTAGAGCAGTGGTTCTCCACCTTCCTAGTGCCGCGGCCCTTTAATCCAGTGCCTCATGCTGTGGTGACCCCCAGCCATAACATTATCTTCGTTGCTACTTCATCACTGTGATGTTGCTACTGTTACGAATCGTCATGTAAATGTCTGATCTGCAGGATGTATTTTCATCGTTCGCGACCCACAGGTTGAGAACCGCTGCACTAGAGGCCCCATGCACAGAGTTCGTGCGAGTGGCCCGGCCCTCGCAACCCTGGCTTCATCCAGATGGTCCTCCTGCTGTTCGGTCTGATTAGCACACGAGCTCTGTATTATCTAGATTCTTGGCACGTCACCCATGTTCTGCACCAGCCTGATGGGACACTGAGTGCCGTTCTGTGCTTCACGCCCCTGGCCCCCCTCTTCCTGTTTGCTGGGACCTTTGAGGGGAGCCACGTCTCTACAGGGTGCAGGGTATACAGAAGCGGTTATAATCTGAAGTTATTTTAAAATGAACTGTTTTGTAAAACCTTAAAGATTGGTGATTTTAAAACTGTCCGGCTGTCGTTTGCGTTTTCCCTCGGTGCTCATAAAATAGCAGCCGGTCGGGTCACGCTGTCCTAGTCAGCGACCTGCAGTCCTCGTCTTGATGGAGCGTGGAGTGTGGGGGTGACGCTGTTAGGGCCGTGATGGCCGGTGTCTGTGGCTCCGGTCTGGTGTTGTCACCTTGGGTCGGGCACTTACATATCTAACCCTCAGGTCCCTCGGGTGAGTGCTAGCGCCTGTGGGTAGGTTGGTGGGAGATTCCAGGGAGCTGACCTTTAACATCTAGCGCGTGCCCTGGCACCTAGTAAATGTTCGATGCATTGGCTTGTTAAAATAATGCGTCCATATGAGAGAGTTCGTCCTCACACACTCACTACCTGGTACCGAGGGGGAGGACGGGGCTGTTCTGACACTGCTGATTCCAGAAGCATCATTTGGCGCAGGCCTCCAGGTCAGACGGCCCTGAGGAGAGGAGGCTTTTAGGAGGAGACGTCAGGTGTCTGTCTGTCTGCTCTTTCCCGCCAGGAGAAGGAGCCTCTGCGTGTGATCCCCCTGAAGGAGGTGCACAAAGTCCAGGAGTGCAAGCAGAGGTGAGCGCGGAGCTGGCTGTCGCCGCGCACAGCGGGCCGCAGGCCGAGGGTGTGCTTGCAAGATGGCGTTTTTCTGTATTTGTGTCATTTTCAACTTCTTATAGTTGGGATATGCTAGACCTTTCAAAACCCTCGGATTAAAGTAGTGAGGGTTTTTGTTTGAAGACTAAACATTAGGAAACAATCCTTAAGCTTATTAATGAAAAGGAAAAACTTTAATGTGAACAACTTCTATCATATTTGGCAAATTGGTGATTAGCATGTTAGTATTTCAAGGTTGGTGCAGAACAGCTGTGTGAGGCCGTGTAATTGTGCAGTGCAAACTGATTTCTTCATGTTACAAACTTTGAATTTTAAAGTAGTGTTCTGTACCTTATCTAAAATACACAGACAGTTCCCTGGCTCGTTGACTTAGTGGATGAAGTGTCAGCCTGTGAACTGAAGGGTCCGGGTTTGATTCTGATCAGGGTGTGGGCTCCATCCCCAGTGGGGGGTGTGCAGGAGGCAGCCAGTCGATGATTCTCTCTCATCAGTGAAGTTTCTATCTTTCTCTCCCTTTCTCTTCCTCTCTGAAATCAATAAAAATAAATACAAAATAAAATATACATCTAACTATATAAACTTTATTTTTTTCAAGAAGTTGAAAAAATGGATAGCTTGGTTTTGTTAAATCAGTATTTTACCTCATACTTTTCTTATTGATACACTAGAGACCCGGTGCATGAAATTTGGCCTGCACCTTCTCGCAATCCGGGACACCTCGGGGGATATCCGACTGCTCTCTGTGGGATTGGACCTAAACTGGCAGTCGGACATCCATCTTGCAATCTGGGACCGCTGGCTCCTAATAGCTCGCCTTCCTGCCTGCCTGCCTGATCGCCCCCAACCACTCACCTGCCTGCCATATTGCCCCTAACCGCTCACCTGCCTGCCTGATCGCCCCAAACCACCTGCCTACCTGCCTGATGTCCCCTAATCCTTCTGCCTGCCTGCCTGATCTCTCCTAATCCCTCTGCCTGCCTTGCTGGTCACCCCTAACTGCCTCTGCTTCGGCCCCTGCCATCACAGCTTCGTCCAGAATGATGTCCAGAAGGTCATTCAGCTGTCCGGTCTGATTAGCATGTTACTCTTTTATTACTGTAGATAGATATTGGGTATTGGGTAAATAAATGAAAAAAACCTATCAAATACCTGCTGTTTAAAACTTGGAATTTTTTTGTGTTAACAGTGACATAATGATGAGGGACAACCTCTTTGAAATTGTAACGTCATCTCGGACTTTCTACGTGCAGGTAAGATACTTACTTGAAGGTTATAGATCCTCTTCGTGGGAATTAATAATTTTAGAGGGACGTGAACTTGCAGGTTATGAGAATAAGCAAAACATAATGACCACTGCAGTTATTTTTTTTAATCATTATTGTTGAAAGTGTGACATACGTCCCCTTTTGTCCCCCATCAACCTGACAACCACAGCTCACCAAGTGTTACGTGTGAAATTACTGGCAGTCACACGTTCAGCAAACGAGGTGCTCCGTGCTGTGAGTTGTTGAATTGAATTAAGTGGTATTTGGAGGAAGGGAAATCTACTTTACTTAGAAGCTAAGTGTGTACTTTGAACTTGGATTATTTTGCACATATTTTGGAATTTCGGTTCCATCATTTTTGGTAATTTTATAAAATTGGTACATGATATACAAGTAGGCAGTAGAGCCTAGGTTTCACTGATGGCATCTGCATTTAAGTTTAAAACATACTTTTTACTCATTGTATTAATCAGATTGGAGTTTTTAAAAAACAAAATTAGTTTTTGTTTTATAAAACTTACATAGGCTTACTGCAGAAAACTTAGAAACTATAGAAAAATAGGAAGAAAAGGGTTGTTTATAAAACACAGAATCCCACAACCAGGCAAGCATTCTCTTTTTCCACTGCCTTGCTTAAGGCACATAGTTGGATAACAAGAGGAGTATCGTGCGTCCTGGCCGGATGGCTCAGTTAGAGCATCGTCCATACCCCCAAAAGGGTTGCGGGTTCGAGCCCTACTTGGGGCGGTACGGGAGGCAACCGATGGAGGCTTATCACAGGGGTGTTTCTCTAAAAATCAATACACATGTCCTCAGGGGAGGATTCAACAAACATTTCTTCAGGATGAGTTTCTAGCTCTAGAGTAACTCTTCCGTGCATGAACCTCTTTAAACCTCTTTATTCTGCCAAATTGATTTCTCACCATGCCCTCCTATTTGCAGTGAATGAAGGTGTATGATTTACTTTTGCCTATTTTGAAGTTTTTCTTTGAAAAAGTATTTAATAGCCTTGGTTCAAAAATACTGTCTTGATTCTTTAAAATTGTTGACCTTGTAGATTGCAGACTCTAGAAGTGAAGCACGGTATCTCTGTGCCCCTCCTGGGGCCAGTGTAGTTGGGTGAGTCACAGGAGGTCCGTCATCCACGCTGGAAGCCACGGGCCCATCAAAGAGGTGCTCTGGCTGTGGCGGCCAGCACTGCTCTTAGGATTGCGGCCCTGCTCTGAGTTATTCCCAGAACATCGCGCACCCAGCAGTGCCTGGTGTAAAAGTGATTTCTAAGGTGTTTGAAGTCATTGCCTTAGAGCGATTTGTTGTTGAAGCTGTTTACTCCCGAGCCCATAGGTCGGGTCTCAGATGCAGGAGCCGGTGTGGGAAGTGGACTGAATGCGCCCTTTCTCCCTCAGGCCGACAGCCCCGAAGAGATGCACAGCTGGATCAAAGCCGTGTCCGGGGCCATCGTGGCGCAGCGCGGGCCTGGCCGGTCGGCGTCTTCTGTACGTGTCCTGTGCGCCGTGCTGCCCCCCGGTTCCCCATCCTGGCAGGCTTCCACTCCCTGACCCCCTGGTTTCTTTCCGATGAGATGTGTCTGCGTGGTGACCTCACACCAACGGGACCTGCAGAGAGTCGTGCATTTCTAACGCCGTGCTTCCCGTAGTGTACGGACACGGAGCTCCCTGCGCTGTCCCGTCTCACAGGCACACAGGGACGAGAGGAGCGCTCCCTGCCTTGTGTGAGGTCCTTGCTGGTCGGTCTGGGTTTGGTACAACCGGCCAGGTCTTAGTGCAGGTGGGGCCTGGCCACGGAAGGCCCTTCGGCCACTGCGCTCAGCTTCCTGAGAGGTCGGCGAGGGTCTGTGGGCTCGCCTGTGCCGAGACGATCGCGCGCCAGGAGCCTCATGCGTTGATGGCTTGCAGGCAGGGTTTCGGCTCACGGGCCTTCAGGGTTTCTGCCCGCGAATGTGAACAGCTGCCTTTGTTTACAATCTTAATTACCTTTTGGTAGGACCATGGGAAAATTAAAGCAGCTAAACAGGCTGAGAAATAGTAAGAAAAAATGTTGTTAAATTTAATCCACCACGTTCAGGCACAGCACAGGAATAAGACTTAACCTTTAGAGCACCTTAGTCGCTGGTCTCCAATGTGAAAATACCAGTTGTGCTGAGGAGGTGTCACTCAGGTCTGCAGAACGTAGGCCAGTAAGTAACATGATCGCCTGTTACCTAGATCCAGCGTGATGCTAGGTTTTTGGCACTTTCAGCATTTCCCTGGTGGTAACGTTGCCCTTTTTTAAAATATATATATTTTTTTTATTGATTTCAGGGAGGAAGGGAGAGGGAGAGAGAGATAGAAACATCAATGATGAGAGAGAATCATGGATCTGCTGCCTCCTGCAAATCCCCCACTGGAGGTCGAGCCCGCAACCTAGGCATATGCCCTGACCAGGGATCGAACCTGGTCAGTAGCTCAACCACTGAGCCACGCCGGCCAGGCGGTAACGTTGCCTTTTAATGGTTTCCTGCTTTTAGTAACCACAGACCAGTCCATACAAATCCACTTTTCTTGCCTTTTTTTTAAAAAATATATTTTATTGATTTTTTTTACAGAGAGGAAGGGAGAAGGAGAGGGATAGCGAGTTAGAAACATCGATGAGAGAGAAACATCGATTCAGCTGCCTCTTGTACTACTGGGGATGTGCCCGCAACCCAGGTACATGCCCTTGCCCGGAATTGAACCTGGGACCCTTGAGTCCGCAGGCCGACACTCTATCCGCTGAGCCAAACCAGCTAGGGCCTTTCTTGCTTCTTAATCACGCCTTCTCCCCGTCGTTTCCGGTTGATCAGAGTCCTTTTCCCGATATTGCTTGGTCACCGCCTGTCCCTGTGACCTCCCAGGGTCACGGAGATTTTGCGAGTGTGCTGCCTGTGGGGAGAGGAGAGCGGGAGGGCGTGTCTGTGCTGGTGGCGGGCCGCAGACTGTCCGCTGACTCAGCTCCTCCTCTCTGGGTAGGTCGACTCTAACCCTAGCTTTGCACTGTGTTCCAGATGCGGCAGGCCAGACGGCTGTCGAACCCTTGTATTCAGAGGTACACACCCAGGACTGGGGGATGCGGCACGTATGTGGGCACGCACGCACGTGCCTTCTCACTCCCTACTCACCCGTCCGTCCTAGAAAGTCGAGCTAACAAACTGCCTCCCGCAGTTGCCGTGACCTGTCGACACTAACAGCCCTCAGGTCGGAGTCGCAGGAAAACCAACAGCGAGAAACGACTGACCGGAGGCCGTAGACGCTGTTGCCTAAAACCCACTGGCTGACGTGCCAGTTTCAGTTTCCATGTTTTCTGTTTTGACATTTTTATATGACACCACTCGACACGCACCCTCCTCCTCACGTGTGCAGTCGTGCATGCCCGGGTGTCGGACGGACTCTGCTGTAGTTTGCATGGCACTGAGTCTCAGGCGACCTTCCGCCTCCCGTGGGCATCGGTCACGTGGGGAATTGGCCGCCCTGTGTTCCTGGAGCCACTGGTGTCATGGTGCGCGCAGCGCTAGGAGCTGCGGGCGAGGCACCTGCAGATCTGAGACCGTTAGACGCGAATTGAAATCGGCCGACACCCCTGAGCCACTTCACAGCTGTCCCAACGGCTAAGTCTGTACCCATGTTCCCTGACGATCTTAAGCCAGATGAATACATGACATTCAAAACCAAACATGCAGTTACAGAGAAAGCAACGAGCCTGCTCGTGTGTCAGTGGCATTCAGGCGCGCTGGGCACGTAGAACGTGTGGCCGACCTCCTGGTGCTGACTGCCCGCAAACGAAACCAAGCAGCAAAGCCGGCCGCCGTGAGCGCAGCTGAGCGGGCGCCTGGACCCGTGCCCTCGCAGGCTCGCTGCGTCTTCGGGGTCGGCTCCCAGCACCGCGCGGGACGGGCTGGCTCCTTAGTGAGGGCGGCCGCCACTGCTTCACACGCTCCTGCACGCGCCTGGCTGTGGAGAACGTGCACACGCTTGCTGCATGGCTCACGCTTCTGCTCTGTGTGTGTGCGTGTGTGTGTGTGTGTTGCTTGTTTCTCAGAGGATAAAGTCTCACATGAGCTACTGACTGTCGTTTGTGACTGACTGTGTCTGACTGACGGTGTCTGACCCCCACTCCCTTCCAGGAGCAGCCCGGCGGCCCCGAGCCCCAGCCCGCGCCCCGCACCTCCGCCGCGCATCCCACCGCCGCTCGCAGCAGCTCTCTGGTCTCAAGCTTTACCCTGGAGAAGCGAGGATTTTGCGAATCTCTTACCAAGGTCAAGCCAGGGAGCCTCAAGGTCCAGACTGTCCCTCCAAGAGCACCAGCTTCCCAAGTGAGCAGACGCGCCCTGCCCACCCCTCCCGGCAGGAACGGCCCTCTGGAGGGGCAGCGCGGCCCCGGGGACTTGGACTTGGATGACGCGAGCCTGCCCGTCAGTGACGTGTAAGCTGGATGCTCGGCGGCCGCCATGCCAGCCCCTCCCTCTCCTGAGGCTTCAGCCAAAGATGACAGGGTGACAGGTCTCCACAGCCTGTCCCACGGCCTCCTCGGATGTGCTCAGCTGGTAGACCAGGGACCTGGGCGTGGCCAGCGCAGTGGCGCCTTTTTAAAGGAAAGACAGAAGCGGAGCCTGTCTTGGTGCTCCCGCGTGTCGTGCGGTCTCAGTGGGTGAGGAAAGCGTGTGTGCGATGTTCCGCCTAATGAATTTGATCATTACGTGTTTATCCATTTAAAACATTAAAAATCCTTATCAGTTAGCGTGGTCGTTTAAAAAAATTGCTACTATGACTTCCTCTTAGACGATGAATATTGACACATTGTTACCGGTTAATGTTATTGAATGGAAATTGCCAGACAGATACCTGAGCCCTGATGTCTGGTGCTGTGATCCGTCCCAGGATGTGGGCGGTCTGACAGGACAGGCTTGGTGCCCTGGGTCTCACGGTGAGCGTGATCCGCAGAGGGTGTTCCTGGGCTGTGGGCGAGGGCTGTGGGCAGTACCGGGTGGAGAAAGGGGCAAAGTAGGTTTTAAAACCTGTCTATTGGACATGTGTTAGAAAGAGGTTAAATGAGGCGGCAGTCGTCATTGCTGTATCGGTGGAATTATTTGGTGTGAAGTTTCTGGAGACCCGGTTTTCCCATGAAAGTTTGTACAAAGCTCTTCCTTCTGTGTTGGGTCCGTCAGAGACCCAGGTTCACATGCAGAGACACCTCCCTCGCTCCGTGATTGCCTGTCACTCAGCCGCGATTCAAGTGCCTGCGCGCCGTCCTGTCACTGTGCTCAGTCCTGCCTGATTGGCTTCACACGTCGTGTTGAATAAGGTGTCATTTTGTGTTAGCGATACCAGATGCTGATGTGTAACTGCCTGTGCAATATTTATGCTTCAGAACACAAATGAGAGTCCACATTGTCTTGGGGAGTCATAAATGCAAACATAAATGGAAGCACCTCTAAAAAGCCCTTCGTCCGAGGTGCTGACAACAGACCAGTCGGAGCAAGTGCCGTTCTGCAGTTCAGTCTTAAACATTTGCTTTCGGAAAAGACTCTTGAATTCACATGCTGCTATTTTGTGATGTTTCACCATTTCACAGTACTGTTTTGTTTTGAATTCATACCTGTCCCTCATTTTCTAAGATGAGTTCTTGTCTGAGAAAGAGAGGTCACTGTCCCTGACACTACTGCTCAGCGTCACCTTCGCGCCCGGCGCGTGAGGAGGGCACCGCCAGCTTCTTACTCATAAGCTAACGTCTTCAGTGTTTGTCTAGGGTTTTCCTTCTCCGCAGCTCCGTCTGGAAGTGATGGGCGGAGAGGTGGGGACTCGCTCTCACTTCTCGTTCATTGTGCCGGCTCCTCCGAGGTCCCAAGCAGCCCGGGGGCTGGCGTGGACGGCGGGGCTGGGAGCCTCAGATGGGTCTTGGTACCGCTTCCGCATCGCATGTTTATTTCACATCTTTTGGTAATTTGATGTTTTTCATAGTGACAAAATACTCTTTATTTTGGGACTTTTAATGGAACTGCCCTTTGACTCAATAGTATAGGAAAACATTCTTGTGATTTTGGGGTCTTCTGATATTTATCTCAATACTTTTATAATAATATGAAAATTATTTAATTATTTTAAAACATGCTTTCTTTGTAAACATGTCACATCTGAATAGTCAGAAATTCCTTTGAACACCTTACTGTTTGCAGCATTTTTCTGTACATGTAACATGCCTTCTTTCAGAATGAGGACACGCGTGTGCCTCCCAGCATTTACCTGTACACGCGTCTTTATGATCCCGTGGTGGGACACTGTAACGACGAGAATAAACTGCTCAGAACTAATCCCAACTCGCTTCTCACGTGGTCTGGTTGTGTTCTGTCAACAGTGAACAGAGCTGCACGAGTGGGTGTGGGTAACTGACGAATGTATGGACCTCAGGGCAGGCTGCTTGGCGACCCTCCAAAGACATTGCACATGAAAAACACATCTGTGTGGGGGAAAGCGCACTTGTTTTGTTAAGTAAACATGTTCTCCTAAGAAAGTTACACATCGGCTTCGGGGGCTTGCTGTGCAGGCCGGGTGGGGAGGCTGGACGTGACGGGAGGGCTGAGCAGCGGGCTCGGATGCCCAGGGGCTGTGGACGGCTCGTCGGGGCCCCGCCCGGCGCCAGGTGGGACGGACACCCGGTCAGTGACGGACAGGGTTTGCTGTGTGGCCGGCATCTCCCACCGGCACCTGTGGGCATCTCCATGACCTGGTGCAGACTCCTCTCCCTGCCTAGGAAGTGTGTAGGATTTTAAAACAATGAGAACTTTCTGGACTTTGCTGCTTTTACAAAAGAAGAGTCCCTCCCTCAGCCTCTCTCGCTGCAGCTGCTGTTGGGAATTTTCCCAGGGACCTTGGTCAGAGCCCGGGCCGGCCGCCAGGCAGGAAGTGCCTGTGCAGAGGGCGGTGCTGCCAGCCCGGTCCAGGATGGTTGGGAGTCTTCCTGGTCTTGGGCAGGTTTGCCAGCCCACACAGGCCCTGTGAAAAGCACACTCAGAGGGTCTGTGTTCTAGTTACATCCTGGGCTACACAGACCCAAAAGCATTTGTGTTGTTTTCAAATGATTTTTGAAAATTGCATTTCTTCCAAGCTTCACACAGGACATGGATTGAAAATATGGCTGAGTTGGGGTCAGCATTGAATTTTCATTGATAAAATCATAGTATTCCATTATTATGACACTAGAGGCCTGGTGTACGAATGTGCACTCGGGTGGGGGGGGGGCCGGGGGGGTGTCCCTCAGCCCGGCCTACGCCCTCTCGCAGTCCAGGAGCCCTCGGGGGATGTCTGACAGTGGGCTTAGGTCCACAGGGAGCGGGCCTAAGCCAGCAGTTGGACATCCTTAGTGCTGCTGCGGAGGCGGGAGAGGCTCCCGCCACTGCTGCTCCGTTCGCTAGCCTTGAGCCTGGCTTCTGGCTGAGCGGCGCTCCCACAGAGCACACTGACCACCAGGGGGGAGCTCCTGCATTGAGTGTCTGCCCCCTGATGGTCGGTGCATGTCATAGCAACCAGTTGTTCTTGTCGATTTGCATATTAGCCTTTTATTATATAGGACTAGAGGCCCGGTGCACAAAAATCTGTGCACTCGGGTGGGTCTCTCAGCCCGGCCTGTGCCCTCTCGCAGTCTGGGGCCCCTCAGGGGCCCCTTCCTCTGGCCGCTGGCACCAGTTTTTCTCCAGCGCCCGGAACCCAGGCCTTTGCTCTTTGCCAGGAGGGGCTGGTACGGCGGGTGAGGGGCTTAGCTCCTTGCTGCTGGCCGGGCACGGGCCCCGGGGGCGTGGCGGAGGCCGGCGCAGGGGCTTCCCTCTTTGCTCGTCTCTCGCCACGCTGGCCTTCGTTCGCTGCTCCTGCCCGGGGCCAGCCGGCTTCGCTCCGTTGCTTGGCGCCTACGTATGCAAATTAACCGCCATCTTTGTTGGCGATTAACCGCCATCTTTCTTGGCAGTTAATTTGCATATCGCCCTGATTAGCCAATGGGAAGTGTAGCGAAGGTATGGTCAATTACCCTTTTTGTCTTTTATTAGATAGGACTAGAAGCCCGATGCATGAAAATTTGTGCAAGAGTAGGCCTTCCTTCCCCCAGCTGCCGGCACCGGCTTCCCTTCGGCAGGCACCCAAGACCCGGGCTGGCTTCCCTCTGGCCCCGGCTTCATCAGGAAGGACGTCCAGAACACGTCCAGTCTAATTAGCATATTACCCTTCTATTATCATAGATGTTTAAAATGAATGATGCCCTTAGTCATGTGGTAATGGTGCCACCTTCTGGTTGTGTCATTGCTAAATTTAAAGCAATTGGGCCACGCATCAACCTATGGGCCAGGAGGTCAGAGTTCGATTCCCAGCCAGGGCAGATGCCCGGGTTCCGGGTCGATCCTGGCAGGGGGTGAGGGAGGGGAGTGTGTGCAGGAGGCAGCCTACCAATGATCTCATCATTGATGTTTCTATCTTTCCCTCTCCCTCTCTGAAATCAACAAAAATATTTTTAAAGAAATAAAAATTTAAAAAAAGCAATTGTGGAGTCTTTCACTTTATTTTGCTCATAGAAGATTGGAGAAGATATGCAAATAACTTCTTCTTTAAGTTCTTTTTTGAGATAATTGTACTCGATTCAATAGTTACGAGGAAACCTCAGAGCTCTTGTATGTGCTGTAGTCCGTTTCCCCAAGGATAACACTGAAAAACGAGTAAAATAGAATCAGCACATTGACACAGATTCTGTCAGGATCCCGGGCATCCGTCAGCACGAGGGTCCCCAGTGCTGCCCTCCTGTGGGCCCCGCACCGCCCGTTCCACAGCCTTGGAAATAAACGGAGTCACTTGCCCCAAGTCTCATGATGTTTAAAATCCTACCTGTTTTATACTAAAGCTGGGCGCTGGTCCATCCTGGTATTACTGCCTCAGTAGAAGTCCTGAAATCGACCTTTTGTTTACATGCATTTTCTCCAGATTACTAAACGAACTGAATTTTCATTCAATCTGCTTTCGTTTTCCAGAACAGTGTTTGTATTTGAAAGGGATAGATTTCTATACATATATTAAATTTAATATTGGAGGAGCAGTAATAGCCAGTGTGATCACAACCTCCCTGAGAAACTGTAGGCTCTGACATGTGACGTTATGTAAGCTAAGGCTGCCGGCCTAAGGACAGAATTAAAACAGCCTCCTGGTGCCTGAGTCTTGCCCTGGATCTGACTGTGGAGACGGTTCTTGTTGCCTGGTATCTGGGTCAAAATCTGCACCTTCAGGTTACAGTGCGCAGCACACAGGAAACCTAAGACGGTGAAGACCCGACCAGAATTTGCAGAGATGCAAAGTGCAACACGTTCCTGGCCAGTGTGGTTCGATGGTTGAGTGTCAACCTAGGAACGAGGAGGTCACGGTTCGATTCCTGGTCAGGGCACAGGCCTGGGTTGTGGGCTCGATCCCCAGTGTGGGTGTGCAGGAGGCAGCTAATCCATGATTCTCATCATTGATGTTTCTATCTCTCCTTCTCCCTTCCTCTCTGAAAGCAATCTATAGATATAAAAGCCTAAGCGACTGTTATGCCCGAACAACCGGTTGCAATGACGCACACTGAACACCAGGGGGCAGACGCTCAATGCAGGAGCTGCCCGCTGGTGGTCAGTGTGCTCCCACAGCCAACCTCCCACCCCATTGGCCCCAATTGGGACTGGGCGAGACGGGCCCCCATCGACCCAGATCGCTGGCCAGGCCGAGGGACCCCACCTGTGCATGAATTCGTGCACTGGGCCTTTAGTAAAAATACATTAAAAAGAAAGAAAGAAAGTGCAACACGTGATAAAATCAAGCCTGGAAATGACACGTGGAGACGGCGCGGCCCGAGGCCCGGGAGGGAGGGAGGGAGGGAGGGAGGGAGGCTGGGAAGCGCTGCCGGAGGCTTGTGAGCAAACTCCACGACATGACAATACGTCGTAGAAATTTTTAAATTGTCCCCTTAAGGCTGCATCGCTTCCCTCTCTTCCAAGCTGACTTTTACACGGTCACTGGTTTTCCTGCAGGTGTGTGTGTGTGGGGGGGGGGCCGGGGACTCGCCAGGACTTCACAGTGCATAGAGTCTGCTCCCCAAGGAACCTCATTTACGATTCTTTTTTTTAATCCTCCCCCGAGGATAGTTTCCCATTGATTTTAGAGAGAGTGGAAGAGACAGGGAAACACAGAAACACCCATGTGAGAGAAACATCGATCGGTTGCCTCCTGCACGCACCCTGACCAGGGCCCGGGCAGGGAGGAGCCCGCAGCCAAGGAACCGGGACCCTTTGTCCAACGCTCTGTCTGCGGAGCCACACCGGCCAGGGCTACTGTTCGTTCCAAACAGGTCCTCTGGTCCAGGGGCGGCCATTCCTCTGTGACCTTCCCACTCACCCTGCTTGTGGCCTGGGACCCTGTGGCACTCACCCGGTTCGCAGGGTGGGGAGAGTCTGGGATGTGGAGCTTCGTGAGGAGGGACGAGGAGGAGGGTGAGGAGACGCCTCCCCTGCAGCTCCTCCTCAAGGAGGCCGACGGAGAGGCGGCCGTGGGGTTTGGGGATGAGGAGCCACTGGTGTCCTCGTAGGAGCAGGTGGGGTGGACTGGTGCGGGCAAACCGCTGTCTCTAAAATATATATATTTGCATTGACTTCAAAGAGAGAGGAAAGGAGGGAGAGAGAGAAACATCCATGATGAGAGAGAATCATGGATCGGGCCCTCCTGCACGTCCCCTACCTGGGATGGAGCCTGCTACGCGGGCCTGTGTCCTGACCGGAATCCAATGGTGACCTGGTGCCTAGGTGGACGCTCACCACTGAACCACATGGGCCAGCACTCCCAGGGGTCAGAAGCAGCGGGAGCAGAGAGTGGGCAGTGGCGGCAGCAGAAGCAACATCTCCGAAGGCGGAAGGCGGGGCATTTGGTGCGGGGATGACCCACCCGTCCAGGACTGGGGATGCGGGAGGTGGGTGTGCACTGGAACCACCCGCACCTGCAGAGGGCGTGGCCTCGGGCCCGAGTGGGCGGTGTCTGCATGGGTGCCCGTGGGGGGCGCAGCAGCGGGGATGGCCCCCACCTCGGTCCCAGCAGAGGACACGGCCCTGAGCGGTGCGTGGGGGGACGGGGCCGAGCCCACTGGGAAGAGGGGGGTGCGGAGGAGCAAGGGATGGGGCCCAGCCCCGCAGCAGGAGGCCTCGGCGTCCCAGGAGGGGGACCTGGTCCGGGGGGGGGCGCTGTTGTGGGGAGCAGGGCAGGCGCGCAGGTGAGCCGCCCGGGCGCAGGTGCTGGTCCCGGGAACGTGGCATCTGTTGGAACCGTCCCCGCCCCAGACGACTCATCCGGCGAATCGGGCTTATTTATTTTCTAATATTTAACTGTCGTCTGGTTTCGGGGAGAAATGCTGGCTGCTTTTTAAGTTGCTGCTGGGTGTTTGCTGTCATCTTATTGGGGTTCCTGCATCAAGGGGGCAGGCCTGTACTTTCCGTTCTGGGGGTTCGCATCTTCGTCGCTCTGGTGGTTTGTTCCGGCTTCGCCAAAGGAGTCTGGGCGGTTTTCTTCAGCTTTTGGAGAGGAATCGGAATTATGCTCCCGCCTGGTCACGGGGCCACTCCTCCTGCCCGGCAGCCACATGTGCTCGTTCACCTGATGGTGATGAAGTGCACACCTTTCTCACCTGTAACATGTGAGTTTATTGGAGCCAAACGGTGGGCCATGGCCGGGAAGCAGGATCCAGGACGGGGACAGTGCCCCGAGGATGCAGCTTTTCACACGTCACAGTCAGAGGAGGAGACAGAAGGGGGCACAGGAAACCCATCGCTGGTAGACGAGGAGGCGCAGAAAGCCCAGGGGCCCCCTGGGATTGGGTGAGTGACATGCTGGACGGTGCTTCCTTACACAGCGGGGCGCAGCACAGCTCACAGTCCAGTTAACACGGCAGTAACAGGAGGGAGCAAACGTGTGGGCTCCCTCCTGCCACTTGCTGTTCCCGAGGGGTCGGGGGAAGGGCCGTTCCCAGTGACCCCGGCCCTCCGCAGGGCTTACCTTAGATGCAAAAGACAACACTCAGTGCAGTAGACGCCGATCGCTGTCAGGACACCGGCCTGGGACGCGACTACCCCCCCCCCGCCCCCCAGCTCCTCGTTAATGAAGCTTTTATTCCGAACCATCCTCCCGGCCCCCTGAGGGCTCTGGGTTGGCAGGGCCGCAGGCCTCCCCTGAGCTCCCAGGTCAGCGTGTGGCCCCTTTTTGTCCACTGTCCTCAGAGCCTTTGAAGAACCGGAATTCGGGGCGCAGCGTGCAGTTTCTTAGCAAGAATCTGGGATCCAGCACTGCCGCGACTCCTGCTCCGTCCAGGGCCGCTCGGCGCTGGGTCAGGCTTCCCGCCGCCCTGCCCTCCTCCCCTGTGCCTCCCGCCCAAAGCTGGCCGGTCCCCTCCGCCTTCCCACTCCGCCCCTTTCCGTTCCCTGAAGATGCCGCTCTCTCTGAGGGGCTACCCTCCCCCCCCGCCCCCCATTTCCCCCCAGCACAGCCCGACGCCCCAGCTCTCTCACTGCCCGGCCTCTCACCCGCTCCTTGGACTGGAGCTCAGTGTGAGCTTCGGCTCCCTCCACGCCGGCCCTCTAAGGAGCAACATCTTCAAGATGCGAAATTTTAGGCAAGGGAAGCAGCCCAATCTAGCTCTCCGTGGATTCCGGAGACGTAAACAAGGCGGGAAGCCACGTGCAGACCCGGGGGTGGGAGGGGGACGGCCACTCCTGCGTGGGACACAGTGTGGCAGCCGCTGCTGTGGGCGGCCCAGGCCACGCTCTTGGCCTGCGTGGTCAGCTTGGTCAGCGTGGACGGAACGGGGCCACACACCACGCCTGACGAGCTCCGAGGAGGCTGCCGGCCTGGCGGCCTTGCAGACTCAGAGACGGACACGTGGGGTGGTCCAGCGTCATTTGTGACGAGAAGCGCGTCATGGTGGGGGTCGTGGCCGAGGTCGCCATCTTTTTTGTTTTTGTTGTTGTGAAGTAGTTCTTTTTTAAAAAATATATTTTTATTGACTTTGGAGAGGAATGGAAAGGGAGAGAGATAGGCATCAAAGATGAGAGAGAATCATGGATCGGCTGCCTCGTGCCCGCCCCGCACTGGGAATCGAGCCCTCAACCTGGGCACGTGCCCTGATGGGGAATCGAACCCGGGATCCTTCAGTCCACAGGCCGACGCTCTATCTACTGAGCAACACCAGCCAGGGCTTGGTAGTCTTCTAGGTCAGTGGTTCTCAACCTTCTGGCCCTTTACATACAGTTCCTCATGTTGTGACCCAACCATAAAAGTATTTTCGTTGCTACTTCATCACTGTCATGTTGCTACTGTGATGAATCGTCATGTAAATATCTGATATACATGATGGTCTTAGGCGACCCCTCTGAAAGGGTCCTTCGACTGCCAAAGGGGTCGTGACCCACAGGTTGAGAACCGCTGTTCTAGATGGACAGGCACGTACTTATCGGGGACCCGGAGAGGTGCCCACTCTGCATAAACAATTTAAGCTGAGCCCGGGCCTGTGGCCGCTGCTGTCTGGCTGGGAGGGCGTGTCCCCTTTTCCAGCAAGAGCCCTCCTGGCATTAATGTTCAGGTTTCGTCATGTGGCTGGTGCTGCAAGGGCCACAGAGTGCCCGGGGCCTGTCCTGCAGCAGTGACTGCGGAGAAAGGAGAACGGGCTGAGTGGCCTGTGTTCCCTTAGAAGCGAGAACGCCGCTCACCGTGGGGGCAGGAAGCCCCTGTCCCCCCCCCCATCCTTTTGGGAATTCCTGGCCTCCGGGGACTCAGAGGTCATGGCCCAGCCCCGTCTCCGGGAAGCCCCCCGACTCCCCGAGTGCCTGGTCTCTGGCTCCCGGGGAAAGTTCTTTTTCTCTCTTGTCGATATTGTCACTTATAATTTCTGAGAGCGTTTCTATCCGCCCTGTTTCTCCGTCTCCCTGCAAGTTATTTCCACGTGAAAAACATCAGGTAGTGAGCCCGAGTGGACTCTGTTCAGGGAGGAGGCATTGGAGCCAAACGGTGGGCAAGTGCGGGAAGCAGGATCTCTGTAAGCAGCGTGCTCCGGGGAACGGCGCGTTTTCCCCCTTCAACCTTTACATCTAAAGGGGAGACGCCAGGGGGTCAATGAATCCCACCGGTGACAGATGAGGGAGGCGGGAGAGAGCGGAGGGGGAAGCTCTGAGATGGGGGGAGAGGAAATGCGGACGCAGCTCCTTTACTCCTGTGGGTGCCGACGGCTAGCAGTCAGCAGTGAGCACGGTAACACACGAGGGCGTCTGTGCCTCCGCCCTGGCCCGTTTGTGCCCCGAGGGTCCAGAGAAGGAAGCACAGGTGACCGTTTCCCGGGCGTCATCTCAGACGCGGACACAGGCTCAGTGCGGGTGAGACTGACCTTGCCGGGGAGGACACCGCGCGGACGTGACTGCCCGCCACAGACGGCTCGTTAATGAGAGGTTTTCCTGTCAGGCCCTCTTTGCAGCCACTTCAGGTCTCCGCTTTGCGAGGCCTCACGTGGGCCTCCCCTGAGTCAGTCGGTGAGCACGTGGCCCCTTTGCCCTCAAGCCCTGAGGCAGTTTTCCAACCCCAGCTCCCTCCGTGGTCCCCTCCGTGGTCCCCTCCGTGGTCCCCTCGTGGCCTCAGGCCCTGGGACCGGGTCCTGGCGCTGCAGCTTCCCCGGCCGTGGCCTTGGGTCCCGGAGCCCGGGGAGGGGCTGACTCGAACCCGCGCGGGCCCGGCTGCTCTTCCCTGGGATTTGTGCTGACACCGCAGCTTGGCCTGGGTCCATCTTGTCCTTAAGCTGCGGGCGGAACAGGCATTAGCTGCTGCCGCAGACGCATCGCTGGGGCCCGGCCAGCGTTTCCCCAGCAGGAGCAAGGCCGCATCCAGTTCCCACCCGCGGCCAAGGGCTGCCCGCGGACCAGTGGCTCCGCAGCGCTCATCGCTGCTCACGTCTCGACCGTGACCTTTCCTCCTTCTTGTGACTCAGCCTGGCGCCTCCGGCACCCTGACTCAGCCACCTCCCTCCCCCCTGCACGGAGGGGTCCAGCCTCAGGGTCACAGTCCTAATCAGCACCCGGTCATCTGAGGCTCCTGTGGGTCACAGAGACAGTTTCAGTCTGAGATAACGCCCAGGCCTCCGGGGGTTTAGCCCCAGGCCCAGAACCACCTCGAAGCCAGCCCCGCCCAGCGTGACCCCGGTTGGACCGGAGGCCCCGTCATCGACTGCAGCCCTGGCACCCAGCCATCGCCGTGGGCGGCAGAGACCACACCCTACCCCTCTCCTCTGCGAGAGCGCCTTGCACCCTGGGACCAATTTCAGGGAAAAAGGAAACAAAAATCAAGATAAACATGGGTTAACCTGAAAGCTGTGCCTGCTCCCGCTGCGAAGTCCTACCTGGACCAAGAGGCGGCCAGTTCCCCGTGCCCGGTGCCCGCCGTGAGGCTGGGGGGCAGGGGGCACAGCAGGCCAGTCAGGCTCCGGGCTCCAGGCCACGCCCAGCCCCTGGGCCGGCGACCCGAGTTCATCGGAACAGACGGGCTGGTTGAAGGGCTGGGAGTTGCAGATGGAATTCCCAGCCGCCGAGTCTGGGTCTCTGAGGAGTCACTCTGGCCGGGGAATGACAGGCGAGTAAACACATCCATCCACATGACGTCACGCCAAGGCAGGGGCCCGCCAGTGGGCTCAGCGTGGGGCTCTGGGGTCCCTGGAATGCTGGCACCGCCTAGGGGTTTGTTGGTTTGTTTTGTTAATTGAGGTGTAATTCAGAGACCATGCAACTCACTGTGGAAGCGTACACATGCGGAGGTTTCAGTGTACTCACACACACCTGCACCCCCCCCCACCACCAATTTCAGACATTCCATCACCTTAGAAAGAGCCCCTGCCCTGTATCGACTGCCTCTCTGCCCTCACCCCCGCCCTAGCAGCCACCAGTCTCCTCTCTCTCCCTCCCTCTCCCTCTCCCCCGTCCCCCTCTCCCTCTCTCTCCTTTCCCCGGCCCAGACATTTCATGTGAATGGCGTCATGGGTCTGGGGTCTTTGTGCCTGGCTTCTTCCTCTGAGGTGATGTTTCCGAGGTCACCACGCTGGGGCACTACCAGCACGTCACCCTTTTCCCCGGCTGAGTAACCGTCCGCTGCACAGGTAGAGCACAGCCGCTGGACGTGGGGGCACTGCCGCCTTGGGGGGCAGGGGGTACTGCTGTGAGCATCTGAGCACGGTTCTGTGTGGTCACGTGGTTTGGCGTCTCGCGGGCATGTGCCGAGGCGCGGGACTGCGGGGTCACATGGTGACTGTATTTGAGGACTGGCCAGCCCGTTGTTCAAGTGGCCGCACCGTGTTCCGTCCTCCCCATCCTCTCACCTCTGCTTTCCCTGGTCTGCGGTTCCGGCCAGAGAGCTGGTGGGAGGTGCTGTCTCCTCCTGGTCCTGCTTTGTTGACGACGGAGCACGTGGCCCCGGGGGCCTCTCGGCTCCTCTAACTTTTTGATTCATTGATAGGGTATTTTTTTCCTTTAAAAAATACTAATTATTAAAAATGTTTTAATTGATTATTTTTTAGAGAGAGAGGGAGCGAGGGAGAGAGAAACCGATCAGTTGCTTCCTGTACTGCCCCAACCAGGAATCGAATTGGCGACATTTTGGTGCAAGGACAACGCTCAACCAATGAGCCACGCTGGCCAGGCCTAATGTTTCCTTTTAAAAAGTTTTGTTTTTAATTTTGAAATCAGTTTAGGTTTAGAGAAAAGCTGCGCAGCCAGTACCAAACTCTCATTACCCTTAACCCCGTTTCCCTGCATCTGAACCACACCTGCTTAATCACTCAGCCTCGGAGACATTCAAGAATGAAAGGAAACACGAAGGACCTTTACCGCTAAATTCTTCAGCATCTTCTTTAAACAACACCCCGCCCACGCTCTCACGCAGCGGCAGTGAAGTGACCCAAGTCAGACACCGGCGCCGACAGGACTCTGTCATTTACGGAACTGAGTCCAGTTTCGCCCAACGTCTGGGTGTCCGCGGTTCACAGAGCTCACGGGTGGGCGAGGCTCACGGACAGCAGGGCAGGAGCAGTGACCGGGAGAGGATGCCCGTCCTGAGGCCATCGGCTTTGGGGGCAGAGCTCTCGGGCATCCCAGCCGCGGGCACCTCGGTGGCACTTAGAAAAGACTCCTTCCCCGGCCTGAGGCGATGGCAGCCGCTGGGCCAGGGGACAGCACCTGCATCGCTGGTCACGCCCCTGCCCCCAGTGCGGCACCGTCTCCATCCGGACGGCCACGGTGGCTGAGGAGGGACCGGCACGGTCTGACCCCGTCCCTGCCCCGATGGACACGGAGTCCCTCCGTGCTCAATGAGGTGAGCAGCGGGGTCTCTGTCCCACCCACGCCCCCAGCTCCCACCCGTCCCCCAGACTTACCCTGGGGGTCTCTGCAGACGCCCGGGAGCCTGGCCTCTCCCCCAGGCACCACCCAGAGTGGGAGCAGAGAACGGACGGGACCCGTCGGGGACACGCTTAGTCCGTGTTACCCAGAGGGGTGTCCAGGCCAGCGGTCAGCAGCACCCGAGCCGCGTGAGGGCTGCGAGCGCTCAGGCCTCACTCAGCCCAGCTGCACAGAAACAGGGTGGAGCCCAGCCGTGTGGCTCAGTGGTGAGCGCTGACCTGTGAACCAGGAGATCAGGGTTCATTCCCGGTCAGGGCACAGGCCCAGTTCGGCTGGATCCCCAGTGGGGGGTGTGCAGGAGGCAGCCCATCCGCGGTTCTCTCTCATCACTGATGTTTCTCTCTCCCTCCCCCCTTGTCTCTGAAATCAATACAAATCTATTAACACAAGCAGCACTATTTCTAGGTGCGGAGATGTTAGTGCGGAAAGATCGACCACAGGCCCGGCCCGGTTCCGACCGATTTCCTGTTCTTCATGGGACTCCGGCGCCTGGAGCTTGGCCCACCTGCCCCACGCGGCCTGGGGGCGCCCCGTTTGGGGACCCTCCTCCAAGGTCACCTCCGCCCCCCAGTGACTCACGTCTGTCCCCAAAGATGCACCAGATACTCAAGTGGAAGAGCAAAGGCGAGCCATTTTATTTAAAAACAAGTGTCTGTAAACCATCCCGAGGGTGAAGACTCACCAGCCCAGCCCTCTGCCCCCCTGTCCCCCCAGCGTCTCCCACCTCCTTCCTGTCGATTCCGGACGCACGTGATGAAACTAATCGCTCCTCTAGGCTGTGGCTCCGCTAAGGAGGGGCGGCGAGCTCCCCGCCAGGCCCGCGGCGCCGCCCTCTGCACGGGGCTCGGCCGGTCGCGAGTGCTGGGCGCGCCGGGCAGCTCCAGGGGGTGCTCGCCCGCCCCCGAGCCCCGGCCCAGCCCCCCAGGCCCGGCCCCGCGCCCCAGCCCCCGCCCCGCGCCCCGTCCCCCCAGCCCCGGCCCCGCGCCCCAGCCCCCGCCCCGCGCCCCAGCCCCCAGCCCCCGCCCCGCGCCCCGGCCCCAGCCCCCGCCCCGCGCCCCAGCCCCCGCCCCGCGCCCCAGCCCCCGGCCCCGCGCCCCAGCCCCCAGCCCCGCCCCGCGCCCCAGCCCCCAGCCCCGGCCCCGCGCCCCAGCCCCGGCCCCGCGCCCCGGCCCCCAGCCCCCGCCCCGCGCCCCAGCCCCGCGCCCCGGCCCCGCGCCCCGGCCCCGCGCCCCAGCCCCCAGCCCCCAGCCCCACGCCCCAGCCCCCAGCCCCCCAGCCCCGGCCCCGCGCCCCGCGCCCCAGCCCCCCAGCCCCCGCCCCGGCCCCGCGCCCCGGCCCCCAGCCCCGGCCCCGCGCCCCAGCCCCCCAGCCCCCAGCCCCGGCCCCGCGCCCCGGCCCCGCGGCAGGCGGTCCCCGCTGGGCCTTTTGCGGGACCCCCCCCCCCCAGGCTCCGCGCGGGGCTCAGGCTGCGCTTTGCAGAGTCTCCTTCTAGTTTCAGGGGAGTCGCGGGGGGCGACCCGCAAAGGAGGGTAAGTGGGACCCGCAGACCCAGAGACGGGCCCGGGAGCGCCCCGCCCGCCCCTCCCCGCGGGCGGTCCCGTCCAGCCCCCGCCCCGGCCCCCGCCCCCTCCCGCCCCGGGCGCCCTGCCCGTCCCCAGGCGGCTCCTCGCCGCGCACCAGTGGGCCGGGCCGCGCACTCGCACCGCCGTCCCTCGCGTCCGCAGGCGCCGCTCTCAGCCTCTCCCGCCGCCGGAGCCGGAGCCGCCATGCAGCCCGCGCGCGCCCCGCTGCTCCCGCCGCTGCTGCTGCTGCTCGCGGCGCCCGTCTGGGCGCAGCTGCCCCGGGCCCCCCGCTCGCCCGCCGCCCCCGCCGGGTGCCCCGAGCGCTGCGAGCCCGCGCGCTGCCCGCGGCTGCCGGGACCCTGCGAGGCCGGCCGCGCCCGCGACGCCTGCGGCTGCTGCGAGGTGTGCGGCGCGCCCGAGGGCGCCGAGTGCGGCCCGCAGGAGGGCCCGTGCGGCGAGGGGCTGCAGTGCGTGGTGCCCTTCGGGGTGCCCGCCTCGGCCACGGTGCGGCGGCGCGCGCAGCCCGGCCTCTGCGTGTGCGCCAGCTCCGAGCCCGTGTGCGGCAGCGACGCCAACACCTACGCCAACCCGTGCCGCCTGCGCGCCGCCAGCCGCCGCGCCGAGAGCCTGCAGCGGCCGCCGGTCATCGTCCTGCAGCGCGGCGCCTGCGGCCCAGGTACCCGCCCGCCCCCCCAGCCCCGCCGACCGACGGGCACCCCAGGGGCAGGGCGCGCGGCGGGCGAACGGGGCCCCTCGCTGGGGGCGGGGCAGGGCGCCCCCCTCCGCCGAACCGGGGTTCCGCGATCGGTCCGGAGTCCGGGGCCGGGTCCCGCCTGGAGGGCGGCTGTGGGTGCCCCGGGGGAGGCACGCAGCCCCGGAGACCCGGACGGGCCCGGCAGGAAGGGGGCTCCGACAGGAGCGGGGCCCGGGGCGGGGCGGTGGGCGCGTGTCGGGGGAAGCCGGGTGCTGGGACTCGTTTCTGGCGCTTCTCCCTTCACTTCTCTGCCTCCCCCTCCCGTGCGCCCCACGTTCACTTCATCGCGGCGCCCAGGTCTCCCCGGTGCTGCCCGAGCTGCCCGCCCGCCGGCCTCCCGGTTCTGGGCCAGGAAATGGGAAGGGGAGGCGAGGTGCGGGGTGGAGAGGAGAGTGTCCTGCTCACACGTCTTCCTGTCAACAAGCAGCTCCTGGGGGTGGGGGGCCAAGGCAGAGAATCTCTCTCTCTCTCTCTTTCTCTCTCTACCTTCCAGAGCGAGGCTTCCCTCCAGACAGAGAGACTGTGTGGAAAACAATGCGCGTTCAGCTGTGCCAGTGCAGCCTGGTAGGGGCAGCCCTGTCCCCGCTGCACCACCTGCTGCCTCCTCCGCGGGCAGTGCAGGCAGGGGGCCAGGGGCCGCGGGGCTCGGCTGGGTTTTCACGGGAATAGAACTGACCAGGCGGCGGTGTGGTGGCGGAGAGGAAGGTCCAGCCTGTAGGAGGGCCGGGTGCCCACCCTCAGCGCCGGGACCTGCAAGAACCGATGGCAGGAAACGCACGCCTGGGGTGCCCACCCTGTGCCCGTCCTTGTGCCGGGGTGTCGCGCGTGGGCCCTCAGGTGGCCCCCGGCCTCAGGAGGAGGAGGGGTCTACGTGGTGCCCCACGAGGACTGAGGTGGAACTCTTGCCCGAGGCCACCAGCTGGATTGGAACCCAGACAGCCTTCCGCAGGGGGCGCCCGCCTGCTCAGCCCAGAGCTGGGAGGGGGTCGGGCGGGATGGAGGAAGTTTGCAGAAGGCGGGGAGGGCATCCCAGCTGGGCAGGCCTAGGGTGGCGCAGGACCGGGACATTGAGGAGGCGGCGGGAGGGACCCAGGCGGCTGGCGCAGAGCCCCGGGCGGAGAGGTCGGGCTGCGCTGTGTATGCGGATGTTCCGGAACCAGAGCCGCTCTCAGGAAGCCTGGCAGGGGACCCGCCTGGCAGGGGACGTGACACAGCCCGGGCGCGGGATTGAGCTGCGGTGGCGTCTGGGTGGGAGGCGATGCCTTAGGAAGCACGTGGCGAGTTTTTGTCGACACTGCCCGGCCGTGCCTGCTGGTGGTCTCGCTGCGCCAGGCCTGAGTAACCGGCCCTTCGGGCACCTGGTTGATGGCCAGGGAGGTGGAGTCCGTTAGCCACTCAGGCCTGGCAGTGCCACAGTCGGCGTGTGGGGGAGGCAGGCCCTCTCCCGCTGGCCTGAGGTCGCAGCAGGCTCCCGGGGACGGGCGAGTGGCCTGGAGGAGGAGGAGAGGCGGGGGGTGCGCCTGTGTTCGCCCTCCGCTTCCTGAGAACGTGTGGGGAGCTCTGCACGCAGTGTGCCCGGCACCCTGTCTGTCCGTCCGTCCGTCCGTCCGCCTGGCTCAGAGGAGGCACCTGTGCATGGATGACAAACGAATGAAGGAAGGAAGGAAGGAAGGAAGAAAGGAAGGAAGGAAGGAAGGAATGAGGAAACAGGTGCCTGAGAGACACAGCCATCCAGTCTTTTCCTAGTGGAAGGCTCAGCTTATCACCCGTGTGCGGCTAACACGCTAACACGCTAACACCCAGAGGTGCCCCCGAGGGCAGGAGCCCGAGCCAAGGGTTCATTCACCTGCTGCCCGCCCGCAGCGGTCATTGCCGGCACTGAGGGGCGGCGAGCTGGCCGCTGCTGTGGCTCAGGCTGGGCCGGAGGGTGTGTGTGTGTGTGTGTGTGTGTGTGTGTGTGCGCGCGCGCGCGCGTGTGTGTATGTGTGTGTGTGCGTGTGTGTGTGCGTGTGCGTGTGTGTGCATGTGTGTGTGTGTGTGAGTGTGTGTGTGTGTGCGTGTGTGTGTGTGTGTGTGTGTGAGGCGGGGAGGCCTCTGGAGGAGGAGCCACTGGACAGAGGCCTGGGGTGGGAGGGGTCACACGGGGATGAGGACGGAGCCTCCAAGACATGAGGGGCCCAGGGTTTCCGGGATCCGGACGGGGTGTCGGGAGCAGGGAGTGAGGACAGGGAGGCAGGGCCTGCTGCAGGGAGGGGCCTGGGCTGGCGGCAGCATTCGGGGGGCGTGCAGGGCCTCTGGGTGGTGGACTGTGTCCCCTTCAAAAAAGAGCATCTGCCCAGCCGGCGTGGCTCAGGCTGAGCGGCCACTTATAAGCCAGGAGGTCACGGTGGGTCCCTGGTCAGGGCACAGGCCCGGGTTGTGGTCTCGATCCCTAGTGGGGGGTGTACAGGAGGCAGCCGATTCGAGTCTCTCTCATCACTGAAGTTTCTCTCCTTTCCTCTCTGAAGTCAATAAAAATACATAAAAAATAACTGCCTTCAGGGAGCGGTTGTGAGGGCCATGAGCTCACTGGTTGGCCGCGACGGCAGGCCTGTGGGCCGGACTCTGCGCCAGCCGCCGGCCGGAGCTGTGGGATCTGGTCGCAGTGCGTGCCTGGGACCGAGACATCAGACTTCCCCGGAGCTTTATTCTCAGTGAATGAATGGCTGTGGCCGGGCTCGATTCGAAGAAGGAATTGGACTGGGCAGGGCTGAGGGTTCCTGGGAAGGCCGCTGGGCGGGGGCCGGCGGCTGGTGTGGCTCTGGCACTGGCACGTCCTGGCTCTCACCTGCCCAGGTGGCTGGTCGCCGACCTCTCGGGCCTTGGCAGGGCAGGGCGGGGTGAGGGGGTAAGGGGGTGAGGCTGGGCTGGCTGCTTTAAAAGTTCATTTCCTTTTTAAAACGATGGATGGGTAAAGCCAAGGCTGTCATTCAATGCCTGTGGCCTCGGCTTCGTTCAGCGTGTGGTGGCTGCTGGGGCCCCTGGGGGAGCACAGCGGTGACGTGCCAGCTCCGTGAGCCGGGGCCTCGCCGCCGCCCCCTCGCCGCCGCCCCCTTGCCGCCGCCCGGGGTCCAGGGCGAGGTCCCTTCTGAGTCCTTACATGTCTCCTTCCCTGCCGCTCGGAAGGGAGAAAGGAAAAGGGGAGAGAAACAGATGTGCAGCCATTTCAGTTGCTTTTTTAAAAAGTATATAGTTTTAAATAAGTTTTTATTGATTTCAGAGAGAGGAAGGGAGAGAGAGAAACATCAGGGATGAGAGAGAACCACGCCCCCTACAGGGGATGAAGCCCGCAACCCCGGCCTGTGCCCTGACTGGGAATTGCACCGTGACCTCCTGGTTCATTGGTCGACGCTCAGCCACGGAGCCACGCCGGCCGGGCTGGGACTTGTCCTGAACGAAGACCCGGGTCTGGGCTGCCTGCGCTTTCCCCGCCGTCCGTGAGGCCCTGGAGACGGTGCGGGAGCCCCGAGACCATGGGAACCAGGCCTGCTGGGTGTCCCCGCCTTGGACAGGCCTCCTGAGGAGAGAGCTGTCACGCCCCAGGGAAGAGAAACAGCGTGGGCGGCCACAGATGCTCGAGGAGGTCAGATTCCTGGACAAGTTGTCAAATAAGCGTATTTTGTGCGAAGACTTCTCCGCGCTCTGGCAGCAGCTGGCCCTCACCCGGAGACAGTCACGTCCCCCGCATGCTGGTCCCCGAGGGCTCGCAGCTGTGGCTGGAACCCCCACCGTTTCCAAGTGCGAAGAGTGAGTCAGCGCCTTGTGCAACGCTGAGGCCTCGGGGGCTTGTAACCGGTTGTGCAATCGGGGCTGGAGGAGGCAGCCGGCCCGTGTGCTGAGCTGGTCTTTCCCAGGGTTTGGCGCCACCAGCCCGCCAGCTCCCTGTCAGGTGGCCCCAGGACGGCTCCAGCGATCGTCCAGCGGCTGTCGGCTCGCGCCGTGGCTAGGGTAGCCCTCTCTTCGGGGCCGGCATTCTGAGTGGCAGGCGCCGTGCGGTGGGCCTGGGGGACAGGAGGGCTCTGCCAGTCGAGGCTGCCCTGGCAGGTGGCTGCCAGCTGGGCACGGAGGGCGGAGGGTCAGCGTTCGGCAGCCGCAGGCCTTTCCCTGGCACAGGCTCCGCCGGCCGGAGGCCTGAGGGCACAGGGCTCAGGGTTCAGGGCTCCAGGACAGCCTTGCACAGAACGGGCTGAAGAGCTGCCTCCCTGGGTGCTTCTGGGAGGCGTGCCTGGTGCTGGCTGTGTCATGGGCCTGTCTTGTTCTTGTTCTTTTTTTAAAATATATTTTTATTGACTTTTTAGAGAGAGAGGAAGGGAGAGGGATGGAGAGATAGAAACATCAATTGACCACCTCCTGCACGCTCCCTAGTGGGGATGAGCTTGCCACCCGGGCCTGTGCCCTGACCGGGAATGGAGCCCTGACCTCCTGGCTCCTAGGTTAGCACTCAGCCCCTGAGCCCCGCTGGCCGGGCTGCCTTGTTTCTCCCATCGCCCTCCTGGATGGGAGTGGGGGCGGGGGGCGTCTCCCGTTTTCCAGCTGAGGAAGCAGATGAAGCTCTGAGAAGTGACACTGCCCAAGGCCCCAGGAGGAGGAGGCAGAGCCGGACGAGCCCCGTGGTCTCGGGCTCACACGCTTCTGGAGGCTTCTTTGACTCCAGGGCCACCTGGAGGCCGTGGTTCAACCCCCACTGTTGGGGCTTCCCAGCCGTCTGTCACTGCCTCCTGGTTCCGCCCCTGGTGGCCGGAGGGCAGCCTGCCTCTGGTTTCTGGTCTGAAGTTGGGGACTTTCTGGTCCGGACGCTGTGTTGGGTGGACTGTGGCTTCCCAGTGCCCTCGGGCCAACTGTGTCCTCTCCATGTCCTGCCCGCGGGGCCTGTCCGTCCCAGGAAGGGGTGTTGAGGTCCCGGAGGGAGAGCTGGCTTCACCGCAGGTCATGCCCCTCTACCGTCTCGCCCCTTGGCACCCAGCCCCAGGCTGCCCCCCTCCACCAGGGGCCTGTGGGGGTGACTGAGGACGGTGGGGGGCCACGTCCAGACCCCTTCGTAATGGAGGCCTCCCTCGCTCCCACCGCCCGGGCCTCGAGGACGGGAGGGCGCGGCAGGAAGAGAAGCGCCAGGGGCTGGGAGGCCAGATGCCTATCAGGAGGAAAGTGAGCTGTGTGTCTGCGACCTGAGCAGCCAGCGGCTCCCTGAGGACAGTCCCGGCCACACGCCCGGCCTGCGGGAGCCTCGGTTCCGTGTGGCGGAACCGAGTGGAAACTTTTCCTGACACACGAAGTAGGTCAGCTCAGCGTGGCCGTGCACGCAGGCCTGTTTCCCTCGTGGCCGGAGACCGAGAGGTGAGGCTCAGCTCGGCCCCTTGAAGCGCAGCCCTGGGGAGTGGAGGCCGCGGGCGCGGGGCCTGTGACGGACAGGCAGCCGGCCGCCAGCTGGTGGCTCATGGGGGGGTGCGGGGGAATGGCGGCCTCAGCCTTGGGTCAGTTTCCGCCTCTGGCCCGCACCTGCCGGCTGTTCCCGCACCTGCCGGGCCCTGGCCCAGCCCCACGAACATCACCGGCTCGGGCCCATGGGGGAGGGGGGGTCATAGCCTGAGGTCTGGCATAGGGCGAGCTTTTCCCACTCGGAGCTAGAGCGTCGGGGAGGCCATCCCGGAAGGAGGGGCCTGGACGTCCAGGTGCGTGGGCTGGGCCTCCAGGCGCGGCCCCTCCTCCTCGGCTTGTGAAGAGGAGAGAAATGGGCCCCGGAACCCTCCACTGTTGCTGTTTCTGCACAGAAAGCGGCGAGGACAGTCGTCCGGTTCAATGTGGGGCCTTATAAACCATGACCGTCGGTCCTCAAGACTCCAGTTTATCTGAACGAGACTCGGTCCCAGAGCCTTGGGCACTTGGACACGGAAGCTGCGTCTTTCCTGTCTCCTTCCAGGTGGTGCCTCTTCTTCCTGTGCTTCTCTGCAGCTGCAGGGAACCAGCTGGCAGGCCCCTCCGTGCCCAGGCGCCTCTATGCCCAGGCCCCTCCATGCCCAGGCGCCTCTGTGCCCAGGCCCCTCCGTGCCCAGGCCCCTCCAAGCCCCTCTGTGCCCAGGCGCCTCTGTGCCCATGAGAGATGGGTGCCTGCCTCCCTGCCTGTGGGCACTCTGTCCGCCATGGAGGCTGCCCGGGGTCCTGGGCTCGGCCAGCTGCGGGCAGTGTCTCCATCAGCTCCTGACCAAGAGCGATCTCAGCACGTACCTGCACCTGGTTTTTAGTGTTTGTGTGTAATCCTCACCTGTGGATGTGTTTCCATTGAGTTTTAGAGAGAGTGGGAGAGAGAGGGAGAGACAGAGAGAAATATCGATGTGAGAGAAACATCGATTGGTTGCTGCAACCGAGGTACCTGCCTTTGATCGGAATCGAATCCGGGACCCTTCGGTCTGCAGGCTGATGCTCTATCCACTGAGCCAAAATGGCTAGAGCTGTGTTTTATTTTTGTTTTGTTTTTAAAAATTGATTTTAGAGAGAAAGGGAGGGAGAGGGAGGAAGAGAGAGAGAAACATCGATTGGCTGCCTCCCATACCCACTCCAACCAGGGATCGAACCCACAGCTGGGTGCGTGCCCTGACCTGGAGTCAAAACGGTGACCTTTCGTTGCAACAGACGATGCCCGTCCAGCCGAGCCAGACCGGCCTGGGCTGCACTCTGTGTTTTAGATCCAGTGAGTCAGGACTGCAGGCAGGGCGGCATGATGGGGTGCAACCCTGGTGTGGCCCCCGGGCCCCATGTGACCCTCTGCTGGGGCCGTCCTGGAATTCCTAATTGATTTTGGAACAAGGGGCCCAGCTCCCGCGGTGCACTGGGCCGTGAACTGGGACAGGGCATTGAAGTGCCTCGGGTTCGGGCCGTCTGTTCTGGGGGCTGATTTGAATTTTGGGAACATGCAGTTCCCGCTGAATAAAGGAGGATTCATCTCTCTCCCCTCGAACACACTGCGTCCTGTTTTCCGAATCCGCTCTCCCCATCCGCTCCGGCGAGAAACTGGGTTGCGCGATTGTTTTGCCGTGAGCGAGGGGTGGCTTGTTAATGGGAGTCCCGGCCCTGTGCTCCCAGGCCCGGACATGGGGAGCTGCCCCCTCCACCGTGCGGGCTGCGGGGGCTGGAGGCTGGGCCGCGACCTGGAAGGGAGGCCCCGGACGCTAAGCAGAGCGCTGGCTGGGCAGCCGGACACTGGGGGTCCCCCCTCTGCCCTGAGCTCTGTTTTCCCGTCTCTGCAGACGGGTGAGACCCGCCTGGGCTTGCAGGAATCCGGGGAGGGAAGGCTTGTTTGGTGCCCAGCGTTGTGCTGACCCACAGTTGTCGGCGTGGCCAGGTGGGAAGAGCAGGCCTGTGCGGGCAAGGCGGGCGGAGAGGCCTGGGGAGGGGGTTTGGGGAGAGGAGGGCGAGCAGGGAGCCCTGGGATAGACGTGGGGAGTCAGAGCCACGCGACCTCAGGCCAGAGCACTGCCTAGCGGCCCCCTTGACCAGTAATGAGGCCTCAGCATGTCACAGGTTCTTGTGTCCTTACGACCTCGTTCCTGGTAGCCATTCGCAGGAAAATTGCCTGAGGCATTTATTTCACTTCATTTAATAACTTCAGTCACTTACGGCTGGGACATGCCCGCCTGCTGGTGCCACCCGGCCTCTCGGATCTCGGAATCGGATCGGACGCCGCCACCCCATCCCCACGTCCGCGTTGGTTGTGTATTTGCTTGCAGCACAGAGACCACCGGAAACCCAGGTTCATGGAGATACGGTCTCATCAAAAGGACTGTCCTGAGGCCTGACTTTGAAAGGGAACGAACGGTCGAGACCCAGTCCTCAAGGCGTCTTGGATGCCCAGTGTCACCGTCTCTCCCCAGGAAACTCGAAATACCCTGTCCGCCCGCTGTGGTACCCTGGCGTGCCTCGGCGCACAGTTTGAGAACCAAGGCATTAGGCCCCTGAAGACGAGCTTCTCTCTTCTCTGTGCCTCACGTCTCATCTTCGCGGGACACGTTTGCTGACGGTGAAAGAGACACACGTGGTGACGCGTTCAAAGCCGCGTCGATCTTGTGCTGAATCTCGGTCCCGGTCCCCGCCTTGCGATGCTCGTTTTCACTGTCGCAGCGTTCCTCGATGTGATTCGTCCGTCAGGCACTCAGCTCCGGGCCCAGCTCTTCTCAGGAAGCATTTAATCATGGAGGTGTCTGCGACTCTAATTCTGACAATAGTGTTTTAATTAAAAAAAAAACCTGTATATTTATTGATTTCAGAGAGGAAGGGAGAGGAAGAGATAGAAACATCAATGAGGAGAGAGAATCACGGATCGGCTGCCCCCTGCACAGGGGGACGGAGCCCGCAACCCAGGCCTGTGCCCTGACTGGGAATCGAATGGTGACCTCCTGGTTCACAGGTGGACGCTCAACCACTGAGCCACGCGGCCCAGGCTCTGACAATAATTATGGAAACGTATCAACACTGCGTGTGCCTGTGCGTGTGTGTGCGCGCGCGTGTCTGTGTGTGCGTGTGCATGTGTCTACGTGTGCGCGCGTGTGTGCGTGTGTGTCCCCCTGTGAGGACGTCGTAGAAAGCTTTTGGGAGGTTCTCTCTCTGAAGCTGCAGGGGGAGGGTCCCAGGGAGGCGACATGTGGGGCTGGTGCTGGACTCGGTCGTTTCTAAAGAGGAAAAGGGAGCCGTTCATCGTTGGCTGGAATCCGCCAACGTACCAGCTCGGACCGCGAGGGGAAGTGCTGGCACGAAGGGCGGTGGGTTGTGTTTGCCGCCGGCAGCGAAGGGTATTTACTGGTGGGCGGGCAGCGCGGTCTCTGGGAGCCGTGACTCGCGCCCCAGGCGTCCTGGCTTTGCAGACCTCTTTCCGTTCATGACGACCCGCGTCGCCTGCCCCCTGCTTTCTCCTCTTGAGAACTGTTTTCGGCGCCCCCGCTTCTCTCTCTCACGTGCCGCTTGCAGACGGCGCCCCGCTGTCCTTGTGGGTCAAGGTTGGCGTTCTTCCCCTCGGCTGACCCTCTGGGAGGAGGACGTTGACGGGCAATGGGGGTGAGCGGGGTCGCCAGGGTTTCGAAGGCCACAGGGCCCGGCCGCTCCCTCCAGTGGATGGGCCGCCTCGGAGGCCCCGGAGCAGGGCCCACGCTGACCAGCTGCTCTGAGGGACACTCCAGGCCCCACCCCGCGCTGCACATGGCAACGGCCGCTGGGTCCTCCGGGAGCAGTGAGTTGCTGTGCCTCATGCTCAGTTGCCTCCGCTCCGTTTACCTTTCCCGTTGTCCCGGGTCCTCCGCGTGACGGCCGTGAGGCCCCAGGTTGCTTTCTTTATTTTTTCTTTTTACGTGTGTTTTTATTGATGTCAGAGAGGAAGGGAGAGGGAGAGAGAGAGAGAAACACCAATGATGAGAGAGAATCATGGACCGGCTGCCTCCTGCACGCCCCCCACACTGGGGATCGAGCCCACAACCTGGGCTTGTGCCTGACCGGGAATCGAACTGTGACCTCCTGGTTCATAGGTCGACGCTCACCACTGAGCCATGTGGCCGGGCTGGGGTTGCTTTCTCTTCTAAGCTGCACCACAGAGGCCTGTGTGCTGGGCTTTTTGGGGTGGTGCATGCGCTCACGGCCGCTCCTCTCTGTTTACTCATCTGCAGAATTTGGGGAGCCCCGGGCCCATCTCAGAGGCCACCGCTCTTACCTGGCTGAAGCAGGTTGGGGTCAGGGGGAGAGGGGTTAGTTCGCTCTCAGGGTGTTGGAGCTGGAACGTGCCGCTCATGCCGGAGGCAGCTGGCCCATTTTACAGACGGAACACTGGAGGCCACGGCCGACCGAGGAGGGAACCGGGGCCTCCCAGGTCCAGGCCACTGTCCTCCCTGCTCCCTGTGCTGCTGCCCCGGGGCCACTCCCTCTAGTTCGTGTGAGAAAGCGGCCAGTTCTCCTTTTAGCTGGAAAAACCAGGGTTTTTTGCACTTGTGCCCTCACTGGAAGGAGGAAGCGAGTTAGCGGTCCTCAGTGCAGGGCTCCAGTGACCTTCCTTCTCCGAGGGCTCAGGGCCTTCCCGGGGCGCCTGTCTGGTTGGGGGGAGACCTGCCTGGCCCCTCCCGGGAGGCGGAGCCGGGGACACCCAGAGGCCTGCTGACAGCCACGCTGGGCCTGGGCCTGGGCCTGGGTTGGGGAGGAATGTCTCCCCTGGTGTGTGTCTCCCGCTGGAGGACTCGGGGAGACGCACCCCTCAGCCACAGCCACCGGGGCGGGAGGGCGGCAGGTCCGAGGGGCCCGGAGTTGGTGCCCCGCAGGGGGTGCTCAATGCCCCGTGGTCGGTTCTTGCTGTGAAGGGCGCTCCGTGGCCTCGGGGACGTTATCTGGGGGCCCTGGCTTCCCTGAGTGTAGCCGGACCACCGTCTGGCTGCCCAGCCCCCGGGAGGAGGGCACTGGACTGAGGGCGGGGCAGGCTGAGACGAGCTGTGACGGGGGCCGCGGAGCCTGCGCGCGCGTTTGTCCTGCTGGACGTGCAGGTGTTTTCTGCACCTCATGCACCTCAGAAGGTCACACTCCCCAGGAGAGCGGCTCCGCCCCAGGTAAAGGGCCCAGAGCCCGGGGCCGGGAAGCGAATTCCTGCCTCGGGTGAAGGGGCTCAATGCCGCAGCCGGACCGCGGCTCATCGGGCCTCTCACCAGCACGAAGCCCGATAGAGGCTCTGGTCCCGGGGGCCCCGCGCCGGGGGCCGAGCTGGGTTCCCAGGCAGCGTGTTTACGTTCTTCCCTCTGCGCTGTCCCCAGGGCAGGAAGACCCCAACAGTTTGCGCCATAAATACAACTTCATCGCCGACGTGGTGGAGAAGATCGCCCCCGCCGTCGTCCACATCGAGCTGTTCCGCAAGTAAGAGCCCCCCCCCCGCCCGTTCCCGCGGCCTAAGCGCCCCCCTCCCCGTCCACCCCGGACCCCGGACCTGCCGCCTTCGCAGGGCGCAGGGCTGGTCCCCGCCAGTTCCAGGGCCTGAGTCCCTGAACGGACTCCCGGGCAGAGAGCGGCTCTCCCGCCCGACTGTTCACATCGCCTCCCTGGCCCTCTGGACGGTTTAGGAAATTCCGCTCTGAAGAGACTCCCGCGGGTATTTTCTAAGTGGAATAGTTTTTGTTTGGTTAATCCTCACCCACGGATTCTCAGAGAGAGAGTGGGAGAGAGGGAAAGAGAGAAACATCCATGTGAGAGAAACACACCCACTGGATGCCTCCTGCACGCACCCTGGCCAGGGTCCGGCCGGGGCGGAGCCTGCAACCCAGGTACGTGCCCTTGATCAGAATCGAACCCAGGCCCCTTCAGTCCGCTGACGCTCTACCCACTGAGCAACACCGGCCAGGGTGAGTGGCTTTGTTTTGTTGCAGGTAAAAGTCGGCCTAACGTCCCGTCTCCTTCCTCCCTCCCTTCCTTCCTTTTTAATCCTCACCCGAGGGTGTTTTTCTCATTGATTTTTAGAGAGAGTGGCAGGAAGGGAGGCAGGAGGGAGAGAGGAACATGGAGACACTGATGGGAAGAGACACACGGAATGGTTGCCTCCCGTGCACATGCACCCCGACTGGGGCTGGGAGGAGCCTGCAACCAGGCCCAGGAGTCGGACCTGCGGCCCTTGGTGCTCGGGCAATGCTCTCGCCACTGAGTGCGCGGCCAGGACGCACGGTTCTAAGGCTCCGCGACCCCAGATGCGCAGTGACCGCTGCCGGCTGCGAGCTGCCGGGAGCCCCCTCGCGCGGGCATCGTGGTGTCTCTGGCTGATGGGGTGCCTTCTGGGTTCCAGGCTCCCCTTTTCTAAGAGGGAGGTGCCGGTGGCCAGCGGCTCCGGGTTCATCGTGTCGGAGGACGGGCTGATCGTGACCAATGCCCACGTGGTGACCAACAAGCACCGGGTCAAGGTGGAGCTGAAGGACGGCGCCACCTACGAGGCCAAGATCAAGGACGTGGACGAGAAGGCGGACATCGCGCTCATCAAGGTCGACCACGAGGTCAGTCTCCCACCTGCAGGCCCGGGCCGGCGACCCCGCGTCATGCCTGGAGAGGCCAGGGGCCGCCAAGCTCCCCGTGAGAGCCACGAAGCTGGGCGGAGCCGTCAGATCTGGGCCACGGGGAGCGTGTGGAGGACACTGAGTGCCGGGGGGGGGGGTGCGTGTGTGTGTGCGTGTGCGTGTGCGTGTGTGTGTTTGTGTGTGTGTGATCGTGGAGGCTTCTGCAATGAGCAGGCGATAAGATCAGAGAGGCTTGGGTTTGTTTTTAAAATGCATATGTAGGCATATTTTTATTGATTGCAGAGAGGAAAGGAGAGGGAGAGAGAGAAACATCCATGATGAGAGAGAATCATGGATCAGCTGCCTCCTGCACGCCCACACTGGGGATCGAGCCCGCAACCTGGGCCTGTGCCCTGACCGGGAATCGAACCCTGACCTCCTGGTTCATAGGTCGATGCTCAACCACTGAGCCATACCAGCCGGGTGGGTCCACTGGATTTTAAAGAGCCCGCAGGAAGGCTGGGCGCCCCGTGTGGGGGACACCACTGTTAGGAAGGGGTCCCAGAGGTGGGAGTCTCACCGGCCAGAATAGTGCACCCAGACTCGCGGCTCCACCGAGCCCGTGGGGGCCACCAGCAGGGGGTTCCCCGCAGCAGGGTGCGGCCTGGGTGCTGCGGGGGCTGCCCCCACTGAGCAGCTCCCGTTGGGGACACGTGGGTGGGGACCACGTCCCCGCTCCCTCCGGCTGGGGATAGATAGACTCTCAGATTTGGAGCCAAGTGGGTGTTTGCAGGTGGCATCCCTGGCCTGTCCAGGCAGGTTGAGATCTGACAGACCAGCTTTGCAGACCTATGGGACCTGCTCCTGCCCCCTAGTCCCGCTCATCCTGCCCCCTGCCCTCCTCCTGCCCCCCTGCCCTCCTCCTGCCCCCTCCCCCTCCTGCTCCCAGCCTCCCTCCGCCAGCTGCTCCTATGGGAGATGTGCAGTCACATACTCTCCCCCTGAGCTGTACCCGCGCCCCTGTGTGAGATGTTCCCAGCCCAGGGAAAGGGGCCTGAAGCTGAGATGAGGCTTTCGCAATGGATTCGGAGACGCCAGGGCATTAAACTCCAGGATGGGCTGCGTTTGTGTCTGTAGGAGCTGGAGCGGGAGAAGGCAGACATGTCTCCCAGCTCCTTCCCTTGGTCCATGGTCCGTCTGTCCGTCCGTGCTGTGAGGGTGGATGGTTTATTTAGGGGGTGCGGTCACCGTGGCGAGTGTGCAGTTTAAAGCGAGCAGCCAAGATGGGTGGCAGCACAACCAGGCAGGGAGACGCAGAGGAGGCAGGACGGAACCAGCACCCCCTGGGCCGAGGGGTGCACTGGGTTCCAAACAGCCCAGCCTCCAGGGCCCTTTGCTGATGACCTGGGACGAGACAGCGCCTCCCACAGGCCCAGCTCCGAGCCGCGGGCTCCTCACCTGGGCCGTCACTCCCTCCCTGTGACTGAGGGGTGTTCTCGCCATGTTTGGGGGACGACATGACCTCGGACATGGCTGTCATTGCCACTTGTCCTTAGCATCCTTCCCGCCAGCCTTGCCCTCGGGCCGGCTTCTCCCCACCCCCACCCGCCAGCCCCCCTGCCCCGCAGACCAAGCAGACCCTCCCCTGGGGCTGCCGCTGGCTGTCCCCTGGCACCCAGACCCCACGCTGTCGAGGCCCCCCTCTCTGGGAGCCGGTTTGCCTGCGTTTCCTTCCACTCTTGGAGCTCCCCGCCCATCTCTCCCCGCCCCCACCCCCCCTCCGCCCTTGGCCTGAGGTGGCCAGAGGCATTCTGGGCTTGCGACCAAATGACTCGTCTCCGGCTTCTCCCTGCTGAGCAGATGCGTGCGCTCCCCCTGCTGAGTGCTGAGCCCTGAGAACTAACCGCTGGGAGAGGCCCCCCGGCCCCAGAGTCAGAGGAGGAGGGTCCCCCGCAGGCTCCCCTCTGTCCCGGGGTCTCTGAGCCCCTTTCCCGGGTGGGGCCGCGCCAGCTCCCGAGGGGGGATGCGGCCAGGAGGGAAGGACGGGGCCTGCAAGCGCTTTAATAGGAAGCAGCTGGAGGGCAAACCAGTTCAGTTCAGAGCAAAGCGTTTCCACATGTGCTCAGCGCCCCACGTGTGTGCGGAGTTTACATCCGCGTCCAAGGGCAGGAGAGAGAGAGAGAGAGAGAGAGAGAAAGAGTGGGGGGGGATAAAAGAGAGGCATTTGCTTTAGGCCGGAGCCGGACAGGAATACGGGGGATGGACTAAGGGGATAAGGAGGAGCCACGGTGGCTGAGCGTCCACCTCTGACCCAGGAGGTCACCGTGCCATTCCAGTCAGGTCACAGGCCCGGGCTTCGGGCTCCATCCCGGCGGGGGGCATGCAGGAGGCAGCCCATCAATGACTCTGTCTCAACATGGATGCTCTTATCTCCCCCTCCCCCTTCCTCTCTGAGATCAGTAAGAATAAATTACTTTAAAAAGAGAAGAGGGCAAAGGTGACAGCGTGTTGGTCGGCAGACACACAGGAGGAAGGCCCCCCCGCACCCCCACCCGGATGACGGCAGGGTCAGGTCGGTGTGTCTGCCACACACACCCGGTTCTCACCCGGAGAGCTTAACTCCTGCAGGGCCCTGAGGTCTGGCTGGAGGTGCCCTCCTCTGCCCCGCCCCCTCTGCTTAGCCACCCCTCCCCCGCCTCCCACCCCCAGGCCCCTCTGGGGACAGGCACCCCTCACTGTCTGTTACCCCGTCTCCTCTCACCCTGTTGGTGCTGATCAGCTATTTGCTGTCTCAAGCTCATCTCCCTGCTCAAGCCAGGGACACACCTGTCGGGGGGTAGGCGGCCGAGTGTGCAGCGCCTGGGAGCCCACGCGAGAGCCGGGAGCCCACGCGAGAGCTGCTGCTCGGGAGGGAGCGGGTGCAGGCGGGGGGCACGGGCTCCTGTGGATTCTCAGATGGGGTGAGGGTGTCCCAGCCGGCTCTCTGCTCGGGGCTGCCTGGGGTGTGGATGGCACCTGGCTGTGCCGTGGGTAGCGAGGCCCTGGCGGGGGGGGGGGGGGGGGGGGGGGGGGTCCCTGGGAGCCCATCCCTGCCGCCAGCAGCCTGTGGAAGCTGTGGGGGTTTCTCTCCTCACCCCAGGCCCCAGTTAGTCCTTGGCCACCTTTTGGGCCAGATGCCACCTCCAGACCTGCTTGAAGTGGCAGCGGAGGGGGAGCTGGGGGCGGGCCCTTCACCCGCAGGTGCAGGCCCGGGCACAGGAGCTCTGCTCCTGTGTGTGGGAATCTGCCCTGATTTCTGGGGGGGGCGGGGGGGGGGGGAGGCACCCCAGACGTCGGGGCAGGGAGTGGCATGACTCACGAGGGCCTCCCGCCAGGGCCGGGGCAGCCTGCAGTCAGAAGGTGCTGACTAAGCCACAGCTCAGCCTCAGGGACTCAGATAACACAGTTTGCTCCGCAGCTGGGGGGGGGGGGGTCTGCCTCCCACCCTTGTGCAGCCCTGGGCCTGGGCGTGGCCTGCGGGGCACAGCCCCCCTCCCTGTGGTTCTCCCCGGCCTGTGGGGCGTCCCCTCCCTGGGTGCTGGCTCACAGGGCTTCCCCTCTTGCTCTCCCTGACCGCCCGGGGCTGCCCTGCCGGTGGGTTGGCTAAAGATGCCCCATGCCCCAGGCTGTTCCATCTCCGCATTGATTTCCACGTCCTCAGGGCTGGGACCACCTTTCCTCAGGCAAGGCCAGCGCGATGGCGGGGGAGGGGGCCTCTGTCTGGGGAGGACGGCCCCTCCCGGTGCCTGGCCCTTTGGAATGTGCGCCGTCTCCGCTCCCAGCACCGGACGGACCGGGCCCTCCCTGTGTGTGCTCTGGCTCCTGGTCAAGAACTTAGTTGATTGAAGGAAATTCTTTGGCCGGGCTTTTCTCTTAATATGGTCTTGCCTCTTCCCCGTGGCACGAGCTCCCCAGGGCCCTGGATAACGCTGTTACTAAAGGTTCTGGCGAAGCCGTGGCCAGGTCTCGGGTCCGAGTTGGTAGGTGGCCCTGGGGCATGTCTCCCGGCCTCCCGGAGGGGCGGGCGTTGGTGCCACCTGACAGGCTGGTGAGTGAGCAACAGTGTCAGAGCCCCGTGAGCATTCGCAGCCCTTACCCGGCCCTCTGTCTGTTTTTGTAAATAAAGTTTTATTGAAACACAGGCGTACAGCAGAGTTGAGTTGCAAGGTGGAGACCCGTGGCCCGTGACTCCCGGGGGACGGTGCTACTTGGCTGCAGCCGGTGCTTTTGTTTTGTTGGTGAAGCAGGAGCGAGGCCTCAATCCGCCCATTTCTGTCAAAACGTGAATTCAAAGATGTTTTGCAAATTATTATCCCAGAGTCAGTGGCGCTGACCCAAGCACCTGGCTCGGCCAACCCCGACCTTTGGGCAAACCCCACTCTTAAGATCTGGATGGATCTTTTGAGACCTGGTTTGTTCATTCTTCTATTTCGTCACTTTCCCATTCATCGATTTTTAAATTATTATTATTTAATGTTTTTATTGATTTCAGAGACAAAGGGAGAGGAAGAGAGAGATAGAAACATCAATGATGAAGGAGAATCATTGAAGGGCTGCCTCCTGCACGCCCCCCACTGGGGATGGAGCCTGCAACCTGGGCCTGTGCCCGGACCGGGAATGGATCCGTGACCTCCTGGTTCCTAGGTCGACAATCAACCACGGAGCCTCGCCGGCCGGGCTGATTCTTTTTTAAATAAATATTTACTGGCCAAGCGCTGTTGTGGCAGCGACAGCCAGGATGAAGTCAGCAGGTCCGGTGGGGGTCGCGGGGGCTGACGCGGGGGAGACAGCCGCACGCGCTGCAGACAGCGGTGGCCTCCTTGGGCGGCCGGTGTAAACACTCCCTGGCCACCGGCTCCGGCGTCCAGTGGTTGACATTCTGTGGTCGGAGCAACATTAGAGACGCTGACGTGTCCTGCGTGGCTCCCAGGAGGCTGAGCAGGTGGTGCTGCCCACGGCCGGGCGGCTCTTCCCTTTTTCATTGGTTCTTCCTCTCTTTGGTGTTTGGGTAGCCACCTCTGTGTTTTCTTCTTTTTAAAAATAGACCTTTTTATTGACGTCAGAGAGGAAGGGAGGGGGAGAGACAGAAGCATCAGTGATGAGGGGGAACCACTGACCAGCTGCCGCCCGCACGCCCCACACCGGGGATGGAGCCTGCAACCCGGGCCTGTGCCCTGACCCGGAATGGAACCCTGACCTCCTGGTTCAACCACTGTGCCACACCGGCCGGGCAAAAGCTTATATGTTAGTCCCTGTATTGGCACCTGGTATGTGCTTTAGGAACCAGGCATCCATGTTTTCATTTGGCCCTGAGCCCCGTCAATCATGTGGCTGGTCCCGCCCCAGTGGCTTGGCTCCAGGTGATCTCACTTCACCCGGACCCCCTCCCCCCGCACCCCCACGTGCTCGGCTCCCTGCCTCGTGGGCTCACTCCCCTCCCGGCTGGACCACCTGCTGCCCCACGCGTCTCAGGTGCTGACGCCCCTCCACGCCTCAGTGCCCGTCTGACCTTCGGGGCGCTGCCTCCTGCTGGGTGTGGGTGAGGGCTGTTGCCCCCACGGCATATTTTTTCTAGAAAAATGAAACGTTTGCCTAACTGTTCCCAGAAGGCGCTGACTCACTGGGGCGGGGGGGGGGGGGGGAGGGGGAGGGGCACAGCCAGGGGCTGCCGCCTCCGCCTTTGAAGCCGCCTGGCACCCGGCTGCCCGGAAGCGGCCCTGGAACGGTGCGCGGCCGCTGCGGTGCCCGGCTCCTGCAGACTCAGCAGCACGACATGGCTGTCAGGGCAGCGCCTTCTCCTTTTCAAAGACGGGGAGGAAGCAGGGAGCTGCCGCATTCGGTTACAGAAAAGGTGCCGATGTTTCTCCAGTTTCACTGGTTCTTGTCTCCCCGCGTCGGGGAGGGGGTCGTGGCGAGAGGGGCACCGGGCTGAGCGGTGAGCAGTGCTGCCCTCAGGCCCCTGGGCCGCGTCCAGCTGAGCTGGCACTGGGAGCGGCGGCCCTGCTGCGAGTCGTAGGAAGGATTGACATGGATGCTGGCGCCAGGTTTGATCCGACAGCCCCGCGGCTGTCTGCTAAGAGGGCTGCTTGGAAATGGACCAGGTCTCCTGGAAGGAACCCTAATTGTCAGGCCGGATGCCCATGGACGGCACCAGCTCGGCTCCCTTCTGTTGGAAGTGCTGGGCCTGGGCATTCCCAGTGCCCAAGGTCCCGGGGCGAGTTAATACAGGACCAGGGTCAAGTCCAGATGTGCTGCTGCCCCGGGCAGTGTGCTCCCCGATGTGAGGAGGCTGGGGTGTCAGTGTGTGTGTGAGCGCACGCCTCTGTGTGTGCGTGTGCACCTCTGTGTGTATGTTTGCATGCCTCTGTGCATGTGCGCCTGTGTGCGCCTGTGTGCCTCTGTGAGAGCGTGCACACATCTGTGTGTGTGCATAGTCCTCTGTGTGTGCATACCTCTGTGTGTATGTTTGCACGCCTCTGTGTATGCTTGTGTGCATGTACCTCTTTGTGTGCGTGCGTGTGTGCCTCTGCATGTGTGTGCATGCCTGTGTGCATGTGCAAGTGTGCACATATGTGCGCATGCATGCGCCTCTGTGTGCATGCGTGTGCCTCTGCGTGTGTGTGCGTGTGTGCGTGCGTGCCTGTGTATGCCTACTTTGTCTGTCTTCATCTGCACCCCCCTTGCCTGTTTTGGGGAGCAGCCGGAAGCAGCCTCAGCCGGGCCATTGCTCAGCTCGGCCTCTTCCCCGGGAGATTCCCCAGCTGTGATTCACCCAGTGGCACCCCGCCCGCAGAGCCCGCAGCAGGTGGTGCGCCCAGGCCTGCCCCCCACTCCCCTGCCTGGGCTTGTCCCACCCCTGCAGGAGCCGCCTGGCCCTGGAGGAGCCGAACTGGCTCCCTCTGCCTGGCCTCTCATCTGAGTTTTCCTCGCGTCCCCATCGCCCTGGTGGAGGGACCTCTGCCCCGTCACCTGTCCCTGTGGACGGTCGGGCACCGAGTGGCTCTGTCTCGCTGGCCAACTGTGTGAGCACTGGGCTGTGGGCAGTGTGGGCTGGGACGGAACACCTGGCATCGTGTAGGCACAGAGGATTCTAGTCCCGGGGACGCCACCGCCGAGCTGGGGGACCCCCAGTCCCCGGTGAGGGCCAGGCACGGTGCTCAGCCTTCTGTCCTCGAGGGGCTGGCTGTAAGGGCCGAGGGAATGTCAGAGCCCAGGCGGGTCACGCAGGCCCGGTTCCCTGTGGCTCTGCGTGGACGGGCCCCTTGCTGACCTGGCGGAGATGTGGAGGCCGCAGCTTTCCTCTGACGCAGACCTCCCCTCTTGCCCCGGCTCCCCACCCCCTGCCCCCCAAAACCTGCGTGAGCGAGCAGACTCACCGGAGCCCTTTCTGAAGAGTTGGGTACCCCAGCGGGCAGAGCCCTGAGCTGGTTCTAGGTTCCCTCCCGTGCACCCCATTCCTAGGGAGGCTACTCCCAAGCCGGCAAAGGCGTCACGGGGCCACACTCCCCGCGCCAGTGGCGGCTGAGGGCAACCGCACGCCCGGGCTGGCCAGTGACCACAGGAGGAATGTGCTGGGCCCTCGGGGGCCTCTGCTCTCTCTCTCTCTTTTTTTTTTTAAAATATATTTTTATTGGTTTCAGAGAGGAAGGGAGAGGGGAAGAGAGTCAGAAACATCAATGATGAGAGATTGATGTTAGAGAGGAATCATTAATCGGCTGCCTCCTGCACGCCCCCCACTGGGGATGGAGCCTGCAGCCCAGGCCTGTGCCCTGACCGGGAATCGAGCCGTGACCTCCTGGTTCCTAGGTCGACACTCGGCCCCTGAGCCCCCGGCCGGGCTGGGACTTTGTCTCTTCACTGCAGGTGCCGGAGCCTGTGTGGCTCTCCACGCATCGGACAGGAAGCTTGGAGGGCACGGGTGGCCTTCACCCATCTCCTGCTCACTGTGCCGGGCACTTTGGAGATGCCCGGTGAAGGGGGTGGAGAAAGTTCTCTCTTGTTGGCAGTGTCCCTGGCTAGGCCGCCGGCTGGCTGCCATCAGAGCCCTAATACACCAGGCACCAGCCTCTTCCCCGGCCACACAGTTAGCACCCGGCCTGCAGGTAGGTTAACGCCCGCATGGGGAGTCCGGAGCCCACACCCAGGGCCTAGCACCCTCCCGGCTCCTTTGCCATCAACCTCTGGCAGTGGGCTGACCCTCAGGTCTTGGGATTCGTGCTTTCTTTTTTTAAATGTATTTTTATTGACTTCAGGGAGGAAGGGAGAGGGAGAGAGAGAAACATCCATGATGGGAGAGAATCATGGATCGGCTGCCTCCTGCATGCCCCACACTGGGGATGGAGCCTGCAACCCGGGCCTGTGCCCGACCAGGAATCTAACTGTGACCTCTTGGTTTATAGGTCGACACTCAGACCCTAACCACGCTGGCCGGGCGGGTCGTGTTTTCTTACTCTTGTTGGGTGGGTTGTGGGGATGCCGTTGAGCATTCGTGAGCGTCCCGGCCTCCTGGCTTTCCCCTCGCGAGCTGGGCGTGACTTTGGGGATGGAGATGTCCCGGGTCCGAGAAGGACTTGGGCTGAGCTTGAGCGGCCGGCTCTCTGGGTGCGGCCGAGGGTTCCATCTCTGACCCTAAGCCTCGGAGCTCGCCCACCTCCCTGCCTTGTGCAGGGATCACGTCTTCATCCCTGTGTGGCTGGGGCAGCCGAGTGAGGCACAGGCCACGGGCCTCATTCTCCCCCTCCCCCTGCTCTCCTTCTGCCAAGCTGGGGGCGGGGGCAGGGGTGGGGGGACTGTCTGCCTTGGAGAGGCTCTGGCGAGATGGGGAGATGGCGAGATGGCGAAGTAGGGAGATGGCGAGATGGCGAGATGTGGGAAGGGCTGGCCTGTGGCTGGGCCGTCTCAGGAGATCAGATCGCGTCTGCAGCCGGGAGCCTTGGGGTGCTTTGATGTGGGGGCGCGGGAATCAGCCCGGGGACACAGCGCAGGGTTTGACTGGTATGAGCAGGGGGTGTTTCCTGCCTGCAGGTCAAGGCGGGCGTGGCTTTGCGCTTCCCGCCGTATCTGCGTTTCATCTCCCCGAGTCCCCCGTGGAGCGTCTGTCTAGACTGCTGTGGAATCAGACGCTCACTGACTGTGTGGGCATTTGGCCAGCAAACGTATGGCCACCGAGCAGCCAGGCCGGAGGGGAGGGGAGGGGGGTGCAGAATGGGCTGCACTCGGGTCTGGAGCAGACGGAAGCCTGATGCCGTGGGGCCAGCCGGTCCCCAAAACTGGCCTCAGGCGCCTTGAGGTCCTGGAGAGCCGTGCACCCGCCACCTCTCGGCCCAGTCACTCCGTTCAGAGCTTCCCGCTTGCGGTGAGAGCAGGAGAGCGGTCTCAGCTGGGAAGCCGCTCCTGCGAGCCTCAGTTTTCACGTCTGTAAAATGGGGGGGAAACAGGCTCTCAGGCCCCAGGTGGTCATTGAAGTGCTTTGTCATCTGAGTTCAGGCTTCATGTCAGACCCACCCCCTGTTGTGTAACTATTTGCTTTTTCTGATGTTGGTCCTTCATAGTCTGTGAAATGTGTGGGTGAGCAAAGCTTGCACAGGTGGGAGTCAGTGCTGCCCACAGGCCCGGCTGTGCCCACATGCCCTCAGTGCTGCCCACGGGCCCGGCTGTGCCCACATGCCCTCAGTGCTGCCCACGGGCCCGGCTGTGCCCGCATGCCCTCAGTCCTGCTCATGGGCCTGGCTGTGCCCGCGTGCCCTCAGTGCTGCCCTCAGTCCTGCTCATGGGCCCGGCTGTGCCCTGTGCCCTCAGTGCTGCCCTCAGTCCTGCTCATGGGCTCGGCTGTGCCCTGTGTGTCCCCCTCTGTTCAGGGAGGACGGGTCTTGGGGGTCTGTGGGCTGGATGGCTGATGTCCCCTGTCCAAGCCGTGTGGTCGCCCGCGTGTGGATGACCTCACTGCACGGCGCATGCTTGTCCTCGGTGAGTCCCCTGAGCAGCACGCAGGCCCCCTGGGTCCCCCTCTGTGCCCTCACTGCGTCTGCACCCCGCCTTCCCTCTGGTGTCTGCCTCCTTCCCCGTCCCTGGGCCTGAGCTCAGACTGAGCAGAGCTGTCTGCAGGCCCCTCTGCCTCCTACACACCCCGAGACCCGGGAGCACGGGCGGGGGGTTGGGAGGGGGTGGCACGTCACCTTCCGATGGGACCCCAGCCCACCTTTCTGTACCTCAGCCTGATGGCGTGCACTGATCGCGTGCCCTGAGTTGGTGAGAAGCAACTGTTATCGTGGGCAGCCGGTCCGGCCCAGCCTCCCCCATGCTCACCCCTCAGGCCCAGCCCCGAGGCTGTCCCAGGCCCCGAAGGGGCAGGAGTGTCCCCGTGGGCCTCCCATCACCGACCGGCTCCCGCCCGCTGCACTGCGACGGCGGATGAGGTCACTCCTGGCAGGGCTGGCTGGCGAGGGCCCAGGGCAAACAGGCGGCTGAGCTGGCGGCTGTGCCTGGTGCGGAGGAGCTGAGCTGGGGAGCGTGGCTGCAGCCTGCCCCTCCCGGCAGCGCCATGCACTCTGGCCTCAGGCGACCCCACCCGGCTTCTCCGGTACACGGTGGGGTGGCCCGGCTGGCCGGGGAGTTCAGCTGGTGAGGTTCCCCCGCTGGGTCTGCCAGACCCCAGGACTCACAACAATACCCACGTGAGGCTTCCCTGGCCCAGCACGATGCTGAAAACGAGCCAGGCCTTCTCCAAAGAGCTGCTCAGCCTGAGGCCACTGCAGCTTCAGACTGACCGGGGAGGTGGGCGTGCGGCACGGGCCCATTGGCCAGATGAGAACACTGAGTCCGCGGTGGTTGTGAGCTCAGGCCAGGATCTCACAGGGCTGGGGATTGAGCTGCCATTGAGGTACATGCCCTCAACCAGAATCAAAACCGGGCCCTTCAGTCCCCAGGTGGACGCTCTATCCACTGAGCCACACCGGCCAGGGCTCAGTATTAGGCCTTGGGTCCTCCCTCCCCCATTCCTCTCCTCCTCTCTGACCTGCTGGCCCAGCGGCTCCCCGGGCATCGCCCTCCTTGCTGGGGTGGGAGGTCTTGGTGAGGTGCTGTGTGTGGAGGGAGAGGGTCTGGGGCCAGGCCACAGCCCAGGGGTCCGTCCTCCTCGGTCTCACGCCATCCAGGGCCCAGAGCCTCACTTTCTCCGTCTGCTCAATGGGCCCGTCAGCCGGTGTCTGCTCCGTCCCGGCGGAGGACATGCTGCATCAGAGCTGGTTGCCCAGCCCAGCTCCGGACCCCTCGCTGCCGGTGCTGCTGCTGGGCCGCTCGTCGGAGCTGCGGCCGGGCGAGTTCGTGGTCGCCATCGGGAGCCCGTTCTCCCTGCAGAACACGGTCACCACCTCCGGACCCCTCGCTCCTTCCTTTCTGCGGGTGGACAGATGCGAGGACCCGGGTGGTGACTCGCACGCACGCGGCCGGGCTGGATGTGGCTTCCTGGGCCCACGCGGTTTGGGGCCGCTGCTCGCTTGCACTCAGAGGACGGAGGCAGAAAGGACTCCTTGGCCCTGGGAGGGGGTCGGAGGTGGGGGCCCAGGCCCCCTCATGGGAGCCGGGCTCTCTTCAGCCGGTGCCCTGAGCGGCCTTCACTCTGTCCGTGTGGAGCTGTTGGGGCTCCGGTTGTGCTGCCTTCACGGGCATCCGGATCGGCTGTGCTCAGCCTGCCCGGCCAGGAGCAGAGCTGGTCAGGGGCCTTTCCTGACCAGGGGAGAGGCCCCCCTTGTCTTGGCGTCCGGGGGTCCTGGCTGCCCGCCCACCCCCGCCCCTCACCAGGAGGCGGGGGCTTCTCACAGGAGGCGTCAAACCGGGTCAGTGCGCCCGGCCCTCGCCGCCCCACTGCCGGGCTGGAGGGTGAGCCTGTGGGCAGCTCCAGCCTGGCCCTCCCCTGGGTGTGCTCTCGGGGGACCCCAGGCAGTGTGGCCCCTCATCTGGAGGGCGTCTCCCTCCGTCCCCTGGTCCCAGGGTTTCCGAGCGGGTCCGCGCTGAGCGCTCCGAGATGGGCCGAGACCCCGGGTGCCGCCAGCGACCCTGCCAGGTGCTCCCTGGCCTTGGCCTCTGGGCTGGATCGGAGGATTGTGTTTGTTGGGGGAGGGTGGAGGTGGGGAGGGGGAGGAAGGTAAGGCCGGCCAGGGAGGGTCGGGCTGAGCCCGGGGTGCAGGCCGGAGGCGGTGAGCCCCCGAGACCCACGCGCAGCACCTCGCCCACCCTGTGTTCCAGGGGAAGCTGCCGGTGCTGCTGCTGGGCCGCTCGTCGGAGCTGCGGCCGGGCGAGTTCGTGGTCGCCATCGGGAGCCCGTTCTCCCTGCAGAACACGGTCACCACCGGCATCGTCAGCACCACGCAGCGCGGCGGCAAGGAGCTGGGGCTGCGCAACTCGGACATGGACTACATCCAGACGGACGCCATCATCAACGTGAGCCGGCCGCGGGCCCTGCGGGTCGGGGGTCAGGCTTGGGAACCAGGGGGCGGTCTGAGCCCCCAGGTGCCCTTTTCCCGGGACCAGGAGGCTCGGCCCTTGGCCACCCGCAGGGACTGCTGGGAAGGAGACTTTATTTATTTTTATTTTTTAAATACATTTTTATTGATGTCAGAGCGGAAGGGAGAGGGAGAGAGAGAAGCATCACTGATGAGAGAGAATCACAGATCGGCTGCCTCCTGCACACCCCCCACTGGGGATGGAGCCCGCAACTCGGGCCTGTGCCCTGACCACGAATCGAACCCTGACCTCCTGGTTCATAGGTCGATGCTCAACCCCTGAGCCACACCAGCCGGGCTGCAGGGGGCTTTAGATCGGCCAAGCTCTATAGCCAGAGGTCCCCCTCCCCCCGGCATAGACCCTGCAGTGCCCAGGGGTGGGGTGCACCTGAGCGGTACCCCTGCCCTAGTCGGTATCTGATGGGGCCGGGGCTGCTCCTCACTCTCACGTGTGGAATCTTTTCTAAATCACATTCCCCACCTCCTGTGTCTCCCCGAAGGGCTGACGTTTGTAGAAGCCACGTCCCCCCACATCTGTGTGTGAATAAGGAGCCCCCACGTCTGTGTGTGAATAAGGAGCCCCCACATCTGTGTGTGAATAAGGAGCCCCCACGTCTGTGTGTGAATAAGGAGCCCCCACGTCTGTGTGTGAATAAGGAGCCCCCACATCTGTGTGTGAATAAGGAAGGCAGCGTTTCCGGCCTGGCTGCCTCTCGGGTTCCTTCCCAAGCTCCCTCCCGCTCTGCACGAAGCAACGGGAATAGAACTCGCCAGGCGGGGTTTGGGGTCCCACAGCCGGGGCTGTGCAGGCTGAGACCTGGAGGGAAGGTTGTGTGGGTGTCAGAGTCAGCCTCTGAGCTTCGAGGGAAAAAATCCCGATTTTGGCGAATCTAAAACTCCCCGGAAATGGCTCAGGCCCCTCTTTCCCAGCAGAACCCCAGGGCGACAGCAGCCTCACTCAGGCGCCTGCGGGCAGGGAGGGAGGGGGCCTCGGGGACGCTCTGACCCTCCTGTGTTTGCTTGCAGTACGGGAACTCCGGCGGCCCCCTGGTGAACCTGGTAAGGCCTTCGGTTTCCAGCGTCGTGGTTTGCGCTTTCTTTCCCAACACAATCCTGCCTTGTTCTCCGCTCACCCCTCATTCACCACTCAGCCCTCCAGGGGTCATCCCTCACCCCTCACTCCAGGGCTCACTGCTCACCCCTCACTCCAGGGGTCACCGCTCACCCCTCATTCACTGCTCATCTCCCCCTCCAGGCGTCACCGCTCACCCCTCACTCCAGGGGTCACTGCTCACCCCTCACTCACAGGGGTCACCGCTCACCCCTCATTCACCGCTCACCCCTCCAGGGGTCACCCCTCACCCCTCACTCCAGGGGTCACTGCTCACCCCTCACTCCAGGGGTCACCCCTCACCCCTCACTCCAGGGGTCACCCCTCACCCCTCACTCCAGGGGTCACCCCTCACCCCTCATTCACCCCTCACTCTAGGGGTCACCGCTCACCCCTCACTCACAGGGGTCACCGCTCACCCCTCATTCACCACTCATCTCCCACTCCAGGGGTCACCGCTCACCCCTTACTCACAGGCGAGGCCCGGGGCTGGGGGCTGACCTCCCCGGCTGCGGGAAGAGGCAGGGAGGGGTGTGTGTGTGCTCTGGGCTGGCTCCCCATTCCAGCCCGAGGTGAACAACCCCTAACGATGGTGCAGGAACAATGGTCGCCCGGCGTGAGGGGGCCTGTTACCCCAGGGCCCAGGCCAGGCGTTGGCTCGATAGTGGCTCACCTGGCATCAGAGTGCCCTGTAACGGCCTCTCCCATGACCTAAGCGAGTGGAGACCAGTCCGGAAGTGAGGCCATGGTGCCCCTCACCCCCCGCCCCCGTCGGCCCCAAGGCTGCTGCCTGAGCTGCATTTTCTGGAAACGGGGGGCCAGCCCACCCTCCCGCCAGCGGGCACCTGACGGGACTGGCCACGGAGAAGAGGGGTGTGGCCGCACTCGGCACTCAGAGGGTTATGTGTCCCGAAACTGCACCTGGGGCGGTTTTCACGGCCGGTGGTCCCCAAGGGTCCCCTTGCTGAGCGAGACTCGGTTGCCTGATGACGCCTGCCCCCACCCCTAGGGCCCGGAGCCCCTCCTGCCAGCCCCCCGGGAGCATCTTCAGGGGAACCTGTGGGCCTGGGGGCCATTTCTGTCTTGCCTTTCAGGACGGCGAAGTGATTGGCATCAACACCCTGAAAGTGACGGCCGGCATCGCCTTTGCGATCCCATCGGACAAGATTAAAAAGTTCCTCACGGAGTCCCACGACCGACAGGCCAAAGGTGACGCGAGCGGACGGCCGGGGTGGGGGGCGTGGTACAGGCCTGAGGCGCTGCTCCCGGGGACCCGGGACCCAGCAGGGATGGGACCCTGAGGACCCCAGTGCTGTTACTCAGGACAGGACGGGGCGTGTGTCCTGAGCCCCGGGATTCGATCGCAGAGATTTGCGGTCGCGGTCCAAGGCCCATGAGCGTCCGTGAGGGTGACGGGTGCCGGCCGGATCCCAGGGGACCCCCCCCCCCATGCAGCTCCTCACTCACGTGTGTCCTGTGAGGCCTTGGCCCCGCTGGTGGGATTTAGTCCCATTTCTGCTGAGATGGGGGGGCATTCATTCCACGAATGTGGGGGGCCCATCGTCTCGGGCCCAGCAGGGGATCCTGAAGGTGTGATGTTCCCCTTCCACCTGGGCGGGGAGGCGGACGGAAAACAAACCAATCATGCGATTCCGATGGCAACAGGGCTCCCCGGAAAATGAGGCAGGAGCCAGGCTAGCGAGTGAGGGGCGGGGCAGTGGGGAGACCACGCGGCCGAAACGTCTCCTAAGCGAGTCCGGTGGGCGGGGGCGGGGAGGGCTGATCGAGCCGTCGCCTGGGCTGACGCGCTGTCCCCCCCACCCCCCGTCCCCAGGCAAAGCCGTCACCAAGAAGAAGTACATCGGCATCCGCATGCTCTCGCTCACGTCCAGGTGGGTCCCGGGAGGTGTGTGTCTTGCATGTAAGGAACGGAGCCTCAGACGTGCTCGCCGGCACCCCCGCAGGAGGGGCTCACGCTGCCGGGGAGGCCCCGCCTCTGGTGGGACGTGTGTCTCCTGAGGAGAGAGGAGGGGCCGTTCTCCTGGGAACTCGTTTTATTTTTATGTTTTAAAAATGTGTTTTTTTAAAAAATATATTTTATTGATTTTTTACAGAGAGGAAGGGAGAGGGATAGAGAGTTAGAAACATCAATGAGAGAGAGACATCGATCAGCTGCCTCCTGCACACCCCCTACTGGGGATGTGCCCGCAACCAAGGTACATGCCCTTGACCGGAATCGAACCTGGGACCTTTCAGTCCGCAGGCCGACGCTCTATCCACTGAGCCAGACCGGTCAGGGCATAAAAATATGTTTTTATTGATGTCAGAGAGGAAGGGAGAGGGAGAGACAGAAACATCAATGATGAGAGAGAATCACGGATCGGCTGCTTCCTGCACGCCCCCCCACTGGGGATGGAGCCCGCACCCCGGGCCTGCGCCCTGACCGGGAATCGCACCCCGACCTCCTGGTTCACAGGTTGACACTCAGCCACCGAGCCAGGGCGGCCGGGTGGCCCCTCCTTTCACCTTTCAGTTTGTTTCTGTGTCTGACGGGTCCTTCCTTCTGGAAAGTTCCGCCTTGTTTTGCAGGCAGCCTGGATGGCGGGCGCCGGTCACTCCCACAGGCCGGGCCGCCACCCACATTCCATTCCGGGAGGGCCCAGGTGCCCTCCGCCCGGCGCCCCCGCCAGCTGCCCGTGGCTGTGGCTCTGGAATGCGGGCAGCCCTCGCCCGAGGCGTGTTTTCCCGCAGCCGGAGGAGGTCGGGGCACGTGGCCGCCAGGCCCATGACAGGCCGGGGTTTGCCTCCCTCGGTGACAAGGTCTGACGTCATCGCGTGCGTCCCCGTGACCAGGGGTGTGGCTGACGCTGGGTCAGCGCGTGTGAGCGCCAGTATGTTCCTGCTGGAACTGGCTCACAGTTGGTTGTGCGCCCGCGGTGTAGGTTAGATGCGTGTTACGGAGGCCGGTCCCTTCTCAGCCACGACGAACGGTGCACCCGTCCGGCCTCGCCCGCGGGGAGCAGGCGTGAGCCGGCCGCCTCCGGGGTTCTGGCCGGGCTCTGCTGCTTCCCGCCGGCGTGTGGCTTTGGGACGAGCCGGCCTCAGTTTCCTGTTGTCGGGGTGAGGCAGCCGCAGGCACCGGGTGGAGGGGTGAGGGCCGAGTGACTCAGTGGGTGTCGAGGCTGGGACGTGGGTGGCACTGATCTGGCCACGGTGACGCCAGCCGCCGCGTGTCTCCTGCCTGCGCTGTGCCAGGCAGGGCTTCGTGCCGCAGCCAGAGGACCCCACCTGCCTCCCGACCACCGTGTCCGAGGGGCGAGGCATCGTCCCTGTTTCGCATTTGAGCAAAGTGAGGCCCAGATCACACAGTGAGCAAGTGGCAGGGCGAGGCTCCCAGCCAGCCGACCGCTTACCATACCGACTCCTCCAGTGGCAGCTGCTGCCAATTCATGACTCAAATCAGTGGAGCCCGGCCGGGTGGCTTAGTGGGTGAGCGTCGACCTAGGAACCAGGAGGTCACGGTTCGATTCCCGGTCAGGGGCACAGGCCCGGGTGGTGGGCTTGATCCCCAGAAGGGGGCGTGCAGGAGGCGCCGATCCATGAGTCTCTCTCATCATTGATGTTTCTCTCTCGCTCCCTCTCCCTCCCTCTCTGACATCAGTAATAAGAAAATAAAATAAATAAATAAATAAAGTAAATACGATTGACGGACTGATGAAACCTCTCTTGCTGTTTGTTACCCAGTAAATCTTTGCGTCTTGTAGACAGGTGGCTGGGAGCAGAGCCAGAACTCCCAGGGTTTTATGTTAGAATTGGGGATGGAGGAGGAGTCTGGGGCAGAGGTTTTGGGGGGCTGCGGGGAGGGGGGTGGTGTCGCTCGCTTATGAGGTCCCTCTCCCCCCCCACCCCCCGCCAGCAGCAAGGCCAAGGAGCTGAGGGACCACCACCGAGACTTCCCGGACGTGCTCTCAGGGGCGTACATCATCGAAGTCATTCCCGACACGCCAGCGGAAGCGTGAGTCCGAGCGTTCTCCCCTTCCCTGACTTCCTGCGGTTCCGGGGCCCTGTCGACTCAGGTGACTGTGAGGGTCCCTGACAGGATGGGGGCCGTCCCTGGTCTGTCCTGCTGGTCGGGCCGTCCGACCTGGAGCAGCCCAGGACTCCGCCGATAAAGGGGCATCCTGCCGCCAGGAGCCCTGGTCTCACACCGGCGTCGGGTGGAGAGGGCTGTCCACTCGTAGGAGCCTCCCGGGCCGGCGGGCGGGGGGTCTCGAGGCCCCGGGCAGGGGTCCCGCCGAGGAAACCACTCAGCCAGCAGCAGGCGGTGTCACCTCACCTACCGGGCCCAGAGGGAGGTGCGGACGGGCCAGCGCACTGCCCGGGGCCTGGTGGGCCGCCTGCATCTGTGCCACCCGTAGGCTGACAATCGGCTTTGCGTTTTTAAATGTTGGGAAACATTTGTAAGGAGACTAGTAGTTGAAAAGGTGCATGAAAAGGACGTGTCATTCGAACGTCAGCGTCCGCGTGAGGATTGCTGGGATGCGGCCGGGCCTGCGAGAGGGAAGGGGGCTGTGGCGGCGTCTGGGCGGACGGAGAGCTGAGGGCTGTGCTGGGCGGCGGGAGCGCGGGACCCTCACGCTGTCCCCCGTGTTGCAGCGGCGGCCTCAAGGAGCAGGACGTCATCATCAGCATCAACGGGCAGCCCGTGGCCTCTGCCAGCGACGTCAGCGACGTCATCCGCAAGGAGAGCACCCTCAACATGGTCGTCCGCAGGGGCAACGAGGACGTCATGCTCACCGTGGTCCCCGAGGAGATCGACCCGTAGCCGGCGGGAGCGGGAGCGGCGTGTGCTCCTCACAGACCCTCCGCGCCCGCCCGACACGGTGCCTGGGCCGGGCCGGGGCCGCCCTGCTGCTGGCTCGGCCGGGACGCGGGCGGCCGACGCCTCCTGGGTGTTTGCAGGCCACACTGATGCCCGCGTGGGACCCGCCTCCCGCCCGCGTGCACGCCGTGCCCTTCCTCTTGCCGCTTGGGCCGTGCCTGCTTCGAGCGTCAGCGGGGTCGCCTCTCTACCTGCTCAGCGTCCCGGTGCCAGGAAGGCCGTCGATGGTCCGCGTGGATGAGAGGGCGGCCCGGGAGCCACACGTGCGTGCTGTCCTCCATGCTGTCCTCCCACTCAGCACCTGGAGGAGGCGCGGCTGGGACCGCGGGCGGGAGGCCGTGGCTTCAGGAGACCTCGCCTCCCGGGACCCCGGGACCCCGGGACCCCGGGACCAGGCGAGTGACCGACGCAGCTATTAAAGTCCTTCTTCATGCTCTGCGCCCTGGCGTGCGTCTCTTCCTTCCCTCCCGGCCACCGGCGGAGTGTCGGGAGGTGACAGTCCTGCCGGGGGCTCCTCCTGAAACCGCACCGTCCACACAGGGTCGCCCGGAATCGTAGCGGGGTGTCCAAGTCCCCCCCCCCGCGGGCTCGCTGGGCACAAACCGCTGCCTCGGCGCCCTGGCCCGCGGGGTCGGACGTGAGGACGGCTGCGCTCACATCGGGGCTTTTCAAGCTACAAAGAGCCCGTCGGCCTCACACGCCAGCCAGCGGTCAGCGGAGGGTTCCGGGGCCTGGCCTGCGCCAGGCGGGGCTCAGCGTGCGGGCAGATGCGGCGTGGTCCCCCGGCCCTCGCTCTGAGCTCAGGAAGCCAGCTCTCTTTCTTTTTTCTTTTTTTGATTAATCCTCACCTGAGGGTATTTTTTCCATTGCTTTTCAGACAGTGGAAAGGAGAGGGAGAGGGAGAGGGAGGGAGAGAGGGAGAGGGGGAGAGAGAGAATCATCGACGTGAGAGAGACAGCCACTGGTTGCCTCCTGCACGTGCCCAGGTTTGTGCCCTTGACCCAGAACCAAACCCGAGACGGTTGAGGGCACAGGCCAGGGCTCCCGCCACCGAGCCCCACGGCCAGGGCCAGGCCAGGTGCCCCTTTGAAAGGGAGACACTTAGATGGGACGAGACCCAGAACGGCCCTGCCCACGTCCCAGGATGACAGGGTGATGCCGATTCTAGTCGTCCTGGGCTCTGGACTAGAAAGCAGACTGTCAGCCTGGGGGTGCAGAGCAGGGCTCCCCCCAAAGCGCCCTTGAGGAGTCCCAGCCTCGGGCAGCTCCAGGCACCTCTCTCTCCAGGGGAGGCTGCAGGAGCTCGGGAAGCTGGGCCCAGGGAGCCTGTTGCAAAGCTTGAGCTTGACCCACCGGCATGGCTCAGGGGCTGAGCATCGGCCTGCGAGCCAGGGGGTCAGGGTTCAGTGCCCGGTCAGGCCACAGGCCCGGGTTGTGGGCTCCGTCCCCAGTGGGGCGTGTGCAGGAGGCAGCCGGTCCATGATTCTCTCTCATCATTGATATTTCTCTCTCCCTTCCTCTCTGGAATCAATAAAATATATTAAAAAACAAAACCAGAGAACATTTGAGCTTGGAAGCGAGCCCAGGCCGAGTCCCCGCGGCAGCCACACCAGGGGCAGGGTCCACCCAGAGCAGAGGGAACCGGCTCCGGAGAGTCAGGGTCAGAGGGGCTCGGGCCCAGAGCCCAGGTCCCTGGGAGCCGGGAGGCTCAGGGGCCCAGGCCCAACTGAAAGGTGGGAGGACGATTAGGCAGCGGCCTCATCAGTGCTAACCCGAGGCAGCTGGCGGCCCGTCCTTGAGCTGCACTCAGCTGACCCGAGAGCGGAAGGAGCCGGAAGTCCTCCTGGTGTGGGGTTGGCCTTCCCTCCCTCCGTGAAAGGGGGTGACTCAGAGGGGCCTGTGGCACCAGGCTGCACCCACAGCTGTTTTACCCGTGGCTGCTCCCCGGGTGGTCCCGGCGGGGAGGATGGGGGGGAGGATACACGGGGGGCGGGGGGCGGGGGCAGCCAGCCGGCCGAGCCTGTCTTTCTCGGCCTGTCATGGCTCCTGAGGCAGCAGATGGTTGGTCTGGAAGGGGTCGGCCCGCGGGCGACTGGCCTGGGTCCCTGTAAACATTCGGCAGCATCCGGCGTCCCGGGATCTTGGGCCAGAGATGTGCCTGCGTGTGCGGCGCCGTCCAAGCCTCAGACGTGGCAGCTCCGCACCTGGTGGGCAAGTGATGCGTTTGGTTACGTGGCTGCGCTGACCTGCGGGGCCATGGGCCTTGTGGGGGCTGCACAGGGATGGTGCACCCACACTCATCGCGGCTTTCATGGGACCTCCCGGGACATGTGTACCTTCTCCCCCTCCCACCATATCCCCCTCCCCCTGCCCCTTCCCCTTCTCCCCCTCCCCCCTCCCCCTTCTCCTCCCCCTGCCCCTCCCCCATATCCCCCTCCCCCTCCTCCTCCTCTAGGAGCATGGCTTAGGACAGGGGTGGGCAAACTTTTTGACTCGAGGGCCACAATGGGTTCTTAAACTGGGTTCCGACCGGAGGGCCGGAGCAAAAGCATGGATGGAGTGTTTGTGTGAACTAATATCAATTCAAAGTAAACATCATTACATAAAAGGAGACGGTCTTTTTTTTTTTCGTTTTATTCATTTCAAACGGGCCGGATCCGGCCCGCGGGCCGTAGTTTGCCCACGGCTGGCTTAGGAGCTAGATGGACTTGAGTCCAACTCTGCTGCCTGCATGTTGCTGGCTGTGGGGCCTTTCCCACCTGTAACAGGGGGATGATCACAGCACTGCCCCCGCCACCCCGCAGCTGCTGGGGATTGAAGGGGTCAATACGGGGCACCTGGTGAGCAATAAACGCCCAGCGTCATCGACGTTACACGAAGGTCCTGGAGCCTCAGCCTCCCCTGTTAGAACGGGCTTCACAGTGCTGGCCCCTCGCCTGGCGTCGGAGGGTTACCCGTGACGGCGCGGGCACCAGGCCAACAGCCGCGGTTGCCACGAGCCTGCCCCGGTGCTGGGCTCTGAGGACAGTGCAGCGGCTGCATCTGCCGGGAGCCGCCAGGTGGCCGACGCCGTTCCGTTCAGATCCAGGGAGGTGGGTGCGGGTTTATCCTCTTTGACGGGTGAAGTAACCGATGCCAGAAACACGCATCTTGCTCCCGCCACGGGCTCCTGCGTGGGCGCGGCCACCACCCCCAGGAGGTCTGAGCCGTGGGCGTGGCGCTCTGGGGGCCCGGGGTGCTGGGCCCACGTGGGCAAGTGCCACTGTGGCCAGGGCCCCCCTGAGGTTGTGCGGGGGGACGGGGGGACAGGGCGGGGGGGCGGGGGGCAAAGGGCCGGCCCAGGTTCCAGGCTCCTGTGACGTGTGACAGGTGAGGCAGACGTGGCGTCAGGTGGCTTGTGCAGTTGGGCAGGTAGGCTCCATGTGGCCACAGGGCGGTCAGTGGGCAGGACTGCCCGGAGCCCTGGGGAGCATGCTGGGGGACCCCACTCTGCCATTTGGGTGGTGTGCTTGACAGGCAGGCTGGAGCTGAGGGCCACCTTCTTCCCCACAGCGTCTCCCCCCCACCTGGCGTCTCCCCCCAACAAGGCGTCTCCACTCACGTGGGGTCTCGCCCTCTGCTGCTGGCATCTGAGAGGACGGCCGGGGTGCGGGCTCGGAGAGTCATGCCTGTTTTGAAACAAGTGTTGTTGGTCCTGGCTGGTGTGGCTCAGTGGATAGAGCGTCGGCCTCTGGACTGCAGGGCCCCGGGTTTGATTCGGGTCAAGGTCCCTCGGTGCAGGTCTGACCCGGCCCTGGTTGGGGCGTGTGCAGGAGGCTCCCATCCAAGTGCCTCTCACACTGATGTCCTCTCTCTGCGTCCCCCCTCCCTTCACTCCCTGAACATCAGGGGAGCGTCCTCGGTGAGGACGAGCAGGACCAAACCAAAGGGAAGCAGCAGGTGCTGCTGGTCGTGTGTCTGAGGCCCCTGTTGTGTGTCACAGGGGGTCCTGCCAGGCGGGAGGCCGGTTCCTAGAGTCGCATGTTGGAGGCCACACCGGAAAGCCGGCTGGGCCTGGTTCTGTGGGAGCTGGGCCTCCAGCCCCCTCTGCCCCGTGTCTGGCCCAGCTGGGGCGGCTCCCGGTGGTCCGTGCTGGCTCCCGGCTGTCTGTGCCGGCTCCCACTCGGCCGCGGCCCCGGGGCTCCCATCCCGTGGGTGGGGCGGCCTTCCTGCCCCCGGGCGGCTGCTGTATCAGGACCTTTAGAAGCGACGGCCTCAGTGTCCTGCCTGCCAAGGACCACAGAGAGCGAGGGCGGGGAGCCCTGGGAATGCAGTGGCGTCACAAGAAAAGCCGTTCAGATTCTTTTCTTAAAAGTATTTCTTTATTGATGTCAGAGAGGAAGGGAGAGGGAGGGACAAACATCAGTGAGAGAATCCTGGACCAGCTGCCTCCTGCTCGCCCTGCCCTGGGGGTCGAGCCTGCAACCCGGGCTGTGCCCTGACCGGGAGCAAACCGTGACCTCCTGGCTCCTGGGTCGAAGCTCCAGCACCGAGCCCCGGCCGGCAGCACCACGGGCTCTAAGGCCGACGCTTCCGGAATGAGGCTGTGGTGCTGGGCGTTCCTCCGGCCCACAGAACGTGCATCCCGGGGGGAGGAGCCCCGATGGCCCCGGGCTCTGGGTGGTGATAACGTGTCGGGGGCATCGAGTGACGAGTGTGCACGCTGCAGGGTGCTGATGGGAGGCTGCGTGGAGAGGCCTGGGGTGCCTGGGAATTCTGCTTTCCGCTCAGATTTGCTGTGAACCTAAAACTGCACTCAAAACGAAAGTCTATTAATTAACATTTAAAAAAACCCCAAGAGGGCGTTGGTGGTATAGTGGTGAGCATAGCTGCCTTCCATAAAAAAAACCCCAAACCTTCTGAACAAAGGAGACTCTCAAACACTCTGAGAGCCCCAGGCAGCACCTGTCGGCCCAGGAAAGGCTGCTCCCTCAACGGCCTCCTCTGCCGCTCTGGCCTGGCCTGCGGACCGGGGGCAGGTGTCCTGGGAGCAGGGAGCGGGGAGCGGGATCTAGAGAAGGACTTCCCAAGGGAGAGACGCCCCGTGGGCCCGGCGTGCAGAGTCACCCCCCTCCCGCCCCCAACGAAAACAGCAACCCAGGCACAGCTGCTGGGCGGGTGGCAGCGGCCCCTCGAGGCTCCGTGTGGCTCCGCCCTGCTTCCTGCGATTGGCCCGCTGCTTCCTGAGCGGCCCCTCCAACGGACAGAAACACACGTTCTCATGGAAGGAAATCTGTTCTTTTTAAATACATTTGTATTGATTTCAGAGAGGAGGGGGTGGAGAGACAGAGAGACATCAATGAGAGAGAATCACTGGTCGGCTGCCTCCTGCAGGCCCCCACACTGGGGATGGAGCCCGCAACCCGGGCCTGTGCCCTGACCAGGAATTGAACCCTGACCTCCTGGTTCATGGGTCGTCGCTCAACCACTGAGTCATGCCAGGCGGGCGGGAAATCTGTTCCTGAGTCACAGGCCCGGGCGCTGCCTGGTGGGCTGGGGTTGGGGGCTCTGTGTGCGGCCCTACAGGGACCCACCTCGGGGGGCGGGGCAGTGCCTGTCCTGGTCACAACCCCTCAGGCCCCAACAGGATCGAGGGGCTGCCTCTCCTCATCGATCCGCTGCCACCTCCCTCCCAGGGCTCGCCCTTTGCAGGCTCCTCCTGTCCAGGTGCACCTGCGGGCTCAGGGTCTCCTCCCTCAGGGGTGCCCCTCCCCCCTCCCCTCCCACCTGTGCCCCACACAGCTGGGCTGAGCCCTCCCCTCCGGGTCATTCCTAACCTCCTCCCCACCCTGGGCCTGGCTGGGCTGGGGGAGCAGAGCTCCCAGAGGGAACCCTGTGGCCAGGAGGAGGAGGAGGCGTGGCCACTAGGGGGTGAGCTGACCTCAGGCAATGCCAAGCAGGTGCCAGGGTCCTGGATGTGAGAGGACAGACAGGGGAGAGCTGAGAGCGGGTGAGGGGCAGCTTCCTCCTCCTCCACCTCGGGCAGGAGGCCCCCCACCAGGAGAGGGGCCTGGCCACGCCTCCCCCCCTCCATCCCCCGTTCCCTCCCCCGTTCCCTCCCCCAATTCCCTGATGATCGGGAGGCGCAGTGCCCTGGGTGCTGGGCCACCGTCTGGCTGGACCTGCTGCCTGTTTGCTAACAACACGGGACACACTACACGGGACACACAACACAGGACACACAACACGGGACACACGGCCTGGGGTCCCTTCGCTACGATTCCTGACCCCACAGGCCACCCTGAGCGGAGCCCGGACCTGCATGCTGTGCCCTTGTCCCCCAGCAGGGAATTCCGGGACCCCCCACCCCGCAAGCCCCCGACTCCCTCGACACCAGCTGCTTTCTCCGGCTCCACGGGAGTCACTCGTTCAGGGACACGGAGCGAGCGCCTCGGGCCGGGGCCTCTGGAGCCTTGAGATGTGAGTCCGAGCTGGGCCAGGCACCACCCGCCCCCGCTCCCCCCCCGTGTGGCAGCTCCGGCTCCACGTTAAAGGGGCCCCGTTTGTGTCTCTGTTTACAGCCCTTTGGGGCTGGACTTGGGGGGCCTTTGGGATGGAAAAGGGGGGCCCAGCTCCGGAGAATCCTGGTCTCAGAGGAGAAAGAGAAGGAGGAGGAGGAGGAGGAGGAGGAGGCTGAGCTGCCGAGTCCAAGAGGAGAGGAGCTGGCCTTTCCTGGGGCGCACCCAGGGGAGGGGTGTCAGGCCCAGGGCAGCTGAGGGAGGGGGACGGGGTGTGGAGGGGACGGGAGCCGCTGAGGAGACTTCAGGGCTGTGCTCGGCCCAGAGGAGCCAACGGAGGCGGCCAGCCCCATGAGCCCAGCGCGCCCAGTGGGCGGAGGAAGCGGGGGTACGGAATCGGGGGGCTGTGCTGAGGGCCTGGCGGTGGCGTGGGAGTGGGGGGCTTTATATTTACACCTGGAGACTTGGCGACGGTCCAGCTGGAGGAGGCGCCCAGGCCCGACACCTGGTTCCTCAGCCCTGGAAGGTGCCGCCTCTGCTCTCCAGTCCCTCTGAGCTCCCGTGTCCCCTCCCAGCTCCCGTGTCCCCTCTGAGGCGCATCCAAGGACCCTGGGCGTCCATCCGGGACTTTATACTTTTTTATAAAAAATGTTTTTATATCAGAGAGGAAGGGAGAGGGAGAGAGAAACATCACTGATGGAGAGAATCACGGACCGGCTGCCTCCTGCACGTCCCGCACTGAGGATGGAGCCCACATCCCGGGCCTGTGCCCTGACCGGAATGGAACCCTGACCTCCTGGTTCCTAGGTTGATGCTCAGCCCCTGAGCCACACGGGCGGCCCCTCCGTGACTTTCTGGTTCCCGTGGTCTCCCCCCTGCGGCCGGGTCTGCACGCAGAGGGAGGGCAGCGCCCGGTGCCCCTGGTCAGCTCCACAGGGAGCTGAGGGCCCTGCACTTGAGGGACAGTCGCCAAGCTCCAGAGTCAGCCGCCCGCCTCTCACCCACATCGGCCAGGGCCAGACCCATTGTTCTCACCACCGGCCAAAAGCTCCTGGGAGGAAACCAGAGGCGGGAGGGGCCGGCCCTGGGTGAGCAGCAGGGGCAGCAGGGGCACAGCCCATGCCCCGCCTGCTGCCCTGGTGCGGGGTTGCCTTGGAAACAGCTTCCTGATGGCGGCCAAGGGCATTTCCTTTGGCTTGACCGCAACCCCCTTCCCTCTCCGGTCTGGACGGATATAACCCGGCGATTTGGCGGGCGACCTGACGCTGGCTGTGGAGCTGGGCCTCCTGGGAAGGCGGGCGGCCGGCTTCCTGTCACTCAGGAGAACTCGGCTCCCGGGGTGGCCTCCCTGCTGTGGCCTCTGACCCGGAGGGCAACTGAGGTGGCCGTTCTCGCTGATGTTCCCAAGTCCTCGTCCGTCCGTCCGTCTGTCTGTCTGTCTGCGGCACATCAGTCACATGCACGCTCCCCATGTGCGGGGCACTTTATTTCTTTTTTTTTAAAATATAGATCTTGTATTGATATTTTACAGAGAGGAAGGGAGAGGGATAGAGAGTCAGAAACATCGATGAGAGAGAAACATCGATCAGCTGCCTCCTGCATGCCCCCCATGGGGATGTGCCCGCAACCAAGGTACATGCCCTTGGCCAGAATCGAACCTGGGACCCTTGAGTCCGCAGGCCGATGCTCTATCCGCTGAGCCAAACCAGCCAGGGCCAGAAACTTTTTCAAAATAACCAATTAACCTCCCAAGATTTCCCCGGCTTGCATTGGCTTCACCCCCGTAGCCAATGATCATTTTCCCAGGTTAGACTGACCGTGCCCTATCGCCCAGCACATCGCCCTTCTGGTGAAACAAACAGGCCTCTGCTTCGCAGCTGAATGTGCTCAACAATGTCTGATTCTTCCTTTGCTCTTTTCCTTTCAATAACTTGTTAACCGTAATAACATTGCTACAGAAGGAGCTCACATTTGCCGCTACCAACTGGATATGCCCGCAACCAAGGTACATGCCCTTGACTGGAATTGAACCTGGGACCCTTCAGTCCGCAGGCTGACGCTCTATCCACTGAGCCAAACCGGTTAGGGCTCTTTATTTCTTTTTAAAAAAATATATGTTTTTATTGATTTCAGAGAGGAAGTGAGAGATAGAAAGATCAACAATGAGGCCCAGGGCTCAAGGTTCTGGGACAGGAGGGGCCTGGGAAACGGCTCTAATCAGAGGTTCTCCCCGTGGCTTCCAGCTGCTTATCCTGCCTTTGAATTCCTAACTGAGCAAACGAGGCACCTTCCCAAGGTCACAGCACCTTTATCTCTGGCTCTCACCCGGGAAAGATCGTGGAGGAGGGGCTGGAACTGTTAGCCTAACCCCAGGTGTCCCTCCACCAGGTGTGGCTCAGCCCAGGGCATCGCCATGGGGAGGGGGTGGCCCTGAACCCAGGCAGGGCAGCAACCTGCCTCGACCACCTGCCTCAGAATTACCTGAGCGCCTGGCAGGGTTCCCAACCCCTCCCAGACCCCCTGATTCTGTGACCTAAGATTTGAGAACATCTGTGACTTTTCTATTTATTGCAACAGAAGTTGCTCAAAACATGAACAGTCTTAGCGGCTTCGTGAGCTGAATGAGCAGGAAGTGTGGGTCCTTAGAACACGGGGTTGGACCAACCACGTCTCGAGAATTTCTTTCAGATTTCCAGGGAAGACAGAATGGTCTGAGTAAATAGTAGCTCATAATTGCCCCCTATTCACAATTATCAGGGGCAGCAGCGGGCGGTTTATGGCGTCTCCAGCAAAGGCCGGCTTCGCTAAGTGGAAATTTACTATCCCACCCGTTCGACACATCTCAGCAGGTTGGGGAGCCCCTGATAGTGTGGGCGTGGCCCCAGGAGCGGCTGGTGGACTTTGTCTGGGAGACTTTTGGGAATCGGAGTCACCCCCCAATAAAGCCACTGGGGGGGCAGTTTACCGCCATCCACGTGTGTGCTCACCCAGATGCCAGTGTTAGGGTGATTGATGGCAGTGGAGCATGAGCACGAACCTCCTGGTGACCGCTCGGGGCGGTCGGTTCCCGGCACGGCCGGGGCCGAGGGAAATCCCGTAAGAGGTTCGCCAGGTGAAGACACACTCAGGGTGATGTGCCAGGGGCTGGGATGGGGCTCAGGTTCATTTCCTACAAAGGCGGCCGGCTCCCGGGAGGTAGGGTTCGAGGAGCACCCCCTCCCCCGGCTTGTGGCTGCAGGTGTGAGCTGCCCACGATAAGGTCGGCATGTAGCTTGACCTCCCGAGAGCGCAGAGCCCTGCGGAGTGGAGCCCGACGGGAATGACACTGGACGTTCACGGTTATGACGACGTTGACTGCGCCTCTCGGAAGACCAAGCGTGTAAAACGTAATGGGCGAGCGCACACGCGTGTCCAGCGAAGGGTTTGCAGCAGGAGCTGGGGGCTCTGGGGGGAGAAGGCCAGCGCTCCTCCCCAGCTCGTGGTGGCTCCTGCCTCCTCTCAGGGGGACTGGCCGGGCAGGACAAGGTGTCCGCTCGCACAGACGCACCCCGTGAGCAGAGAGACGGCAGGAGCAACGGGTGGAGAGAGAAGCCGGAGGAAGGCGGGAGGAACGATGCGCAATGAGAGGACAGTGGTCCTTCGCAGTCCAGGGCTGTGGCCCTGGAGCCGGTGGGAACCTGGTCCTGCCGAGGGCCGCGTGGCTGTTTGTCGCGTCTTCCTAGGGCCGCACGGAAGGAGCCACTTGAGCATCAGCTGCTCCGTTTGGCCAGACCTTTCATGAACTCACCCGATGCCTTCATTGCACTCACACAACCCGAGGACCGGGCGTCCCCACCCCTGAGTGAGGACAAGGAAAGGAACCGTGAAGTATGTCGGGGGTAGGAGGTGGGTTCATGCAACACGCGAGCCGCGAGGTGGTGCCGTCTAAAATATAACGTTCCTGGTACATTTCGGAAAAATCCTGAATGACAGCCTCCACTTACTGTCCGGCTTCCACCCGCGTCGCCTTCACCCCCGTGTGTGTCGGACGCGCCTGTGCACACGCGTTCCTTAGGGCAGAGGGTGCGCAGCGGGTGAAGGTGCGGACCTCGCTCTGCAGGTGGGAGGGAAGCGGAGGGAGCCCTGCCCGCTGGCAGGCACAGAGCGAGGCGGAGTCTTCCCTCCTTATTTGGGGCCGAGCTGAACCACCTTGGTCCTCACGACTTGGGCGCTTTCTCTCCCACCTGAGCGGGTGCCTCAGCGCCGGTCCTGGAAGATCGCACCATCGGGGCGGCTCAGAGGCACATGCTCACCTGGACGTGGAGGGGAAGGTGGCGTCCTGGCGAGTGCCTTCGTGTCCCAAACCCGCAGCTATTACACACCCGTGTCTGTGGTGAACATGGCTTCGGCAGGCCAGGTGGGACGCCCTCGCCGAGGGCCGCTGAGGGCACACCCTGGGGTCTCGAGTGTTCATCCCCAAGCTCCGGTGATGGGTGAGGAGCCTGGCCACTCAGGACTCCCCCGAGGCAAAGAAACCCAGTGCAGCCGCCTCGAGTCTGTGCAGGCGCCGTCTGGGAGGGTCCCGGCCCTGCACATGCCCCAGGAAAGTCCTCGGGAGGAGGCCGCAGGGACAACTGGGCAGGTGCGGGTCGCAGCCTGGCAGCCAGGCCGGGGGCAGCCAGCCCCTGATTTCAAGAAGGGGCTGCCCAGACGTGGCGCACGCCAGGGGGAGCTGAGGAAGGAGGTCCGGAGCAACAAGGCAGCCGGGAGGCTAGGAGCCCCTGCTCAGACTCCAGGGGGCACCCCAGAGAGAGAGGGAGGCTGCCCCAGAAAAGACCAAGCCCCGCAGCACGGAGAAGCCAGCCATGGGCACCGGCCTGGCCAGGTGACAGGGCCCAGGTGGCGGGGCTCTTGGGCAATCTGTGTTGGCAGCTTGAGCAGGAAGTGGCCCCTCGATGCCTCCAGTCGCTGCCACACAAAGAGGCTAAGAGAATATGCCCCTGTGCCCTCGGGCGAAGTGGGGGAGGTGGCGGGTCCTCACTAATGGGGAGCTTGCCCAGCCCTTCCTTTCCTGGAATAACCTGCGATGCCCTCCCTCCCATCACCCCGTCCTCTGGGACCTTCGGAGGCCCCGCGGCTCGCTGCCCCCTCCCCCTTCTGAGGCCTTTCAGGGGCCGTGACCTCGGGCAGGAGGCAGGAGGAGGAGGTGCCGGCCTCTCCTCTGAACCTGGGCAGGTGGCCTGATGGGCAGGAACAGGTGCTGGGCACCTGCTCTGGTTGTCAGACATGGATCCTGGCTGTTGGCCGCGATCGTGTGGTTCCGATGAGAGAAGGCACATGCTCACCCGGCAAGGGGGGCGCACGTGGGACCTGGGGGTGCACCTGGGAATGCGGCCCGTCCTCCCCACCAGGCATCTCCTGTTCTCACGGAGATATTAGCACCTGTCGCAGGGACAGAGCCGCCAGCCCTTTGCATGTCACTAAGCCCTTTGCAGACCCAGCCCTTGCTCTCCCGCATTCCCTGTGAACTGCCGCCTGGCATGCCCTTTGCCTGCTCCCCATGTGATCTCTGTCCTTCTCCCCAATATAAGCAGCGGCTGATGGGGGTGCAGAGTGGGTTTTCGTGGGTGACCCCCTCCCTGCTCCCTATGCTGCCAGCAGGACTGGATTAAAGTCTCATGTAGGATTCAACCCTGTCTCTGCTTGGTTGACTCCGGGGTGACAGGCGGCCCGGACCCCTGGTTTGACTTCCTGAAACTGTGCTCTCACCTGTGAATCGGGGGAAGGAGAAGGAAGATGAGGCTGTGGTGTTGGCTGCGGGCCTCGGAGTTCTGGCTGCCGTTCGGTCAAACACTAGACTTGGCTAAAGTGGTGCCGTCAGACACTTACGAGATCCGGGGACCTCACCCCCAGAAAGATCAAGGACCTTCCACAGCCTCGGCGAGGTCCCCCAGAACCAGGGAGCCCCCAGGGCAGCCCCCCACCGGGCCCAGCGTGGGCAGCCTGTGTACTGGAGTGATTTCACGTTTGCGTCTTAAGGACAAATATTTATACAAATATAACTCAAAGCATGACGTTCTAGTTCTAAAACATGATGGGTGCAGCGCAGTGATTGAGCGTCAGCCTATGAACCAGGAGTCACAGTTGGATTCCTGGTCGGGGCCCAGGCCCAGGCTGTGGGTTTGGTCCCCAGTGTGGGCTGTGCAGGAGGCAGCCGGTCCATGACTCTCTCATCATTGATGTGTGTCTCTCTCCCTCTCTGAAGTCAGTAAAAATATATTTAAAAAGAATAAAACAGTGCTGTGTCGTGTAATAAAGATTTGAACTGCCCTGGCCGGTTTGGGTCAGTGGACAGAGCGTTGGCCTGCGGACTGAAGGGTCCCAGGTTCTATTCCAGTCAAGGGCACAGGCCCAGATTGTGGGCTCCATTCCCAGTAGGGGCGTGCAGGAGGCAGCCAGTCCATGGTTCTCTCTCATCATTGTTGTTTCTATCCCCCTCTCTCTCTCCCTTCCTCTCTGAAATCAATACAAATCTATTTAAAAAGAAGGTTTGAACCTCTAAGTATGTAGGCACTGCCAGGCGCCATCTCACCGACCTCCCGCTGCCATCGATCCGCCCTCATCTGTGCCAGCGGAGGGTGTGAAGGTCCGGATTGCACCATCCTGTTCGTCATCGGCTCTCCGAGGTCTCGGCGCGTCTCCCGCGGTTCTGTCCCGAGGCCTCAGAGGCGGGGCCCCCGTTGTGTTCTGATGGCAGTGACTTTCCATTGCCCGGTGGATTCCTGGGGGGGGGGGGGTCGCCTTATTCCTCCCCTGGCTGCCCAGCCCGTGGGCGTGGCTGCGCCTCCTGTCCTAGTCCACACGCGGCCCTTCTCCTGCTGCTGCCTGTCCTTAGGGAACTCGGGGGCCTCTCGCCTCCGTCCTCCTCCGAACGCCACCTGGGCTCCCCATGTCACTGAGGCCTCGCTGAGCCAAGACCGCTGCTCGCACCCGTGCCGCCTCTGCGCTCGCTCTGCCCAGGAACCTGCGGCAGCCAGGTGGCCGCCCAGAGCCGGTCCCCTGGGGCCCACACGCGGGTGCACATCAGAATCACCTGGGAGTTCACAGACAGCCCAGGCCCAGCCCAAGGCCGGGGGGTGGGGGCGGTGGGGGCGGGGGGAGGGGCGGACCCCTGTATCTTATTTTTACTTTTTAAAAATTTCAAAAATATTGTTATTGACGTCAGGGAGGAAGGGAGAGGGAGAGAGAGAAACATCCATGAGGAGAGAGAATCATGGACCTGCTGCCTCCTGCACGCCCCCCACTGGGGATCGAGCCTGCAACCCGGGCCTGTGCGCTGACCGGGAATCGAACCCTGACCTCCTGGTTCCTAGGTCGACGCTCAGCCCCTGAGCCCCGCCGGCCCGGCTGTACTTTGGTTTATTTACGTACTGACTGGAATTTATCTTTATTGTGGAAGGTATTGCAGATGCACCCCCCCCCACCAGCTTCCGTGTCTGGATCGTTTTGTTTGGTTGCGATGATTCCTCTCCGCCCAGCGCAGCCCACGGCCTCTCGTTGGGGGTCCGTCCCGCAGCCCCGGGGCCGCCCTTACACGCAGATCCACCGACCACAGCGGGGCGGACCGAATCGAACCCTGACTGTGGGGGTTTCCGTGGTGACGGCAGCTCGGGGGCTGGAGGAAGCAGCCTCCTGCTCCCCACCCCGGAGGCCTCCGCGCCCGAGGGGGGGGACGGGGGGGGGGCAGTGGGAGCCCGGCGGCTCTCCTCACCCAGGAAGTCCTGCCCCCCGCCCCCGCCCATGGAGCAGCTCCCCCACAGCGGCTGCTGCAGGCGGCGGGGTCGTGGGGAGACCTTTGGGAGGGTCGGTTCGTCACTTTTGGGGCTCGGTTTCCCTCCCTGGAAGGTAAGGGCATCGCTTAGCGGCCCCTAAACTCTCTCCGCTGGGAAGACCCGTCAGAAAACAGTCCTTTCTCACACGTGGGCTTCACGCCATTGCTGACACGAGCGGATTTGGAACAGGAGCACCAGGGGCGCCCTGCGGATGTGGGGGACACAGCCCCCCTCTGAGGATGTGGGGACACAGCCCCCTCTGAGGATGTGGGGGACACAGCCCCCCTCTGTGGATGAGGGGACACAGCCCCCTCTGCGGATGTGGGGGACAGCCCCCTCTGCAGTTGTGGGGGACAGCCCCCCTCTGCGGATGAGGGGACACAGCCCCCCTCTGCAGACGTGGGGACACAGCCCCCTCTGAGGATGTGGGGACACAGCCCCCCTCTGTGGATGTGGGGACACAGCCCCCCTCTGTGGATGTGGGGACACAGCCCCCCTCTGTGGATGAGGGGACACAGCCCCCTCTGCGGATGTGGGGACACAGCCCCCTCTGCGGATGTGGGGGACAGCCCCCCTCTGCGGATGTGGGGGACAGCCCCCTCTGCGGTTGTGGGGGACAGCCCCCCTCTGCAGATGTGGGGACACAGCCCCCCTCTGCGGTTATGGGGGACAGCCCCCCTCTGCAGATGTGGGGGACACAGCCCCCTCTGTGGTTGTGAGGGACACAGCCCCCCGCCCCCCGCTGAACCCCCTGCTGCTCATCTCTGAGCCGCGGAGAGGCACCTGCAAAGCTGCGGGAAAGCCATCCCCCCAGCGCCACCCATTTCCTCTGCTGAAGTGGACAGTCAGGTGTCGTCTGGGGAATGCATGCGCACACGCACACACACACATGCACACACACACTCATGCACTCTAGGCACCATACATGCATGTACATGTGTGCACACAAGGCACCGTACAGGTGTACACACAAACAGACATGCAGAAACTCATTCATGCACACACTCATGCACATACAGGCACCATACCTGCATGTACATGCATGCACACACACACTCACACACGCTGGCTCTGGGGGCCTCGTGTGTAACAGGAAGAAGGAAATGTGAATGAACCTTTTCTCACTCAAGGAACTCACCTGAGGGGCGGCCCCAGCCTGGCTTCCTCCTCCGGCCGCGCACAAGGGGCCCATTCTGGCCGCGGCTCTTGGGCTCGGCTGACCCCACGCACTTTTGTTCCCCTGGTTTGGCGAGAGCTGCGGCTCGTCACTGCCCTGCGTCCTCAGAGCCCCTTCCTTTGTTCCAGTTTCCTTGGATTTGAGTATTTGTTGTTGTTTCAACACCACTCGTCACGGCCACGGCAAGGCTGGCAGGGCTGCGGGTGAGCGAAGCGGTGGGTCTGACGGCTTCCTGAGCCCCATGTGGCCCCGCTCTCCAGGGGGGGCCCGGGGCAGCTTCCCGGAGCCCGGCCACACCTGCCACCTGAGTGCATGGGGCACAGCCGGCTCTCAGCGGGGGGCGACCTGTGACCCCCTTTTAATTTATTTTTATTTTTTTAAATATATTTTTATAGATCTCAGAGAGGAAGGGAGAGAGAGAAACATCCATGATGGGAGAGAATCATGGACTGGCTGCCTCCTGCCCGCCCCACACTGGGGATTGAGCCCGCAGCCCGGGCCAGTGCCCTGACCGGGAATTGGACCGTGACCTCTGGTTCGTAGGTCGATGCTCGACCCCTGAGCCATGCGGCCGGGCTGTTTTTAGTTTCACTAAAGAAATGGTGGCAGCCTGTGTGAGTCCCTTCTCCCTGTTGCTCTTTGTTAACAGTTACATGTACGGGGGACATCTATATATATAAAAGCCTAAGTGACTGTTACAACCAGACGACGGGGCGGTAGCCATGGCGTGCACTCACCACCAGGGGGCAGATGCTCAATGCAGGAGCTCCCACAGCCAACCTCCCCTCAGCCAGCCAGCCCTGATCAGCCCTGATTGCCGGCCAGGCCCAGGGACCCCAGCTGTGCACGAATTTGTGCACTGGGCCTCTAGGTGATTAATAAACCACACAGTCTTCACGTGCGCAGCTCGACGACGCATGCTCTGTAGATGGCACCGTGTGCCCACCACCCACAGCCACGGCCCTCTGTCACCATAGGGCTGGCCCTGCACTGCCCGCCCCCTCTGTAACCGCCGCACTGCGGTCTGTGTCCGAGTCTCAGTTTTATATCCCACATGTGAGTGAAACCACGTGGCTCCAGACTCTTTCTGTCTGACTTGTTTCGCTTGATGTTCGTCCTAAGGTCACCCACGTTTCACAAACGGCACTGTTTCCCCTTTCCTCGCGGCTGAGTGCTAAGTGTTCCCAGCGTGCATGTGCCCCCTCTGCATCCACCCCATCAAAGGACACGTCGGCTGTCTCCGGTCCTGCCGCGTGGAGGAGGCCGCAGTGAGCGTGGGGGTGCATATCTCTGCAAATAAGCTTTCTTTCTTTTTTTAAAAAAATATATTTTATTGATTCTTTACAGAGAGGAAGGGAGAGGGATAGAGAGCCAGAAACATCGATGAGAGAGAAACATCGATCAGCTGCCTCCTGCACACTCCCCACTGGGTATGTGCCCGCAACCAAGGTACATGCCCTTGACCGGAATCGAACCCGGGACCCCTGAGTCTGCAGGCTGACGCTCTATCCACTGAGCCACACCGGTCAGGGCATGCGAATAAGCTTTCAAACGCCTCGGGGAGAAGCCCAGCCCAGTGTCCTGCTCTTCGCGGCAGTTTTCCTTCGTTTTCCTTCGTGAGCGGCGCTCTGGCCCCGCTCTTCCCCTGGCCGTGCTGTTGAAGACACTCTGGCCACTGGGCAGGGAGAAGGGGGCCTCCAGGGAGGGAGCTGCTCTGCTGGGGGTCCCCCAGGGGCCCCCCTCTCCCCACAAGAGGAAGACCTGTCTATACGGGGTCTGTGACCCACACAGAGCTCCTGGGACAGGGGGCCCCTGGCGGCGAAGGGCTCACCGGGTGGCAGGTGGCCCAGTGTATTCTTCCTGGTCCGAGACCTTCCTGAGGCGGGGACACCACCCCGTCCCCCCGGGACACGCCCAGCAGCTTTGACTGACAGCTGGGCTCCCTCCACTTCCCTCTCTGCTTCTGCAGAACAAAAGCTCCCAACCCCTTGTTGTCTCAGGGCTTCTCGGCTAACCACAGGGAGCGAGGACGGGTCAGCCCGGAAGGCGTGGGACGGGGAAATCTCACCCGCTCTCAGGACGACGTTCCCGCTCCGAGCTGGGCTGTCCACGGCGGCTCAGGGTCTGCTGGCGGGACCTTCGTGCCTCGTGCTCACTCAGGCCTTGTTCCCCGTCCGGTCTCTCCACTCCTGGGTGCGGGTGACTCCTGTAGGGGTGACTGTCTCAGGGAAACTGCCCCTGCCATCGGATTTGGGTGCTTTTCTGCAGGTTCCCATGGCAGGTGGCGTTAATACCTCCAAGGGCGGGGGAGGGGGAGAGATCTATAATATTATCAACAATAAAAAATACTTTAAAAACTTAAATAAATACAATAGCTACAAAAAACACCCAATAATTTTCCTCCATAAAAAAATATGGATACATAGCCCAGCCAGTGTGACCCAGTGGTTGAGCATTGACCTATGAACCAGGAGGTCAGGGTTCGATTCCCGGTCAGGGCACAGGCCCAGGTTGGGGGCTCGATCCCCAGTGGGGGGCGTGCAGGAGGCAGCCGATCCATGATTCTCTGTCATCACTGATGTTTCTCTCTCTCCCTCTCCCTTCCTCTCTGAAATCAATATATTTAAAAGTGTTTACAAAAAACCCAGGAGAGGGGCTGTGCACAGGCAGGGGGAGGTCAGGGCTGGTTTTGTGGGTTTGTGAGGTCCGTCCCAGCCCCGTGAGACCGCCAAGAGCAGGATCCGAAACGCTGTGTGATGTCAGGTGGCCCGGCCAGAGCCCCGGTCCTCGGTCCTGTGCCGTGGGAATAGTGTGAGGTCCAGACGCCAGAGCTGCTGCTTGCCTGGCCACGGCCTCGGCCTCCGTGGACTTGCCCCAGCTCCTCCCGCCCCGTCTGCGTGAACGCTGCCCTCGCTCTCCCAGGCGAGGGGCCAGTGTGTGGCTCTGCCAGGTCAGCCCGGCCCAGAGAGGGGCCTTCCCTTTGGCACCGGGGCTGTTTGCCCAGCAGCCCACATCCTGCTGGGGCCGGGCCGCCTTCCCACGAGCTCACCAAGTCCTCGGGGGCGAAGAAGGGGCCCCGCGGGCCGTGTGCCAGGAGGAAGTTGGAAGCGGGTCCCTCAGGTCCGCGCTGCGGCAGGTGGGGAGCAGCCGATGATCCGAGTGGCATCGATCGCACACGCCCACCTTGTCCCACAGCTCAGCCGGACCGTTACGCCTCCTCCCTGTTGATTTATGGCATCAATAGGAAGGTCATGCTGGGGAAACGCCTCCTGGCGGCTGGAACCCATAAATATCGAGGCTCCGTGTTCCCCTAAGCAAAGCCGGCACCATGGGGCTCCCCAGGGTCACCCTGGTAACGTGTCTGCTGCTGGGCCGCGTCCTCCACGCAGGTACTGTCTCCTCTGCAGCTGCTCAGCTCACGGGCAAACCCCACTCGCGAGGATTCGGGAAGGAAGCGCTTTTCTGGTTGTTTCCACCTGAGAAAGGCCGGGGTCGTGGTTAGAGGAGGCCGGGGCCGCTGGTCAGAAAGGCTCCTGCAGTGAGGAAGGGGCGCCAGGCCTCTGCGTGGCCGTGGGGTGAGCCCGGACAGTGGGCGCGAAGCCGGCCCTGCACGACCCTCAGCGGTGCTCGGCCGGTGGCTCTGGCTCGGTCACTCCTGTCGCCCAGGGCGCCGGCCAGGCAGCAGGGATGTGCGTGCACCGCATGGGGCCACCAGCGCCTTCTTTTTTAAATAGAATAATTTTATTGATTTCAGAGAGAAAGGGAGGGAGAGAGAAACATCAATGATGAGAGAGAATCATGGATTGGCTGCCTCCTGCACGCCCCCTATTGGGGATCCAGCCCGCAACCCTGGGCATATGCCCTGACCGGGAATCGAACCGTGACCTCCTGGTTCCTAGGTGGATACTCAACCCCTGAGCCACGCCAGCCAGACAGGAAACGTGCACATTTTAAATGTTTCCTTTTAACTTAAAACATACAAACATGCTTTGACTCACCACTGTGCGGCTGGGGCTCCTGCCTCATGGGTCCCCCCTGCCGGGCTGCCCAGCGACCTCTGAGCTCCGTGGACACGGACCCTCCCTTCTCGCACCTCCAGATGGTGCCTTGGCAGCAGGGGTCAGACCCCCACGCCCAGTGAGTTAATCACGCGACGGGCCCAGCCAACCACCAGGTGCAGCCCCTTGCTGCTCCGCGTAGCGGGGGGCCCGACGGAAGGCCTGCTTTTAGGGGTTCTCACTTGGCCTTTTTTCTTTGTATTTTCAGCAACACCAGTAACAGCAGACATGGCGACGGTGACCTCATCTGGGGAGACGTCTGTGCCAACCGGTAACCCTAGACCCTGGGGCAGAGCCACAGTGGGGACCCGGGCCACCCCAGGGCATGAGCTTGGGCCGGCTGTGGGGTTCTGCTGGTTTCAGATGTAGGACGGGAAGGACGGCCCTGCTGGGCCCCAGTCCCTTCCTCTAACGCGTCTCCATGCTAGTCTCCATGCGTCCAAGCCCCGCCTGGGCCCTCACTCGCCAGCTGGTCTCGGGTCCCCTTCCCCAGCCTCCGTTTCCCCAGGGGCTGTTTTGAGGATGAACTGAGCGAATGCCCATAAAGCTCTCTCTCGCGATCTGAGGTTTCGTGTTAGGAAACGCTCAGAATCGCCCCCACGATTACACCTTAAAAATCAGCGTCTTTGACGTCTGCCTCTCCCTTCCTCTCTGAAATCAATACAAATGTATTTTTTTTAAAAAATCAGTACCCTGGCCCGGCCGGCGTGGCTCAGGGGCTGAGCGTCAACCTATGAACCAGGAGGTCAGGGTTCAATTCCCGGCCAGGGCTCAGGCCCGGGTTGCAGGCTCCATCCCCAGTGGGGGGCGTGCAGGAGGCATCCAATGGATGATATTTCTCTCTCATCATTGATGTCTCTCTCTCTCTTCGTCTCCCTTCCTCTCTCTGAAATCAATTTTTAAAAGTAGTTTAACATTTTTTTTTACACATTCACTTATGTAGCGGCCCCCCGAGTGGCGGTCCCCCAGCGGACTCTGCTCACATTCCACACTGCAGGGCGGACTTGCTGCCGCGGGGAACCCTGGCCCCAGTGCGACCACCCGTTTGCCCAGCCCCGGCCCTGAGCACAGAGCGCACCCCAGGACGGTGAACTGCGGCGTGAGGGCGCCTGGTGGAGAGACCCACTTACCCCACCTAAACGAAGGGAACATCCCACACCCAACCCCTTTGTTTTCATCTAGAGCAGCGGTTCTCAACCTGTGGGTCGCGACCCCTTTGGGGGTTGAACGACCCTTTCACAGGGGTCGCCTAGACCATCGGAAAACAATCTATAATTACATATTGTTTTTGTGATTCATCACTATGCTTTGATTGTGGTCAATTTGTAACAATGGAATTGGGGGTCAGCACAACACGAGGAGCTGTATTAAGGGGTCGCGGCATGAGGAAGGTTGAGAACCGCTGATCTAGCATCACAAAACCCCGAGCAAGGACGCGGAGGCAACCCGACCCACGGTGGGCCCGCTGCGCCCCCTGGCGGAGTGTACGGGGAAGCGCAGCCACTGCCTGGGGCTGTGGACCCTTTGCAAAGGGAACCCTCCCTGCTAAGATGCCTTTGGTCTCTCTCCAGGGCCGTGGGCCACGCAGACGGAAGGCTATGACTACGGTGAGGCCTTTTCTATGGCTTTTACGGGGTTCCCAGGGGTGGTCCCCTGGCTGGGCCGGCCAGTTCTGCGCTGCAGCTGTTGGTGGTGGAGGCTGGGTGGCCACTAAAACCTTGTGTAGAGCCCCCGGGCTGGGGAGGCGGGTGTGGGGTCCTCTTTCTGGGGAGCTCCCAGAGCCCATGGGCAGGTCCTTGGGGGGCTGAGAGCGGGCTGAGAGCGGGCTGAGACGGAGAAGCTGCTGGGACAGCAGGGGAGGCAGGTCCCCAGAGAGGAGAGGAGGCAGTGAGCGAGGTGGGCGGTGCAGAGAGGGGAGGAGAAGAGGGGGCGGGAGGCCAGTTCCAGCAAAGACCATGGCTGGGAGAGATAGAAGCATCAATGATGAGAGAGAATCACGGATTGGGCGTCTCCTGCCCGCCCCCGACTGGGGATCGAGCCCACAACCCGGGCCTGTGCCCTGACCATGAATCGAACCCTGACCTCCTGGTTCATAGGTCGATGCTCAACCACTGAGCCACACTGGCCGGGCAGGGACGATGGCTTTCCCCTGTCCATGCAGGCTTGCCGTTGAGGCTGGTGAACGGCGCGGACCGGTGCCAGGGCCGGGTGGAGGTCCTGTACCAGGGCGCCTGGGGCACCGTGTGTGATGACAGCTGGGACGCCCGGGACGCAGACGTGGTGTGCAGGCAGCTGGGCTGCGGCTACTCGGTGTCGGCGCCCGGCGGGGCCCACTTCGGCCAGGGCTCGGGGAATGTCCTGCTGGGCACCGTGGACTGCGTGGGCTGGGAGCCCTCCCTGTCCAGCTGCCCCCACGATGGCTGGTACCACCACGAGTGCGGACACAGGGAAGACGCCGGCGTCGTGTGCTCAGGTGGGGCCCCCTTCGCCTGGCCAGGCACCCCGACTGAGCTGCGGACAGCGCCCCCTGATGGCCCTAACGCCGCTCCCAGTCACACCTCCTTTCATGTTCGAGGGCTGGAATCACGGTCACTTTTCTTTTCTCATTTTAAAAAAATATATTTTTATTGATTTCAGAGAGGAAGGGAGAGGGAGAGAGAGAAACATCAGTGATGAGAGAGAAGCATGGATCGGCTGCTTCCTGCACGCCCCCCACTGGGGATCGAGCCCCCAACCCGGGCCTGTGCCTTGACCAGGAATCTAACCCGGGACCCTCCAGTCAACAGGCCAGCGTTCTATCAACTGAGCCACACCAGCTAGTGCAGAGGGTGCGTGTTCAGAAACGGCCCCTCCTCCTGGGGGCGAGGCCTCCCTCTCAGGAATATCTCGAGGGGGTGGGGTAGACACGTGCCGTCCGATGGTGTCTGAGCCGCAGGCCTGGGCACTAGGCACTCGAGTCCCGTGCTGTGACTGAGGGCGGGAGTCGGCGGGCTCTGTGGTGGATTCTGTGGAAGGAAGCGCAGGAGGGGAGGGTGGTGACGGGCCAAGGGCCCCTGTGGCATCCGGGCATCGATTGAGGGGCAGAGGGCGAGTTCCGCCTCACAAGGAAGGGGCGTAGCCTCACTGCCGGGTCTCCCGCCCGCACCTGCCTCAGAGCCCAGGCAGGAGGGCCACCCTTCAGGAGGCCCCAGCACTGACCTGTTCCCTCTGCTCTGCAGCTTCTCTGCTTTCCACGGCGGAGACCCTGGCAGTATCCACGGAAGGTACGCTTGTCACGTGAGATTTCTGTGCCCCCCCTCCAGCACCCTGACTGGGGAGAGGTGCAGGAGTGAGAGATGGGGTGCTCAGTGCTCAGGCCTCTGAGCAAGGCCTCGGGCTACAGGGGTGTCCCCTTCCCGGAACTCCAAGGTGGGGCTAGATGACCCACATTAAGGGGGTCCTGCCGCCCAGGCCCAGGGCCCACCCCTGTGGCCCCCCAAGCCACGCTGGCCCCTGGCCAGGCTCAGGCGCTGGGGTTCGGGCTGCGGGGCCCAGCGAGGCAGGTGCGCACCTCTGAGCAGCATCCTGGCCTGTGCCCTCCCTGAGCCCCCATCAGGGCACCTCGGACCATCTCGGCACGGAAGGCCCTTGGTCCTCCCTCCCGTGGGGCAGAGTCCTGTGCCCCCTCCCCCCACCGGGATTCCGCCTCCAGCAACAGAATTGGGGTGCAGGCCACACAGACCGGGTGCCGGCAGCCTGGGCTTTGGGAAGGAAAGTCATCTCCCTTTCTCCCTGGGAAACACTGGCCCTGAGACAGGAGAAGGATGGCCTCCAGGCCAAGGCCCCGGCCAGGACCCAGCAGGGACCAGGGGACCCGGGCATTTCTATTTCTCGGGTCCCAGGTTCCTGTCCCTGAGGCCCACGGCGTCAGGCCCGGCTGGACCTTCCCTGTCCAGTCCCGCTGGTTAGGGACAGAGATGTCGCTGGAGCCGAGGTGGAGCCTGGCTTCATCCTCTGTGAACGTGTCCCCTCCCCGGACCCTCAGTGCAGCGGCGGGAGGAGGAGGACCCCCGAGACCCTGCCCCGTGTTAGGGACGTCGTGGGCCTGACGAAGCCCGAGGCGCCAGCATCCGGCCAGGCCGGCGAGGGAGGGCTCAGGTGCGGGGCCCTCTGCCTCTGACCGGCCTGCAGACAGGACATCCCCAGACCTGCCAGGCCCTCCCGAGGGGAGGGGGGGGGTGTCGCACCTCTAGATCGAAAGGGCCCTCGTGCTGAAGCCCACGAGAGGCTCGGAGGACACGGGGCTCTGGGTGCAGTGGTTTGAGCAGCTGCCAGGTCATCCTGTCCCCACGCCCAGCACCAGGCCGGCTCTTGCTGGGGCCGTGGGCAAGCCCAGGGCTCCTTGAGGCAACTCGACAACCACAGGCTTAAGCCAGCCTCGCACGGGCCAGGGAAACACTAGCAGCGTTTCCAGGGAAGTGAAAGCAAAACCAGTCTGCCCTTCAGCCCCCCCACCCCTGGCCCCCACACACTCTGCCACACACGGCACTAAAGATGCTGGCCAATGCAGTGAGACGAGAGGACTCAGGGAGAAGGGCCGCGACGTGAACATTATTTCTGTATCCATTTCCTGGCTCCGGCGGGGGGCCCATGTGGAAGGCCCAATGCAAGCGTGGCAGGTGGATACGGAGACACCCCTTCCCCTGAACAGCCTTTAAAACACATTTTTATTGATTTCAGAGAGAAAGGGAGGGAGAGAGAGAAACATCCATGATGAGAGAGAATCATTGATTGGCTGCCTCCTACACGCCCCCCAATGGGGATTGAGCCCCCAACTCGGGCCTGTGCCTTGACCAGGAATCTAACCCAGGACCCTCCGTCCACAGGCCAGCGCTCTATCCACTGAGCAACACTGGCTAGTGCAGAGGGTGCATGTTCGGAAACGGCCCCTCCTCCTGGGGGCGAGGCCTCCCGCTCAGGAATATCTCGAGGGGGTGGGGTAGACACATGCCGTCTGCGGGTGTCTGAGCGCAGGTCTGGGCACTTGGTACTCGAGTCCCGTGCTGTGACTGAGGGCGGGAGTCGGCGGGCTCTGTGGTGGATTCTGTGGAAGGAAGCACAGAAGGGGAGGGTGGTGACGGGCCAAGGGCCCCTGTGGCATCCGGGCATCGATTGAGGGGCAGAGGGCGAGTTCCGCCTCACAAGGAAGGGGCGTAGCCTCGCTGCCGGGTCTCCCGCCCGCACCTGCCTCAGAGCCCGGGCAGGAGGGCCACCCTCCAGGAGGCCCCAGCACTGACCTGTTCCCTCTGCTCTGCAGCTTCTCTGCTTTCCACGGCGGAGACCCTGGCAGTATCCACGGAAGGTACGCTTGTCACGTGGGATCCCTGTGGGCTCCCCTCATCCCCCACCCCCAGCACCCTGACTGGGGAGAGGTGCAGGAGTGAGAGATGGGGTGCTCAGCGCTCAGGCCTCTGAGCAAGGCCTCGGGCTGCAGGGGTGTCCCTTCCCCGGAGCTCCAAGGTGGGGCTAGATGACCCACATTAAGGGGGTCCTGCCGCCCAGGCCCAGGGCCCACCCCTGTGGCCCCCCAAGCCACGCTGGCCCCTGGCCAGGCTCAGGCGCTGGGGTTCGGGCTGCGGGGCCCAGCGAGGCAGGTGCGCACCTCTGAGCAGCATCCTGAAAGGTGCCCTCCCTGAGCCCCCATCAGGGCACCTCGGACCATCTGGGCACGGAAGGCCCTTGGTCCTCCCGCCCGTGGGGCAGAGTCCCGTGCCCCCCTCCCCCCACCGGGATTCCGCCTCCAGCGACAGAGCTGGGGTGCAGGCCACACAGACCGGGTGCCGGCAGCCTGGGCTTTGGGAAGGAAAGTCACCGCCGTTTCTCCCTGGGAAACACTGGCCCTGAGACAGGAGAAGGACGGCCTCCAGGCCAAGGCCCCGGCCAGGACCCAGCAGGGACCAGGGGACCCGGGCATTTCTATTTCTCGGGTCCCGGGTTCCCGTCCCCGAGGCCACGGCGTCAGGCCCGGCTGGACCTTTCCTGTCCAGTCCCGCTGGTTAGGGACAGAGATGTCGCTGGAGCCGAGGTGGAGCCTGGCTTCATCCTCTGTGAACGTGTCCCCTCCCCGGACCCTCAGTGCAGCGGCGAGAGGAGGAGGACCTCTTGCAGAGTGGGAGGGAGCAGGGGGCGGTGGGAGATGGCAGGTGGCCAATGAATGGAAAGAGCCAATAAGGGCCTTGGGGGTGGGGTATTATGACCCCATGGAAAAGTCTAGAAATGGGTATAAACTCTCAATATCAGAATGGGTCACGGCTGAAACATTAGTGTGCACAAAGGGTAGAGGGCGTGGCTCTGGAAGGACTGTGAGGTGCGGGGCAGCACTGCTGTGTCCCTCTCAAGGCCATGTGCACGGCGTCAGCTCTGTGTGTAGAAGCTGAGGGTCACCAACCCGGGATTTGGGCCGGGCACCTGGGAGCTTGGTGTCTGACTGTCCCTTTCTTCCTACAGCTACTCAGGCCTCCACATCCTGGCCAGGTAAGTCCCAGCCACCACTCCTGAAACTCCCTCTCTCCTGCCCACCTGTGCCTGTCAGCCCTCTCCAGCTCACCCATGGCTCTTTGAACCCCATCTGGACCACACTTTGCCCTCTGTCTCTTTATCTGTTAGGAGAAGGGGGATGCCAAAGGCTATGTCTGTCCATCCTCCTTGTGAGTTCTCATCAGATACGTGGCGGCCGTCCGAGGGAGAGCGGCCGATGGTCAGAGAAGTGCCTCCCCTTCCATGAAGGTGGCCCCGTGGCTCCAGGCTGAGGAGGGCTTTGTGGGATAGTGGACAGTGATGCCCACTGGCTTTCTGATGACGGGACAGCAGTTTTCTGGCTTCTCTGCTCCTCTCACACCTGCCGCACCCTGAGGGCCAGCATGGTCACTGCATTCCAAGGTGGCAGAGACAGTGCCCGGGGATGGCGGTGAACATGTGCTGAGGGTCCTCTGGGTACCAGGACCTGTGCTTGCCTCCTGGTTCAATAACCGGGCCCTGACTCTTTCTATCCAAGTTTCAGAGTCAGGCCAAAGCCTCAAGCAACCAGTGAGTGCCTGGCTCATGGGGGAGAGATGGGAAAGTTCTTCTGATGGGGAGGCACATGGCGGTCAGAGACGTGGAGGATGAAGCTGGTCTCTGCCAGGCCTTCGATCCCGATGAATCTGCACAGGCAGAGGCTGTGGACAGGCAGGGAGCACGTGCAGGAGGCTCATGGGAAAGTCACGCTGAGCGACCCACCCTTTTGGAACGACTCCGTTTAAGGCCTCACCACAACCATTCTTTTTGTTGTCCCTTCCAGATGCATGGACACCTCCTTCCACAACTGCCTTTACTCAACTAGCAACAGGTACAGGACCCGTCACCCTACCAGGGTCCTTCTCTGTCTCTAAATCACACCCCGGATGGAACTTGAGAGGAAGAGGCTCCATGTGGGCCATACCCATCCTTGCCCTGTAGGGGGGTGGAGCCAGAGGAGGGTCTCTGACCAGGTCTTTGTCTGACATGGTTGGCCGATGACTTGTCTCCAGGGGGGTTCTGGGAGGAGGCTCAGCCAGGACCCTCCCCTTTGCTCAGTATCAGCCCTAGAGGCCTCCCGGCACCTGCTGAGACCCCTGTGCTGGCTCAGCCTCCGGGTGGGTGAGTCTCTGTCGTCTCATGTCTGACAGAGGTCTCATCCCCTCCGAGGGCTTTGCCCCAAGTCAGGTAGGACCATGGAGAAGAAATAGGTGGCCAAGGAGGCCATGGCCTTGGCCTGTCCCCGGAGCCATGGACCTCCACCCTGGGTGGCCCTGGTGGATACAGGGGCCAGTCCTCACCTCATGGGCAATCCTGGGGCTACCTACCTAGGAGCACACTTAGACCTGGCTGCACAGGATGTCCCGGTACTTTCCCTGTGATGGAGATGAACCCCTGGGTGTGTCCAAAGATGACCATCTGCCCTTGGGCGTGGCCATGAGGGAGGACCTGAGTCTACAACCTGCCTCAGGTCTGGAGCTCAGCACAGACATGGAGGAGGTGTCCCTGTGTCGTCCTCTAGGGTTCGGGACCGATTCGGGTTTGGCCCTGAGGTTGGTGAACGGCGGTGACCGGTGTCAGGGCCGCGTGGAGGTCCTCTACCGAGGATCCTGGGGCACCGTGTGTGACGACGGGTGGGACACCAACGACGCCAACGTGGTGTGCAGGCAGCTGGGCTGTGGCTGGGCCAGGTCGGCCCCAGGAAGTGCCCGGTTCGGACAGGGCTCAGGCCCGATCGTGCTGGACGACATGGGCTGCTCAGGGCACGAGTCCTACCTTTGGAACTGCCCGCACAGGGGCTGGAACTTGCACAACTGTGGGCACGGAGAGGACGCCGGCGTCATCTGCTCAGGTGCATCCCTACCATTCCTGGTGGCTCTTCTGGGCTGATGCTGCTGAGAACACGCTCACTCCCCACGCCAGGGCCCCCCTGAGCCTCGGACTATCCCCCAGGCACTGGAGTGACTCAGGGCAGCTGGCTCCCAGGTGCTAAGTCTCCTGCTCAGGCTACACGTTAACTTGGTGGGTCCACGTGCCCAGCATCCCTAAGGCAGTGGCAGGAACTGGCTCGAAGGGGCCTGAGGTCCGTGTTCATGCGTCCTGAGTCCAGAGAGGAGCCTGCCCTGTGCCCCCGGAGCCAGGTCACACCTGCAAGGTGTCTGGGGCTTCCACCAGGGCAGCTGGTCCCTGGGTGTGGGGGTTGGTGAGCTCCTCCCCTCCATGAGGACGGTGTCACCTGGGGGCTCCTAGATAGTGATGCAGAGGGGACACCCTGAGAGCACAGAGGTCCTTGTAAAGGACTGAGAGAGAGGAAGGGAGCAGGGGAAGGTGGGAGATGGCAGGTGGCCAATGAATGGAAGGAGCCAATCGGAGCCTTGGGGAAGGGGCATTATGACCGCATGGAAAAGTCTAGAAAATTGTTTAAACTCTCTTTAGCAGAATTGGTCTAGGCCAGCCGTGTGCAAACTATGGCCCACAGGCCGGATCCGGCCCATTTGAAATGAATAAAACTAAAAAAAAAAAAAGACAGTACCCTTTGATGTAATGATGTTTACTTTGAATTTATATTAGTTCACACAAACACTCCATCCATGCTTTTGTTCCGGCACTCTGGTCCAGTTTAAGAACCCATTGTGGCCCTTGAGTCAAAAAGTTTGCCCACCCCTGGTCTACGCTGAGTAATCAGTGTGCATATTGATTGACCCCATTTGGTGGGGTCATTACCCATTCACGCTCTGGGGTCAACACCAGGACACTGATGGCCTGTCCCAGGCATGACACTGGCTTCCATACACTGGACAGGAGTCCTCAGGCTCAGGGAGGCAGGCGATGGCAGGGGACAGTGGGCGTGGCTTTGGAAGGACTGTGAGGTTCAGGGCAGCACTGCTGTGTCCCCCTCGAGGCCATGTACACGGCGTCAGCTCTGTGTGTAGAAACTGAGGGTCACCAACCCGGGATCTGGGCTGGGCACCTGGGAGCTTGGACTGACTGTCCCTTTCTTCCCACAGCTACTCAGGCCTCCACATCCTGGCCAGGTGAGTCCCAGCCAGCCAGCTCTCCTGGGATGTCCCTCTCTCCTCCCCAACTCTGTCGGTCAACCCTCTCCACATGGCTGACACATGGCTCTTTGAACCCCATCTGGACCACACTTTTGCCCTCTGTCTCATTATCTATTGGGAGGAGGAGGATGCCAAAGGCTCTGTCTGTCCATCCTCCTTGTGAGTTCTCATCAGATACTTGGCGGCCGTCCCGGGGGAGAGCGGCCGATGGTCAAAGAAGTGCCTCCCTTTCCATGAAGGTGGCCCCGTGAATCCAGGCTCAGGAGGGCTTTGTCGGATAGTGGACACTGATGCCCATTGGCTTTCTGATGACGGGACAGTAGGCTTCTGGGTTCTCTCCTCCTCTCACACTTGCCGCACCCTGAGGGCCAGCATTGTCACCGCATCCCAAGGGGGCAGAGACAGTGTGGGGGGATGGCGGTGAACATGTGCTGAGGGTCCTCTGGGTACCAGGACCTGTGATTGCCTCCAGGTTCAGTCACCAGGCCCTGACTCTTTCTATCCAAGCTTCAGAGTCAGGCCAAAGCCTCAAGCCATCAGTGAGTGCCTGGCTCATGGGGGAGAGATGGGAAAGGTCTTCTGATGGGGAGGCACATGGCGGTCAGAGACGTGGAAAATGCGGCTGGTCTCTCCCAGGCCTTCGACCCTGATGACCCAGCCGAGCGGGAGGCTGTGGACAGGCAGGGCGCACGTGCAGGAGGCACATGGGAAAGTCACGCTGACCGTCCCACCCTTTTGGAACGACTCCGTTCCTAAGGCCTCACCACAACCATTCTCTTTGTTGTCCCTTCCAGACGCATGGACACCTCCTTCCACAGCTCCAACCACAACTGCCTCTACTCAACTAGCAACAGGTACAGGACCCGTCACCCTACCAGGGTCCTTCTCTGTCTCTGAATCACACCCCGGATGGAACTTGAGAGGAAGAGGCTCCATGTGGGCCATACCCATCCTTGCCCTGTAGGGGGGTGGAGCCAGAGGAGGGTCTCTGACCAGGTCTTTGTCTGACATGGTTGGCCGATGACTTGTCTCCAGGGGGGTTCTGGGAGGAGGCTCAGCCAGGACCCTCCCCTTTGTTCAGTATCAGCCCTAGAGGCCTCCTGGCACCTGCTGAGACCCCTGTGCTGGCTCAGCCTCCGGGTGGGTGAGTCTCTGTCCTCACATGTCTGTCAGAGGTCTCATCCCCTCCAAGGGCTTTGCCCCAAGTCAGGTAGGACCATGGAGAAGAAATAGGTGGCCAAGGAGGCCATGGCCTTGGCCTGTCCCTGGAGCCATGGACCTCCACCCTGGGTGGCCCTGGTGGATGCGGTGGGAAGTCCTCACCCCATGGGCAATCCTGGGGCTCCCTACCTAGGACACCCTTAGACCTGGCATGACACGATGGCCTCAATCCTTTTCCCGTGATGGAGATGAACCCCTGGGTGTGTCCATAACTGACCACCTGCCCTGTGATATGCCCATGAGGGAGCCCTGAGTCTACAACCTGCCTCAGGCCTGGAGCTCAGCACAGACATGGAGGAGGTGTCCCTGTGTCACCCTCTAGGATTCGAGACCGATTCGGGTTTGGCCCTGAGGCTGGTGAACGGCGGTGACCGGTGTCAGGGCCGCGTGGAGGTCCTCTACCGAGGCTCCTGGGGCACCGTGTGTGACGACGGGTGGGACACCAACGACGCCAACGTGGTGTGCAGGCAGCTGGGCTGTGGCTGGGCCAGGTCGGCCCCAGGAAATGCCCGGTTTGGACAGGGCTCAGGCCCGATCGTGCTGGACGACGTGGGCTGCTCAGGGCACGAGTCCTACCTGTGGAACTGCCCACACAATGGTTGGAACTCACACAACTGTGGGCACGGAGAGGACGCCGGCGTCATCTGCTCAGGTGCGTCGCTACCATCCCCGGTGGCTCTTCTTGGCAGATGATGCTGAGAACAAGGCCACTCCCCACGCCGGGGCCTTTCCTGAGGCTCGTACTGTCCCCCAGGCACTGGAGTGACTCAGGGCAGCTGGCTCCCAGGTGCTAGGTCTCCTGCTCTGACTACAGGTCAACTTGGTGGGTCCACGTGCCCAGCATCCCTAAGGCAGTGGCAGGAACTGGCTCGAAGGGGCCTGAGGTCCGTGTTCATGCACAAGAGGCAGCGTCCTGAGCCCAGAGAGGAGCCTGCCCTGTGCCCCCAGAGCCAGCTCACTGCCACCTGCACGGTGTCTGGGCTTCCAACAGGGCAGCTGGTCCCTGGGTGTGGGGGTTGGTGAGCTCCTCCCGTCTGTCTGTGAGGACGGTGTCACCTGGGGACTCCCGGATAGTGATGCAGAGGGGACACCCTGAGGGCACATAGGTCCTTTGTGAAGGACAGAGAGAGCAGGAGGGAGCAGGGGGAGTTGGGAGATGGCAGGTGGCCAATGAATGGAAGGAGCCAATGGTAGCCTTGGGGATGGGGCATTGTGACCACATGGAAAAGTCTAGAAATCTGTGTAGACTCTCAATACCAGAATGGGTCAAGGTTGAGACATCTGTGTGTACATTGATTGACTCCATTTTGTGGGGTAATTTTGTGTTCACTCTCTGAGGTCAACACCAGGACCCCAGTGACCTGTCCCAGGCATGACACTGGCTTCCATTATCTGGACAGGAAGTCCTCAGGTTCAGGGAGGCTGGAGATGGCAGGGGACAGTGGGTGTGGCTTTGGAAGGACGGCGAGGTTCGGGGCAACACTGCTCTGTCCCCTACCCGCCCCCCAAGGCCATGTGCACAGTATCAGCTCTGTGTGTAGAAGCTGAGGGTCACCAATCTGGGATCTTGGCCAGGCACCTGGGAGCTTGGTCTGACTGTTCCTTTCTTCCCACAGCTACTCAGGCCTCCACATCCTGGCCAGGTGAGTCCCAGCACCATTCCTGAGATGTCCCTCTATCCTGTATACCTGTGCAGGTCGGCCCTCTCCAGCTGACCCATGGCTCTTTGAACCCCATTTGGACCAGACTTTTGCCCTCTGTCTCCTTAAGTAGAGGGGGTGGGGGATTCCAAAGACTCCGTCTGTTCTTTTTCCTTGTGAATTCTCATCAGATATTTGGTAGCTGTCCCTGGGGAGAGCAGCCAATGGTCAGAGAAGTGCCTCCCCTTCCATGAAGGTGGTGACTCCAAGCTGAGGACGGCTTTGTGGGATAGTGGACACTGATGCCCACTGGCTTTCTGATGACAGGAGAGCAGGCTTCTGGGTTCTCTCCTCTTTTCACACCTGCCGCACCCTGAGGGCCAGCATGGTCACTGCATCCCAAGGGGGCAGAGACAGTGCCCAGGGATGTCAGTGAACATGTGATGAGGTTCCTCTGGGTACCAGGACCTGTGCTTGCCTCCTGGTTCATTCACCAGGCCCTGACTCTTTCTATCCAAGCTTCAGAGTCAGGCCAAAGCCTCAAGCCACCAGTGAGTGCCTGGCTCATGGGGGAGAGATGGGAAAGGTCTTCTGATGGGGAGGCACATGTTGGTCAGAGACGTGGAGGGATGCGGCCTGTCTCTGCCAGGCCTTCGACCCCGATGACCCAGCCGAGCCGGAGGCTGTGGACAGGCAGGGCGCACGTGCAGGAGGCACATGGGAAAGTCACGCTGACCGACCCACCCTTTTGGAACGACTCCGTTCCTAAGGCCTCACCACAACCATTCTCTTTGTTGTCCCTTCCAGATGCATGGACACCTCCTTCCACAGCTCTAACCACAACTGCCTCTACTCAACTAGCAACAGGTACAGGACCCGTCACTCTACCATGGTCCTTCTATGTCTCTGAATCATACCCCGGATGGAACTTGAGAGGAAGAGGCTCCATGTGGGCCATACCCATCCTTGCCCTGTAGGGGGGTGGAGCCAGAGGAGGGTCTCTGACCAGGTCTTTGTCTGACATGGTTGGCCGATGACTTGTCTCCAGGGGGGTTCTGGGAGGAGGCTCAGCCAGGACCCTCCCCTTTGCTCAGTATCAGCCCTAGAGGCCTCCTGGCACCTGCTGAGACCCCTGTGCTGGCTCAGCCTCCGGGTGGGTGAGTCTCTGTCGTCTCATGTCTGACAGAGGTCCCATCCTCTCCGAGGGCTTTGCCTCAAGTCAGGTAGGACCATGGAGAAGAAATAGGTGGCCAAGGAGGACATGGCCTTGTCCTGTCCCCAGAGCCATGGACCTCCACCCTGGGTGTCTCTCGTGGATACGGGGGCAGTCCTCACCCCATGGGCAATCCTGGGGCTCCCTATCTAGGATACCCTTAGACCTGGCAGGACAGGACATCCTGAACCTTTCCCTGTGATGGAGATGAACCCCTGGGCATGTCCAAAGATGACCATCTGCCCTTGGGCGTGGCCATGAGAGAGGCCCTGAGTCTAGAGAACCTGCCTCAGGCCTGGAGCTCAGCACAGACATGGAGGAGGTATCATTGTATCGTCCTCTAGGGTTCGGGACCGATTCAGGTTTGGCCCTGAGGCTGGTGAATGGTGGTGACCGGTGTCAGGGCCGCGTGGAGGTCCTCTACCGAGGCTCCTGGGGTACCGTGTGTGACGACAGTTGGGACACCAATGACGCCAACGTGGTGTGCAGGCAGCTGGGCTGTGGCTGGGCCAGGTCGGCCCCGGGGAGTGCCCAGTTCGGACAGGGCTCAGGCCCAATCGTGCTGGACGATGTGGGCTGCTCAGGACACGAGTCCTACCTGTGGAGCTGCCCACACAGGGGCTGGAACTCACACAACTGCAACCACGGGGAGGACGCCGGCGTCATCTGCTCAGGTGCGTCGCTACCATCCCTGGTGGCTCTTCTGGGCTTATGCTGCTGAGAACACGCCCACTCCCCACGCCAGGGCCTTTCCTGAGGCTCGTACTGTCCCCCAGGCACTGGAGTGACTCAGGGCCACAGGCTCTCAAGTGCTAGGTTACCTACTCTGACTACAGGTCAGATTGGTGGGTCCACGCGCCCAGCATCCTGAAGGTAGTGCCAGGAACTGGCTCAAAGGGGCCTGAGCTCCATGTTCATGCACAAGAGGCAGCATCCTGAGCTCAGAGAGGAGCCTGCCCTGTGCCCCCGGAGCCAGCTCACTGCCACCTGCACGGTGTCTGGGCTTCCAACAGGGCAGCTGGTCCCTGGGTGTGGGGGTTGGTGAGCTCCTCCCCTCTGTGAGGACGGTGTCATCTGGGGGCTCCCAGATAGTGACGCAGAGGGGACACCCTGAGAGCACAGAGGTCTTTTGTGAAGGGCAGAGAGAGTGGGAGGGAGCATGGGGAGGTGGGAGATGGCAGGTGGCCAATGAATGGAAGGAGCCAATGGGAGCCTTGGGGATGATGTATTATGACCACATGGAAAAGTCTAGAAATGGGTGTAAACTCCTTTAGGAGAATGGGTCTAGGCTGAGAAATCAGTGTGCACATTGATTGACCCCATTTGTTGGGGTCATTCCCCGTTCATTTGTGGGGTCAACACCAGGACCCTGATGCCCTGTCCTAGGCATGACACTGGCTTCCATATACTGGACAGGAGTCCTCAGGCTCAGGGAGGCAGGCAATGGCAGGGGACAGATGGCGTGGCTTTGGAAGAACTGTGAGGTTCAGAGCAGCACTGCTGTGTCCCCCCTGAGGCCATGTGCACGGCGTCAGCTCCGTTTGCAGAAGCTGAGGGTCATCAACTTGGGATCTGGGCCGGGTACCTGGGAGTTTGGTGTCTGACTGTCCTTTATTCCCCACAGCTGCTCAGGCCACCACATCCTGGCCAGGTGAGTCCCGCCACCTATCCTGGGATGTCCCACTCTCCTGCTGCCGTTCGACCCTCTCCAACTGACCCATGGCTCTTTGAATCACATCTGCACCACACTTTTGCCCTCTGTCTCTTTAACTATTCAGAGAAGGGGAATTCCAAAGACTCCGTCTGTACTTCCTCCTTCTGAGTTCTCATCAGATACTTGGGGGCCATCCCAGGGAGAGGGGCCGATGGTCAGAGAAGTGCCTCCCCTTCCATGAAGGTGGCCCCGTGGCTCCAGGCTGAGGATGGCTTTGTGGGATAGTGGACAGTGATTCTCACTGGCCTTCTGATGATGGGACAGCACGCTTTTTTCTTCTACCCTCCTCTCACACCTGCCGCACCCTTAGGACCAGCATGGTCACTGCATCCCAAGGGGGCAGAGACAGTGCCCGGGGATGGCAGTGAACATGTCATGAAGGTCCTCTGGGTACCAGGACCTGTGCTTGCCTCCTGGTTCAGTCAACAGGCCCTGACTCTTTCTATTAAAGCTTCAGAGTCAGGCCCACACGTCAAGCCACCAGTGAGTGCCTGGCTCAAGGGAGAGAGATGGGAAAGGTCTGATGGGGAGGAACATGGCGGTCAGAGACGTGGAGGGATGCGGCTGGTCTCTCCCTGGCCTTCGACCCGATGACTCAGCTGAGCGGGAGGCTGTGGACAGGCAGGGAGCACGTGCAGGGGGCACATGGGAACGTGATGCTGACCGACCACCCTTTTGGGAAGGACTCCTTTCCTGAGGCCTCACCAAGGCCTTACTCTTTGTTGTCCCTTCCAGATGCATGGATAACTCCTTCCACAACTGCCTCTCCTCAAACAACAACAGGTACAGGACCCTTCACCCTCCCAGGGCCCCTCTCTGCCTCTGAATCACGCCCGGATGGAACGTGACAGCAAGAGCCTCCCCATGAGCCATCCTTATCTTTGTCCCTCTGGACAGGCAGAGGAGGGTCTCTGACCAGGTCCTTGTTTGACATGGTTGGCTTTGACTTGTCTCCAGGGGGTTTCTGGGAGGAGGCTCATCCAGGACCCTACCCTGTTAATCAGTGTGAGCCCTCTAGGCCTCCTGGGACCTGCTGAGACCCCAATGCTGGCTGAGACCCAGGGTGTGAGTCTCTGTCCTCTCATGTCTGACAGAGGTCCCATCCCCTCTGAGGGCTTTGCCTCAAGTCAGGCAGGACTGAGGAGAAGGAATAAGTAGCCAAGGAGGCCATGGACTTGGCCTGTCCCCGGAGCCATGGACCTCCACTGTGGATGGACCTGGTGGATGCGGGGGGCCATCATGCTCCCTTCATGGGCAATCCTGGGGCTCCCTACCTAGGAACACACTTAGACCTGGCAAGACAGAATGTCCCCGATCCTTTCCCTGTGATGGAGATTATCCCCTCTGGTGTCCAAAGCTGACCGCCTGCCCTGGGATTGGCCATGAGGGAGGCCCTGAATCTAGAACCTGCCTCGGGCATGGAGTTCAGCACAGACATGGAGGAGGTATCCTTGTGCCGTCCTCTAGATTTCGGGACCGATTCGGCTCTGGCCCTGAGGCTGGTGAACGGCGGTGACCGGTGTCAGGGCCGCGTGGAGGTCCTCTACCGAGGCTCCTGGGGCACCGTGTGTGACGACGGGTGGGACACCAACGATGCCAACGTGGTGTGTAGGCAGCTGGGCTGTGGTTGGGCCAGGTCGGCCCCAGGAAGTGCCCGGTTCGGACAGGGCTCAGGGCCGATCGTGCTGGACAACGTGGGCTGCTCAGGACATGAGTCCTTCCTGTGGAGCTGCCCGCATAATGGCTGGAACTCACACAACTGTGGGCACCATGAAGATGCCGGCGTCATCTGCTCAGGTGGGTCTCTGCCTTGCTGCTGGCCCTTCTGGGCTGATGCTGCTGAGAACACACCCACTCCCCACGCCAGGGCCCCCCAGAGCCTCGTACTGTCCCCCAGGCACTCTAGTGACTCAGAGTAGCAGGCTCCTAGGTGCTAGGTCTCCTGTTCAGACAACACGTCAACTTGGTGGGCCCATGTGTCCTGCATCCTGAAGGCAGTGCCAGGATCAGGCTCAAAGGGGTTGGGCTTCGTGTTCATGCACAAGAGGCAGCATCCTGAGCCCAGAGAGGAGCCTGCCCTGTGTCCCCGGAGCCAGCTCACTGCCACCTGCAGGGTGTCTGGGCTTCCACCAGGGCACCTCCCTGGGTGTGGGGGTTGGTGAGCTCCTCCCCTCTGTGAGGACGGTGTCACCTGGGGACTCCCAGATAGTGATGCAGAGGGGACACCCTGAGAGCACAGAGGTCTTTTGTGAAGGGCAGAGAGAGAGTGGTAGGGAGCAGGGGGAGGTGGGAGATGGCAGGTGGCCAATGAATGGAAGGAGCCAATGGGAGCCTTGGGGATGGGGCATTATGACCACATGGAAAAGTCTAGTAATGAGTGTAAACTCCCGTTAGCAGAATAGGTCTAGGCTAAGAAATCAGTGTGCGTATTGATTGACCCCATTTGGTGGGGTCATCACCTGTTCTCGCTGGGGTCAACACCAGGACCCTGATGTCCTGTCCCAGGCATGACACTGGCTTCCATACACTGGACAGGAGTCCTCAGGCTCAGGGAGGCAGGCGATGGCAGGGGACAGAGGGAATGGCTCTGGAAGGACTTCGAGGTTCAGGGCAGCACTCCTGTGTCCCCCGGAAAGGCCATGTGCACGGCGTCTGTTCCGTGTGTAGAAGTTGAGGGTCATCAACCCAGGATCTGGGCCAGGAACCTGGGAGCTTGTTGTCTGACTGTCATTTTCTTCCCACAGCTGCTCAGACCACCACATCCTGGCCAGGTGAGTCCTGCCACCTCTCCTGGGATGTCCCTCTCTCCTGCCCACCTCTGCCTGTCGGCCCTCTCCAACTGACCCATGGCTATTTGAACCCCATCTGGACAATACTTTTGCCCTCTGTCTCCTTAACTATGGGGGTTGGGGGATTCCAAAGATTCCGTCATTCCATCTCCTTCTGAGTTCTCATCAGATACTTGGCGGCCATCCTGGGGGAGAGCGGCCGATAGTCATAGAAGGGCCTCCCCTTCCATGAAGGTGGCCCCGTGGCTCCAGGCTGAGGAGGGCTTTGTGGGATAGTGGACACTGATGCCCACTGGCTTTCTGATGACAGGACAGCAGGCTTCTGGGTTCTCTCCTCTCACACCTGCCGCACCCTGAGGGCCAGCATGGTCACACCCGCATCCCAAGGGGGCAGAGACAGTGCCCGGGGATGGCAGTGAACATGTGCTGAGGGTCCTCTGGGTACCAGGACCTGTGCTTGCCTCCTGGTTCAATATCTGGGCCCTGACTCTTTCTATCCAAGCTTCAGAGTCAGGCCAACACCTCAAGCCACCAGTGAGTGCCTGGCTCAGGGGGGAGTGATGGGAAAGGTCTTCTGTTTGGGAGGAACATGGCGGTCAGAGACGTGGAGGGTTGCGGCTGGTCTCTCCCAGGCCTTAGAACCCGATGACCCAGCCAAGCAGGAGGCTGTGGACAGGCAGGGCGCACGTGCAGGAGGCACAGGGGAACGTGATGCTGACTGACCCACCCTTTTGGGAAGGACTCCTTTCCTGAGGCCTCACCAAGGCCTTACTCTTTGTTGTCCCTTCCAGATGCATGGATAACTCCTTCCACAACTGCCTCTCCTCAAACAACAACAGGTACAGGACTCTTCACCCTCCCAGGGCCCCTCTCTGCCTCTGAATCACGCCCGGATGGAACGTGACAGCAAGAGCCTCCCCATGAGCCATCCTTATTTTTGCCCCTCTGGACAGGCAGAGGAGGGTCTCTGACCAGGTCCGTGTCTGACATGGTTGGCCTGTGACTTGTCTGCAGTGGCTTCTGGGAGGAGGTTCAGCCACGTCCCTCCCCTTTGCTCAGTATCTGCTTTGGAGGCCTCCTGGGACCTGCTGAGGCCACTGTGTAACTTACCCTTGGGGTGTGTGTCTCTAACTTCTCATGTCTGACAGAGGTCCCATCTCCTCTATGGGCTTTGCCTCAAGTCAGGCAGAACTATGGGGAATAAATAAGTGGCCAAGGAGGCCATGGTCTTGACCTGTCCCTGGAGCCATGTACCTCCACCCTTGATGGCCCTGGTGGATGCGGCGGCAGTCCTGCTCACCCCATGGGCAATTCTGGGGCTCCCTACCTAGGAGCATACTTAGACCTGGCAGGACAGGATGGCCCCGATCCTTTTCCCGTGATAGAGATGAACCCCTGGATGTGCCCATAACTGACCACCTGCCCTGAGATATGGCCATGAGGGAGACCCTGAGTCTAGAACTTGCTTTGAGCCTGGAGCTCAGCACAGACATGGAGGAGGTGTCCTTGTGCCATCTTCTAGGGTTCGGGACCGATTCGGGTTTGGCCCTGAGGCTGGTGAATGGCGGTGACCGGTGTCAGGGCCGCGTGGAGGTCCTCTACCGAGGCTCCTGGGGCACCGTGTGTGACGACGGGTGGGACACCAATGACGCCAACGTGGTGTGCAGGCAGCTGGGCTGTGGCTGGGCCAGGTCGGCCCCAGGAAATGCCTGGTTCGGACAGGGCTCAGGCCCGATAGTGCTGGATGACGTGGGCTGCTCAGGACATGAGCCCTACCTGTGGAGCTGCCCGCACAATCCCTGGAACGTGCACTACTGCAACCACGGGGAGGACGCCGGCGTCATCTGCTCAGGTGCGTCGCTACCATCCGTGGTGGCTCTTCTTGGCTGATGCTTCTGAGAACACGCCCACTCCCCACGCCAGGGCCTTGCCTGAGCTGTGTACTGTCCCCCAGGCACTGGTGTGTCTCTGGGCAGTGGGCACCCAGGTGCTAGGTTACCTGCTCAGACTACAGGTCAGATTGGTGGGTCCACGCGCCCAGCATCCCTAAGGCAGTGCCTGGAACTGGCTCGAAGGGGCCTGAGCTCCGTGTTCATGCACAAGAGGCAGCATCCTGAGCCCAGAGAGGAGCCTGCCCTGTGCCCCCGGAGCCAGCTCACTGCCACCTGCACGGTGTCTGGGCTTCCAACAGGGCAGCTGGTCCCTGGGTGTGGGGGTTGGTGAGCTCCTCCCCTCTGTGAGGACGGTGTCATCTGGGGGCTCCCAGATAGTGACGCAGAGGGGACACCCTGAGAGCACAGAGGTCCTTTGTGAAGGACAGAGAGATAGAGGGAGCATGGGGAGGTGGGAGATGGGAGGTGGCCAATGAATGTTAGGAGCCAATAGGGCCTTGGGGATGGCGCATTATGACCCCATGGAAAAATCCAGAAATCTGTGTAAACTCTCAATATCAGAATGCCTCAAGGCTGACACATCAGTGTACACATTGATTAACCCCATTTGGTGGGGTCATTGCCCGTTCATTCTGTGGGGTCAACACCAGGGCCCTGGTGGCCTGTCCCAGGCATGACACTGGCTTCCATACTGGACAGGAAGTCCTCGGGTTCCGGGAGGCAGGCCATAGCAAAGGGACAGAGGGTGTGCTTTGGAAGGACTGTGAAGAGCAGGGCAGCACTGCTGTGTCCCACCTGGGGGCATGAGCATGGAATCAGTTCCGTGTGTAGAAGCTGAGGGTCATCAACCCGGGATCTGGGTTGGGCGCCTGGGAGTTTGGTTTCTGACTGTCCCTTTCTTCCCACAGCTGCTCAGCCTTCTACAACCTGGCCAGGTGAGTCCCAGCCACCTCTCCTGGGATGTCCCTCTCTCCTGGCCCCTTTGCCAGTTTCCCTCTCCAGCTGACCCGTGGGTCTTTGAACCCCATCTGGGCCACACTTTTGCCCTCTGTCTCCTTTAAAGGGAGGATTCCAAGGACTCTATCTGTCCATTCTCCTTCTAAGTTCTCATCAGATACTTGGTGGCCATCCCGGGGGAGAGAGGCCGATGGTCATAGAAGTGCCTCCCCTTCCATGAAGGTGGCCCCGTGGCTCCAGGCAGAGGAGGGCTTTGTGGGATAGTGGACACTGATGCCCACTAGCTTTCTGATGACAGGACAGCAGGCTTTTGGCTTCTACCCTCCTCTCACACCTGCCGCACCCTGAGGGCCAGCATGGTCACTGCATCCCAAGGGGGCAGAGACAGTGCCCGGGGATGGCGGTGAACATGTGATGAGGTTCCTCTGGTTACCAGGACATGTGATTGCCTCCTGGTTCAGTCACCAGGCCCTGACTCTTTCTATCCAAGCTTCAGAGTTAGGCCAAAGCCTCAAGCCAACAGTGAGTGCCTGGTTCATGGGGGAGAGATGGGAAAGGTCTTCTGATGGGGAGGAACATGGCGGTCAGAGACGTGGAGAGATGTGACTGGTCTCTGCCAGGCCTTCGACCCCGGTGACCCAGCCGAGCAGGAGGCTTGCGGACAGGCAGGGAGCACGTGCAGGAGGCACATGGGAAATTCATGCTGACCGACCACCCTTTTGGGAAGGACTCCTTTCCTGAGGCCTCACCAAGGCCTTACTCTTTGTTGTCCCTTCCAGATGCATGGATAACTTCTTCCACAACTGCGTATCCTCAAACAACAGCAGGTACAGGACCCTTCCCCCTCCCAGGGCCGCTCTCTGCCTCTGAATCTTGACTGGGATGGAACGTGACAGGAAGAGGCTCCACGTGGGCCATCCTCTTTCTTGTCCCTGTAGGGAGTTGGGCCTGAGGAGGGTCTCTGACCAGGTCCGTGTCTGACATTGTTGGCCTGCGACTTGTCTCCAGGGGGCTTCTGGGAGGAGGCTCAGCCAGGACCCTACCCCATTGCTCAGGGTCAGCCCTTAAGTTCTCCTGGGACCTGCTGAGACCCCTGTGCTGGCTCACCCACAGGGTGGGTGAGTCTCTGTCATCTCATGTCTGACAGAGGTCCCATCCCCTCCGAGGGCTTTGCCTCAAGTCAGGCAGGACCATGGAGAAGAAATAAGTGGCCAAGGAGGCCATGGCCTTGACCTGTCCCTGGAGCCATGGACCTCCACCCTGGTTGGCCCTTCTGATACGGGAGGCATTTCTCACCTCATGGGCAATCCTGGGGCTCCCTACCTAGGAGCACCCTTAGAACTGGCCGGACAGGATGTCCCGGTCCTTTCCCTGTGATGGAGATGAACCCCTGGGTGTGTCCAAAGATGACCGCCTGCCCTGGGAGTGGCCATGAGGGAGGCCCTGAGTCTAGAACCTGCCTTGGGCCTGGAGCTCAGCACAGACATGGAGGAGGTGTCCCTGTGTCGTCCTCTAGATTTCGGGACCGATTCGGCTCTGGCCCTGCGGCTGGTGAATGGTGATGACCAGTGTCAGGGCCGCGTGGAGGTCCTCTACCGAGGCTCCTGGGGCACCGTGTGTGACGACAGTTGGGACACCAATGACGCCAACGTGGTGTGTAGGCAGCTGGGCTGTGGCTGGGCCAGGTCGGCCCCAGGAAATGCCCGGTTCGGACAGGGCTCAGGCCCGATTGTGCTGGACGACGTGGGCTGCTCAGGGCACGAGTCCTACCTGTGGAACTGCCCACACAGGGGCTGGAACTCACACAACTGCAACCACGGAGAAGATGCGGGCGTCATCTGCTCAGGTGCGTTGCTACCATCCCTGGTGGCTCTTCTGGGCTGATGCTGCTGAGAACACGCTCACTCCCCACGCCGGGGCCTTTCCTGAGGCTCGTACTGTCACCCAGGCACTGGAGTGACTCAGGGCAGCTGGCTCCCAGGTGCTAGGTCTCCTGCTCAGGCTACACGTTAACTTGGTGGGTCCACGTGCCCAGCATCCCTAAGGCAGTGGCAGGAACTGGCTTGAAGGGGCCTGAGGTCCGTGTTCATGCACAAGAGGCAGCGTCCTGAGCCCAGAGAGGAGCCTGCCCTGTGCCCCCGGAGCCAGCTCACTGCCACCTGCAGGGTGCCTGGGGCTTCCACCAGGGCAGCTGGTCCCTGGATATGGGGGTTGGTGAGCTCCTACTCTTTGTGAGGTCGGTGTCATCTGGGGGCTCCCAGATAGTGACGCAGAGGGGACACTTGAGAGCACAGAGGTCCTTTGTGAAGGACAGAGAGAGTGGGAGGGAGCAGGGAAAGGTGGGAGATGGCAGGTGGCCAATGAATGGAAGGAACCTAGGGGGGCCTTTGGGATGGGCTATTATGACCCCATGAAAAAAACTAGAAATGGATGTAAACTCTCAATATCAGAAATGGTCAAGGCTGACACATCAGTGTGCACATTGATTGACCCCATTTGGTGGGGTCATTGCCCATTCATTCTCTAAGGTCAACACCAGGCCCCAGTGGCCTGTCCCAGGCATGACACTGGCTTGCATACATTGGATAAGAAGTCCTCAGTCTCTGGGAGGCAGGCGATGGGAGGAGACAGAGGGCATGGCTTTGGAAGTACTGAGGTGCGGGGCACACGAATCAGCTCTGTGTGTAGAAGCTGAGGGTCCACAACCTGGGATCTGGGCCTGGCACCTGGGAGCTTGGTGTCTGACTGTCCTTTTCTTCCCACAGGTGTTCCAACCACCACAGCCTGGCCAGGTGAGTCCTGCCAACTCTCCTGGGGTGTCCCTCTCTCCTGCGCCCCTCTGCCGGTCGGCCCTCTCCAGCTGGCCCATGGCTCTTTGAACCCCATCTGGACCACACTTTTGCCCTCTGTCTCTTTATCTATTAGGAGAAGTGGGATGCCAAAGGCTCTGTCTGTCCATCCTCCTTGTGAGTTCTCATCAGATACTTGGCAGCTGTCCTGGGGGAGAGGGGCCGATGGTCAGAGAAGTGCCTCCCCTTCCATGAAGGTGGCCCCATGAGTCCAGGCTGAGGAGGGCTTTGTGGGATAGTGGACACTGATGCCCACTGGCTTTCTGATGACGGGACAGCAGGCTTCTGGGATCTCTCCTCTTTTCACACCAGTCACACCCTGAGGGCCAGCATGGTCACCGCATCCCAAGGGGAAGAGTCAGTGCCCGGGGTGGCGGTGAACATGTGCTGAGGGTCCTCTGGGTACCAGGACCTGTGCTTGCCTCCTGGTTCAGTCACCAGGCCCTGACTCTTTCTATCCAAGTTTCAAGGTCAGGCCAACACCTCAAGCCACCAGTGAGTGCCTGGCTCATGGGCGAGATTTGGGAAAGGTCTTCTGATGGGGAGGCACATGGCGGTCAGAGACGTGGAGAGATTCGGCGGGTCTCTCCCAGGCCTTTTTTCCCAATGAATCTGCACAGGCGGAGGCTGTGGACAGGCAGGAAGCACGTGCAGGAGGCTCATGGGAAAGTCACGCTGACTGACCCACCCTTTTGGGAAGGACTCCTTTTGTGAGGCCTCACCAAGGCCTTTCTCTATATTTTCCCTTCCAGGCGCATGGACAACTCCATCCACACCTGTCCCTCTTCAAACAACAGCAGGTACAGGACCCTTCCCCCTCCCAGGGCCCCTCTCTGAATCTTAATCACGCCTGGAATGGAAGTGACAGGAAGAGGCTCCACATTGGTCATCCTCATCCTTGTCCCTGTAGGGTGTGCGGCCAGAGCAGGGTCTCTGACCAGGTCCTTGGCTGACATGGTTGTTTGGTGACTTGTCTCTAGGGGGCTTGTTAGGAGGCTCAGCCAGGACCTTCCCCTGTTGTTCAGGGTCAGCCCTGGAGGCCTCCTGGGACCTGCTGAGACCCTGTGCTGGCTCAGCTTCAGGGGGTTGAGTCTCTGTCCTCTCATGTCTGACAGATGTGGTGCCATCCCCTCAAAGGGCTTTGCCTCAAGTCAGGCAGGACCATGGAGAAGGAATATGTGGCCCAAGAGGCCATGGCCTTGGCCTGTCCCAGAACCATGCAGTCCAGCTCACCACATGGGCAAATCTGGGGCTCCCTACCTAGGAGCACCCTTAGACCTGGCTAGACAGGATGTCCCCAATCCTTTCCCTGTGATGGAGATGAACCCCTGGGGTGTCCAAAGCTGACCGCCTGCCCTTGGGCGTGGCTTGAGGAAGGCCCTGAGTCTAGAACCTACCTCGGGCCTGGAGCTCAGCACTGACATGGAGGAGATGTCCTTGTGCCATCCTCTAGGGTTCGGGAACGACTCAGGTTTGGCCCTGAGGCTGGTGAACGGCAGTGACTCATGTCAGGGTCGCGTGGAGGTCCTCTACCGAGGCTCCTGGGGCACCGTGTGTGACGACAGTTGGGACACCAATGACGCCAATGTGGTGTGCAGGCAGCTGGGCTGTGGCTGGGCCAGGTCTGCCCCAGGAAGTGCCCGGTTCGGACAGGGCTCAGGCCCGATCGTGCTGGACGACGTGGGCTGCTCGGGGCACGAGTCCTTCCTGTGGAGCTGCCCGCACAGGGGCTGGAACTCACACAACTGTGGGCACCACGAGGACGCCGGCGTCATCTGCTCAGGTGCGTCCTGTCTTGGGGCCTCCCTGTAGTGTGGCACCTGGTTCCCGGGCTCCTCTCACCTCAGCCCAGCAGGAGACGGGCCATTTCAGTTTCAAGCTGGCATCGCCAGCAGCTGCTGGGTTCCTGGAAGTTTGGGGGTGGCTGTCGCATGGCCCCAGCCTGGCCCTCAGATAAACCCCAACACCTTTTTTGGAGAAGAGCCCCTACACTTACTAGGCAGCTCCCACGGGCCACTCCCAGGAGCAATTCTGAGGCCACGGAAGGGGGGGGCACACAGGAGCCCCTCTGTCCGCATCCTGATGGGCTCCTTCCCACACACCGTGGGCCCAGGACTGACCCCCATGCTTCTCTTTCTTGCAGGTCCGTCCATCGTCGTGACCACCCCAGGTGAGTCCCAGGGCCCAGGGTGTGGCAGAGCCCCTGCTCTGTGTTTGCAGGAGGAGAAGGGCGGGCTCCTGGGCAGCTTTTCTCTGATGATCCTGGATCCCACGGTGATGTGCTGAGGGCGCAGGACTCTGCTGTCCTTGGGCTCAGCCTGGGAGCCCCTCTGAGCCTGCCGCTGCCGCCTGCGGGGCTCACGGAGAGGCTGTGGCGGGAGAGGACTGTCCTGGCATTTCAGGTGCAAATAACCATCCAGGTCAAGCTGTGGTGAAAGGTGACCATTGTAGAAACATGGCCGAGTGGAACCCCTACAGATGCTCGTCTGGTAACAGGTTCCTTCACCCGAGAGCACAAGCCCCAACTGCTCTCTGTGTCCCAATGGAAACACTCGGTGCCAATTATGGTTGCAGTGCTCCCAGGGGCTCCCTGGCCATGGACTGTGACCTGGATGGTCAAGGCTCTGACAAGTCCTGCAATAAGGACAAGACTTTACTCTCTTCTGTCACACTCTGGGCCATGGACTTTCAACCTTTCCAGGAACATCCTCACTCTCTTCATCTTCTTCCCAGGCTGGTGGCACCCATCACCTACCGCCCTGCTCTTCCGCCTCACGCACAGGGCCTTGGCTTCCCGGCCCCGATGCGCCTGTGCATGGCGGAGGTGCCCGCAAGTGCACCGCCCTTCTCCACCTGCACACACACCCTCCCCAGCCCGCCCCTTGCACCCTCACCCGCCTGCGTGCACACAGCCAGCATCCTGCTCGCGCACACTCACTCCCCACATTGCCCCTGACAGCTGGGTAGCTGCTGGTTTGTGTGTGTGTGTGTGTGTGTGTGTGTGTGTGTGCGCGTTTGTATTTTAATTCTTTATTGTTGAAAGTATTACATGTGTCTCCTTTCCCCCCATTGACCTCTCCCCGGCCGCTCCCACCTCCTTCAGGCTGGGAGCTCCGTAAGGCGCGGCCTGTGTCCAGCGTCTCGCGGTGGCCCCGGGTGCCACATGGCTGGCAGGGAGCGAGCATGCGCTCAGCGACCGAGCCAAGGATGGCAGGAAACTGACCATGATCTTTCCTCTCTGTCCCCAGAGCCTCCGGTCACCAGCACCAGGCCAACTGGTAAGCCCTGAGCTCCCTGCCCTCGGTGACCGTCAGTGACGCTGGGAGAGATGGCAGGAATGGCGAGGCGGGGGCTTCCCTGCGTGTCCCTCAGCCTCAGGGACAGGCCACGCGGGGGCCACCTCCTGTAGGGTTTCTGCCTTGGGAATTGTTTACAAATCCCCCTCTCTTTCGCGGCCAGCGTTGTTCAGTGATTAGGGTCGACCTATGAACCAGGAGGTCAGGGTTCGATTCCCGGTCAGGACACAGGCGCAGGTTGTGGGCTTGATCCCCAGTTTGGTGTGTGCAGGAGGCAGCTGACCCATGATTCCCTCTCATCATGGATGTTTCTATCTCTCACTCCCTCTCCCTTTTTCTCAAAATCAGTAAAAATGGATTTAAAAATAATAAATAAGTAAAACTCCCCCCGCCCGGGTGATGTGCCGTGTGCTCTGGGTCACCAGCATCTCATCTGTCTCGGCAGGCGCTGGGGCCTGTGGGGGCTTCCTGTCCCGGCCTTCGGGGCGCTTCTCCAGCCCGTCCTACCCCGGGAGCTACCCCAACAACGCCCGCTGCGTGTGGGACATCGAGGTCCAGAACAACCACCGCGTGACCGTCGTCTTCAGAGACGTGCAGTGAGTGGGGTGCAGGCGGCCGCGGGACCTCGGGGCCTCGGGGGGACCTGGGGGTCGTGGGGAAGGGAGGGACCGGAGCAGGTGCCCTGGGAGTGAGGATGCCCGTTGGCATTCTGCCCGTGGGCGTGGTTTTTGACCCAGCACAGGGGCAGCCGTGGCCGTGGGGCCAAAACAGGGCCTTGGCTTCCAGTCTGTGTGGTCCCTACGCCCAGTGTGGCCACAGGACGTCACTGGACTTTCCCGAGCCTCAGTCCAAAGAGAGGGGTGAGCCGGCCCGAGTGGCTCAGGGCTGGAGTGTCCACCTCTGACCCAGGAGGTCAGGGCTGGAGTCCCAGTCAAGGCACGCGCCCGGTTGTGGGCTCTATCTCCAGTAGGGGGCGTGCCGGAGGCAGCTGATCCACGATTCTCATCATTGGTGTGTCTATCTCTCTCCCCCTGTCTCTTCCTCGCTGAAATCAATAAAAATCTATTTTAGAAAAATAGAGGGATAAGCCTGGCCGGGTTGGCTCAGTGGGTAGAGTGTCAGCCCTCAGACCAAAGGGTCGCAGGTTTGATTCCTGGTCAAGGGCACGTACCTGAGGTGCAGGCTCAGTCCCTGGCCCCAGTCGGGGCACGTGTGGAAGGCAACCTATCTCTGTCTCTGTCACATCGATGTCTCTGTCTCCCCGTCTCTCTCTGTCTCCCCGCTCCCGCCCACTCTCTCTAAAAATCAATGTGAAAATGCCCTCGGCGGGGGGGGGTTGATAGCAAAACAACAGCAAAGCCTTCTGTTAAGTGGAGCCCATACCCTGTGCCCGCGTCCGCAGGCTGGAGAGCAACTGTAACTACGACTACATCCAGGTGTTCGACGGCCCCGCCCTCAGCTCCCCGCTCATCGCCCGGGTCTGCCACGGCTCAAGGGACTCCTTCACGTCGTCCTCCAACTTCATGTCCATCCGCTTCGTCAGCGACGGCAGCGTCACCCGCAGCGGGTTCCAGGCCGAATACTACTCCCGCCCCTCCAGCCACAGCACCAGTAAGTGCCAGGCTCTCGGGGCGGGGTGCCTGCCCCCCCCACCCGGCACCCGCATTGGCGGGACACCAGACCAGAGCCGCCAGCAGGTCCGCGTTCCGGATCTGCTGCCGGAAGGGACCAGTGGACGTCGTGCCCAGGGCGGAAGTGGTCCTGGTGGGAGGCCTGTGACCAGCAGAGTGAGGGGCACCGTGACCGTGTCCTGAGACCTGGCATGTGTGGCTGCCGCCTAGAGCCCCTGGTCACTGCGCCAGACCCAGCAGAGGCTGGTAGCCAGGAGTGGAGCTGTGCAGGGGACGGACGGACGGACGGACTGTGGCTGGCGTGCAGGTGCTGTCCCAGCCTTTGTTCCGCGGGACTCTCAGCCCTGCTGGCTCCACAGCCCACGGACCCGATTTCACCGCGTCCCCACGATTCCACCCCAGTGTCACTTTACTCTGAGGCTCGCGGTGACCTGGCAGGACAGCTCCTCCTTCCACATCTGGCCTCCATTTCTTTTGTTTGTTTTCATTATCCTCCTCTGAGGACACTTTCCCCTTGATTTTTAGAGGGAGTGGACGGGAGGGGGAGGGACAGAGAGAAAAACTTCTGTGTGAGGGAGACACATGGACTGGTTGTCTCCGTGAGGCCGGGGATCAAGCCTGCCACTGAGGAACTTGCCCTAGACTGGATTCGAACCCGTAACTCTCAGTCCTTGGGCTGACGCTCTACCCCCTGGGCCACACCGGCCAGGGCCTGCCTCCATTTCTCCATCCGTGCCCATAGGGTACCTGGGGGAGGGGGGCTGTGTGAAAATACCCTAATGTGGACCCCCTTTGTCAGCCCCTCGATCGTGTGCACGGGGCAGGGGTCGGGGGAGCCCCCGATGTGTTTGGGGCGCGCACTGACCCGGCCGCCCTCGGCCCCCAGAGCTGCTCTGCCTGCCGGACCGGATGCAGGCCAACGTGAGCAGGAGCTACCTGCAGTCCCTGGGCTACTCGGCCGGTGACCTGGTCATCCCCCACTGGCACGACGCGCAGCAGTGTAAGGCCCAGGTCACGGCGAGCCAGGTGACCTTCACCATCCCCTACGCGGGCTGCGGCACCACCCAGCAGGTGAGCAGCCTTCCCCCCCTCCCCGAGCCCGCTTCCTCCCGGTGACTTCCTGGTGTGACCTGGATTCTGGGCCCCAGGGGACGGGTTGTGTCTGTAGAAGCTGAACGTGATCAGGGTGAAGGCATCCGTGTCCCTCCCACTTCCAACCACAGGGAGGCGGCAGCAGGCGGTCTCCCCACCGTCCAGGCGGAGGGCGCCCGGCAGGCTGCCCAGCACGTCCACCGTCACAGCCACGGCCGCCGCCAGAGCTTCGTGGGGCCTGAAGACACGCCGGCCGGGCCTGGGAGGGTTGTGAAGGGCGTTGAGTCACTTCTGACTCTAACAAGACCAGCAGCGAGATCCCCTCACAGGGCCCTGTGCCTGACCCCCTCTCCTGCCCCCTCCAGCTGGATAACGACACCATCACCTACTCCAACACCCTCCAAGCAGCCGTCCCCGTCACGGGCGGCCTCATCCAGAGGCGGCCGAGCCTGCACCTCCACGTGAGCTGCCGGATGCTGCGGGACACCTGGGTGGACCTCATGTACGTGGCCAACGACAACGCCGAGGTCGAGGAAGTGCAGTACGGCAACTTCGCCGTCAACATGTCCTTCTACACGTCGTCCTCGTTCGCATACCCCGTGACCACGCACCCCTACTACGTGCGCTTGAACCAGGACCTGTACGTTCAGGCCGAGATCCGCCGCACCGACGCCTCCATGGCCCTGTTCGTGGACACCTGCGTGGCGTCGCCGTCCTCCGAGGACGTGCCCTCTGTGACCTATGACCTCATCCGGAGTGGGTAAGCGTGTCCCACCAAGCGAGCCAGGGCCTTGGGTCTGGGAGCTCAGCTGAGCCCGTCTGGGTGCCCCTCTGGTTAACGCCCAGTGAGGGGGCGCCTGACGCGTGGAATGGCTGCCCGGTGGCCACCAAGCCAGTGGCCTGTCAATGGGGTGAGGCCCAGTGAGGAGCTCTAGGCAAGCCCTGGCGTCAAGGACGTGGGTGTGGTGGGAAAGCTTTCATTTGGGAGCAGATGGAGATGAGATGCCAGATGCCAGCTGCCCCTTCTGGGGCAGTGGCTTCCCTGAGCCCGTGTCTCCACCCCAAGTGAGCAGGGGGACACCCACATCAGGGACTGCTGGGGGATGAGTGAGAGCGTAGGTGGGGTTTGGGCAGAGGGAATGCGCAGCATGGAGGGCGGGTCCTCAGTGGGCGTGACCAAGGGCGCCCAATGTCGCCCCAAATCAGCTGAGAAGGGACGTTCTCACCGTCCTGGTTCCAACCACAATCCAGGGCAGACGTGCGGGGGACAGGGGGCAGGAAGGGGGGGTGGAGGAGTTGAGGGGGTGCGGCAGGGGGCATGGGTCCCACGGCCAGTGGATCCCGGTTGGGGCGGCCGAGGCCCTGGCGCTGATGGCGCCGCTCTGCTCTCTCCGTGCAGGTGCGTGAGGGACGACACCTACCAGGCCCTCCCCGCCCCGGCACCCGGCCTCGCCCGCTTCAAGTTCCGCTCCTTCCACTTCCTGCGCCGCCTCCCCGCCGTGTACCTGCACTGCAAGGTGCTCGTGTGCAGGGCCCACGACCCCGCCTCCCGCTGCCGCGGGGGCTGCCAGCCCAGGACCAAGCGGGACCTGGGCTCCTACCAGGAGAAGGTGGACGTGGTCCTGGGCCCCTTCCGGCTGCAGGCACCATAGCCCGGGAGAGGAGGAGCCTGGGTAGGTGGTCGCCCTTGATGCCAGCCCCCCCCCCCCGCCACACGCTAGGGCTCAGCTGTGATCCGGGGGATGCGGGGGGGTCGTGGACGTTTCTGTGGGGGTCAGGCTGCACCGTGTGGTGGGCATGGACTGGGTGCCAGGCAGCCGGGCTGCAGTGGGCAGTGCAGAGTGCAACTAGCCCTTCGTCTGCCTTCCTCACAGGGCCCTGGTCTACGAGGGACGCATGTGGGGTCTGGCCTAAGCTGTGGGCTGCGGTTGGGGGGACCCTTCATTCTGCCAAGGGCCATTTGGAAGTTTTTTAAAATATACATTTTTATTGATTTCAAGAGGAAGGGAGAGGGAGAGAGAGAAACATCAATGATGATAGAATCATTGACTGGCTGCCTCCTGCACACCCCACACTGAGGATCGAGCCTGCAACCTGAGCATGTGCCCTTGACCGGAATCAAACCAGGGACCCTTCAATCTGAAGGCTGATGCCCTATCCCAGTGGTCAGCAAACTGTGGCCCCTTGAGTGTGGCTCTTCCACAAAATACCACGTGCAGTGCAAATGAAACTTCGTGGCCACACTGAAGGGGCCAAAGAGTGGCTCCATCTGGTCAAACCTCTCGTGAACTCACCCTGAGGCCCCGGCAGGGCCAGAGCCAGTGATTCTTGGTCCTCAGGCGGCCTGCTGGCGGCATATCCCCCAGCCCCGGCCTAGATGGTCCGGACCTGGGACCCAGACACACCTGACCCCTCACCTCTGGGTTCTCAACCCCCGAGCCTCACTGCTCTTCTGTCAGACACAACTGCTCGCCCCCCACCCGCCCATCAGGACTGTGAGGGTGTTGTGGTGGCTTTTGTTACTATCACTGTCGTCACCGATATTAACACATCAATGACCACATGGTCACTCCTGTCCGCCTTAACCCCCCGCAGTCCCCGGGGAAATAAGTGGGGTCCAGGCGGGGCCCGAGGGCGGGTGTGGGGAGCGTAGCTGTCAGCGGCCTGTGTCCCCTTGGGCGCAGGTCACACACCGCTGGCCGCTCTCTGTCCTCCTGTCCGCGCTCAGGTGTCCCAGGTGCGGCCCATTCTAGGCTCTGTCCTTCCTCATCCATTCACTCCACGCCCACCTCCTGGAGGCCTCCCGGGTGCCAGGAGACAGAGAACTAAACGCAGATCAAGCCCGGCCGGGCGTGGCTCAGGGGTTGAGTGCGGACCTGTGAACCAGGAGGTCAGGGTTTGATTCCCGGTCAGGGCTCAGGCCTGGGTTGCAGGCTCAGTCCGCAGTGGGGGAGAGCAGGAGGCAGCCGATCCATGATTCTGTCTCATCATTGATGTTTCTCTCTCTCCCTTCCTCTCTGAAATCAATAAAAATATATAGTTTTAAAAATAATTAAAAGAAAAAGGAAGACAGATTGAAGCCCCCCTCCCCTCTCCCCAGAAAGCTTACCTGTGTCCAGAGATCACAGCGCAGGGCACCCCCAGGGAAGCAGGGCAGGGGGTGGAGGTGGGGGGGGGGCGACAGGGACCCTGCTTACTCCTCTCCTCCCCCTCTTCCCACGGGCGCCCAGTCACTGGGGCCCGGGTTCCCCTGGCCTGGGACCCATGTACCCATTTCCCCACTGGGCTGCAATGTTCCCGCTCTCCCACCCCGTCCACTGGGACCTCCAGCCACATTGAACCCCGAAACCCTCCCCTGACTCCCGGGGCCCACAGGACACAGCGACGCTCCGCCCGCCCTCGGCCACCCTTCCCACTGGCCTCAGTTTCCCCCTGGGCACTCCCTGTTCTCACTCCTCTTCCTCCCACCAGACAAGCAGCTCTGAGGGCATCGCCTGCCCTGCGACCACCGCCCCACCTGTGTCCACCGGCTCGTCCTGACCGACCTCCTCTCCGTCCCCGACCGCGGCCACAGCCAGGAGCCACCGCAGCGCTGCCACCTCGCGGGGTCACACGGGAGCACCCCCCACCCCTCTGGCCCTTGGCCTCGGCCACTGCAGTGTGACCTCGGAATGCACAGGGTGGGGATCCCACCCCTGGCCCTGGACCCAAGGGACAGGAAGCAATGGGTGCCCATGCCTCATGTCCACAGTCTCTGCCCGCTCTGCCGGGCACCGGGCGGGGCTGGGGTGGGGGAGGGAAGTCAGGGGCCGGTTTTCCTAACACCGGGCTGGGTGCCAGACTGAGGGGCAGGCAGGCGCCTGTCTGGGACCCTCAGGCAGCCGTGAGCCCCCTCCCGCCGCGCGCCTTCCCCAGGGGCTGCCTTCCTGTCCTTCTTGAACCTGCTGCTCAGGCTGCACCTGCCCTGCCCGGATGTGGATGAGCTGAATAAAGGGCATTTTCACAGCAAGTGTTGTTCTGGTCACTGTGGGGACTCCCCTGAGTCCTGGATCCTTGCAGATTGAGTGAAGGAGCAGGAGGGGGAGGGGGAGGGGTTCCCGGGATTCCAGAACCTTCTAGGGGATGGAGATGGTGTGCTGGTGGGTGCCAGTTCTCCCCAAAGCAGGAAATGGGGAGAGAAAGGCCGGCGTGCAGGCGCCATCATCATTCCTGGAGTCGGGACCAGCACGGAACAGACAGGCCCCTCGACGTGTGTGCGGAGGGGGGAGAAGAGATAAACCAAAGAACTCATAGGCCTGTAGGCAGAGCCATGGCACAGCCATCGGGGGAGGGGGGCTGGGGAGAGGGGGAGGGTAGCTGGGAGACATCGGTAAGACTATCAACAATAAGAATCTATTTAAAAAGGAGGCAAAAACCCAAAAGACAAAATTTCAAAATAAAAAGCAATCAGAGGCCGAGAGAGGAGAGCAGCCGGCCCTGTCACCCCACACAGTGTCCACGAGGGGTCTCCCCACCCCCCAGGAGCAGTGCCCCCAGGAGCAGCCATGGGGAGCCTGGGAATTGCTGAGCGGGCCGGACCCCATGGGGATGGACGCTCCCCTCTGAGCGTAAATGTGCCAACATCACAGCAACATGGGGCGCCTTTGCCGGGCCAGGGCTGTCTCCTCTGGGTCTCACGTCGTCTCCCGCCTGGGGCTGGGGGGCTGGGGGCTCGGGGCCTGGGGGTCTGGGGGCTGGGAGGCTGGGGGTCTGGGGGCTGGGAGGCTGGGGGCTCTGGGGGCTCGGGCCTGGGGGGCTGGGGACTGGGGGCTGGGGGTTGGGGGATGGGGACTGGGGCGGCTGTGGGCTGGGGGACTGGGGGCTGGGGGGCTGTGGGCTGGGGGACTGGGGGCTGAGGGGCTGAGGGCGGACGCCTGCTCCTGGGTCCCGTGGGCCTGGGGCGAGGGCTCGGCCGGCCCCCACATGCCTCCAGGGAGGAACGGACGGACACGTGGCCCCAGGACCTGGGAGGAAACAAGGCCTGGGGCGCTTTCCACAAGGCAGTGCATCTGCCCAAACGGGAGAGAAGCCAGCCCAGGGCTGCTGGGTGAGGAGGTCAGGACTCCGTTTCCCATACACGCCCCCCTCCTCCCCAGCCCCCGAGCCCCCGAGCCCCAGGAGCCCCGAGCAGCAGGCGCCAGCACGAGCCACCGGCTTCCTCTGAAGGAGACTCGGGCGCCCAGCTTCACCTGCGTCCTCCCCGCAAGGGCAGGCGGGGCCTGTGATTTCAGGGGAGAAGGGGCCCCTCTGGGCGGAGGCCCGGCTCCAGGCTCTGAGCGACTGGTCACCGGGACCCTGACCCGCCTCCCTGTGTCCACCCCCTGGCAGTGTGACCCCATTTCTCCCACGAAGACGTGACGTCCACGTGGCCGGGCGGCTCAGTTGGTTGGAACATCACCGGATACACCAGGGTTTGCGGTCCCTCCCGATCAGGAATTAACCAATCAGAGCATTCATGGGTGGAGCAATGGGTCCATGTTCCTCTCTCTTTCTCTGCCTCCCTCTCCCTTCCTCTCTGAAATCAATAGAAATATTTTTTTTAAAAAATAGAAACAGAGAGAGAGGAGCTGAAGCCCACGGGCCGCCCTTGCCCCGGGCCTGGCCTCGGTCTGTTCTGACCGCCAGGCTGTGGCACCGTGGCGCGTGCCAGTTCAGGCTGGACTTCAAGGCGCCTTGCCAACTTCCATTTACTGTCTGGGATCCGGCCACGGCCTGTGAACACGCCCGCCAGCCTGCTGGGGGCCACCTGGCCCCGGCACGCCCCTCAGCCCCAGCTGATCGCTGTCAACCCATGAGGAGCCGACTGCAGCCCCCGAGCGCCCAGCAGAAACCAGGAGGACCGTCCGGCAGAGCCCAGCCTGCATCGCTGACCCCCTCCCCCATTCTCTTCCCCTCCCCCTCCCCCTCCCCTCCTTTAGGAGCATGGCTTAGGAGCTAGATGGACTTGAGTCCAACTCTGCTGCCTGCATGTTGCTGGCTGTGGGGCCTTTCCCACCTGTAACAGGGGGATGATCACAGCACTGCCCCCGCCCCCCCCGCAGCTGCTGGGGATTGAAGGGGTCAATACGGGGCACCTGGTGAGCAATAAACGCCTAGCATCGTCGACGTTACACGAAGGTCCTGGAGCCTCAGCCTCCCCTGTTAGAACGGGCTTCACAGTGCTGGCCCCTCGCCTGGCGTCGGAGGGTTACCCGTGACGGCGCGGCCACCAGGCCAACAGCCGCGGTTGCCACGAGCCTGACCCGGTGCTGGGCTCTGAGGACAGTGCAGCGGCTGCATCTGCCGGGAGCCGCCAGGTGGCCGACGCCGTTCCGTTCAGATCCAGGGAGGTGGGTGCGAGTTTATCCTCTTTGACGCGTGAAGTAACCGACGCCAGAAACACGCATCTTGCTCCCGCCATGGGCTCCTGCGTGGGGTGCGGCCACCACCCTCAGGACCTCTGAGCCGTGGGCGTGGCGCTCTGGGGGCCCGGGGTGCTGGGCCCACGTGGGCAAGTGCCACTGCGGACAGGGCCCCCCTGAGGTTGTGCGGGGGGGACGGGAGGACGGGGCGGGGGGACGGATGGGCGAAGGGGCCGGCCCAGGTTCCAGGCTCCTGTGACGTGTGACAGGTGAGGCAGACGCGGCGTCAGGTGGCTTGTGCAGTTGGGCAGGTAGGCTCCATGTGGCCGCAGGGCGGTCAGCGGGCAGGACTGCCCGGGGCCCTGGGGAACATGCTGGGGGACCCCACTCCGCCATTTGGGTGGTGTGCTTGACAGGCAGGCTGGAGCTGAGGGCCACCTTCTTCCCCACAGCGTCTCCCCCCCACCTGGCGTCTCCCCTCTACCTGGCGTCTCCACTCACGTGGGGTTTCGCCCTCTGCCGCTGGCATCTGAGAGGACGGTCCTGGCTGGTGTTGCTCAGTGGATAGAGCGTCGGCCCCTGGACTGCAGGGCCCCGGGTTTGATTCGGGTCAAGGGCATGTCCCTGGGTGCAGGTCTGACCCGGCCCTGGTTGGGGCGTGTGCAGGAGGCTCCCATCCATGTGCCTCTCACACTGATGTCCTCTCTCTGCGTCCCCCCTCCCTTCACTCCCTGAACATCAGGGGAGCGTCCTCGGTGAGGACGAGCAGGACCAAACCAAAGGGAAGCAGCAGGTGCTGCTGGTCGTGTGTCTGAGGCCCCTGTTGTGTGTCACAGGGGGTCCTGCCAGGCGGGAGGCCGGTTCCTAGAGTCGCATGTTGGAGGCCACACCAGAAGGCCGGCTGGGCCTGGTTCTGTGGGAGCTGTGCCTCCAGCCCCTTCTGCTCCGTGTCTGGCCCAGCTGGGGCGGCTCCCGGTGGTCCGTGCTGGCTCCCGGCTGTCTGTGCCGGCTCCCACTCGGCCGCGGCCCCGGGGCTCCCATCCCGTGGGTGGGGCGGCCTTCCTGCCCCCGGGCGGCTGCTGTATCAGGACCTTTAGAAGCGACGGCCTCAGTGTCCTGCCTGCCAAGGACCACAGAGAGCGAGGGCGGGGAGCCCTGGGAATGCAGTGGCGTCACAAGAAGAGCCGTTCAGATTCTTTTCTTAAACGTATTTCTTTATTGATGTCAGAGAGGAAGGGAGAGGGAGGGACAAACATCAGTGAGGGAATCCTGGACCGGCTGCCTCCTGCTCGCCCTGCCCTGGGGGTCGAGCTCAAACCCGGGCTGTGCCCTGACTGGGAGCAAACCGTGACCTCCTGGCTCCTGGGTTGTCGCTCAACCACTGAGCCCCACGGGCCGGGCGGGAAATCTGTTCCTGAGTCACAGGCCCGGGCACTGCGTGGTGGGCTGGGGCTGGGGGCTCTGTGTGCTGCCCTCTAGGGACCCACCTCGGGGGGCCGGTCAGTGCCCTGTCCTGGTGACAACCCTCAGGCCCCAACAGGATCGAGGGGCTGCCTCTCCTCATCGATCCGCCGCCACCTCCCTCCGGGGCTCACGCGAGCCTTCGCCCTTTGCAGGCTCCTTCCATCCAGGTGCACCTGCTGGCTCAGGGTCTCCTCCCTCAGGGGTGCCCCTCCCCCTCCCCTCCCACCTGTGCCCCACACAGCTGGGCTGAGCCCTCCCCTCAGGGTCATTCCTAACCTCCTCCCCACCCTGGGCCTGGCTGGGCTGGGGGAGCAGAGCTCCCAGTGGGAACCCTGTGGCCAGGAGGAGGAGGAGGCGTGGCCACTAGGGGGTGAGCTGACCTCAGGCAATGCCAAGCAGGTGCCAGGGGACCTGGATGTGAGAGGACAGACAGGGGAGAGCTGAGAGTGGGCGAGGGGCAGCTTCCTCCTCCTCCACCGCTGGCAGGAGGACCCCCCCCACCAGGAGAGGGGCCTGGCCACGCCTCCCCCAGGCCCCTTCCCCTGGGTCCTCGGGCCCTTCTCTTACCAACCTCCTCACTCTGTGCTGGTCTGTGCTTGTTCCTGTTGCTGAAGTGTCAGCCCAGGAGAGCGGGGGCTTCTGCGCAGACTGTCCAGCACCCTTTACCATAGGGGTCAGGGGCCAGGAGTCAGGGGTCGGAGTGGGGGTGCATTGCAGAAAGTGGCCGTTGGGAAATGAATGGACCACGGGCGGCTGTCGGGTTATCTGCAGCAGCCTCGGGCCTCAGGAGTAGCCCACCCACCCCCCCGAGGGAAGCAGGCTGTGGCCCAGCTTCCTGCACTTTGACCTTTGGAGCGATTAAGGGCTCCTGGGTGGGAGCCCCACTGAGGACAGGAGCCCATTGGGTCTCTAAGCGGGTGCCCGTGGCCGCACTGCTGATCTGTTCCACTGGTCAGTCCAGGTCACTGCCAGGGTCCCCCACTCCCTCCCCATTCCCTCCCCCATTCCCTCCCCCATTCCCTCCCCCATTCCCTCCCCATTCCCTCCCCATTCACTCCCCATTCCCTCCCCCATTCCCTCCCCATTCCCTCCCCCATTCCCTCCCCATTTCCTCCCCCATTCCCTCTGCATTCCCTCCCCTATTTCCCTCCCCCATTTCCTCCCCCATTCCCTCCCCATTCCCTCCCCCTTCCCTCCCCATTCCCTCCCCATTCCCTCCCCCATTCCCTCCCCCATTCCCTTCCCCATTCCCTCCCCGCATTCCCTGATGATCGGGAGGCGCGGTGCCCTGGGTGCTGGGCCACCATCTGGCTGGACCTGCTGCGTGTTTGCTAACAACATGGGACACACGGCCTGGGATCCCTTCGCTATGATTCCTGACCCCACAGGCCACCCTGAGCGGAGCCCGGACCTGCGTGCCGCGCCCTCGTCCCCCAGCAGGGAATTCTGGGACCCCCCTCCCCCCAAAGCCCCCGACTCCCTCACCACCAGCTGCTTTCTCCGGCTCCACGGGAGTCACTCGTTCAGGGACACGGAGCGAGCGCCTCGGGCCGGGGCCTCTGGAGCCTTGAGATGTGAGTCCGAGACGGGCCAGGCACCACCCGCCCCCCCATGTGGCAGCTCCGGCTCCACGTTAAAGGGGCCCCGTTTGTGTCTGTTTACAGCCCTTTGGGGCTGGACTTGGGGGACCTTTGGGATGGAAAAAGGGGGCCCAGCTCCGGAGAATCCTGGTCTCAGAGGAGAAGGAGAAGGAGGAGGAGGAGGAGGAGGAGGAGGAGGAGGAGGAGAAGGAGGAGGAGCTGCCGAGTCCAAGAGGAGAGGAGCTGGCCTTTCCTGGGGCGCACCCAGGGGAGGGGTGTCAGGCCCAGGGTAGCCGAGGGAGGGGGACGGGGTGTGGAGGGGACGGGAGCCGCTGAGGAGACTTCAGGGCTGTGCTCGGCCCAGAGGAGCCAACGGAGGCGGCCAGCCCCATGAGCCCAGCGCGCCCAGTGGGCGGAGGAAGCGGGGGTATGGAATCGGGGGGCTGTGCTGAGGGCCTGGCGGTGGCGTGGGAGTGGGGGGCTTTATATTTACACCTGGAGACCTGGGGACGGTCCAGCTGGAGAAGGCACACAGGCCCGACACCTGGTTCCTCAGCCCTGGAAGGTGCCGCCTCTGCTCTCCAGTCCCTCCCAGCTCCCGAGTCCCCTCCCAGCTCCCCTGTCCCCTCCCAGCTCCCCTGTACCCTCCAAGGCACATCCAAAGACCCTGGGCGTCCATCTGGGACTTTCTGCTTTTTTATAAAATATATATTTTTTGATGTCAGAGAGGAAGGGAGAGGGAGAGAAGAGAAACATCAATGATGAGAGAGAATCATGGACCAGCTGCCTCCTGCAGGTACCACACTGGGTATCGAGCCCACAGCCTGGGCCTATGTCCTGACCGGGAATGGAACCCTGACCTCCTGGTTCCTAGGTCGACACCCAATCACTGAGCCCCTCTGGCTGGCCTTGACTTCAGTTTTTAAGACCCTTTTGTAAAGGGTGTCCCAAAATTCACGCAAGATTTGAATTTTGCGTGAGCATTAAGGACAACAACAACAAAATAAAAGCCTAATTTTACTGGTTTATTGAATCAGATCCTAATATCTGCTGCCCTTTGATGTCAATCCCTTCAATTCGATAAGCATCACCAAGTACCACTGATGGCCCAGGAGCAGGGACAGTGAAGACCAATGAAGACCACGGCTTTGCGTACGTGCCAGCAAAGCCGTGGAGGGTATTTACCCGATGTGCTATTCCATACATAACCCTATACTGTATACTTTATGAATCAGTAAAAAAAATGTACAATTTTTAACTATAAACCTGTGTTTTCTATCAAAACTACTTCTGGCATGAATTTTGGGACACCCTTTACTTCTGCCTCGCAAACCTGGCGGTCTCTTCCCCCTGCAGCGCCCTCAGTCCTCGGGGACACAACCTCCAAAATATTTGTGTCTGTAGAGGTTCCAGCTCCAAATCTCACACACAAGTGATGAGTAGTAATTAGGGAGCAACGAGGGTCCCCATCAGACAAAGGAAAAATATGATCTTACAGCCCGGCCGGCGGGGCTCAGTGCCTGGGCGTCAACCTATGAACCAGGAGGTCAGGGTTCAATTCCTGGTCAGGGCACAGGCCCGGGTTGCGAGCTCCATCACCTGGGGGTGGGGGTGTGTGTGTGCAGGAGGCAGTCGACCTATGATTCTCTCATCATTGATGTTTCTCTCTCCCTCTCCCTTCCTCTCTGAAATCAATAAAAATATTTTTAAAAATATATGATCCCACAAAGAAAATCAGATAACTTTAGGAAGCTTTTATGAATGAAACTAGAAATCGGGGTCCTCTGATTCATAAATGAACAACAGTAAAAACAGACATTTCTTTCAATAATTTAGACCTGAATGAGGGAGAAGGAGAAGTGGAGGCAGCAGAGGCCGAGAGGGGCAGGAGGGTGTGTTGGTGAAGGGCTGGAGAGGGTCGGGGGTGCCAGTGGAGGCCCAGGGCTCGAGGTTTGGAAACAGGAGGGGCCTGGGAAACTGCTCTAATCAGACGTGTCTCCCTGGCTTCCAGCTGCTTATTCTGCCTTTGAATTCCTAACTGAGCAAACGAGGCACCTTCCCAAGGTCACAGCACCTTTATCTCTGGCCCTCACCCGGGAAAGATCGTGGAGGAGGGGCTGGAACTGTTAGCCTAACCCCAGGTGTCCTTCCACCAGGTGTGGCTCAGCCCAGGGCATCGCCATGGGGAGGGGATGGCCCTGAACCCAGGCAGGGCAGCGACCTGCCTCGACCACCTGCCTCAGAATTACCTGAGCGCCTGGCAGGGTTCCCAACCCTCCCAGACCCCCTGATTCTGTGACCTAAGATTTGAGAACATCTGTGACTTTTCTATTTATTGCAACAGAAGTTGCTCAAAACATGAACAGTCTTAGCGGCTTCATGAGCTGAATGAGCAGGAAGTGTGGGTCCTTAGAACACAGGGTTGGACCAACCGATTCTCGAGATTTTCAGATTTCCGTGGAGAACAGAACGGTCTGGGTAAACGGTAGCTTATAATTGCCCCTATTAATAATTATCAGGGGCAGCAGCAGGCGGTTTATGGCGTCTCCAGCAAACACCGGCTTCGCTAAGTGGAAATTTATTATCCCACCCGTTCGACACATCTCAGCGGGTCGGGGAGCCCCTGATAGTGCGGGCGTGGCCCCAGGAGCGGCTGGTGGACTTTGTCTGGGAGACTTTTGGGATTAAGAGTCACCCCCCAATAAAGCCACTGGGGGGGCGGTTTCCCGCCATCCGCGCATTAGGTCAGTGGTCAGCAAACTGCGGCTCGCGAGCCACATGTGGCTCTTTGGCCCCTTGAGTGTGACTCTTCCTAAGCCTTAGGAGTCCCCTAATTAAGTTAATAACAATGTACCTACTTATATGCATGTACTGTGTACGCACGCACACACAAACGCATTCAGGTACAGATAAGGCTCCATACATGCATGTACATGCATGCACACACACACTCACACACACTGGCTCTGGGGGCCTCGTGTGTAACAGGAAGAAGGAAATGTGAATGAACCTTTTCTCACTCAAGGAACTCACCTGAGGGGCGGCCCCAGCCTGGCTTCCTCCTCCGGCCGCGCACAAGGGGCCCATTCTGGCCGCGGCTCTTGGGCTCGGCTGACCCCACGCACTTTTGTTCCCCTGGTTTGGCGAGAGCTGCGGCTCGTCACTGCCCTGCGTCCTCAGAGCCCCTTCCTTTGTTCCAGTTTCCTTGGATTTGAGTATTTGTTGTTGTTTCAACACCACTCGTCATGGCCACGGCAAGGCTGGCAGGGCTGCGGGTGAGCGAAGCGGTGGGTCTGACGGCTTCCTGAGCCCCATGTGGCCCCGCTCTCCAGGGGGGGCCCGGGGCAGCTTCCTGGTCCCCGGCCACACCTGCCACCTGAGTGCATGGGGCACAGCCGGCTCTCAGCGGGGGGCGACCTGTGACCCCCTTTTAATTTATTTTTATTTTTTTAAATATATTTTTATTGATCTCAGAGAGGAAGGGAGAGAGAGAAACATCCATGATGGGAGAGAATCATGGACTGGCTGCCTCCTGCCCGCCCCACACTGGGGATTGAGCCCGCAGCCCGGGCCAGTGCCCTGACCGGGAATTGGACCGTGACCTCTGGTTCGTAGGTCGATGCTCGACCCCTGAGCCATGCGGCCGGGCTGTTTTTAGTTTCACTAAAGAAATGGTGGCAGCCTGTGTGAGTCCCTTCTCCCTGTTGCTCTTTGTTAACAGTTACATGTACGGGGGACATCCTATATAATAAAGAGGTGATACACAAATTGACTGTCACACTCTCGCACAAAATGGCTGCCCCCATGTGGTCATAAGGCTGGCAGGGGAGGGCAGTTAGGGGCGATCAGACCTACAGGGGAGGGCAGTTGTGGGGGGGACCAGGCCGGCAGGTGAGGACAGTTGGGGGCGACCAGGCCTGCAAGGGAGGGCAGTGGGGGCAACCAGGCCAGCAGTGAAGGGAAGTTGGGGGTGATTGGGTCGGCAGGGGAATAGTTAGGTGTTCATCATGCTGGCAGGGGAGTGATTAAGGGGTGATCAGGCTGGCAGGCAGAAATGGTTAGGGGCAATCAGGCAGGCAGGCAGGCAGGCAGGTGAGCCATTGGGAGCTAGCAGTCCCAAATTGTGAGAGGGATGTCCGAATGCTGGTTTAGGCCCGATCCCACAGGGAACAGGACGGGTCAGCCACAGGAAGGCGTGCATCGGGGAAATCTCGCCCGCTCTCAGGACGATGTTCCCAGCCCAAGCTGGGCTGTCCACGGCTGCTCAGGGTTACCTGGCAGGACCCTCGTGATTCGTGCTCACTCATGCCTTGTTCCCTGTCTGGTCTCCCCACTCCTGGGTGCGGTGACTCCTGTAGGGGTTACTGTCTCAGGGAAACTGCCCCTGCCGTCGGATTTGGGTGCTTTTCTGCAGGTTCCCACGGCAGGTGGCGTTAATACCTCCAAGGGGGATGAGAGATCTGTAATATTATCAACAATAAAAAATACTTAAAAAACTTAAATAAATACAATAGCTACAAAAAACACCCAATAATTTTCCTCCACAAAAAAAATATGAATGAATAGCCCAGCCAGTGTGACCCAGTGGTTGAGCATTGACCTATGAACCAGGAGGTCAGGGTTTGATTCCTGGTCAGGGCCCAGGCCCAGGTCGGGGTCCCGATCCCCAGTGTGGGGTGCAGGAGGCAGCCGATCCATGATTCTCTGTCATCATTGATGTTTCTCTCTCTCCCTCTCCCTTCCTCTCGGAAATCAATATATGTAAAAGTGTTTACAAAAAACCCAGGAGAGGGGCTGTGCACAGGCAGGGGGAGGTCAGGGCTGGTTTTGTGGGTTTGCGAGGTCCGTCCCAGCCCCGTGAGACCGCCAAGAGCAGGATCCAAAACCCTGTGTGATGTCAGGTGGCCCGGCCGGAGCCCTGGTCCTCGGGCCTGTGCCATGGGAATAGTGTGAGGTCCGGACGCCAGAGCTACTGCTCACCCGGCCACGGCCTCGGCCTCCGTGGACTCACCGGCCTCCTCCCGCCCCGTCTGCCCTCGCTGCCCTCGCTCTACCAGGCCAGGGGTCAGATCTCTGCCCTGCCAGGTCAGCCCGGCCCAGAGAGGGGCCTTCCCTTTGGCACCGGGGCTGTTTGCCCAGCAGCCCACATCCTGGTGGGGCCGGGCCGCCTTCCCACGAGCTCACCGAGTCCTCGGGGGCGAAGATGGGGCCCCGCGGGCCACGCGCCAGGAGGAAGTTGGAAGCGGGTCCCTCAGGTCCGCGCTGCGGCAGGTGGGGAGCAGCCGATGATCCGAGTGGCATCGATCGCACACGCCCACCTTGTCCCACAGCTCAGCCGGACCGTTACGCCTCCTCCCTGTTGATTTATGGCATCAATAGGAAGGTCATGCCAGGGACATGCCTTCTGGCAGCTGGAACCCATAAATATCGAGGCTCCGTGTCCCCCGGAGCAGAGCCGGCACCATGGGGCTCCCCAGGGTCACCCTGGTAACGTGTCTGCTGCTGGGCTGTGTCCTCCACGCAGGTACTGTCTCCTCTGCAGCTGCTCAGCTCACGGGCAAACCCCACTCGCGCGGATTCGGGAAGGAAGCGCTTTTCTGGTTGTTTCCGCCTGAGAAAGGCCGGGGTCGTGGTTAGACGAGGCCGGGGGCCGCTGGTCAGAAAGGCTCCTGCAGCGAGGTAGGGGCGCCAGGCCTCCGCGTGGCCGTGGGGTGAGCCCGGACAGTGGGCGGGAAGCCGGCCCTGCATGGCCCTCAGCGGCGCTCGTCCGGCGGCTCTGGCTCGGTCACTCCTGTCGCCCAGGGCGCCAGCCAGGCAGCGGGCTCAGGAGGGACAGCGAGGGTCCCCGTGTGTGCCCGTCGCTCCTGCCTCAGACGTGGCGGGAAGCGTGTGCTCGGCTCGGCTCCCTGTTCTTGGAGGTCAATGGGAACACGTGCCTACAAGGGTCAGGGCGAATCGGAGGAACCGACCCCGCTCAGTGCCTGCCTGTCGTTCCCCCCACTTCTCATCCATTCTCTCTCCCTCCTTCCTTCTCTCTCTCCATCTCCCCCTGTTTCTCCCTTTTTTCCTTCCTTCTCTTTCCTCCTTCGTTCTCTTCCTTCCATCCTTCTTCGCCCCCCTCACGCCCCCCCAGCACACATTCTGTGATGTTCCGTTTGCTAATTCATGAATGTCAGAGTTCAGGGCAAAACACCCTGGTTTCCAGAGACCTTCTGCCCTCGCTCCTGCCCCAGGCCTCCAGGGAAGCTCTGAAGATGAAGTTCCTGGGAAATGGCTTTCACGAAAGCAGCGCCCAGACCACGCCCTCGGGGCCTGGTGGGGAGCAGGCCCGCGGGGATGTGCGTGCCCCGCATGGGTCACCCGCCAGCCAGCTGGGGACGCCCTCCTTTCCTTCTTTTTTTAATAGAATATTTTTATTTATTTCAGGGAGGGAGGGAGAGAGAGAAACATCAATAATGAGAGAGAATCATGGATTGGCTGCCTTCTGCATGCCCCTCTCTGGGGATGGGGCCCGCCACGCGGGCATGTGCCCTGATCAGGAATTGAACCCTGCACCCTTCAGCCAGCGCTCTATCCACAGAGCCACACCAGCCTTCACGGGAGGCTGAGCAGGTTGGTTGTCTTTTGCAAAGTTACACAGGAAGGCAAACCCCGATGAGATCGGTGGTTTCCTCAGCAGCTCAACTTCCATTCTGTCCTCAGGGGACACAGGGGCGCTGCTGGGACAGGAGGTCCTACACTCTCTGCGTCCCAGGGGGTTGGGAAGAGCCCATCAAGGCCGGGTCAGCAGGAGCCTGTGACTCTGGCTGAGAGCCCAGGGCAGCCCCTCCTTTGGCACAGACCTGCTGACCCCGCCAGCCCCGCCCCACAGACCTGGGGAGCACCAGGGGGCACCTGTGCACCAAGCTCCCAGCCACGAGGGAGCCCCACGGATGTGCCGAGCCCCTCCCGGACTCCAGGTGGCACAGGGGGCCCTCAGCCTGGGGGAGTGACGGGCGCCACGCTCCTGGCATCGCGGCACTGCCCAGGGGCTGCCGAGAGGAGGGGCAGGTGGCCCCACAGCCTCGCCAGGGAGCACCCCGAGGGCATTTCTCGCTGGAAGTCCTAGCAGCTTGGGTGGGAGAGCAGCCACTGCCCTTTCCCCACGACTCCCTCTGAGGACACACGGGAGGAGTCCGGCGGGTGGAGGGGCTCTCGGGCTTCGCTTCCTGGGACGCACTCTGAAGGGCCTAAAGCATGAAACGTAAGAGGAACCTGTAGGAGGAGGGCGGGTCGTGCTCCTAGGGAACCACAGCAAGAAGCCCTGAGCAGGGCAAGATGGCCACCTACTCACCGCCATGGACGGTCACGGGGCGCGTCCTTCGACCTGGCAGGATGGCAGGTGCCTGCTCAGGCCCCGGCTGCTGTCCTGGGAGGGGCTGCTGTCCTCCCAGCCGGGCAAGGGACTAGCACATTCCCAGACTTAGGCTGAGGTCACCCAGGCCAACAGAGGAGCCAGCGAGGTGCCCAGGGGGAGGACCTGCCCGGAAGCCTGCAGCTCCGCCCTTGTCTGACATGGTTGGCTGATGACTAGTCTCCAGAGTGCTTCTGGGAGGAGGCTAAGCCAAGTCCCTATCCCATTGCTATGGTCTGCTCTGGAGGCCTCCTGGGACCTGCTGAGAGCCATGTGCAGGCTCAGCTACAGGGGATGAGAGTGCCCGTCCTCTCCTGCCTGGCAGACGTGGTCCCATCACCTCCGCTGGCTTTGCCTCACGTGAGGCAGGACTGAGGAGAAGGAATCAGTGTGGCCAAGGGGGCCATGGTCTTGCCCTGTCTCCAGAGCCGTGGAACTCCACCTTTGGTGGCCCTGGTGGATATGGGGGGTGGGCAGTCCTGCTCACCGCACTGGGCAATCCTGGGGCTCCCTACCTGGGAGCATCCTCAGAGTTGGTAGGACAGGATGTCCCGGGTCCTTTCCCCGTGATGGAGATGAATCTCTCAGCGTGTCCAAAGCTGACCTCCTGTCCTGAGGCTTGGCTGTGAGGGAGGCCCTGTGTCTGGAACCTGCCTCAGGCCTGGAGCTCAGCACAGAGGTGGAGGAGGTGTCCCTGTGGCCCCGGAGCCAGCTCACTGCCACCTGGAGGGTGTCTGGGGATTCCTTCCAGGGCAGCTGGCCCCTGGGAGTGGTCGTTGGTAAGCACCTCTCCTCTGTGAGGATGGTGTCACCTGGGGGCTCAAAGACAGTGACGCAGAGGGGACAACCTGAGAGCACAGAGGTCCTTTGTGAAGGACAGAGAAAGTCGGAGGGAGCAGGGGGAGGAGGGAGATGGCAGGTGGCCAATGAATGGAAGGAACCAATGGGGACCTTGGGGATGGGGTATTAGGACGCCATGGAAAACTCTACAAATTGGTGTAAATTCTCAATATCAGAATGTGTCAAGGCTGAAACATCAGTGTGCACATTGATTGGCCACATTAGTTAGGTCATTCGCGGTTTATTCTGTGGGGTCAACACCAGAGCGCAGGTGGCCTGTCCCAGGCATGACAGTGGCTTCCATACAGTGGACAGGAAGTCCTCGGGTTCCGGGAGGCAGGCCATGGCAAAAGGACAGAGGGTGTGGCTTTGGAAGGACTGTGAGGTCCCGGGCAGCACCTCTGCGTCCACAGTGAGGCCATGTGCATGGCGTCAGCTCCATGTGCAGAAGCTGAGGGTCAACAATCCGGGATCTGGGCCAGGAACCTGGGAGATTGGTGTCTGACTGTCCTTTTTTTTCCTACAGCTACTCAGTCCTCCATAACCTGGACAGGTGAGTCCCAGCCACATCTCCCGGGATGTCCCTCTATCCTGCCCACTTCTGCCGGTCGGCCTTCTCCAGCAGACCCATGGCTCCTTGAACCTCATATGGACCACACTTTTGCCCTCTGTCCCTTTAACTATGGGGGTGGGGAGATTCCAAGTACTCTGTCTGTCCATCCTCCTTCTGAGTTCTCATCAGATACTTGGGGGCCACCAGGGAAGGGCGGCCCATGATCAAGAAGTGCCTCCCCTTACATGAAGGTGGCCCCATGGCTCCAGGTTGATGAGGGCTCTGTGGGATAGTGGTCACTGATGCCCACTGGCTTTCTGATGATGGACAGCAGGCTTCTGGGTTCTGCCCTCCTCTCACTCCTGCCAAAATCAGAGGGATACCATGGTCATACCTATATCCCAAGGGGGCAGAGACAGTGCCCGGGGACGGCAGTGAAAATGTGCTGAGGGTCTGTGGGGTAACAGACCTGTGATTGCCTCCAGGTTCCCAGATCAGGCCCTGACTTTTATATTAAATCTTCAGAGTCAGGGCAACACCTCAAGCCACCAGTGAGTGCCTGGCTCATGGGGGAGAGATGGGAAAGGTCGTCTGATGGGGAGGTACATGTGGGTCAGAGAAGTGGAGGGATGCGGCTGGTCTCTCCCAGGCCTTCGACCCCAATGACCCAGCCGAGCAGGAGGTTTGTGGACAGGCAGGGAGCACGTGCAGGAGGCCCATGGGAAAGTCACACTGACCGACCACCCTTTTGGGAAGGACTCCTCTCCTAAGGCCTCACCACGGCTCTTCTCTCTGTTGTCCCTTCCAGACTCATGGAAAAAAGCTTCCACAAGATTCTCTTCTCCAACAGCAACAGGTAAAGGTCCCTCCACCCTCCTAGTGCTTCTCTCTGAGTCTGATTCACGCCTGGGATGGAACGTGACAGGAAGAGGCTCCTCATGGGCCATCCTCATCCTTGTCCCTTCAGGTGATGGGGCCAGAGGAGGGTCTCTGACGAGGTCCTTGGTAGACATGGTTGGCTGATGTCTTGTCTCCAGTGGGCTTCTGGGAGGAGGCTCAGCCAAGGCCCTCCAACGTTGCTCAGTGTCAGCCCTGGAGGCCTCCTGGAACCTGCTAAGAGCCATGTGCAGACTCAGCCTCAGGGGAAGAGAATGCCCGTCCTCTACTGTCTGGCAGAATTGTACCCATCAACTCTGAGGGCTTTGCCTCAAGTGAGGCAGGACTGAGGAGAAGGAATAAGTAGCAAAGGGGGCCATGTTCTTGGCCTGACCCCAGAGACGTGAAAACTCCACCCTGGGTGGCCCTTTGATTGCCTCCATGTTCACACACCAGGTCCTGACTTCTGTTAAAGCTTCAGAGTCAGGCCAAAATCTCATGCCACCAGTGAGTGCCAGGCTCATGGGGGAGAGATGGGAAAGGTCGTCTGATGGGGAGGTACATGTTGGTCAGAGAAGTGGAGGGATGTGGCTTGCCTTTCCCAGACCTTCGTCCCCCATGACCCAGCCGAGCGGGAGGCTTGAGGACATGCAGGGAGCACGTGCAGGAGACACATGGGAAATACATGATGACCCACCACCCTTTTGGGAAGGAATTCTTTCCTGAGACCTCAGAACGGGTTTTCTCTCTGTTGTCCCTTCCAGACTCATGGAGAATGGCTACCACCAGTTTCTCTTCTCCAACAGCAACAGGTACAGGACCCTAAACCCTCTCAGGGCTTCTCTCTGAGTCTGAATCACGCCTGGGATGGAATGTGACAGGAAGAGGCTCTCCTAGGGCCATCCTCATCCTTGTCCTTCGGGTGGTCTGGCCAGAGGAGGGTCTCTGACCAGGACCCAGGTAGACATGGTAGGCAGATGTCTTCTCTCCAGTGCCTTCTGGGAGGAGGCTCAGCGAGGCCCTCCACCGTTGCACAGTCACAGCCCTGGAGGCCTCCTGGAACCTGCTAAGAGCCATGTGCAGGCTAAGCCTCAGGGGATGAGAGTCCCGTCCTCTCTTGTCTGTCAGACTTGTTCCCATCAACTCTGAGGGCTTTGCCTCAAGTGAGGCAGGAATGAGGAGAAGGAATGAGTGTGGCCAAGGGGCCCATGGTCTTGGCCAGTCCCTGGAGATGTGAAAACTCCACCCTGGGTTCAACTGTGATTGCCTCCAGGTTCATACACCAGGCCCTGACTTTTCTGTTAAAGTTTCAGAGTCAGGCCAACACATCATGCCACCAGTGAGTGCCAGGCTCATGGGGGAGAGAAGGGAAAGATCTTCTGATAGGGAGGTACCTGTTGGTCCGAGAAGTGGAGGGATGCGGCTGGTCACTCCCAAACCTTCGAACACGATGACCAAGCCACGCGGGTGGCTTGTGGACAAGCAGGGAGCACGGGCAGGAGGCACATGGGAAAGTCACGCTGAACGACCCACTCTTTTGGGAAGGAATCCTTTCCTGTGGCCTCCCCACGGCTTTTCTCTCTGTTGTCCCTTCCAGACTCATGGAGTACTGCTTCCACAGGTTTCTCTGCTCCAACAGCAACAGGTAAAGGACCCTACTCCCTCCTATGGCTTCTCTCTGAGTCAGAATCACGCCTGTGATGGAACGTGACAGGAAGAGGCTCTGCTACGGCCATCCTCATCCTTGTCCCTTCGGATGGTGGGGCCAGAGGAGGGTCTCTGACCAGGTCCTTGTCTGACATGGTTGGCTGATGACTTTTCTCCAGAGTGCTTCTGGGAGGAGGCTCAGCCAAGGCCCTATCCCGTTGCTATGGTCTGCCCCGGAGTCCTCCTGGGACATGCTGAGAGCCATGTGCAGGCTCAGCCTCAGGGGATGAGAGTGCCCGTCCTCTCCTGTCTGGCAGAATTGTTCCCATCAACTCTGAGGGCTTTGCCTCAAGTGAGGCAGGACTGAGGAGAAGGAATAAGTGGCAAAGGGGGCCATGTTCTTGGCCTGACCCCAGAGACGTGAAAACTCCACCCTGGGTGGCCCTGTGATTGCCTCTATGTTCACAAACCAGGCCCTGACTTCTGTTTAAGCTTCAGAGTCAGGCCAAAACCTCATGCCACCAGTGAGTGCCAGGCTCATGGGGGAGAGATGGGAAAGGTCGTCTGATGGGGAGGTACATGTTGGTCAGAGAAGTGGAGGGATGTGGCTTGCCTCTCCCAGACCTTCGTCCCCCATGACCCAGCCGAGCGGGAGGCTTGAGGACATGCAGGGAGCACGTGCAGGAGACACAGGGGAAATACATGATGACCAACCACCCTTTTGGGAAGGAATTCTTTCCTGAGACCTCAGAACGGGTTTTTTCTCTGTTGTCCCTTCCAGACTCATGGAGAACGGCTACCACCAGTTTCTCTTCTCCAACAGCAACAGGTACAGGACCCTAAACCCTCTCAGGGCTTCTCTCTGAGTCTGAATCACGCCTGGGATGGAACGTGACAGGAAGAGGCTCTGCTAGGGCCATCCTCATCCTTGTCCCTTCGGGTGGTCGGGCCAGAGGAGGGTCTCTGACCAGGACCTTGGTAGTCATGGTTGGCTGATGTCTTGTCGCCAGTGGGCTTCTGGGAGGAGGCTCAGGCAAGGCCCAGTCCCATTTGACAGTCTGAGCCCTGGAGGCCTCCTGAAACCTGCTAAGAACCAAGTGGAGGCTCAGCCTCAGGGGATGAGAGTTCCCGTCCTCTCCTGTCTGTCAGACTTGGTCCCATCACCTCTGAGGGCGTTGCCTCAAGTGAGTCAGGACTGAGGAGAAGGAATAAGTGGCAAAGGGGGCCATGATCTTGGCCTGTGCCCAGAGACTTTTAAACTCCACCCTGGGCGGACCTGTGATTGCCTCCAGGTTCATACACCAGGCCCTGACTTTTCTGTTAAAGTTTCAGAGTCAGGCCAACACCTCATGCCACCAGTGAGTGCCAGGCTCATGGGGGAGAGAAGGGAAAGGTCTTCTGATGGGGAGCTACCTGTTTGTAAGAGATGTGGAGGGAAGAGGCTGGTTTCTCCCAGACCTGCGAACACAATGACCCAGCCGTTCAAGAGGCTTGTGGACAGGCAGGGAGCACGTGCAGGATGCGTATGGGAAAGTCACGCTCTCAGACCCACCCTTTTGGGAAGGACTCTTTCCTGAGGACTCACCACGGCTTTTCTCTCTGTTGTCCCTTCCAGACTCATGGAGTACTGCTTCCACCAGTTTCTCTTCTCCAACGGCAACAGGTACAGGACCCTAAACTCTCTCGGGCCTTCACTCTGAGTTTGAATCACGCCTGGGATGGAACTCTCTGGAAGTGGCTCCACATGGGCCATCCTCATCCTTGTCCCTTCGGGTGATGGGGCAGAGGGGGGTCTCTGATACAGTCCTTCTCTGACATGGTTGGCTGATGACTTTCCTCCAGAGTGCTTCTGGGAGGAGGCTCAGCCAAGGCCCTATCCCGTTGCTATGGTCTGCCCTGGAGGCCTCCTGGGACGTGCTGAGAGCCATGTGCTGGCTCAGCCTCAGGGGATGAGAATGCCCGTCCTCTCCTGACCGGCAGAATTGGTCCCATCACTTCTGAGGGCTTTGCCTCAAGTGAGGCAGGACTGAAGAGGAGGAATAAGTGTGGTCAGGGGGCCATGGTCTTGGCCTGTCCCCGGAGACGTGAAAACTCCACCCTGGGTGGACCTGTGATTGCCTCCAGGTTCACACAGCAGGCCCTGACTTCAGTTAAAGCTTCAGAGTCAGGCCAACACCTCATGCCACCAGTGAGTGCCTGGCTCATGGGGGAGAGATGGGAAAGGTCTTCTGATGGGGAGGTAAATTTTGGTCAGAGAAGTGGAGGGATGCGGCTGGTCTCTCCCACGCCTTCGACCGCGATGACCCAGCCGAGCGGGAGGCTTGTGGACAGGCAGGGAGCCTGTGCAGGAGGCCCATGGGAAAGTCACACTGACCTACCACCCTTTTGGGAAGGACTCCTTTCCTAAGGCCTCACCACAGGTTTTCTCTCTGTTGTCCCTTCCAGACTCATGGAGAACTAATTCCACAAGTTTCTCTACTCCAACAGCAACAGGTACAGGACCATAAACCCTCTTAGGGCTTCTCTCTGAGTGTGAATCACGCCTGGGATGGAACTTGACAGGAACAGGGTCCGCATTGGCCACCATCATCCTTGTCCCTTCGGGTGATGGGGCCAGAGGAGGGTCTCTGACGAGGTCCTTGATAAACATGGTTGGCTGATGTTTTGTCTCCAGTGGCTTCTGGGATGAGGCTCAGCCGAGGCTTTCCCCCATTTCTCAGTGTCAGCCCTGGAGGTCTCCTGGAACCTGCTAAGGGCCAGGTGCAGACTCAGCATCAGGTGATAAGAGTGCTCGTTCTCTCCTGTCTGGCACACTTGGTCCCATCACCTCTGAGGGCGTGGCCTCAAGTGTGGCAGTACTGAGGAGACAGAATAACTGGCAAAGGGGGCCATGGTCTTGGTCTGTCCCCACAGACATGAAAACTCCACCCTGGGTGGACCTGTGATTGCCTCCAGGTTCACACAGCAGGCCCTGACTTTTCTATTAAAGCTTCTGAGTCAGGCCAACACCTCAAGCCACCAGAGTGCCTGCCTCATAGGGGAGAGATGGGGAAGGTCTTCTGATGGGGAGGTACATGTTGGTCAGAGAAGTGGAGGGGTGCAACTAGTTTCTCCCAGCCTTCGTCCCCCATGAGTCAGCCGAGCGGGAGGCTGGCGGACATGCAGGGAGCACGTGCAGGAGGCACATGGGAAAGTCATGCTGACCGACCACCCTTTTGGGAAGGACTCCTTTCTTGAGGCCTCACCACGGCTTTTCTCTCTGTTGTCCCTTCCAGACTCATGGAGAACTGCTTCCACAAGTTTCTCTTCTCCAACATCAACAGGTACAGGACCCTCCACCCTCCTGCGGATTCTCTCTGACTCGAATCACACCTGGGATGGAACTTTCAGGAAGAGGCTCCGCCTGGGCCATCCTCATCCTTTTCCCTTCGGGTGATGGGGCCAGTAGAGGGTCTCTGACCAGGTCCTTGTCTGACATGGTTGGCTGATGACTCGTCTCTAGAGTGTGTCTTGGAGTGAGGCAGGACTGTGGAGAAGGAATAAGTGTTGCCATCGGGGCCATGGTCTTGGCCTGTCCCCGGAGACGTGAAAACTCCACCCTGGGTGGTCCTGTGATTGCCTCCTGTTGACACACCAGGCCCTGACTTTTCTATTAAAGCTTCAAAGTCAGGCCCACACCTCAAGCCACCAGTGAGTGCCAGGCTTATGGGGGAGAGATGGGAAAGGTCTTCTGATGGGGAGGCACATGTTGCTCAGAGAAGTGAAAGGATGCGGCTGGTCTCTCCCAGGCCTTTGACCACGATGACCCAGCCGAGCGGGAGGTTTCTGGACAGGCAGGGAGCTCGTGCAGGAGACACATGGCAAATTCATCCTGACCGACCACCCTTTGGGGAAGGACTCCTTTCTTGAGTCCTCACCACGGCTTTTCTCTCTGTTGTCCCTTCCAGACTCATGGAGAACTGATTCCACAAGTTTCTCTTCTCTACCAGCAACAGGTACAGGACCCTACACCCACTCAGGGCTTCTCTCTGAGTCTGAATCACACCTGGGATGGATCGTGACAGGAAGAGTCTCTGCATGGGCCAACCTCATCCTTGTCCCTTTGGGTGGTGGTGTCAGAGGAGGGATTAGGATGAGGTCCTTGGTAGACATGGTTGGCTGATGACTTTTCTCCAGGGTGTTTCTGGATGGAGGCTCCGCCAAGCCCCTATCCTGTTGCTATGGTCAGCCCTGGAGGCCCCCGGGACGTGCAGAAAGCGAAGTGCAAGCTCAGCCTCAGGAGATGAAAATGTCCGTCCTCTCCTGTCTGGCAGACTTGTTCCCGTCACCTCTGAGGGCTTTGCCTCGAGTGCGGCAGGACTTTGGAGAAGGCATAAGTGTGCCCAAGGGGGCCATGGTCTTGGCCTCTCCACGGAGACGTGAAAACTCCACCATGGGTGGACCTGTGATTGCCTCCAGGGTCACACAGCAGGCCCTGACTTTTCTAGTAAAGCTTCAGAGCCAGGCCAACACCTCAAGCCACCAGTGAGTGCCAGGCTCACGGGGAGGAGACGGGAAAGGTCTTCTAATGGGAGGTACATGTTCGTCAGAGAAGTGGAGGGATGAGGTTGGTTTCTCCCATCCCTTCGGATGGTGGGGCCAGAGGAGGGTCTCTGGCCAGGTCCTTCCTGACATGGTTGGCTGATGACTAGTCTCCAGAGTGCTTCTGGGAGGAGGCTCAGCCGAGGCCCTATCAGATTCCTATGGTCAGCCCTGGAGGCCTCCTGGGACCTGCTGAGTGCCATGTGCAGGATCAGCCTCAGGAGATGAGTGTGCCCATCCTCTCCTGTCTCGCAGATGTGGTCCCATTCCCTCCGCTGGCTTTGCCTCATGTTGGCAGGACTGAGGAGAAGGAATAAGTGGCCAATAAGGCCATGGTCTTGGCCTATCCCCAGAGCAGTGGAAATCTACCTAGGTGACCCTTGTGGATATGGGGGGTGGGCAGTCCTGCTCACCGCACTGGGCAATCCTGGGGCTCGCTACCTGGGAGCATCCTCAGAGCTGGCAGACAGGATGTCCCGGGTCCTTTCCCCGAGATGGAGATGAAACTTTCAGCGTGTCCAAAGCTGACCTTCTGTCCTGAGGCTTGGCTGTGAGGGAGGCCCTGTGTCTGGAACCTGCCTAGGGCCTGGATCTCAGCACAGAGGTGGAGGAAGTGTCCCTGTGGCCCCGGAGCCAGCTCACTACCACCTGGAGGGTGTCTGGGGATTCCTTCCAGGGCAGCTGGCCCCTGGGAGTGGTCGTTGGTAAGCACCTCCCCTCTGTGAGGATGGTGTCAACTGGGGGCTCCAAAACAGTGACACAGAGGGGACAACCTGAGACCACAGAGGACCTTTGTGAAGGACAGAGAGAGTGGGAGGGAGCAGGAGGAGGAGGGAGATTGCAGGTGGCCAATGAATGGAAGGAACCAATGGGGCCCTTGGGGATGGGGTATTAGGGCCCCATAGAAAACTCTAGAAATTGGTGTAAACTCTCAATATCAGAATGCGTCAACAGTGAAACATCAGTGTGCACATTGATTGACGCCATTCGTTGGGGTCATTCCCCGTTCTTTCTTGGGGTCAACACCATGGCCCTGGTGGCCTGTCCCAGGCATGGCACTGGCTTCCATACACTGGACAGGAAGTCCTCGGGTTCTGGGAGGCAGGCCATGGAAAAAGGAAAGAGGGCGTGGCTTTGGCAGGACTGCAAGTTTCAGGGCAGCACCTCTGCGTCCACTGCGAGGCCATGTGCACGGCATCAGCTCCGTGTATAGAAGCTGAGGGTCATCAATCCGGGTTGTGGGCCAGGCACCTGGGAGCTTGGTGTCTGACTGTCTGTTCTTTTCCTACAGCTACTCATTCCTCCACAACCTGGCCAGGTGAGTCCCAGCCACGTGTCCAGTGATGTCCCTCTCTCCTCGCCCCTCTGCCTGTCAGGACTCTCCAGCTCACCCATGGCTCTTTGTACCCCATCTGGATCACACTTTTGCCCTCTGTCTCTTTATCTATTAGGAGAAAGGGAGGCTAAAGGTTCTGTCTGTCCATCCTCCTTGTGAGTTCTCATCAGATACTTGGCGGCCATCCCAGGGGAGAGTGGCCGATGGTCAGAGAAGTGCCTCCCTTCCATGAAGGTGGCCCCGTGACTCCAGGCTGAGGAGGGCTTTGTGGAATAGTGGAGAGTGATGCTCACTGGCTTTCTGATGACAGGACAGCAGTTTTCTGGCTTCTCTCCTCCTATCACACCATCCGTACCCTGAGGGCCAGCATTGAAACCGCAACTCAAGGGGGAAGAGTCCGTGCCCGGGATGGCAGTGAACATGTGCTGAGGGTCCTCTGGGTACCAGGACCTGTGCTTGCCTCCTGGTTCAATAACCGGGCCATGACTCTTTCTATCCAAGCTTCAGAGTCAGGCGAAAGCCTCAAGCCACCAGTGAGTGCCTGGCTCATGGGCGAGATTTGGGAAAGGTCTTCTGATGGGAAGGTACATGTGGGTCAGAGAAGTGGAAGGATGCGGCTGGTCTCTTCCACGCCTTCAACCACGATGACCCAGCGGAGCAAGAGTCTTGCGGACAGGCAGGGAGCATGTGCAGGAGGCCCATGGGAAAGTCACGCTGACCGACCATCCTTTTGGGAAGGACTCCTTTCCTAAGGCCTCACCACGGGTTTTCTCTCTGTTGTCCCTTCCAGACTCATGGAGAACTGCTTCCACAAGTTTCTCTTCTCCAACAGCAACAGGTACAAGACCCTACACCCTCCTGGGGATTCTCTCTGACTCTGAATCACGCCTGGGATGGAACTTTCAGGAAGAGGCTCCACATGGGCCATCCTCATCCTTGCCCCTTCGGGTGATGGGGCCAGAGGAGGGTCTCTGACCACGTCCTTGGTAGACATGGTTGGCTGATGACTTGTCTCCAGAGTGCTTCTGGGAGGAGGCCCAGCCACGGCCCTATCCCCCGGCTATAGTCAGTCCTGGAGTCCTCTTAGGATGTGCTTAGAGCCAATACCATGCTTAGCTTCAGGGGATGAGAATGCCTGTCCTCTCCTGTCTGGCAGACTAGGTCCCATCACCTCTGAGGGCTTTGCCTCAAGTGAGGCAGGATTGTGAAAAGGAATAAGTGGCCAAGGGGAACATGGTCTTGGCCTGTCCCCAGAGACGTGAAAATTCCACCCTGGGTGTGCCTGTGATTGCCTCCAGGTTCACACAACAGGCCCTGACTTTTCTGTTAAAGCTTCAGAGTGAGGCCAACACCTCATGCCAGCAGTGAGTGCCAGGCTCATGGGGGAGAGATGAGAAAGGTCGTCTGATGGGGAGGTACATGTTGGTCAGAGAAGGGTAGGGATGCGGCTTGCCTCTCCCAGGCCTTCGTCCCCCATGGCCCAGCCTAGCGGGAGGCTTGTGGACATGCAGGGAGCTCGTGCAGGAGACACATGGGAAATTCATGATGACCCACCACCCTTTTGGGAAGGAATCCTTTCCTGAGAACTCACCAAGGTTTTCGCTCTGTTGTCCCTTCCAGACTCATGGAGAACTGCTTCCACCAGTTTCTCTTCTCCAACAGCAACAGGTACAGGACCCTACACCCTCTCAGGGCTTCTCTCTGAGTCTGAATCACGCCTGTGATGGAACGTGACAGGAAGAGGCTCTGCTAGGGCCATCCTTATCTTTGTCCCTTCAGGGGGTGGGGCCAGGGGATGGTCTCTGACCAGGTCCTTGGTAGACATGGTTGGCAGATGTCTTCTCTCCAGTGGCCTTCTGGGAGGAGGCTCAGCGAGGCCCTCCCCCGTTGCACAGTCTAAGCCCTGGAGGCCTCCTGGAACCTGCTAAGAGCCATGTGCAGGCTCAGCCTCAGGGGATGAGAGTCCCGTCCTCTCTTGTCTGTCAGACTTGTTCCCATCAACTCTGAGGGCTTTGCCTGAAGTGAGGCAGGACTGAGGAGAAGGAATGAGTGTGGCCAAGGGGCCCATGGTCTTGGCCCGTCGCCAGGGATGTGAAAACTCCACCCATGGGTTCAACTGTGATTGTCTCCAGGTTCACACAGCAGGCCCTGATTATTCTAGTAAAGCTTCAGAGTCAGGCGAAAGCCTCACGCCACCAGTGAGTGCCTGGCTCATGGAGGAGGGATGGGATCGGTCTTCTGATGGGGAGGTACCTGTTCGTCAGAGAAGTGGAGGGATGAGGCTGGTCACTCCCAGACCTTCGAAAACGATGACCCAGCCGCGTGGGAGGCTTGTGGACAGGCAGGGAGCACGGGCAGGAGGCACATAGAAAAGTCACTCTGAACGACCCAACCTTTTGGGAAGGAATCCTTTCCTGAGGCCTTACCACGGCTTTTCTCTCTGTTGTCCCTTCCAGACTCATGGAGTACTGCTTCCACAGGCTTATCTGCTCCAACAACAATAGGTACAGGACCCTATTCCCTCCTATGGCTTCTCTCTGAGTCTGAATCACGCCTGCGATGGAACTTTCTGGAAGTGGCTCCACATGTGCCATCCTCATATTGTCCCTTCGGGTGATGGGGCAGAGGGGGGTCTCTGATACAGTCCTTCTCTGACATGGTTGGCTGATGACTTTCCTCCAGAGTGCTTCTGGGAGGAGGCTCAGCCAATGCCCTATCCCGTTGCTATGGTCTGCCCCGGAGGCCTCCTGGGACGTGCTGAGAGCCATGTACAGGCTGAGCTACAGGGGATGAGAATGCCCGTCCTCTCCTGTCTGGCAGACTTGGTTCCATCAACTCTGAGGGCTTTGTGTCAAGTGAGGCAGGACTGAAGAGGAGGAATAAGTGTGGTCAGGGGGCCATGTTCTTGGCCAGTCCCCAGAGACGTGAAAACTGCACCCTGGGTGGACCTGTGATTGCCTCCAGGTTCACAGAGCAGGCCCTGACTTTTCTATTAATGCTTCAGAGTCAGGCCAACACCTCAAGCCACCAGTGACTGCCTGGCTCATGGGGGAGAGATGGGAAAGGTCTTCTGATGGGGAGGTACATGTTGGTCAGAGAAGTGGAGGGATGCGGCTGGTCTCTCCCATGCCTTCAACCCCAATGACCCAGCCGAGCCGTAGGCTGTGGTCAGGTAGAGAGCCTGTGCAGGAGGCGTATGGGAAAGTCACGCTCTCCGACCCACCCTTTTGGGAAGGACTTTTTCCTGAGGACTCACCACGGCTTTTCTCTCTGTTGTCCCTTCCAGACTCATGGAGAACTGCTTCCACAAGTTTCTCTTCTCCAACAGCAACAGGTACAGGACCCTCCACACCCTAAGGCTTCTCTCTGAGTCTGAATCACGCCTGTGATGGAACTTTCAGGAGGAGGCTCCGCATGGGCCATCCTCATTCTTGTCCCTTCGGATGGTGGGGCCAGAGGAGCGTCTCTGACCAGGTTCTTGTCTGACATGGTTGGCTGATGACTTGTCTCCAGAGTGCTGCTGGGAGGAGGCTCAGCCAAGGCCCTATCCTGTTGCTATGGTCAGCCGCACGGCCTCCTGGGACGTGCTAAGAGCCATGAGCAGACCCAGTCTCAGAGGATTTTAGTGCCCGTCATTGCAGGTCTGGCAGTTTTGGTCCCATCAAATCTGAAGTCTTTGCCTCAAGTGTGGCAGGCCTGAGGAGAAGGAATAAGTAGCAAAGGGGCCCATGGTCTTGGCCTGTCCCCGGAGACGTGAAAACTCCACCCTGGGTGAACCTGTGATTGCCTCCAGGTTCCCACACCAGGTCCTGACTTTTCTATTAAAGCTTCTGAGTCAGGCCAACACCTCATGCCACCAGTGAGTGCCTGGCTCATGGGGGAGAGATTGGACAGGTCGTCTGATGGGGAGGTACATTTTGGTCAGAGAAGTGGAGGGATGCGGCTGGTTTCTCCCAGACCTTCCAACACAATGACCCAGCCGAGCGGGAGGCTTGTGTAAAGGCAGGGAGCATGTGCAGGAGGCACATGGGAAAGTCACGCTGTCCGACCACCCAGTTGGGAAGGACTATTCCTGAGGACTCACCACGGCTTTTCTCTCTGTTGTCCCTTCCAGAGTCATGGAGAACTGCTTCCACAGGTTTCTCTTCTCCAACAGCAACAGGTACAGGACCCTACACCCTCCTAGCGATTCTCTCTGAGTCTGAGTCACACCTGGGATGGAACTTTCTGGAAGCGGCTCCGCATGGGCCATCCTCATCCTTGTCCCTTCGGGTGATGGGGCCAGAGGAGGGTCTCTGACCAGGTCCTTGTCTGACATGGTTGGCCGATGACTTGTCTCCAGAGTGCTTCTGGGAGGAGGCTCAGCCAAGGCCCTATCCTGTTGCTATAGTCTGCCCCGGAGTCCTCCTGGGACCAGCTGAGAGCCATGTGTAGGCTCAGCCTCAAGGGATGAGAATGCTCTTCCTCTACTGTCTGGCAGAATTGCTCCCATCAACTCTGAGGGCTTTGCCTCAAGTGAGGCAGGACCGAGGAGAAGGAATAAGTGGCAAAGGGGGCCATGTTCTTGGCCTGACCCCAGAGACGTGAAAACTCCACCCTGGGTGGCCCTGTGATTGCCTCCATTTTCACACACCAGGCCCTGACTTCTGTTAAAGCTTCAGAGTCAGGCCAAAACTTCATGCCTCCAGAGAGTGCCAGGCTCATGGGGGAGAGATGGGAAATTTCGTCTGATGGGGCGGTACATGTTGGTCACAGAAGTGGAGGGATGTGGCTTGCCTCTCCCAGACCTTTGTCCCCCATGACCCAACTGAGCGGGCGTCTTGAGGACATGCCTGGAGCTCGTGCAGGAGACACATGGGAAATACATGATGACCAACCACCTTTTTGGGAAGGAATTCTTTCCTGAGACCTCACCACGGGTTTTCTCTCTGTTGTCCCTTCCAGACTCATGGAGAACGGCTACCACCAGATTCTCTTCTCCAACAGCAATAGGTACAGGACCCTAAACCCTCTCAGGGCTTCTCTCTGAGTCTGAATCACGCCTGGGATGGAACGTGACAGGAAGAGGCTCTGCTAGGGCCATCCTCATCCTTGTCCCTTCGGGTGGTGGGGCCAGAGGAGGGTCTCTGACCAGGACCTTGGTAGACATGGTTGGCTGATGTCTTGTCTCCAGTGGGCTTCTGGGAGGAGGCTCAGGCAAGGCCCAGCCCCGTTGCACAGTCTCAGCCCTGGAGGCCTCCTGGAAACTGCTAAGAGCCAAGTGGAAGCTCAGCCTCAGGGGATGAGAGTTCCTGCCCTCTCCTGTCTCTCAGACTTGGTCCCATTAAGTTTGAGGGCTTTGCCTCAAGTGAGGCAGGACTGAGGAGTAGGAATGAGTGTGGGCAAGGGGCTCATGGTCTTGGCCTATCCACAGAGACGTGAAAACTCCACACTGGGTGGACCTGTGATTGCCTCCAGGTTCACACACCAGGTCCTGACTTTTCTATTAAAGCTTCAGAGTCAGGCCAACACCTCAAGCCACCAGTGAGTGCCAGGCTCATGGGGGAGAGATGGGAAAGGTCGTCTGATGGGGAGGTACATGTTTGTCAGAGAAGTGGAGGATGCGGCTGGTCTCTCCCAGGCCTTCGTCCCCCATGACTCAGCCGAGCGGGAGGCTTGTGGACATGCAGGGAGCGCGTGCAGGAGGCACATGGGAAGTCACGCTGACCGACCCACCCTTTTGGGAAGGACTCCTTTCCTGAGACCTCACCACGGCTTTTCTCTCTGTTGTCCCTTCCAGACTCATGGAGAACTGCTTCCAGCAGTTTCTCTTCTCCAACAGCAACAGGTACAGGATCCTACTCCCTCCTATGGCTTCTCTCTGAGTCTGAATCATGCCTGGGATGGAACATTCTGGAAACGGCTCCACATGGGCCATCCTCATCCTTGTCCCTTCGGGTGGTGGGGCCAGAGGAGGGTCTCTGACCAGGTCCTTGTCTGACATGGTTGGCTGATGACTTGTCTCCAGAGTGCTTCTGGGAGGAGGCTCAGCCAAGGCCCTATCCCGTTGCTATGGTCTTCCCCGGAGGCCTCCTGGGGCGTGCTGAGAGCATGGTGCAGACTCAGCCTCAGGAGATGAGAATGCCTGTCCTCTCCTGTCTGGCAGAATTGGTCCCATCACCTCTGAGGGCTTTGCGTCAAGTGAGGCAGGACTGAAGAGGAGGTATAAGTATGGTCAGTGGGCGATGTTCATGGCCAGTCCCCGGAGACGTGAAAACTCCACCCTGGGTGGACCTGTGATTGCCTCCAGGTTCACACAGCAGGCCCTCACTTTTCTATTAAAGCTTCAGAGTCAGGCCAACACCTCATGCCACCAGTGAGTGCCTGGCTCATGGGGGAGAGATTGGAAAGGTCGTCTGATGGGGAGGTACATGTTGGTCAGAGAAGTGGAGGGATGCGGCTTGCTTCTCCCAGGCCTTTGTCCCCCATGACCCAGCCAAGCGGGAGGCTTGAGGACATGCAGGGAGCACGTGCAGGAGACACATGGGAAATTCATGCTGACCGACCACCCTTTTGGGATGGAATCCTTTCCTGAGGCCTCACCACGGCTTTTCTCTCTCTTGTCCCTTCCAGGCTCATGGAGAACTGCTTCCACCAGTTTCTCTTCTCCAACAGCAACAGGTACAGGACCCTACACACTCTCAGGGCTTCTCTCTGAGTCTGAATCACGCCTGGGATGGAACGTGACAGGAAGAGGCTCTGCTAGGGCCATCCTCATCTTCGTCCCTTCGGGTGGTGGGGCCAGAGGAGGGTCTCTGACCAGGACCTTGGTAGACATGGTTGGCTGATGTCTTGTCTCCAGTGGGCTTCTGGGAGGAGGCTCACCCAAGGTCCTCCCCGTTGCGAAGTCTCAGCCCTGGAGGCCTCCTGGAACCTGCTAAGGGCCATGTTCAGGCTCAGCCTCAGGGGATGAGAGTGCCCATTCTCTTCTGTCTGTCAGAGTTGGTCCCATTAAGTTTGAGGGCTTTGCCTCAAGTGAGGCAGGACTGAGGAGTAGGAATGAGTGTGGGCAAGGGGCTCATGGTCTTGGCCTCTCCACGGAGACGTGAAAACTCCACCCTGGGTGGACCTGTGATTGCCTCCAGGTTCACACAGCAGGCCCTCACTTTTCTATTAAAGCTTCAGAGTCAGGCCAACACCTCAAGCCACCAGTTTTTGCCAGACTCATGGGGGAGAGATGGGAAACGTGTTCTGCTGGGGAGGTACATTTTGGTCACAGAAGTGGAGGCATGCGGCTTGCCACTCCCAGGCCTTCGTCCCCCATGACACAGCCGAGCGGGAGGCTTGAGGACATGCAGGGAGCACGTGGAGGAGACACATGGGAAAGTCACGCTGTCCGACCACCCAGTTGGGAAGGACTATTCCTGAGGACTCACCATGGCTTTTCTCTCTGTTGTCCCTTCCAGAGTCATGGAGAACTGCTTCCACAGGTTTCTCTTCTCCAACAGCAACAGGTACAGGACCCTACACCCTCCTAGCGCTTCTCTCTGAGTCTGAATCACACCTGGGATGGAACTTTCTGGAAGCGGCTCCGCATGGGCCATCCTCATCCTCATCCATCATCCTTCATGATGACCGACCACCCTTTTGTTAAGGAATCCTTTCCTGAGACCTCACCACGGCTTTTCTCTCTGTTGTCCCTTCCAGACTCATGGAGATCTACGTCCTCCAGTTTCTCTTCTCCAACAGTAACAGGTACAGGACTCTAAACTCTCTCAGGGCTTCTCTCTGAGTCTGAATTACGCCTGGGATGGAATGTGACAGGAAGGGGCTCTGCTAGGGCCATACTCATCTTTGTCCCTTTGGGTGGTCGGGCCAGAGGAGGGTCTCTGACCAGGACCTTGGTAGACATGGTTGGCTTATGTCTTGTCTCCAGTGGGCTTTTGGGAGGAGGCTCACCCAAGGCCCTATCCTGTTGCTATGGTCAGCCGCACGGCCTCCTGGGACGTGCTAAGAGCCATGAGCAGACCCAGTCTCAGGAGATGAGAGTGCCCGTCCTCTCCTGTCTTTCAGACTTGGTCTCATCAACTCTGAGGGCTTTGCCTCAAGTGAGGCAGGACTGAGGAGAAGGAATGAGTGTGACAAGGGGCCCATGGTCTTGGCCTGTCCCCGGAGACGTGAAAACTCCACCCTGGGTGGACCTGTGATTGCCTCCAGGTTCGCACACCAGGTCCTGACTTTTCTATTAAAGCTTCTGAGTCAGGCCAACACCTCACGCCACCAGTGAGTGCCTGGCTCATGGGGGAGAGATTGGACAGGTCGTCTGATGGGGAGGTACATGTTGGTCAGAGAAGTGGAGGGATGCGGCAGGTTTCTCCCAGACCTTCCAACACAATGACCCAGCCAAGCGGGAGGCTTGTGTAAAGGCAGGGAGCATGTGCAGGAGGCACATGGGAAAGTCATGCTGTCCGACCACCCAGTTGGGAAGGACTATTCCTGAGGACTCACCATGGCTTTTCTCTCTGTTGTCCCTTCCAGAGTCATGGAGAACTGCTTCCACAGGTTTCTCTTCTCCAACAGCAACAGGTACAGGACCCTACACCCTCCTAGCGCTTCTCTCTGAGTCTGAATCACACCTGGGATGGAACTTTCTGGAAGCGGCTCCGCATGGGCCATCCTCATCCTTGTCCCTTCGGGTGATGGGGCCAGAGGAGGGTCTCTGACCAGGTCCTTGTCTGACATGGTTGGCCGATGACTTGTCTCCAGAGTGCTTCTGGGAGGAGGCTCAGCCAAGGCCCTATCCCGTTGCTATAGTCTGCCCCGGAGTCCTCCTGGGACCAGCTGAGAGCCATGTGTAGGCTCAGCCTCAAGGGATGAGAATGCTCTTCCTCTACTGTCTGGCAGAATTGCTCCCATCAACTCTGAGGGCTTTGCCTCAAGTGAGGCAGGACCGAGGAGAAGGAATAAGTGGCAAGGGGCCATGTTCTTGGCCTGACCCCAGAGACGTGAAAACTCCACCCTGGGTGGCCCTGTGATTGCCTCCATTTTCACACACCAGGCCCTGACTTCTGTTAAAGCTTCAGAGTCAGGCCAAAACTTCATGCCTCCAGAGAGTGCCAGGCTCATGGGGGAGAGATGGGAAATTTCGTCTGATGGGGCGGTACATGTTGGTCACAGAAGTGGAGGGATGTGGCTTGCCTCTCCCAGACCTTTGTCCCCCATGACCCAACTGAGCGGGCGTCTTGAGGACATGCCTGGAGCTCGTGCAGGAGACACATGGGAAATACATGATGACCAACCACCCTTTTGGGAAGGAATTCTTTCCTGAGACCTCACCACGGGTTTTCTCTCTGTTGTCCCTTCCAGACTCATGGAGAACGGCTACCACCAGATTCTCTTCTCCAACAGCAATAGGTACAGGACCCTAAACCCTCTCAGGGCTTCTCTCTGAGTCTGAATCACGCCTGGGATGGAACGTGACAGGAAGAGGCTCTGCTAGGGCCATCCTCATCCTTGTCCCTTCGGGTGGTGGGGCCAGAGGAGGGTCTCTGACCAGGACCTTGGTAGACATGGTTGGCTGATGTCTTGTCTCCAGTGGGCTTCTGGGAGGAGGCTCACCCAAGGCCCTCCCCGTTGCGAAGTCTCAGCCCTGGAGGCCTCCTGGAACCTGCTAGGGCCATGTGCAGGCTCAGCCTCAGGGGATGAGAGTGCCCGTTCTCTTCTGTCTGTCAGAGTTGGTCCCATTAAGTTTGAGGGCTTTGCCTCAAGTGAGGCAGGACTGAGGAGTAGGAATGAGTGTGGCCAAGGGGCTCATGGTCTTGGCCTCTCCACAGAGACATGAAAACTCCCCGCTGGGTGGACCTGTGATTGCCTCCAGGTTCACACACCAGGTCCTGACTTTTCTATTAAAGCTTCAGAGTCAGGCCAACACCTCATGCCACCACTGAGTGCCTGGCTCATGTGGGAGAGTTGGGAAAGGTCTTCTGATGGGGAGGTACACGTGGGTCAGAGAAGTGGAGGGATGCGGCTGGTGTCTCCCACGCCTTCGACCACGATGACCCAGCCGAGCTGGAGGCTTGTGGACAGGCAGGGAGCACGTGCAGGAGGCACATGGGAAAGTCACATTGACTGACCCACCCTTTTGGGAAGTTCTCCTTTCCTGAGGCCTCACCACAGCTTTTCTCTCTGTTGTGTCTTCCAGACCCATGGAGAACTGCTTCCACAAGTTTCTCTTCTCCACGAGCAACAGGTACTGGACCCTACACGCTCTCAGGGCTTCTCTCTTAGTGTGAATCACGCCTGGGATGGAACCTGTCAGGAAGAGGCTCCACATGGTCCATCCTAATTCTTGTCCCTTCGGGTGGTGGGGCCAGAGGAGGGTCTCTTACTAGGTCCCTGTCTGACATGGTTGGCTGATAACTTGTACCAGAGTGCTTCTGGGAGGGGGCTCAGCCCAGGCCCTATCCCATTGCTATGGTCAGCCCTGGAGACCTCCTGGGACCTGCTGAGAGCCATGTGCAGACTCAGCCTCAGGGGATGAGAGTGCCTGTCCTCTCCTGTCTGGCAGATGTGGTCCCATTCCCTCCTCTGGCTTGCCTCATATTGGGCAGGACCGAGGATAAGGAATAAGTGGCCAAGAAGGCCATGTCTTGGCCTATCCCCAGAGCCGTGGAAATCTACCTGGGTGGCCCTTGTGGATATGGGGTGTGGGCAGTCCTGCTCACCGCCCTGGTCAATCCTGGGTTCCCAACCAGAGCTGGCAGGACAGGATGTCCTGGGTCCTTTCCTGTGATGGAGATGAATGTCTCAGCGTGTCTAAAGCTGACCTCCTGTCCTGAGGCTTGGCTGTGAGGGAGGCCCTCTCTCTGGAACCTGCCTAAGGGCTGGATCTCAGCACAGAGGTGGAGGAGGTGTCCCTGTGGCACCGGAGCCAGCTCACTACCACCTGGAGGGCGTCTGGGGATTCCTTCCAGGGCAGCTGGCCCCTGGGAGTGGTGGTTGGTAAGCACCTCCCCTCTGTGAGGATGGTGTCACCTGGGGGCTCCAAGACAGTGACACAGAAGGGACAACCTGAGACCCCAGAGGTCCTTTGTGAAGGACAGAGAGAGTCGGAAGGAGCAGGAGGAGGAGGGAGATTGCAGGTGGCCCTTGAATGGAAGGAACTAATGGGGCCCTTGGGGATGAGGTATTAGGACCCCATAGAAAACTGTAGAAATTGGTGTAAACTCTCAATATCAGAATGCGTCAAGGATGAAACATCAGTGTGCGCATTGATTCACCCCATTTGGTGGGGTCATTCCCCGTTTATTCTGTGGGGTCAACACCAGGGCCCTGGTGGCCTGTCCCAGGCATGACACTGGCTTCCATACACTGGACAGGAAGTCCTCGGGTTCTGGGAGGCAGGCCATTGAAAAGGGACAGAGGGCGTGGCTTTGGAAGGACTGCAAGTTTCAGGGCAGCACCTCTGCGTCCACCGTGAGGCCATGTGCACGGCATCAGCTCCGTGTATATAAGCTGAGGGTCATCAATCCGGGATGTGAGCCAGGAACCTGGGAGCTTGGTGTCTGACTGTCCGTTCTTTTCCTACAGCTACTCATTCCTCCACAACTTGGCCAGGTGAGTCCCAGCCACGTGTCCAGTGATGTCCCTCTCTCCTGCGCCCCTCTGCCTGTCAGGCCTCTCCAGCTCACCCATGGCTCTTTGAACCCCATCTGGATCACACTTTTGCCCTCTGTCTCTTTATCTATTAGGATAAATAGATAAAGAGACAGAGGGCCAAATGCTCTGTCTGTCCATCCTCCTTGTGAGTTCTCATCAGATACTTGGCGGCCATCCCGGGGGAGAGTGGCCGATGGTCAGAGAAGTGCCTCCCCTTCCATGAAGGTGGCCCTGTGACTCCAGGCTGAGGAGTGCTTTGTGGGATAGTGGACACTGATGCCCACTGGCTTTCTGATGACGGGACAGCAGTTTTCTGGCTTCTCTCCTTCTCTCACACCTGCTGCACCCTGAGGGCCAGCATTGTCACCACATCTCAAGGGGGAAGAGTCAGTGCCCGGGGATGTCAGTGAACATGTTATGGGGGTCCACTGTGTTCCAGGCCCTGTGATTAACTACATGATCAGTCACCAGGCCGTGACTCTTTCTATCTAAGCTTCAGAGTCAGGCTAACACCTCAAGCCACCAGTCGTTGCCTGGCTCATGGGGGAGAGATGTGAAAGGTCTTCTGATGGGGAGGTACATGTTGGTCAGAGACGTGGAGGGATGCGGCTGGTCTCTCCCAGGCCTTCGACCCCGATGACCCAGCTGAGCGGGAGGCTTGTGAACAGGCAGGGGGTATGTTCAGGAGGCAAGTGGGAAATTCACGTTGACTGACCCACCCTATGGGAAGAACTCCTATCCTCAGGCCTCACAGTGGCCTTTCTCTTGGTTGTCCCTTCCAGACTCATGGACAACTTCTTCCAAAATGTCATCCATACCTGCCTCTCTTCAAACAACAACAGGTACAGGACCCTTCACCCTACTGGGGCCCGTCTCTTAGTCTGAATCATGCCTGGGATGGAACCTGACAAGAAGAAGCTCCGCATGGGCCATCCTCATCCTTGTCCCTGTAGGGGGGTGGGGCCAGAGGAGGGTCTCTGACCCGGTCCTTTTCTGACATGGTTGGCTGATGATTTATCTCCAGAGTGCTTCTGGAAGGAGACTCAGCCAAGGCCCTTCCACGTTGCTCAGGGTCAGCCCTGGAGGCCTCTGGGACCTGCTGAGAACACTGTTTTGTGTCAGCCTCAGGAGATGAAAGTGCCCGTCCTCTCCTGTCAGGCAGACGTGGTCCCCTCACCTCTGAGGACTTTGCCTAAATTGAGGCAGGATCGTGGACAAGAAATAAGTGGCAAAGGGGGCCATGGTCTTGGCCTGTCCCCGGAGACATGGAACTCCACCCTGTGTGACCCTGGTGGATATGGGAGGGCGGCCCTGCTCCCTCCCTGGGCAATCCTGGGGCTCTCTACCTTGGAGAATCCTTAGACCTGGCAGCACAGGATATCCCGGCTCCTTTCCCAGTGAAGGAGTTGAATCCTTGGGAGTGTGCAAAGCTAATCGCCTGGCCTGGGGTGTGTTTGTGAGGGTGGCCTGTGTCTGAAAACTACTTCTGGCCTAGAGCTTAGCACAGACATGGAGGAGGTGTCCCTGTGGCCCCGGAGCCAGCTCACAGCCACCTGGAGGGTTTCTGGGGATTCCTTCCAGGGCAGCTCTTCCCTGGGTGTGGGTGTTGGTAAGGACCTCACCTCTGTGATGATGGTTTCACCTGGGGGCTCCAATATAGTGAAGCAGAGGGGACAACCTGAGAACAAAGAGGTCCTTTGTGAAGGACAGAGAGTGGGAGGGATCAGGTCGGGTGGACATGTCCTTTGGCCAATGAATGCAAGGAACTAATGGGGGCCTTGGTGTTGGGTATTATGATCACATGGAAAACTCTAGGTATGTGTATAAACTATCAATATCAGAATGCGTCAAGGCAGAAATATCGGTAGACCCCATTTGGTGGGGTCATTCCCCGTTCATTCTGTGGGGTCAACACCAGGGCCCTGTTGGCCTGTCCCCGCCATGGCACTGGCTTCCATACACTGCACAGGAAGTCCTCGGGTTCCGGGAGGCAGGCCATGGCAAAGGGACAGAGGACGTGGCTTTGGAAAGACTGTGAGGTTCGGGGCAGCACCTCTGCGTCCACCGCGAGGCCATGTGCACGGCATCAGCTCCGTGTGTAGAAGCTGAGGGTCATCAATCCAGGATCTGGGCCAGGCACCTGGGAGCTGGGTGATTTACTGTCCTGTTTTTTTTCCTACAGCTACTCATTCCTCCACAACCTGGCCAGGTGAGTCCCTGCCACCTATCCTGTGACGTCCCTCTCTCCTGTGCCCCTCTACCTGTCAGCCCTTTCAACCTGACCCATGGCTCTTAGAACCCCATCAGGACCACAATTTGGCGCTCTGTCTCCTTCACTATGAGGGTGGGTGGGTTCCAGAGGCTCCCTCTGTCCATCATCCATGTGAGTTCTCCTCAGATACTTGGCGGCCGCCCCGGAAGAGAGCGGCCAATGGTCAAGAAGTGCCTCCCCTTCCATGAGGGTGACCCGTGACTCCAAGCTGAGGAGGGCTTTGTGGGATAGTGGACACTGATGCACATTGGCTTTCTGATGGTGGGACAGCAGGCTTCTGGATTCTTTCCTCTTCTCACACCTGCCGCAACCTGAGGGCCAGCATGGTCAAACCCACATCCCAAGGTGGCAGAGACAGTGCGGGGGATGGCGGTGAACATGTGCTGAGGGTCCTCTGAGTACCAGGACCTGTGCTTGCCCTCTGGTTCAAGAACCGGGCCCTGAGTCTTTCTATCCAAGCTTCAGAGTCAGGCCAACACCTCAAGCCACCAGTGAGTGCCTGGCTCAAGGGGGAGAGATGGGAAAGGTCTTATGATGGGGAGGAACATGGAGGTCAGAGTCGTGGAGGGATGCGGCTGGTCTCTCCCAGCCGAGCGTGAGGCTATGGACAGGCAGGGAGCACGTGCAGGAGGCACGTGGGACAGTCACGCTGACCGATCCACCCTTTTGGGAAGGACTCCTTTCATGAGGCCTCACCACGGCTTTTCTCTCTGTTGTCCCTTCCAGTTTCATGGACAACTCCTACCACAATGTCATCCACACCTGCATCTTCTCCAACAGCAACAGGTACAGGACCCTACACCCTATCGGAGCCACTCTCTGAGTCTGAATCACGCCTGGGATGGAACTTTCAGGAAAAGGCTCCGCATGGGCCATCCTCATCCTTGTCCCTTCGGGTGGTGGGGCCAGAGGAGGGTCTCTGACCAGGTCCTTGTCTGACATGGTTGGCTGATGACTTTTCTCCAGTGGCTTCTGTGAGGAGGCTCAGCCAAGCCCCTCCCCCATTGCTCAGTGTCAGCCCTAGAGGCCCCCTTGGATCTGCTGTGAGCCATGTGCAGACTCAGCCTCAGGGGATGAGAGTGCCCATCCTCTCCTGTCTGGCAGACGTGGTCCCATCACCTCTGAGGGCTTTGCCTCAAGTGAGGCAGGACTGAGGAGAAGGAATAAGTGGCCAAGGAGGCCATGGTCTTAGCCTGTCCCCAGAGCCGTGGAACTCCACCCTGGGTCGCGCTTGTGGATATGGGGGTTGGGGGGCAGTCCTGCTCATTGCCCTGAGAATCCCAGTGCTCCCTACCTGGGAGCATCCCTAGAGCTGGCAGGACAGGATGTCCCTGCTCTTTTCCCCATGAAAGATGAATCCCTGGGCGTGTCCAAAGCTGACCGCCTGGCCTGGGGTGTGCCTGTGAGGGAGGCCCTGTGTCTGGAACCTGCTTCAGGCCTAGAGCTCAGCACAGACATGGAGGAGGTGTTCCTGTGGCCCCGGAGCCAGCTCACTACCACCTGGAGGGTGTCTGGGGATTCCTTCCAGGGCAGCTGGCCACTGAGTGTGGGGGTTGATAAGCACCTCCCCTCTGTGAGGATGGTGTCACATGGGGGCTCCAAGACAGTAAGTCAGAGGGGACAACCTGAGAGCACAGAGGTCCTTTGTGAAGGACAGAGAAAGTCAGAGGGAGCAGGGGGAGGTGGGAGATGGCTGGTGGCCAGTGAATGGAAGGAGCCAATGGGGACCTTGGAATGGGGTTTTAGGACCCCATGGAAAACTCTAGAAATTGGTGTAAACTCTCAATATCAGAATGGGTCAAGGCTGAAACATCAGTGTGCACCCCATTTGGTGGCGTCATTCCCCGTTCATTCTGTGAGGTCAACACCAGGGCCCTGGTGGCCTGTCCCAGGCATGACACTGGCTTCCATACACTGGACAGGAAGTCCTCGGGTTCCGGGAGGCAGGCCATGGCAAAGGGACAGAGGACGTGGCTTTGGAAGGACTGTGAGGCTTAGGGCAGCACCTCTGCGTCCACCGCGAGGCCATATGCACGGCATCAGCTCAGTGTGTAGAAACTGAGGGTCATCCATCGGGGATCTGGGCCAGGCACCTGGGAGCTTGGTGTCTGACTGTCCGTTCTTTTTTTATAGCTACTCATTCCTCCACAACCTGGCCAGGTGAGTCCCAGCCACGTGTCCAGTGATGTCCCTCTGTCCTGCCTACCTCTACCGGTTGGCCCTCTCCAGCTAACCTAAGGCTCTTTGTACCCCTTCTGGACCACACTTTTGCCCTCTGTCTCCTTAACTAGAGGGTGTGGAGGGAATTCCAAAGACTACGTCTGTCCTTCCTCCTTGTGAGTTCTTATCAGATACTTGGGGGCTGTCCAGGGGGAGAGCGGCCGATGGTCAAGAAGTGCGGCCCCTCCATGAAGGTGGCCTCGTGGCTCCAGGCTCAGGAGGGCTTTGTGGGATAGTGGACACTGATGTCCACTGGCTTTCTGATGATGGGACAGCAGGCTTCTTGGTTCTTTCCTACTGTCACATTGCCACACCCTGAGGGCCAGCATTGTTACTGCATCCCAAGGGGACAGAGACAATGCCCAGGGATGGCAGTGAACATGTGCTGAGGGTCCTCTGGGTACCAGGACCTGTGCTTGCCTCCTGGTTCAATAACCGGGCCATGACTCTTTCTACCCAAGCTTCAGAGTCAGGCCAAAGCCTCAAGCCACCAGTGAGTGCCTGGCTCATGGGGGAGAGATGGGAAAGGTCTTCTGATGGGGAGGCACATGGTGGTCAGAGTCGTGGAGGGATAAGGTTGGTCTCACCCTGGCCTTCGACCCGATGGCCCAGCGAGCGGGAGGCTGTGGACAGACACGAAGCACGTGCAGGGGGTCAGGGGAACGTGATGCTGACTGACCCACCCTATGGGAAGGACTCCTTTCCTGAGGCCTCACCATGCCCTTCCTCTCTGTTTTCTCTTTGAGATGCATGGACAACTCCTTCCACAACTCCATCCATGACTTCCTCTTCTCAAACAACCGAAGGTACAGGTCCCTTCACCCTCCCAGGGCCTTTCTCTGAGTCTGAATCTCGCCCGGGATGGAACGGGACAGGAAGAGGCTCCACATGGGCCATCCTCATCCTTGTCCCTGTAGAGGGTGGGGTGAGAGGAGCGCCTCTGACCAGGTCCTTGTCTGACATGGTTGTTTGGTGACTTGTCTCCAGAAGGCTTGTTTGGAGGCTCAACCAGGACCTTCCCCTGTTGTTCAGGGTCAGCTCTGGAGGCCTCCAGGGACCTGCTGAGACCCTGTGCTGGCTCAGCCTCAGGGGGTCGAGTCTCTATCCTCTCATGTCTGACAGAGGTCCCATCCCCTCTGAGAGCTTTGCCTCAAGTCAGGCAGGACCATGGAGAAGAAATAAGTGGCCAAGCAGGCCATGGTCTTGACCTGTCCCCGGAGCCTTGAATCTGCACCCTGGTGGCCCTGGTGGATGCAGGGGTCAGTCCAGCTCACCCCATGGGCAATCCTGGGCCCCCTACCTAGGAGCCACCTTAGACCTGGTAGGACAGGGTGTCCCTGCTCCTTTCCCTCTGATGGAGATGAACTCCTGTGTTTGTCCAATGCTGACCCACTGCCATGGGGCATGGCCATGAGGGAGCCCTGAGTCTACAACCTGCCTCAGGCCTGGAGCTCAGCACAGACATGGAGGAGGTATCATTGTATCGTCCTCTAGGGTTCAGGACCGATTCGGCTCTGGCCCTGAGGCTGGTGAACGGCGGTGACCAGTGTCAGGGCCGCGTGGAAGTCCTCTACCGAGGCTCCTGGGGCACCGTGTGTGACGACGGGTGGGACACCAACGACGCCAATGTGGTGTGCAGGCAGCTGGGCTGTGGCTGGGCCAGGTCGGCCCCAGGAAATGCCCGGTTCGGACAGGGCTCAGGCCTGATCGTGCTGGACGACGTGGGCTGCTCAGGACACGAGTCCTTCCTGTGGAACTGCCCGCACAGGGGCTGGAACTCACACAACTGTGGGCACCACGAGGACGCCGGCGTCATCTGCTCAGGTGCGTCCCGTCTCGGGGCCTCCCTGTTAGTGTGGCCCCTGGTTCCAGGGCTCCTCTCGCCTCAGCCCAGCAGGAGACGGGCTGTTTCAGTTTCAAGCTCGCATCACCAGCAGCTGCTGGGTTCCTAGAAGTTTGGGGGTGGCTGTCGCATGGCCCCAGCCTGGCCCTCAGATAAACCCCAACACCTTTTTTGGAAAAGAGCCCCTACACTTACTAGGCACCTCCCGTGGGCCACTCCCAGGAGCAATTCTGAGGCCACGGGAAGGGGGGGCACACAGGAGCCCCTCTGTCCGCATCCTGATGGGCTCCTTCCCACACACCGTGGGCCCAGGACTGACCCCCATGCTTCTCTTTCTTGCAGGTCCGCCCAATGTCGTGACCACCCCAGGTGAGTCCCAGGGCCCAGGGTGTGGCAGAGCTCCTGCTCTGTGTTTGCAGGAGGAGAAGGGCGGGCTCCTGGGCAGCTTTTCTCTCTGATGATCCTGGATCCCACGGTGATGTGCTGAGGGCGCAGGACTCTGCTGTCCTTGGGCTCAGCCTGGGAGCCCCTCTGAGCCTGCCGCTGCCGCCTGCGGGGCTCACGGAGAGGCTGTGGCGGGAGAGGACTGTCCTGGCTTTTCAGGTGCAAATAACCATCCAGGTCAAGCCGTGGCGAAAGGTGACCATTGTAGAAACATGGCCGAGTAGAACCCCTACAGATGCTCGTCTGGTAACAGGTTCCTTCACCCGAGGGCACAAGCCCCAACTGCTCTCTGTGTCGCAATGGAAACACTCGGTGCCAATAATGGTTGCAGTGCTCCCAGGGGCTCCCTGGCCATGGACTGTGACCTGGATGGTCAAGGCTCTGACAAGTCCTGCAATAAGGACAAGACTTTACTCTCTTCTGTCACACTCTGGGCCATGGACTTTCAACCTTTCCAGGAACATCCTCACTCTCTTCATCTTCTTCCCAGGCTGGTGGAACCCATCACCTACCGCCCTGCTCTTCCGCCTCACACACAGGGCAGCGGCTTATGGGCCCCGATGCGCCTGTGCATGGCGGAGGTGCCCGCAATTGCGCCGGCCATCTCCACCTGATCACACACCCTCCCCAGCCCGCCCCTTGCACCCTCACCCACCTGCATGCACATAGCCAGCATCCTGCTCGCGCACACTCACTCCCCACATTGCCCCTGACAGCTGGGTAGCAGCTGGTTTGTGTGTGTGTGTACGTTTGTATTTTAATTCTTTATTGTTGAAAGTATTACATGTGTCTCCTTTCCCCCCATTGACTTCTCCTCGGCCGCTCCCACCTCCTTCAGGCTGGGAGCTCCGGCGGGCGCGGCCTGTGTCCAGCGTCTCGCGGTGGCCCTGGGTGGCATATGGCTGGCAGGGAGCGAGCATGCGCTCAGCGACCGAGCCAAGGATGGCAGGAAACTGACCATGATCTTTCCTCTCTGTCCCCAGAGCCTCCTGTCACCAGCACCAGGCCAACTGGTAAGCCCTGAGCTCCCTGCCCTCGGTGACCGTCAGTGACGCTGGGAGAGATGGCAGGAATGGCGAGGCGGGGGCTTCCCTGCGTGTCCCTCAGCCTCAGGGACAGGCCACGCGGGGGCCACCTCCTGTAGGGTTTCTGCCTTGGGAATTGTTTACAAATCCCCCTCTCTTTCGCGGCCAGCGTTGTTCAGTGATTAGGGTCGACCTATGAACCAGGATGTGAGGGTTCGATTCCCGGTCAGGACACAGGCGCAGGTTGTGGGCTTGATCCCCAGTTTGGTGTGTGCAGGAGGCAGCTGACCCATGATTCCCTCTCATCATGGATGTTTCTATCTCTCACTCCCTCTCCCTTTTTCTCAAAATCAGTAAAAATGGATTTAAAAATAATAAATAAGTAAAACTCCCCCCGCCCGGGTGATGTGCCGTGTGCTCTGGGTCACCAGCATCTCATCTGTCCCGGCAGGCGCTGGGGCCTGTGGGGGCTTCCTGTCCCGGCCTTCGGGGCGCTTCTCCAGCCCGTCCTACCCCGGGAGCTACCCCAACAACGCCCGCTGCGTGTGGGACATCGAGGTCCAGAACAACCACCGCGTGACCGTCGTCTTCAGAGACGTGCAGTGAGTGGGGTGCAGGCGGCCGCGGGACCTCGGGGCCTCGGGGGGACCTGGGGGTCGTGGGGAAGGGAGGGACCGGAGCAGGCGCCCTGGGAGAGAGGATGCCCGTTGGCATTCTGCCCGTGGGCGCGGTTTTCGACCCAGCACAGGGGCAGCCGTGGCCGTGGGGCCAAAACAGGGCCTTGGCTTCCAGTCTGTGTGGTCCCTACGCCCAGTGTGGCCACAGGACGTCACTGGACTTTCCCGAGCCTCAGTCCAAAGAGAGGGATGAGCCGGCCCGAGTGGCTCAGGGCTGGAGTGTCCACCTCTGACCCAGGAGTTCAGGGCTGGAGTCCCAGTCAAGGCACGCGCCCGGTTGTGGGCTCTATCTCCAGTAGGGGGCGTGCCGGAGGCAGCCGATCCACGATTCTCATCATTGGTGTGTCTATCTCTCTCCCCCTGTCTCTTCCTCGCTGAAATCAATAAAAATCTATTTTAGAAAAATAGAGGGATAAGCCTGGCCGGGTTGGCTCAGTGGGTAGAGTGTCAGCCCTCAGACTGAAGGGTCGCAGGTTCGATTCCCGGTCAAGGGCACGTACCTGAGGTGCAGGCTCAGTCCCTGGCCCCAGTCGGGGCGCGTGTGGAAGGCAACCTATCTCTGTCTCTGTCACATCGATGTCTCTGTCTTCCCGCTCCCGCCCACTCTCTCTAAAAATCAATGTGAAAATGCCCTCGGCGGGGGGGGGTTGATAGCAAAACAACAGCAAAGCCTTCTGTTAAGTGGAGCCCATACCCTGTGCCCGCGTCCGCAGGCTGGAGAGCAACTGTAACTACGACTACATCCAGGTGTTCGACGGCCCCGCCCTCAGCTCCCCGCTCATCGCCCGGGTCTGCCACGGCTCAAGGGACTCCTTCACGTCGTCCTCCAACTTCATGTCCATCCGCTTCGTCAGCGACGGCAGCGTCACCCGCAGCGGGTTCCAGGCCGAATACTACTCCCGCCCCTCCAGCCACAGCACCAGTAAGTGCCAGGCTCTCGGGGCGGGGTGCCTGCCCCCCCCACCCGGCACCCGCATTGGCGGGACACCAGACCAGAGCCGCCAGCAGGTCCGCGTTCCGGATCTGCTGCCGGAAGGGACCAGTGGACGTCGTGCCCAGGGCGGAAGTGGTCCTGGTGGGAGGCCTGTGACCAGCAGAGTGAGGGGCACCGTGACCGTGTCCTGAGACCTGGCACGTGTGGCTGCTGCCTAGAGGCCCCTGGTCACTGCGCCAGACCCAGCAGAGGCTGGTGGCCAGGAGTGGAGCTGTGCAGGGGACGGACGGACGGACGGACTGTGGCTGGCGTGCAGGTGCTGTCCCAGCCTTTGTTCCGCGGGACTCTCAGCCCTGCTGGCTCCACAGCCCACGGACCCGATTTCACCGCGTCCCCACGATTCCACCCCAGTGTCACTTTACTCTGAGGCTCGCGGTGACCTGACAGGACAGCTCCTCCTTCCACATCTGGCCTCCATTTCTTTTGTTTGTTTTCATTATCCTCCTCTGAGGACATTTTCTTCTTGATTTTTAGAGGGAGTAGACGGGAGGGGGAGGGATAGAGAGAGAAACATCTGTGTGAGAGAGACACATGGACTGGTTGTCTCCGTGAGGCCGGGGATCAAGCCTGCCACTGAGGAACTTGCCCTAGACTGGATTCGAACCCGTAACTCTCAGTCCTTGGGCTGACGCTCTACCCCCTGGGCCACACCGGCCAGGGCCTGCCTCCATTTCTCCATCCGTGCCCATAGGGCACCTGGGGGAGGGGGGCTGTGTGAAAATACCCTAATGTGGACCCCCTTTGTCAGCCCCTCGATCGTGTGCACGGGGCAGGGGTGGGGGGAGCCCCCGGTGTGTTTGGGGCGCGCACTGACCCGGCCGCCCTCGGCCCCCAGAGCTGCTCTGCCTGCCGGACCGGATGCAGGCCAACGTGAGCAGGAGCTACCTGCAGTCCCTGGGCTACTCGGCCGGCGACCTGGTCATCCCCCACTGGCACGACGCGCAGCAGTGTAAGGCCCAGGTCACGGCGAGCCAGGTGACCTTCACCATCCCCTACGCGGGCTGCGGCACCACCCAGCAGGTGAGCGGCCTTCCCCCCCTCCCCGAGCCCGCTTCCTCCCGGTGACTTCCTGGTGTGACCTGGATTCTGGGCCCCAGGGGACGGGTTGTGTCTGTAGAAGCTGAACGTGATCAGGGTGAAGGCATCCGTGTCCCTCCCACTTCCAACCACAGGGAGGCGGCAGCAGGCGGTCTCCCCACCGTCCAGGCGGAGGGCGCCCGGCAGGCTGCCCAGCACGTCCACCGTCACAGCCACGGCCGCCGCCAGAGCTTCGTGGGGCCTGAAGCCACGCCGGCCGGGCCTGGGAGGGTTGTGAAGCGCGTTGAGTCACTTCTGACTCTAACAAGACCAGCAGCGAGATCCCCTCACAGGGCCCTGTGCCTGACCCCTCTCCTGCCCCCTCCAGCTGGATAACGACACCATCACCTACTCCAACACCCTCCAAGCAGCTGTCCCCGTCGCAGGCGGCCTCATCCAGAGGCGGCCGAGCCTGCACCTCCACGTGAGCTGCCGGATGCTGCGGGACACCTGGGTGGACCTCATGTACGTGGCCAACGACTACACCGAGGTCCAGGAAGTGCAGTACGGCAACTTCGCCGTCAACATGTCCTTCTACACGTCGTCCTCATTCGCATACCCCGTGACCATGCACCCCTACTACGTGCGCTTGAACCAGGACCTGTACGTTCAGGCTGAGATCCGCCGCACCGACGCCTCCATGGCCCTGTTCGTGGACACCTGTGTGGCGTCGCCGTCCTCCGAGGACGTGCCCTCTGTGACCTACGACCTCATCCGGAGTGGGTAAGCGTGTCCCACCAAGTGAGCCAGGGCCTTGGGTCTGGGAGGTCAGCTGAGCCCGTCTCGGTGCCCCTCTGGTTAACGCCCATGGAGGGGGCGCCTGACGTGCGGAATGGCTGCCCGGTGGCCACCAAGCCAGTGGCCTGTAAATGTGGTGAGGCCCAGTGAGGAGCTCCGGGCAAGCCCTGGCGTCAAGGACGTGGGTGTGGTGGGAAAGCTTTCATTTGGGAGCAGATGGAGATGAGATGCCAGATGCCAGCTGCCCCTTCTGGGGCAGTGGCTTCCCTGAGCCCGTGTCTCCACCCCAAGTGAGCAGGGGGACACCCACATCAGGGGATGCTGGGGGATGAGTGAGAGCGTAGGTGGGGTTTGGGCAGAGGGAATGCGCAGCATGGAGGGCGGGTCCTCAGTGGGCGTGACCAAGGGCGCCCAATGTCGCCCCAAATCAGCAGAGAAGGGACGTTCTCACTGTCCTGGTTCCAACCACGCTCCAGGGCAGACGTACGGGGGACAGGGGGCAGGAAGGGGGGGTGGAGGAGTTGAGGGGGTGCAGCAGGGGGCATGGGTCCCATGCCCAGTGGATCCCGGTTGGGGCGGCCGAGGCCCTGGCGCTGATGGCGCCGCTCTGCTCTCTCCGTGCAGGTGCGTGAGGGACGACACCTACCAGGCCCTCCCCGCCCCGGCACCCGGCCTCGCCCGCTTCAAGTTCCGCTCCTTCCACTTCCTGCGCCGCCTCCCCGTCGTGTACCTGCACTGCAAGGTGCTCGTGTGCAGGGCCCACGACCCCGCATCCCGCTGCCGCGGGGGCTGCCAGCCCAGGACCAAGCGGGACCTGGGCTCCTACCAGGAGAAGGTGGACGTGGTCCTGGGCCCCTTCCGGCTGCAGGCACCATAGCCCGGGAGAGGAGGAGCCTGGGTAGGTGGTTGCCCTTGATGCCAGGCCCCCCCTTCCCCCCCGCCACGCGCTGGGGCTCAGCTGTGATCCGGGGGATGCGGGGGGGTCGTGGACGTTTCTGTGGGGGTCAGGCTGCACCGTGTGGTGGGCATGGACTGGGTGCCAGGCAGCCGGGCTGCAGTGGGCAGTGCAGAGTGCAACTAGCCCTTCGTCTGCCTTCCTCACAGGGCCCTGGTCTACGAGGGACGCATGTGGGGTCTGGCCTAAGCTGTGGGCTGCGGTTGGGGGGACCCTTCATTCTGCCAAGGGCCATTTGGAAGTTTTTTAAAATATACATTTTTATTGATTTCAAGAGGAAGGGAGAGGGAGAGAGAGAGAAACATCAATGATGATAGAATCATTGACTGGCTGCCTCCTGCACACCCCACACTGAGGATCGAGCCTGCAACCTGAGCATGTTCCCTTGACCAGAATTGAACCCGGGACCCTTCAATCTGAAGGCTGATGCTCTATCCCAGTGGTCAGCAAACTGTAGCCCCTTGAGTGTGACTCTTCCACAAAATACCACGTGCAGTGCGAATGAAACTTCGTGGCCACAATGAAGGGGCCAAAGAGTGGCTCCATCTGGTCAAACCTCTCGTGAACTCACCCTGAGGCCCCGGCAGGGCCAGAGCCAGTGATTTTCGGGCCTCAGGCGGCCTGCCGGCGGCACGGCCCCCAGCCCCGGCCTAGAGGGTCCGGACCTGGGACCCAGACACACCTGACCCCTCACCTCTGGGTTCTCAACCCCCGAGCCTCACTGCTCTTCTGTCAGACACAACTGCTCGCCCCCCACCCGCCCATCAGGACTGTGAGGGTGTTGTGGTGGCTTTTGCTACTATCACTGTCGTCACCGATATTAACACATCAATGACCACATGGTCACTCCTGTCCGCCTTAACCCCCCGCAGTCCCCGGGGAAAGAAGTGGGGTCCAGGCGGGGCCCGAGGGCGGGTGTGGGGAGCGTAGCTGTCAGCGGCCTGTGTCCCCTTGGGCGCAGGTCACACACCGCTGGCCGCTCTCTGTCCTCGTGTCCGCGCTCAGGTGTCCCAGGTGCGGCCCATTCTAGGCTCTGTCCTTCCTCATCCATTCACTCCACGCCCACCTCCTGGAGGCCTCCCGGGTGCCAGGAGACAGAGAACTAAACGCATTTCAAGCCCGGCCAGGCGTGGCTCAGGGGTTGAGTGCGGACCTGTGAACCAGGAGGTCAGGATTTGATTCCCGATCAGGGCTCAGGCCTGGGTTGCAGGCTCAGTCCGCAGTGGGGGGCAAGCAGGAGGCAGCCGGTCCATGATTCTGTCTCATCATTGATGTTTCTCTCTCTCTCTCCCTTCCTCTCTGAAATCAATAAAAATATATATTTTTAAAAATAATTAAAAGAAAAAGGAAGACAGATTGAAGCCCCCCTCCCCTCTCCCCAGAAAGCTTACCTGTGTCCAGAGAGCACAGGGCAGGGCACCCCCAGGGCAGCAGGGCAGGGGGTTGGGTGTCTGAGGCCGTCGGGGACCCTGCTTGCTACTCTCCTCCCCCTCTTCCCATGGGTGCCCAGTCGCTGGGCCCCGGGTTTCCCTGGCCTGGGACCCATGTACCCATTTTCCCACTGGGCTGCAATGTTCCTGCTCCCCCACCCCGTCCACTGGGACCTCCAGCCACATTGAACCCCGAAACCCTCCCCTGGCTCCCGGGGCCCACAGGACACAGCGATGATCCGCCCGCCCTCGGCCGCCCTTCCCACTGGCCTCAGTTTCCCCCTGGGCACTCCCTGCTCTCACTCCTCTTCCTCCCACCAGACAAGCAGCTCTGAGGGCATCGCCTGCCCTGCGACCACCGCCCCACCTGTGTCCTCTGTGTCCACCGGCTCGTCCTGACCGACCTCCTCTCCGTCCCCGTCCGCGGCCACAGCCGGGAGCCACTGCAGTGCTGCCACCTCGCGGGGTCACACGGGAGCACCCCCGCCCCTCTGGCCCTCGGCCTCCTCCACTGCAGTGTGACCTCGGAATGCACAGGGCGGGGCTCCCACCCCAGGGCTTGGACCCGAGGGGACAGGAAGCAACAGGTGCCTGAGCCTCGTGCCCACAGTCTCTGCCGGGCACCGGGCAGGGCTGGGGTGGGGGAGGGAAGTCAGGGGCCGGTTTTCCTAACACCGGGCTGGGCGCTGGACTGAGGGTCTGGCAGGCACATGTCCGAGAGCCTCGGGCAGCCGTGAGCCACACCTCCTGCCGCAAGCCTTCCCCAGGGGCCGCCTTCCTGGCCTTCTAGAACCCGCTGCTCAGGCTGCACCTGCTCTGCCAGGTCGTGGACGAGCTGAATAAAGGGCATTTTCACAGCAAGTGTTGGTCTGGTCACTGTGGGGACTCCCCTGAGCCCAGGAACCCTGCAGATTGAGCGAAAGAGGAGGAGGGGGAAGGGGCCCCAGGCTTGAAGTCCACATGGCGGGGCAGCTCAGTTGTTTGGAGTGTCACCCTATACACCAGGTTTTGCGGTCCCGCCCAGTCAGGAATTAACCAATCAGAGCATTCATGGGTGGAGCAATGGGTCCATGTTCCTCCCTCCCTCTCCCTTCCTCTCTGAAATCAATAAAAATATTTTTTAAAAAAATAGAGACAGAGAGAGAGGAGCTGAAGCCCACGGGCCGCCCTTGCCCCAGGCCTGGCCTCGGTCTGTTCTGACCGCCAGGCTGTGGCGCCGTGGCGCGTGCCAGTTCAGGCTGGACTTCAAGGCGCCTTGCCAACTTCCATTTACTGTCTGGGATCCGGCCACGGCCTGTGAACACGCCCGCCAGCCTGCTGGGGGCCACCTGGCCCCGGCACGCCCCTCAGCCCCAGCTGATCGCTGTCAACCCATGAGGAGCCGACTGCAGCCCCCGGGCGCCCAGCAGAAACCAGGAGGACCGCCCGGCGGAGCCCAGCCTGCATCGCTGACCCCCTCCCCCCTTCTCTTCCCCTCCCCCTCCCCCTCCCCTCCTTTAGGAGCATGGCTTAGGAGCTAGATGGACTTGAGTCCAACTCTGCTGCCTGCATGTTGCTGGCTGTGGGGCCTTTCCCACCTGTAACAGGGGGATGATCACAGCACTGCCCCCGCCCCCCTGTGGCTGCTGGGGATTGAAGGGGTCAATACGGGGCACCTGGTGAGCAATAAACGCCCAGCGTCATCGACGTTACACGAAGGTCCTGGAGCCTCAGCCTCCCCTGTTAGAACGGGCTTCACAGTGCTGGCCCCTCGCCTGGCGTCGGAGGGTTACCCGTGACGGCGCGGCCACCAGGCCAACAGCCGCGGTTGCCACGAGCCTGCCCCGGTGCTGGGCTCTGAGGACAGTGCAGCGGCTGCATCTGCCGGGAGCCGCCAGGTGGCCGACGCCGTTCCGTTCAGATCGCCGAGGTGGGTGCGGGTTTATCCTCTTTGACGGGTGAAGTAACCGACGCCAGAAACACGCATCTTGCTCCCGCCACGGGCTCCTGCGTGGGCGCGGCCACCACCCCCAGGAGGTCTGAGCCGTGGGCGTGGCGCTCTGGGGCCCGGGGTGCTGGGCCCACGTGGGCAAGTGCCACTATGGCCAGGGCCCTCCTGAGGTTGTGCGGGGGTTGTGGGCGGGGCGGGGGTGGGGTGGGGCCGGGGGAGGGGGACGGATGGGCCAAGGGGCCGGCCCAGGTTCCAGGCTCCTGTGACGTGTGACAGGTGAGGCAGATGCGGCGTCAGGTGGCTTGTGCAGTTGGGCAGGTAGGCTCCATGTGGCCGCAGGGTGGTCAGTGGGCAGGACTGCCCGGGGCCCTGGGGAGCAGGCTGGGGGACCCCACTCCACCATTTGGGTGGTGTGCTTGACAGGCAGGCTGGAGCTGAGGGCCCCCTCCTCCCCCACAGCTTCTCCCCCCGACCTGGCGTCTCCCCCCGACCTGGCGTCTCCCCCCCACCTGGCGTCTCCCCCCAACCTGGTGTCTCCCCCCCACCTGGCGTCTCCCCTCCACGTGGCATCTCCTCCCCCACCTGGCGTCTCCCCCCAACCTGGCATCTCCCCCCAACCTGGCGTCTCCCCCCAACCTGGCATCTCCACCCAACCTGGTGTATCGACCTCTGCCGCTGGCATCTGAGAGGACGGCCGGGGTGCGGGCTCGGAGAGTCATGCCTGTTTTGAAACAAGTGTTGTTGGTCCTGGCTGGTGTCGCTCAGTGGATAGAGCGTCGGCCTCTGAACTGCAGGGCCCCGGGTTTGATTCTGGTCAAGGGCACATCCCTCAGTGCAGGTCTGACCCGGCCCTGGTTGGGGCGTGTGCAGGAGGCTCCCATCCAAGTGCCTCTCACACTGATGTCCTCTCTCTGCGTCCCCCCTCCCTTCACTCCCTGAACATCAGGGGAGCGTCCTCGGTGAGGACGAGCAGGACCAAACCAAAGGGAAGCAGCAGGTGCTGCTGGTCGTGTGTCTGAGGCCCCTGTTGTGTGTCACAGGGGGTCCTGCCAGGCGGGAGGCCGGTTCCTAGAGTCGCATGTTGGAGGCCACACCAGAAGGCCGGCTGGGCCTGGTTCTGTGGGAGCTGGGCCTCCAGCCCCCTCTGCCCCTTGTCTGGCCCAGCTGGGCCGGCTCCCGGTGGTCCGTGCCGGCTCCCGGCTGTCTGTGCCGGCTCCCACTCGGCCGCGGCCCCGGGGCTCCCATCCCATGGGTGGGGCGGCCTTCCTGCCCCCAGGCGGCTGCTGTATCAGGACCTTTAGAATCGACAGCCTCAGTGTCCTGCCTGCCAAGGACCACAGAGAGCGAGGGCGGGGAGCCCTGGGAATGCAGTGGCGTCACAAGAAGAGCCGTTCAGATTCTTTTCTTAAAAGTATTTCTTTATTGATGTCAGAGAGGAAGGGAGAGGGAGGGACAAACATCAGTGAGGGAATCCTGGACCAGCTGCCTCCTGCTCGCCCTGCCCTGGGGGTCGAGCTCAAACCCGGGCTGTGCCCTGACTGGGAGCAAACCGTGACCTCCTGGCTCCTGGGTTGTCGCTCAACCACTGAGCCCCACGGGCCGGGCGGGAAATCTGTTCCTGAGTCACAGGCCCGGGCACTGCGTGGTGGGCTGGGGCTGGGGGCTCTGTGTGCGGCCCTCCAGGGACCCACCTCGGGGGGCGGGGCAGTGCCCTGTCCTGGTGACAACCCTCAGGCCCCAACAGGATCGAGGGGCTGCATCTCCTCATCGATCCGCCGCCACCTCCCTCCGGGGCTCACGCGAGCCTTCGCCCTTTGCAGGCTCCTTCCGTCCAGGTGCACCTGCTGGCTCAGGGTCTCCTCCCTCAGGGGTGCCCCTCCCCACTCCCCTCCCACTTGTGCCCCACACAGCTGGGCTGAGCCCTCCCCTCAGGGTCATTCCTAACCCCCTCCCCACCCTGGGCCTGGCTGGGCTGGGGGAGCAGAGCTCCCAGTGGGAACCCTGTGGCCAGGAGGAGGCGGAGGTGTGGCCACTAGGGGGTGAGCTGACCTCAGGCAATGCCAAGCAGGTGCCAGGGGACCTGGATGTGAGAGGACAGACAGGGGAGAGCTGAGAGTGGGCGAGGGGCAGCTTCCTCCTCCTCCACTGCGGGCAGGAGGCCCCCCACCAGGAGAGGGGCCTGGCCACGCCTTCCCAGGCCCCTTCCCCTGGGTCCTCGGGCCCTTCTCTTACCAACCTCCTCACTCTGTGCTGGTCTGTGCTTGTTCCTGTTGCTGAAGTGTCAGCCCAGGAGAGCGGGGGCTTCTGCGCAGACTGTCCAGCGCCCTTTACCACGGGGGTTGGGGTCCGGGGTCAGGGGCTGGCGGTCTGGGGCCAGGGGCCCGGGGCCCGGGGCTCGGGTGTGTTGCAGGATGTGGCCATTGGGAAATGAATGGACTGTGGGCGGCTGTCGGGATGTCTGCAGTAGCCTCGGGCCTCGGGAGTAGCCCACCCACCCCCCCGAGGGAAGCAGCCTGTGGCCCAGCTTCCTGCACTTTGACCTTTGGGGCGATTCTAGGGCGGTGGTGCTGGCGGAGGCCCAGGGCTCGAGGTTCTGTGACAGAAGGGGCCTGGGAAACGGCTCTAATCAGAGGTTCTCCTCGTGGCTTCCAGCTGCTTATTCTGCCTTTGAATTCCTAACTGAGCAAAGGAGGCACCTTCCCAAGGTCACAGCACCTTTATCTCTGGCCCTCACCCGGGAAAGATCGTGGAGGAGGGGCTGGAACTGTTAGCCTAAACCCAGGTGTCCCTCCACCAGGTGTGGCTCAGCCCAGGGCATCGCCATGGGGAGGGGATGGCCCTGAACCCAGGCAGGGCAGCAACCTGCCTCTGTTGTAATGTACCCCGCGAATCACACAAGGACGCCTCAAGAAGTCGAATTAAAGGGTCACATTTATTGCAAATCTGGGACTATGAGGGGCATCTCCCAAATCTCATAGTGCCCTCCCCCGCCCCAACACCAGATTTATAGGCAAAGATCACAAAGGTATTGATTACATCCCAGGGTTTGGAACAGCCGTGGGCAAACTATGGCCCGTGGGCCGGATCTGGCCCATTCGGCTGTTCTATCCGGCCCGTGGAGCTGAAAGAGCGGAGGGTTCTCTTGCTCTCCCCTCCGCTCCTTCACCAGCAGCAGTGTTAACATGTATTAGTTCACACAAACACTCCATCTGTGCTTTTGCTCCGGCCCTCCGGTCCAGTTTAAGAACCCATTGTGGCCCTCGAGTCAAAAAGTTTGCCCACCCCTGGTTTGGAATGAGGAACCTGGTTTGCAAAAAAGCAGTTTACAGAAGCAGACGTAGCATGTTATCTCAATCACAGTTTTGGGGTCTCCGGAACACTGAGTCCACAGGGACACATTAACTGGGGCCCTCTGGCCTTGGGATAACTGTGCTGTCCTTCCCAGGTGAAGGGAAATGTGCTTTCTAAGACCAGTGTGACCACAACCCATGGGATATTCACATTACAATCAATAGGGTATTCAATCAAATGGGGTGATTTATATAATTCAGAAAATTAAAATAACTTTTCTATTATTTTAGCAAGAAAAGAAGTACAGAAACCAAACAGCAGGGTTAGAGTTAAACTACATTTTTTACCTGAGATGATTGCTCCCATAATTCACCTCGACCACCTGCCTCAGAATTACCTGAGCGCCTGGCAGGGTTCCCAACCCTCCCAGACCCCCTGATTCTGTGACCTAAGATTTGAGAACATCTGCGACTTTTCTATTTATTGCAACAGAAGTTGCTCAAAACATGAACAGTCTTAGCGGCTTCATGAGCTGAATGAGCAGGAAGTGTGGGTCCTTAGAACACGGGGTTGGACCAACCACTTCTCAAGAATTTCTTTCAGATTTCCAGGGAAGACAGAACGGTCTGAGTAAATAGTAGCTCATAATTGCCCCCTATTCACAATTATCAGGGGCAGCAGCGGGCGGTTTATGGCGTCTCCAGCAAACGCCGGCTTCGCTAAGTGGAAATTTACTATCCCAACGGTTCGACACATCTCAGCAGGTTGGGGAGCCCCTGATAGTGTGGGAGTGGCCCCAGGAGCGGCTGGTGGACTTTGTCTGGGAGCCTTTTGGGAATCAGAATCACCCCCCTCCCCCGGCTTGTGGCTGCAGGTGTGAGCTGCTCACGATAAGGTCGGCATGTAGCTTGACCTCCCGAGAGCGCAGAGCCCTGCGGAGTGGAGCCCGATGGGAATGACACTGGACGTTCACGGTTATGACGACGTTGACTGCGCCTCTCGGAAGACCAAGCGTGTAAAACGTAATGGGCGAGCGCACACGCGTGTCCAGCGAAGGGTTTGCAGCAGGAGCTGGGGGCTCTGGGGCGAGGAGGCCAGCGCTCCTCCCCAGCTCGTGGTGGCTCCTGCCTCCTCTCAGGGGGACTGGCCGGGCAGGACAAGGTGTCCGCTCGCACAGACGCACCCCGTGAGCAGAGAGACGGCAGGAGCAACGGGTGGAGAGAGAAGCCGGAGGGAGGCGGGAGGAACGATGCGCAATGAGAGGACAGTGGTCCTTCGCAGTCCAGGGCCGTGGCCCTGGAGCCGGTGGGAACCTGGTCCTGCGTCTTCCTCGGGCCGCACAGAAGGAGCCACTTGAGCATCAGCTGCTCCGTTTGGCCAGACCTTTCATGAACTCACCCGATGCCTTCATTGCACTCACACAACCCGCGGACCGGGCGTCCCCACCCCTGAGTGAGGACAAGGAAAGGAACCGTGAAGTATGTCGGGGGTAGGAGGTGGGTTCATGCAACACGCGAGCCGCGAGGTGGTGCCGTCTAAAATATAACGTTCCTGGTACATTTCGGAAAAATCCTGAATGACAGCCTCCACTTACTGTCCGGCTTCCACCCGCGTCGCCTTCACCCCCGTGTGTGTCGGACGCGCCTGTGCACACGCGTTCCTTAGGGCAGAGGGTGCGCAGCGGGTGAAGGTGCGGACCTCGCTCTGCAAGTGGGAGGGAAGCGGAGGGAGCCCTGCCCGCCGGCAGGCACAGAGCGAGGCGGAGTCTTCCCTCCTTATTTGGGGCTGAGCTGAACCACCTTGGTCCTCAGGACTCGGGCGCTTTCTCTCCCACCTGAGCGTGTGCCTCAGCGCCGGTCCTGGAAGATCGCACCATCGGGGCGGCTCAGAGGCACATGCTCACCTGGACGCGGAGGGGAAGGTGGCGTCCTGGCGAGTCCCTTCGTGTCCCAAACCCGCAGCTATTACACACCTGTGTCTGTGGTGAACATGGCGTCGGCAGGCCCGGTGGGACACCCTCGCTGAGGGCCGCTGAGGGCACACCCTGGGGCCTCGAGTGCTCATCCCCAAGCTCCCGGTGATGGGTGAGGAGCCTGGCCACTCAGGACTCCCCCGAGGCAAAGAAACACAGTGCAGCCGCCTCGAGTCTGTGCAGGCGCCGTCTGGGAGGGTCCCGGCCCTGCACATGCCCCAGGAAAGTCCTCAGGAGGAGGCCGCAGGGACAACCGGGCAGGTGTGGGTCGCAGTCTGGCAGCCAGGCCGGGGGCAGCCAGCCCCTGACTTCAAGAAGGGGCTGCCCAGACGTGGCGCACGCCGGGGAGAACTGAGGAAGGAGGTCCGGAGCAACAAGGCAGCCGGGAGGCTAGGAGCCCCTGCTCGGATTCCAGGGGGCACCCCAGAGAGAGAGGGAGGCTGCCCCACAAAAGACTGAGCCCCGCAGCACGGAGAAGCCTGCCATGGGCACTGGCCTGGCCAGGTGACAGGGCCCAGGTGACAGGGCTCTTGGGCAATCTGTGTTGGCAGCATAAACAGGAAGTGGTCGCTCAATGCCTCCCTCACAGTCACTGCCACACAAAGAGGCTAAGAGAATATGCCCCTGTGCCCTCGGGCGAAGGCGGGAGGTGGCAGGCCCTCACTAATGGGGAGCTTGCCCAGCCCTTCCTTTCCTGGAATAACCTGCGATGCCCTCCCTTCCCATAACCCCGTCCTCCGGGACCTGCAGCGGCCCCGCGGCTCGCAGCCCCCTCCCCACTGACCTCGGGCAGGAGGCAGGAGGCAGGAGGAGGAGGTGCCGGCCTCTCCTCTGAACCTGGGCAGGTGGCCTGACGGGCAGGAACAGATGCTGGGCACCTGCTCTGGTTGTCAGACATGGATCCTGGCTGTTGGCCCCGATCGTGCTGTTCTGATGAGAGAAGGCACAGGCTCACCCGGCTGGGGGCACACGTGGGACCTGGGAGCGCACCTGGGAATGTGGCCCGTCCTCCCCACCAGGGAGCTCCTGTTCTCATGGAAAGATTAGCACCTGTCGCAGGGACAGGGCTGCCAGCCCTTTGCATGTCACTAAGCCCTTTGCATGCTTCACCTCTGGGTGGGGAGGAGCCTCAGTTTTCTCTGTCTGTGAAGTGAGGCAGCGTCGGCTGAGCCTCACCCGGAAGGGCATGTGAGACCTGAGGTCAGGGACAGGCCGAGCGCATGTCCAGCTGAGAGCGAGGCTTTTGTGTTACGTCCACACGCACTGTCTGTCTGCACTCTGGCTGAGTGTGGGTGCCGGCTGGGTGTGCGGTGACGGCTGGGCGTGGGTGGCGGCTGGGTGTGGGATTCTGGGTGGGTGTGGGTGCCAGCTGGGTGTGGGATGGCGGCTGGGTGTGGGGTGGCGACTGGGTGTGGGTGCCGGCTGGGTGTGGGATGCCGGCTGGGTGTGGGGTGGCGGCTGGGTGTGGGATGGCAGCTGGGTGTGGGTGCCGGCTGAGTGTGGGTGCCGGCTGGGTGTGGGGTGGCGGCTGGGTGTGGGTGCCGGCTGGGTGTGGGTGCCGGCTGGGTGTGCGGTGACGGCTGGGCGTGGGTGGCGGCTGGGTGTGGGATTCTGGGTGGGTGTGGGGTGGCGGCTGGGTGTGGGTGCCGGCTGGGTGTGGGTGCCGGCTGGGTGTGCGGTGACGGCTGGGCGTGGGTGCCGGCTGGGTGTGGGTGCCGGCTGGGTGTGGGTGCCGGCTGGGTGTGGGGTGGCGGCTGGGTGTGGGATGGCGGCTGGGTGTGGGGTGGCGGCTGGGTGTGGGTGCTGGCTGGGTGTGGGTGCCGGCTGGGTGTGGGTGCCGGCTGGGTGTGCGGTGGCGGCTGGGTGTGGGGTGCCGGCTGGGTGTGGGGTGGCAGCTGGGTGTGGGGTGCCGGCTGGGTGTGGGATGGCGGCTGGGTGTGCGGTGCCGGCGGGGTGTGCGGTGCCTGGGTAGAGGCTGTGGTCCCCGAGGTCACAGGGAGGACGCTGGGGGTGCGGCACCAACAACTCAGACCCAGCTAGGAGCTAGAGAAGACGGGGGAGCGGGATGCAGTGCCCGCGGCCGAGAGGACAGGCTCCTGGGGCGGCCGATGGCAAGGACTGAGGGAGTCTCCTCCACTCACAGGGGAAGGTAGGGCCTCCCAGGCCTGGCGCTTTCTGCAGGAGGAACGGAGCGGTGCTGACGGGCGTCCAGTGGGACCCCGCAGGCCCAGCTCGCTGTCTCAGGAGGGACGGGGGGGGGGGGCGCGGGGAGGGAGGTGGAGAGCACGGCCGCTGCCCGGCCTCAGGTCAGAGCGGCTCCTCCAGGGCAGGCTCTCCCGGCGGGGCCTCCCCCCCGCTGGACCCCCTGCTGCTCATCTCTGAGCTGCGCAGAGGCACCTGCAAAGCTGTGGGAAAGCCATCCCCCCAGCGCCACCCATTTCCACCGCTGAAGTGGACAGTCAGGTGTCTTCTGGGGAATGCATGCGCACACATGCACACACACAAGCTCATGCACTCTAGGCACCATACATGCATGTACATGTGTGCATGCACATGGACAAATTCATTCAGGCACACACAGGCATCGTGTGTACATGTACATGTGTGCACACAAACACACACAAACTCATGCATGCACTCATGCATGCGGTGACCCGCACCTCGGAGAGGGTCCGACGGGTAGAGGTGGCGTGGGATGAAATACAAGAGACCATGAGACGGGGTTGGGAGGACTGGCACAAGGCACCAGCACCTTTATTCTTTACACACACTGCTTTATAGCTAAGCTGTGACTGGTGATGCCTCATAGATCACTGCTAGGGCTTGGCCTGTCATAGGGAAGTAACAGATCGTTACAAGCTGGGCAAGACTGGGCAAGCTTTGCCTAGATCTATCTATATGTGACAGTTACTATGACAATCAGGTTACAGTTACTATGACAATACCTTTAGCTACAGAGGTCGTGCCTCAGTCAAGCCTTGTCTAGTTCCACTTTGCTGCAAACTCTAATTAAGCCTTAAACCTTTCCTGAGCTTTGACCTTAAAACCTTCCAGGATCGACATAGGGTAGAGTCCAGGACTTTGCCATGTCCTCTGGTCAGCTTAGACTTTGCCAGCAGCATGACGGTCCCCAACATCTCCCCCTTCTTTGTTTTTTAGTCGAAGCTCATGGATGGAGGTCTGGATAGCTCGCAAGCTGGCTCCGAGGATTCGGATGCCGACTGGCAAGAAACAAAGAATAATTAATATCACGCCAATTGTCATTGCAGCACTCCATAGTATAGACAAACCATGAAAATGAGAAAACCACCCTTCGAGGGTGTTAAAGATTTGCTTGGCCACCTCTGAGGGTGGAAGCATAGGAGACTCAGAACTAGATATAGCCATAATTTCTTCATGTAATTTAGCAATGTCTAAAGACATATTAGTATGTTGCCAAATTCCCATCAAATGCATGCGGACTTGCTCCCAAGACCAAGCTGATATATTGTAACGCTTGGGAGTCACACAAATGTTGTCAAACTCGGCATGACACGAAAGGCTAGACCTGATCTTCAAGGCTTCTAACTGATCTCCCAGAAGGAGAATAGTCTGTTCTAGGACATCAAGACGCTGCTCAAGCTTTCTATCAATTCTCTCCTGCGCTCCCAGTGCAATGCTAATATTTTTAGCCAATTGATCCACATACTGAGCTGTATGGACTTCCTGCGTTAGAGCAATAGCTGCAGTGGTGGCCGTGGCCACTGTTGTCACCAAAGCAACCATTCCCGCAATCAACATACCAATGAATCTCTTAGGCCTGTCTAAAAGTCCATGCAACTGCTTCAGAACTTCCAACCCTGTATGCTGATACCACTTCCCAGTCACATTCACAGGTATCATTACAAAGGCAGGTTGGTGCAAGAGCATAACATCAAATGATCCCACCTCAGTGGAGATACAGTTAGTAAGGTTAATTTAGCAATGTCCGTGGTCAATCTCTTCACCTGCCCCCATGTCATCAGGGCGGCTCGGTGAGTTCCCTGGGTTGTAGGGCGGCGGCGCCTCGTACGATGGCGGTGCAGGCTGAGGTTCCTGAGTCCCCTGGCGAGTGACTTCACCTCGACGTCCGGGGGTGTCGCCATCCTCGGATGTGAGGCTGGTGGACTCAGTGTCCACCTGTCGGACAAGCCGGGCGGGAAGCCATCGTGGGGTGGATTCATCCCTAGGAAAAACACAAATACTCCCTCGGGCCCAAATTAAAACTGGATCGGGTCCCCTCCACTTCAGGGTAGCTGGGTCTTTCCACCTTACCAGGCCCCCGGGCGGAGTCTTGCCACTGCCCCAGTGATGCTCAGCTGCAGATTTATGCTGCTTGTCCAAATTTAAAAAATTAAGAGTAAAGAGAGAGTGTGACAGGATGTTATGAGGAGTTAACAGGAAACCCCCTGGCTCCCCCTTTTTTGTTTTTTCAAATTGAGCTTTCAGAGTCCTGTGTGCTCTTTCTACTATTCCCTGACCTTGGGGGTTGTAAGGAATTCCTGTCAAATGAGTGATCTTGTACTGTAAACAGAATTGTTGAAATCCTTTACTAGTGTAAGCTGGTCCATTGTCTGTTTTTAAAATCTTGGGTACACCCAAAACTACAAAAGCAGCTAGACAGACAGCAACAACATGCTTAGTCGCCTCTCCCGTTTGTAACCCTGCAAAAAGAAATCCTGAAAATAAATCTACAATAACATGAACATACCGCAAGTTTCCAAATGATTGATAATGGGTGACGTCCATCTGCCACATGTGTCCAGGTTGCAATCCTCGTGGGTTGACCCCCTCAGACAGTGGGACATGGTTAATGTCCCCACAGGTGGTACACTGTCTGACTATCTGTCTGGCTTGCTCTCTTTTGAGACCAAATTGTTTTCTTAATGCTAAACTATTTTGGTGAAAATATCTGTGGGAAGCTTGTGCTTCTTCAAAAACTCCTAATACCTGTCTGATAGCTTCATCAGCTTTATTATTACCTTCAGCTAATGGACCAGGAAGGCTAGAATGAGCTCTAATATGACCTATAAAACAAGAATATCTCCTTTTCCTAATTAAGTCCTGGATAGATAACAAAAGTTCTATTACTTCTGAATGATCTCCTGCATGAAGGACAGCTGTTTCCAAGCGAGGCACTACTGCAGCCACGTGGCGACTGTCAGTAAACAGATTAAAGCTAGTATCAGGTAAAGCAAGGAAAGCTTCCTTGACTGCTGCGAGTTCAGTTCGTTGAGCTGATCTAAAATTGGTCTGAAAGACAACAGGTTGGTTATTTAGAACATAGACAGCTTTTCCATTATTAGATCCATCTGTAAAATCTGTGGGAGCCCCTTTTATAGGGGAAGATTTGACTACGGACTCGAAAACAATTGGATTCTTAGTCCAAAAGTCCAATAACTTAGAAGCAGGATAGTGATGCCCTAATTGTCCCGAAAACTCTGCTAAGGAAAGTCCCCATTCTTCTGATGTTTGGTAGAGCCACGCAATCTGGTCTGCCTTATAGGGCAGCACTATAAGTGCTGGCTCTACTCCAAATTGCTGCGTGGACCTTTGCCTGCCCATGCGTATCAGGGTGGCAACAGCCTCATAATAGGTAGTAATTACCCGCTTGCGTGTGGAAGGCAAATGAAGCCATTCAAGGGGACCATCCTGCCAAAAAAGGCCTGTTGGTAAGAAGGGAGTAGAGAGAATTAAATAACTCCAAGTTTTGTTATAATCTATTCTTTCAAGAAATTGAGTGGCAATCATGTCCTCTACCCATTGCAGAACAGTCTTTGCTTCAGGAGTTAATTCTCGAGGAGAAGTTGGATCTGGATCCCCTTTTAGAATCTCAAAGAGGGGTTTAATTTCTCCTGTTGTTAATCTTAAGGAAGGTCGGATCCAGTTAATATCTCCTAGGAGTTTTTGCCAATCATTTAAAGTCTGCAAATTCTCTGTCCTAATTGAAGTTTTTTGTCTTCTGATTTTCTGGCCATCAATTATTTGTCCTAGATACTGGTAGGGTGATTTAGACTGAACCTTTCCTTCTGCTATTTTAAGACCTTGATTTTCAAGCCCTTGCTGAGCATGCTTGAATACTTTAGCTAATAACTCAGGATTAGAAGCTGCAAACAAAATATCATCCATGTAATGTATTATATAAGCTTCTGGGAAGTTTTCTCTGGTCTCAGCTAATCCTTCTGCTACAAATTTCTGACACAAAGTAGGACTATTAGCCATGCCCTGTGGCAAGACTTTCCAATGGTATCTCTTCATAGGCTCTGTTAAATTAACAGATGGAACAGAGAAAGCAAAACGTTGACAATCTTGTGGAGCCAATGGAATAGTATAAAAGCAATCTTTGAGATCAATAATTAATAAGCAATAATCACGAGGAATTGCCACAGGCGACGGCAATCCAGGCTGTAAAGGACCCATTACCTGCATAGTCTTATTGACCCCTCTTAAATCTTGTAATAACCTCCATTTTCCTGACTTCTTTTTTATAACAAAAATTGGACTATTCCAAGGGCTGTTAGAAGGCTCAATGTGACCTAATTGAAGTTGTTCCTGCACCAACTCATTTGCAGCCTGTATTTTTTCCCTGGTAAGGGGCCACTGCTCTATCTAGACAGGATCATTATTTAACCATTCTATTAGATCTGCTGTCTTGGATGCAGGAAAGAGAGCAGCCCCTACAAAAAAGGCAATTGATCTTGGGTGAACATCATTACCCCCATCTGTTGCAGGATGTCTCGACCCCAAAGATTCGCAGGAATTTTTGGAAGAACATATGGTTGAATTTCTCCTGAATGCCCTTCCTCATCTCTCCATTTAAGTGGCAAGGTACTTCTCAAGGGACTATTTGTTTGCCCTATACCCTGTAATTCTGTGACTGCCACAGTGACCGGCCAATTCTTAGGCCAATGATCCAAGCTGATCACCGAGACATCTGCTCCTGTGTCTAGAATGCCTCGAAAAGCTTTTCCATTCAGAGTCAAGGTTTTCAAGGGACGATCATGAGAAATAGACTGTACCCAGAAAGCAGCATCGGAAGAACCAAAACTTCCAGTTCCTCTTTTTGGTTGTAATGCTCTACCTACTGTTACCAAGGGCAGCAAGACTAATTGAGCTATTCTATCTTTGGGCTGAATAGTAATAATATTTCTTGGTGCAGAACACATTACTTTAATTTCTCCCTGATAATCATTGTCTATTACTCCTGGTAGTACTTGGAGACCTTTCATAGTTAAAGAACTACGCCCTAATAAAATTCCCACAGTTCCTTCTGGTAGAGGGCCAAATACACCAGTAGGAATAGCCTGCGGAGCGAGTTCAGGGGTGAGAACTACAAATTTAGTAGAGCTTAAATCCAATCCTGCGCTTCCCTCAGTGGCCCGTCGTAGGTCTTTGACCCGGACCTTTGATTCATCTGCATGATCTCCTGATCGGTCAATGGCTGTCGGCCTTGCTGCAGCATAGAAACTGCCCCTATTGTCTGCCGGGCCGGGGCTTGGCCCCTTTTGAAGTTTCCCTGCATCGGGTTTCCATCCTTATCAGTTTTTGATCTACATTCATTAGCCCAATGTTTTCCCTGCTTGCACTTTGGGCAAAGCCCTGGGGATTTTTTGTTATTTCCATTATTATTACTCTGCCCTTTTTTCCTACAATCCTTTTTCATATGTCCCTTCTGTCCACAGCTAAAACAAGTCATCCCTTGGCCATTAGTTTGCCTGACTATGCCTTCTATAGTTGTTTCCTTGAGAGCAGCCGCAAGTGCAACTCCTTGCAAGTAAGAAGAACCCACATCAGCACAAAGACGCACATAATCCTCAAGCGTTCCCTTTCTGTAATAAGGCCTAAGAATAGTCTGACAGGCTGTATTAGCATTTTCAAAAGCAAGCTGCTTAACTAGCAGAGTTCCTGCTTCTCCATCAGCGACAACTCTGCCAACTGCTTGCAATAATCTAGAAACAAAATCTTGATATCTCTCATCAGGTCCCTGTACAATCTTAGAGAGTTCCTCTGTCCTTTTCCCTGAAGGAAGTTTTTTCCATGCCTTTAAAACACAAGAATTTATTTGAATATAAACCTCAGCTGGGTAGCGTACCTGTACATCAGTTCCTGCAAAAATACCTTCTCCCAATAACATTTCTAATCCCCAATTCTGTTGCGGATTTTGGCCCGATCGATGGTTCCTATGAGCCTATTCTCGAACATGTTCTTGAAATTCTGATTTCCATAGTAAATAATCTCCCCCAGAGAGACAAGCTCTAGCCAATGTTCTCCAATCATTAGGAGTAATAGCCTGATCACAAAAGCTTTCTAGTATACTGACAGTAAAAGGAGCTGTAGCCCCATACTGTGCACATGCTACTTTCAAATCCTTCAAAGTTTTCAGGGGGAATGGAACATGCTGACGAACCGTTTGACCTGGATTTTGAGGATCAGGCACCTCTTGGACAGAGAAGGCTAAGTTAATGCCCTCTATGTCCTCATCTCCTCGCTCCCGGGCCCTGAATAGAGCCTCTTCTAACGGAGAGCGAATAGCTGACTGAGCCATCCCCAAGAGGGGAAGTGGCGGAGGCTGAGGAGGAGCTGTTGGCCCCTCTCCTTCATGCTCAGGCTTCCTTTTACCCCTTCGTAGTTTTCTCTGAATCTCATCCAATACTGTTCTCATCGGCTCAATACTATCTTTTGTTATGAAGGTCTCTTCCTCATCACCCTTCTCCGGGAAGTCATACAAATGATCTTCCTTAGGAGTAGAGAACTGCTCATCATCTTTCCTGGGCCGCTGAGGTCTCCTATGAGAAGGCCCCGTCAGTGAATCCAGAGACCGAGAGCGACATATGGACTCAGGCACAGACCCCAAGCTGTCCCTTACCAAACCCCAGATGGAAAATGCATCCAACGGAGTATGGGTCGGGTTTCCAGCATGAAAGTCCTTAAGCCGTTGCCCTACTCGCTCCCAGGTCTCCGGGCTGACAGTACCCTCCTCAGGGAACCAGGGACACTGCTCATGAACAAACTTTAAAAACCTCTCTACTTGAGCAGATGAGACTTTCACTCCTCTGTTAACTAACATAGACTTTAACATCTGAGCATAAAGCTGCCTTTCTCTGGACTCAGATTGCCCCATTTTTACTCCCAATTAATAAGAACTAAATTTCCCCAGGAAAACTCACTTAACACTGAGACTTCAGATTTCGCCGGCAACTCGGGGGTCCTCACGAAGCCCACCTTCAGGTCCCTGTTCGGGCGCCAATCTGCGGTGACCCGCACCTTGGAGAGGGTCCGACGGGTAGAGGTGGCGTGGGATGAAATACAAGAGACCATGAGACGGGGTTGGGAGGACTGGCACAAGGCACCAGCACCTTTATTCTTTACACACACTGCCTTATAGCTAAGCTGTGACTGGTGATGCCTCATAGATCACTGCTAGGGCTTGGCCTGTCATAGGGAAGTAACAGATCGTTACAAGCTGGGCAAGACTGGGCAAGCTTTGCCTAGATCTATCTATATGTGACAGTTACTATGAAAATCAGGTTACAGTTACTATGACAATACCTTTAGCTACAGAGGTCGTGCCTCGGTCAAGCCTTGTCTAGTTCCACTTTGCTGCAAACTCTAATTAAGCCTTAAACCTTTCCTGAGCTTTGACCTTAAAACCTTCCAGGATCGACATAGGGTAGAGTCCAGGACTTTGCCATGTCCTCTGGTCAGCTTAGACTTTGCCAGCAGCATGACGGTCCCCAACACATGCACACACACACTCACACACGTGGCTCTGGGGGCCTCGTGAGTAACAGGAAGAAGGAAATGTGAATGAACCTTTTCTCACTCAAGGAACTCACCTGAGGGGCGGCCCCAGCCTGGCTTCCTCCTCCGGCCGCGCACAAGGGGCCCATTCTGGCCGCGGCTCTTGGGCTCGGCTGACCCCACGCACTTTTGTTCCCCTGGTTTGGCGAGAGCTGCGGCTCGTCACTGCCCTGCGTCCTCAGAGCCCCTTCCTTTGTTCCAGTTTCCTTGGATTTGAGTATTTGTTGTTGTTTCAACACCACTCGTCACGGCCACGGCAAGGCTGGCAGGGCTGTGGGTGAGTGAAGCGGTGGGTCTGACGGCTTCCCGAGCCCCATGTGGCCCTGCTCTCCAGGGGGGGCCCGGGGCAGCTTCCTGGTCCCCGGCCACACCTGCCACCTGAGCACACTGGGCACAGCCGGCTCTCAGCCGGGGGGCGAACTGTGACCCCTTTTTTATTTATTTTTCTTTTTTAAAATATATTTTTATTGATCTCAGAAAGGAAGGGAGAGAGAGAAACATCCATGATGAGAGAGAATCATGGACTGGCTGCCTCCTGCCCGCCCCACACTGGGGATTGAGCCCGCAGCCCGGGCCAGTGCCCTGACCCGGAATTGGACCGTGACCTCTGGTTCGTAGGTCGATGCTTGACCACTGAGCCATGCCAGCTGGGCTATTTTTAGTTTTACTAAAGAAATGGTGGCAGCCTGTGTGAGGCCCTCTCCCCATTGCTCTTTGTTAACAGTTACATGTATGGGGGATATCCTATATACTAAAGAGGTAATATGCAAATTGACCATCACACTCTCACACAAATGGCCACTCACATGTAGTCACAAGATGGCCAGAAGGGGAGGGCAGTTGTTGGCGACGAGGCCTGCAGGAGAGGGCAGTTGGGGGCGATTAGGCAGGCAGGGGAATAGTTAGGTATTGATCAGGATGGCAGGGGAGTGGTTAGGGGTGATCAGGCTGACAGGCAGAAATGGTTAGGGGCAACCAGGCTGGAGGGCAGGTGAGCCGTTGGGAGCTAGCAGTCACGGATTGTGAGAGGGATGTCTGACTGCCAGTTTAGGCCCGATCCCACAGGGAACAAGGACGGGTCAGCCACAGGAAGGCGTGCGTCGGGGAAATCTCGCCCGCTCTCAGGACGACGTTCCCGCTCCGAGCTGGGCTGTCCACGGTGGCTCAGGGTCTGCTGGGGGGACCCTCGTGCCTCGTGCTCACTCAGGCCTTGTTCCCCATCTGGTCTCCCCACTCCTGGGTACGGTGACTCCTGTAGGGGTTACTGTCTCAGGGAAACTGCCCCTGCCATCGGATTTGGGTGCTTTTCTGCAGGTTCCCATGGCAGGTGGCGTTAATACCTCCAAGGGGGATGGGAGAGATCTGTAATATTATCAACAATAAAAATACTTTAAAAATTAAACAAAAAATTACAATAACAACAAAAAACACCCAATAATTTTCCTCCATAAAAAAAATATGAATGAATAGCCCAGCCAGTGTGACTCAGTGATTGAGCATTGACCTATGAACCAGGAGGTCAGGGTTCAATTCCCGGTCAGGGCACAGGCCCAGGTTGGGGGCTCGATCCCCAGTGGGGGGCGTGCAGGAGGCAGCCGATCCATGATTCTCTGTCATCATTGATGTTTCTCTCTCTCCCTCTCCCTTCCTCTCTGAAATCAATATATGTAAAAGTGTTTACAAAAAACCCAGGAGAGGGGCTGTGCACAGGCAGGGGGAGGTCAGGGCTGGTTTTGTGGGTTTGCGAGGTCCGTCCCAGCCCCGTGAGACCGCCAAGAGAAGGATCTGAAACCCTGTGTGATGTCAGGTGGCCCGGCCGGAGCCCCGGTCCTCGGGCCTGTGCCGTGGGAATAGTGTGAGGTCCAGACGCCAGAGCTGCTGCTCGCCTGGCCACGGCCTCGGCCTCCGTAGACTCGCCCCAGCTCCTCCCGCCCCGTCTGCGTGAATGCTCTCCCAGGCCAGGGGTCAGATCTCTGCCCTGCCAGGTCAGCCCGGCCCAGAGAGGGGCCTTCCCTTTGGCACCGGGGCTGTTTGCCCAGCAGCCCACATCCTGGTGGGGCCGGGCCGCCTTCCCACGAGCTCACCGAGTCCTCGGGGGCGAAGATGGGGCCCCGCGGGCCACGCGCCAGGAGGAAGTTGGAAGCGGGTCCCTCAGGTCCGCGCTGCGGCAGGTGGGGAGCAGCCAGATGATCCGAGTGGCATCGATCGCACACGCCCACATTGTCCCACAGCTCAGCCGGACCGTTACGCCTCCTCCCTGTTGATTTATGGCATCAATAGGAAGGTCATGCCAGGGACACGCCTCCTGGCAGCTGGAACCCATAAATATCAAGGCTCCGTGTTCCCCCAAGCAAAGCCGGCACCATGGGGCTCCCCAGGGTCACCCTGGTAACGTGTCTGCTGCTGGGCTGTGTCCTCCACGCAGGTACTGTCTCCTCTGCAGCTGCTCAGCTCACGGGCAAACCCCACTCGCGCGGATTCGGGAAGGAATCGCTTTTCTGGTTGTTTCCGCCTGAGAAAGGCCGGGGTTGTGGTTAGACGAGGCCGGGGGCCGCTGGTCAGAAAGGCTCCTGCAGCGAGGAAGGGGCGCCAGGCCTCCGCGTGGCCGTGGGGTGAGCCCGGACAGTGGGCGGGAAGCCGGCCCTGCATGGCCCTCAGCGGCGCTCGGCCGGCGGCTCTGGCTCGGTCACTCCTGTCGCCCAGGGCGCCAGCCAGGCAGCGGGCTCAGGCGGGACAGCAAGGGTCCCTGTGTGTGCCCGTCACTCCTGCCTCAGACGTGGCAGGAAGCGTGTGCTCGGCTCGGCTCCCTGTTCTTGGAGGGTCAATGGGAACACGTGCCTACAAGGGTCAGGGCGAATCGGAGGAACCGACCCCGCTCAGTGCCTGCCTGTCGTTCCCCCCACTTCTCATCCATTCTCTCTCCCTCCTTCCTTCTCTCTCTCCATCTCCCCCTGTTTTTCCCCTCGTCCCCCAACACACACACACCTTCTCTGATGTCCCTTTTGCTAATTCATGAATGTCAGAGTTCAGGGCAAAATACCCTGATTTCCAGAGACCTCCTAGCCCTCGCTCCTGCCCCAGGCCTCCAGGGAAGCTCTGAAGATGAAGTTCCTGGGAAATGGCTTTCATGAAAGCAGCGCCCAGACCACGCCCTCGGGGCCTGGTGGGGAGCAGGCCCGCGGGGATGTGCGTGCCCCGCATGGGGCCACCCGCCAGCCAGCTGGGGACGCCCTCCTTTCCTTCTTTTTTTAATAGAATATTTTTATTTATTTCAGGGAAGGAGGGAGAAAGAGAAACATCAATAATGAGAGAGAATCATAGATTGGCTGCCTTCTGCATGCCCCTCTGTGGGAATGAGGCCGACCACCCGGGCATGTGCCCTGATCAGGAATTGAACCCTGGACCCTTCAGCCCACAGGCCAGAGCTCTACCCACGGAGCCACACCAGCCAGGGCCATACCGCCTTCTAAAGTGAAAGAATGGGAGGCTGAGTCGGTTTGTTGACTTTTGCAAAGTCACACAGGAAGGCAAACCCGATGAGAACGCAGCTCAAGTCCCGTTCCGTCCGCGGTTCCCCTCAGAGGAGACCTGACTCTGTTTCTGCTTCTTCCCCTCCAGCCCCTGTCGCGGAGGCTGCTGCCACCACCATCCTCAGGATTCCTCCGGAGACAGGTAAGGAGGAATGCTCCCTGGAGCCCGCCCTGCGGGCACGATACCGAGTGTGCCCTGGGCTGCCTCTTCCTCGGGAGAACTCAGGGCGGAGGTGAGGGATGTGGAAGCACGTGGTGCCTGGGGAGGCCTCTGGGGACACAGGGGCGCAGCTGGGATGGGAGGTCCTACACTGTCCTCGTCCCAGGGGTTGGGAAGAGCCCGTCAAGGCCGGGTCAGCGGCTCACCCGCCGCTCCCAGTCACGCCTCATCCATGTTCGAGGGCAGGTATCGCGGTCCCTTTTCTTTTCTCATTTTAAAAAAATATATTTTTATTGATTTCAGAGAGGAAGGGAGAGGGAGAGAGAAACATTGGTGATGAGAGAGAATCATGGATCGGCTGCCTCCTGCACATCCCACACTGGGGATCGAGCCCACAAACCGGGCCTGTGCCCTTGACCGGAATTGAACCCGGGACCCTGCAGTCCACAGGCCAGTGCTCTATCCACTGAGCCAAACTGGCCAGGGCTAGGGGTGCATGTTGAGAAAGGGCCCCTCCTCCTGGGGGGGGCTACCCTCTCGGGAATATTGGTGGGTAGACACGTGCCGTCCAAGGGTGTCTGAGCGCAGGTCTGGGCACTTGGTACTCGAGTCCCGTGCTGTGACTGAGGGCGGGAGTCGGCGGGCTCTGTGGTGGATTCTGTGGAAGGAAGCGCAGGAGGGGAGGGTGGTGACGGGCCAAGGGCCCCTGTGGCATCCGGGCATCGATCCAGGGCCCGCAGAGGGCAGAGGGCGAGTTCCGCCTCACAAGGAAGGGGCGTAGCCTCGCTGCCGGGTCTCCCGCCCGCACCTGCCTCAGAGCCCGGGCGGGAGGGCCACCCTCCAGGAGGCCCCAGCACTGACCTGTTCCCTCTGCTCTGCAGCTTCTCTGCTTTCCACGGAGGAGACTCTGACACCAGCCGTGGAAGGTACGCTTGTCACGTGGGATCCCTGTGGGCCCCCCCACCCCCCGCACTCTGACCGGGGAGAGGTGCAGGAGTGAGAGATGGGGTGCTCAGTGCTCAGGCCTCTGAGTAAGGCCTCGGGCTGCAGGGTGTCCTGGCCACGGGCTGTGCCCCTCCCCGGAACTCCAAGATGGGGCTTAGTGACCCACCCTCAGGGGGTCCTGCCGCCCAGGTCCAGGGCCCACCCCCGTGGGCCCCCAAGCCACGCTGGCCCCTGGCCAGGCTCAGGCACTGGGGTTCGGGCTGCGGGGCCCAGCGAGGCAGGTGCACACCTTTGAGCAGCATCCTGGCCTGTGCCCTCCCTGAGCCCCCATCAGGGCACCTCGGACCATCTCAGCACGGAAGGCCCTTGGTCCTCCCGCCCGTGGGGCAGAGTCCCGTGCCCCCCTCCCCCCACCGGGATTCCGCCTCCAGCAACAGAACTGGGGTGCAGGCCACACAGACCGGATGCCGGCAGCCTGGGCTTTGGGAAGGAAAGTCACCGCCGTTTCTCCCTGGGAAACACTGGCCCTGAGACAGGAGAAGGACGGCCTCCAGGCCAAGGCCCCGGCCAGGACCCAGCAGGGACCAGGGGACCCAGGCATTTCTCTTTCTCGGGTCCCGGGTTCCCGTCCCCGAGGCCCACGGCGTCAGGCCCGGCTGGACCTTCCCTGTCCAGTCCCGCTGGTTAGGGACAGAGATGTCGCTGGAGCCGAGGCGGAGCCTGGCTTCATCCTCTGTGAACGTGTCCCCGCCCCGGACCCTCAGTGCAGCGGCGGGAGGAGGAGGACCCCCGAGACCCTGCCCCGTGTTAGGGACGTCGTGGGCCTGACGAAGCCCGAGGCGCCAGCATCCGGCCAGGCCGGCGAGGGAGGGCTCAGGTGCGGGGCCCTCTGCCTCTGACCGGCCTGCAGACAGGACATCCCCAGACCTGCCAGGCCCTCCCGAGGGGAGAGGGGGTGTCGCACCGCTAGATCGAAAGGGCCCTTGTGCTGAAGCCCACGAGAGGCTCAGAGGACACGGGGCTCTGGGTGCAGTGGTTTGAGCGGCTGCCAGGTCATCCTGTCCCCACGCCCAGCACCAGGCCGGCTCTTGCTGGGGCCGTGGGCAAGCCCAGGGCTCCTTGAGGCAACTCGACAACCACAGGCTTAAGCCAGCCTCGCACGGACCAGGGAAACACTAGCAGCGTTTCCAGGGAAGTGAAAGCATAACCAGTCCGCCCTTCAGTGCCCTTCACACACACACACACACACACACACACACACACACACACACACAACCACTATTCCACACGGAGCTAAGGATGGAGCCAATGCAGTGAGACGGGAGGACTTGCTGAGAAGTGCCGCGATGTGAAGTTACTTCTGTATCCATTTCCTGGCGCCGGTGGGGGGCCGTGTGGAAGGCCCAATGCAAGCTCAGCAGGTTGATGGGAGACACCCCTTCCCCTGAACAGCCTTGAAATACATTTTTATTGATTTCAGACAGGAAGGGAGTGGGAGGGAGAGAAACATCGATTGAGGAGAGGGAATCATGGATGGGTTGCCTCCAGCTCGCCCCACACTGGGGATCGAGCCCCCAACCCGGGCTGGGCCCTTGACCAGAACCTGGGACCCTTCAGCCCACAGGCCAGAGCTCTACCCACGGAGCCACACCAGCCAGGGCCAAACCACCTTCTAAAGTGAAAGAACAGGAGGCTGAGTCTGTTTGTTGACTTTTGCAAAGTCACACAGGAAGGCAAACCCGATGAGAACGCAGCTCAAGTCCCGTTCCGTCCGCGGTTCCCCTCAGAGGAGACCTGACTGTGTTTCTGCTTCTTCCCCTCCAGCCCCTGTCGCGGAGGCTGCTGCCGCTGCTGCCGCCACCTTCCTCAGGAGTCCCCCCGGGGCAGGTAAGGAGGAATGCTCCCTGGAGCCCGCCCTGCGGGCACGATACCGAGTGTGCCCTAGGGCTCCTCTTCCTCAGGAGAACTTGGGGTGCGGGTGAGGGGATGCCTGGGTCAGAGTACAGGGAGGCCCCTCTGTGGGCATGACCTTACTGACCCCGCCAGCCCCGCCCCACAGACCTGGGCCGCCAGGGGGCACCTGTGCACCAAGCTCCCAGCCATGAGGGAGCCCCATGGATGTACTGAGCCCCTCCTGGACTCCAGGTGGCACAGGGGGCCCTCAGCCTGGGGGAGTGATGGGCGCCACGCTCCTGGCATCGCAGCACTGCCCAGGGGCTGCCGAGAGGAGGGGCAGGTGGCCCCACAGCCTCGCCAGGGAGCACCTCGAGGGCATTTCTCGCTGGAAGTCCTAGCAGCTTGGGTGGGAGAGCAGCCACTGCCCTTTCCCCACGACTCCCTCTGAGGACACATGGGAGGAGTCCGGCGGGTGGAGGGGCTCTCGGGCTTCGCTTCCTGGGACGCACCCCAAAGGGCCTAAAGCATGAAATGTTAGAGGAACCTGTCGGAGGAGGGCGGGTCGTGCTCCTAGGGAACCACAGCAAGAAGCCCTGAGCAGGGCAAGATGGCCACCTACTCACCGCCATGGACGGTCACGGGGCGCGTCCTTCGACCTGGCAGGATGGCAGGTGCCTGCTCAGGCCCCGGCTGCTGTCCTGGGAGGGGCTGCTGTCCTCCCAGCCGGGCAAGGGACTGGCACCTTCCCAGGCTTAGCCTGAGATCACCCAGGCCCACGGAGGAGCCAGCGAGCTGCCCAGTGAGAGGACCTGCCCGGGAGCCTGCAGCTCCACCCTGGGGGTCTGTGCGGGGTCAGCGGGCCGCTCCTGCCCACAGTCCTCGGCGCGGTCGTGGGCAGCAGGACCTGTGGTTGCTCCAGGTCCGCGACCACGTCCACTGACTGTTCTGACGAAGATGTGGAGATTGGGCCGCCCCACAGTCTTGCCAGCGAGTCTGGCTCAGGAAGGGACACGCCGGGACGGGTGGGTAATGCAGGCGCACAGGCCGCATTAGAGATGTGGAGGGGGAGGCTCCTCTCCAGTGGGACCAACCTTGCCAATGACCCAGCTGAGCAGGAGGCTCGTGCACACACAGAGCAAGTAGCAGGACGCACATGGGGAGCTGTCATGGTTCTGACACAAGATTTAGGAAGGTCTCCTTCCGGAGATGCCTCATGAATATTCTCTTTGTTGTCCCTTCCAGACACATGGCCAGCTCATGCCACAGCTGCCTCACTGAGAACAAAATGCAAATCATCCTATAACCCTCCCGGGGCCGCTCTCTACCTCTGAATCACGCCTGGGATGGAATGTGACAGGAAGAGGCTCCACATGGGCCATCCTCATCCTTGTCCCTTATGGGGGTGGGGCCAGAGGAGGGTCTCTGACGAGGTCCTTGTCTAACATGGTTGGCTGATGACGTGTCTCCAGTGGCTTCTGGGAGGAGGCTCAGCCAGGACCCTCCCCCTTTGCTCAGGGCCAGCCTTGGAGGCCTCCTGGGACCTGCTGAGACCCCTGTGCTGGCTCAGCCTCAGAGAGTGTGAGTCTCTGCCTCTCCTGTCTGGCAGACGTGGTCCCATCACCTCTGAGGGCTTTGCCTCAAGTGAGGCAGGACTGAGGAAAAGGAATACGTGGCCAAGGAGGCCATGGTCTTGACCTGTCCCCGGAGCTGTGGACCTCCACCCTGGGTGGCCCTGGTGGATGCGGTTGGAAGTCCTCACCCCATGGGCAATCCTGCGGCTCCCTACCTAGGAGCCTCCTTAGAGCTGGCAGAACAGGACGTCCCGATCCTTTTCCTGTGATGGAGATGAACCCCTGGGCATGTCCAAAGCTGACCGCCTGCCCATGGGCGTGGCTGTGAGGGAGGCCCTGAGTCTAGAACTTGCCTCAGGCCTGGAGCTCATCAGAGACAGTGAGGAGGTGTCCTTGTGCCGTCCTCTAGGGTTAAGGACCAATTCTGGTTTGGCGCTGAGGCTGGTGAATGGCGGTGACCCATGTCAGGGCCGCGTGGAGGTCCTCTACCAAGGCTCCTGGGGCACCGTGTGTGATGACGGATGGGACATCAACAATGCCAACGTGGTGTGCAGGCAGCTGGGTTGTGGCGAGGCCAGGTCGGCCCAAGGAAGTGCCTGGTTTGGAAAGGGCTCAGGCCCGATCGTGCTGGATGACGTGGGCTGCTCAGGGCACGAGTCCTACCTGTGGAACTGCCCGCACAGGGGCTGGAACTCACACAACTGTGGGCATGGAGAGGACGCCGGCGTCATCTGCTCAGGTGGGCCCCCCAAGTCTGTTCTCCCACATGGGTGGTGTTTTCTCAGTGAGTGTGTCCCTTAATCTGTTTCCTGTCAGAGTCTTTCTTTATTTCTTGTTCCCTTGAAGAGTCCTAATTCTCTGCCTAGTTCAGTATTAGTCTGTGTCCTGGTGCCAGGTGTAAGCAGGTGAATGAGGACCCACACTGAGTGTAAGGGTCACACCTTCTGCCGACGAATACACGCCAGCAGCACAGGCAGTGTTGTGAGTTGCCTGGAAGGGGGCCCGTGGGTAGAGGTGCGGTGACCCTCCATGGCTGGCCTGCATTCGGGGCTCAGGAGTCCTTGCCTGTCAGTCTCTCCAGGGAAATTCGATGCAATCTCTGCACCAGGTCTGCTCTGCGAGGGCAGCAGGCCCTCTGAGACCCACCGGGCTATGCCTCATAGTTGTCTATGGTCAGGCCTGAACCACACACGTAGGTTTGGGGCCCTGAGTAGGCTCCTCACTCTTGGGCCCTCATGCCTCCTAAAAGCTGTGTGGTAGACAGTTTCCTCATGTCAACTCTGTGCCTCCATCTAGACACGAAAGGAATCGCCTGGACCTCGGCACCAATGCCCCGGGTCTTCCTGGGCCCTGGCGGGGCACGTCCTATAGGTTAGATGGCAAAGGCCCCGCCTTCCAAGGCAGGGCACCAGCATGGCTTATCCACCACCTGCTCAGTGTCTCCCACGATGCCTCTTGCTATGCCCCCTTCTGTGCCACGTGTCTGGTCCGACACCCTCTCTCTCACAGCTGCCTGGCCCTGTCCACCACCATGCCAGCTGAGTCCCGCTGCCTCTGATGATCCCCCCCTGGTCACCCCAGAGGCCACCAGGAGCTCCTGGAGGGCACTGTGCCACTTTCTGCCTCCCAGTCCACTCCCTGATGTGTAGATTGTACAGTTGTGCCCACAACACATTGACCCTCTTGTCTGGCTCAGAGCGATAAGGGCATTCTGGCTACAGCACTTACCCACTCAGTGACAGAGGACACTCTGTCCAGAGGACATTCCGCTCCCTGTGCTGAGGCAACAGAGACCCTTCTTCCATGGACCCCCGACAGAGCCTAGGAGATGCTTTTACCAAAGGACACTGCGTCAGTAGGTCACCACGGTTGCTCTCACAGATTGTAGGCCTGGTTGTCATTGTCAAGGACATTGAAGAGCATGGTTATGGCTCAGGGCAAGCTCTCAGAAAGGGCAACTTTCTCCCATAGCCACAGAGCTTCTCAGGCCACCCTGTCCCTGACACCCTCGCCCCAGTCACAGCTCAGCAGACCCAATCTTGACTCTCTGCTATCCTTTCTAAGCTGCTCTGTTTTCTCTCCAGTTCGTTGGTACACATCATTCCACATGTGAGCATCCCTGGGTCTGGCCAAAGCATCAGAATTCATCACTGTAGCCTCCAGGCCAGGATGACGTTCTCTCATCTTGTGTTAGATCTCCTCAGACTTCACCCCATCCAACATGGAGGGTTCCCCCTACATCCCAGAATCATGGATTCCCTTTACCTACCAGTTGTGGTACATATTAGTCAGGATGTATTAGTTTGCAAGTGGCAGGAGCTCATCTCAAACTCTTTGAAGCCAGAAGAGCACTCCATGGCTCACACATGAGGGACATCTCCTGGCAGAGCCAGCTTCAGGTGCTCATGGATCCAGGCGTTACAAGACTGTTTCCGTGCGTTTTTCTTACTACTGCTTTCTATGTGTATGGGCTTCACTATCGGCTTGCTTTCTGCACAGGGGACACTGCTAGTGCCAAGGGTGGGGCTCCCCTTTTTGTCCTGCATTGCAAGGCCAACATGGTGGGAAACCAATTGAAGAGCATGCCTCCCACAGCTCACACCCATAGGTGCTGTAACCAGCTCCATGAAGATAAAGGGTTTTGGAGGAACTTTGGTCCAGTCTTAATGCAGGGGAACGTTACCCCAAACACTAAGGGTTGGCCCCTGGAAGAATTAGGAACCTCACGCACACCTCAGAGCCTCTTTCTTCAGGCTACATTGCACACAGTGACTTTTCCCCTCCCTTTCTAGGAGCCGATGCCGGTTTGGCCCTGAGGCTGGTGAACGGAGGTGACCGGTGCCAGGGCCGCGTGGAGGTCCTATACCAAGGCTCCTGGGGCACTGTGTGTGACGATGGGTGGGACACCAAAGACGCCAACGTAGTGTGCATGCAGCTGGGCTGTGGCGAGGCCAGGTTGGCTCTAGGAAATGCCTGGTTTGGGCAGGGCTCAAAACAGATCATGCTGGATGATGTGGCCTGTTCTGGACACGAGTCCAACCTATGGAGCTGCCCGCACAGGGGCTGGAACTCCCACAACTGCAACCATGGAGAGGATGCCAGTGTCATCTGCTCAGGTGCGTATCCTCAACTCTGTTCTCCTTTCATTGGTGGTGTTTTCTCAGCTTGTGTGTCCCTCAATCAGTTTCCTGTCAAAGTCTTTCTTTATTTCTTATTCCCTTGAAGAGTCCTAGTTCTCTGCCTAGTTCAGTATTAGTCTGTGTCCTGGTGCCAGGTGTAAGCAGGTGAATGAGACCTACCCTGAGTGTGAGGATCACACCTTCTACCGACGGGACCACACATGCCAGCAGCACAGGCAGTGTTGTGAGTGGCCTGGAAAGGGGCCCGTGGGAAGAGGTGCGGTGACTCTCACATGGCTGCCTGCATTTGGGGCTCAGGAGTCCTTGCCTGTCAGTCTCTCCAGGGAAATTGGATGCAATCTCTGCACCAGGTCTGCTCTGTGAGGGCAGTGAGCCCTCTGAGACCCACCAGGCTATGCCTCGTAGTTGCCTATGGTCATGCCTGAACCACACACGTAGGTTTGGGGCCCTGAGTGGACTCCTCACTCTTGGGCCCTCCATGCCTCCTAAAAGCTGTGTGGTAGACAGTTTCCTCATGTCAAGTCTGTGCCTCCATTTAGACACAGACAGAATCACCTGGATGTTGGCACCAATGCCCCGGGTCTTCCTGGGCCCTGGCGGGGAGCGTCCTACCGGTGAGATGGCAAAGGCCCCGCCTTCCAAGGCAGGGCACCGGCATGGCTGAGCGACCACCTTCTCAGTGTCTCCCACAAGGCCTCTTGCTGTGCCCCCTTCTTTGCCACGTGTCTGATCCGACGCCAACTCTCTCACAGCTGCCTAGCCATGACCACCGCCATGCCAGCTGAGTCCTGCTGCCTTTGACACTCCCTCCCTGCTAACCCCACACCCCACCAGGAGCTCCTGGAGGGGACTGTCCTTGTTTCTGCCTCCCAGTCCCCTCCCTGATGTGTAGATGGTACAGTTGAGCCCACAATACATTGATTCTCTGGTCTGACTCAGAGCAATAAGGGCATTCTGGCTACAGCGCTTACCCACTCTCAGTGACAGGGGGCACTCTGTCCTGGGGATATTCCGCTCCCTGTGCTGAGGCAACAGAGATCCTTCCTCCATGGACCCCCGGCAGAGCCTCGGGCATGCTCTTACGAAAAGACACTGTGTCAGGAGCTCAGCGGGTTGCTCTCACAGATTGTAGCCCTGGTTGCCATTGTCAAGGACATTGAAGGTCATGGTTTTGGCTCATGGCAAGCTCTCAGAAAGGGCAACTTTCTCCCGTAGCCACAGAGCTTCTCAGCCCACCCTGTCCCTGACCCCCTGACTCCCTGACCCCCTGACCCCAGTCACAGCTCTGCAGACCCAACCTTGACCCTCTGCTCTCCTTTCTAAGCTGCTCTATTTTCTCTCCATGGGTGGTACACGAGTCCTTCCTTGGTTGAGCATCCCTTGGTCTGGGTAAAGCGTCAGCATTCAGCACTGTAACCTCCAGGCCATGGTGACCTTCTCAAATCTTGTGTTAGATCTCCTCAGACTTCACCCCATCCAACATGGAGAGTTCGCCCACATCCCGAATCATGGATTCCCTTCACCTTCCAGTTATGGGACATATTAGTCAGGATATTTTAGTTTGCAAGTGACAGGAGCCCAACTCAAACTCTTTGAAGCCGTAAGAGCACTCCACGACTCATACATGATGGACATCTAATGGCAGGTCCAGCTTTAGGTGCAGCTGGATTCAGGTGTTCCAAGATTGTTTCTGTGTGCTTTGCTTACTCCTATGTTCTGTGTGTATGGGCTTCACTATCGGCTTGCTTTCTGCACACGGGTCACTGCTAGTGCCGACGGCAGGCCTCCTGTCTTTGTCCTGCATTCCAAGGCCAACATGGTGGGAAACCAGTCAGAGAACATGCCTCCCACAGCTCATATCAATGGGTGCTGTACCTGGTTCTTTGAAGATAAACGGTGATGGATGAGCATCATCCAGTCTTAATTTGGGGGAATGTAATCCCAAAAATAAAAGGCTTGGACCCTGGAAGAATTCGGAACCTCACCCACACCTCAGAGCCTCTATCTTCAGGCAACACCAGAGACAATTTTTTTGTCTCATTCTAGGAGCCACTTCCAGTTTGGCCCTGAGGCTGGTGAACAGCAGTAACCCATGTCAGGGCCGTGTGGAGGTCCTCTACCAAGGCTCCTGGGGCACAGTGTGTGACGACGGGTGGAACACCAATGACGCCAACGTGGTGTGCAGACAGCTGGGTTGTGGTGGGGCCAGTTCGGCCCCAGGAAGTGCCCAGTTCGGACAAGGCTCAGGGCCGATTGTGCTGGACGATGTGGACTGCTCAGGGCAAGAGTCCTTCCTGTGGAGCTGCCCAAACAGGGGCTGGAACTCCCACAACTGTGGGCACCACGAGGACGCTGGCGTCATCTGCTCAGGTTGGCCCCCCGTACATCTGTTCTCCTTCATGGGTGATGTTTTCTCAGCGAGTGTGTCCCTCAATCTGTTTCCTGTCAGAGTCTTTCTTTATTTCTTGTTCCCTTGAAGAGTCCTAGTTCTCTGCCTAGTTCAGTATTAGTCTGTCCTGGTGCCAGGTGTAAGCAGGCGAATGAGGACCTAAACTGAGTGTAAGGATACACCTTCTGCTGACGGGACTGCACACGCCAGCGGCACAGGCAGTGTTGTGAGTTGCCTAGAGGGTGCCCGTGGGTAGAGGGACGGTGACCCTCACACAGCTGGCCTGCATTTGAGGCTCAAGAGTCCTTGCCTGTCAGTCTTTCAGGGAAATTGGATGCAATCTCTGCTCCAGGTTGGCTCTGCGAGGGCAGCAGGCCCTCAGAGACCCACCGGGCTATGCCTTGTAGTTTAGGAGCTCATCATGGTTGATCGCACAGACTGTAGCCCTGGTTGCTATTGTCAAGGACATTCAAGGGCATGGTTTTGGCTCCTGGAAAGCTCTCAGAAAAGGCCTCTTTCTTCGCTAGCCACAAAGCATCCCAGCCCCCTGGCCCTCATCCCCTGACCCAGTGACCATTCAGCAGACCCAGACTTGACCCTCTACTCTCCTTTTCTAAGCTGCTCTGTTTTCTCACCAGATGGGTGGTACACAAGTCTTTCTACAGTGAGCATCCCTTGGTCTGGCCAAAGTTTCTGCATTCAGCACTGTAGGCTCCAGCCGGAGTGATGTTCCAGAATCTTGTGTTACACAACCTCGGGTATCACCCCATCCAATTTGGAGGGTTTCCCCACATCCCAGAATCATGGATTCCCTTCACCTACCAGTTGTGGGTTTATTAGCATGTTTTAGTTTGCAAGTGACAGGAGCCCAACTCAAACTCTTTGAAGCCAGAAGAGCACTCCATGGCTCACCCACAAGGGATGTCTAGTGGCAGGGCCAGCTTCAGGTGCAGCTGGATCCAGGCGTTCCAAGACTGTCTCCGTGCCCTTTGCTCACTCCTGCTTTCTATGTGTATGGGCTTCACTATCAGCTTGCTTTCTGCACATGGGTCATTGGTAGTGCAGACAGCAGCCAACCTCTTTGTCCTGCATCCCAAGGACAACGTGGTGGGAAACCAATTGGAGAACATGCCTCTCACAGGTAAAACCCATGGGTGCTGTACCTGGCTCTTTGAAGAAAAAGGGTGATGGACTGGCTACGGTTCAGTCTTAATTCAGGGAATATAATCCCGAAAATAAAAGGCTTGGACTCTGGAAGAATTAGGAACCTCACTCACACCTCAGAGCCACTTTCTTCAGGCTACACCAGAGATAGTGAATTTTTCCCTCCCCTTCTAGGAGCCGATGCCGGTTTGTCCCTGAGGCTGGTGAATGGCGGTGACCGGTGTCAGGGACGCGTGGAGGTCCTCTACCAAAATTTCTGGGGCACTGTGTGTGACGACGCGTGGGACATCAATGATGCCAACGTGGTGTGCAGGTGGTTGGGCTGTGGCCGGGCTAAGTCGGCCCCAGGAAGTGCTCGGTTCGGACAGGGCTCAGGACAGATCGTGCTGGATGACGTGAGCTGCTCAGGGAATGAGTCTTACCTGTGGAGCTGCCCACACAGGGGCTGGAACTCACACAACTGTGGGCATGGAGAGGACGCCGGCGTCATTTGCACAGGTGCGACTCCCCATGTCTGTTCTCCTTCATGGCTGCTGTTTTCTTAGCAAATGTGTCCCTCAATCTGTTTCCTGTCAAAGTCTTTCTTTATTTCTTGTTCCCTTAATGAGTTCTACTTCTCTGCCTAGTTCAGTATCAGTCTGTCCTGGTGCCAGGTGTGGGCAGGTGAATGAGGACCTACCCTGAGTGTAAGGATACACCTTCTGCCGACGGGACCGCACAAGCCAGTGGCACAGGCAGTGTTGTGAGTTGCCTGGAAGGGGGCCCGTGGATAGAGGTGCAGTGACCCTCACACGGCTGCCAGCATTCGGGGCTCAGGAGTCCTTGCCTGTCAGTCTCTCCAGGGAAATTGGATGCAATCTCTGCACCAGGTCTGCTCTGCGAGGGCAGTGAGCCCTCTGAGACCCACCAGGCTATGCCTTGTAGTTGCCTATGGTCAGGCCTGAACCACACACGTAGGTTTGGTGCCCTGAGTAGACTCCTCACTCTTGGGCCCTCATGCCTCCTAAAAGCTGTGTGGTAGACAGTTTCCTCATGTCAAGTCTGTGCCTCCATCTAGACACAGATGGAATCACCTGGACGTCAGCACCAATGCCCCGGGTCTTCCTGGGCCCTGGCGGGGCGTGTCCTCCTGGGTTAAATGGCAGAGGCCCCGGCTTCCAAGGCAGGGGACTGGCATGGCTGAGCAACCACCTGCTCAGTGTCTCCCACAATGCCCCCTGCTGTTTCCCCTTCTCTGCCACATGTCTGATCTGACGCCCTCTCTCTCACAGCTGCCTGGCCCTGTCCACCGCCATGCCAGCTGAGTCCCGCTGCCTCTGATGATCCCCCCCTGGTCACCCCACAGGCCACCAGGAGCTCCTGGAAGGGACTGTGCCAGTTTCTGACTCCCAGTCCCTTCGTGATGTGTAGATGGTCCAGTTGTGCCCACAACACATTGACCTTCTGGTCTCGCTCAGAGCGATAAGGGCATTCTGGCTACAGCGCTTACCCACTCTCAGTGACAGGGGACACTCTGTCCAGAGGACATTGTGTTCCCTGTGCTGAGGCAACAGAGACCCTTCATCCATGGACCCACGACAGAGCCTAGGAGATGCTTTTACCAAAGGACACTGCGTCAGGAGCTAAGCTGGGTTGCTCTCACAGATTGTAGCCCTGGTTGCCATTGTCAAGGACATTCAAGGGCACGGTTTTGGCTCATGGCAAGCTCTCAGAAAAAGGCCTCTTTTTCCCATAGCCACAGAGCTTCTCACCTCACCCTATCCCTGACCCCCTGGCTCCCTGACCCCAGTCACAGCTCATCAGACGCGACCTTGCCCCTCTGCCTTTCATTCTAAACTGCCCTGTTTTCTCACCCGATGGGTGGTACACATATGTCCTTGGGTGAGCATCCCTGGGTCTGGCCAAAGTGTCAGCATTCAGCACTGTAGCCTCCAGGCCAGGGTGACCTTTTCTAATCTTGTGTTAGATCTCCTCAAACATCACCCCATCCAACATGGAGGGTTCTCCCACCTCCCAGAACCATGGATTCCCTTCGCCTACCAGTTATGGGGCATATTAGTCAGCATGTTTTAGTTTGCAAGTGACAGGAGCCCAACTCAAACTCTTTGAAGCCAGAAGAGCACTCCATGGCTCACACTCGAGGAATGACTAGTGGCAGGGCCAGCTTCACAGGCAGCTGGATCCAGGCGTTTCAGACTGTCCCCGTGCCCTTTGCTTACTCCTGCTTTCTTTGTGTATGGGCTTCACTATCAGCTTGCTGTCTGCACACGGGTCAGTGCTAGTGCAGATGGCCCGCCTCCCCTCTTCATCCTGCATCCCAAGTCCACATGGTGGGAAACCTATTGGAGAACATGCTTCCCACAGCTCACACCCATGAGTGCTGTACCCGGATCCTTGAAGATAAAGGGTGATGGACTGGCTTCGGTCCAGTCCTAATGTGGGGGAACCTTGCCCTGAACCCTAAAGGCTTGGACCCTGAAGAATTAGGAACCTCAACCATACCTCAGAGTCTCTTCCTTCAGGCAACACCAGAGACAGTGGATTTTCCCCTCCCCTTCTAGGAGCCGAAGCCGGTTTGTCCCTGAGACTGGTGAACGGAGCTGACCAGTGTCAGGGCCGAGTTGAGGTCCTCTACCAAGGCTCCTGGGGCACCGTGTGTGACGATGGGTGGGACACCAATGATGCCAACGTGGTGTGCAGGCAGCTGGGCTGTGGTGAAGCCAGTTCAGCCCCAGGAAGTGCCCAGTTCGGACAGGGCTCAGGCCCGATCTTGCTGGATGACGTGGGCTGCTCAGGGAATGAGTCCAACCTGTGGAGCTGCCCGCACAGGGGCTGGAACTCCCACAATTGCAACCACGGAGAGGATGCCGGTGTCATCTGCTCAGGTGGGCCCCCCAAGTCTGTCCTCCTTTCTTGTGTGGTGTTTTGTCAGTGAGTGTGTCCCTCAATCTGTTTCCTGTCAAAGTCTTTCTTTATTTCTTGTTCCCTTGAAGAGTCCTAATTCTCTGCCTAATTCCGTATTAGTCTATGTCCTGTTGCCAGGTGTAAGCAGGTGAATGAGGACCCAAATGAGTGTAACGGTCACACCTTTTGCCAACAGACACAAGCCAGCAGCACAGGCAGTATTGTGAGTTGCCTGGGAGGGGGCCTGTGGGTTGAGTTGCAGTGACCCTTGGGAGTATTCGGGGCTCGGGAGTCCTTGCCTGTCAGTCTCTCCAGGGAAATTGGATGCAATCTCTGCACCAGGTCTGCTCTGTGAGGGCAGTGGACCCTCTGAGACCCACTGGTCTATGCCTTGTAGTTGCCTATGGTCAGGCCTGAACCACACACGTATGTTTGGGGCCCTGAGTGGACTCCTCACTCTTGGGCCCTCCATGCCTCCTAAAAGCTGTGTGGTAGACAGTTTCCTCGTGTGAAATCTGTACCTCCTTCTAGACGCAGACGGAATCACCTGGATGTTGGCACCAATGCCCTGGGTCTTCCTGGGCCCTGGCGGGAAGCGTCCTCCGGGTTAGATGGCAAAGGCCCAGCCTTCGAAGGCAGGGCACCAGCATGGCTGAGCGACCACCTGCTCAGTTTCTCCCACAAGGCCTCTTGCTGTGCCCCCTTCTGTGCACGTGTCTAATCTGATGCCCTCTCTCTCACAGCTGCCTGGCCCTGTCCAACGCCATGCCAGCTGAGTCCCGCTGCTTCTGATGCTCCCTCTCTGCTCAACACACAGCCCACCAGGAGCTCCCGGAGGGGACTGTGCCAGTTTCTGCCTTCCAGTCCACTCCCTGATGTGTAGATGGTACAGTTGATTCCACAACACATTGACCCTCTGGTCTGACTCAGAGAGATAAGGGCATTCTGGCTAAGCACTTACCCACTCTCAGTGATAGGGGACACTCTGTCCAGAGGACATTGTGTTCCCTGTGCTGAGGCAACAGAGACCCTTCATCCATGAACCCCCGACAGAGCCTTGGAGATGCTTTTACCAAAGGACACTGCGTCAATTAGGTCACCACGGTTGCTCTCACAGATTGTAGGCCTTGTTGTCATTGTTAAGGACATTGAAGGGCATGGTTATGGCTCAGGGAAAGCTCTCAGAAAGGGCAACTTTCTCCCATAGCCACAGAGTTCTCAGGCCACCCTGTCCCTGAACCCATACCCAGTCACAGCTCAGCAGACCTGACCTTGACCCTCTGCCCCCTTTCTAAGCCGCTCTGTTTTCTCTCGGGTGGGTGGTACACAAGTCCTTCCTCGGTTGAGCATCCCTGGGTCTGGCCAAAGCATCAGCATTCAGCACTGTAGCCTCCAGGCCATGGTGGCCTTCTCAAATCTTGTGTTAGAACTCCTCAGACTTCACCCCAACCAACATGAAGGGCTCCCCCACATCCCAGAATCATGGATTCCCTTCACCTACCAGTCATGGGACATATTAGTCAAGATGTTTTACTTTTCAAGTGACAGGAGCTCAACTCAAACTCTTGGAAGCCAGAAGAGCAGTCCATGGCTCACACATGAGGGACATCTCCTGGCAGGGCCAGCTTCAGGTGCAGCTGGATCCAGGTGTTCCAAGACTGTCTCCGTGTGCTTTTCTTACTCCTGCTTTCTTAAGTGTATGGGCTTCACTATCGGCTTGCTTTCTGCACAGGGGTCATTGCTAGTGCCAACGGTGGGGCTCCCCACTTTGTCCTGCATCAAAGGCCAACATGGTGGGAAACTAATTGGAGAACATGCCTCCCACAGCTCACACCCACGGGTGCTGTAACTGGCTCCTTGAAGATAAAGGGTTACTGACAGCCTACGGCCCAATCCTAATTCGGGGGATCGTAACCCTGAACAATAAAGGCTTGGCCCCTGGAAGAATGCGGAATCTCACCCACACCTCAGAGCCTCTTTCTTCAGGCAACATGGGAGACAGTGAATTTTGTCTATCCCCTTCTAGGAACCAATGCTGGTTTGGACCTGAGGCTGGTGAATGGCGGTGACCGGTGTCAGGGCCGCGTGGAGGTCCTCTACCAAGGCTCCTGGGGCACGGTGTGTGACGACGGGTGGGACACCAATGACGCCAACGTGGTGTGCAGGCAGCTGGGCTGTGGCGGGGCCAGGTCGGCCCCAGGAAATGCCCGGTTTGGACAGGGCTCAGGCCCGATCGTGCTGGACGATGTGGGCTGTTCGGGACATGAGTCCTACCTGTGGAGCTGCCCCCACAGGGGCTGGAACTCCCACAACTGCAACCACGGGGAGGACGCCGGCGTCATCTGCTCAGGTGCGTTGCTACCATCCCTGGTGGACCTTCTGGGCTGATGCTGCTGAGAACACACCCACTCCCCACGCCTGGGCCCCCCTGAGCCTCATACTGTCCCCCAGGCACTGGAGTGACTCAGGGCAGCAGGCACCCAGGTGCTAGGTTACCTGCTCAGACTACAGGTCAGCTTGGTGGGTCCACGCGCCCAGCATCCCTAGGGCAGTGCCTGGAACTGGCTCAAAGGGGCCTGAGCTCCATGTTCATGCACAGGAGGCAGCATCCTGAGCTCAGAGAGGAGCCTGCCCTGTGCCCCCGGAGCCAGCTCACTGCCACCTGCAGGGTGTCTGGGGCTTCCACCAGGGGAGCTGGTCCCTGGGTGTGGGGGTTGGTGAGCTCCTCCCCTCTGTGAGGATGGTGTCATCTGGGGGCTCCCAGATAGTGATGCAGAGGGGACAACCTGAGAGCACAGAGGTCCTTTGTGAAGGACAGAGAGAGTAGGAGGGAGCAGGGGGAGGTGGGAGATGGCTGTGGCCAATGAATGAAAGGAACCAATGGGGGCCTTGGGGGTGGGGCATTGTGACCACATGGAAAAGTCTAGAAATCTGTGTAGGCTCTCAATATCAGAAAAGGTCAAGGTTGAGACAGCAGTGTGCACATTGATTGACCCCATTTGGTAGGGGGCTTCCCTGTTCACTCTCTGGGGTCAACACCAGGGCCCCAGTGGCCTGTCCCGTGCATGACAGTGGCTTCCATTATCTGGACAGGAAGTCGTCGGGTTCAGGGAGGCAGGCCATGGCAAAAGGACAGAAGGCCTGGGCTTTGGAAGGTCGTGAGGTTTGGGGCAGCATTGCTGTGTCCACCCGGAGGCCATGTGCACGACATCAGCTCTGTGTATAGAAGCTGAGGGTCATCAACCTGGGATCTGGGCTGGGCACCTGGGAGCTTAGTGTCTGACTTTCCCTTTCTTCCCTCAGCTGCTCAGCCCTGAACAACCTGGCCAGGTGAGTCCCGCCACCTCTCCTGGGAAATCTCTCTGTCCTGCCCACCTCTGCCGGTCGGCCATCTCCCGCTGACCCATGGCTCTTAGAACACCATCTGGACCACAATTTTGCCCTCTGTCTCCTTCACTATGGGGGTGTGGGGGTGGGGCGGTTCCAGAGACTCCCTCGATCCATCCTCCTTCTGAGTTCTCATCAGATACTTGGCGGCCGTCCCGGGGGAGAGCAGCCAATGGTCAAGAAGTGCCACCCCTTCCATGAAGGTGGCCCCGTGACTCCAGGCTGAGGAGGGCTTTGTGGGATAGTGGACACTGATGCCCACTGGCTTTCTGATGACAGGACAGCAGGCTTCTGGATTCTCTCCTCCTCTCACACCTGCCGCACCCTGAGGGCCAGCATGGTCACTGCATCCCTAGGTGGCAGAGAGAGTGCCCGGGGATGGCAGTGAACATGTGATGAGGGTTCTCTGGTGTCGCCCTTGACCCCTTTCTGACCCGGTGGGGCTACACTCATGATCCAGGGGACTAAGGTGGTTGTGGACGTGTCCGTGGGGTTCAGGCTGCACCGTCTGGTGGCCATGGACTGCGTGTCGGGCTGCGGTAGGCGTGCAGAGTGCAACGAGCCCTTTGGCCGCCTTCCTCCCAATTTCCTGGTCAACAAGGGACGGGTGTCGTGTTTGGCCTAAGTGGCAGGGGCAAGCGGGAGCTGCATTCTGCCAAGGGCCATTGGGATATTTTTAAATATACATTTTTATTGATTTCAATAGGAAAGGAGAGGGAGAGAAGGAGAAACATCAATGATGAGAGAGAATCATTGACCGGCTGCCTCCTGCATGCCCCCTACTGGGGCTTGAGCCTGCAACCTGGGCATGTGCCCTTGACTTGAATCGAACCCAGGACCCTTCAGTCCAAAGGCTGATGCTCAATCCACTGAGCCAACCTAGGGCCCATTTGGGTCTTGATGGCATCATCCGAGGGCCGTGCACACTGATTTACTGAAGATGAGCGGCTCCATCCGGTCAAACCTCTCGTGAACTCACCCTGAGGCCCCGGCAGGGCCAGAGCCAGTGATTTTCGGGCCTCAGGCGGCCTGCAGGCGGCACAGCCCCCAGCCCCGGCCTAGAGGGTCCGGACCTAGGACCCAGACACACCTGACCTCTCACCTCGGGGTTCTCACCCCCCGAGCCTCACTGCTCTTCTGTCAGACACAACTGCTCGCCCCCCACCCACCCGCCCCCATCAGGACTGTGAGGGGGTGGTGGTGGCTTTTGTTACTATCATTGTCATCACCGATATTAACACATCAATGACCACATGGTCCCTCCTGTCCGCCTTAACCCCCGGCACTCCCCGGGGAAAGAAGTGGGGTCCAGGCAGGGCCCGAGGGCGGGTGTGGGGAGTGTAGCTGTCAGCGGCCTGTGTCCCCTCGGGTGCAGGTCACACACCACTGGCCGCTCTCTGTCCTCGTGTCCGCGCTCAGGTGTCCCAGGTGCGGCCCATTCTAGGCTCTGTCCTTCCTCATCCATTCACTCCATGCCCACCTCCTGGAGGCCTCCCGGGTGCCAGAAGACAGAGAACTAAACGCAGATCAAGCCCGGCCGGGCATGGCTCAGGGGTTGAGTGCAGACTTGTGAACCAGGAGGTCAGGGTCCGATTCCCGGTCAGGGCACAGGCCTGGGTTGCAGGCTCGGCCCGCAGTGGGGGGCGAGCAGGAGGCAGCCGATCCATGATTCTGTCTCATCATTGATGTTTCTATCTCCCTCTCCCTCTCCCTCTCCCTTCCTCTCTGAAATCAATAAAAACATGTTTTTAAAAAATAATGAAAAGAAAAAGGAAGACAGATTGAAGCCCTCCCCTCCCCCCAGAAAGCTTGCCCTGAGGCCAGTGAGCACAGGGCGGGGCACCCCCAGGGCAGCAGGGCAGGGGGTGGGGGTGGGGGGGGGCGACAGGGACCCTGCTTGCTCCTCTCCTCTCCCTCTTCCCACGGGCGCCCAGTCACTGGGGCCCGGGTTCCCCTGGCCTGGGACCCATGTACCCATTTCCCCACTGGGCTGCAATGTTCCCGCTCCCCCACCCCGTCCACTGGGACCTCCAGCCACATTGAACCTCAAAACTCTCCCCTGACTCCCGGGCCCACAGGACACAGCGACGCTCCGCCCGCCCTCGGCCGCCCTTCCCACTGGCCTCAGTTTCCCCCTGGGCACTCCCCGCTCTCACTCCTCCTCCTCCCACCAGACAAGCAGCTCTGAGGGCATCGCCTGCCCTGCAACCACCGCCCCACCTGTGTCCTCTGTGTCCGCTGGCTCGTCCTGACCGACCTCCTCTCCGTCCCCGCCCGCGGCCACAGCCAGGAGCCACTGCAGCGCTGCCTCCTTGCGGGGTCACACGGGAGCACCCCCCGTCCCCTCGGCCTCGGCCACTGCAGTGTGACCTTGGAATGCACAGGGCGGGGCTCCCACACCAGGGCCCTGGACCCGAGGGGACATGAAGCAACGGGTGCCCGCGCCTCGTGCCCACAGTCTCTGCCCGCTCTGCCAGGCACTGGGCGGGGCTGGACTGGGGGTGGGAAGTCAGGGGCCGGTTTTCCTAACACCGGGCTGGGTGCCAGACTGAGGGGCAGGCAGGCGCCTGTCCGGGACCCTCGGGCAGCCGTGAGCCACACCTCCCGCCGCGAGCCCCCCCCCAGAGGCTGCCTTCCTGGCCTTCTAGAACCTGCTGCTCAGGCTGCAGCTGCCCTGCCAGGTCTTGGACGAGCTGAATAAAGGGCATTTTCACAGCAAGTGTTGGTCTGGTCACTGTGGGGACTCCCCTGAGTCCTGGATCCCCACAGATGGAGCGAAGGAGTGGGAGGGGGTCCTGGGCTTCCAGAACCTTCTGGGGGATGGAGACGGTGTGCTGGTGGGTGCCAGTTCTCCCCAAAGCAGGAAATGGGGAGAGAAAGGCCGGCGTGCAGGCACCACCATCATTCCTGGAGTCGGGACCAGCACAGAACAGACTGGCACCTCAACATGTGTGGGGAGGGAGGAGAAGAGATAAACTGAAGAACTCATAGGCCTATAGGCAGAGCCATGGCACGGCCACTGGGGGAGGGGGCTGGGAAGAGGGGGAGGGTAGCTGGGAGACATCGGTGAGACTATCAACAATAAAAATCTATTTAAAAAGGAGGCAAAAACCCAAAAGACAAAATTTCAAAATAAAAAGCAATCAGAGGCCGAGAGAGGAGAGCAGCCGGCCCTGTCACCCCACACAGTGTCCACGCGGGGTCTCCCCGCCCCCCAGGAGCAGTGCCCCCAGGAGCAGCCATGGGGAGCCTGGGAATTGCTGAGCGGGCCGGACCCCATGGGGATGGACGCTCCCCTCTGAGCCTAAATGTGCCAACATCACAGCAACACGGGTGCCTCTGCCTGGCCAGGGCTGTCTCCTCTGGGTCTCACGTCGTCTCCCGCCTGGGGCTGGAGGGCTGAGGGGCTGAGGGCAAAAGCCCCCTCCTGGGCCCCGCGGGCCTGCACGTGGCTCCAGGAAAGAACGGACCTGGGAGGAAACAAGGCCCGGGGCGCTTTCCACAAGGCAGTGCATCTGCCCAAACGGGAGAGAAGCCAGCCCAGGGCTGCTGGGTGAGGAGGTCAGGACCCCGTTTCCCATACACGCCCCCCTCCTCCCCCTCCCACCAGCCCCCGAGCCCCAGGAGCCCCGAGCAGCAGGCGCCAGCACGAGCCACCGGCTTCCTCTGAAGGAGACTCGGGCGCCCAGCTTCACCTGCGTCCTCCCCGCAAGGGCAGGCGGGGCCTGTGATTTCAGGGGAGAAGGGGCCCCTCTGGGCGGAGGCCCGGCTCCAGGCTCTGAGCGACTGGTCACCGGGACCCTGACCGGCCTCCCTGTGTCCACCCCCTGGCAGTGTGACCCCATTTCTCCCACGAGGACGTGATGTCCACGTGGCCGGGCGGCTCAGTTGGTTGGAACATCACCGGATACACCAGGGTTTGCGGTCCCTACCGGTCAGGAATTAACCAATCAGAGCATTCATGGGTGGAGCAATGGGTCCATGTTCCTCTCTCTTTCTCTGCCTCCCTCTCCCTTCCTCTCTGAAATCAATAGAAATATTTTTTTTTAAAAAATAGAAACAGAGAGAGAGGAGCTGAAGCCCACGGGCCGCCCTTGCCCCGGGCCTGGCCTCGGTCTGTTCTGACCGCCAGGCTGTGGCGCCGTGGCGCGTGCCAGTTCAGGCTGGACTTCAAGGCGCCTTGCCAACTTCCATTTACTGTCTCGGATCCGGCCACGGCCTGTGAACACGCCCGCCAGCCTGCTGGGGGCCACCTGGCCCCGGCACGCCCCTCAGCCCCAGCTGATCGCTGTCAACCCATGAGGAGCCGACTGCAGCCCCCGGGCGCCCAGCAGAAACCAGGAGGACCGCCCGGCGGAGCCCAGCCTGCATCGCTGACCCAGAATGACAAGCTAAATTAACAACCCCTGTTTTAAGCCGCTACTTTTCGGGGTGATTTGTTTCAGCTGATACAGGCCCTGGGAAGGGGGTGGGAGCAGAGAGCCAGGAGCGGCCTGAAACCAGGAAGCCTTAGCAGGTGGGTCTTAGGTTGAGGGTCTCCCCCCAGCCCCCAGGAGATGGGTTCCCCAAGAAGACGGGGTGGGGAGGCTCCTGGACAGGCAGAGCTGCAAGAACAGTGTGGCCTGGACACTGGGTGCCCTGAGGGGAATCAATAAAGCTTTAATGCTGGTGAGACGCAGTCTTGCCCAGGGGCTCTCTCCAGACACCCTCCTGTTCGGGGCGGTGGCTGGCATGGGCCATGTCTCGGGGGTGGAGGCCTCGAGAGATGAAGTCCTGGTTCATGAGCAAGAGGTCCCCCGGGAAGTCCGCCAGGCGAAAGAGGCTGCGGTTGGTGAAGCCAGCGATGGACCGCTCCGCTTTCTTGGTGGCAAAGAACGGCTTCAGCTCGTTGGGCTGGTAGGTGAGCGGTTTGGGGGGCTCTTTGGACTTGAAAACGACACTCATTTTGATCTCTTGTCTTTTTGCGGAGGTGTCCTCGCTCTCCCCGGGCGCGGCATCCCCGTGGGCCTGGCCGGCCACCACGTCCTCGCCTCCGGCCGCGGGGGGGCCGCCTCCGGGGGGGTCGCCGGGGGACCGAGCCCTCTGGATGGCGGGCAGCGGCCGGGTCCTCAGCGCCCGCGCGAACTGCATGCGCTCCACGTGCCGGCAGATGTCCTGCCTCTCGCGCGGTGGCACCCGGAGCTCCTCGGGGGACACCGTCACCTTGGCCGTCCAGATCTTCTTCAGGAGCCCGCAGGGGGCGAAAGTCGGGGGGAACTGCTTCCTGTACTCCAGCACCTGCTTGTAGTCGGACGACCGCAGCTGCAGCTCCCGAAGCATCTTCCGCTCCTCCTCCTGCTTCTGCGTCAGGAACCTTCTCGAGGCCACGGTGTGCAGGCCGCCTAGACGCTGCCGCCAGACAGGCCGTGAGCACAGCCCGGGCGCCCGCCTCCCGCCCCCGCCCCGCGTGCCCGAGGCCCTGTGTGGTGGACAAAGGGCGCACCTTTGGGGTCAGGCAAGCCTGGGTTCAAACCCCAGCTCTCCTTTCTTTTTTTTAATGGTGTCTTTCTCTTATTTATTTTTAAATATATTTTTATTGATTTCAGACAGGAAGGGAGAGGGAGAGAGAGACAGAAACATCAATGAGGATAGGGAATCATGGGTCAGCTTCCTCCTGCATACCCCCTACTGGGGATCTGGCCCACAACCCGGGCATGTGCCCTGATCAGTAATTGAACCCTGGACCCTTCAGCCCACAGGCCAGTGCTCTATCCACGGAGCCACACCAGCCAGGGCCAAACTGCCTTCTAAAGTGAAAGAACGGGAGGCTGAGTCTGTTTGTTGACTTTTGCAAAGTCACACAGGAAGGCAAACCCCGCTGAGAACGTGGCTCAAGTCCGTTTCCGTCCGTGGTTCCCCTCAGAGGAGACCTGACTCTGTTTCTGCTTCCTCCCCTCCAGCCGCTATCACGGAGGCTGCTGCTGCCACCATCCTCAGGAGTCCCCCCAGGACAGGTAAGGAGGAATGTTCCCTGGAGCCCGCCCTGCGGGCACGATACCAAGTGTGCCCTGGGCTGCCTCTTCCTCGGGAGAACTCAGGGCGGAGGTGAGGTATGTGGAAGCACGTGGTGGCTCAGGCCCAATCATGCTAGATAATGTGGGCTGCTCAGGGCACGAGTCCTACCTGTGGAGCTGCCCACACAGGGGCTGGAACTCCCACAACTGCAACCACAGGGAGGACGCCGGCGTCATCTGCTCAGGTGCGTCGCTACCATCCCTGGTGGCCCTTCTGGGCTGATGCTGCTGAGAACACGCCCACTCCCCACGCCAGGGCCCCCCTGAGCCTCGTACTGTCCCACAGGCATTGGAGTGATTCAGGGCCACAGGCTCTCAAGTGCTAGGTTACCTGCTCAGGCTAAACGTCCACTTGGTGGGTCCACGCGCCCAGCATCCCTAAGGCAGTGGCAGGAACTGGCTCGAAGGGGCCTGAGCTCCGTGTTCATGCACAGGAGGCAGCGTCCTGAGCACAGAGAGGAGCCTGCGCTGTGCCCCCGGAGCCAGCTCACTGCCACCTGCAGGGTGTCTGGGCTTCCTTCCAGGTCTGCTGGTCCCTGGGTGTGGGGGTTGGTGAGCACCTCCCATCTGTGAGGATGGTGTCATCTGGGAGCTCCAAGATAGTGACACAGAGGGGACACCCTGAGAGCACAGAGGTTTTTTGTGAAGGACAGAGAGAGTGGGAGGGAGCAGGGGGAGGTAAGAGATGGTAGGTGGCCAATGATGGAATGAGCCAATGAGGGCCTTAGGGATGGGGCATTAAAAACGCATGGAAAACTCTGGAAATTGGTGTAAACTCTCAATATCAGAATGTTCAAGGTTGAAAAATCAGTGTGCACATTGATTGACCCCATTTGGTGGAGTCATTCCCTGATCAATCTCTTGTGTCAACACCTGGGCCCTGCAGGCCTGTCCCAGCATGACCCTGGCTTCACATACACTGAACAAGAAGTCCTACGGCTCAGTGAGGCAGGCGATGGCAGGAGATACAGAGGGAGGGGCTTTGGAAAAACTGACACGTTCAGGGCACCACTGCTGTGTCCACCCGGAGGCCATGTGCACGGCATCAGCTCCGTGTGTAGAAGCTGAGGGTCATCAACCTGGGATCTGGGCCAGGCACCTGGGAGCTTGGTGTCTGACTGTCCTTTTGTTCCTCACAGCTGCTCAGCCTTCCATATCCTGGCCAGGTGAGTCCCGCCACCCCCCCTTGATGTCCCTCTGTCCTGCCCACCTGTGCCGATCGGCCCTCTCCAGCTGACCCATGGCTCTTTGAACCCCATCTGGACCACATTTTTGCCCTCTGTCTCTTTAAATATGGGGGTGGGGGGATCCCAAAGACTCCGTCTGTCCATCCTCCTTGTGAGTTCTCATCAGATACTTGGCGGCCATCCCGGGGGAGAGCGGCCGATGGTCAGAGAAGTGCCTCCCCTTCTATGAAGGTGGCCCCGTGGCTCCAGGCTGAGGAGGGCTTTGTGGGATAGTGGACACTGATGCTCACTGGCTTTCTGATGACGGGACAGCAGGCTTCTGGGTTCTCTCCTCCTGTCACACCTGCCGCACCCTGAGGGCCAGCATGGTCATACCCTCATCCCAAGGGGGCAGAGACAGTGTGGGGGGATGGCAGTGAACATGTGATAAGGGTCCTCTGGGTTCCAGGACCTGTGATTGCCTCCAGGTTCAGTCACCAGGCCCTGACTCTTTCTATTAAAGCTCCAGAGTCAGACCAATACCTCAAGCCACCAGTGAGTTCCAGGCTCATAGTGGAGAGATGGGAAAGGTCTTCTGATGGGGAGGTACATGTGGGTCAGAGACGTGGAGGATGCGGCTGGTCTCTCCCAGGCTTCCGACCCTGATGACCCAGCCGAGCGGGAGGCTTGCGGACAGGCAGGGAGCACGTGCAGGGGGCACATGGGACAGTCACGCTGACCGACCACCCTTTTGGGAAGGAATCCTTTCCTGAGGCCTCCCCATGGCTTTTCTCTCTGTGTCCCTTCCAGACTCATGGAGAACTGGGTCCACAAGTTTCTCTTCTCCAACAGCAACAGGTACAGGACCCTTCACCCTCCCAGGGCCCCTCTCTGCCTCTGAATCACCACCGGAATGGAATGTGATAGAAAGAGGTTCCATGTGGTCCATCCTCATCCTTGTCCCTGTAGGGGGGAGAGGCCAGAGGAGGGTCTCTGACCAGGTCCTTGTCTGACATGGTTGGCTGATGTCTTGAGTCCAGAGTGCTTCTGGGAGGAGGCTCATCCAAGGCCCTCTCCAGTTGGTATCATCAGCCCTGAAGGCCTCCTGGGACCTGCTGAGAGCCCTGTGCAGGATCAGCCTCAGGATGAGAATGCCCATCCTCTCCTGTCTGGCAGACATGGTCCCATCACCTCTGAGGGCTTTGCCTCAAATCAGGCAGGACCCTTGAGAAGAAATAAGTGGCCAAGGAGGCCATGGTCTTGGCCTGTCCCGGAGACATAAACCTCTGCCCTGGGTGACCCTGGTCGATGGGGGGGGGGCAGTCCTGCTCACCCCATGGGCAATCCTGGCACTCCCTGCCTTGGAGCATCCTTAGACCTGGCAGGACAGGAATTTCCAGCTGCTTTCCTGTGATGGAGATGAACCCCTGGGCATGCCCATAGATGACCGTCTGCCCTTGAGCGTGGCCATGAGGGAGGCCCTGAGCCTAGAACCTGCCTCAGGCCTGGAGCTCAGCGCAGACATGAAGGAGGTATCATTGTGTTGTCCTCTAGGGTTTGAGACAGATTCGAGTTTGGCCCTGAGGCTGGTGAACGGCGTTGACCGGTGTCAGGGCCGTGTGGAGGTCCTCTACCGAGGTTCCTGGGGCACCATGTGTGACGACGGGTGGGACACTAACGACGCCAACGTGGTGTGCAGGCAGCTGGGCTATGGCTGGGCCAGGTTGGCCCCAGGAGATGCCTGGTTTGGGCAGGGCTCAGGGTCGATCTTACTGGATTAAATGGGCTGCTCAGGGCATAAGTCCTACCTGTGGAGCTGCCCTCCCGGGGAGTGGAACTCCAACAACTGCAACCATGAGGAAGATGCCGACGTCATCTGTTCAAGGGCGTCCCTACCATCCCTGGGGCCCTTCTGGGCTGATGCTGCTGAGAACACTCCCTCTCCCCAAGTCAGGGCCTTGCCTGAGCCTCGTACTCGTACTGTCCTCCAGGCACTGGAGTGACTCAGGGCAGCAGGCACCCAGGTGCTAGGTCACCTGCTCCGGCTAAACGTCAGCTTGGTGGGTCCATGCGCCCAGCATCCCTAAGGCAGTGCCTGGAACTGGCTCACAGGGGTCTGAGCTCCGTGTTCATGCACAAGAGGCAATGTCCTGAACACAGAGAGGAGCCTGCCCTGTGCCCCCAGATTCATCTCACTCCCACCTACAGGGTGTCTGGGCTTCCAGGGCAGCTCTTCCCTGAGTGTGGGGGTTGGTAACCAGCTCCCCTCTGTGAGGATGTTGTCACCTGGGGGCTCCCAGATAGTGACGCAGAGGGGACAACCTGAGAGCACAGAGGTCCTTTGTGAAGGACAAAGAGAATGGGAGGGAGCAGGGGGAGGTGGGAGGTGGTGGTTGGTCATGATGGAATGAGCCAATGAAAGCCTTGGGGATGAGGCATTATGACCGCATGGAAAACTCTAGAAATTTGTGTAAACTCTCAATATCAGAATGGGTCAAGGCTGACACATCAGTGTGCACATTGACCCTTTTGCTGGGTTCATTCTCTGCTTGTTCTCTGGGGTCAACACCAGGGCACTGGTGGCCTGTCCCAGCATGACCCTGGCTTCCATACACTGGACCAAAGTCCTAGGGCTCATGGAGGCAGGCGATGGCAGGGGACAGAGGGCGTGGCTTTGGAAGAACTGCAAGGTTGTGGGTGGCACTACTCTTTCTATCCCAACGCCATGTGCACGGCATCAACTGGTGTGTAGAAGCTGAGGGTCATCAACCCGGGATCTGGGCCGGGCACCTGGGAGCTTGGTGTCTGATGTCCTTTTGTTTCTCACAGCTGCTCAGCCTTCCATATCCTGGCCAGGTGAGTCCCGCCACCTCTCCTGGGAAATCTCTCTGTCCTGCCCACCTCTGCCGGTCGGCCTTCTCCAGCTGACCCATGGCTCCTTGAACCCCATCTGGACCACACTTTTGCCCTCTGTCTCCTTAACTATGGGGGTGGGGAGGTTCCAAATACTCTGTCCATCCTCCTTCTGAATTCTCATCAGATACTTGGTGGCCGTCCTGGGGGAGAGCAGCCGATGGTCAAGAAGTGTCTCCCCTTCCATGAAGGTGGCCCCGTGGCTCAAGTCTGAGGAGGGCTTTGTGGGATAGTGGACACTGATGCCCACTGGCTTTCTTTTTTTATTATTTCCTTGTAATTACATCTTTAATTCATCATAAAGTACATTTTTTTCTTACTTAAACCTAAGTTTTATTTATTTATTGTTTTTAAGTTATTTTGCTGACATTAGTTTAAAAGTCTTTTCAGACGGAGATTTGCCACTTAGGCCTCTTCAGCATGTCCCATAATAGTTAACACATCTTAGGTACACGGTAGAGGCTTGATAGAGTCTTAGAGTTTGAGGGAATCTCTTTTCTTCTTTCTTTTTCATCCCTCTCTCCCTTCCTCTCTTCCTCCATCACATCCTTCCTCCTTCTCTTCCCTCCTTTCTTCAATAAGCATTAATTGAGTAGCCTCCATATTCTGGAGTCCCTACAAGAAACTAATATACAAAGATGAGTAGGTGTCAAGTCATGTCTTAATTAAATAAAAGTTGAGGCACGGGTTTGTCATGAGACAAATGATGCAGTGAGACCAGAACTGAATCTTTCTGTGCCGAGAATGAATGCTATGGTACTATGCTGTGAAGATAAATAAGGGGTTCCTGGCACTACATGTAGTTATGATGATACTATTGTTTATATTCCCTCTGCTGTTCTCTACATCCCTGTACTTCTTTTTGAAAAAACAATCTATTTTTTTAAATTTTTTTATTGATTAAGTTATTACATATGTGTCCTTATCCCCACATTACCCCCATCCCCCGCCCTGTTTTCTGTGTCCATTGGTTAGGCCTATATGCTTGCATATAAGTCCTTTGGTTGATCTCTCCCCGTACCCCCACCCTCCCCTACCTTCCCTCTGAGGTTTGACGGTCTGGTCAATGCTTCCCTGTCTCTGGATCTGGTCTTGTTCATCAGTTTATGTTGTTCATTATATTCCACAAATGAGTGAGATCATGTGATATTTATCTTTCCCTGACTGGCTTATTTCACTTAGCATAATGCTTTCCAGGTCAATACATGCTGTTGCAAATGGTAAAAACTCCTTCTTTTTCATCACCACATACTATTCCATTGTGTAGGTGTACCATAGTTTTTTAATCCACTCATCTATTGATGGGCATGACCACTGGCTTTCTGATGATGGGACAGCAGGCTTCTCGTTTCTCTAATCCTCTCACACCTGCCGCACCCTGAGGGCCAGCATGGTCACTGCATCCCAAGGGGGCAGAGACAGTGCCCGGGGATGGCGGTGAACATGTGCTGAGGGTCCTCTGGGTACCAGGACCTGTGATTGCCTCCTGGTTCAGTCACCGGGCCCTGACTCTTTCTATCCAAGCTTCAGAGTCAGGCCAAAGCCTCAAGCCACCAGTGAGTGTCTGGCTCATGGGGGAGAGATGAGAAAGGTCTTCTGATGGGGAGGCACATGGCGGTCAGAGACGTGGAGAGATGCGACTGGTCTCTCCCAGGCCTTCGACCCCATCCAACATGGAGGGTTCCCCCCACATCCCAGAATCATGGATTCCCATCACCTACCAGTTGTGGGACATATTAGTCAGGATGTTTTAGTTTGCAAGTGACAGGAGCTCAACTCAGACTCCTTGAAGCCAGAAGAGCACTCCATGGCTCACACATGAGGGTCATCCCCTGGGAGAGCCAGCTTCAGATGCTCCTGGATCCAGGCGTTGCAAGGCTGTCTCCGTGCGCATTTCTTACTCCTGCTTTCTATTTGTATGGGCTTCACTATCGATTTGCTTTCTGCCCAGGGGACACTGCTAGTGCCAAGGGTGGGGCTCCCCTTTTTGTCCTGCATTGCAAGGCCAACATGGTGGGAAACCAATTGAAGAACATGCCTCCCACAGCTCACGCCCATGGGTGCTGTAACCAGCTCCATGAAGATAAAGGGTTTTGGAGGAACTTTGGTCCAGTCTTAATGCAGGGGAACGTTACCCCGAACACTAAGGCTTGGCCCCTGGAAGAATTAGGAACCTCACGCACACCTCAGAGCCTCTTTCTTCAGGCTACATTGCACACAGTGACTTTTCCCCTCCCTTTCTAGGAGCCGATGCCGGTTTGGCCCTGAGGCTGGTGAACGGCGGTGACCGGTGTCAGGGCCGCGTGGAGGTCCTGTACCAAGGCTCCTGGGGCACCGTGTGTGACGACGGGTGGGACACCAATGACGCCAACGTAGTGTGCATGCAGCTGGGCTGTGGCGAGGCCAGGTTGGCTCTAGGAAATGCCTGGTTCGGACAGGGCTCAAGACAAATCTTGCTGGATGATGTGGCCTGTTCTGGGCATGAGTCCTACCTATGGAGCTGCCCACACAGGGGCTGGAACTCCCACAACTGCAACCACGGAGAGGATGCCAGTGTCATCTGCTCAGGTGAGTCTCCTTAAGTATCTTCTCCTTTCATGGGTGGTGTTTACTCAGCGAGTGTGTCCCTCAATCTGTTTCCTGTCAGAGTCTTTCTTTATTTCTTATTCCCTTGAAGAGTCCTAGTTCTCTGCCTAGTTCAGTATTAGTATGTCCTGGTGCCAGGTGTAAGCAGGTGAATGAGGACCTACCCTGAGTGTAAGGATCACACCTTCTGCCGATGGACACACGCCAGTGGCACAGGCAGTGTTGTGAGTGTGCCTGGAGAGGACCCGTGGGTAGAGGTGCAGTGACCCTCACATGGCTGGCCTGCTTTCGGGGCTCAGGAGTCCTTGCCTGTCAGCCTCTCCAGGGAAATTGGATGCAATCTCTGCACCACGTCTGCTCTGCGAGGGCAGCGGGCCCTCTGAGACCCACCGGGCTATGCCTTGTAGTTGCCTATGGTCAGGCCTGAACCCCTCACATAGGTTTGGGGCCCTGAGTAGACTCCTCACTCTTGGCCGCTCCATGCCTCCTAAAAGCTGCATGGTAGACAGTTTCCTCATGTTACTCTGTGCCTCCATCAAGACATGAACGGAATCACCTGGACGTTGGCACCATTGCCCTGGTCTTCCTGGGCCCTGGCGGGGAGTGTCTCTCCTGGGTTAGATGGCAAAGGCCCCGCCTTCCAAGGAAGGGCACCAGCATGGCTGAGCGACCACCCCCTCAGTATCTCCCACAATGTCTCTAGCTGTGTCCCCTTCAGCGCCACATGTCTGATCCAACACCCTCTCTCACAGCTGCATGACCCTGTCCAACCTGATGCCCACTGAGTCCCACCTACTCTGACGCTTCCTCCCTGCTCACCCCACAGCCCACCAGGAGCTCCTGGAGCGCACTGTGCCACTTTCTGTCTCCCAATCCACTCCCTGATGTGTAGACGGTACAGTTGAGCCCACAACACACTGACCCTCTGATCTGGCTCAGAGCGATAAGGGCATTCTGGCTACAGCGCTTACCCACTCAGTGACAGGGGACACTCTGTCCTGGGGACCTTGTGCTCCCTGTGCTGAGGCAATAGAGACCCTTCATCCATGGACCCCCGACAGAGCCTAGGAGATGCTTTTACCAAAGGACACTGCGTCAGGAGCTAAGCTGGGTTGCTCTCCCCAACTCTAGCCCTGGTTGCCATAGTGAAGGTCACTCAAGGACAGGGTTTGGGCTGGTGGCAAGCTCTCAGAAAGGGCCTCTTTCTCCGTAGCCACAGAGCTTCTCAGGCCACCCTATCCCTGATCCTCTGACCCCAGTCACAGCTCAGCAGACCCAATCTTGACTCTCTGCTATCCTTTCTAAGCTGCTCTGTTTTCTCTCCAGTTGGGTGGTAAGCATCATTCCACATGTGAGCATCCCTGGGTCTGGCCAAAGCATCAGAATTCATCACTGTAGCCTCCAGGCCAGGGTGACATTCTCTCATCTTGTGTTAGAACTCCTGAGACTCCACCCCATCCAACATGGAGGGTTCCCCCCACATCCCAGAATCATGGATTCCCATCACCTACCAGTTCTGGGACATATTAGTCAGGATGTTTTAGTTTGCAAATGACAGGAGCTCAACTCAAACTCCTTGAAGCCAGAAGAGCACTCCATGGCTCACACATGAGGGACATCTCCTGGCAGAGCCAGCTTCAGGTGCTCCTGGATCCAGGCGTTACAAGACTGTCTCCGTGCGCATTTCTTACTCCTGCTTTCTTATGTGTATGGGCTTCACTATTGGCTTGCTTTCTGCACAGGGGACACTGCTAGTGCCAAGGGTGGGGCTCCCCTTTTTGTCCTGCATTGCAAGGCCAACATGGTGGGAAACCAATTGAAGAACATGCCTCCCACAGCTCCATGAAGATAAAGGGTTTTGGAGGAACTTTGGTCCAGTCATAATGCAGGGAAACGTTATCCCAAACACTAAGGCTTGGTCCCTGGAAGAATTAGGAACCTCACTCACACCATAGAGCAGGCGTGGGCAAACTTTTTGACTCGAGGGCCACAATGGGTTCTTAAACTGGACTCAGAAGAAGGAGCTGAAGCTGTGTTTCCAGACGTTGCCATGTTAACACTGCTGTTGGTGAAGGAGCGGAGGGGAGACCAAGAGAACGCTCTGCTCTTTCAGCTCCGCGGGTGGGATAGAACAGCCGAACGGGCCGGATGCGGCCCATGGGCCGTAGTTTGCCCAAATGCCATAGAGCCTCTTTCTTCAGGCTACATTGCACACAGTGACTTTTCCCCTCCCTTTCTAGGAGCCGATGCCGGTTTGGCCCTGAGGCTGGTGAACGGAGGTGACCGGTGTCAGGGCCGCGTGGAGGTCCTGTACCGAGGCTCCTGGGGCACCGTGTGTGACGACGGGTGGGACACCAACGACGCCAAAGTGGTGTGCATGCAGCTGGGCTGTGGCGAGGCCAGGTTGGCTCTAGGAAATGCCTGGTTCGGACAGGGTTCAAAAGAGATCATTCTGGATGACGTGGCCTGTTCTGGGCATGAGTCCTACCTATGGAGCTGCCCGCACAGGGGCTGGAACTCCCACAACTGCAACCACGGGGAGGATGCCAGTGTCATCTGCTCAGGTGCCTATCCTTAGGTCTGTTCTCCTTTCATGGGTGGTTTTTTCTCAGCGAGTGTGTCCCTCAATCTGTTTCCTGTCAAAGTCTTTCTTATTTCATATTCCCTTGAAGAGTCCTAGTTCTCTGCCTAGTTCAGTATTAGTCTTTGTCCAGGTGCCAGGTTTTTTCAGGTGAATGAGGACCTACAATGAGTGTAAGGATCACACCTTCTGCCAACGGGACCGCAAACGCCAGCCGCACAGGCAGTGTTGTGAGTGTGCCTGGAGGGGAACCGAGGGTAGAGGTGCTGTGACCCTTACACAGCTGACCTGCATTCGGGGCTCAGGAGTCCTTGCTGGTCAGTCTCAGCCAGGGAAATTGGAAGCAATCTCTACACCAGGTCTGCTCTGCGAGGGCAGCAGACCCTCTGAGACCCACCGGGCTATGCCTCGTAGTTCCCTATGGTCAGGACTAAACCCCACACATGGTATTGGGGCCCTGAGCAGACTCCTCACTCTTGGACCTTCCATGCCTCCTAAAAGCTGTGTGGTAGACATTTTTCTCGTGTCAACTCTGTGCCTCCATCTAGACACAGATTGAATCACCTAAATGTTGGCACCAATGACCAAGGTATTCCTGGGCACTGGTGGGGCGCATACTACGGGTTAGATGGCAAAGGCCCCGCCTTCCAGGCAGGGGACCAGCATGGCTGAGTGTCCACCTGCTCAATGTCTCCCATGATGCTTCTAGTGGTTCCCCCTTCTGTGCCACGTGTCTGAACCTACGCCCTCTCTCTCAGGGCTGCCTGGCCCGTCTACCACCATGCTAGCTTAGCCCTGCTGACTCTGACATGCCCTCCCTACTCACCCCACAATCCACCAGGAGCTCCTGGAGGGCACTATGCTAGTTTCTGCCTCCCAGTCCCCTACCAGATGTGTAGATGGTACAGTTGTGCCCATAACACATTGACCCTCTGGTCTGGCTTAGAGGGAAAAGGGCATTCTGGCTACAACGCTTACCCACTCAGTGACAGGGAACACTCTGCCCAGAGGACATTGTGCTCCCTGTGCTGAGGCAAAAGAGACCCTTCCTCCATGGACCCCCGACAGAGCCTCGGGCATGGTCTTACAAAAGGACACTGTGTCAGGAGCTCAGCGGGGTTGTTGTCACAGACTGTAGGCCTGGTTGCCATTGTCAAGGACATTGAACGGCATGGTTTTGGCTCATGGCAAGCTCTCAGAAAGGGCAACTTTCTCCCCTAGCCACATAGTTTCTCAGCCCACCCTGTCCCTGACCGCCTGACCCCTGACCCCAGTCACAGCTCTGCAGACCAGACCTTGACCCTCTGCTCTCCTTTCTAAGCTGCACTGTTTTCTCTCCAGGTGGGTGGTACACAAGTCCTTCCTTGGTTGAGCTTCCCGTGGTCTGGCTAACACATCAGCATTCAGCGCTGTAGTCTGCAGGCCATGGTGATGTTCTCAACTCTTGTGTTAGATCTGCTCAGACTTCACCCCATCCAACAAGGAGGGTTCATCTACATCCCAGAATCATGAATTCCCTTCACCTACCCGTTATGGGACATATTTGTCAGCATGTTTCAGTTTGCAAGTGACAGGAGCCCAACTCAAACTCTTTGAAGCCCTAAGAGCACTCCACGGCTCATTCATGAGGGACATCTACTGGCAGGGCCAGCTTCAGGTGCAGCTGGATTCAGGTGTACCAAGACTGCTTCTGTGTGCTTTGCTTACCCCTATGTTCTGTGTGTATGGGCTTCACTATCGGCTTGCTTTCTGCACACGGGTCACTGCTAGTGCCGACGGTGGGCCTCCTCTCTTTGTCCTGCATCCCGAGGCCTACATGGTGGGAAACCAGTCAGAGAACATGCCTCCCACAGCTCACACCCATGCGAGCTGTACCGGGCTCCTTGAAGATAAATGGTGACAGACGGGCATTTGTCCAGTCTTAATTCTGGGGAATGTAATCCTGAAAAAAAAGGTGTGGACCCTGGAAGAATTTCAGAACCTAACATCACCTCAGAGCCTATTTCTTCAGGCGACACCAGAGTCGATTAATGTTTATCTCCCCTTCTAGGAGCCAATTCTGGTTTGTCCCTGAGGCTGGTGAACGGCAGTAACCCATGTCAGGGCCGCGTGGAGGTCCTCTACCAAGGCACCTGGGGCACCGTGTGTGACGACGGGTGGGACATCAATGACGCCAACATCGTGTGCAGGCAGCTGGGTTGTGGCGGGGCAAGTTCTGCACCAGGAAGTGCCCAGTTCGGACAGGGCTCAGGGCCAATTGTGCTGGACGATGTTGACTGCTCAGGGCAAGAGTCCTTCCTGTGGAGCTGCCCAAATAGGGGCTGGAACTCCCACAACTGCAACCACAGAGAGGACGCTGGCGTCATCTGCTCAGGTGGGCCCCGCCAAGTCTGTTCTCCTTCATGGGTGGTGTTTTCTCAGCAAGTGTGTCCCTCAATCTGTTTCCTGTCAGAGTCTGTCTTTATTTCTTGTTCCCTTGAAGAGTCCTAGTTTTCTGCCTAGTTCAGTATCAGTCTGTCCTGGTTCCAGGCATAAGCAGGTGAATGAGGACCTAAACTGAGTGTAAGGATCACACCTTCTGCCGAAGGGACCGAACACGATGGCGGCAGAGACAGTGTTGTGAGTTGCCTGGAAGGGATCCCGTGGGCAGGTGTGGGTTGACCCTCCATGGCTGGTCTGCATTCGGGGCTCAAGAGACCATGCCTGTCAGTCTCTCCAGGGAAATTGGATGCAATCTCTGCACCAGGTCTGCTCTGTGAGGGCAGCGGGCCTCTTAGACCCACTGGGCTATGCCTCATAGATGCCTATGGTCAGGCCTGAACTGTACACGTGGGATTGGGGCCCTGAGAAGACTCCTCACTCTTGGCCCCTCCATGCCTCCTAAAAGCTGTGTGGTAGACAGTTTCCTCGTGTCAACTCTGTGTCTCCATCTAGTCACAGATTGAATCACCTGGACGTTGGCACCAATGACCTGGGCCTTCCTGGGCCCTGGTGGGGTGCATCTTACGGGATAGATGACAAAGGCCCCACCTTCCAAGGCAGGGGACCAGCATAGCTGAGTGTCCACCTGCTCAATGTCTCCCACGATGACTCTAGTGGTGCCCCTTTCTGTGCCACGTGTCTGAACCGACGCCCTCTCTCTCTCAGGGCTGCCTGGCCCGTCCACCACCATGCTAGCTTAGCCCTGCTGACTCTGACACGACCTCCCTACTCACCCCACAGTCCACTAGGAGCTCCTGGAGGGCACTATGGTAGTTTTTTCCTCCCAGTCTCCTACCAGATGTGTAGATGGTACAGTTGTGCCGATAACACATTGACCCTCTGGTCTGGCTTAGAGGGATAAGGGCATTCTGGCTACAACACTTACCCACTCAGTAACAGGGAACACTCTGCCCAGAGGACATTGGGCTCCCTGTGCTGAGGCAACAGAGACCCTTCCTCCATGGACCACCAACAGAGCCTCGGGCATGATCTTACGAAAGGACACTGTGTCAGGAGCTCAGCTGGGTTGTTGTCACAGACTGTAGGCCTGGTTGCCATTGTCAAGGACATTGAACGGCATGGTTTTGGCTCATGGCAAGCTCTCAGAAATGGCAACTTTCTCCCCTAGCCACATAGTATCTTAGCCCACCCTGTCCCTGACCCTCTGACCCTGACCCCAGTCACAGCTCTGCAGACCAGACCTTGACCCTCTGCTCTCCTTTTAAGCTGCTCTGTTTTGTCTCCAGGTGGGTGGTACACAAGTCCTCCCTTGGTTGAGCTTCCCTTGGTCTGGTTAAAGCAGCAGCATTCAGCACTGTAGCCTCCAGGCCATGGTGACATTCTCAACTCTCATGTTAGATCTCCTCAGACTTCACCCCATCCAACATGGAGGATTCTCACACATCCCAGAATCATAAATTCCCTTCACCTACCCGTTATGGGACATATTACTCAGCATGTTTCAGTTTGCAAGTTACAGGAGCCCAACTCAAACTCTTGAAGCCAGAAGAGCACTCCATGGCTCATTCATGAGGGACATCTAGTGGCAGGGCCAGCTTCAGGTGCACCTGGATTCAGGTGTTCAAAGACTGATTCTTTGTGCTTTGCTTACTCCTGCTTTCTTTGTGTATGGGCTTCACTATCGGCTTGCTTTCTGCACACGGGTCACTGCTACTGCCGACGGTGGGCCTCCTCTCTTTTTCCTGCATCCCAAGGCCCACATGGTGGGCAACCAGTCAGAGAAAATGCCTCCCACAGCTCACACCCATGCGTGCTGTACCCGGTTCCTTGAAGATAAATCATAATGGACGGGCATTTGTCCAGACTTAATTCGGGGGAATGTAATCCTGAAAATGGAAGGCTAGGACCCAGGAAGAATTCGGAACCTCACAACACCTCAGAGCCTGTTCCTTCAGGCGACACCATACACAATTAATGTTTTTCTCCCCTTCTAGGAGCCAATTCTGGTTTGGCCCTGAGACTGGTGAACGGCAGTAACCCATGTCAGGGCCGCGTGGAGGTCCTCTACCAAGGATCCTGGAGCACCGTGTGTGACGATGGGTGGGACACCAATGACGCCAACGTCGTGTGCAGGCAGCTGGGTTGTGGCGGTGCCCGTTCGGCCCCAGGAAGTGCCCAGTTTGGAGAAGGCTCAGGGCCAATTGTGCTGGACGATGTGGCCTGCTCAGGGCAAGAGTCCTTCCTGTGGAGCTGCCCAAATAGGGGCTGGAACTCCCACAACTGCAATCACGGAGAGGACGCCGGCGTCATCTGCTCAGGTTGGCCCCCCCATGTCTGTTCTCCTTCATGGGTGGTGTTTTCTCAGCAAGTGGGTCCCTCAATCTGTTTCCTGTCAAAGTCTTTCATTATTTCTTCTTCCCTTGAAGAGTCCTAGTTCTCTGCCTAGTTCAGTATTAGTCTGTCCTGGTGCCTGGTGTAAGCAGGTGAATGAGGACCCAAATGAGTGTAAGGATCACACCTTATGCCGATGGGACTGCACACGCCAGCGGCACAGGCAGGGTTGTGGGTGTGACGGGAGGGGACCTGTGCGTAGAGGTGCTGTGACCCTCACATGGCTGGTCTGTCTTTGGGGCTCAGGAGTCCTTGCCTATCAGTCACTCAGGGAAACTGGATGCAATCTCTGCACCAGATCTTCTCTGCGAGGGCAGCGGGCCCTCAGACCCACCGGGCAATGCCTTGTAGTTCAGGAGCTCATCATGATCGATCGCACAGATTGTAGCCCTGGTTGCTGTTGTCAAGTACATTCAAGGACATGGTTTTGGCTCCTGGAAAGCTCTCAGAAAAGGCCTCTTTCTCCCCTAGCCACAGAGCATCCCAGCCCCCTGACCCTCATCCCCTGACCCCAGTCACAGCTCTGCAGACCAGACCTTGACCCTCCACGCTCCTTTCTAAGCTGCTCTGTTTTCTGAACAGATGGGTGGTACACAAGTCCTTCCTGGCATGAGCATCCCTGTATCTGGCCAAAGTTTCCGCACTCAGCACTGTCGGCTCCAGCCAGGGTGATGTTCCTGAATCTTGTGTTACACAACCTCAGGCATCACCGCATCCAATGTGGAGGGTTCCCCCACATCCCAGAATCATGGATTCCCTTCACCTACCAGTTGTGGGACATATTAGTCAGCATGTTTCAGTTTGCAAGTGACAGGAGCCCAACTCAAACTCTTTGAAGCCAGAAGAGCACTCCATGGCTCACACACGTGTGACGTCTAGTGGCAGGGCCAGCTTCAGGTGCAGCTGGATCCCAGCATTCCAAGGCTGTCCCCGTGCCCTTTGCTTACTCCTGCTTTCGATGTGTATGGGTTTCACTATCAGCTTGCTTTCTGCATATGGGTCACTGCTAGTGCAGACAGCAGCCAAGCTCTTTGTCCTGCATCCCAAGGCCAACATGGTGGGAAACCAATTGGAGAACATGCCTCTCACAGGTAAAACCCATGGGTGCTGTACCTGGATCATTGAAGATAAAGGTGATGGACTGGCTTCAGCTCAGTCTTAATTCGGGGAATATAATTCTGAAAATAAAAGGCTTGGACCCTGGAATAATTAGGAACCTCACTCAAACCACAGAGCCTCTTTCTTCAGGCTACACAAGAGACAGTGAATTTTTCCCTCCCCTTCTAGGAGCCGATGCTGGTTTGTCCCTGAGGCTGGTGAATGGCGGTGACCGGTGTCAGGGCCGCGTGGAGGTCCTCTACCAAAACTCCTGGGGCACCGTGTGTGATGACGGGTGGGACATCAATGATGCCAACGTGGTATGCAGGTGGCTGGGTTGTGGCCGGGCCAAGTCGGCCCCAGGAAGTGCTCAATTTGGACAGGGCTCAGGACAGATCGTGCTGGATGACATGGGCTGCTCAGGGAATGAGTCCTACCTGTGGAGCTGCCCACACCGGGGCTTGGACTCCCACAATTGCAACCACGAAGAGGACGCCAGTGTCATCTGCTCAGGTGCGCCTCCGCCCCCCCCCCCCAAAGTCTGTTCTCCTACATGGGTGGTGTTTTCTCAGCAAGTGTGTCCCTCAATCTGTTTCCTGTAAAAGTCTTTCGTTATTTCTTATTGCCTTGAAGAGTCCGAGTTCTCTGCCTAGTTCAGTATTAGTTTGTCCTGGGGCCAGGTATAAGCAGATGAATGAGGACCTAAACTGAGTGTAAGGGTCACACCATCTGCCACGGGACTACACAAGCCAGTGCCATACGCAGTGTTGTGAGTTGCCTGGAAGGAGGCCTGTAGGCAGAGGTGCGGTGACCCTCACATGGCTAACCTGCATTTGGGGCTCAGAAGTCCTTGCCTGTCAGACTCTCAGGGAAATTGGATGCAATCTCTGCCCCGGGTCTGCTCTGTGAGGGCAGCATGCCCTCTGAGTCCCACCAGGCTATGCCTTATAGTTGCCTAAGGTCAGGCCCAAACCAAACACATGGGACTGGGGCCCTGAGTAGATGCCTCACTCTTGACCCCTCAATGCCTCCTAAAAGCTGTGTGGCAGACAGTTTCCTCGTGTCAACTCTGCCTCCATCTAGACACAGATTGAATCACCTAAATGTTGGCACCAATGACCAAGGTCTTCCTGGGCCCTGGTGGGGCGCATCCTACAGGTTAGATGGCAAAGGCCCCACCTTCCAAGGCAGGGGACCAGCATGGGTGAGTGTCCATCTGCTCAATGTCTCCCATGATGCTTCTAGTGGTGCCCCATTCTGTGACACTTGTCTGAACCGATGCCCTCTCTCTCCGGGCTGCCTGGCCCGTCCACCACCATGCTAGCTTAGCCCTGCTGACTCCGACACGCCCTCCCTACTCAACCCAAAGTCCACCAGAAGCACCCGGAGGGCACTGTGCCACTTTCTGCCTCCCAGTCCCCTCCCAGATGTGTAGATGGTACAGTTGTGCCCATAACACATTGACCCTCTGGTCTGGCTCAGAGGAATGAGGGCATTCTGGCTACAGCGCTTACCCACACAGTGACAGGGAACACTCTGGCCAGAGGACATTGTGCTCCCTGTGCTGAGGCAACAGAGACCCTTCCTCCATGGACCCCCGACAGAGCCGCGGGGATGCTCTTACGAAAGGACACTGTGTCAGGAGCTCAGTGGGGTTGTTGTCACAGACTGTAGTCCTGGTTGCCATTGTCAAGGACATTGAAGGGCATGGTTTTGGCTCATGGCAAGCTCTCAGAAACGGCAACTTTCTCCCCTAGACACAAAGTTTCTCAGCCCATCCTGTCCCTGACCCACTGACCCCTGACCCCTGTCACAGCTCTGCAGACCAGATCTTGACCCTCTGCTCTCCTTTCTAAGCTGCGCTGTTTTCTCTCCAGGTGGGTGGTACACAAGTCCTTCCTTGGTTGAGCTTCCCGTGGTCTGGCTAACACATCAGCATTCAGCACTGTAGCCTCCAGGCCATGGTGATGTTCTCAACTCTTGTGTTAGATCTCCTCAGACTTCACCCCATGCAACATGGAGGGTTCATCTACATCCCAGAATCATGAATTCCCTTCACCTACCCGTTATGGGACATATTTGTCAGCATGTTTCAGTTTGCAAGTGACAGGAGCCCAACTCAAACTCTTTGAAGCCGTAAGAGCACTCCACGGCTCATTCATGAGGGACATCTACTGGCAGGGCCAGCTTCAGGTGCAGCTGGATTCAGGTGTTCCAAGACTGATTCTGTGTGCTTTGCTTACCCCTATGTTCTGTGTGTATGGGCTTCACTATCGGCTTGCTTTCTGCACACGGGTCACTGCTAGTGCCGACAGTGGGCCTCCTCTCTTTGTCCTGCATCCCGAGGCCAACATGGTGGAAACCTGTCAGAAAACATGCCTCCCACAGCTCACACCCATGCGAGCTGTACCGGGCTCCTTGAAGATAAATGGTGACAGACGGGCATTTGTCCAGTCTTAATTCTGGGGAATATAATCCTGAAAAAAAAGGCGTGGACCCTGGAAGAATTCGGAACCTAACATCAGCTCAGAGCCTGTTTCTTCAGGCGACACCAGAGTCAATTAATGTTTATCTCCCCTTCTAGGAGCCAATTCTGATTTGTCCCTGAGGCTGGTGAATGGCAGTAACCCGTGTCAGGGTCGCGTGGAGGTCCTCTACCAAGGCACCTGGGGCACCGTGTGTGACGACGGGTGGGACATCAATGACGCCAACATCGTGTGCAGGCAGCTGGGTTGTGGCGGGGCCAGTTCTGCACCAGGAAGTGCCCAGTTCGGACAGGGCTCAGGGCCAATTGTGCTGGACGATGTTGACTGCTCAGGGCAAGAGTCCTTCCTGTGGAGCTGCCCAAATAGGGGCTGGAACTCCCACAACTGCAACCACAGAGAGGACGCTGGCGTCATCTGCTCAGGTGGGCCCCCCCAAATCTGTTCTCCTTCATGGGTGGTGTTTTCTCAGCGAGTGTGTCCCTCAATCTGTTTCCTGTCAGAGTCTGTCTTTATTTCTTGCTCCCTTGAAGAGTCCTAGTTTTCTGCCTAGTTCAGTATCAGTCTGTCCTGGAGCCAGGTATAAGCAGGTGAATGAGGACCTAAACTGAGTGTAAGGATCACACCTTCTGCCAACGGGACTGAACACGATGGCGGCAAAGAGAGTGTTGTGAGTTGCCTGGAAGAGATCCCGTGGGCAGGGGTGGGGTGACCCTCCATGGCTGGTCTGCATTCGGGGCTCAGGAGACCATGCCTGTCAGTCTCTCCAGGGAAATTGGATGCAATCTCTGCACCAGGTCTGCTCTGTGAGGGCAGAGGGTCCTCTGAGACACACTGGGCTATGCCTCATAGATGCCTATGGTCAGGCCGGAACCGTACACGTGGGATGGGACCCTGAGTAGACTCCTCACTCTTGGCCCCTCCATGCCTCCTAAAAGCTGCATGGTAGACAGTTTCCTCGTGTTACTCTGTTTCTCCATCTAGTCACAGATTGAATCACCTGGACGTTGGCACCAATGACCTGGGTCTTCCTGGGCCCTGGTGGGGCACACATCTTATGGGACATATGGCAAAGGTCCCGCCTTCCAAGGCAGAGGACCAGCATGGCTGAGTGTCCACCTGCTCAATGTCTCCCACGATGACTCTAGTGGTGCCCCTTTCTGTGCCACCTGTCTGCACCGATGCCCTCTCTCTCTCAGGGCTGCCTGGCCCATCCACCACCATGCTAGCTTAGCCCTGCTGACTCTGACACGACCTCCCTACTCACCCCACAGCCCAACCAGGATGTCCTGGAGGAGCACTGTGAGAGCTGCCTCCCAGTTCCCTCCCTTATGTGTAGATGTTACTGTTTTGCCCATAACACATTGACCCTTGTCTAGCTCAGTGGCATAAGGGCATTCTGGCTACATTGTTTATACTCAGTGACAGGGGACACTCTTCCCGGAGGACATTGTGCTCCCTGTGCTGAGGCAACAGAGATCCTTCCTCCATGGAACCCCGACAGAACCTCGGGGATGCTTTAACAAAGGACACTGTGTCAGGAGCTCAGTGGGGTTGTTGTCACAGACTGTAGGCCTGGTTGCCATCGTCAAGGACATTGAAGGGCATGGTTTTGGCTCACGGCAAGCTCTCAGAAAGGGCAACTTTCTCCCCTAGCCACATAGTTTCTCAGCCCACCCTGTCCCTGACCCCCTGGCCCCTGACCCCAGTCACAGCTCTGCAGACCAGATCTTGACCCTCTGCTCTCCTTTCTAAACTGCGCTGTTTTCTCTCCAGGTGAATGGTCCACAAGTCCTTCCTTGGTTGAGTTTCCCTTGCTCTGGCTAAAGGATCAGCATTCAGCACTGTAACCTCCAGGCCATGGTGACATTCACAAATCTTGTGTTAGATCTCCTCAGACTTCACCCCATCCAACATGGAGGGTTCCCACACATCCCAGAATCATGGGTTCCTTTCACCTACCAGTTATGGGACATATTAGTCAGCATGTTTTAGTTTGCAAGTGACAGGAGCCCTACTCAAACTCTTTGAAGCCAGAAGAGCATTCCATGACTCATTCATGAGGGACATCAACTGGCAGGGCCAGCTTTAGGTGCAGCTGGATTCAGGTGTTCCAAGACTGATTCTGTGTGCTTTGCTTACCCCTATGTTCTGTGTGTATGGCCTTCAGTATCGCCTTGCTTTCTGCACATGGGTCACTGCTACTGCCAACGGTGGGCCTCCTCTCTTCGTCCGGCATCCCAAGGCCAACATGGTGGGAAACCAGTCAGAGAACATGCCTCCCACAGCTCACTCCCATGCAAGATGTACCAGGCTCCTTGAAGATAAATGGTGATGGATGGGCATTTGTCCAGTCTTAATTCGGGGGAATGTAATCCCAAAAATAAAAGGCGTGGACCCTGAAAGATTTCGGAACCTCACTCACACCTCAGAACCTGTTTCTTCAGGTGACACCAGAGACAATTAATGTTTTTCTCCCCTTCTAGGAGCCAAATCTGGTTTGGCCCTGAGGATGGTGAACGGCAGTAACCCATGTCAGGGCCGCGTGGAGGTCCTCTACCAAGGCTCCTGGGGCACCGTGTGTGACGATGGGTGGGACACCAATGACGCCAATGTCGTGTGCAGGCAGCTGGGTTGTGGCGGGGCCAGTTCGGCCCCAGGAAGTGCCCAGTTTGGAGAGGGCTCAGGGCCAATTGTGCTGGACGATGTTGACTGCTCAGGGCAAGAGTCCTTCCTGTGGAGCTGCCCAAATAGGGGCTGGAACTCCCACAACTGTGGGCACCACGAGGATGCTGGCGTCATCTGCTCAGGTGGGCCCCCCCATGTCTGTTCTCCTTCATTGGTGGTGTTTTCTCAAGGAGTGTGTCCCTCAATCTGTTTCCTGTCAAAGTCTTTCTTTATTTCTTATTCTCTTGAAGAGTCCTAGTTCTCTGCCAATTCAGTAGTAGTCTGTGTCCTGGTGCCAGGTGTAAGCAGGTGAATGAGGACCTACACTGAGTGTAAGGATCACACCTTATGCCAACGGGACCACACACCAGCGGCACAGGCAGGGTTGTGGGTGTGACGGGAGGGGACCCGTGCGTAGAGGTGCTGTGACCCTCACATGGCTGGTCTGTATTTGGGGCTCAGGTGTCCTTTCCTGTCAGTCACTCAGGGAAATTGGATGCAATCTCTGCGCCAGGTCTGCTCTGGGAGTGCAGTGGGCCCTCTGAGACACACCGGGCAATGCCTTGTAGTTGCCTATGGTCAGGCCTGAACCACACACGTAGGTTTGGTGCCCTGAGTAGACTCCTCATCTTTGGCCCTCCATGCCTCTTAAAACCTCCATTGTAGACAGTTTCCTCATGTCAACTCTGTGCCTCCATCTAGACACAGATTGAATCACCTGTACCTACTGCACCAATGCCACGGGTCTTCCTGGGCCCTGGCGGGGATTGTTCCTCCTGGGTTAGATGGAAAAGGCCCTGCCTTCCAAGGCTTGTGACCGGGATGGCTGAACGACCACCTGCTCAGTGTATCCCGCGATGCCTCTAGCTGTGCCCCCTTCTGTGCCACGTGTCTGGTCCGACACCCTCTCTCTCACAGCTGCACCGCCACGTCGACCGCCATGCCAGCTGAGTTCCCCAGCCTCTTATGCTCCCTCCCTGCTCACCCCACAGCCCACCTGGAGCTCCTGGAGGGGAGTATGCCAGTTTCTGCCCCAGTCCATCCCTGATGTGTACATGGTACAGTTGAGCCGACAACACATTTACCCTCTGGTCTGGCTCAGAGCGATAAGGGCATTCTGGCTTCAGCGCTTACCCACTCTCAGTGACAGAAGACACTCTCTCCAGAGGACATTCTGCTCCCTGTGCTGAGGCAACAGAGACCCTTCATCCATGGACCCCCGACAGAGCCTAGGAGATGCTTTTACCAAACGACACTGTGTCAAGAGCTCAGCGCGGTTGCTCTCACAGACTGTAGCCCTGGTTGCTATTGTCAAGGACAAACAAGGACATGGATTTGGCTCATGGCAAACTCTCAGAAAAGTTCTCTTTCTACTGTAGCCAAAGAGCTGCTCACCTCACTCTCTCCCTGACCCCCTGACCACTGACCCCAATCACTGCTCAGCAGACCCAACCTTGCCCCTCTGCCCTTCATTCTAAGCTGCTCTGTTTTCTCACCCGATGGGTGGTACACATATTTCCTTGGTGAGCATCCCTGGTTCTGGCCAAAGTGTCAGCATTCAGCACTATAGCCTCCAGGCCAGGGTGACCTTTTCTAATCTTGTGTTAGATCTCCTCAAACATCACCCCATCCAACATGGAGGGTTCTCCCACCTCCCTGAACCATGGATTCCCTTCGTCTACCAGTTATGGGACATATTAGTCAGCATGTTTTAGTTTGCAAGTGACAGGAGCCCAACTCAAACTCTTTGAAGCCAGAAGAGCACTCCATGGCTCACACTCGAGGAATGACTAGTGGCAGTGCCAGCTTCACAGGCAGCTGGATCCAGGCGTTCCAGACTGTCCCCGTGCCCTTTGCTTACTCCTGCTTTCTTTGTATATGGGCTTCACTATCGGCTTGCTTTCTGCACACGGGTCACTGCTAGTGCCGACGGTGGGCCTCCTCTCTTTGTCCTGCATCCCGAGGCCAATATGGTGGCAAACCAGTCACACAACATGCCTCCCACAGCTCACACCCATGCGAGCTGCACCTGGCTCCTTGAAGATAAATGGTGATAGACGGACATTTGTCCAGTCTTAATTCTGGGAATGTAATCCCGAAAATGAAAGGCGTGGACCCTGGAGGAATTCGGAACCTAACATCACTTAAGAGCCTGTTTCTTGAGGCGACACAGAGACAATTAATGTTTTTGTCCCCTTCTAGGAGCCAACTCCGGTTTGGCCCTGAGGCTGGTGAACGGCAGTAACCCATGTCAGGGCCGCGTGGAGGTCCTCTACCAAGGCTCCTGGGGCACCGTGTGTGACGACGGGTGGGACACCAATGACGTCAACGTCGTGTGCAGGCAGCTGGGTTGTGGCGGGGCCAGTTCGGCCCCAGGAAGTGCTCAGTTTGGAGAGGGCTCAGGGCCAATTGTGCTGGACGAAGTGGAATGCTCAGGGCAAGAGTCCTTCCTGTGGAGCTGCCCAAATAGGGGCTGGAACTCCCACAACTGCAACCACGGAGAGGACGCTGGCGTCATCTGCTCAGGTGGGCCCCCCCATGTCTGTTCTCCTTCATGGGTGGTGTTTTCTCAGCGAGTGTGTCCCTCAATCTGTTTCCTGTCAAAGTCTTTCATTATTTCTTATTCCCTTGAAGAGTCCTAGTTCTCTGCCTAGTTCAGTATTAGTCTGTGTCCAGGTGCCAGGTGTAAGCAGGTGAATGAGGACCTACACTGAGTGTAAGGATCACACCTTATGCCAACGGGACCACACACCAGCGGCACAGGCAGGGTTGTGGGTGTGACGGGAGGGGACCCGTGCGTAGAGGTGCTGTGACCCTCACATGGCTGGTCTGTATTTGGGGCTCAGGAGTCCTTTCCTGTCAGTCACTCAGGGAAATTGGATGCAATCTCTGCGCCAGGTCTGCTCTGGGAGTGCAGTGGGCCCTCTGAGACACACCGGGCAATGCCTTGTAGTTGCCTATGGTCAGGCCTGAACCACACACGTAGGTTTGGTGCCCTGAGTAGACTCCTCATCTTTGGCCCTCCATGCCTCCTAAAACCTCCATTGTAGACAGTTTCCTCATGTCAACTCTGTGCCTCCATCTAGACACAGATTGAATCACCTGTACCTACTGCACCAATGCTACGGGTCTTCCTGGGCCCTGGTGGGGCACACATCTTATGGGACATATGGCAAAGGTCCCACCTTCCTAGGCAGAGGACCAGCATGGCTGAGTGTCCACCTGCTCAATGTCTCCCACGATGACTCTAGTGGTGCCCCCTTCTGTGCCACGTGTCTGAACTTACGCCCTCTCTATCAGGGCTGCCTGGCCCGTCCACCACCATGCTAGCTTAGCCTTGCTGACTCTGACACGCCCTCCCTACTCAACCCACAGCTCAACCAGGATCTCCAGTAGGAGCCTGTTCTAGTTCCTGCCTCCCTGTTCCCTCCCTGATGTGTAGATGTTACTGTTTTGCCCATAACACATTGACCCTTGTCTAGCTCAGTGGCACAAGGGCATTCTGGCTACATTGCTTATACTCAGTGACAGTGGACACTCTGCCCAGAGGACATTGTGCTCCCTGTGCTGAGGCAACAGATATTCTTCATCCATGGACCCCCGACAGAGCCTCGGGGATGCTTTAACAAAGGACACTGTTTCAGGAGCTCAGTGGGGTTGTTGTCACAGACTGTAGGCCTGGTTGCCATCGTCAAGGACATTGAAGGGCATGGTTTTGGCTCATGGCAAACTCTCAGAAAGGGCAACTTTCTCCCCTAGCCACATAGTTTCTCAGCCCACCCTGTCCCTGACCCCCTGGCCCCTGACCCCTGTCACAGCTCTGCAGACCAGATCTTGACCCTCTGCTCTCCTTTCTAAGCTGCGCTGTTTTCTCTCCAGGTGAATGGTCCACAAGTCCTTCCTTGGTTGAGTTTCCCTTGCTCTGGCTAAAGGATCAGCATTCAGCACTGTAACCTCCAGGCCATGGTGACCTTCTCAAATCTTGTGTTAGATCTCCTCAGAGTTCACCCCATCCAACATGGAGGGTTCCCACACATCCCAGAATCATGGATTCCTTTCACCTACCAGTTATGGGACATATTAGTCAGCATGTTTTAGTTTGCAAGTGACAGGAGCCCTACTCAAACTGTTTGAAGCCAGAAGAGCACTCCATGACTCATTCATGAGGGACATCTACTGGCAGAGCCAGCTTTAGGTGCAGCTGGATTCTGGTGTTCCAAGACTGATTCTGTGTGTTTTGCTTACCCCTATGTTCTGTGTGTATGGCCTTCACTCTCGCTTGCTTTCAGCACACGGGTCACAGCTACTGCCGACGGTGGGCTTCCTCTCTTTGTCCTGCATCCCAAGGCCGACATGGTGGGAAACCAGTCAGACAACATGCCTCCCACAGCTCACACCCATGCGAGATGTACCGGGCTCTTTGAAGATAAATGGTGATGGACGGGCATTTGTCCAGTCTTAATTCGGGGGAATGTAATCCTAATAATAAAAGGCATGGACACTGAAAGAATTCGGAACCTCACTCACACCTCGGAACCTGTTTCTCAGGCGACGCCAGAGACAATTAATGTTTTTGTCTCATTCTAGGAGCCTATTCCACTTTGGACCTGAGGCTGGTGAACGGCAGTAACCCGTGTCAGGGCCGTGTGGAGGTCCTCTACCAAGGCTCCTGGGGCACCGTGTGTGACGACGGGTGGGACACCAATGACGCCAATGTCGTGTGCAGGCAGCTGGGTTGTGGCAGGGCTAGTTCGGCCCTAGGAAGTGCCCAGTTCGGACAGGGCTCAGGACTAATTGTGTTGGACGATGTGGACTGCTCAGGGCAAGAGTCCTTCCTTTGGAGCTGCCCAAATAGGGGGTGGAACTCCCACAACTGTGGGCATGGAGAGGATGCCGCCGTCATCTGCTCAGGTGGGGCCCCCAAGTCTGTTCTCTTTCATGGGTGGTGTTTTCACAGCGAGTGTGTCCCTCAATCTGTTTCCTGTCAAAGTCTTTCGTCATTTCTTATTCCCTTGAAGAGTCCTAGTTCTCCGCCTAGTTCAGTATCAGTCTGTCCTGGTGCCAGGTGAAAGCAGGTTATTGAGGACCTACACTGAGTGTAAGGATCACACCTTCTACCGACAGGACCGAATACGCCGGCGGCAGAGACAGTGTTGTGAGTTGCTGGGAAAGGACCCGGTGGGCAGAGGTGGGGTGACCCTCCATGGCTGGTCTGCATTCGGGGCTTAAGAGACCATGCCTGTCAGTCTCTCCAGGGAAATTGGATGCAATCTCTGCACCAGGTCTGCTCTGTGAGGGCCGAGGGTCCTCTGAGACCCATTGGGCTAGGCCTCATAGATGCCTATGGTCAGGCCTGAACCGCACACATGGGATAGGAACCTGAGTAGACTCTGCACTCTTGGCCCCTCCATGCCTCCTAAAAGCTGCGTGGTAGACAGGATCCTCGTGTCAACTCTGTGCCTCCATCTAGACACAGACTGAATCACCTGGACGTTGGCACCAATGACCTGGGTCTTCCTGGGCCCTGGTGGTGAGCATCCTACGGGTTAGATGACAAAGGCCCCACCTTCCAAGGCAGGGGACCAGCATAGCTGAGTGTCCATCTGCTCAATGTCTCCCACGATGACTCTAGTGGTGCCCCCTTCTGTGCCACGTGTCTGAACCGACGCCCTCTCTCTCAGGACTGCCTGGCCTGTCCACCACCATGCTAGCTTAGCCCTGCTGACTCTGACACGGCCTCCCTACTCAACCCACAGCCCAACCAGGAGCTCCTGGAGGGCACTGTGCTAGTTCCTGCCTCCCAGTCCCCTCCCTGATGTGTAGATGTTACTGTTTTGCCCATAACACATTGACCCTTGTCTAGCTCAGTGGCATAAGGGCATTCTGGCTACAGCGCTTACCCACTTAGTGACAGGGAACACTCTGCCCAGAGGACATTGTGCTCCCTGTGCTGAGGCAACAGAGACCCTTCCTCCATGGACCCCCGACAGAGCCTCGGGGATGCTCTTACGAAAGGACACTGTGTCAAGAGCTCAGCGGGGTTGTTGTCACAGACTGTAGGCCTGGTTGCCATCGTCAAGGACATTGAAGGGCATCGTTTTGGCTCACGGCAAGCTCTCAGAAAGGGAAACTTTCTCCCCTAGCCACATAGTTTCTCAGCCCACCCTGTCCCTGACCCCCTGACCCCTGACCCCTGTCCCAGCTCTGCAGACCAGACCTTGACTCTCTGCTCTCCTTTCTAAGCTGCGCTGTTTTCTCTCCAGGTGGGTGGAACACAAGTCCTTCCTTGGTTGAGGTTCTCTGGGTCTGGCTAACATATCAGCATTCGGCGCTGTAGCCTCCAGGCCATGGTGATGTTCTCAACTCTTGTGTTAGATCTGCTCAGACTTCACCCCATCCAACATGGGGGTTCCCACACATCCCAAAATCATGGATTCCCTTCACCTACCCGTTATGGGACATATAAGTTAGCATGTTTTAGTTTGCAAGTGACAGGAGCCCTACTCAAACTCTTGAAGCCAGAAGAGCACTCCATGGCTCATTCATGAGGGATATCTAGTGGCAGGGCCAGCTTCAGGTGCAGCTGGATTCAGGTGTTCCAAGACTGATTCTGTGTGCTTTGCTTACCCCTATGTTCTGTGTGTATGGGCTTCACTATCGGCTTGCTTTCTGCACACGGGTCACTGCTACTGCCGACGGTGGGCCTCCTCTCTTTGTCCTGCATCCCAAGGCCAACATGGTGGGAAACCAGTCAGAGAACATGCCTCCCACAGCTCACTCCCATGCGTGCTGTACCCGGTTCCTTGAAGATAAATGGTGATGGACGGGCATTTGTCCAGTCTTAATTCGGGGGAATGTAATCCTGAAAGTAAAAGGCGTGGACCCTGGAAGAATTCGGAACCTCAGCCACACCTCAGAGCCTGTTTCTTCAGGAGACACCAAAGACAATGAATGTTTTTGTCCCCTTCTAGGAACCAATTCCACTTTGGCCCTGAGGCTGATGAACGGCAGTAACCCGTGTCAGGGCCGTGTGGAGGTCCTCTACCAAGGCTCCTGGGGCACCGTGTGTGACGACGGGTGGGACACCAATGACGCCAACGTCGTGTGCAGGCAGCTGGGTTGTGGTAGGGCCAGTTTGGCCCCAGGAAGTGCCCAGTTTGGAGAGGGCTCAGGGCCAATTGTGCTGGACGAAGTGGAATGCTCAGGGCAAGAGTCCTTCCTGTGGAGCTGCCCAAATAGGGGCTGGAACTCCCACAACTGCAACCACGGAGAGGACGCTGGCGTCATCTGCTCAGGTGGGCCCCTCCCATGCCTGTTCTCCTTCATGGGTGGTGGTTTCTCAGCAAGTGGTTCCCTCAATGTGTTTCCTGTCAAAGTCTTTCATTATTTCTTATTCCCTTAAAGAGTCCTAGTTCTCTGCCTAGTTCAGTATTAGTCTGTGTCCAGGTGCCAGGTGTAAGCAGGTGAATGAGGACCTACACTGAGTTTAAGGATCACACCTTATGCCGACAGGACCGCACACGCCAGTGGCACAGGCAGGGTTGTGGGTGTGACGGGAGGGGACCCGTGCATAGAGGTGCTGTGACCCTCACATGGCTGGTCTGTATTTGGGGCTCAGGAGTCCTTGCCTGTCAGTCACTCAGGGAAACTCGATACAATCTCTGCACCAGATCTTCTCTGCGAGGGCAGCGGGCCCTCTGAGACCCACCAGGCTATGCCTCATAGTTGCCTATGGTCAGGCCTGAACCACACACGTAGGTTTGGGGTCTTAAGTAGACTCCTCACTCTTTGGCCCTCCATGCCTCCTAAAACCTGCGTTGTAGACAGTTTCCTCATGTCAACTCTGTGCCTCCATCTAGACACAGATTGAATCACCTGTACCTACTGCACCAATGCCACGGGTCTTCCTTGGCCCTGGCGGGGAGTGTCCCTCCTGGGTTAGATGGAAAAGGTCCCGCCATCCAAGGCTTGTGACCGGGATGGATGAGCAACCACCTGCTCAGTGTCTCCCACGATGCCTCTAGCTGTGCCCCCTTCTGTGCCACGTGTCTGGTCCGACACCCTCTCTCTCACAGGTGCAACGCCCCGTCCACTGCCATGCCAACTGAGTTGCTCTGCCTCTTACGGTCCCTCCCTGCTCACCCCACAGCTCACCTGGAGCTCCTGGAGGGGACTGTGCCAGTTTCTGCCTCCCAGTCCCTCCCTGATGTGTAGATGGTACAGTTGAGCCCACAGCACATTTACCCTCTGGTCAGGCTCAGAGCGATAAGGGCATTCTGGCTACAGCGCTTACCCACTCAGTAACAGGGGACACTCTCTCCAGTGGACATTCTGCTCTCTGTGCTGAGGCAACAGAGATCCTTCATCCATGGACCCCCAACAGAGCCTAGGAGATGCTTTTACCAAAGGACACTGTGTCAGGAGGTCAGCGCGGTTGCTCTCATAGACTGTAGCCCTGGTTGCCATTGTCAAGGACATTCAAGGGCACGGTTTTGGCTCATGGCAAACTCTCAGAAAAGTTCTCTTTCTACTGTAGCCAAAGAGCTGCTCACCTCACTCTCTCCCTGAACCCCTGACCACTGACCCCAATCACTGCTCAGCAGACCCAACCTTGCCCCTCTGCCCTTCATTCTAAGCTGCTCTGTTTTCTCACCCGATGGGTGGTACACATATTTCCTTGGTGAGCATCCCTGGTTCTGGTCAAAGTGTCAGCATTCAGCACTATAGCCTCCAGGCCAGGGTAACCTTTTCTAATCTTGTGTTAGATCTCCTCAAACATCACCCCATCCAACATGGAGGGTTCTCCCATCTGCCAGAACCATGGATTCCCTTCGCCTACCAGTTATGGGACATATTAGTCAGCATGTTTTAGTTTGCAAGTGACAGGAGCCCAACTCAAACTCTTTGAAGCCAGAAGAGCACTCCATGGCTCACACTCGAGGAATGACTAGTGGCAGGGCCAGCTTCACAGGCAGCTGGATCCAGGCGTTCCAGACTGTCCCCGTGCCCTTTGCTTACTCCTGCTTTCTTTGTGTATGGGCTTCACTATCAGCTTGCTTTCTTCACATGGGTCAGTGCTAGTGCAGATGGCCCGCCTCCCCTCTTCATCCTGCATCCCAAGTCCACATGGTGGGAAACCTATTGGAGAACATGCTTCCCATAGCTCACACCCACAAGTGCTGTACCCGGATCCTTGAAGATAAAGGGTGATGGACTGGCTTCAGTCCAGTCTTAATGTGGGGGAACCTTGCCCTGAACCCTAAAGGCTTGGACCCTGAAGAATTAGGAACCTCAACCATACCTCAGAGTCTCTTCCTTCAGGCAACACCAAAGACAGTGAAATTTCCGTCCCCTTCTAGGAGCCGAAGCCGGTTTGTCCCTGAGGCTGGTGAATGGAGGTGACCGGTGTCAGGGCCGAGTTGAGGTCCTCTACCAAGGCTCCTGGGGCACCGTGTGTGACGATGGGTGGGACACCAATGATGCCAACGTGGTGTGCAGGCAGCTGGGCTGTGGTGAAGCCAGTTCAGCCCCAGGAAGTGCCAAGTTCGGACAGGGCTCAGGCCCAATCTTGCTGGATGACGTGGGCTGCTCAGGGAATGAGTCCAACCTGTGGAGCTGCCCGCACAGGGGCTGGAACTCGCACAACTGTAACCACGGAGAGGACGCTGGCGTCATCTGCTCAGGTGCGTTGCTACCATCCCTTGGGGCGCTTCTGGGCTGATGCTGCTGAGAATACGCCCACTCCCCACGCCAGGGCCTTTCCTGAGACTCGTACTGTCCCCCTGGCACTGGAGTGACTCAGGGAGCAGGCGCCCAGGTGCTAGGTCTCCTGCTCAGGCTACACGTTAACTTGGTGGGTCCTCGCGCCCAGCATTCTGAAGGCAGTGCCTGGAAGGGGCTTGAAGGGGCCTGAGCTCCATGTTCATGCACAGGAGGCAGCGTCCTGAGCACAGAGAGGAGTCTGCCCTGTGCCCTGGAGCCAGCTCACTCCCACCTGGAGGGTGTCTGGGGGTTGGTGAGCTCCTCCCCTCTGTGAGGATGGTGTCATCTGGGGGCTCCCAGATAGTGACACAGAGGGGACAACCTGAGAGCACAGAGGTCCTTTGTGAAGGACAGAGAGAGTAGGAGGGAGCAGGGGGAGGTGGGAGATGGCTGTGGCCAATGAATGAAAGGAACCAATGGGGGCCTTGGGGATGGGGCATTGTGGCCACATGGAAAAGTCTAAAAATCTGTGTAGACTCTCAATATCAGAATGGGTCAAGGTTGAGACAGCAGTGTGCACATTGATTGACCCCATTTGGTAGGGGCCTTCCCTGTTCACTCTCTGGGGTCAACACCAGGTCCCCAGTGGCCTGTCCCATGCATGACACTGGCTTCCATTATCTGGACAGGAAGTCGTCGGGTTCAGGGAGGCAGGCCATGGCAAAAGGACAGAAGGCCTGGGCTTTGGAAGGTCGTGAGGTTTGGGGCAGCACTGCTGTGTCCACCCGGAGGCCATGTGCACGACATCAGCTCTGTGTGTAGAGGCTGAAGGTCATCAACCTGGGATCTGGGCCGGGCACCTGGGAGCTTAGTGTCTGACTTTCCCTTTCTTCCCTCAGCTGCTCAGCCCTGAACAACCTGGCCAGGTGAGTCCCGCCACCTCTCCTGGGAAATCTCTCTGTCCTGCCCACCTCTGCCGGTCGGCCATCTCCCGCTGACCCATGGCTCTTAGAACACCATCTGGACCACAATTTTGCCCTCTGTCTCCTTCACTATGGGGGGGTGGGGAGGGGCGGTTCCAGAGACTCCCTCGGTCCATCCTCCTTCTGAGTTCTCATCAGATACTTGGCGGCCGTCCCGGGGGAGAGCAGCCGATGGTCAAGAAGTGCCTCCCCTTCCATGAAGGTGGCCCCGTGACTCCAGGCTGAGGAGGGCTTTGTGGGATAGTGGACACTGATGCCCACTGGCTTTCTGATGATGGGACAGCAGGCTTCCGGGTTCTCTCCTCCTCTCACACCTGCCGCACCCTGAGGGCCAGCATGGTCACTGCATCCCAAGGTGGCAGAGACACTGCCCAGGGATGGCAGTGAACATGTGCTGAGGGTCCTCTGGTGTCGCCCTTGACCCCTTTCTGACCCGATGGGGCTACACTCATGATCCAGTGGACTTGGGTGGTCACGGACGTGTCTATCGGGTTCAGGCTGCACCGTCTGGTGGCCATGGACTGCATGTCGGGCTGTGGTAGGCGTGCAGAGTGCAACGAGCCCTTTGGCCGCCTTCCTCCCAATTTCCTGGTCAACAAGGGACGGGTGTCGTGTTTGGCCTAAGTGGCGGGGGCAAGCGGGAGCTGCATTCTGCCAAGGGCCATTGGGATATTTTTAAATATACATTTTTATTGATTTCAATAGGAAAGGAGAGGGAGAGAAGGAGAAACATCAATGATGAGAGAATCATTGACCGGCTGCCTCCTGCATGCCCCCTACTGGGGCTTGAGCCTGCAACCTGGGCATGTGCCCTTGACTTGAATCGAACCCAGGACCCTTCAGTCCAAAGGCTGATGCTCTATCCACTGAGCCAACCTAGGGCCCATTTGGGTCTTGATGGCATCATCCGAGGGCCGTGCACACTGATTTACTGAAGATGAGCGGCTCCATCCGGTCAAACCTGTCGTGAACTCACCCTGAGGCCCCGGCAGGGCCAGAGCCAGTGATTTTCGGGCCTCAGGCGGCCTGCAGGCGGCACAGCCCCCAGCCCCGGCCTAGAGGGTCCGGACCTAGGACCCAGACACACCTGACCTCTCACCTCTGGGTTCTCACCCCCCCGGGCCTCACTGCTCGTCTGTCAGACACAACTGCTCGCCCCCCACCCTCGTCAGGACTGTGAGGGGCTTGTGGTGGCTTTTGTTACTATCACTGTCGTCACCGATATTAACACATCAATGACCACTTGGTCACTGTCCGCCTTAACCCCCCGCAGTCCCCAGGGAAAGAAGTGGGGTCCAGGCGGGGCCGCGAAGGTGGGTGTGGGGAGCGTAGCTGTCAGCGGCCTGTGTCCCCTTGGGCGCAGGTCACACACTGCTGGCCGCTCTCTGTCCTCATGTCCACGCTCAGGTGTCCCAGGTGCGGCCCATTCTAGGCTCTGTCCTTCCTCATCCATTCACTCCACGCCCACCTCCTGGAGGCCTCCCGGGTGCCAGGAGACAGAGAACTAAACGCATTTCAAGCCCGGCTGGGCGTGGCTCAGGGGTTGAGTGAGGACCTGTGAACCAGGAGGTCAGGGTCTGATTCCCGGTCAGGGCACAGGCCTGGGTTGCAGGCTCAGTCCGCAGTGGGGGGCGAGCAGGAGGCAGCCGATCCATGATTCTGTCTCATCATTGATGTTTCTAGCTCCCTCTCCCTTCCTCTCTGAAATCAATAAAAACATGTTTTTAAAAAATAATGAAAAGAAAAAGGAAGACAGATTGAAGCCCTCCCCTCCCCCCAGAAAGATTGCCCTGAGGCCAGTGAGCACAGGGCGGGGCACGCCCAGGGCAGCAGGGCAGGGGGTGGGGGTGACAGGGACCCTGCTTGCTCCTCTCCTCCCCCACTTCCCACAGGCGCCCAGTCGCTGGGGCCCGGGTTCCCCTGGCCTGGGACCCATGTACCCATTTCCCCACTGGGCTGCAATGTTCCCGCTCCCCAACCCCATCCACTGGGAGCCTCCAGCCACATTGAACCTCAAAACTCTCCCCTGACTCCCGGGCCCACAGGACACAGCGACGCTCTGCCCCCCCTCGGCCGCCCTTCCCACTGGCCTCAGTTTCCCCCTGGGCAGTCCCTGCTCTCACTCCTCTTCCTCCCACCAGACAAGCAGCTCTGAGGGCATCGCCTGCCCTGCAACCACCGCCCCACCTGTGTCCTCTGTGTCCGCCGGCTCGTCCTGACCGACCTCCTCTCCGTCCCACCCGCGGCCACAGCCAGGAGCCACTGCAGCGCTGCCACCTCGCAGGGTCACACGGGAGCACCCCCCGTCCCCTCGGCCTCGGCCACTGCAGTGTGACCTTGGAATGCACAGGGCGGGGCTCCCACCCCAGGGCCCTGGACCCGAGGGGACAGGAAGCAACGGGTGCCCGAGCCTCGTGCCCACAGTCTCTGCCTGCTCTGCCAGGCACTGGGCGGGGCTGGACTGGGGGTGGGAAGTCAGGGGCCGGTTTTCCTAACACCGGGCTGGGTGCCAGACTGAGGGGCAGGCAGGCGCCTGTCCGGGACCCTTGGGCAGCCGTGAGGCACACCTCCCGCCACGAGCCTTCCCCAGGGGCTGCCTTCCTGGCCTTCTAGAACCCGCTGCTCAGGCTGCAGCTGCCCTGCCAGGTCGTGTAGGAGCTGAATAAAGGGCATTTTCACAGCAAGTGTTGTTCTGGTCACTGTGGGGACTCCCCTGAGTCCTGGATCCCCACAGATGGAGCGAAGGAGTGGGAGGGGGTCCTGGGCTTCCAGAACCTTCTGGGGGATGGAGACAGTGTGCTGGTGGGTGCCAGTTCTCCCCGAAGCAGGAAATGGGGAGAGAAAGGCCGGCGTGCAGGCGCCACCATCATTCCTGGAGTCGGGACCAGCACAGAACAGACTGGCACCTCGACGTGTGTGCGGAGGGGGGAGAAGAGATAAACCGAAGAACTCATAGGCCTATAGGCAGAGCCATGGCATGGCCACTGGGGGAGGGGGCTGGGGAGAGGGGGAGGGGAGCTGGGAGACATCGGTGAGACTATCAACAATAAAAATCTATTTAAAAAGGAGGCAAAAACCCAAAAGACAAAATTTCAAAATAAAAAGCAATCAGAGGCCGAGAGAGGAGAGCAGCCGGCCCTGTCACCCCACACAGTGTCCACGCGGGGTCTCCCCGCCCCCCAGGAGCAGTGCCCCCAGGAGCAGCCATGGGGAGCCTGGGAATTGCTGAGCGGGCCGGACCCCATGGGGATGGACGCTCCCCTCTGAGCGTAAATGTGCCAACATCACAGCAACACGGGCGCCTCTGCCTGGCCAGGGCTGTCTCCTCTGGGTCTCACATCGTCTCCCGACTGGGGCTGGAGGGCTGGGGGGCTCGGGGGCTGGAAGGCTGAGGGGCTGAGGGGCTGAGGGCAAAAGCCCCCTCCTGGGCCCCGCGGGCCTGCACGTGGCTCCAGGAAAGAATGGACCTGGGAGGAAACAAGGCCCGGGGCGCTTTCCACAAGGCAGTGCATCTGCCCTAACGGGAGAGAAGCCAGCCCAGGGCTGCTGGGTGAGGAGGTCAGGACCCCGTTTCCCATACACGCCCCCCTCCTCCCCCTCCCACCAGCCCCCGAGCCCCAGGAGCCCCGAGCAGCAGGCGCCAGCACGAGCCACCGGCTTCCTCTGAAGCTGACTCGGGCGCCCAGCTTCACCTGCGTCCTCCCCGCAAGGGCAGGCGGGGCCTGTGATTTCAGGGGAGAAGGGGCCCCTCTGGGCGGAGGCCCGGCTCCAGGCTCTGAGCGACTGGTCACCGGGACCCTGACCGGCCTCCCTGTGTCCACCCCCTGGCAGTGTGACCCCATTTCTCCCACGAGGACGTGATGTCCACGTGGCCGGGCGGCTCAGTTGGTTGGAACATCACTGGATACACCAGGGTTTGCGGTCCCTACCGGTCAGGAATTAACCAATCAGAGCATTCATGGGTGGAGCAATGGGTCCATGTTCCTCTCTCTTTCTCTCCCTCCCTCTCCCTTCCTCTCTGAAATCAATAGAAATGTTTTTTAAAAAAATAGAGACAGAGAGAGGAGCTGAAGCCCACGGGCCACCCTTGCCCCGGGCCTGGCCTCGGTCTGTTCTGACCGCCAGGCTGTGGCGCCGTGGCGCGTGCCAGTTCAGGCTGGACTTCAAGGCGCCTTGCCAACTTCCATTTACTGTCTGGGATCCGGCCATGGCCTGTGAACATGCCCGCCAGCCTGCTGGGGGCCACCTGGCCCCGGCACGCCCCTCAGCCCCAGCTGATCGCTGTCAACCCATGAGGAGCCGACTGCAGCCCCCGAGCGCCCAGCAGAAACCAGGAGGACCGCCCGGCGGAGCCCAGCCTGCATCGCTGACCCAGAATAACAAGCTAAATTAACAACCCCTGTTTTAAGCCGCTACTTTTCGGGGTGATTTGTTTCAGCTGATACAGGCCCTGGGAAGGGGGTGGGAGCAGAGAGCCAGGAGCGGCCTGAAACCAGGAAGCCTTAGCAGGTGGGTCTTAGGTTGAGGGTCTCCCCCCAGCCCCCAGGAGATGGGTTCCCCAAGAAGACGGGGTGGGGAGGCTCCTGGACAGGCAGAGCTGCAAGAACAGTGTGGCCTGGACACTGGGTGCCCTGAGGGGAATCAATAAAGCTTTAATGCTGGTGAGACGCAGTCTTGCCCAGGGGCTCTCTCCAGACACCCTCCTGTTCGGGGCGGTGGCTGGCATGGGCCATGTCTCGGGGGTGGAGGCCTCGAGAGATGAAGTCCTGGTTCATGAGCAAGAGGTCCCCCGGGAAGTCCGCCAGGCGAAAGAGGCTGCGGTTGGTGAAGCCAGCGATGGACCGCTCCGCTTTCTTGGTGGCAAAGAACGGCTTCAGCTCGTTGGGCTGGTAGGTGAGCGGTTTGGGGGGCTCTTTGGACTTGAAAACGACACTCATTTTGATCTCTTGTCTTTTTGCGGAGGTGTCCTCGCTCTCCCCGGGCGCGGCATCCCCGTGGGCCTGGCCGGCCACCACGTCCTCGCCTCCGGCCGCGGGGGGGCCGCCTCCGGGGGGGTCGCCGGGGGACCGAGCCCTCTGGATGGCGGGCAGCGGCCGGGTCCTCAGCGCCCGCGCGAACTGCATGCGCTCCACGTGCCGGCAGATGTCCTGCCTCTCGCGCGGTGGCACCCGGAGCTCCTCGGGGGACACCGTCACCTTGGCCGTCCAGATCTTCTTCAGGAGCCCGCAGGGGGCGAAAGTCGGGGGGAACTGCTTCCTGTACTCCAGCACCTGCTTGTAGTCGGACGACCGCAGCTGCAGCTCCCGAAGCATCTTCCGCTCCTCCTCCTGCTTCTGCGTCAGGAACCTTCTCGAGGCCACGGTGTGCAGGCCGCCTAGACGCTGCCGCCAGACAGGCCGTGAGCACAGCCCGGGCGCCCGCCTCCCGCCCCCGCCCCGCGTGCCCGAGGCCCTGTGTGGTGGACAAAGGGCGCACCTTTGGGGTCAGGCAAGCCTGGGTTCAAACCCCAGCTCTCCTTTCTTTTTTTTAATGGTGTCTTTCTTTTATTTTTAAATATATTTTTATTGATTTCAGACAGGAAGCCTCACACTGAGGATTGAGTCCACAAACCGGGCATGTGCCCTGACCAGGCATCGAACCCGGGACCCTTCAGTCTGCAGGCCAACGCTCTATTCACTGAGCAACACCAGCCTGGGCTGGACTCTCCTTGCCCACCATGAACTGGAAGGAATGGTGTGACTCATGGGGCCACTGGGCGGCCTCTGGAACCGTCCCTGTGAGAGCCGCTGGCGCCAGGTAAGGCTCAGGCCAGGCGCCTCTGCCCGGGACCCTGCCGCTCTCGTCCTCCCGGGCTTTGGAACAACAGGGCACTTTGCTCCGCCAGCGCCGAAGCCACAGGCCACCTCGGCCAGCCTGCGTCCTGACTGGGAGACTTCTGTCTCTACCGCGGCTGTTTGGGAACCTCTGGCTCCCCCGGGGTGACCGCCGCCCTCCGTCGCCGCCCCCCCTCCCCCCAAAGGTCAGGGCACTTACCAGGATCTCTTTCTCCAGCGGGGAGTACTTCCCGGGGGCGATGCTGGGGTCTGATGTGTGGAATTTGGTCCATGTCCTGGGAGGTGGAGAGGCAGGTGCATTAAAACTCTGGGAAAGGACCTGGCCAGTTTGCTCAGTGGGTAGAGCATTGGCCTGGGGACCAAAGGGTCCCGGGTTCGATTCTGGTCAAGGGCACGCAACTCAGTTGCAGGCTCCTCCCCGGCCCAGACCCTGGTGGGGACTCGTGCAGGAGGCAACCCGTCAGCGTGTTTCTCTCACCTCGGTGTTTCTCTCTGTCTCTCCCTCTCTCTCCCACTCTCTAAAACCAATGGGAAAACATCCTCAGGGAGGATTTTAAAAATCAACTTCCGAAAGGGGCTCCCTAGCGCTCCCTTTGGGAATGGAAACCTCACAAAGGGTGATTTCGCGGAGCCAGGCAGGGATCCTCCGGGCACGGGCTAGGTGCCACCACACGGCCTTGGGGGTGGGGGTGGGGGAGACGGGCGGAAAGGAGAGGGCACTCACCCCACGGGGGCAGCAGAGTCTCGGTCCCCGCGGCAGCACAGGGGGTCCTGGTCCTTGATGGACTCAACTGCGCTCAGCACCCCATTCTTCAGGGGCTTCCACTCTGGGGCCCAGGGGTCTGTACCCCTCTCCTGCCCAGCCTTCTGGCCGCCGTCCTCCCATTCACTGAGCATGGCCTGGCCACAGGCCGGGTGGAAGGTGTCGGGGCTGGAGTGGCTCTTCCTCAGGCCGTTTCATGGGAGCCCAGGGGTGGGCTCACATGTTCTTGCATCATAACCGGCCCCTGGGAGCTATTGTGAGGTCTGAGCCCTGGCTGAGCGGCTCAGAGCCGCCACCAGCTTCCAGAGGGAGGTGCCCTGTGGGTTCCCTTATCGTTACATAACCGCTTCCTGGGCCCGTCTGCCGTGGAGACGGCGCCAGGCAAATCCACCTGTGGTCCTGCTGGTCCCGGTGTGCCCACAGCGGCAGGAGCCAGCACGATGGGCAGCTCCCTGTGTCCGCAAGGCTGCTTCCTGCCTGTCGGGCCTCCTGAAACCCGGGCACGAACAAAACAGGAGAGCCCGGCTGTGCCGCTCAGCGGTGCAGCCTCGACCTAGGAACCGGGAGGTCAGGGTTCAATTCCCAGTCATGCCCGGGTGGCAGGCTCGATCCCAAGTGGGAGGCATGCAGGGGGCATCTGATCCGTGATTCTCTCTCTCCCTTCCTCTCTGGAATCAAGAAAAAAAATAGAATAAATTTAAAAGCAACGACAGAAAAGACCCTTCCCCCCTGGAACCGCAGCCGTCAGCACCAGCGGTTCTGCAGCCCTGAGGGCAGGCCTCGTCTCCATTCTGTCTTGTTGTGTCCCGTCCCCAAGGCGTCTGCTGCAGCTTTGTCCCCTGTCTGCACTGCTCTGCGCGCGTCCGAGAAGCCAGCTACCGAAAGGACAGTATGGGAGGAAGCAGAGGGCCCCCCTAGAGGGCGTCCTGTCCCACCCAGCTCAGCGGGTCTGGGGTGCTCGCTCCAGCCTGGGTCTGGTGGCAGATCTGGGTCCCCAGGCGACGGGGAGCCACCAGATAGCAGCGGCCATGGCCTGGCGCCTTCCGTGTGGCCGCAGCGACAGGACAGCCTGGCCCACGGCTGGTGTGGGGACGAGCGTCCCACTTGTGTCTCTCACCTGCCGAAGCACCCTGTGCCGGCGGGATGGCCGTCGCACACGTGCTCTGCGTGTGCCGCGAGCATTGACGTGACTGGCAAACCTCCAGGAGAGAGGCCGGTGACAGGGGTCAGGCGGTGCCTGTCTGCTTACAGGTGCTGCTCTCTGAGGGTGACCACTGGCCCCAGGACCCTTCCTCTGGGCCCAGCCACTCACCCACTCTCAGGGGCGCGTGCACGTGCCCTTGGGCGTGCCGTGAGTTCAACTCTCCACCAGAGGGTGAGGCTAGAGACGAACCAGGCAGTGCCGGCTGGCGTGGCTCCGTGGTTAGGGCATCCACCGTGCACCCAAAAGGTGGTGGGTTTGATCCCGGTCAAGGCCAAGTACCTGGGTTGCAGGTTCCACCTCCTGGCCCTGATCTGGGCTCATGTGGGAGGCAACCAATCTATGCGACTCTCTCACATCAATGTTTCTCTCTCTCTCTTCCCCTCTCCCTCTCTTCCTTCCTTCCTTCCTTCCTTCCTTCCTTCCTTCCTTCCTTCCTTCCTTCCTTGCTTCCTTTCTCTAAAATTCAAAGGAAAAGATACCCTTGGGGGAGGATTAACAACAACAAAACAGAGATGGCCTAGCCAGGTCCCCCTTTGGGAAGGCCTCACAGTGGGGGTGGCACAGGCCTACGGGAGGTCAGTGCACGGGACACGCCCCGTTCTGGCAGGAGAAGAAGGGGCTTCGGTGCTATGACAACCTGGGAGACACCCCAGCCAGGGGCTCCGAGGACCTCCCGCGGGGCAAGCTGTGCGTCTGCAGAGACAAGATGTGCACGGATCTGGACACAGGAAGCACACGCGTCCGCCTCCCTGGGTTTTGGTGACGTCGGGCAGGGACCCGACCCTGCGAACTGCCGGGCCAGGAGCAGGAGGAGGTGGGCAAGGCGGGGCGGGCGCGGCGCCCTCCGGGGAGGCTCGGGGTGGGAGGCCTCTGCTTGGCTGCAGGCATCAGGGTGGGGGGAGGGCTGACCCCCCACCACCCAGCTTCCCCAGGAGCGGGCACCGCTGGCCTTTGCCAGGAAGTGGGAGGAGGCGAAACCTGCCATGGTGCAGGGAGGGTCCTTCACCCTGGAGCCCGGGTTCCTCGTCCTCTCGTGGCCTCACGCAGGCCCCCGACATCTGGCCGCACCCAGCGCCCGGGCTGAGGCGCTGCTCTGGCCCTCGGCTTCTCCCTGTCCCGTCCCCCCGCCCCCCCTCCCCCGGCCCCTGGCCCAGGGCTCTGCCCACCCCGCCCCCCGCCAGGGGCCTTCGTGACTGAACTCCTTGTCCCCAGCGTGCCTGGCAGCACGAGGAGGCCCGTTTGGGGCATCTCAGACAAAGGAGCCGGTGTACTGGCAAGTTCCAATGATGTGCCCAAGGTCACACCATTCCAGGTAGAAAAAGAAAAACAAAACATAGGCCCGCCCAGCTCAGGATAATCTGAGCTTCGATTCCCGGGAGGCGGTGTGGCAACTGGACCGTGCAAATTGGTCTGATAAGGAGACGAGTTGAGCACAAGCTGCAGAAACGCGGCAGGAGAAGACGGGCGGCGGGGGCAGTGCCCGCTGTGTGCCTGCCAGGGACGGGTGTCTCAGTCAGGACGCCCCGAGATGAACACTGACAATCACTAATATCGACCATGCATGCGTGTAGGCACGGGCCTATGAGTGCCCTATGCCCTCATTTAAATACGTGGATACATTTGAATGGTGTCAGAGTCCCAGAAGGCATCTGCTTCCAAAACCAGATCAGCCCGGCTCGTGTGGCTCAGGGGTTGAGCGTCCACCTATGACCCAGGAGGTCAGGGTTCAATTCCCTATCAGGGCACAGGCCTGGGTTGCTGGCTCGATCCCCAATGTGGGGCGTGCAGGAGGCAGCCCATCCATGATTCTCTCTCATCGTGGATGTTTCTAGCTCTCCCTCTCCCTTCCTCTCTGAAATCAATTTAAAAATCTTTAAAAAATAACAATAACAAATAAAAAAACCCAAAACCCCAAAGCAGTGTAGTAACTCGCTGTGCTGAGCGGGGTGATCCTGGAAATAGCGGGCCTGTCTCAACCCCTGACTCACTGCTGTCCTGACAGTTTGCGTTGGGGAGTTCTGGCCCAGGAAAGGGGTCGGGGCTCCACGTGGTGGGGGGGGTCCCTCAGGGGGCTCCCTGCTCACCAATAAGAAAGACGCGCCCCCTTTTTGCGGCAGCGCAGGGACAGCGATCCGGGCCGGCGGCCGGCCGTGGGCAGGTCTCCACCCTGCATCACCCGTGGTTTCTCAGAAACCTCGCCGGTATCACCATCCTCTTCCCATGCAGCCTCCTCATGTTTCATTAAATGTAGGCGTGCCCTCCCCCAGGCCTCGCTTCCCGCCTGGCATCGGGGCAGGTTCTCGCCCTGGAAGAGTCCTGTCTGCTCCCCGGGTTTTCCGAGGTCTGAGGGAACCCGGTCTTTCCCACACACCGAGGTGGGAACTAAGAGGCGTCTTAGGGGCTGAGCCGCTCCACATCCCGAGAGGCTGTGCGGATGGTGGTCCCTGCACTCGCCCCGCCGACCCCTGACCCCCGGCCCTCTGAGCAGGCTTCGGGGTGGTGCCAAGAAAACCGCATGAGTTATGCACACACAGGAAGGTCTTATCTTAAATCCCTCGCTGGCAGCAGCTCCCAAGACACTGGAACTCCCGGGGGGTGAGAGGGCAGGACGCCCAGCGGATCTTTGGGATCTAACCCGGAGGAGTACATTTCTCTGACCTTCAACTGGTGCCTCGGATCCGAGTCCGGGGAAGAGGCCAGAGCAGCCCGGGCTGGAGTCTCCAAAGGGCGCTGGGCGCGCGTGGCTGTGCTGTGCCCATGCGTGAGCCCGTTGGTTTTGTGAACAAGAAATCAATGGTTAAGAGTTTTAAAATATATGTTATGGAACGCAGAGCGGAAGGGAGAGGGAGAGAGAGAGAAACATCCATGATGGGAGAGAATCGTGGATCATCGGCTGCCTCCTACACGCCCTCTACTGGGCATGAGCCTGCAACCCAGGCCTGTGCCCAGACCAGGAATCGAACCGTGACCTCCTGGTTCATAGGTCGACGCTCAACCACGAGCCATGCAGGCCGGGCTCACATGGCTTTTGAAGGACAGAGACAGAGCGCACGCGCACAGGCAGCCCGAGCCCTTGGCCTGCAGCTCATTCCCTCCCTCCCCAGCTGACCTCGGGCCGGGGGCGGGGAGGGGGGGTCCATTTCTCCCGAGTCAGTTTCCCGCCTATAAAGGCAGAGATAAGCCTTATGATCTGCTAACTCACAGGACGATGAAAAGAATTAAAATGAAATAATGTCCAAGAAAATGAATTAGCCCACAAAACGTGTTGTAACGCTGACCAGCGGCTGCCGCTGGGCTGCTAGGAAGTGAGCACAGGCATTTGGTTTAGTAGGTGGCTCTGGCCTGACCACAATGCGAGTGCCCCGATCAGCTCGGTGTTCAGTGCATCTAATAGGCACCCTTAGGTGCCAAAGAGATTTTGAAAAAGAAGAAAGAATGAATGTGAACCCCTCAGTGGTAGCAAGTGCTGGGCAGATATAAGGACTTGCATGACTGTTATTGTTCTTTACTCCACGTATGGGAACCACTTCAGCTGCATGGTACCCTGTGCCCTGGACAGAGGGGCTTCCGGCGGGAGACGCGTTACAGAGCAGCAAACAGCCCGTCTGGGTGTGAGCTCGCGTCCCAGCTCCGTTTCTTCTGTCTGTGCCGCGCGCTCTCTCCCCGGTGCCTCGCTCTTCCCGCCTTGGCTAAGTTCACCTGGTTTATGATTCACGACAGCGAGACTGTTAGAAAAGCTCAAAACCGCCCGGCCAGTGTGGCTCAGGCGGGGTCGATCCCCAGTGTGGGGCGTGCAGGAGGCAGCCGATCCATGATTCTCTCTCATCGTTGATGCTTCTGTCTCTCTCTCCCTCTCTCCCTCTTTGAAATCAGTAAAACTATATTAAAAGGAAAGAAAAGCTCAAAACCTCTGTCACAGGGACATCTATTGAGAAAGAAGCATCTTGCTCGTGAAATGTACAGTCTCCTGCAGACGCCTACTTTTAATAACTCCGTCAGTACCCCTCTGAAGTAAGCAGGGGGGGGGTCATACCGTCTCCCCCTTTTGGGATGAGGAAGCAAAGCTGGTGGATGAAGTGTGTTCCCTAGGTCACAGCGGAGGAAACAGGACCCAGGCCCTTCGAGCTGCAGGCCGGCTCCAGCCCTCCTGCCCACGGTCGCGCTTGCCCATCATGAGCAGAGTGGGCCTGGCTGACCTTGGGTGTCGACACACACAGGAGCCAGAAGCCATTCCTGCAGGTCATGGTGACAGACACGGTGGGTTCCCCAACCTGCAGAGTGGCCTTTGGACACTTCCCATTGGTTTTTAGAGAGCGTGGACGGGAGGGGGAGAGACACAGAGAGAGACGCAGCGATGTGAAGAGACGCATTGATCGCTTGCCTCCCACACGCACCCCGACCAGGGCCCGGGATCGAGCCTGCCACCGCGGTGCATGCCCTTGACCAGAGTCAAACCCAGGACCTTCCAGTCCGCAGGCTGAAACGCTAACCACTGAACGAGTGGTCTTCACAGGTAAGAGCAGGTGGCGTATTCTGTTGGAAAGCACTTCCTTTCCACATCTTTCCACAATCCCGGCCCCGCGTCTATGCACCCCCTGCCCTCGCCCGTCGCGTTTGCAGGGGTTAGGGTGACACCTGCCTGGAGGCGTGTGCTCTGTCGGAAACCTCGTATCAGGGCTCTGAGCAGAGGGGAGACCTCAGGCCATGGGCTGACTTGCTCCTGGAAGCCAAGTGCAAAGTAAAGTGGGTGCTGGGGGAGCGCTCATCTGACGAGCATCAGGTATGGGTGCGTCCCTCAGGGCTCCTCCGCGGATGTGCAGTCCCAGGCCTCGTGCTAAGGGAGCGAGGCCGCCCGCAGGCCCAGCGAGCAGCTCGGGGGACGCCCGTCCCTCAAAGGGCAACAAACTAGTGGGGGAAGTAGACGCTGTGAACTACCATTAAGGCTGGACGGGCTCGGGGTTCGCAGAGAGGGCCGGTGGGCGTGGCAGGAACTCAGGAATGTGGTTGGGAACGAGGAGAAACTTCGAGGACGAAGGACAGGCGGGCGTGGGTATTGAAAGATGAGTCCATTCCAGCTGCTTCTTCCCAGAGGCAGTGCCATGGGCGGGAGGAAACGGGGCGTCAGGGACCTCCAGGGCTCCTGAAACTCGGGGTCCCCCCTGCCCAGCCGGGACCAGCTCACCACCACCCCTCCAGCAGCACCTCCCACCCACTCCGCTCCTAGCGGGGCCTCCAGCAAGTAGCAACACCTTCTCCCGCAGTGAGTGCACCGCCCGTCCAATCCCGATGGAGGGCATCGAATTGCACGGCCGCCCCAGGAGCCCGGGAGCATAAAAGGCCGCGCCTGGCCTGTCCTGCAGCAGCTGGACACCTCCCGACATGGGCTGCATGGGCTGCCCGGCCCCGCTCCTGGGGCTGCTGCTCCTGCCCGGAGTTTTTCTACTTGAAACAGGTACGGCCGTGGGTGCCGGAGCCCCTTGCTCCTGCCTGTCCCTGGGAGGGCAGGGCAAGTGTAGGTGCTCCCCAGAGCCCCCCACCCCCCTGTGGGGAAGCTAGAATGAAATCCAGACCACGAGGGCCTTTCCTGTGTTGGATGCAATCCAGCCACGGAGGGAGATGTTGCTGTGACGGTCACCGAGTGCTTAGCCGTGCTTGTGGGTTTGGGGGCGCTGGGTCAAGGATGTTCTGTGGGTTCTGTTCTGTGGGCGAGGCACTGGCCCATGCGCTGCTCTGTAAAAGGGGGGCTCTGTACTTAGGGTTCTGGAGAGAGATGGGAACAGAAGGAGCACTTGGTGTCATTCCAACTTAAACTAAAACAACTCTAAGAGGTTGAGCGTGGTTGAGCGTGGACCCATGAACGTGCCCGGTTGTGGGTTCGATCCCCAGGGGTGGGCATGGAGGAGGCAGCCAATCTGATTCTCTCTCATCCGGATGCTTCTCTGTCCTCTCCTTCTCCCTTCCTCTCTCTGAAATCAATAAAATATCGATTTTCTGAACCCCTGTAGGGTCCTGGGTTCAATCCCAGTCAGGGCTCCAAAAAATCAATATTTTTTTTAAAAGAAGGAGGAGGCGCACTGGCCGGGGCACCCCAAGGCTTCGACGTGCTCTCTGGCCCGCACGCTGACATGGGGCAGTGGAGGTACTGAACTACCGTCACAATTTCTTTCCTGTTGCTGAAGGCGTTGAAAAATGTACCACAAAAGAATACCTTCGCCTGAAACAGTTGACGTGACATGAAATTATCTAGATTTGATTCATGAAGTCTCCTAACCTGAACATCTCTCTCCTTTTATTTCCAAAGAATTATCAGTTCGGTAATCTTAGCCTTAGTCTGTACTCCACATCTAGTCCTCTTAGAGTCGTTCTAGTTTAAGCTGGAACGACACTACTTCAAGCTGCCCGCGTAATTTCGATTACTTTTACCCTTATTTTGTGACTTGAGGAGGAAATAGTGAAGTCCTCTGTTACCTAGCTTTCCACTTACACGAGCAAACTAAAGTTCGGGAATACTCTTGAACAACAAATAGCTTGGGTAAGATTTTTAGTCACTGTAAAGACAAACCTAATCACCACCCACAGAACAACATTTGATTGTGAAGTTCATACTCAAACTCTCCTTTTATTCTGCAGGTAAGTGAGTAGCTACTCAGACCTGTTAGCTAGGACACGCGAGGGTGTGCAGAAGGATCTAAGCCAGCGGTTCTCAACCTGTGGGCCGCGACCCCTTTGGCGGTTGAACGATCCTTTCACAGGGGTCGCCTAAGACCATCGGAAAACACATCTATAATTACATATTGTTTTTGTGATGAATCACTATGCTTTCATTATGTTCAATTTGTAACAATGAAATTGGGGGTCACCACAACATGAGGAGCTGTATGAAAGGGTCGCGGCATCAGGAAGGTGGAGAACCGCTGAAGCCGTCTCCTGCGTCCTTTGGGGCTGGGGCCTTGGTGGTGTTTACATGTCTGATGATGAGTGAGCGCGGAGTGTGACTTAGGGCCGAAGGTCTGCGTGGCTCAGGCCCTGAGTCCCCATGTCCTGACCCTGTGAACGCAGCAGGCTTTGCATCCCTCCAGCTGCTGCCTCGGCTCTCACAGACGAAGGGAGGATTCACTGGGGAGATTTAATGGGATAATGTTCTAAATGACCTGGAAGCCTCCGCGAGAAGCCGCTAAGTCAGTGTGAACTGTCATTAGACGCTACAAGCTCTACACTGGGGATCGTAAACCCAGAAGGGAGGACAATGCGGGTGCTCAGTGTCCGACTAAAGCGTTCCCCGGTGTATCCATCCCCAAGAACCAGCAGTCTCCTCTTTCAATATTCCCGCCACAGGCTCGGGCAATAGATGCAACATCAGGTTTTGGTTTGTTTGTTTTTTTAAATATGTTTTATTGATTTTTTACAGAGAGGAAGGGAGAGGGATAGAGAGTCAGAAACATCGATGAGAGAGGAACATCGATCAGCTGCCTCCTGCACACCTCCTACAGGGTATGTGCCCGCAACCAAGGTATATGCCCTTGACCAGAATCGAACCCGGACCCTTCAGTCCGCAGGCCGATGCTCTAGCCACTGAGCACACCGGTCAGGGCAATGCAGCTTTGTTACATGCCAGCAGGAAGGGGTGCTTTTCTCCAGCTCATCAGCACCAAGCTGGCGGGCGCTCGGGGAGGGAGGGGGGCTGTGCCAAGAGTATGTGGAAAACGCATGGGGCTTTCTTGCCCTGCTGGTGTGGTTCAGTGGATAGAGCATCAGCCTGTGGGCTGAAGGTCCCAGGTTCGATCCCAGTCAGGGCACAGGCCCAGGTTGTGGGCTCCATCCCCAGTAGGGGGCATGCAGGAGGCAGCTGATTAATGATTCTCTCTCATCATTGATGTTTCTGTCTCTCTCTCCCTCTCTCTCTCTGAAATCAATCAAAAAATATGTTTTTTAAAGGATTTAGACTAGACATGTGGGGGGAGGGGGAGTGGGGGGACAGTGAGTTTAAAGATTGCTGGGAACTGGGAAAAAGCTCCCTAAAATCCAGCGATTCTCTTAAGACAACACCTTGGTAACGACTCGATGTTGCGTTGGAAACAGCCCCGAGCAGATCCCTGGGCAGGAAGGTCAGCATCACCTCTTGTCCCGCCCCCTCCTCCCATCCCCCTAAGAAATGAAGTCCCCGTGCGAAACCGACCAAAACGGGACGATCTGTTACCCTGAGCTGGGCCTTCGATAGGAGGGCTCAGCCCTCTCCTTGCTCTGCCCTGTGCTGACTCCCAGCCAACTCTGCACACCGCGGGCACAGGGGGTGACACGGGCCGGCTTCCCGCACCATGGGCACAGCAGCAGGCACCCAGAAATGGTCAGAGTGAGTGAGTGGAAAACCATGCCCGTGACTCTCCCCCCTGCTGCCTGCTGCCCACTCCTCCAGGATAAGCGCGCCAGGGTCTCGGGTGTTTCCTGAGCTGCTGGCATCGAGGGGATTTGAGAGGCACGGGGGCCTTGCAGACGCCACAGGCGAGTAGCTGTTGTCTCGGGGCCGGCCTGGCCCTGCTCCAGCTGTGCCCGCCCCCGCCTCCCCCACCTGTGCTCACACTACCTCTGCCCCGAGTGTGCACTTCCCCCTGCAGCTTACAGACTGACCTTGAGCTCCAGGAGCGTGGGATCAGCGATGCGATACGGCCCTGGAGGTGCTCCTGGGCTCCTCAGCGGTTGCACAAGCACCTCCAGACAACGGGCCCTGAGAGCTTCCGGGAACAGCCAAGGCTGTGCCTGGAGTGTGGTTGTCCCCTGCATAGAGTTTATCTGCTCAGCACGAGCCAAGGCAAACAGTTAAAATCTCTCTAAAACCGAAAGGCGATCGAGTTGCGATCTGCCCAGCTGGGTGCACACCTGCTCTGCCTCCAGGCCCAACACTGGCCACCCCCCTCCCCGCCTCCCTCCAGCCCACAGCCCGCCACCCCCGGGGAACCCAGTCCGGGCTCCCCCTGGCGCCATGGTCTCGGTCAGGGTGGGAGTCTGTGGTGTCAGTTCGGGGCTGGGCCCCCGGCTGCCTGCTCGCATTCGCCCTGGTCAGACATTCAGCTGCGCCATGCTGTGCCCCGCTGTACACCCGGCAAGCTGACAGCTCCACGGGCCAACCTCCCCTCCCACCCCCCCACATGCACATGCACACACACCACACACATGCACACGCATGCATGCACACACACCCACATGCATGCACACCCACCCCCACATATGCACAGCCACCCACACACATGCACACCCACCCACACATATGCAACCCCCCCACACACACCCATACACATGCACACACTCTCTTGCATACATATACTCACGCACATGCACACACCCACACATGCACTATGCAATGCTCTCACATACATGTGCTCGCGCGCGTGCATTCACATGCATGCACATGTGTGCACACAGCCACACGCATACACAAATGAATTTCCACCAAACACATGGCTGGTATTCAGCTCGCCGCGATGAAAGATGCATGTGTGTGATGGGAAGAAGGAAATGGCTTCGTGGGTCCAGAGCAGTGAGACATGGCTGAGGTTCCTGTGGTTGCAGCCCAGGGACTCTCTCTGTGTGGCACTAACGTAACTAGTATGTGTTCAAAGTCCATTCAAACAGCTCAGGCATTGGGGGCCAAGTGTGTGCGTGCGCGTGTGCACGTGCGTGTGGGGTGTGTGTATGCGTGCGTGGTGTGTGTGCATGTATGTGTGCGTGTGTGCATGTTTGTGTGTGTGTGTTTGTGTAGGCGCATGGGGGGGTGAGGTTGGCTTGTTTGCATTTATCTTTGGTTTCTCTTTTTCCCCCCTCGATGGCTTTGTGCCGTCGGATGGGGGTTAGAGTTCTATCGAAGCGTCTGTCTCCTAGCCGCGGGTTCCGCCTGTTCCGTGGCACGAGGAGTGTTTGCCTCCCGGTTGTCACGGAGTCTGCAGGCGGACACACGCAGCACAGCGGAGTGGGACACGTGTGGCCAGGCACGCTGCCCTGCTCGTCACGTATGTGTGTGATGGTTAATGAACAGCCCTCTGAACGAAGGCCGGAGAACTGACACTCTTATTCCCGGAGTCACATTCTTTCATGATGAAACTTATTTTGGTTGAAGCTTTTCTAGGACAACACTGGCCCTTTTCTAAAGTGACCTCCTCTCCCCTCACCTTCTCTCCTCCCTTCTCTCCCCCCGTAGCCGCCGAGACCGAGCGCCTAAAGCTGGCACTGGGTGAGTTCGTGCTCCTGTCCCATCGGCCTGACACTTCCCATTCCCTGCAGCCCTGGGCAGGCAGGAGGCCGGTGCCAGGGGAGGACGCGCAGTGGGCAGTGCCGGTCATTTGAAATCTGTAGCAGATGCATGTATGCAACACGGATAACAGCCGTGTTCCCCGAGGGCCCGGAGGACTGATGGTGCCCGAGAGGCAGGGGCCGGGAAAGGGCTCGGATGTGGACGGGCCGTGGTCACCGGCTCTGGTCCCAGGTGGGCACCGCTGCCCTGACCGGCAGGTGGCGCTCCAGCCCGGGGTGAGGGCTGCTCTGTGTGCCATTCAGGGCCCTGAGGTGTAGCTGTCGCCTCTGAGGTCTCTCCAAAACGATCCCATGGGCAAGCACCTCCGAGCGTCCGTGATGTCCTGGCGGCACTGTCCGGCCCGTGTTCCTCGGGTCCGTTCCCACCTGTCCCCCTAGGCGGCGCTGACGCTCAGAAGCAGGCGAAGTGAATGTCACCCCTTTATCACATGGAAACCTCTCTGTTTCTCTCGTGCCCACAGATGACGGGGACTCGGACGCCATCCTGTCAGGTAAGAGGGCGCTGACCCCCCGGAGGGTCTCACGGTCCCTCCGAATTCAGGAAAGAGGTCCTTCCCTGGTGACCCCCAGCCGCCCCGTGGCTGAGTTTGTGGGGAGCTCGTTCTCAGGCGGGGCCCCGAGATCCCCTCCGTCCTCAGGGCGGACGGTTCTGGAACGAGTCCTGAGAGCATCGGGCGTGAGTGGGTCCGAGGCCGCCTGTCGGCGTCGCTCCGGCCGCTGCACTGAGGGCTCCAGGCTCGCTCGGCGGTGACCGGCCGCGCTCCGTTCCGTTTGAGCGCGTGTGACACCGGCTCATTCTGCGCGTCCTGTGCCGAGGCCACCAGTTCCCGCAAGCCCAGTGCGTGAGCCACACCCAAGCGCTGCCTTCGGCTCTGGGGCCAGAGTCCAGGAGGAGTCTCACCTGTGAAATCGCCGTCCAGGGTCCTGTCCCCCTGGAGGCCGCGGGGCAGCACCACGCCCGCCTCTCCGGGTCCCGGGGCCGCCCCCTCCTGGGCTCCGCTCCTTCTTCCGGCTTCAAAGCCGGCAGGGTCCTGTCTTCAAATTCCTCTCTGACGCTCCAACCTCCAGCTCCACTTTTAAGAATGCTTGTGGCCCGGCCGGCGGGGCTCAGGGGTGGAGCGTCGACCTAGGAACCAGGAGGTCAGGGTTTGATTCCTGGTCAGGGCACAGGCCCGGGTTGCGGGTTCGATCCCCAGTGTGGGGCGTGCAGGAGGCAGCTGACCCATGATTCTCTCTCATCATGGATGTTCCTGTCTCTCTCCACCTCCCTTCCTCTCTCTTTAAAATCATTAAAACATTTTTTAAAATATGAAGGAGAATCATGGATCGGCTGCCTCCTGCGCACCTCCGACTGGGGATGGAGCCTGCAACCCGGGCATGTGCCCTGACTGGGAATGGAACTCCTGGTTTATAGGTCGATGCTCAACCGCTGAGCCCCACTGGCTGGGCAACATGTAATTCTTATCACAAAACACCAAACACCTGCCTGGGACGTAGAGTCTAGGAGAGAGGAGACGGGGTGAGTGAGCTGAACAAGACCCAGGGCCCATGGCTGAGAGGCGACTTAGCACGTCTATCACTTACCTAGTGGTCGCTTCAGAGTTGAGGCAAAACTACAACTTATGAGATCATGAGGGCCCTCGCTGGCCACACCCCTCTCACTGTGAGCACGTGTGTTCATGAGTGTTTCTTTTGGGGAGAATTCTTTTTTAAAATATATTTTTATTGATCTCAGAGAGGCAGGGAGAGAGAGAGAGAAACATCAATGATGAGAGAGAATCATGGGTCGGCTGCCTCCTGCACGCCCCCCACTGGGGATCCAGCCTGCAATCGGGCCTGTGCTCTTGACCAGAATCAAACCTGGGGCCCTTCAGTCCGCAGGCCTACGCTCTATCCACTGAGCTAACCGGATAGGGCTTTGGGGGAGAATTCTTATTATTTTTATTTTCAAATTGATCTTTATTGTTGGAAATATTACAGCTGCCCCCTTGTCCTGTCCACCCCGCTGCTGCCCCTCCCCGGCCCTCACCACATTGTTGTCTGTGTCTGTCCACGTGTCAGGCCTCTGTGCCGACCAGCTCTGTGGTTGGTCTCCCGCCCCCCCCCCGACCTCCTTTCCCTCTGAGGCGTGTCAGCCTGTGGGCGCCACGGAACCAAGTAAACCGATGAGCAGCACGGACGTGACGCATGCGACAGGCTGACGGGTGGGTCCGTATTGCAGTGCTGCCTGCTGCCGGCTCCACTCCACCCCCTCCTCTGACTGTTTCGCGTTCAGCATCGCCAGGTAGGAACGCCCCCCCTGCCTCCCCCACTCCCCACGCCCCCCATGACCAAGTTTAACTGCTCAATTGCACCGCCCATGGCTAGTGACTGCTGTTCCGCCTGAGAGCACGCTGAGCGGAGGGGGACGGGGCCCTGAGGTGCCTGGATTCACGCTGTCTAGCTTCCGTTTGTGTTTATCCCTAATTTTACTGTCAAAGACCAGCATGCCCGCGGGTGGGGCTCAGGGGCTGAGCATCAACCTAGAACCAGGAGGTCACGGTTCAATTCCAGTCACAGGCACAGGCCTGGGTTATGGGCTCGATCCCCAGTGTGGGCCGTGCAGGAGGCAGCCGATCCATGATTCTCTCTCATCATGGATGTTTCTCTCTGTCTCTCCCTCTCCCTTCCTCTCTCTCTAAAAATCAATGGAAAAACATCCTCGGGGGAGATTAACCCCCCAGAAAACTATCTTTTCAAAAAAGGGGGCGAGGCATTTGGGGAAAGCAGGATGGCGTTAGGAGCGTCCGCTCTGCCGTCGGGACTTGACCCCAGCCTCGTGAGAGGGGGTCCTTCTCTGTGAGCTTGTGGCCAGGCAGGCGGCCCTTCAGCGGGGCCAGCTGAGTCCTCTGTCAGCGTCTCATCTGTGTCTCAGGAAGGCGTGCAGCCCTGACCACCGCTTCCATGTCGTTCTAGAGCCACCTGCCATGGACCCGCCTCCTTCGAGTCGTGGAGCCGACGATCCTTGGCCCAGCCCGCCAGGTCAGCCACTGGCTCACAGGACACGCCACTGTGCGCGTGAGCCCCAGGGGAGGCCGTGACAGCCAGGGAGGGGGTGGGGCTGCACGGGCCAGAGCGACAGGACCACGGCCCCAGCACCCGGCTGAGCGCCCGAGCACCCCGCTTTCCTGCCGCTGCACAGACACATTGGAAAGTTCAGACAGTGAGGAGAATAGGGGAGCAGACAGCTGTGCCCTGTGCCTCCGGGGCTGGTGTTCACAGTTTGTCACCCTCGGTTCCATCTTGTCAAGGAATAGCACATGACAGGCAGCTTTGAGCTCCCAGACGCCCATCCCCCTATTCTCTTCCTCTGCGTCGGAGACAAGCACCCCTGGGGGTGGTGTGTGTGTTCCTGTTCACTCTTAAGACTTTTACAAATATGACTTGTGCGGCTCCATGAGTCATTGTGGTTTTCTCTCTCACCAATGATATCGGTGCCCGTCGGTCATCCACTCCTTGTATTCTCTACTTAATGTCACGTTTCCGAGGTGGATCTGCGTTGATGGCTATAAAGATTTATAGATAGATTTTACTGCTTTCGCAGCTATGGTGTTGAGTTTTTTTGAATAGACCCCATAATGGGCGCCTTTCCCCACGGACAGAAATACATTCTGAGATGTTTCATGTCTGCCCGGCTGGGGCAGTCCTGGCTCAGCAACACATGTTCCACCATCCGACCCGCTCTGTGGCTCGACCGCCCGGGGCACGTCACGCAGCGGTGGGAGTGCTGAGCGCTCATAAGTGGGGAGTGATCAAAACTTCCCCCCAATTGGGAGCCGGGCAAACAGGGTGAGTGCAAAAGGCAAGTTTCCACAATGCACCCTTATTGTTTCCGCAGACGACCCGCCCAGGATGAGGCTCGCCGACGGCCCCGGGAGGTGCTCGGGGCGTGTGGAGGTGTTCTACCAGGGCGCCTGGGCGTCGGTGTGCGGGGACGGCTGGGGCCTGCAGGAGGCCCGGGTGGTGTGCCGGCAGCTGGGCTGCGGCCGGGCGGTGTCTGCCCCGCTGGGCGCCCACTTCGGGCCGGGCTTCGGGAAGATTCTCCTGGACAACGTGCACTGCAGCGGTGAGGAGAGCCACCTGGCCCTGTGCGCCCACGACGCCTGGTTCACGCATGGCTGTGGCCACGAGGACGACGCCGGGGCCGTCTGCTCCGGTGAGGGGTCGTGTGCTCTCTCCGGGACTCTGGGCGGAAGGGGCTCTGACAGGGAGTGGGGAGTGAGCCGGGGCCTCCTGTGGGGGCTGATGGTTCCCTCTCTCCACACGCGCAGGTCCTCCAGCGGCAGACGCCTTCCCGCCAGGTGAGACCCCTGGGCTGTTTCTAGGCCCCGTGCTACCTTTAGTCCTGCCCAGCTAATACTTTCTGTGGAAATGGAATGAAAACGACCCTGTCAATCGATCTTGGCGCAGTTTACAGGGGCTGGTTTGATTGGTCTATTTGACTTGGAGTCTAACCGGCTTTCCCGGTCTCTGCATCTGCCCACCATCACAGAGAGGCTCAGAGCTCAGATCTGTGGTGTTGACCTTGGCCTCCTGCTCTCAGGAAACCTGCTCACCCTGGCCTGACAACCCCTCTGTGGGGCGGCTGCCTACGGAGAGGTCCCAGGCTCCACTTAGGGCGTGGCCTGGAGGAGAGCGCAACACTGATGAGTAACATCAGCAAAAGAGGGTTTGGAAATCAGCTAGCCGGACAAATGCCCAGGTGCAGGAACCTCCCCAGATCAGAACTGGATTACCGGGCAAGATAGGACTCTTCTGGGGCCATTGAAGGACTATAATTAATAGGCACTGGCTTTAGGATATAGTTTTCTGTGACTATGCCCATCAATCATCACAAATCACTTATTTGAGAGAAAATTGCCATTTATGTCCCAGAGTGATTAGATCAGAAAATCATCTGTCTTGAATCTGTGAGGCCTGATTTTTTTTAACAGACAGTGAAACAACACCAGCTGAAAAATTATAGTTATGCAATTTTAAAGTAACTTTGCCACTAGAAGAAACCATAGGACTATTCCAATCCTTTACTTTTTATCCTAAAGCAGTGGTTTTTGAACGTTACTTTTCATCAGAATTACCCTGCGGGTTTATTAAAAATGCACACTGCTGGGCCCCTCCCAGAGTTTCTAGTTCAGTAGGCCCAGCGTGGGGTATAAGATTTGCATTTCCAACCAGTCCAGATGCTTATACTGTGTAGGGAACCACACCTTGAAAACCACTGTCTTAAAACAAAGAGGAACTTTTTTTTATAATCCTGATAAGCAGAAGCAGAATTACCATCATCTTCATCATCGCCATCTTTGCCATTGTCAGCATCATCTTCATCACCACTGTCACCATCATCATCACCATTATCATCATCATTACCACTATCATCACCATCATCACCATTGTCATCATCACCACTGTCATCATCATCACCATCACCATTGTTATCATCATCATCAATATCACCATCATCACCACTATCATCAACATCACCAATATCATCATCATCATCACCACTGTCATCATCATCATCACCATTGTCATCACCACTGTCATCATCACCATTGTCAGTAGCAGCATCACCATCATCATCTCCACCACTGTCATCCTCATCATCATCACCATTATCACTATCATCACCCTTGTCATCATCATCACCATTGTTATCACCACCATCATCATCACCATTATCATCATCATCATTACCATCGTCATCCTTATCATCACCATTGTCATCATCACCACTGTTATCATCACCACCATTGTCATCATCACCATCGTCATCATCACCATCACCATTATCATCATCATCACCACCATTGTCATCATCACCACTGTTATCATCACCACCATTGTCATCATCACCACTGTTATCATCACTACCATTGTCATCATCACCATCGTCATCATCATTACCATTATCATCATCATCATCACCATTGTCATCATCACCATTGTCATCACCTTTGTCATCACCATTATCATCATCACCATTGTCATCATCATCATCACCATTATCATCATCATCATTACCATTGTCATCATTACCATTGTCATCATCACCACTGTTATCACCACCATTGTCATCATCACCATCGTCATCATCATCATCATCATTATCATCATCACCATTGTCATCATCACCATCGTCATCATCATCATCACCATTATCATCATCATCATCACCATTGTCATCATCACCATCGTCATCATCATCATCACCATTATCATCATCACCATTGTCATCATCACCATCGTCATCATCACCATTATCATCATCATCATCACCATTGTCATCATCACCACTGTTATCATCACTACCATTGTCATCATCATCACCATTATCATCATCATTACCATTGTCATCATTACCATTGTCATCCTCACCATTATCATCATCATCATCACCATTATCATCACCATTGTCATCATCATCACCATTATCATCATCATTACCATTGTCATCATCACCATTATCACCATTATCATCACTACCATTGTCATCCTTATCATCATCACCATTATCATTGTCACCATTGTCATCATCACCACTGTCATCATCATCTCCACCACTGTCATACTCATCATCACCATTATCAGCATCATTACCACCATCATCACTATCACCACCATCATCACCACTACTGTCATTATCATCACCATTATCATCATCATTATCACCATCATCACCACTGTCATTATCATCATCACCATTGTCATCACGAATGTCATCACCATTGTCAGCAGCATCACCATTATCATCATCATCACCACTGTTATCATCACCACCATTGTCATCATCACCATCATCATCACCACTGTCATCATCATTGTCACCACTGTCATCATCACCACCACCATTGTCATCACCCTCATCACCATTATTGTCATTACCATTGTCATCACTATTGTCATCACCACTGTCATCATCACTATTGTCATCACCACTGTCATCATCACTATTGTCATCATCACCACCTTTGTCATCATCACCATTATCATCATTATCACCATTGTCATCATCACCATTGTCATCACCATCATCATCATCACCATCATCACCATCATTACCATTGTCATCATTATCATCATCACCACTGTCATCATCACCACCTTTGCCATCATCACCATTATCACCATCATCATCATCATCACTGTCATCACCATTATCACCATCATCATCACCATTGTCATCACCACTATCATCATCTCCACCTCTGTCATCACCATCACTGTCATCACCATTGCCATCATCACCATCACCACTGTTGTCATCATCACCATTGTTAACATTACCATTATCACCATCATCATCACCATCATCACCATCATCATCACCACTGTCACCATCATCAACATCCCTATTGTTGTCATCATCTCCACTGTCATCATCACCATCACCACTGTCACCATCATTTCCACCACTGTCACCATCATCTCCACCACTGTCACCATCATCAATGCCATCATTCTCAGCAGCATTGTTACCAGCAGCAGCACCGTTATCAGCAGAAACTAGTTTACCTGGTAAGTTAAACTTTGTACTTGTGAATCACTTCCTTGGCTATTTTTAGTTTGTGTGTTTTTGTGGTTATGTATATAGAGAGCTAAGCACTAAAACAAGAATATTTTAGGTAAATTATTAAGGTATCTGCCAACATCTGGTATTATGCAGACAGACAGGTCTCTGTGAAGGAATTAATTTTCCATTTACAGCTAAGAGCCTGAGGCTGCATCCATGGCCTTCTCCTCACCTGGCCCAGATCAGGACACTGGCGTTCATGTGCATGTGGCAGAATAAGAATTAGATTCCAGAATTGAATAATCAGGTCATGAAGCTCTTTAGAACTTTCTCATATTATTCTTCCCATTCAATGCATATTTATTGAATACATTCCAGCATTATCAGTTTGTAGATGCTGCTTTCATTTCCTTCAGTTTCCTCAAATATGATGTTCTTAAGTTTCCTATTTTTTAAAGATTTATTTATACTGGGCCAAGAATTCAAGGGTCCCTTTACCGTGAACATAATATAGATGAATAAAAAGTTAAGCAGTCTCGTTTGATGGTGCTGATGGTGACTTCCTTAGATGAACTGGAAGAAAACCGAAAGCTTCAGAGTGTCTTGTAATGCAATGCCCACTTGTTCTTTCCCCACTGCGGACAGTGACCCACTCTGTTGTTCTTTCTAGGAGATGGCTTCTCCGAGCCTTCACTGACCACAGCCCCGGAGGCCCGGACACCTCCACCTGCAGGTATGGGGACCAGTTCCTGCGTCTCTATGACCTCCCTGTCCTCTTCTAATTCCAAATTCCCAGCAGAAAATCTGGCCTGATTCAGCACAGGGCCCGGTTCCTCTGAAGCCGGACGTACACTTGAGCTGACTGGGCAGCCTCAGTCATGGGGCACATGGCACTGGCCCCGTGCCCCCTCCTGGCTTCGGGTAGGACAGGTCATCTAAGAAAGGGAGATGGGTAAAGAAGGCATGTATAAATTATCTATTCTCATGTAAAACCACCCCAAACACAGTGGCTTAGGACAGCACCATTTGTAACTGCCCGTGAGTCTGGGGGTCTTGCAGATCTGGGGTAGGCTTGGCTGGTGTTGGCTGATCTCGGCGGGGCTCCCACATGCACTTCAGGTTAGCTGGCAGGCCGGTGGAAGACCGTCTGGCCTAGGATGGCCTCACTCACAGGCCTTACCTTTACACAGCTGTCATCTGAGGTGACAGAGGTCATGTGTCTTTCATCACCCAGCCCCTGGCTCAGGCTGATTCTCGTGATTGTCCCAGAGTTTCCATGGAGCCCAGAGGAGCCTGTCACCTGTCTCAGACTCAGTTCAGCATGGCTTTGGGTAGGACAGGGTATATGCATCATTAGTTCTGCTACATTCTATTGGCAAAGTGAGTCAGGAGCCACCAGCCCAGAGTGAAGGCGAAGGAAATGAGAGGGGAGCTGCAATGTCACATCGCGCAGAGCAAAGCTATGAGGAGGAGAAAAACTGGGGCCGCTGGTGTGAAGGCCCGACCCCCGGCAAGCTGTCTTCAATGGGTTGAGGGAGAGGAGGGCGTCAGGGCTCCTTTGAGCATGGATCTCTCCTGGCAGCCGGAAGGGTGTGAGTTGCAAAGTCATGGAAGGCAAGGAAGGCTAGGCCGGGTAGAAGAGAGTCCAGCCATCGACAGGCAGAGGGCGCTGTTCTCACCCCGTGACCCCTACTCTTCCCAGGAGGCTGGGCCCCCATGAGGCTGGCGAGCAGCCGGGGGAGCTGCGCGGGCCGTGTGGAACTCTTCTACCAGGGCATCTGGGGAACCGTGTGCGACGACCTCTGGGACCTGCCACAAGCCAACGTCGTCTGCAGGCAGCTGGGGTGTGGCCGGGCCATTTCAGCGCCCGGTGAGGCCCACTTCGGGGAAGGCTCTGGCAAGATCCTGCTGGACGACGTGCGCTGCAGGGGCGACGAGGGGCGCCTGGAGGAGTGTGCCCACCTCGGCTGGCTCTCCCACAACTGCGGGCACGGGGAAGACGCGGGTGTGGTCTGCTCAGGTAACCCCGCCCCTCCCAGGCCGAGTGGCTTGGGCTCCTCCCAGGCAGAACCTACAAAAGACGGGGTAAGAACTCACACAGCCACTCTCATCTCTGCCTACAGATGCTGCACACACGGCGGGAACACCACCAGGTAGGGAGGGCCCTGGCGCCAAGGGCAGCGTGCCCACCCCTTGGGGCAGAGGCTCTGCTGGAATTGGGTGTCCCTTACTCTCCTGTGGGGTTGGGGGAGCCTAGCCCGGAGCCCTTGAATGTCCCTGGTGAGGTGAAACATACCTTAGGCTCACGTCTGCCTCTCCTCCACTCCACTGTGCACACCACACGCAGGCAGCAGGCTCTAAACTCTCGGCTCCCATACAGCAGGCGCAGCCTGTCATTCTGAGGACACGAGAGGACGGCAATGAGACTCGGGTAGGGGGTTAAGATTGGAGAGGCAGAGCCCGGCCAGCCTGGCTCTGTGGTTGAGCGCCCACCTATGAACCAGGAGGTCATGGTTCGATTCCCGGTCAGAGCACAGGCCCGGGTTGTGGGCTTGATCCCCAGTGTGGGGCGTGCAGAAGGCAGTCCATCAATAATTCTCTCTCATCATTGATGTTTCTCTCTCTCTCTCCTGCTCCCCTCCTCTCTGAAATCAATAATAATTTTTAAACAAAGACTTGAGAGGCAGTTAAGGACACTTCCCGCCTGGGGGCAGGTGGCTGGTGGGAAAGACCTGGCCAAGGTCAGGTGCCCCCATTCCGTCCCCCTCTCCTCGCCTCTGCCTCGCCCGGTACAGCCCGGCCCCGCAGAGCTCCATGTTCTGGTTTCCCCACTGCTCTCCACACCCACACCCAGAGATGCCAGGTGCCGGCTCTCCATCACCAAACCTGTCCCTGCGCCCACGTCAGCCAGCTCCACTCGGTGTCACGCATCAGGCTAAGGGGACGAAGTCTAGCGACCCTCATTCCCCCCCCTCGGAGTAGTCGGCTGTAGCAGGCGGGTGGCCTGGTCCTGGGAGAGAATCTCCAGTGGGAAGTTCTGGGCCAGATGCCGCTGGTCGGAGACGCGTCGGGGCGGGAAGGAGGGTCCGAGCATCCTTGGTCCCGGCTCCTGAGCAGCAGGTGGAAGGGAGCAGTGCATCGGTGCCTCTTGCTGTTCGTCCACCGAAGCCGCGTAGCTCCAGACCCCAGGGTCCCTGGAATCGGCGATGGAACCAGCATCTCGCATCTTTCATTTTCTTAAACCCCACTTAAGCACAGCTCATTTGTGTGTGTGAGGCGGGAAGGCTGCGCCAGTGTCGGGGAAGGTTCTAGACCGGTGCCTCTTCCCGCCCCATGCCAGCATCTGTCCCGGCGCCGGCTCACCGCCAGGCGGGCTCCGTGGCTCTGGGAGGGGCCCAGGCAGCGTGGGCCTCGTGCCCGCTGACAGTCCGTGTGCCCTTGGTGTTTGACAGGTCGCCCATCGGCTGCCACGGCAGGGACGGCCACTGCAGGTGAGGCTTTGGGCGTGAATGGTCTGAATTTGGAAAGAAAAGATGAAATGTGTGAACTATAACATGAGTGAACGGAATGATGGGGAGTGGAGACCCTGAACCCCCACTGCCTTTAGAGAAACCTCGGTGCGGCGGCGTCATCACTAACTCGTCGGGCGCCGTGAGGAACCCGCCGCGGAGTGACCTGCACGACAACGTGACCTGCGTGTGGGAGATCCGGGCCAACGCGTCCGACCACGTGCTGCTGGCCTTCCCCTACCTGAAGTAGGTGCCGCGTCACCGAAGCCGCAGCACGGCCTCAAATGCCAACATGGCCTTCCCTGGCTGGTTCCCGCAACTAAGTCTCCTCCATGTCTCTAAGTTTTAGTCCAAAATAATCAAAAATAATGAGAGTCCCAGGTACCTCCCCCAGCTCCCCTATTGGCAGCCTCTTAATGTAACTGCTGAGCAATATCAGAAGCATGAACTTGACGTGAGTACAACACTGTTAGCTCGACTGCAGACCTCTTATTCAGTGGTCACCATTTTCACATGCATGTGCACACATGTGTGTGCGCATTATATGTGTGCACATGTCTGTGTGTGCACATGTGTATATGTGTATGTGTGTGTGACAGAGGCGAAGATTAAGACGCAGAGTGTCTGTAATTCAGCCTCTGGTTAAAGATGCAGATTCCAGGGGACCCAGACCTCAGAAATGAGAAATTTTCCGATTTTAATGTCGTAGTCGAGGTTGACGTCCTTGACAGATCAATGTCTTAAGGAGACTGCCCCCCAGAAGCCACTTAAATTGTTTATTTCCCTTGAATTTTCTTAACCAAAATGTGAGTTGGGATGGAGGCTCAGGGGCCGAGGCATGGACACGGGTTTCTGACGAGAGCACTAGAGGCATCCGGACAAAGCTTGACAAGGGAGAGCAGCTGACCAGTCCGATCGCTCCCACAGGGCGAGCTGGGCAGGGTGGGACCTCCCTCCCTCCAGGCTCATAAATGGCTGGACTGGACCTGGGAGCCGTGTCTATGCGGGCAGACCCAGGAGCCTCTGCCCGCGTCTGCCCAGCAGATCCATGGCCTTGGTTCGCCCAGCCCTGCCCTGGGCCCGGGGCTTCGAGCACTGTGTCCTCAGGGCACACCTAGAGCTTCGGCCACCTCTCTCCAGTCCCAGTTAAAGCCCCACTCCTCCTTGAGGGAAAAGTGAGATAAAAGGGATGCATCCTTCCTTTGAAGGCCAGCGTTTCATCCACCTGCGGCCTCTTTAGGGTCACGACATAAGGGCCTACTTCGAGCACACCCACAGGGCTGCCGCCAGGGGCCTGAGGCGCCATCCGCTTCCTTGCAGCCTGGACTGCTCCAACGAATACTTTGACATCCTGGACGGCCCCCCGTCCTCAGACACATCCCTGGGGAGGACCTGCTCTGGCTTCTACCTCACCTACGAGTCCTCCTCCAGCTCCATGACCCTCAAGTACTTCCGAAGCTCCAACAGCATCGGGAAGGTCTTCATTGCATATTATTACTCCACAGCCAAAGGTAAGAGGGTGGTAAGCGCGCACGCCGGGAGCGGGCCTGTCCGCCTGGGGAGCAGTGCCTGTCCTATCGCTGCGCTGGGACCTTGGGTGGCAGACTTGGCCTCTGCGTCCCCGAGTCCCCCCCCCCCCCCGAGAATGGGGATGATCAGATGACCCCACTTCCAGGGACTGACGCAGGTAAGGCACTTGTTATGGGCGTCATGAGTGCTCGGTGATTGGCAGCTGCCTGGTGGCCGTTCAGTCCACACAGCGTCTCCTCGCAGGCTCACTGGAAGCCATTTCTGAGTCCATCTGAGTCCCGCACCGGGCGGGCGTGTTAGGACCTGCAGGGGGGGTGTGGCCCCAGCCCGGGAGACAGAGGGCCTTCAAGACCAGCACGGGCGACACAATTAGAGGGCAAGTAGGATACGGTACATTCAGGCCAGCCAATAGAATGCGCTAAGTTAGTGTGTGCGTGCGTCTCAGGCAAGGCACCAGGAGAGAGAGAGGCCGGTGTAGGCTACAGCAACGTGTTCAGGAAAATACAGAGAGCAGCCTGAGGGCTGTCTTTATTTATTTTTAATGTTTTTATTGATGTCAGAGAGGAAGGGAGAGGGAGGGAGAGAAACATCAATGAGGAGAGAGAATCATGGATCGGCTGCCTCCTGCACGCCCCCCACTGGGGATGGAGCCTGCAACCCGGGCACATCCCCAACCGGGGATCGAACCGTGACCTCCTGGTTCATAGGTCGATGCTCAACCGCTGAGCCACGTCGGCCGGGCTTAGGTTTGTCTTTAAACCTGGTGAGGCTGTGAGCAGAGAAGCAGGAGGAGGGCCAGCCGGTGAGAGGCCGTGGGAGCGCAGGTGGGATGGGCAAGGTGTGGTGCGGAGGCCGCCAGGGGCTGGACCGAGGGTCCTGATGAACTGCATGTGCCGAGTTTGGGGGTGGCAGCAGCCGTGGTCGGAGGAACAGCTGGCGTCGACCGGATGCCTCTTTTGAGCCGGGCAACATCCTGAGCACTTGGCATGTGCTGCCTCCTCCAAGCCTCACGCAAACCCCTGGTTCTTCCCCTTTGACAGGTGAGGAAACCGAGGCTGGAGAGGGTCAGTCATGCCCCGCGGCCTCCCAGCGATGGGCCCTGCACTAGTGACCCCTGAGCGGGGCTGAGCTCAGGGACAGTCTTTCAGCCTCGGCCTCGGCCGACACGCCGCTCAACACAGCCTCCTGCTAGCAAGCGCCCGGCGCCCCGCTGAGCTGGTGTGGGAGCTGCTCTGTGTCACAAGTAGATCAGGGAAGTCGCCACGATTGACGTGACATGGTTGCTGATTGACGGTTTAATTTTAGAGAGAGACACACTGTTGGTCCGTTTATTCATGCGTTCATGGCTGACTCCTGTCTGTGCCCTGGCCGGGGTCTCACCTGCAACCTTGGTGTATTGGAATGGCGCTCTCACCACGGGGCGGCCCGGCCAGGGCGACGTTGGACGGTTATTGACGACGGTTTTCTTGTGTTTGCAGAGCCGGTTCCACAGACTCCCCAGCTCATCAGTGAGTCCTTCTACTGTTGTTACTTAACCTTCGCTCCTAGCTCCGCATCTGCCTCTGTCCCCACCCCTGACACCGTTACTGTCATAATCCGATCCCTTTCACGCACGTCTGCTAATCGCCTGCACGTAGCTACCGCAGCTGAGAGGTCTGTCCACACACGTTTGCACACGTATGATGCTCACTCACAGTGGAACAGGGTTACACAGATCGACCACCGGGTCCTTGCATGTTGACCGTCGTTGATTTGGTTTCCTGTCCAAAGCAGTGAACACACCTAACCAGACACTCCGCGATAGGGAAAGTAGAAACCACAAAAGAAGCAGCAGCACCGATTGTGGGTGCCTCCGGCACAGAAGGGCACGATTTAACTGTCGTATGTCCAGGGTCAGGGCTGGAAAAGGCAGGATTACTTCTGTTGGATCCCACACATCTGAGAAACATCAAGACCCCCATGTAAAGAAAGTTCGATCTCAGAGGTTACTTCTTTTTCAAAAATATATTTATTATTGATTTCAGAGAGGAAGGTAGAGGAGGAGAGAGAGAAACAGCAATAATGAGAGAGAGTCACCAATTGGCTGCCCCCTGCACGCCCCACACTGGGGACTGAGCCCGCAATCCGGGCGTGTGCACTGACCGGGAATCGAACCCTGACCTCCTGGTGCATAGGTGGACGCTCACCCACTGAGCCAGGCCGGCTGGGTGGAGGTCACTTCTTGTAGAGAAGACAGGGGGAGTGACTCTGCCAGCACCTGGCACGGAGAGCTGTCTCGGAATGCTGCCTTCTTCTCGTCCACGTCCTCCCTTTTTATTGAAGGAGGTTTTCTTGTATCCACAGCCATCCCAGCAGCTACACCCACAATGGTGACAGCAAGGCCAGGTAAGCCCTGAGTGCACCCACCCGTGACCAGGTGCCTTTCCTCCCGGTACCCGCCTTTGTACCTGCTTCCTGGGCAGAAACTGGACCAACTGCATGTGGTTCGTCTGTTTGCAAATGGGCCAGGTGACTGTTTTCAAGCCTTTCAGGGCCGTTTAAAACCCCTGGCCACATTGGGCTCTCGCATCCAGGGGGAGCAGAGGTCATTTATTCAGAGCCTTTCGAAGTCTTCAAACTCTGAGCAGGTTCCCGGCCTTCTAGTGGGACCCTATCTTCCCTTTCTGTGGCCACGTGTGGTCATAGTTGACGCACCTCCACGTCACTAGCGACATTTTAAGGGGAGCGGAGCATCAGACATCCTGGAGGCAGGGAGCTAGAGCAGCAGAGAAGAAAGAAAAGCAGTGACTTTTGGAATTAGACCTGCATTTAGATCTATTACTTACCAGGCGTGAGATTGGGGGGGAGCCACTGGACCTCAACTATAGTTTCCTCGTAGATAAAGTTGGTAAACTGATGTTCTTCCTGAGTTACTACAAAGGTGAACACACACGTGCACACACATGCACACATGCACACGCATGAACACACGCGCATGAACATGCACACACACAGCACCTCACAAAACCACAGATCACTGTGCACATTATTCATGTTCTTCTGCATTTTCCCAGAGTGGCCCAATAATTATTCAGTTAATGGACAGTTTTTAAAATATATTTTTATTGATATCAGAGAGGGAGGGAGAGAGAGATAGAAACATCAATGATGAGAGAGAATCATGGATGGGCTGCCTCCTGCACTCCCCACACTGGGGATCAAGCCTGCAACCCGGGCCTGTGCCCCAACCAGGAATGGAACTGTGACCTCTGGGTTCATAGGTCGATGCTCAGCCACTGAGCCATGCCGGCCGGGCTGGGCTAAATGGCATTTGACAATCCTAATGATTTATCAAACCCGGGAGGTTGACCAGTTGACTGACCTCTTGCCAAGTCCTCCATCCCTGGCGGTGCAGGGCCGGGAGCCCGACCAGCTCGTGGGGAGTGTGCAGCATCCCCGACGGCCATCGTCATGAGGTCTCTGTCCACAGGAGACTGGCCGGAGCTGCGGCTGGCGGGCGGCTCCGGCCCATGCTCGGGGCGCGTGGAGGTCCTCCGCCAGGGGGCCTGGGGCACCGTGTGTGACGACCTGTGGGACCTGAACGAGGCTGAGGTTGTGTGCCGGCAGTTGGGCTGTGGCAGGGCCATCGCTGCCCTGGGGAAGGCCCACTTCGGCCCGGGCTCTGGGGAGATCCTCCTGGACAACGTCCAGTGCTCGGGGGCGGAGCGCCACCTGGGCCAATGCGTGCACTCAGGCTGGGCGGAGCACAACTGCGGCCACCATGAGGGTGCCGGCGTCACCTGCTCTGGTAGCCCCTCCCCTCTCAGATAATCCTTTCCAGTGTTGTGGGTGAAGGCATGTGAAACCATGCATCCCAGATGGAATGTCACCCCTCCATCCCTCCACCCATCCATCCTTCCTTCCATCCATCCATCCCTCCTTCCATCCCTCCACCCCTCCATCCATCCATCCTTCCTTCCATCCCTCCATCCCTCCATCCATCCATCCATCCATCCATCCATCCCTCCATCCCTCTACCCATCCATCCTTCCTTCCATCCCTCCATCCCTCCATCCCTCCATCCTTCCTTCCATCCCTCCATCCATCCATCCTTCCTTCCATCCCTCCATCCATCCATCCTTCCTTCCATCCATCCATCCTTCCTTCCATCCATCCATCCCTCCTTCCATCCCTCCATCCCTCCATCCATCCATCCTTCCTTCCATCCCTCCATCCCTCCATCCATCCATCCATCCATCCATCCATCATCCATCATCCATCCCTCTACCCATCCATCCTTCCTTCCATCCCTCCATCCCTCCATCCATCCATCCTTCCTTCCATCCCTCCATCCATCCATCCTTCCTTCCATCCCTCCATCCATCCATCCTTCCTTCCATCCATCCATCCTTCCTTCCATCCATCCATCCCTCCTTCCATCCATCCATCCATCCCTCCTTCCATCCCTCCCTCCCTCCATCCATCCATCCATCCATCCATCCCTCCATCCCTCCATCCATCCATCCATCCCTCCTTCCATCCCTCCATCCATCCATTTGTCCATCCATCCCTCCCTCCATCCCTCCATCCATCCATCCCTCCCTCCATCCCTCCATCCATCCATCCCTCCTTCCATCCCTCCGTCCATCCATCCATCCATCCATCCATCCATCCCTCCTTCCATCCCTCCTTCCATCCCTCCATCCATCCATTTGTCCATCCATCCCTCCCTCCATCCCTCCATCCATCCATCCCTCCCTCCATCCCTCCATCCATCCATCCCTCCTTCCATCCCTCCGTCCATCCATCCCTCCATCCATCCATCCCTCCTTCCATCCCTCCATCCATCCATCCATCCATCCATCCATCCATCCATCCCTCCATCCATCCATCCTTCCTTCCATCCATCCATCCCTCCTTCCATCCCTCCGTCCATCCATCCATCCATCCATCCATCCATCCCTCCCTCCACCCCTCCATCCATCCATCCTTCCTTCCATCCATCCATCCCTCCTTCCATCCCTCAGTCCATCCATCCATCCATCCATCCATCCATCCATCCATCCCTCCATCCATCCATCCATCCCTCCATCCATCCATCCTTCCTTCCATCCATCCATCCATCCTTTCATCCATCCTTCTATCCATCCATCCCTCCGTCCATCCCTCCACCCATCCAGTTGTCCATCCATCCCTCCCTCCATCCCTCCATCCATCCAGTTGTCCATCCATCCCTCCATCCCTCCCTCCATCCCTCCGTCCCTCCATCCATATGCTCATTCTTTCATCACACAATCCTCGAGCTTCTCCCTGGCCCTGGGCTCAGACACACACCCTCCCAAGGGCAGCTACAGATGGCATTGGGGGGGGGGGCGGTCTCAGATATTCATGTGCACCTGCCCCACCCGGGCATGGCAATGCAGGATGCAGGATCCTGGCCCTGGAGGTGATGACTAACTCGATTTGAGAAGGGGCTCTGGAGTCTGCATTTTAACACATATCCCAGGTGATTCAGGATTAGAGGGGACAGGCAATCCAACCCTGAGTCCCCTGCCCCCCAAGACCAAGGACCTTGCCAGAGGAGGCCTGGACTGGCCCAGGGGCAGGTCTGGTGCTCTGGTCTCTGAAAGACCATGGTCTCTTCCCCTTTGTCCCTCACCCATGCCCATACCCCATGTCCTCCACGCTTCGGATTCACTAATGAGAGATACCTCTTCTCATTATACTCCTAGATGCAGAAGACCTGTCTCCTCCCACACCTCCAGGTATGTCCATGTCTTTCTAGTCACACAATAATAATAATAATAATAATAATAATAATAATATCAAATACGGTTGAATGTTGGGAACCACACACTGTTCTGAGCTCTTTGCATTTATAACTCATTTAATCCCCACAACAACCCTAGAGGTAAGGACTTGGATTATTCCCATTTTTCAGATAGGTACATTGAGACAAGGAAGTTAGTTAGCAATGCACCCAGGACTCGCCAGTGGATTTGGACTCAAGCTGTTGCTCTCTTGGGCACCAATCTCATTGACCACACTGCCCATCGGCCCCGGCTACACAAAGACCAGACAAAACCGGAGCAGAGAGGGGGCGACATTTTGCTCAGATTACTGGTTGCCCCCAGGACAATCCTGCAAAAAGGGATCTGCTATTGTCTTTCACAGAAGAGAAGTTTGAGGCTCAGAAAGGTTAAGAGACTTTCCTGAGATCACTCAGGAATTTAATGGTGGAACCAGCCTGGCCCCGACGTTCACGCTCTTGGGGACCTTGTGACTTCCGCCTGTTTTCAAAGACCTTATAACTTACTGATCGAATGATATTCGTGTGTAATAAAAACCAAAGGTTAGCCTGGCCGGTGTCGCTTGGCAGTTGAGTGTCAGGGCACAGGCCCGGGCTGTGCACTTGATCCCCAGTAGAGGGCGTGCAGGAGGCAGCCGATTCATGATTCTTTCTCATCGTTGATGTGTCTATCTCTCTCCCTTTCCCTTCCTCTGAAATAAATTTTAAAAAGTAAAAAATAAAGCATCCCCATGTTATATAGTCAACATTTGAAGCACACACACAAAGGTGAGAAAGGCCAGGCCACACATGCGGTGTGAGTCCTGAGGGGGCGCTGGAGGTGAATGAAGAGGCGCTTCATTTCACTGCAAGGACAGTGGGGGCCCCTGGGCCGCAGGCATCCTGCCGGGCCTGCCTGAGTGATTCACCTCCTCTTCCCGGCTGAGAACTGGGGCGACCGGACGCTGCCCGAGCAGCGGAGCTGGAAGGGTCGAGCTCCGTCTCCTGCTCTTTGCTCTGTGCCCACAGAGTCTCAGACAACACATGCAGGTCACCTGTCACTGGCATGTTCCGGGCGCTCCTGGGGACGCGGCTTCATGTCGTGACTGAGGGGTCGGGCTGTCTGTTAAAGGGCCCAGGTGAGGGTCAAGGGCACAGACAGGCAAATGCATGTTCGTCTGTGGTTCTCCCACTTCATGGGTCACGGATGGAGGAGCCCGTGTGGGGCGAGAGGAGCGTCTGTCCATCACAGTTATCACCCCTTGTTTTCCTTCTAGGTGGTCCCACGGCGTCTCAGGATCACATAACAGGTAATCGCTCGTTTACCTTCAAATGGAAACTCCATCTGACTCATCAGAATGAGACGAAAGGACGCTCCTACCCAGGAGGCCTTTAGGCTGACGTTCTGCGCAGACGGCCTCGTGTGTGCCCACCAGGGGGCACTGCTGCCCACGGCACCTACCCGTGTAATTGCCATCACTCAAGTGTCCCCTGTTCTTGCAGAAGGAAGTCGCTCCTGTGGAGGGGTGCTGACCAGGCTCCCCGGCTCGTTTTCCAGCCCCCGGTACCCGGAAAACTACCCAACCAACACCCAGTGCGTCTGGGAGATCCGCGTGGATAAAAAATCCCGCATTAAACTCCTGACTGCGAGCCTGAAGTAAGGGCACAGCCTTGACCACGCCTGTGGCCGTCGTAGCCACTAGCCTCGCTCGTTCCTCAAGGGGAACAGGAGGCTGGTCACACCTGAGAAAGGGAGTCGATATGTCACATGTCTGTGCGCAGTGTGAACCATGACCAGACGTGGAATCCCGGGACTGTCCTACTGTGTGCGCTTTTCGGTCAGGGCGGCCCCAGCAAGGTGCTAACTCTCCGCTTTGCCCCCACCCCAGCCTGGAAGACATCCCGGGGTGCCCCTTCGACTCGGTGGAGATCTTTGATGGGCCCAGGATCGCCTCGCTCTCCCTGGGCCGGTTCTGTGCCCCGGGAGCTCTGCTGGTCTTCTCCTCCTCCAACATCGTGACCGTGGTCTTCCGGAGCGACTTTGTGGTCACCAACTCCGGCTTCTACGCTCTGTTCGACGTGATTCCGCCGGATGAGGGCGAGCCAGGTAGGAGGCCCTGGTAGTTCTGAACAGCCCTGGCCATTTGGGCTCAGGAGTTGATTCTAGTCAAGGGGTTCAAGGGCACGAACCCCGGTTGCAGACTCCATGCCCAGCCCCTGCAAGAGGCAACCAATCGATGTTTCTCTCTCTCCCTCTCCCCCTCCTTTCCACTCTGTCTAGAAATCAATGGGAGAAATATCCTCAGGTGAGGATTTAAAAAAAAAGACAGAACAGTTTTCTAATTGGAGGGACTTCCCTATCAGCAGATGCCTGGGATGCAGTTTTGTTTTTTAAGAATTAAAGGAATTTTTAAATATATATATTTATTGACTTCAGAGCGGAAGAGAGAGGGAGAGAGAAACATGAATGATGAGAGAGAACCACGGATCGGCTGCCTCCTGCACACCTCCTACTGGGGATCGAGCCCGCAACCCGGGCCTGTGCCCTGACCAGGAGTCAGGCCGTGACCTCCCGGTTCCTAGGTCAACACTCAACCACTGAGCCACACCGGCCGGTCCTGGGTTCAGTGTTAGACCCTCAGCCTTAGTCCCAGGGCTCTGCCCTGCAGCCGCCAGCTTTCCCACCAAGAGTGCCAGCTGGGCAGGTGAAGCGAGAGGACAATGCACAGCCTGTGTGTGAAGGCGGCTGCGCCTCCGCCCTGAGCAGCGGGGGCTGGAGGTGCTGTCCCCGCACCCTCACTGCCCACAGATGGGCGGGAGCTGTCCCGGGTGCTGGGGGAGCTGCCCCGGGTGCTGGCGGAGCTGTCCCGGGTGCTGGCGGAGCTGTCCCGGGTGCTGGGGGAGCTGTCCAGGGTGCTGAACCTGAAACCCGCCTTCCTGAGGAATCCGCTTCTCTCCGCGCCACCCCACCGCCTTCCCTAGACTCACCGGAGCCAGAGGCGTGGGGCGCCTCTCAGCCATAGCCCTGGGCGGTCACTCCAGGCGGCCACTCCAGGGCCAGGGCCAGTCTGCACCCGGCCAGCACGCTGCCTGCCAACCAGGGGCCTCTGGCGCCCAGGGGCCATTGCGGGAACCCCATAACTTTTTCAGAAAGCCAAGTAGTGAGCCCCTGCGTGGTGAGGTGGGGGTGGGGCTGGGAGTGGGAGTGGGGGTAGGATGGGGATGGGGTGGGGGTGGGGGTGGGGTGTGTTTGCTCTGGGCAAGGAATTTCTTCATATATTTGACCCTCAGAGGCATGTTTGCCTTGGGGAGGCCAAGATCCAGCATTTGAAGTCTGGCCGTTCACTGACTTGAGGTCATCAGTCACTCGCCCACCAGTGTCTTCTGAGGCCCTGCCAGGCCAGGCCCAGGGGCAAGTGCTGGAGACCAGCCCCCTTGTGTTTGTTAGCCACGGACATGGGAGCTGGAAACCCTTTTTAAAAAAATATACTTTTATCGCTTTCAGAGAGAGAGGGAGAGGGAGAGAGAGAGAAACATCAATGATGAGAATCACGGATCGGCTGCCTCCTGCACGCCCCGCACTGGGGATCAAGCCTGCAACCCCGGCCTGTGCCCTGACCGGGAATCGAACCGAGACCTCCTGGCTCGTAGGTCGGCACTCAACCACTGAGCCCTCGACCGGGCGAAGTCACCCCTTCTTTATCTTCATAGGCTGTAGTGTGGGCTCCTGAGTTTACCTTTTCTCCACGTGCAGGTGCTGGGGACTGGGCTCCGGACGGGACTCCCACACCCCCAGGTGGGTCGGGCACCTCCCTGGAAGCGAATCGGGAGTCTGACTGGGTCCTGGCCTGGACACTGGGCGATAGTGACCCAGATGCTAGGCCAGCCCAGGGAACTGTTAAAATCCCCAGTGTCCAGACCACACCCTGGACCAGTCCCGACAGCGTCTCAGGGGCCACACCCGGTCACCAGTTCTGTTACGGCTTCGATACCACCCACGGGTCCCCAGGGGCAGCCATGGGGGAGTGCCGGTGGCTCAGCCAACCAGCTAAGAGCAACGTTTCCCAGAAAAATGACATCCCAGACGCTCCCCTCCGGGCAGCAGAGGCAGGAAGGGCGGGAGCATTTGGCTGGGCTTCAGCATCCATGGCTGGGAGGAGGCTGAGCTGGGAGGAGGCTGAGCTGGGAGGGAGGAGGCTGAGCTGGGAGGAGGCTGAGCTGGGAGGGAGGAGGCTGAGCTGGGAGGAGGCTGAGCTGGGAGGGAGGAGGCTGAGCTGGGAGGAGGCTGAGCTGGGAGGAGGCTGAGCTGGGAGGAGGCTGAGCTGGGAGGAGGCTGAGCTGCAGGGAGGAGGCTGAGCTGGGAGGGAGGAGGCTGAGCTGGGAGGATGCTGAGCTGGGAGGATGCTGAGCTGGGAGGAGGCTGAGCTGGGAGGAGGCTGAGCTGGGAGGGAGGAGGCTGAGCTGGGAGGAGGCTGAGCTGGGAGGAGGCTGAGCTGCAGGGAGGAGGCTGAGCTGGGAGGGAGGAGGCTGAGCTGCAGGGAGGATGCTCAGCTCTCCTGATCACCTCTGGCTTTGGTTTTTGCAGCTGCGTTTCCTGAAGCTTCTACGCCCCCAGGTAAGAACTCCCTTTCAGCGGAAGCATCCCCTGCGAAGGACGGGGTCCCTTTGGTCATGCATCCACAGAGGGCGCCTGTGTCTGGCTGCCGCGAGGGAGGACCTGGGGGCTGGCGCCCTCACAGAGGGCCTGGGGTCCCCTGGCTTGCGCGGCAGGGAACTGGGAGATCATGGATAAAGGATGGGCTGGACACCCCGCCCTGCCACCCACACATCCGATCCCACTTCCGGTCTCCTCTGCAATCGTTGTAGGGTCCTGCCGACCACGCACACCTCGGTCCCCACCCTCCCTCCTCCTCTGCCCTCCTCCCGGGCACAATCCCGCTGTCTGTACCAGCTCCGTCCGTTCCCATTTTGCGACTCACTGTTGCGCCTGAGGAACTCTGGCTTCCAGGCCTGGGAAGGCACCGTGGGCTCCGTCTGCCTTCACAGGAGGCAGCAGCTCCTGTGGGGGAGACATGTCCGGCCCCGAGGGCTCCTTCTCCAGCCCCTGGTACCCCGACAACTACCCCGCAGACGTGCAGTGCGTCTGGGAGATCCGTGTGGCCCAGGGGCTGCTCGTGCTGCTGACCGTCCCGAGGCTGCGGTGAGCGCTGCTTCCTCCACCTCCAGGCGGTTAGGGACCCGGCCTCCCTCAGCGCCTGGAGCAGGGGTGGGGGGGGGGACCCGGGGGGCCCTCTGGGCAGTTAGAGGGACCTGGCCTTCCTCAGCGCCTGGAGCCAGGGCCTCCGGGAAGCAGAGAGGGAGGTGGTGAGAGGCTGGGAGCCAAAGAGTGGGGGCCTGGGGGCTGAAAAGGAGCGAGCGGGGCATGATGAGAGGCTGACTGGCCTGGGGTCCCCCTGGGAAGGGCAGGAATGCAGGTTCCAGCGCTATTTAGGGGTGAGGTCCCCGAGCGAGGTGGGGGGCTGGAAGGAGGCGGCCGGGAGGGCGGCAGTTTCTGGCTGGATGCAAGGCCAACCCCGACTGTATCTGAGACACTTCTGCGGGTCCCGGGGGCTAACTCCGCGTTGCCCCCCCAGGTTGGAGGACGCCTTCGGGTGCCCCTACGACTTCATCGAGGTGTTCGACGGCCGGCAGAGGGCCTCACTGTCCATGGGCAGGTTCTGTGCCGGGGCGGCCCTCACCTTCCTCTCCTCCTCCAACGTCCTGACCCTCGTGTTCAGGAGCGACGCGGCCGTCACCCGCGCGGGGTTCTACGCCCTGTACCGCGCCGTGCAGCCGGACCAGAGCACCGTGCAGCCGGACCAGAGCACCATGCAGCCGGAGGAGAGCACCGTGCAGCCGGAGGAGAGCACCGTGCAGCCGGAGGAGAGCACCGTGCAGCCGGAGGAGAGCACCGTGCAGCCGGAGGAGAGCACCGTGCAGCCGGACCACAGCGAGGAGAACGAGAGCGAGAGCGACGAGAGTGACGAGAACGAGAGCGAGAGCGGTAGGTGTCCGGGCGCAGACCTCGGGGACACGCTCCCCTTGCGTCCTTTGCCGCTGAGAGAAGAGCCGCCTCCCAGATCTGGCCGGTGGGGCCCACTCTCAGTGCTGACCCCAGTGGCATCCGTGTGACCCCAGCAGCCCCCGCCCCCCCCCCGGCCCGGCCCTGCCGCCACGTGAGCACAGGGAGCCCACAGGCTGCACACACGGCCTCGCTCTCCCTGAAGTTGGGGCAGGGGCAGGGGCCAGTCCTGCTGCAGCCAAACCAGGCCCCGCCGCCCGGCCACCACCTGCAGCGGCTGGTTCCACACAGAGAACCAGGGCGGGTCCCAGCGGGACATGGGCAGTCAGAGCCCTGGGCTGGAGGGGAGGGGGAGGGGGGTTCACACAGGGGGGCCGTGTGATGTTTCCTCCGCTCAGGATGCAGCTTAGAATTTTAAAGGGACACTGGCCTGGCCCGTGGCTCAGTGGTTGAGCAGTGACCTATGAACCGGGGACCTGGGCAGGGGGCCTGACTTGCTGGAATATCCTGGTTTATGACTGGTGTCGACCCCGTAGCACCTGTTAGTTATTTTTTTGAGTCCCTTTACTTTATTTTTATTTATTTATTTATGTATTTATTTTGGTTAATCCTCACCCGAGGATATTTTTCCATTGATTTTTAGAGAGAGTAGAAGGGAGAGGGAGAGACAGAGAGAAACACCGATGTGAGAGAAACACATCCATTGGTTGCCTCCTGCGTGAGCTCCGACCAGGGCCAGGAAGGAGCCTGCAACCCAGGTACCTGCCCTTGACCGGAATCGAACCCGGGACCCTTCAGTCCGCAGGCCGACGCTCTATCCACTGAGCCACACCGGCCAGGGCCATGTGCCTGCCTTAGTGCATCCTCGGTCTCCCTTCTGTCTCTGCACAGGTGTCGATGGCAACCCCACAGCAGGACCCACAGGTACCGCCCTCCACGCACTGCCACCCGCCCAGGCCCCTGACCTGCGTGAATTCTGGCTGCTCCTTGATCCTGAAATCAGGGCCGATTGACTTTAATTCTCTCTCTCTCTCTGTTGCTCATTAACAAGAGCAATGCGCTCATTAGCGGTGACAAGAGTGTGGGGTGGAGCCACGAGGGAGGGAGAGAGGCAGGCGGGAGGGAGAGTGCAGGTTCGCAGGAACGCAGCTCCGGGCCAGGGGGGTCCCGGTGCATGTCTGCTGGGGGGAGGGCGGTGTCGCATGCCCATGCGTGACGGTCCGGCTGTGGACGCTGCGGAGCAGGAACAGAAACCCAGGCGAGCCCTCGACGTGCTGCACCCGGCTCCCCCCACCCCCACCCCCACCCCACCCCCGGCTGCACGTGGGTGTGACCGTCCAAACCCTAAAAGAGCCAGAGTCCTCTCCGTCCGCTCGGCACCAGGAAGGCACACGAGGGTCGGTAGTTCCACGTGTTGTGAGGGAATGTTCCGGAGCCGAGTCCTCGCTCATGTACCACTTTTCTCTGTGTATTTTCAGACTCGACTGCTGACAGCCCCCATACAGGTACCTCCGCTTTCTTCCTTTCTTTCCTATTTATTTATTTAAAAATATATGTGTGTGTTTTTTCAGAGAGGAAAGAAAAGGGAGAGAGAGAAACATCCATGAGGAGGGGGCCTCACTGACCGGTTGCCTCCTGCATGGCCCCGACTAGGGATGGAGCTGCAACCCGGGCGTGTGCCCTGACCAGGAATTGAAACATGACCTCCTGGCCCTGACCGGTGTGGCTCAGTGGATGGAGCGTCCACCTGGGGACTGAAGGGTCCCAGGTTCGATTCCGGTCAAGGGCATGTACCTTGGTTGCGGGCACATCCCCAGTAGGGGGCGTGCAGGAGGCAGCTGGTCGGTGTTTCTCATTGATGTTTGTTTCTGACTCTCCCTCTCCCTTCCTCTCTGTAAAAAATCAAGAAAATATATTAAATTTTAAAAAAAGAAACGTGACCTCCTGGTTCCGAGGTCGGTGCTCAACCACTGAGCGGCACCAGCCGGGCTGCAGCTGGGATTGGGGGAGGGGGGGCGCCCGGCAGTGACCGCTGTCCTCCCCAGAGGTGGCCGTCCGGCTGACCAACGGCAGCCACCCATGCGAGGGCCGCGTGGAGCTGCACGTCCTCGGCATCTGGGCCACCGTGTGCGACGACGGCTGGGACCTGCGCGACGCCGGGGTGGTGTGCCGGCAGCTGGGCTGTGGCCGGGCCCTGGTGGCCCCCGGGGGCGCGCACTTCGGCCCAGGCCGTGGCCCCATCGCCCTGGACGACGTGGAGTGCGAGGGCACGGAAGGCGGGCTGGGCCGCTGCCCGCACAGCCCCTGGCTCTCCCACAACTGCGGGCACCAGGAGGACGCGGGCGTCACCTGCGCGGGTGAGCCTGGCTCGGGGCGGGCGACAGGGCCTGCCCCCAACGGTCCCTCGGCCAGTTTCCCAGGCCTCAGCCGCACAGGGGTCCCTGCATGACCCCACCCCCCATACCCACCGCCTCCCACACCGCACACCCGCCTCCCACCCCATACCCACCACCTCCCACACCCCACCCCATACCCACCACCTCCCACACCCCACCCCATACCCACCGCCTCCCACACCCCACCCCATACCCACCGCCTCCCACACCCCACACCCGCCTCCCACACCACATGCCCGCCTCCCACACCCCACACCCGCCTCCCACACCCCACACCCGCCTCCCACACCCCACACCCGCCTCCCACACCACATGCCCGCCTCCCACCATACCCACTGCCTCCCACACCCCACACCCGCCTCCCACACCACATGCCCGCCTCCCACACCCCACACCAACCTCCCACACCCCACACCCACCTCCCACACCACATGCCCGCCTCCCACCATACCCACTGCCTCCCACACCCCACGCCTGCCTCCTACCCTATACCCACCGCCTCCCACACTGTAAAGTAATCTGGCTCTGGTGGTGGTGGCTCTGGTGGTAGCTCTGGTGGTGGTTCTGGTGGTGGCTCTGGTGGTTCTGGTGGTGGTTCTGGTGGTGGTTCTGGTGGTGGCTCTGGTGGTGGTGGTGGCTCTGGTGGTGGTTCTGGTGGTGGTTCTGGTGGTGGCTCTGGTGGTGGTGGTGGTGGTTCTGGTGGTGGTTCTGGTGGTGGTTCTGGTGGTGGCTCTGGTGGTGGTGGTGGTGGTGTGGTTCTGGTGGTGGTTCTGGTGGTGGTTCTGGTGGTGGTGGTGGTGGTGGTTCTGGTGGTGGTGGTTCTGGTGGTGGTTCTGGTGGTGGTTCTGGTGGTGGTGGTTCTGGTGGTGGTTCTGGTGGTGGTTCTGGTGGTGGTTCTGGTGGTGGTGGTGGTGTTGATCCTCACCTGGGAATATTTTTCCATTGATTTTTAGAGAGAGTGGAAGGAATGGGGAGAGACACAGAGAGAGAAAAACAGTGTAAGAGAGACATGGATTGGTTGCCTCCTGCATGAGCCCTGACAGGGCCAGGGATCGAACCCGTGACCCTTCAGGCTGCAGACCGATGCTGTAACCACTGAGCCATCAGCTGGGCTGGCGTGCGTCTGTTTTTGAGGAATATCTGTCCACACCGTGCTTTGCCTTTCTTGAGCTTGTGTCACTCGGCGGTGGACACGCCATTCGGGCGATGGAGGGAGGTCCCCACAGAGAAGGGACTTGGGGGATCCATTTAAACTCGGAAACTGTGGGTGACTCACGGGGCCGCCCACGCTGACGGCACCTCGGTGTGACTTGCTTCTCCCACCTTCTCTCCGTCCTCAGCACCCTCTCCAGAGCCGACAGAGGTGCCCACACCGACCGGTGAGCTTGCCTTCTCGCCCACGGCCTCCCTTGGCAGTCTGGGCTCGGGACACCTCCGGCGTTTCTGAGGGAGAAAGTGTGATGTGTATTTTACCACCGTTAGGATTTTAAAACGTAGCCGGGACAGGATGGAATCTTCCCGAATGTTATTAAGAAGGTGGGCCCGGCGTGGCTCAGTGGTTGACCGTCGACCTAGGACCCAGGAGGTCAGGGTTCAATTCCCGGTCAGGGCACAGGCCCAGGTTGGGGGCTCCATCCCCAGTGTGGGGCGAGCAGGAGGAGGCCGATCCGTGATGCGCTCTCATCATTGATGCTTCTCTCTCTCTCCCTCTCCCTCCCTCTCTCTGACGTCACTAAAGGCCAACTCGCTCGTGTGGTTTCGATGGCTTTGAGAAGAGCATGAGGTTTGGCTGTTTGTCTGGGACGTGCTGACGCGCGTTTTTCTTTTCTCCGTGCAGTTTCTTCGGCTCCTGGGGAGCAGCCACGGGGTTCCCACCCACTAGGTACCGTCCATCGTTAATTCTGTGACGGCGTTTCTTAGGCCGGTCCCGGCATCTGTAGCCGACATGACTGCCGTGGCCCCGGGGCTGCGTGAAAGAGGCGCGTGCCCACCAGCGGCCAGCGGTGCAGCGTGGTCTCTCCTCGCCAAGGAGACTCAAGTCCGCCCGCCCTCGTAGCATCAGGAAGGCCCCGACCCTCACAGGGCAGACACGGGCCCTTCTCCACGGGACCCTCGGAACCGCCCCGACCTCTGTGGCTCTGCATCTGAGGACCACCTGCCTTGGGTCCAGGGGTCGGGTCACCCGGCCACTTCCTCACCCTCTCCCTCTGCTGGCCGTTCCCACCCCAACCTCCTCCAGTAAACGCCTTGTAACGTCTAAGTTCAAGGAAAGTGAAATTGATTTTGTTCTAAGAATTTCGTCATGTTCTTAAAGGGCCCTGGCTTAGACATGCAAAGCCCGAGACCCAGGCATTTGGCTGAATCGTTTTAAATTTTTGAAGAAACAGCCTAAGAAATGTCCCCACAGAGGACGAAGCAGTGGTGTTAGGGGCCTGGGCCTCCTACGCAGCCAGCACGTGGCTGGGCTCCCAGACAGTAATGCCATGAGGAGAAGGTTGTAGTTTGTGCCAAAGCTCAGATACAAGAGAGCCAGGCCCAGGGTGTCCTCAGGGCCGCGTGCTGCCCGGTAGGAACCGCTAACAGAAACACTGTCCGCAGATCTGCCCGTGGTGAGGCTGGCGGCCGGGCGGAGCCGGTGCGAGGGCCGCGTGGAGATCCACCATGACGGCGCCTGGGGGACCGTGTGCGACGACCTGTGGGGCCTGCCCGCCGCCCAGGTGGTGTGCCGGCAGCTGGGCTGCGGGGCGGCCCTGGCGGCCCCGGGGAGCGGGATGTTTGGGGCCGGCTCTGGCCCCATCTTCCTGGATGACGTGTGGTGCACGGGCAGCGAGACCAGCCTGGGGCGGTGCCACCACCTCGGCCTGTCGGTGCACAACTGCGGGCACCAGGAGGACGCCGGGGCCGTCTGCGCAGGTATGGGGACCCCTCACCCCCCACCGCTTCCCTCCGGGCAGCAGGGCGTGTCCGCCAGGCGGGAAAGCCTGGGGCCAGGTCAGGGAACGCCTGGGCCCCGTTCGCCTAGAATTTTCCCAGTGTCAGCACAGCCAGTCCCTGTCCCGAGAGCCCTCAGACTCAGCACCCCAGGACCTGGTCGCAGGAGTTCGAGCGTGCCCAGTGTCACAGCCTGTCCCCTGGCCCAGATCCCAGCAGCAAACGCATACACGGGCCCGGCCGTGTGGGTCAGTGGTTGAGTGTTGACCTGTGAACCAGGAGGTCAGGGTTCGATTCCCAGTCAGGGCACAGGCCTGAGCTGTGGGCTCCATCCCCAGTGTGGGGTGTGCAGGAGGCAGCCGGTCCGTGATTCTCTCTCATCATGGATGTTTCTCTCCCTCTCCCTTCCTCTCTGACATCAATAAAAATATATTTAAAAAACAAACAACCCTGGGGACCAGGAGCTGCGCCCCTGCCGGGAAGGTTTGGGGTTCCGGGAAGGTTTGGGGTTCCGGGAGCGGCTTTTCTGGGTGCGAGTTTCATCACCTCCTCGTGGAGGTTTTCTGCGGAGAGAGTGCTGCCCGAGGCCTCTGCAGCCTCACCGAGGGCCAGCGTGGGGGCTCCTTGCCGCCGGAAGCAGTTATGCAACCGTTCGGAAAAGCTAAATGAACCCCGTCCGGCCTGGTTCTCACCTGTTGTTGCTAAGCAACGTGTGGAGCTGACATCTGCGGCTCCCACCCCCTGCGGGTCCCTCCGCAGCCCAGGGCCGCCTCCCACCCACCCGCCTTGAGGGCCGGTGGAGATGAGGTTCCGATGGGTGAGATGAAGACAAGGGCGGGAAAGTTTCCATCACACTTTATGGTCCCTGAGTTTTGTTTTGTTTTAAATATCTCTCTTTTTATCGCTTTCAGAGAAGAAGGGGGAGAGAGAGAGAGATACAAACGTCAGTGATGAGAGAGAATCACGGACCGGCTGCCTCCTGCGTGCCCCCACTGGGGACGGAGCCCGCAGCCCGGGCCTGGGCCCTGACCTCCGTTCCAGTCTCATCCGCGAGCCCTTTCTTATGTTTACTTCGCACTCGGAAGTCACCTTTATCCAACTGTAGTGTCTCTGAGGAATATATGTTTTAAACAAAGAAGTATCGGCTACATTTCCTGTTGGTGGGTGGGGGTTTTGTTTGGATTTTATCTTATTTTCATTTCTGTTCTGTTTGACACTTTCAGCCTCAGCCTCAGGAATAACCACCCCGCCTGGTAATTTTATTTTCTTTCTTGCTTTAAAAAAAGTATTTTTATTGATTTCAGAGAGGAAGGGAGAGAGAGAGAGAGAGAGAGAGAGAGAGAGAGAGAGAGAGAGAGAGAGACGCATCAATGATGAGAGAGAATCCTGGATCGGCTGCCTCCTGCACGCCCCCTCCTGGGGATCAGACCCGCAGCCCAGCCTGTGCGGGGCCAGGATTCGAACTGTGACCTCCTGGCTCTGGGTCTGCAGAGTCCTGGTTAGTTACCCACACGCGGTGGGGAGACTTGGAGCAATGGTGTTGCCCTCGACCGTCAAGGCAGTGGCCAAGGGTGGGCAAGAGGAATGGAGCCCCGAGGGTGGAGGGGTGGCCAGGAGGCAGTGCAGGGGGTGGAGGTGGCTGTGTGGACCCTGTCGGGGAAGCAGGGCAGCCGCCTTACGCCTCCCGCATCTGGCAGAGCCGCTGGGCCCGGACGGCTGTCTCATTGCCATCGTGTTTCTGTTCCCTTGCAGCTCGCGTGTCCCCGGCCCCGACCCCCACACCAGGTAAACCCTGTCTGCCTGAGGGGCCCTCGCTTCTCCGCCTGTCAGACTGGGCAGCTCATGGGCGCGTCCCCAGCAGACTCAGTACAGACAGAACTCGGGGTCCCCTGGCTGGCATGTGAGCCCCCCTCCTCTTTCTGCAGATGCCTCCGCCAGCCCCACAGACGGCACCTCCCCACCCCCACCCGGTAAGGCTCGCTCGCCGCGACCACGACGTTCAAATCCACGAGACCAGCTTCCTACTCGTCATGTTCTAGTTAGAGAACGGTCTGCGGAGGGACCATTTTTAAAAACATAGACTCTGATTGATGTCAGAGAGGAAGGGAGAGGGAGAGAGAGACATCCGTGATGAGAGAGAATCCTGGACCGGCTGCCTCCTGCACGCCCCCTCCTGGGGGTGGAGCCCACAACCCGGGCCGGTGCCCTGACCGGGAATCGAACCGCGACCTCCTGGCTCACAGGTGGCCGCTCAGCCCCTGAGCCCCACCGGCCGGGCCTTAGTGACCGTTTTGACCACAAAGCGGACATCGGCGAACAGGCACAAGGGTGTCCTTTCCCGCGTGTGAGCGTCTCCTCCCTTTGTCCACACAGACGCCCCGTCCACCCCCGCCGACGCGGACGCCCCCTCCGGTAGGTTTCCTGCTGTCATTTTTCTTCAGTTAAACACGATCCACTCTCCCTCTTTCTGTTTGACAAACGGACATCTGTACCAAGTGTTTTTAGAGAGAACATGGATTGGGGGGATCACGGGGGTCGAAGTGATTCCGAGGGGAAATGGGCTCAGCAAACAAGTGACGGAGGCAAAGGAGGGGCCCTGGGAGCTGGGGGGCGAGGAAGCTGTGGGTAAGGTGCCTGGGGGCGGGGAGGGAGAGGCGAGGACGTGCGGCGGGAGGGAGGGCACTGGGTCCTCTCCTGAGGGCTTTAAGGGGGAGAAGTCAGGGAGGCCCCAGGGGAAGATCTCGATAGAACGATAGAACGTTCTGCAGCTTTCCGGGTGTGTCCTCTCGGGGTCGGGGTCCCCCTGATTGAGTGGCGGCACCGGGACAGGGGTCATTATTCCAGGCAGCTGGTCCTGACGTCAGCAGCCGTGGCTGGTTTTGTGGCTCATCTGGGCCTGGAGCTGAACTACAAAAGGTTCCGCTTCCTCTGAGCCCAGCGCTGGGAGGCGGCTTTGGGGGACGTTCGGGGAGGAACTGGATTATCTGGCATCAGGGCAGGAACTCGGGGCGGCTTGCTCCCAGCCGGGGGTCCTTGCAGGGGTCCTGGTTCCTGTGCCGGGGCCTCCCCCTCGCAGAGCTGACGGGCAGCCATAGCTGAGCGTCCATCTGCGTGGCCCACACTGTACCCAAGAGGTGCCCACAGTGTAACCCACCGTAAGCAAAGGCCCAGCCTCCCTCCCAGGGGCGTGCAGCCGCTGGCTCTCTCTGCTTATCCGGACAGGCTGGTGCCCGACCAGGGACAGCCTTTGCTCGCCCGGTCGCACAGCCTTAAGCAGCTGTGCCAGGGCGGCGGGAGGGCGGGCCCACACCCACCTCGCCGGCGGTGTGTGACCTGCCACCACCCCAAGGCGCACTAGACTCTGGCGCCTGGAGAACCGGCTGGGACAGCTTCTGCCCTCCGCTCCCTGGGTTCTGCCAACTGTGGGCGTTTGAGTTGGTTCTTCTTTGTTTGCAGAGACAACCCCCACCTCAGGCCAAGAGCCCCCGCCGCCCGGTACGCTGGCTCCTCTGCTGTCTGCGCCCAGCGAGCTCCCAGCAGAGCCAACACTCTGGTCTCCCAGGGCCCGTCAGGGTTATAGTTGTGAACAGAGGCAGCTGGGGGGACAGAGAGGGACAGGATGGGGGGCAGGGGGCCAGCATGGAGCCGCCCAGCGATGCCCATCACCCACGTGCCCTGAGTGGCTGGGCACTTGGTAAAGTGAGACGTGGACTCGGGGCCCCAGGTGGACCGGGGTTCCACATTCCTCACGGCTCCCAGGGGGGCCCACCCGGGAGCTAAGGTGCTGAACCCGCGCTGTCCTTCGGGTGTTTGGCTTCTTGTGTGGACTGAGCTCAGGGACCCGGAGAAGCCGGCGCCATCACGGCCAGGGCCTGAGGGTCCAGTTCATGAGGCTTTGCTTTTTGTGAAAGATCCACAGAGAGAAGGGGGGGGGGGGGACACAACCGGGTCTGAGCGCAGGGTGACTGGATCCCACTGTACCCGGCAAGGGACCCCCGGGGTGAGGGGCGCCCTGCCCGCTGACACTGGCTCCCTCGCCCGCAGACCGGCCCCTGCGCCTGGCGGACGGGCACGACCCCTGCGAGGGCCGCGTGGAGGTCTGGCACCGGGGCGCGTGGGGCACCGTGTGCGACGACGGCTGGAGCCTCCGCAACGCCCGCGTCGTGTGCCGCCTCCTGGGCTGCGGCCGCGCGCTCAGCGCCCCGGGGCGCGCCCGCTTCGGCCCCGGCGCCGGGCCCATCCTGCTGGACCGGGTGCGCTGCGCGGGCACCGAGGACGCGCTGGGGAGCTGCGCGCACGCCGGCTGGGCCCGGCACCACTGCCGGCACCGCGAGGACGCGGGCGTGGTCTGCGCAGGTACTGCGGGGCGCCCCCATACCCCCCCACCCCGCCCCTCGCCCCCTCCCGCCCCCACCACCCACCCCCTCCCCGTCCCCCTCCCCCGCCCGGGGCCTCCCAGGCTCTGCCCTTCTTTCCTCTCCAAGCGCCCGAACCTCAGGGCTCGCCGCCCAGGGACTAGCAGGCTGGCCGAGCGCCAGGTTCTAGGACAGGAGGGCACAGCTGGCACTGTTGCATCCTACAGCTCCGGGGGCTTTAAAATACACGGTTACTCATTTCGGCTGGGCGGACAGTCTATCCAGGTGCCTTTCCTGATGCCAAGGCGGCAGGGCGCCGTCCTGGCTGCCCTCTTCGCGGGCCCCGCCCTCCGGAGCCAGGCCACGCCCTCCGGAGCCAGGCCCCGCCCTCGGAAGCCAGGCCCCGCCCTCGGAAGCCAGGCCCCGCCCTCGGAAGCCAGGCCCCGCCCTCAGGAGCCAGGCCCCGCCCTCGGAAGCCAGGCCCCGCCCTCAGAAGCCAGGCCCCGCCCTCAGGAGCCAGGCCACGCCCTCAGGAGCCAGGCCACGCCCTCAGGAGCCAGGCCACGCCCTCGGAAGCCAGGCCCCGCCCTCCGGAGCCAGGCCCCGCCCTCCGGAGCCAGGCCCCGCCCACAGGAGCCAGGCCCCGCCCTCGGAAGCCAGGCCCCGCCCTTGGAAGCCAGGCCCCGCCCTCAGGAGCCAGGCCCCGCCCTCAGGAGCCAGGCCACGCCCTCAGGAGCCAGGCCACGCCCTCGGAAGCCAGGCCCCGCCCTCCGGAGCCAGGCCCCGCCCTCCGGAGCCAGGCCCCGCCCTCCGGAGCCAGGCCCCGCCCTCAGGAGCCAGGCCCCGCCCTCGGAAGCCAGGCCCCGCCCTTGGAAGCCAGGCCCCGCCCTCAGGAGCCAGGCCCCGCCCTCAGGAGCCAGGCCACGCCCTCGGAAGCCAGGCCACGCCCTCGGAAGCCAGGCCCTACAGTGTCCTAGCTCCTCTTGAGTCCTGGTCATCAGATGCGTTTCCTGCAATTTCCGTGTCACTCCCAGCACCCGCCTTGGGCCCTGACCGCCTCCGTGGCGCCTCCTGCCTGTGCCGGGGTTTACCCGCGTGGGTCTCGGGTTACGGGTTCTAAGTTTGGTGAACAGCGAGTTCACGTGGCGGGTTCCATCCCTGGTACTTCCTAGGTAAACAAGGTAGAGAAGGCGCCGCCTGAGCGTTGCTCTGGTTTTGCAGAGAAACGGGGCCCAAATCAAACCGGGTCGGGGTCCCCTTGAGGCAACCGTGACCCTGCGGGAGCCCTGGTCTCCGTGGGCCTGGGCCGGGGGCTCCATCTGCAGAGCCTTCCTCGCGTTTTCTTGTGTCTCTCGCGGTCCCACCCCCACCCCCACCCCGCTGTGGGGCCACGGAACCGGCCCTCCCTTCTCCACTCTTGGATTTACCCGGGGCTGCCTTCTCGTCAGGGCCGGGGGCTGGGGCCGAGGGTGTCCAAGGCGGTGGCGGGAGTCTGGCCACACTCCTGCCCGGCCCTGGCCCCGGGCTGGCCGGTGCCGGCCCCCCTTCCTGCTCCCGGCCCGAGCCTCCGCGTGGACCACGGCCGGGCAGGACACCCAGCGCTCAGATGTGACTGTTTCTCACGGCAAAGCCCGCGTTTGCCGTTCTCTCGCTCCTGCAAACCCTCGTGTCGAGGGCACCGTGTCCACGCAGCGGGCACCCTCCCCTCGGCTCCCCTTCCTGGGCATCGCCCCGAGCGCTCTCATGCCCTTGGACCCGGCCCTGGCGGCTAGTCCAGCGCCCGTTCCCCGCCCTCGCCCCCGTTCCCCGCCCTCACCCCCGTTCCCCGCATCTCACCCCCGTTCCCCGCCCTCGCCCCGTTCCCCGCCCTCGCCCCGTTCCCCGCCCTCGCCCCGTTCCCCGCATCTCACCCCTGTTCCCCGCCCTCGCCCTGTTCCCCGCCCTCACCCCTGTTCCCTGCATCTCACCCCCGTTCCCCGCCCTCGCCCTGTTCCCCGCCCTCGCCCTGTTCCCCGCCCTCGCCCTGTTCCCGCCCTCGCCCTGTTCCCCGCCCTCACCCCTGTTCCCTGCATCTCACCCCCGTTCCCCGCCCTCCCCCCGTTCCCCCCCCTCGCCCCCGTTCCCCGCATCTCACCCCCGTTCCCCGCCCTCGCCCCGTTCCCCCCCCTCGCCCCGTTCCCCGCCCTCGCCCTGTTCCCTGCCCTCGCCCCTGTTCCCTGCCCTCGCCCCTGTTCCCCGCCCTCGCCCTGTTCCCCGCCCTCGCCCCTGTTCCCTGCCCTCGCCCCCTGTTCCCTGCCCTCACCCCTGTTCCCCGCCCTCGCCCTGTTCCCCGCCCTCGCCCCGCTCCCCGCACCTCACCCCCGTTCCGCGCCCTCGCCCCGTCCCCCGCCCTCGCCCCGTTCCCCGCCCTCGCCCCCGTTCCCCGCCCTCGCCCCGTTCCCCGCCCTCGCCCCCGTTCCCCGCCCTCGCCCCCGTTCCCCGCCCTCACCCCCGTTCCCCGCATCTCACCCCCGTTCCCCGCCCTCGCCCCGTTCCCCGCCCTCGCCCCGTTCCCCGCCCTCGCCCCGTTCCCCGCATCTCACCCCGTTCCCCGCCCTCGCCCCTGTTCCCCGCCCTCGCCCCCGTTCCCCGCCCTCGCCCTGTTCCCCTGCCCTCGCCCCTGTTCCCCGCCCTCGCCCCTGTTCCCCGCATCTCACCCCTGTTCCCCGCCCTCGCCCTGTTCCCCGCCCTCGCCCCTGTTCCCCGCCCTCGCCCCTGTTCCCGCCCTCGCCCCTGTTCCCTGCATCTCACCCCTGTTCCCCGCCCTCGCCCCTGTTCCCCGCCCTCGCCCCTGTTCCCGCCCTCACCCCTGTTCCCTGCCCTCACCCCTGTTCCCCGCACCTCCCCCCCGTCCCCCGCCCTCGCCCCCCTCCCCGCCCTCCCCCCCGTTCCCCCCCCTCCCCCCCGCTCCCCGCCCTCGCCCCCGTTCCCCGCATCTCACCCCCGTTCCCCGCCCTCGCCCCCGTTCCCCGCCCTCACCCCCGTTCCCCGCCCTCACCCCCGGTCCCCGCCCTCGCCCCCGTTCCCCGCCCTCACCCCTCTGGCCTGACCTGCTCTCCCCCTTCTCCCTCCGCAGGTGGAGCCCGCCCCGCTGCGCCCGGGGACCACGGTAACTTCCCCCCAAACCGGGTCCGCGTGGGGCGGGGGGGGGGCCGGGGGACCAGCCTCCGGGTCTCACTGAGGCCTCGCGTGTCCCTCCACTCCCTGCGCGTCGCGGGCCGGGAGGAAGCCCCTCGGCACCTGCCCGCCCGGCTGCTGCGCTCCCTCCGGCCGCAGACGCTCAGGCCCACGTGTCCCGGAACGAGCTGTCCTTTCGCTTTAGCTCCTCAGAGGCCCTGGCTCCCCGCGGCCGCAGGCGGTGGGCTGGGCTCCCCGTGGTGTGGCTTTGGGAAAGGGGGAGATGAAGTCAAAAGCCGGGGGTGAGAGCTGGGCCAGCGCAGGGCCCTGTGGGTACGTTGCCCACAGCCCTGGCCTCGCGCCCGGGACGGCCGGTGTGAGCTCCTGCCGCCCGCCCCGCAGCCCAGCTGTCCTGCTGGCCTCACCTCTTCCGGGTGACGGTGGACCGCGGCTACCTGCGGAGGCTGGGCTACTCCTCCTGGGACGTCCACCTGAACGACCGGCTGTGTCGCCCGCACGTCGCCGGGCGCTTCCTCATCTTCAGCGTCCCCTACGGCCACTGCGGCACCGCCCGACAGGTGAGCCGCCCGGCCTCTGTGCTGGAGGCGGAGGAGAGAGGCTGGGAAAGTCAGCGCCCATTACAGCCTGGTGGGACAGGGAAGGCACGAGCCATGGCTCCCTAACTTACCTGAGACTTCCCTTCCAATGGGGACTGTGGGGTCCAGACAGAATTTGGAATCGACAGTAACAGGTGCTGAGTGCTGGTGGGTGGGTGGGTGGGTGGATGAGTGGATGGGTGGATGAGTGGATGGATGGATGGGTGGGTGGGTGCATGGGTGGATGGATGGGTGGGTGGATGGATGGATGGGGTGTGGATGGATGGAGGGTGGGTGGATGGATGGGGTGGATGGATGGGGGTAGATGGATGGATGGATGGGTGGGTGGGTGGGTGGGTGGATGGATGGGTGGGGTGTGGATGGATGGATGGATGGGGTGTGGATGGATGGAGGGTGGGTGGGTGGATGGGGGCAGATGGATGAATGGGGAGGTGAATGGGGGTGGAAGGGGGTGGATGGGTGGGTGAATGGATGGATGGAGGAGTGGATGGATGGGGGGTGGATGGATGGGTGGGTGGGTGGATGGATGAGTGGATGGGTGGATGGGTGGGTGGATGAGTGGATGGGTGGATGAGTGGATGGGTAGATGGCTGGGTAGATGAGTGGATGGGTGGATGAGTGGATGGATGGATGGGTGGGTGGGTGCATGGGTGGATGGGGGTGGGTGGATGGATGGATGGGGGGTGGGTGGATGGGGGGTGGGTGGATGGGTGGATGGGTGGATGAGTGGATGGGTGGATGGGGGTGGGTGGATGGGGTGGGTGCATGGGTGGATGGGGGTGGGTGGATGGGGGTGGGTGGATGGATGGATGGGGGTGGGTGGATGGGGGTGGGTGGATGGGTGGATGGGTGGATGAGTGGATGGATGGATGGGTGGGTGGGTGCATGGGTGGATGGGGGGTGGGTGGATGGGTGGGTGGATGGGAGCTATTCCTTTAGCTCCAAAGTATTTTTTACAACATCCTTCTTTATTCAGTACTAGAGCCCGGGTGCACGAATTCATGCATGGTTGGGGTCCCTCAGCCTAGCTGGTGATTGTTGTCTCACCCAGTCCCAATCGGGGCAAATCAGGGCCAGTCGGCCGGGGGGAGGGACCATGGGAGGTCACTTAGGTTTTTACGTATATAGATTAGTGCACACCGGCCACATGCAAGCCATGGTGCTGGGCTGGGGGAGGCCTGAGGACCTGTCTGTCTGTCTGTCTGTCTGCCGTCTTTCTAACCCAGTAGCTGGCTCTGTTTTCCATTCTAGACAGTAATACCTTGGACCTTTATGTACAATGAAATGCCTATGTTTACTTCATTGTCCTTAACCACCTGCTTATGTCACAAAACACTGTCACTGACATGAAGGAGACGAGACCACCAAAGGCACTGAGAGTATAATCCCAGCGCCATTTGCTCATACGCGTAACGTGACGTGTTCCCAGCGAGATGCCCAGGCTGGGCCTCCTCCTTCTCCTCCACCCTCCCAGGAAAGCCGCGGCTCCCTCAGCTACTCCAACTCCATCCGCGGCCGGCCCTGGGGCGCTCCCGGTCCCCTCACCGTGCGGCACCGGCTGCCCCAGCTGAAGTTCACCTGCTCCGTGGACAGCCCGTCGGCAGTTGAGTTTGTTCCTGGGGCTGACGAGCCCAGGCGGGGCGCTGCCTACGAGGTGTCCGCAGCGTTCCTCCAGCTGCCCGTGGCCCCGCCTGTGGGGAGCGTGGGGCCCGGGGACGCTGGCCAGAGGGAGGAGGTCATCCTGCAGGCTACACTCCACAGCCCCGACCCCAGCCTGAGGGTCTCTGTGGACACCTGTGTGGCTTCTCCAGACCCCCATGATTTTTCAACTGTCAAATACGACTTGATCCGGCAAGGGTGAGGAGCGGGGCCGCTGGGGTGGGGTGCTCCTGGGGCGGGGGGCCTTCGGGTCAGAAACCACCCCCTGGGTAATGATGGCAGCATGAGCACACAATGGTTTGAAATGATAGACCCTTTTAAAAAATATGTTTTTATTGATTTCAGAGAGGAAGGGAGAGGGAGAGAGAGAGAGACATCAATGATGAGAGAGAATCATTGGTCAGCTGCCTCCTGCACGCCCCCCACTGGGATGGAGCCCGAAACCTGGGCCTGTGCCCCGACGGGGAATCGCACTGGGACCTCCTGGTTCATAGGTCGATGCTCAATCACTGAGCCACGCCGGCCGGGCTGTAAACATTTTTTCATAAAACGGAGAAAGGGGTGGTGGGAAGACCCCCATTTAGAATGCGGAGGTCTGGGTCCCACCTGTGCTCTCCGTTAACCTCCCGGTGTGGGCCCTTCCCCCAGGTGCGTCGCAGATGACACCTACGTCAGCCTCCCTTCTCACCAGAGGAACACAGCCCAGTTCAAGTTCAACGCCTTCAGCTTCCTCCCCGGCTACGAGGTGGTCTACCTGCGGTGCGAAGTCACCCTGTGCAAAGCGGGCGACCCCTTCTCCCGCTGCTCCCAGGGCTGTGCTGGGCGGGGCCGGAGCCGGAGGGGTGCAGGGGAGCAGGCGGGGCGTCTCCGGGTGCTGGGGCCCCTGGAAATCCAGAGGAACTGAGGGGAGCCAGGGCGTGGCGTGATTTCTCTGATCTCCCCACAACCTGTGCGGGACTAGCAGCCGCGTGTACTCCTCTTCAGTAAAGCGATGCGTTTGGTAAATCAGATCCTTGCGTTATATGACTCTTCGCTCTCGAGCACTTGATCGTTGTCTGAAACTGTTCAGCATCGGGGGGCGGTGTGAGCACAGCCGCCGTGGCCGTGTGTCAGCCAGCCCCACAGTGAGGGCGTGCTCTCCTCCGCCGAGTCCGGAGGCCCTGGGGATGGCACCAGCGAACACTCTTCACAGGCACCCCCGGCCCTGGCACACAGTGGGCACTGGGACCTCCTCCTGGCCCTGACTGGGAATTGGGCCTATGCCCTGTGACATGTCCAGATCATGGAGGGGGTAACGTCATTGACCCTAAAGCCTTCACTGCCCTTCTCTAAACACTAAAGCCTGTGGGGGTCCAAAGAATCAAGTTGGGGGGGATGGCATCTGGGCCGACCCAGGGTCCAGCTGGGTCACTTGGATGCTGCCAGGGTGCTGACCGTGAGGGAGGGGAGGGGGTGACACAGGACGGGGAGGGAGAAGAAAGCACAGGTTCAGCGTCCATGAATATCTAGCTGGCCGTGTCCCGAGAGCCTGAAGCAGGTGAGTTCAAGTCCCTGGCACTGCGTTTGGCAGATGAGAGGAGTCCCGGCTCCAAGGTGAGGCTGGGGCTGTAGTGGGAGGTCTAGCACCTGTGACATCAGGAAGTCGTGCTTAAGAGGAGCGTGGGGCAGCCCTCTTCCATTCGTTCATCCATCCATCCATCCATCCATCCATCCATCCATCCATCCATCCAGTCATTCATCCATCCATCCATCTAACCATCCATTCATCCATTCATCCATCCATCTAACCATCCATCCATCCATCCATCCATCCATCCATCCATCCATCCATCCATTCATCCATCCCTCTAACCATCCACCCATCCATCCAGTCATTCATCCATCCATTCATCCACCCATCCATCCATCCATCTACCCATCCACCCATCCATCCGTCCATCCATCCATCCATCCATCCATCCATCCATCTACTCTCACTCTCCTTACATGGCAATATGATATTATTACAAGCTAGTTGCCAGGTTGCAAAGTGGGTAATACACAAATTTAAGAACATTTGTAACCTAACGTCAACAAACATCCCTGAGGCAGAGAGGGTTGTTTCAATACTGCATTTATTCAAAAGCACATAAATACGTTACACAGTACATAATATACACACTACAAAACTTGACTTGAATAATAAAACATGCTACTAAGAAGGAAAGATGGCTCCTGAAGGATCCGTGCCCACCTGAGTCAGAGGCCCTCGTTCACATCGCAGAAGCATGGTGGCAGGCAGTCGAAGTCGGTGAACAAGGGGCACTCCTCGCAGAACTGGAGGTTGGGGTAGCAGCCGGTGGTGATGGACGGGGCCGCGGTGATCTTGTCCTGGGTGACCACGGATGGATGATTTTTTAAGGCCAAACAAAAAGGTGGTTTTGAAACTCTTAAGAAAAGAGACACACAGGAGGGATTAGAACCCCCTCAGCCCGCCTGTGCCCGCGGTCAGGGTGCCGGGGGTCTGGGGCGGCCCAGCCTGAGAGGAAAGCTCTGCCCTGGACCAGGCTCCTGGGTTACGTGCTCTCCAAGACGCCAGAGATGCCAGGCCAGACCCAGCACAAAGGTAGAGGGGCTGCCAGTGCGGCTTCCCAGCGGCTGAGGCCCCAACTGCGGAGCCCGGGTTGGGGGCAGGCGCCCGTCAGCTGCCCTGGGTTCTGGATTGACCTAGTGCACAGCCTCCCTCCCTAGAACAGGAGCTCCACGGCTTCTGCCAGCAAACCTCCCACATTTGAAGGGTCCTCTCCCCCCAACTGAATGACCTGCCTGAGCTCCCCTCCTTCTCTGGTGTCCCCGGATCTTCACCAGCTCGGCTCCCCATGCCTACAGCCACCTCCCTGTCCCCAAGGCCATGGGCGATGGAGGAGGGAACCCGGGAGCTCTGAGCTCGGGCTGGGGAGACCGACCGAGCCCGCCTCTGGGCGAACCGAGGCAGAGGCTCCCACGCGCCTGCCCCGCGGTCCTCACTCTGCAGAGCCCGGGACACAGGCAGGGCCGGCCAGGGTGTGAGTCCCCGGGGAGGCGCAGCTCCCCGAGGCCCGGGCAGCAGACAGCGCTGACCCAAAGCCGCCCGCCCGCTGGGAACCTCACTGTGAGCTCACAGCCCGGCCCGGAGGGGAAGGGCCAGGATTCCAAGCTCACCTGCCTCTGCCTTTTCCCAGTGCCCTGTTCCTGACCCCGGGGGGTAGCCCAGGGCAGGGCGTGCCCTGCTCCAGCTCAGCCCAGGGGCCCGTGCAAGAAAGTGGCCACTCTAACCACGTCACTTACTTCAATGCCTTGGCCACTTTGAAGTAAAGACAGCTGATGACACCTAACAGCGCGAGCAGGGCCAGCAGGATGCCGGCGCCAATGCTGATCATGGCTACGGAGAAGACTTCAGAAGTTTTACCTGGAGGAGACGTGCAGGTGGCAGTGAACAGGGCCCCCTCCCCACCCAGCCGGCAGCAGCCTCATGTGCTCCTCCCGGGAAGAAGAATGAACCCCAAACCACAGAGCCTTCTGCGGGGAAAACAGGGTGCGTGGCCCGGGGAGGCCTAGAAGGCTGGCCGGGCCAAGAGGCTGAGGGCGCATTATTAATGTGACGGACGAAGTGCAACACCCGAGAAAAGGAAGGACGGAGGGCGGCGGGAAGGCCTCCCCGGCCTCTGGCAGCGGGAGCCGAAGCTGAGGAACTGCCTGCGCAGGTGGCTTCACCCCACACCTGCGCCCCTACAGTGTGGCCACTGTCAGAGTGACGAGCCCCCACTGCACACGAGACCTAAACATCTCCTGTGGGAAGGACTCGGAGAGTAACTCCTTCAAACTGTGACGTCGGACAAGACGGAGAGCACACAGTCCCTTCTGTGATCCGTGTTTTAGGAGAGAGGTTTCCCCTTGTCCCTCCCGGGAAGCCACCCTGTCTGGAATGAGCCTCGGACTCCCTGAAGCCAGGCACAGGGGAGCGGAGAGAGCAGCCACCCCCGCAGATACGTACTGTCCAGGTCGCCACTGCAGGATGGAAGCCAGCAGGAAAGAAAGCACACAATCAAAACAAACTTCCGGGAGCAGCACATCTTATCGGGAATTCCTCACGCCTTCCACTCGAGAAAGGAAATTCTGTCCTCGGGGGAGCGGCTAAGGTGTCCATTTGGAGAGCTCGCGGCCCCCCCGGAGCAGCCACTGGCCAGCTTGGCGTCTGTGCTCATTGGGCCGAGCTGTGTGACATCAACACTGGGCGGCAGCCTCGCCCCGCAGTTCTGAATTCCGCTGCGCTCAGGAGCGTGTGAGCACCCCTGGCGACCTGATCATCTCCCCTTCTCGGGCTCCGGGTCCCTCGGAGACCCTTTTAAGGTTTGACTGTTGACCAAAAGCAAATTTACATTCATTATGAAATACAAGGACAGAAATGTGGAGAGACTAGTAGCTAAACGTTCAGGGAGGAAGGCTGGCCAGGCTCTGTGTTTGAGCCACACAACGAAATCATACATAATTAGAGCCACTTACCAGGATTCCAGATAGGTTCCTGCTTCAGAGGACTACTTTATGGTTAAGACAAACAGATTTCAGAAAGCAATTTGAAGAAGATACCTGTTCTAAAGCAGGTTTCTCTGGTCTCAAGGTCCCCACACTCAGCGAAGCTGGTTTAATTAAATGAGGGATTATTTTAATTTCGAGGTTATTCCCTGCTGGTCTGGCCAAACCCTGAGTGAGGCCATGAAAAGCAGAGGAGATGCCAACAAAAACAGTGGTGTCAGCCCGGCTGGTGTGGCTCAGTGGTTGAGTGTCAACCTATGAACCGGGAGGTCACAGTTCGATTCCATCAGGGCATGTGCCCAGGCTGTGGGCTGACAAGCAAGAACGTGAATTTGATTCCGTAGGTAAAGACTCAGTGCCCACTACGCACGAGGCATGGCGAGTCCCCGGGCAGGGCCTCGGTGGGGTGCGGCCTGCACTGCTGTGAATGAGGTCCAGGGGAGCTCCCTCCTCTGGAGTCGCTAACAATGGACCAGTCAGGCGCTGCCCTTTCCTCACATCCTATCTAATAGGAGGGGTTATGCTAATTGACCCCACACTGTCGCAAAGGTGGCAGTGCCCACAGCCAATAAGGAGGGGATATGCTAATTGACTGCCACGCCCTCAAAGATGGCAGCACCCAGTCCTCTCAGCATCCCAGCCACCCAGGGCCTCCCGAGGCACAGGTAACCAGGGCAGGCCGAGGCTTGCACTGCCAGCAGTGGCAGCAGCAGAGGTGTGATGGGGCATCGCCTTCCCCTGATCACAGGGTTGCCTCCCGCCCCTGAAAGCTCCCAGACTGTGAGAGGGGGCAGGCCGGGCTGAGGAACACCCTCCAGTGCATGAATTTTCGTGCACCGGGCCTCTAGTAAATCCACACATGGCTGGCGTTGACATTTCCCTGGAGGCCACAGCACTAGAGCAGGTTTGAGTGAGGGAGACTGAGTTCAGGTTTGTCGGCCCTTGTGGTTTTCCCCCCTAAACCACCTGGGAAATGTGTCCTCAGGGGCCTCTGGAGGGACCCCGTCAGCATGAGCAGAAGACCAAGCCACCCAATCCCTGGCCCTTTGTGCCGCAGCCAGAGAAGAGGGCAAAGGGTGGGGCTGTGGCCGGTCGGAGGAGGGCCCGAACCACACTCCGCTCTTCCCATCCGGAACCTCGAGGGGCCCCTGGGTGAAGTGTGGGCAGGTGGAGGCCAAGCCAGGAGGGGTGCTTTATGCCGCATCCATTTACAGCTAGGGTTCAGGATCTGAAGAAGGGGCCGCACACAAATGAAAACACTAGACAAGAAGTATGAATTTAGAAGGCACGGGGGCCAGGTGGAGACTTCCCTCTAGTGGAGAAGCTCTCCGACTTCTGGGTCCCATCTGCTGTTATGCACTTGAATACACACTTGCCCTTCAGGAATGCATACAGGCGTATCAAAGGTAAAGTCAGGTAAACAGTAAAAGGATTATCAGGTTTACATAAAACATACGTCTATTTTAAGCCGAAGACAACTATGATTATATACAAAAACACCCTTTTACTCCCCCACAAAGTTTTTGATGTCCTTTTTCTATGTGTACCCATTATGCTTTATAGTTACTTTTGTCATTTAACGTTTCTACTAGAATGAGATTTATCCACCATCATTATAGGGCTCTGTGCTTGTCCATCAATTTACCTTTAGGAGCGAGTTTTAACGTTCCACATGCTTTTGTCTTGCTGGTGAGCGTGCTCTCCTTTCCACTTGGGTAATTCTGGGGCATTTCTTATCAAGCAGGTCCGGCGGTGATGAACGCTCCCCTGTTGTGTGAACGTCCCTCTCTCCTTCGTATTTGCCGGACAGAGTACGCTGGAGGCTAATTCCAGCGGGTCATAACTATGCAAGAAGTTCATCGAAAGGTTGATGAGCCTTGGGGCGCCAGCAGGACTGAAGATCTGTATATTCCCTGCTGCTGGAACAGCGAAGGCCGTTCCCCCAACCTGATAATCTTTTACTGTTTACCAAACCTTACCTTGGATATGTGTATCTGCTTTGCTAGAGGGCAAACTGTGTTAATAAAAAGCTAGGGGTCCAGAGATTCGGGGGAGCTTAGTCACTAGAACTAAGTTTCCGTCTAGCACCCCAAAATGCCTTCCAAATTCATATTTCTTCTCTGGCCTCTTCATTCATTGATGCACAGCCCTTTAGCAGATTTCCTGGACGCTTGTAGATGCGGAAACCCTGGCAAGAGTATTCTTGGTTATTGGGGTTTCCCTCGGTGCTGAATACACCACCCCACTCCCTTGCCCTGTCACTGGGGAAGCGCCCTCCGCTTCCTAATCTGCCATCTTGCTCCACACTAATGCGTTTTCACTCGCTTATGAGTATCTTCCATGAAGGAAAAGTTTTTAATTTGGTTAAGTTCCAAGTTACCACATTTTTCTCTCATGGATTATCTTTTTGGTGTTATATCAAAAATGCCATTGCCAAACCCAAGGTCACACAAATTCCCTATTTTCTTCTCTATGTCTTATAGTTTCATGTTTTACATTTAGGTCTATACTTCATGTTCCTTTAGTTTTTGTATAAAGCATAAGGTATATGACTTCTTTTTGTTTAAAAAGTTCCCCTCTATTCCTAGTTTGCTAAGGTATCTTATCTTGAATGGATATTAAATTTTGTCAACTTTGGGTGGTGAATACACTATATAATTTACAGATGATGTACTGTAGGTCTGAAACCTATATAATTTTATTAACCAACTCCCCCCAATAAATTCAATAAAACAAAAATAAAAGATGTCAACAAGAGATTTTTTCATAATTTCATATTTATCAAAAAGTACATTAGAAATCATCCTATATAATAAAAGGTGAATATACAAATCGACCGAACAGTGGAATGGCTGTTTGCTATGATGCGCACTGACCACCAGGGGGCAGATGCTCAATGCAGGCGCTGCTCCCTGGTGGTAAGTGCGCTCCCACAGGGGGGGTGCTGCTCAGCCAGAAGCCCTAAGCTGGGCTCAGGGCTGCTGAGTGCAGCGGGGCTGGCAGGAGCCTCTCCCACCTCCGCAGCAGCACTAAGGATGTCTGACTGCCACGGAGAGGGCCTAAGCCGTCAGTTGGACATCCGCCAAGGGCTCCCGGACTGCAAGAGGGTGCAGGCAGGGCTGAAAGAACCCCCCCAAGTGCATGAATTTCATGCACCAGGCCTCTAGTGTAAATATATCCTCCTAAAGCAAGTGCAGCAATACTGCAATTACAAAAAACGAAAACTATACCTTAACTGAAATACTATTTCACTAAAAGGAAATAAAATATACACCATGAAGATATCTGCACCCAGCATTCCAGGTTACACACCCCCACGCTGGGCACAGAAGCATGTTGGGAGGCAACTGAGTTTGGCAGGGATGGCATCCTCTTCAGCCAGGGGCTGGGCTCAGGGGCTGAGCGTCGCCCTAGGAACGGGAGGTCAGCTGGATTGGGGTCAGGGCACAGGGCCGGATTGCGGGCTCCATCCCCAGTGTAGGGTGTTCAGGTGGCAGCCGACCAACGATTCTCTCTCATCCTCGATGTTTCTCTCTTTCCCCCTCTCCCTTCCTCTCTGGAATCAATAAAAAGTAATCTTCTGTATTATAAAAGGCCTGTGGCCCTAACGCCCTAATGACCAAAGACCAGCCTGGTGGGCAGGGCTGTGAGCAGCACCGAGCGGGCGGGGCAGCGGGGCACCTCCGGCTGGGCTTCTAGTATATATCTAGCCCCCTCTTCCCCGCCCTGGGTGACTAGCCGCCCTTGGCCCTCCCCTCTCTTGGAAATGAACATACACCTCCTCCCTGCATCTCGTCTTCAGGTGTGAATCCTCACCGAGACCGAGGCCCGCTCCTGCTGCTCTTGCAGGACCCGGGGGGGCGACCCCTCTGGCTCGGTGCCTCCTGCGCCTGCGGTCACGGGTCTCCGCTCGCCTGGCTGCCCAGTCCGCCCTCTGCCAGGAGGAGAGGCGGTGGCTGGCCCGGCAGCGGGGGGCGGGGGGGTGTCCAGCGGGAAACGAGGGCCGGGGCGCAGGCAGGGAGCCCCGGGTCTGTGCCTCCACACAGGGGCGACCAGGCAGGACTCCGGGGTGTGGACTGGGGGAGCGTGGGGAGCAGCGGGCCTGCAGCAGCCGGGAGCGGAGCTTGGGGCAGGGCTCGGGGTGCGCAGGCCTCCCCGGTGGCCGCACCGGCAGCCACGAAGCAGGCTCGCAGCCCTGCGGGGCCTCCTCGGGGAGTCGGACCTATCTCAATCCTCTGGTCGCGATGCTCCTTCTTCCGCGTCGTGAGACCCGGTCATCACTGTGCCTCCGCTCCGGCCTCGGCCTGGCTCCCCTCGCCCGGGAGGCCGCGCGGACAGAGAAGGGAGAGGGACGGAAAAGCGCCCCACGCCCGCCACCCCCCACCCCCACCCCACTCGGCACTGCCTCCCCGGACGCCCGCCCGCCGCGGGGCTTGCAGGAGTCCTTCGACCCGACGACGCTCCACCTCCCGAACTTTCCATGGACTCGAATTGACCAACCCTCCCTGCGATCCAGCACGGCCAGCAACCAGCGGCCTTTTTCCCCGGGAACCTCCGCAAACCCACCTGCCTCCCGCGCCTCGCCCCGCGCCTGCGCATAGCGCCCCCGGGAGACGAGGAGCAGTCATTGCGCATGCGCCGCCCGGGAGGTCTCCGGGCAAGTTTTGAATCCCTCCCCGATTCCGGCCGAGAGGCGCATGCGCTGCCACAGATATGGGTTCTCTCCCTGCAGGAGCCTCAGACCCCACCTGGATCAGCCGGAAGTTGCAGGGCGTCATCCGCTCCCCTCCGCCCCGCCGGAAACCCGAGCTCCGGAAGAGAGGTTCCGGGCCCGCCTGGCCTGGCGGTGGCCGAATGGAGACCGACACTGAGGACCAGCGATCGGTCAGGCACCCGACGCTGGCCTCTTCCTGGGATGCCGCGTGCGGGGCCCTGGACCGGAGCCTCCGTGTCCGCGGAGCCCAGGACTCGGACTGGGATGAGCTGCTGGCGCCGCCTGCCACGGGGTGCGCTGGGCCGGCGGGGACGGGTGGCGGCTCCGCGGCGGCCACGCTCCGGGGGGAGGTGTGAGGGGACTTGGGGCCGAGAAGGGAGAGCGTCCGGGCCCGGGGTCCGGAGCCCAGCTGGGGGCGGGCTGTGCGGGGAGCCGGGCCAGAACCGCGAGGGGCGGGGCGGGCGCGGGGCCTGGACTCGGGGCGGAGACGCCCCCGCCCTGTGTCCGCGGGTCAGCCCCGCAGGCCCGGTCCAACCGCACCCGCCTCTGTCCCCCCACGAGCAGCCCCTCCCGGGGCCCAGGAGGCGGGAAGTGTCCCCCCGGGGTCGCCCTCCCCGTGTGGAAACAGACATGTCCTCTGTCCGTTCTGCTCCCGCCCTGTGCACAGGCAGGTGCCCCGAGCGTCCCATGAAATAGGAAGCCATTCCGGGGGCCGAGCAAGATGCCCGCGATCGGGGGAAGCAGGGACCCGACGTCCCAGCGCCCGTTCCTCAGGGGACATTTCCCCAGGGTTTTGTGTTGTTTTGTTGGAGAGAGAATGGGGGGGGGGGTGCGACACAGAAACACGCGGATTGGCTGCCTCCTGTTCCCACGGACCTGGGCCTGGGGAACCTGCAACCAAGGTCCATGCCCTGGACCCGCCACCCTCCGGCCCCGCGCTGATGCTCTACCCGCCCAGGGCACAGGCCGGGCCGCAGCGGCCATTGCTCTGTGATCTGTGCTGAGCAGCTGTGGGCTGTGGAAGGTGTGCGGACCCCAAAGGCGAGCGGAAGGGAATGAAATGCCAGCCCCGGGGCCTGTCGGGGGGCTGGCGGCCTGTGCAGGGGCGACACTGACGTTTGTCACGTTCTCTGCAGCCGCGACCTGGTGATTCTGAACAGGAGCCAGAAGAGCCCGGATGAAAAGCCCTGCTTCCTCTCCCTGCGCTGCGACCCCAGTGGAGGTGAAGGAATCGTTTCTGTTGGCATTTTAAGTTCAGCAAGAAATATGGAAGTGTACTTAGGAGAGGAGTACTGTGGCACCAGTAGGGGCAGGAGTGTTGGTAATGTGCTGGATCCCAGGTTTGTGACCCACCGTGTGCAGCGTCTTCTCGAGGAGGGTTTCTGTGTCCCAGCCCTGGGAGCTCTGCTTCTCTGACTCTGGCCTCGGGCACGCGGGGGAGGAGCGAGACACACCAGCAGCCGGGAGTGCAGGCCTTGGGGGAGGACCCCAGGACAGTCCGGTCACCCTGGGGTGTGGGCAGCTGGAAGATGACAGCTGGTGGGCGGGAGCCGAGCTGGGAGGGCCCCAGCAGTGCCTGGGAGAGGCGGCTTCTCTGTCTCGCACAGGGTCTGCTTTCCAAACGGCAATCTGTCCGTCGGCCGGGACTTTGAACGTATCTTCTTGAAGGAAGCACTTTCCCAACACTGGGCAGCCCAGCACTGCCCACCAGCATACTTCACCCGCGGCCATGCTGTCTGATGGTTTTCTGATTTTTTACAAAGAACATGTCCTGACCTCTCTTTCATGTCACTCAAAGTAGGAACTGTTTTATGTTCCGTGCAGGATGGACGTAGTAGATGTGCTTATTGAGCTTTAAGATATGCTGGTGCTACAAGGTGACACATTTGTCATCAAATTTAATTCGTTCATAAGCAGCTAAGTGGCAGGTGTAGCCTGTCCCCCCTGCATTTTCCTAGGAAGCCAGCCCCCCTCCCCCCTCACCGGGAAAACAATCGCAGGACAGGTGTTGGCCTGGAAACCCTTGTTTTCAAACGTGACCATTACAGGTGATAACGTGCCCGGCCGGTGTGGCTTGTGGTTGAACACCGGTCCACCCATTAGCTGGGCGGTCATGGTTGGATTCCTGGTCACGGCACAGGCCTGAGGTGCAGGCTCCATCCCCAGTAGAGGGCAATCGGGAGGCAGTCGATCAGTGATTCTCTCTCACCACTGATGTTTCTATCGCCCCTCCCTTCCTCTCTCTGAAATACATTTTAAACATTTAAAATAATTTATCAATTTAAAAAAGTGATGTGTGAAAATAAAGTCAATTTTTATTTTTTATTTTTAGTGAACATGAAAAGATTATTTTGTACAAAAAATGTCTGAAATTGGAGTCTGCTGCACATACTTGTAAAATAAAGGTAAGTCGTTACTAAATTGGAACTAAGTTGAAAATTGCAGTGTTTTTGTACTGTGCACATTTATTTTATGTGGGGTTAGTAATTCTCAATGCTCTCCCTTTCAAATCGGACCATTTGTTAGCTACGGCAACGCCATGTCGTGTATACTGTTAATACAGTTAATGCTGTGTGCTCTTCAGCTTTGGAAAACTCAGTTAAAAATCAGGTTTCTTTTGATATAAAACGTAGGTGCCAAGAAAACCACAAGCAGAGTTGGGCCCAAAATACCAAGGAAAAAACCCAGGTAGAGGAGTTTCAGACCAGGGCACCAGGAAGTTAAAGAGATCGGGCCGGGCCAGGGCCTTCAGCATGAAACAGTGTCCATGAAGTTGGGTGAGGTGGTCAGCCTGGGGGCGGGGCAGCGAGCTGGAGCCCTGGCCCCGCCTGTCCTGTGGGCTGGTCGCTGAAGTCCCACCGCTTAGCCCCAGCCTAGTGGGCAGTGCTGGGAGCTGCAGGAAAGATACCCTTGGGTGGTTTCCACCCCTGAAATCCTGTGCTTGCTGTTACTTACACACGACAGGATTGGTTATTCCAGGCTGTGTTAGAGGCATGTTCATGTTCATGGCTTCCAAAGTCCTTTACGTACGGCGATGCATCCATTGAAGAAGTGTTGAGTGCCCATTGCTGCCACATACTGTATTAGGCACTTAGAGGCTAGCATCATCAAATAAATTGGAACAAAGCCCCCGTGTTAATATTACAGCGGACCAGACATAGTAGGTTCAATGTGCAAACGAGGTTCCGTTTGATAGTGAGAAAGTCCTAGGGATTAAGGCGCAGGAAAGGGATCCTGTGGAGGTGGAATGTGGGTGTGGGAATGTGGGGAGGTGTTGGCTTAACGGTCGATGTCGGTGACGTTGTTGGTGCCTCTGAGGTTTTAGATCGGGCTCTGTCTTCAGCTGTGGTCTGTGGGATCCCTGGGGGTGTGTGTCTCGGAAGGTGGGTGTTCCTGTAACTGGTCTGTGGAGGGACGTGCAGGGCAAAGGGCGTTTCATTCAGGGAAATGTTTGGTTTGTATGGGGCTTCATCTGGGCCAATCGTCTATTAGAGTTAAAATAAAAATAGTAGGAATGCATGTTTCTGAGCACTTTCTCAGTGGTAGATCCTGGAAATTTTAACACTGATCGTCATCATAGCAAACATGTAAAACTCTGATCTCATCGCAGCAACCACATGATACCGATTTGCTCCTGACTCAGGTTTGGCATCTGCCCTGAGGTGTGCGTGCACCCGCGCACGTGCCCACACACACACACACACACACACACACACACACACGCAGGGTAGCAGAGCCATCACTGCGCACACGCACACACACACAGGGTAGGGGAGCCATCACTGCACACACACACACACACACACACACACACACACACACACAGAGTAGCCTTTGCTGAGCGTCTGTCTGTCTGAGTCTAGAGCCTGTTCCCTCCCCTCCCACTGGGCGGCTGTGTTGTCCGGACCACAGGGAAGGTGGTTTGGTTTAAAGTGTGGACGAAATGGGGCAGCATAAAGCATTGCACAAAATTTGCTATTTCAGCAAACACGGCCTGGGCTCTGACCGGCCCTGCTCTGTATTAATAATATTAAAGCAACTTGCAGTACATTAAGCTGTCAGATTGCTATAGTTTATCTTTGATTCCTCATCTAAGTATGTAAAATGTTATTGTACATGTGATTGTGTAGTTTAACATTTTTTATTTCAATGGTTCTGAGTAGTTTTTAGACTCTAACTATTCTAGCGAAACCTAAGTGAACTTTTAGACTCTTGACTGCTTCACTGTTACTTAGGTCACAGCAGGAAGTGACCTTAAGTAGCGATTGTTGTTCCATATTGTTCCTTTCCTAACTTCTGTTTTATGCCAGTTGCTCTCCTTTGGTGAAAAGCCGTGTGTGTTCGTCAGTAAAGTTGTGGTGCACGTGCGACCCGTCCCAGCAAAGTCTCCCACAAGCTCTCCTGCTCTGGGGTCCAGGGTGGACCTCGAGAGGGTCCACGCCATGGTGGAGGCCATGGGGTCCACGCTGTCCCCTGGAGCTCAGCAGCTGATGAGTATGGTCAGATTCCAGCAGCAGGTACGTGGAGGGGCTCTTTTCCAGACGCCTGTAAACTGAGTAAACGGTGGCTTTGTATAAGGACACAAGGGGCTCGGTGCACGGAATCATGCACAGGCAGGGTCCCTAGGCCTAGCCTGAGATCAGGGCCATCTTCCGCCCGCTCCCCAGTCCCCAGTCCCGCCCTGCCACCACCCACCCCGCTTCCTCTTGGTTCCCCGTTGGCCGTTCAGCGATCGGAGCCTGTGGGCTTGGGGGAGGGACCAAGAGGGGGTCAATGCACCTCATAGCGACTGGTCGATTGGTCGTCCTGGTCGTTACGCAGTTACGGTCGCTGGCCTTTTATTATATAGGATGGAGTGGTTTAAACTTTCCTTTGCACTTTTATTACTGATGTGACCTGTCTTTTCTTACTGATGGAAAATAGTGCTGTGTAGATCTAGTCTCTGGAAAAAGCAGAGGTCACAGCTCTCCAGGAGCTCCCTCCCTCCCTCCCTCCCTCACTCCCTCCCTCACTCATTCCGCTCCTGTTGATGAGCAGCTGCCTGCATAGGGCTGTGTCGGGGACCCAGTGGGGAATGCCCGGGGCCTGATTCTAAATTACCGCAAACTTCCTCCGGTCATTGCTGTTCACAGCCCTATTCCCTGTTCCCTCAGCGCTGCATTCCCCTGGGGGAGCAGCTGCAGGCGGTTCTGGGGAGCACTGCCTCCAGGCGGATGCTGGGCCTGTGGGCCTCGACGCCCTCGGGAACCTGCAACAGGCCGACCTGCGCACCTGTGCCTCTCAGAGCCGGGCTGACTTCAGGATGCGGGACAGAAGACGTGACAGCTCCCGGGGAGGAGAACGCACGGCCCCCCGGGGGAGGGAACCCTGCACCCCTCGGAGAGTGGGACACTGCGCCCCAGAGCCATCCTCTCCCGGGGAGCGACCTTCAGCTCGCAGCGGCGTCTTCCTTACCAAAGAGGCCGAGTGACAGCCCCGCGGCCCCTGCCCCCGAGCTGCTGCCCCTCCTGCAGGACGTGTGCGGGCAGGTGCGCCGGCTCCGTGGGGCTCAGAGCGCCGCGTGGCCGGGACACGTCCCCACGCCCAGCGAAGGCGGCCTTGGTGGTGGGTAAGTCTTTGCCTACGGACTCAGAGCGGTGCGGGGCTGCAGGGGAAGCAGCAGGCTGTGTGCTGCTGCTGGCTGTCTAGTGGCTTTTGTTGCCATTTGGAGGTCAGGGTCATGTTTGGTCTTTCATTCCCTTTAGGATGGGAGAGCCGCCCGCCTGCTCCTACTTGGAAAAGATTCTGTGTAAGAACCTGGAGCTGATGGAGAGGAGGCTGACAGACTACCTGGACGAGCGGCTGCGCGCCCTGCAGGAGCACGTGGACGGCAAGGTGGCGCTGCTGGCGCACCTGCTGCAGAGCCCCGGCTCCCCGCCCCCGGGGCTGCCGCTCACGCGCTATGACTCTGGAGACAGACTCTCCAATGGAGAGAGATAGGCGCTCCGTGCATGCAGATATTTATTACCTATTTATTACCACGCGACCCAAAGCTCCCAGCCAGTGTCGATGTCATTGGAGGATCAGCATCCTACTTGCATCAAGTGACCTCAGCGTTCATTCCCTGTGCTGTGACGTGAGCCCCGGCTGCATGAGTGGATGACCTTCCCTGAGCTTGTGACCTGACCTCGTGCCACACCTGAGAGTGGATGACCTTCCTTGTGCTTGTGACGTAAACCCCGTACCCGAGTGTGAGCGTGATCGGGTCAGGAGTTATTTTCGTTTGCAGAGTTCATACTTCTGTGTTTAAATCTTCAAAATATTTAAGGATTTCTACTATAGTTCTTTGGTGTGTATTGTGTATGTGTTTGAAGTATGCACTGTTTTAATTTATGTAAAGACCTTATATTTTAGGGATATGGGGAAAATGGTTAGAGTGTTTGGGGTTTTCTTTTCCTAATTGATTGTTCTGGAAAACCAGGTACTCAAGACTTGCAGCCTTTAATTGCATATCACGTGTTATATTTTATATTTTCTCAATAAGAAATTAGTTGTGTTTGGCATTTGTAACATTAGTGTCCATCGGGGCCATTCGTTTTATGTTCGTTCTTATTGTAGCTGTAGAAGGAAAGTAAAATCAAAACTTGCCTCTTTGTCAGAATTATTTTAGATTTAGTGGTTGATGCAAAATGAGAGACTATTGTGCTGTCCCCCCCCGGAAAGCGGGGACCCTCCTTGCCGAGCTGATGCCGTGTCCTCCCAGAGCCTGTGCTGGGTGTGAGCGATGAGGCTCACACTGGCAAGGCGTGTGGCGGGCAGAAGGCCGTTCTCTGTGGTGTCCTCGCGTCAGGAAGCGTAACCATTGCACGTGCTGAAGGTGATGCATTTGCACCTAAATATAATTGGTCCACTCTGGAAACTCAGGAAAGGGGGGTGAGGGGTAATGTTTTGGACACGATGTCCCAGCACCAGCCAGGCCTATAGGTGCCCAGTAAGTGTTCGTTTTCTCTCCCTCTTTCTGCTCTTCTGTCTCCTTAAACAGGAAGAATGGCACATGTCCCTACATCATTGCTGTCCCAGTAAATGTGAAATTCCCTCTCCCCTCCCCTCGGCTGTCTTGGTGCTGAAGGGCCGTCATATTCAGTCAGCACAGTCGTGTGCACGGAACACTGAGGGCTCACTCTGAGGAGTGGCACCCTTGGGTGGTTTCATCCTTGTGTGAACAGGATAGTGCACCTCCACACGCCTGGACGGTACCGCCTGCTGCACGCCTGGGCTCCATGGTCCAGCCTGTGGCCCCTGGCTACACGCCTGCGCAGCGTGTTCCTGTGCAAAACAACACGAGACGAAACCAAGCGCGAGAGAATGATGCAGTCAAGAGATTCAGTAAACAACATGCATGAGGCTGCTGCCCGCGTGACGTGGCTGCTGTTTTGTATCCAGCTGTCTTTAAAGTAGAAAGAGCACATCCTAAAATAATGATTGCAAGTATAATACAGGCCCAGCCGGCATGCTCAGTGCTTGGGCGTGGACCCAGGAACCAAGAAGTCACGGTTGGATTCCCAGTTCAGGGCACGGGCCTGGGTTGCAGGCTTGATCCCCTGTGTGGGACTTGCAGGAGGTAGCAGATCCATGATTCTCATCATTGATGTTTCTATGTCTCCATCCCCGTTTCTCTCTGAAATCAATAAAAATATATTAACCCCTTCCCCGGCAGAAACGTGTATACACGTTTTCACAAAATGTTCTTTTTCAGTCGTCGACGAGTATACTAAGAAAATATGGTAAAAAAATATGGTTTATAGGAAGACGAGTTACAAACTGTTTTCATAACCAGCATCAAAAATACTATATAGAACCAAAATAAAAAAAATTAGTCTGAAAAAGAAACGTTTTTAACAAAAAAATTGTTGCGGAAGGGGTTAAATAAGTATAGAAAACCAAGATGGCGGCATAGGTAAACACCTGAAATTGCTGCCTCGAACAACCACTTCAAAAATACAACTAAAAGACAAAACGGACATCATCCAGAACCACAGGAAGGCTGGCTGAGTGGAAATTCTACAACTAGAAGGAAAGAGAAAAGCACACAGACTCAGAGGAGGTGCGGAAGTAAAGTACAGAGTTACGGAGGCACACGCGTGGAAAGGGCTGGCAACAGAGAACGCAGTTGTCTTTTTCAATCGGGAGGGAGTCTCAAGCTCCCAATGGCTCTGAACTCCCAGACTCTTACGGGGAGAAACTGGACTATCTGGCAGTGGGCAGAACTCGAGGGCGGCTTTCTCTCAGAGGTGCTTGCCATGACTACTGGGACCCTGAGACCTTGGGCCTCTTAGGGCAGGACTGAGGACCAGCCATAGCTGCCTTCTCCGCCCTGTTGATTCCCAGAGACCCTGCCCCACCCAAGCTTCGAGCAGAGGCTTTTGCATATGAATGCCCTGGCCCTTTGAGATCTAAAATTACCTAACAAACTGCAGCTGGGTCAGTGAGACCCAGAACATCCAAAAGAAGGCTCAAGGCCCCATAAGCAGCTTGCATTGCTTCACAGCTGGGCCTCATCTGGGCACCTCCAAACCCCAAACAAGAGGAATCTGTAGATCTCTCCATAGCTCCTGCTGGGTAGCCTCAGGGAGATGCTAAATTAGCACCTCTTTAGGGATCCAAGAGCCCGTGTACCCAGTGGTCAGATTGGGACCATCCAGTTTGCAGCTCTGTAGAACCATAAAGGACACACTCAGGGGGCAGACTCAGTGAGCACCAAAGCCCCACTGAAGCAAGACTTGCCCCATAAGGGTGTCTCCAGCACAGAAGTTCTCCCATCGTAGACATAGCTGATTCTCACAGCCAATTGGCTTGGAGGTCAATTCCTCCCAGTGATACCAACAGCAATCATGGCTTAACTACAACAAGACTGCACACAGCTCACAAAGGGGTGCACCAAGAGTGTCCACCTCAGGCAATTGGGGAGGCTGAGCCACTGGGCCCTATAGGACACCTACCACAGAAAGCCACTCTATCAACACAGGGAAGCAGCCAAAATGCGGAGACAGAGATCACAAATGACAGAAATGGAGGAAAGCAAACTACTGGATATAGATTTCAAAACCACGGTTATAAGGTTTTTCAAGAATTTTCTAGAAACTGCTGATAAATTTAGTGAAACCCTCGAGGATATGAAAAAGGACCAACTAGAAATTAAGCATACACTGACTGAAATAAAGAATATTATACAGAGATCCAACAGCAGACCAGAGGATCCCAAGAATCAAGTCAAAGATTTGAAATACAAAGAAGTAAAAACCCAACCGGAAAAGAAAAAAGAATCCAAAAATATGAAGATATTGTAAGGAGCCTCTGGGACAACTTCAAGCGAACCAATATCCGAATTATAGGGGTGCCAGAAGAAGAGAGAGAGCAAGATATTGAAAACCTATTTGAAGAAATAATGACAGAAAACTTCCCCTACCTGGTGAAAGAAAAGACTTACAGGTCCAGGAAGTGCAGAGAACCCCAAGCAAAAGGAATCCAAAGAAGACCACACCAAGACACATAATTAAAATGCTAAGAGCAAAATACAAAGAGAGAATCTTAAAAGCAGCAAGAGAAAGTCAGTTACCTACAAGGGAGTACTCATACGACTGTCAGCTGATTTCTCAACAGAAACTTTGCAGGCCAGAAGGGAATGGCAAGAAATATTCAAAGTGATGAGCAGCAAGAATCTACAACCAAGATTATTTTACCCAGCAAAGCTATCATTCAGAATTGAAGGTCAGATAAAGAGCTTCACTGATCAGAAAAAGCTAAAGGAGTTCATCACCACCAAACCAGGATTATATGAAATGCTGAAGGATATCCTGTAAGAAGAGGAAGAAGAAAAAGGTAAAGATACAAATTATGAACAACAAATACACATCTATCAACAAGTAAATCTAAAAATCAAGTGAATAAATACTCTCATGAACAGAATAAACTGGTGAATATAATAGAATCAGGGGCATAGAAAGGGAATGGACTGACAATTCTCAGGGGGGAAAGGGGTGTGGGGGTGCGGGAAGAGACTGGACAAAAATTGTGCACCTATGAATGAGGACAGTGGGGGAAGGGGGGGAAGGGCAGAGGGTGGGGTGGGAACTGGGTGGAGGGGAGCTATGGGGGGGGGGGAAAGAGCAACAACTGTAATCTGAACAATAAAGATTTAATAAAAAAATAAGTATAGTGTAATACATGAGTAGGTAACATAGACGTTTATTTTCATTATCAAGTACTATGTACTGTACATAGTCATGCGTGCTGTACTTTCATACACCTGGAAAAGCAGATTTGTTTATACCAGCATTGCCACAAACGTAAATAAATTATGTCACGCTGTCACTATGTGATAGGAATTTTTTAGCTCCTTATCATGTAGATCACCATCAAACATGCGGTCCATTGATTATTTTTAGACAGAGTGGAAGGGTGGAGAGACAGAGAAGGAAACATTGATGTGAAAGAGACATATTGATTGGTTGCCACCTGGGGCCGGGGGAGTAAGCCTGCACCCGAGGTTTGTGACCTGGATGGAATCGAACCTGGGACCCTTTAGTCCACGGGCCATGCTCTAACCACTAAGTCAAACCCGCTAGGGCTAGCACTGAACTATTTAGTATTAAGAGTTTTTAGCCTCCCACATTTGTCTTTAATTTTAAAATTGAAATCTTAAACTTGCTTTTGATCAACAAATTCTGAAAATAAGGGGAAATACAACCCGAAAAGGTAAAAACTTAGAATTAAGTGATTCAACACAGTATTTCTGCTTCCTGGGGGCTGAACTCTCAGTACAATGGAACAGAATTCAGAACCCCAGGGCAGAGCCGGGGTGCGGAGCGGTGATGTCACAGCCCGTGGCGGAAGTTGGAGCTGGACCATGGCTGGGCCTCTAAAGTGAGCTCTCCAGTCTCAGGCCGCACTCCGCACAGGATGAAGCACTAGCTCCCTTCTTCTCCAGTGGCAGGCTCGACCCTTTCGCGGCCTCTGACTGAGTAAGGTCCAGTGTGGCACCAAGTGACAGGTTTGATAAAATAACCTGTTTCCTAAGGTCTTTAAGTAATTTTTTTTTTCTAGTTGGCCTTCCTCCCTACCCGAGGGTGTAAGTGTTCTAAGGCTGCTTGGCAGTCATGTTGTTTTAAACATGTTTTATTGATTTCTGAGACGAAGGGAGAGGGAGAGAGAGAAACATCAATGATGAGAATCATCAATCGGCTGCCCCCTACTAGGAATTGAGCCCGCTTCCCGTGCATGGGCCCTGACCTGGAATCGAACCATCGAACCATTCAAGGGATGACCCTCAACAACTGAGCCACACTGGTCGGGCAGCGTCATATTGTTTATTCTTCCTTCCTGGGCTATGGTTCTCATTTCAATGTTAAATTACACAAATTGCTTATTCCAACCAAATTGAATTTCCTGGGAAGATTTGGGAGGAAAAATGGCAGAAAGGCCCATGGTCTCCTAGTGACAGGATGGTCTAGTGACAAGGGCTCCTAGAGTCTCCTTGAACCAGAAGGTGGCATGACCGTTATCAGAGGACAGTGAAAGGCCTTTCTTCCTGGAAACAGCACTGCACGTGGGTTTGCTCATGCTTAGTGCTGTCGAGCATGGCATTCGGAAAGAGCCGTTTCCTTAGTTCTGTTCTGAGAATGTTAGTTTTAAGTTTGATGAGCAGCAAGGATCAGTCCTGACTCCATCAGCGAGTAGAGTTCATGAGACGCAGGTGGTGGGAGTGAAACCATTTGCTCACATGTGGCCTGTTTGTTACTCACCGCTAGCTGCACGTTACTGCTGCGAGGGGGAGAACGTCCTTCCCACCATCTGTCCTGTTTCCTTCTCTCTCACTTTGCATTTCAGCCCCTTTTCATCCACAAATAAAACCTCGACCCCCACTTGACCAGGCCGGCCGAGGCCCTGGGCCCCCCTGGGAGACCGTCCGTGTTTTACAGGCATAGCCTGTGGGTGGGGGTTCATTCTTCCTTGGTGTGAGCAGCACACACTGAGGCTGAGCGGGCTGTGGGCAGGGGAGCCAGTCACCGCCCTGCGCTCCCTGTCCAGGCGCTGGGAAGATGTTTGACATCAGGATCATGACGGCCATCGGGGTCGCCTTGCTGATCGCCATAGTCCTGCTGATGTTCTGTGTCACCAGCCTTCTGTTCAAACTGACCAGCATATTGAAGTAAGTGATGTGGTAAGAGTGGCCACTCCCTCGCACGGGCCCCTGGGCTGAGCTGGAGCAGGGCACGCCCTGCCCTGGGCCGCCCCCCGGGATCAGGAACAGGGCAGCTGGGAAAAGGCAGAGGCAGGTGAGCATGGACTCCTGACCCTTCCCCTTAGGACCAGGCTGTGAGCTCACAGTGAGGTTCCCAGTGGGCGGGTGGCTCTGGGTCAGCGCTGTCCGCTGCCCGGGCCTCGGGGAGCTGCCCCTCCCCGGGGACTCACACCCTGGCCGGCCCTGCCTGTGTCCCGGGCTCTGCAGAGTGAGGACCACAGGGCAGGCACATGGGAGCCTCTGCCTCGGTTCGCCCAGAGGCGGGCTCGGTCGGTCTCCCTAGCCCGAGCTCAGAGCTCCCGGGTTGCCTCCTCCATCGCCCATGGCCTTGGGGACAGGGAGGTGCCTGTAGGCGTGGGGAGCCGAGCTGGTGAAGATCCAGGGACACCAGAGAAGGAGGGGAGCTCAGGCAGGTCATTCAGTTGTGGGGAGAGGACCCTTCAAATGTGGGAGGTTTGCTGGCAGAAGCCGTGGAGCTCCTGTTCTAGGGAGGGAGGCTGTGCACTAGGTCAATCCAGAACCCGGGGCAGCTGATGGGCACCTGCCCCCGACCCAGGCTCCGCAGTTGGGGCCTCAGCCGCTGGGGAGCCGCACTGACAGCCCCTCTCCCTTTGTGCTGGGTCTGGCCTGGCATCTCTGGCGTCTTGGAGAACACGTGACCCAGGAGTCTGGGCCAGGGCAGAGCTTTCCTCTCAGGCTGGGCCGCCCCAGACCCCCGGCACCCTGACCATGGGCACAGGCGGGCTGAGGGGGTTCTAATCCCTCCTATGTGTCTCTTTTCTAAGAGCTCCAAAGCTACCGATGTGCTTGGTCTTAAAAAGTTACCCGTCCATGGTCACCAGGGACAAGATCACTGCAGCCTCGTCCATCACCGCCAGCTGCTACCCTGGCCTCCAGCTCTACGACGAGTGTCAGCTGTGCGCTGACTCCAAGTCCCTGCCGCCCGGCTTCTGCGACGTGAGCGAGGGGCTCTGACCGGCGGCCCTGGCGCCTGCAGGGCGACCTTTCTTAGCAGAATGTTTTATTCGAGTCGTTTTATAGTGTCCCCACTGTGGTATGTGCTACAGGACATTCGTGTGCTTTTGAATAAATGCAGAATTGAAAATACCCGCTCCACCGCGGGGATGTTTGGTGCCGTTAGCGAGCCATGTACTGGCATTGGGCATCACCCACTTTGGGACGTGGAGCAACCGGCTGTAATGTTGCGTGCAGCACAGGCGGGCGGGAGTAAGAACTAAAAAGGCGCGTCGGCGATTTGACAGGAGGCAGCATCGGGCCAGGCGCTGGGGATGAAAACTTCTTATCCCGGCCACCTTGGGGAAGGGAACGCCGTCTCCGGAAGAGACATGTTTCCTGGCGGGAAGCTCTGCCTGGGTTGTTGCGTGGAGCCCCTCTGAGACCCGGAACCGGTCCTTCCACTTGCACTCGACGAGGATCAGGACGGATCCCCAGCCGTGGCCTGTGCTGACCGGAGGGTCCGCCGTCCGTCCAGGCGTCCGTCTCCTCCCGGCCTGGAGCCTGACTTAAGCTCTGAAGGGACAAGGTTTCCGGGGGAACCCTCCCCTGGCAGCACTGGCTCCTTACTGCAGAGGCCAGGGCACAGCAGGGCCAGGTCAGCAGGAGCGGAAGGAGGAGGGGAGTCCTGGGCGCAGGGCAGGGGGAGCTGTGGATGAGGCAGAGATGAAACCTGGGCCAGGTAAGGGGCTCCCGGGCTTACACCCCAGGTCTGGGACCCAGCTGCTCGCTGACACCCAAGATGCGGTACCAGAGCCCTAACGTGCAGACTGCACAGCCCATGCAGGGAAGCCATTAACGCATTCCATGCACATTGGCAAACACTCCCTGAGAGACCATTGGGATGCTGCTTCCCAGTCACATCTCCTGTCAGGCACGCGCAGAGGAATCTAGCATTGGTTTCTCAGCCACCTGCATCTCTGTTCATCCGTGGTCCTCGCTCTGGGGGTAGCGATGTGGCTACACCTTGGGGAGGCGTTTTCAAAATCAGTGAAGAGACTACACACCAGAAGCTATAAAACTTGACTGACGGGCTCAACTTGAGGTGAGACGGAACTCTCGAGAATGACAAGGAAATACCCTGTAGCTGCGTGCCGTGAACGCCCATGAGCGAGGGAAGGCTGGGCAGGTGGCTGCCGTGTGCCCTCCCGTGTCCCCTGTACAGGATCCGGAAATGGAGCAGATTCCTACACAAGCAGAGATCCAAGGACAACAAAGCGCTTGTATTCCTTCACGTGGTTTCCAAAATGGACGCGTTTATTTTTAGATGCAAATACATCCCCTTCAGCACATGCAATCGTTACACTTCCTGACGACGAAGCCGGCAGTGAGCACGGCCATCTCCTCGCCCACTCCGCCCTCAGGGCCCAGCCGGCGCTCACACCCAGCACAGGCCCGGGGGACGGGCATCAGCACAGCGAGGGGGCCCGTGCTTTCTGGTGGATGGAGATAAAACAAGGGAACTGCCCTCCGTCCCGTCCAACACAGATCTCCAGCCACGGACCTCCACGGAGGGGCGTGGACCTTCCTCTGTCCCCGCGACACAGGAAGCCAGCGCCCCCGCCCCGGCGGCACAGAGGGCCGACCTGCGCTGTTCTCAGGGAGCAGCCAGTGCAAGTCCGTGAGCGCAGAGGTTCCGACTTACGGATAACCAAAGAGAAAAACAACTATCAAATCCTCAGTGCACTACTTCTCTCCCTCCTAAGATGAGGGAATAAGGTCCTTCATAGATAAAAAATACACTTCTATCAAACACACTGCATGGGACAGCCTTAAAAATTTTAAACACTTAAAACAACATCAAGGGACACAAATCTCTGTAAGAGTGATGAACTCTGCAAACGAAAATAACTCCTGACCCGATCACGCTCACACTCGGGTACGGGGTTTACGTCACAAGCACAAGGAAGGTCATCCACTCTCAGGTGTGGCACGAGGTCAGGTCACAAGCTCAGGGAAGGTCATCCACTCATGCAGCCGGGGCTCACGTCACAGCACAGGGAATGAACGCTGAGGTCACTTGATGCAAGTAGGATGCTGATCCTCCAATGACATCGACACTGGCTGGGAGCTTTGGGTCGCGTGGTAATAAATAGGTAATAAATATCTGCTTGCACGGAGCGCCTATCTCTCTCCGTTGGAGAGTCTGTCTCCAGAGTCATAGCGCGTGAGCGGCAGCCCCGGGGGCGGGGAGCCGGGGCTCTGCAGCAGGTGCGCCAGCAGCGCCACCTTGCTGTCCACGTGCTCCTGCAGGGCGCGCAGCCGCTCGTCCAGGTAGTCTGTCAGCCTCCTCTCCATCAGCTCCAGGTTCTTACACAGAATCTTTTCCAAGTAGGAGCAGGCGGGCGGCTCTCCCATCCTAAAGGGAATGAAAGACCAAACATGACCCTAACCTCCAAATGGCAACAAAAGCCACTAGACAGCCAGCAGCAGCACACAGCCTGCTGCTTCCCCTGCAGCCCCGCACCGCTCTGAGTCCGTAGGCAAAGACTCACCCACCACCAAGGCCGCCTTCGCTGGGCGTGGGGACGTGTCCCGGCCACGCGGCGCTCTGAGCCCCACGGAGCCGGCGCACCTGCCCGCACACGTCCTGCAGGAGGGGCAGCAGCTCGGGGGCAGGGGCCGCGGGGCTGTCACTCGGCCTCTTTGGTAAGGAAGACGCCGCTGCGAGCTGAAGGTCGCTCCCCGGGAGAGGATGGCTCTGGGGCGCAGTGTCCCACTCTCCGAGGGGTGCAGGGTTCCCTCCCCCGGGGGGCCGTGCGTTCTCCTCCCCGGGAGCTGTCACGTCTTCTGTCCCGCATCCTGAAGTCAGCCCGGCTCTGAGAGGCACAGGTGCGCAGGTCGGCCTGTTGCAGGTTCCCGAGGGCATCGAGGCCCACAGGCCCAGCATCCGCCTGGAGGCAGTGCTCCCCAGAACCGTCTGCAGCTGCTCCCCCAGGGGAATGCAGCGCTGAGGGAACAGGGAATAGGGCTGTGAACAGCAATGACGGGAGGAAGTTTGCGGTAATTTAGAATCAGGCCCCGGGCATTCCCCACTGGGTCCCCGACACAGCCCTATGCTGGCAGCCACCATGACTGCCACCAGCAGCTGCGGGGACCAGGTTCAAGGTCACCCGGCCAAGGCCGCACAGCTGGTGAGTGGGAACCAGGACGCGCCCCGGCGACCCGATTCCAGTCCGGGCTTGTCTTTCCTTGACTGTGGTTTTTCCTCAAGAAAATGCTAAAACAAACACCAGCACACTTACTACAACTGCACGGGCAGAGTTAATAGTTCCCTCCTGACTCATGGAAGTAAACGTGGGCTCTCCACCGAGGCACAGGAAGGGGTAGTGTCCACAGAATTAAGTATCACCTGTCACTTCCCACGTGGTCGCCAACCTGAGGATGTCCCAGGACCCACAGGCATGGAGACGCCCGGCTGGTGACACATGTCCCGCTTGTGCGGTGGGAAATCTGTGACGCCGGCAACGACTAGACATGCTCCATGACGAACAAGAGCTCCCTTTGAGCCCCGTCTGCCTCAGTCGTTTGTAGGCCAATAGATTATGTTTTGGGTCCTCAACTCAACTGAATATATTTTCTCCCAGCAAACGGGGCCCGTCCCTCAGTCAGTAAAATGAAATGACAACTATACGCAGGCACTTTGATACAGATTCCCACCCCATCATCCCACATCGCTAACGCAAGCACAAAGCCTGCAATTCTGAACTTCAAGCACAAGAGATAAATTAGTAAACTTTCAAAAACCAGTAACCGCAGGCACCAGCAAAGCAGGGAGCGGCTGGGACCTCACAGCCCAGGGCCCTCAGGACTGGCCCCGCCCACATTCACCCCGAAGGTCCCGCACAGCCTGCTCACACCACCCACAGAGGAGGAGGCCTGCTCATGGAACACCCAGGCTTACACGCAGTGAGGGGTGCCCCGGCTCACACGGCATTTTCCAGGAGTCATTCCGCAGATGCTGTGCTAACACTGAGCACTCCCAGAGAACCAGCCTGTCCTGCAGGAATCGCTCCGTTACTACAGTCGCCCCCGGGAGGACGTCTTACGTTGGCCCCAGTATCGGGGTCTTCTTTCCCCGGGGGCTCCCCACACGTCCGCGTATGTCATGAGTTAGCCCAGCGTGGGGAAAGCAGGTGACAACACACGTGCCAGGTGGGAGGACTTGTAAGCGGTCCACAGGCAGAGAACCCGCCAGGAGGAGTCACCGCAGGTGGGGAAGAGGGTGCCGCAGGGGAGGGAGCACTGATTCACTCACTGTCCTTCTGAAAGGCCTGAATCCACGGCAAAGGAGCCATGTTACATTTGGAATTAAACCAACGAACGAACACCCCAAACCTTGACACACGGCCGAGAAATGCACTCTGCCGTCCTAGCCGCATCCTGCTCCCCTGGCTCTGGAGATTTCATTCACACTCTTTCCATCTGAACTTGGCCCCCATTCACCGGCCTGACCCGCCTTCCTCCTGAGAAGTGGCCGGGAGAAGCGCCCGTCCGGGTGAAGCGCCCGTCCGCGAGCCTTTCCTCTTCCTCGGCTCCCGCCCTCGCACGGCCCCAGGCCCTGGGACTCGGGAGACCCTTGAGGACAGGCTGCAGGGACCTGGCCTGGAGCGGCTCCCGGCGCCAAGCAGGGCCTCAGTCCCTGAGCAGCTGCTCATCAACACGAGCGGAATGAGGGAGGGGGGGAGGGAGGGAGCTCCTGGAGAGCTGTGACCTCTGCTTTTTCCAGAGACTAGATCTACACAGTGCTATTTTCCATCAGTAAGAAAAGACAGGTCACATCAGTAATAAAAGTGCAAAGGAAAGTTTAAACCACTCTATCCTATATAATAAAAGGCCAGCGACCGTAACTGCGTAACGACCAGAACGACCAATCAAACAGTCACTGTGAGGTGCATTGACCCCCTCTCGGTCCCTCCCCGAAGCCCACAGGCTCCGATCGCTGAACGACCAACGGGGAACCAAGGGGAACCGGGGTGGGTGGTGGCAGGGCGGGACTGGGGACTGGGGAGCGGGCGGAAGATGGCCCTGATCTCAGGCTAGGCCTAGGGACCCTGCCTGTGCATGATTCCGTGCACCGAGCCCCTCGTGTCCTTATACAAAGCCACCGTTTACCCAGTTTACAGGCGTCTGGAAAAGAGCCCCTCCACGTACCTGCTGCTGGAATCTGACCATACTCATCAGCTGCTGAGCTCCAGGGGACAGCGTGGACCCCATGGCCTCCACCATGGCGTGCACCCTCTCGAGGTCCACCCTGGACCCCAGAGCAGGAGAGCTTGTGGGAGACTTTGCTGGGACGGGTCGCACGTGCACCACAACTTTACTGACGAACACACACGGCTTTTCACCAAAGGAGAGCAACTGGCATAAAACAGAAGTTAGGAAAGGAACAATATGGAACAACAATCGCTACTTAAGGTCACTTCCTGCTGTGACCTAAGTAACAGTGAAGCAGTCAAGAGTCTAAAAGTTCACTTAGGTTTCGTTAGAATAGTTAGAGTCTAAAAACTACTCAGAACCATTGAAATAAAAAATGTTAAACTACACAATCACATGTACAATAACATTTTACATACTTAGATGAGGAATCAAAGATAAACTGTAGCAATCTGACGGCTTAATGTACTGCAAGTTGCTTTAATATTATTTAATAAGGAGCAGGGCCGGCCAGAGCCCAGGCCGTGTTTGCTGAAATAGCAAATTTTGTGCAATGCTTTATGCTGCCCCCTTTCGTCCACACTTTAAACCAAACCACCTTCCCTGTGGTCCGGACAACACAGCCGCCCAGTGGGAGGGAACAGGCTCTAGACTCAGATAGACAGGCACTCAGCAAAGGCTCTGCTACTACTCTGCGTTGGTGTGTGCGCGCACTTGCATGTGTGTGTGTGTGTGTGTACAGTGATGGCTCTCCTACCCTGCGAGTGTGTGTGTGTGTGTGTACAGTGATGGCTCTCCTACCCTGCGAGTGTGTGTGTGTGTGTGTGTGTGTGTGTGGGCACGTGTGCGGGTGCACGCACACCTCAGGGCAGATGCCAAACCTGAGTCAGGAGCAAATCGGTATCATGTGGTTGCTGCGATGAGGTCAGAGTTTTACATGTTTGCTATGATGATGATCAGTGTTAAAATGTCCAGGATCTACCACTGAGAAAGTGCTCAGAAACATGCATTCCTACTATTTTTATTTTAACTCTAATAGACGATTGGCCCAGATGAAGCCCCATACAAACCAAACATTTCCCTGAATGAAACGCCCTTTGCCCTGCACGTCCCTCCACAGACCAGTTACAGAAACACCCACCTTCCGAGACACACACCCCCAGGGATCCCACAGACCACAGCTGAAGACAGAGCCCGATCTAAAACCTCAGAGGCACCAACAACGTCACCGACATCGACCGTTAAGCCAACACCTCCCCACATTCCCACACCCACATTCCACCTCCACAGGATCCCTTTCCTGCGCCTTAATCCCTAGGACTTTCTCACTATCAAACGGAACCTCGTTTGCACATTGAACCTACTATGTCTGGTCCGCTGTAATATTAACACGGGGGCTTTGTTCCAATTTATTTGATGATGCTAGCCTCTAAGTGCCTAATACAGTATGTGGCAGCAATGGGCACTCAACACTTCTTCAATGGATGCATCGCCGTATGTAAAGGACTTTAGAAGCCATGAACATGAACATGCCTCTAACACAGCCTGGAATAACCAATCCTGTCGTGTGTAAGTAACAGCAAGCACAGGATTTCAGGGGTGGAAACCACCCAAGGGTGTCTTTCCTGCAGCTCCCAGCACTGCCCACTAGGCTGGGGCTAAGCGGTGGGACTTCAGCGACCAGCCCACAGGACAGGCGGGGCCAGGGCTCCAGCTCGCTGCCCCGCCCCCAGGCTGACCACCTCACCCAACTTCATGGACACTGTTTCACGCTGAAGGCCCTGGCCCGGCCGATCTCTTTAACTTCCTGGTGCCCTGGTCTGAAACTCCTCTACCTGGGTTTTTTCCTTGGTATTTTGGGCCCAACTCTGCTTGTGGTTTTCTTGGCACCTACGTTTTATATCAAAAGAAACCTGATTTTTAACTGAGTTTTCCAAAGCTGAAGAGCACAACAGCATTAACTGTATTAACAGTATACACGACATGGCGTTGCCGTAGCTAACAAATGGTCCAATTTGAAAGGGAGAGCATTGAGAATTACTAACCCCACATAAAATAAATGTGCACAGTACAAAAACACTGCAATTTTCAACTTAGTTCCAATTTAGTAACGACTTACCTTTATTTTACAAGCATGTGCAGCGGACTCCAATTTTAGACATTTTTTGTACAAAATAATCTTTACATGTTCACTAAAAATAAAAAATAAAAATTGACTTTATTTTCACACATCACTTTTTTAAATTGATAAATTATTTTAAGTGTTTAAAATGTATTTCAGAGAGAGGAAGGGAGGGGCGATAGAAACATCAGTGATGAGAGAGAATCACTGATCGACTGCCTCCCGATTGCCCTCTACTGGGGATGGAGCCTGCACCTCAGGCCTGTGCCGTGACCAGGAATCCAACCATGACCGCCCAGCTAATGGGTGGACCGGTGTTCAACCACAAGCCACACCGGCCGGGCACGTTATCACCTGTAATGGTCACGTTTGAAAACAAGGGTTTCCAGGCCAACACCTGTCCTGCGATTGTTTTCCCGGTGAAGAGGGAGGGGAGCTGGCTTCCTAGGAAAATGCAGGGGGGACAGGCTACACCTGCCACTTAGCTGCTTATGAACGAATTAAATTTGATGACAAATGTGTCACCTTGTAGCACCAGCATATCTTAAAGCTCAATAAGCACATCTACTACGTCCATCCTGCACGGAACATAAAACAGTTCCTACTTTGAGTGACATGAAAGAGAGGTCAGGACATGTTCTTTGTAAAAAATCAGAAAACCATCAGACAGCATGGCCGCGGGTGAAGTATGCTGGTGGGCAGTGCTGGGCTGCCCAGTGTTGGGAAAGGGCTTCCTTCAAGAAGATACGTTCAACGTCCCGGCCGACGGACAGATTGCCGTTTGGAAAGCAGACCCTGTGCGAGACAGAGAAGCCGCCTCTCCCAGGCACTGCTGGGGCCCTCCCAGCTCGGCTCCCGCCCACCAGCTGTCATCTTCCAGCTGCCCACACCCCAGGGCGACCGGACTGTCCTGGGGTCCTCCCCCAAGGCCTGCACTCCCGGCTGCTGGTGTGTCTCGCTCCTCCCCCGCGTGCCCGAGGCCAGAGTCAGAGAAGCAGAGCTCCCAGAGCTGGGACACAGAAACCCTCCTCGAGAAGACGCTGCACACGGTGGGTCACAAACCTGGGATCCAGCACATTACCAACACTCCTGCCCCTACTGGTGCCACAGTACTCCTCTCCTAAGTACACTTCCATATTTCTTGCTGAACTTAAAATGCCAACAGAAACGATTCCTTCACCTCCACTGGGGTCGCAGCGCAGGGAGAGGAAGCAGGGCTTTTCATCCGGGCTCTTCTGGCTCCTGTTCAGAATCACCAGGTCGCGGCTGCAGAGAACGTGACAAACGTCAGTGTCGCCCCTGCACAGGCCGCCAGCCCCCCGACAGGCCCCGGGGCTGGCATTTCATTCCCTTCCGCTCGCCTTTGGGGTCCGCACACCTTCCACAGCCCACAGCTGCTCAGCACAGATCACAGAGCAATGGCCGCTGCGGCCCGGCCTGTGCCCTGGGCGGGTAGAGCATCAGCGCGGGGCCGGAGGGTGGCGGGTCCAGGGCATGGACCTTGGTTGCAGGTTCCCCAGGCCCAGGTCGGTGGGAACAGGAGGCAGCCAATCCGCGTGTTTCTGTGTCGCACCCCCCCCCCCCATTCTCTCTCCAACAAAACAACACAAAACCCTGGGGAAATGTCCCCTGAGGAACGGGCGCTGGGACGTCGGGTCCCTGCTTCCCCCGATCGCGGGCATCTTGCTCGGCCCCCGGAATGGCTTCCTATTTCATGGGACGCTCGGGGCACCTGCCTGTGCACAGGGCGGGAGCAGAACGGACAGAGGACATGTCTGTTTCCACACGGGGAGGGCGACCCCGGGGGGACACTTCCCGCCTCCTGGGCCCCGGGAGGGGCTGCTCGTTGGGGGCCAGAGGCGGGTGCGGTTGGACCGGGCCTGCGGGGCTGACCCGCGGACACAGGGCGGGGGCGTCTCCGCCCCGAGTCCAGGCCCCGCGCCCGCCCCGCCCCTCGCGGTTCTGGCCCGGCTCCCCGCACAGCCCGCCCCCAGCTGGGCTCCGGACCCCGGGCCCGGACGCTCTCCCTTCTGGGCCCCAAGTCCCCTCACACCTCCCCCCGGAGCGTGGCCGCCGCGGAGCCGCCACCCGTCCCCGCCGGCCCAGCGCACCCCGTGGCAGGCGGCGCCAGCAGCTCATCCCAGTCCGAGTCCTGGGCTCCGCGGACACGGAGGCTCCGGTCCAGGGCCCCGCACGCGGCATCCCAGGAAGAGGCCAGCGTCGGGTGCCTGACCGATCGCTGGTCCTCAGTGTCGGTCTCCATTCGGCCACCGCCAGGCCAGGCGGGCCCGGAACCTCTCTTCCGGAGCTCGGGTTTCCGGCGGGGCGGAGGGGAGCGGATGACGCCTTCCAACTTCCGGCTCGGCCGGCCGCAAACCCAGCAGCCGCGGCCTCAGGGTCCGCAGGGGCGAGAACGGGTCCCGGAGCAGCGCGTGCGCGTGCCGGCTGCCCCCTCGCGGCTGAAGCCGCAACTGCCAGTTACTTGCCCGCCCACCTGTCAATCAGGGCCGGGAGAGGCCGCGGAGCCGGGCGGCCGGACGGTCAGTTCCGCGCCGGTTCCTTGACTCGCCGTCACTGAGCTCCCCGGGCCGCAGGGCAGCGGTGCAGTTTCTCGGGCGACTCTCTCGGGCGGGGCCCAGGCCCCGAGGCCCGCAGGCGTCCGGCAGGGAGGACGACTAGCCGAAGACCCCCCTCTCCGGCCCGTGAGATGCCCTGGCGTTGGGGGCCGCATCGCCGCGCCTCCCGTCGTGAAGGGCGTCCCGGGGCCGCAGGTCACCGCGGAGACCGCACGCCGACGGCCGACGCCTCGGGTCACTCGGGTTCAGACGCGCCTCTTCCCGCCCCGCGGCGCCGGGCGGAGCAGGAGCGCGGGCGGAAGGCGGCTCCGGACGCCACGCTGCCGGCGGCCCGCGGCCTCCCGGGGCGGCATGGAGGCCGGCGAGGACGCCCGGGCGGCGCGCGGCGAGGGCCCGCGGCCGCTGGCGCTCTGCGTGCTCTGCGGCCTGCCCGCCGCCGGCAAGTCCACCCTCGCGAGGGCCCTCGCCCACCGGCTACGGCGCGAGCGGCGCTGGGCCGTCGGCGTCGTCGCCTACGATGACGTCATGCCGGACGCGTTCCTGGCGGCGGCGGACGCACAGCCATTGGTCAGTCCGCGCGGGGGCGGGGCTTCGGGGGCGGTGGCGGTGCCGGGGCTGGACCACCGGGGCGGGAGGCGGAGCCCAGGGCGGGGGCGGGGCTGGGCCCGAGGGCCGGCCGCCTAGCGCGGGCGGAGTGCCCTGCGTTTGAAGAAGGATTCTCTACGGACGGAGGCTCGTGCGTCCGTGAGGGCAGCTGTGATTGTCCACGTTAGAGCAACTCACCCTCGAGCAGCGGTTCTCAACCTTCCTAACGCCGCGACCCTTTAATCCAGTGCCTCATGCTGTGGCACCCCCAACCATAACATTATTTTCGTTGCTCCTTCCTCACTGCAATTTCTCTACTGTTACGAATCGTCATGTAAATGTCGGATATGCAGGATGTACTTTCATTGTGACAAATTGAACATAATGAAAGCAGAGTGATTAATCATTAAAAAAATATGTCATTATAGATGTGTTTTCCGATGGTCTTCGGCGACCCCTGTGAAAGGGTCGTTCGACCCCCAAAGGGGCCGCGACCCACAGGTTGAGAACCGCTGCTGTAGAGGCTTGTGTGTAGGTGTGGGGCAGGTAGGTGTGTGTATCCTCTACAGTGGGCTCCTGCGGGGTCAGGTTCTGAAGTCAGCGAGCAGGTGGACATCTCCAGGCCAGAGAGACTCTTGAAAATCCTTTGGGAACGGTGTTCTCTCAAAACTTCCACCACAGCCAGTTTAACATCCAGAGTGCAGGTTTGTGGGGCTTAAAGTGTATACATTTTGGGGAACCCTTTTTAAGAGAAAGGAATACAAGCCTGGCTGATGTAGCTCCGTGTCTGAACATTGACCTATGAACCAGGAGGTTCCATTCCCGGTCAGCGCACAGGCCCGGGTTTCGGGCTCAATCCCATGTGTGGGGTGTGCAGGAGGCAGCCAATCAATGATTCTCTCTCATCATTGATGTTTCTCTCTCTCTCTCTCTCTCTCTCTCTCTCTCTCTCTCTCTCTCTCTCTCTCTCCATTCTTCTCTGAAATCAATAAAAATATTTTTTAAAAAGAAAAAAGAATACAAGGTAAGTAACAAAATTGCTACGGTCCCTCCCAGGACGATAAAGAGGCTCCATCTTCATTCATTCTGGGTAAACCTGCCTCTGCAGGCAAAGGGGGGGGGGGTGCAAACGGATTAATGGCTTGTATTTAGGGACTGACTGGTATGTCCCAAGTACATACTTCTCTCTAAGCCCTCACATCTGCTCTCTGCAGTCAGGTGCACCCTGGGAGAAGCATGTGGAAGCTGAGGCCTCTGGGTAGAGTAGATTTACGCTCCCCACCTCAGGCTCACTCCAGAGCAAACACTCATTGGCTGAAATATTCTGAATACTTTAGGTAGTTATTTTTGTCCTTTATGCCTGAATGTAGGTTGTTAATGTAGAAAAAAAACAAAAACATTCAAACCTGTAAAGAATTTGTGTGTTTTTTCGAGCCAGACTGTTGACAATTGCCAGGAAGAACAATCTCAATGTATCTAGATAGTGCTCCGGAGAAAGGTGGTTTTTTCACCTATTTTTGTAAATTACCATCAAAGGAGGAGACCTAAGTGGGTTACATGATAGATGAGGGAGATGGGAGAAAGCAAGATGGGCTGGAACCTCTGGGATTGGGTAAAAAGTAAAATGATAGACATACGTCTTTTACACAGGTGGGGACAGGATAGTTAACAGTCCAATTGACACCATAACAATAATGAGGGAATTTGTGGGCTCTGCCCCGTCCATTTGCTGTGCCCTGAGGGGTCCGGGAAAAAGGGAGTTACAAGTTACCTAGATATTTCACAGGTGTGTTGTCTTCGATGCTCAGTAAAGATCGAAGTTGATCTTTGTCAGGGAAGATACTGGCCTAGAACTTGACTACCCACTATAAACTGCTTTTTCATGAAAAGGTTTTCATTTCAGACCGTCCTTCCTGGTTACTTTAGGTCTCTGAGTTTACAAGGCCTTTTCCTCAGTTAGGTGAGCACGTGGCCCCTTTTTGTCCAGAAGATGAATTCACGTAAATAAGATACAACTAGGATGTGATTCTGTAACCGGACAATCAGTGGCTGCCTGTCTGCTTGAGCCAATTAAGCAGAGCCAGGGTTAAATTGTATGTGAGCGTTGACTCCAGTCCTGCCGGCAGCATGTGAGAACAGCAGGTCACCACAGAAATGTGCCATCTGCCCCCCCAGAAGCCAGCCGCTTATATTGGGAAGAAGGACAAAGGTTACGTGGGGAAGTGGGAAAAGGAACAAGAAAGGGCCGTTACAGGCTCCTCGGCTGGGGGTTCCATGGCCTGGGGGTGCGCAGAGGGCGGTGCCTCAGGTGCACAGGTTGCTAATCTTTCCGTGGGAACAGGCAGCTCCCGCAGTGGAGAACAGGCTGCATTTCCAGGGGAGCTCCAGGTCCCTCTTGCAACTCCCAGTCAGGCTCAAATTTGCTTTCTTCAATCAAAACAATCTCAGTTAACAGAGCGTGTTTCATATTTGTTATAATTATAGCTGATCCCCTAACAATGTCACTCTATTTGTATATATGCAAAAATACAGCTCATTTGGTGTATGGAAAAGTGTGGACCACACCAGCGAAGTTACATACTTCCCCCTTCCTGGCTAATTGTGAGGCAGACACAGTAGCAGGTCCCTGGCCGCACGGATTCACATAGATGACAGCATCTCACGCTGCAGGGAGCTGGACGTTGTGGCGGGGATGCTGCATTCGCTGGGCTCTTCCTCGTTCTTGTGTCTCACATGAACAGAGGCCATGGGCTCCTCTAGGTGCATGAAAGGGCACCACACTTCTTTAGTTTGAGTGCGTTTCACTGATGGATTTGGTGAAGGCGCTGCGGCCTCGGTGACGTGGTGGGGTACGGACCCTGACCTCCTGTCCTGGTCTTTGGCTTCATCGCTGTGTCAGACTCCCCACAGCCCTGGAGCAGCACAGGATGTCTCTCAAGCCATTTATTCTCTTCCCCTTGTGGATGGAAAAGGGGCCAGATGCTCACCTGACCAGCTCAGGGGAGGCCGGCATGGCGGTCTTGCAAACTCAGAGACCTAAAGTCACCACAAAGGATGGTCTGAAATTAAAACTTCAGCTAAAAGCAGTTATGGTGGGTAGTCGTGTCCTAGGCTGGTATCTTAAATGATAAGGTCAATCTATACCTTAATTGAGCCGATTATCTTTTTGCATATGTCAGATAACTTATAACTTTCCTTTTTCCAGACCCCTTAGGGCGGAGACCACAAGTTCCCTCATGTTATTGTCGTGTTAACTGTTCTGCACCCACCTTGTAAAGAAGCACATGCCCATCATTTCACTCACCCAATCCCAGAGGCCCCCCCTTCGCTTTCTCCGCCTCCTCATCTATCAGCAATGGGTTTCCTGTGACCCCTTCTGTCTCCTCCTTTGACTGTAACGTGTGAAAAGCTGCCATTCTCCGGAGCACTGTCCCAGGCCCGTGAAAGTCTTCCTCCCGGCCATGGTCCACAGTTTGGCTCAAACGCACAGAAACCCCGCACAACTGTGAATGTTTTTCCACTAACACCTCCATCTGCTTCCCTCTCCCCATGACCCAGGGCCTTACCGACCCTCTCTGTCCACACCTTCCCTTGTGTCCAAGGTAAACCAGCGCTAGCGGAGCCAGACCCAGTCTGTGGCAGGGCATTGATTTGGCTCCTTTCTCCTGGGTGGTAGCAGCTTTTGTCATTTATTCACTCTGTTACTGAAGATGCATTTCCAGAGCATCTATTGGTGCCAGGCCCTCTGCCGGAGGTGGGGTGTGCAAGCAGATGCCTCAGCAGCATGCAGCCTGCTCCAGTGGAGCCCCAGTCTGCACAGGACCAGGGTCGGGACGGCCGAGGCAGGTCCCCATGCCTTCTGCACAGCTGTCCGAGAGGATTCCCAGGGGCTCATGTCACCAAGGAGGAGTTTTACAGGAGGACATAGAGGCATGAGAAAATAACTCGTGCCCGGCCGGTGTGGCTCAGTGGTTGAGCATTGACCTCTGAGCCAGGAAGTCCCAGTTCAATTCCTGGTCAGGGCACATGCCTGGTTTTGGGCTGGATCCCCAGTAGGAGGCAGCAAGAAGCAGGAGATCCATGATTCTCCCATTATTGATGTTTCTCTCTGTCTCCCTCTCCCTTCCTCTGAGATCAATAAACACATATTTAATAAAAAGGAAAGGAAAGAAGTGCGTTCAGGGCACACCCAGCGGTGGGGTGGCGCAGGCGCGATGACCCTGTGGGGCGGGGGGCGCGAGGTGGGCGCACAGCCGTGGCAGCTGCGATTCTGGGTCTTTCGCAGCCATCCCGCTGGAAGTCGCTGCGCCAGGAGCTGCTGAAGGACCTGGAATGCTTCCTGCGGGCCGTCCTGCACGGGGACCCGCTGTCGGCGCCGCCCGGCGGGACGGAGGCCCTGTGGGAGGCGCTGGTCACCTGCCTGCGGGCCCAGGCCCTGCTGCCTCCCGCCGCGGAGGGCCCGTCCCACTGCCTCCCGACCCCGGCCGCGTCCAGGCCTTTGCTTCTGATTTTAGATGACAACTTCTATTACCGAAGCATGAGATACGAGGTCTACCAGCTGGCTCGCAAGTGTAAGTGAGGCATTTCCTTACACACGCGCGTGCGCACCCACACACATGCATACACACTCTCTCTCTCTCTCTCTCTCTCTCTCTCTCTCACACACACACACACACACACACACACACACACGCACTCATTGATTTGCAAATCAGCCGTCGCCGTGTTCAGTGAGATGCAGTTGGGCCGGAGGGTCCCAGGGAGCGGAATTCCCAAAGCTGGGTGCTCCCCGCGCAGCGTGTCCTTCACCAGCGGGTGCTTTGGAACGCGGGCGCCAGTGACTGTGGGTTCCCCTGTTTCCAGACTCGCTGGGGTTTTGCCAGCTCTTTCTAGACTGTCCTCTGGAGACCTGCGTGCAGAGGAATGGCCAGCGGCCAGGGGCGCTGCCCGCCGAGACCATCCGCCTGATGGGGGCGAAGATGGAGGAGCCCAACCCCGAGAAAAACGCCTGGGAGCACAGCAGCCTCACGGTGCGGAGCCCCGCGTGCTCGGCCGCGGCCAGGTAGCTGCTCCCCGGCCTCCCCGGCCTCCCGGGCCGCCCTGCGCTGACGCTTCTCCGCAGCCGGGGCTGGTCCGCACCGCGTGGAGGCACAGGGTCCCCGCCCCGCCGCAGGTGGAGGTGTCTGTTACAGTGACGTGCGCTACCCCCTCTCCTCCAGCCCCGAGCTGACCGGCCTGCTGCTCGCCGCTCTGGAAAACCCCGTGAACTGTGTCGAGGACAACGCGGAGCAAAAGGTAAGTCTCCCCTCAGGGCCAGTGTGAGGGGGGCCACCTTTTGTAGGAAGGTCTTTGGAGCCAAATGTACAACGAGCCCCCGGGGAAGGGGCCCGGCCCCTGGACTGGGGGGGCCCCGTCTCCAGTTTTGGAAATCCAGCCTTTGTGTGGGTCACTGCGGGGCGGGGTGGGGGTCTGTTCACACAGACTGACAGGCACTGGGCGCCGACCTCGTGTTTTCCCCGCGAGCCCATCAGTGGGCTCACCCGCACCCCTGCCCGGCGGACCGGCTTCCAGCCGGACGCATCTCACTCAGCCCCCCTCTGGGAGAAGGAGGAACAGACCGCTCCGGCCTCCAGGCAGCCAGGCCTTTCTGAACTACACCCGTCCTCACACAGTGTCTCTATCACGTAGGAAACGGACAGAATTATTTGTTCAACCAACACGCTTCACCAAGCTGATCAGACGCTGCGAAGGATTGTCTCTGAGACAATGAAGGAAGCAAAAGGTATGTGGGTAGTTCCGTTCTGTGAACACGCGTGGTATCGTTACCCACCAGGGAAATGCAAATCAAACACAGCGAGGGCCCCCGCAGCCCCAGGACACGGAGCCAGCAAGGTCAGTGCTGCTGAGGGTGTTGAGGCCGGAGCCCCATGGCTGCCGCAGGAATGGATGGACAGCGCTACCATGGGGCCCAGCAGTGCCGCTCTTTTTTTAAAATTAATATATTTGTATTGATTTCAGAGAGGAGGGGAGAGGGAGAGAAACATCCATGATGAGAGAGAATCATGGATCGGCTGCCTCCTGCAAGTCCCCCACTGGGGATCGAGCCTACAACCCGGGCCTGTGCCCTTGACCAGAATCGAACCTGGGACCTTTCAGTTCGCAGGCCGACACTCTATCCACTGAGCCACACCAGCTAGGGCAGCAGTGCCAGGCTGAGGCACACACGTTCCCAGCAGCAGCATTCTAAGAGCCAGCGGGTAGAAGCAACCCAGAGTCCATGGGGACAACCACCGGTAGAAAATGCGGCATCACATACAGTGGGCCGTTCCCCACAGAAAGGGGTGAAGCGCTGATGCCCGTCCCATGGGCGAACCACGAGCACACTGCGGAAGAAGAGCAGCCCCTGAGAACGGCCTGGAAACGTCAGGACAGGGACATCTAGACTCAGCCACCGCATCGGTGGGGGATTGGGGGCTGGGGTGGGCAGGGGAGCAGGAAGGTGATAGCTGGAGATGACGCAGTTCTGCAACTGGGGCTCTGGGTGCACACGAGTGTACTGCAGCCACTGCGTGTAGTTCGCATGGAAACTGCATGTGGGCTGACGGGCAGACACTCCGTCCGGTAGGAAGCCGCAGGACAGCCTGGTGGGTAACAGCCGTTCCCAAAGCAGACTCAGGCCCCCGTGCCTGTCAGCTCACGGATGTGAGGTCGGCTCTCGTCAACAAGCCCCCCCTCAGGCTTCTTTGCTGCTCAGCAACTTCATAGCAGGTCACTTAAAGGACGTGCTGTGTCACATTAGGGAGACCTTCTGTCTGTGCCACCAGCTCAGCTGTCCTCACGGGGTCTGACCGCTTGTCTGAGTAACCCAGTGGCTCTCCCGCTGGTGTGACTCCCGTGACCCAGACTCTTGGTTTTAGATGCGCACGTGCGGCCTCCCGACCTGAAGCTCCTGGCGGCGGCGCTGAACCAGCTCCGGGCAGAGCTGCTGCGGGACCTGAGGCTCGGCCACAGGGCACCCCTGTGCTCGCGGGCCCTGGGCGTCCCCAGCGTGGTTGCTCTTTTTCATGATGAGAAAGACAGCCTCGTGCAGAAGTACTTTCCAAAGCAGCATTAACGTCTCCATTTCCAATCAAAGGTCTGACTTTGGTGAAGATTTCGCAAACGGACTACAATTTTGAATTACTGCATATTCTCTAGGGCGATGACAGGAGTTGCCAGACTTACTGTTCATAAAAATGAGATCCGTTTGTCGTAACAGAAATGACTGTCATCCACCTGTCGCACGTGGCGTGGATGACGGAGCCTCAGAGGCTGCCTCCCTCGTTGCTGTGCCAGGACCGCAGGGCTGGGTGGGCAGGAGGACCCTGCGAGGATCTTTAATAAAGCGAAGAAACTAGAAAGGAGACTGTGGGTGTGTGGAGCTTTTGTTTCTAAGCCATGTGACGGAGCTACTCATGGGTAAGGCATTCTACAAATTCCAACAACGTAGCCATAAACCTTGCGTTTTAATTAAAAAGTTAATTGGATCCTAGTTCTCAAAAAAGAATGACAAACATAGGAAGTGTTACTTTTTATTCACATGTTACAGAGGCAAAGCTTCTTGCACAACATGAACTACACGCTGGGCGTGGCATTTCAGCCCTGATCGCTCCGCAACCCCTAGACAGGTTTCTGCAATCATACTCGTTTTGCATACAAAGTGTGTCCTTTACATCAAAGTACATATTAACAAAAACGCGTTCTAGAAATTACACACCCTCTAACACTATCTAGTGAAAAAATCCTCAGTAGGGAATTTTTAAAAATAATACAGCCATTTGATAAATATTTTTGTAGAACTTAAAATGAGGTTTATTTCTGAACATTTATTTTGCTAAATGTTTCCCTTTATCAAACAGTTCTGCAGATGAATGGCAAACACCTTTTTCTAAAATGAAATAGCACTGGAAAATAGCCAATAGAATTTTTTCAAAGTAGAAGTCTAGCCTTTACTTGAATTTCAAGAAGTTGTAGCTACATACTACATTAGTAAAATCTGAAATAAAGTTATTCCATATTAATTTTTTCAGTTTCTTAAAAAAATATTAATGGAGATAAATTACCTACCAACTTTAAAAATCTAAACTTATGTTCACTGAACAAAAATAAATTCTTTCAGAACATTGCCTGTTAACAGCAAAATACTATAAACATTGGATGTTAAACTTTCCAAACACCTCATTTCTATAAAACAGGATTAAATATAAAATGGGATAAATATACTCAATATTTAATGGAAGATACATTTAATGCAGATTTAAGTGAAACCATAAATCTCCTCAAATACAAAACACTACAGAGCGCCTAAGGCAGATTCGCTTCAAGGACTTGTGTGCACTGAGCCATAACTGACTTCCAGGCATCAGGCCTTTGTTACACCCACTGCGCCGGGTCTCGGGGAAAAGTCATACATTCGAGTTTGTAACTGAAAAAATGTCTACGTTGAAAGTAAAATGCACCTTCAAAACATCTATCTTTAGTTGTCAGAAAAAATATATTTGTCACTATCTGGCCCAGAATGCAGTTAATAAACTGGTTTTAACAAGAGTTCTTCCTTTTATTTCACGAAAATGTGCATTTTCTATTTTGCGTATTGCTTTTATTTGAATAAAAGTGAGGGGGGAAATAAAAGCTTCCAAAGCAACCTCGTGCTTTGTGGGAATGAATGAAAAGGGGTGAAGTTATGCATCTGGAAATGGTGGCACGGACCCTGGTCTGAGTGGTCAAAGCGACGGAGTGAAGCAGGACTAGGTTTTGGCCGCAGGAGCCTCAGCTTTGAGGGAAGAGGTCGAGTTGGAGAAACCCTCTGAGATGCTGCTGCTTTGAGCAGTGCAACTGAGAGGAGCTGAGATGGAACATTCACCCACAAGAACTCCTTTGAAAGGCTTCCTAGCATTTGGGGCCAGAAGATCCATTCCCTTGGCATGTAGGGCTTTTGTGGACATAAGCCTTCAACATCTCCCTTTTAGGAGTAGTGGTCCTTTCTGGTTAATAAATGCTCAATCGTTAGGGTGTTCTCTCTACAAACCCGATGAGTAACACTTCAAGCTTTAAACCAAATTAAAAGTAATATGCTTGCAAAGCACACAAAAACCAAGTTAAAAACAGTAAGTTTATTGTTTGACCAAGCGCTCTTCAGGGTAAGCGAGTTATTACACAATATATCAACAGCAGCCGCCTATTCAAAATTCCTCTAGATTAATTAGCACGTCTTATTCCTGTAAACAAGTTAAATCTGTCTGTGTGCATTGGATATCTACTTTCACATGGTAAGTCCTTTCCCACTAGGCGTCGAGGCAGTCAGCTTCCATGGCTCTGTCGCCGCGCAGGCAAGACTGGCACAACGGCAACGAGCATCCCAACTTGAAGTCACACTAAGTGTCCTAAGGGGCCAATTCTGAAGAGAAGAATTCGTTTTGGATGTGTTTCATTTTTAAAAATATACTTCGTCCCATTTTCCCACGTCTTCCTATACACACATTTGAGAAATTATGGACAACAAATGGGTGCAAGGCCGGAGGCAGGAAACAGGACGCGGAATTTCGTGAAGGACTGACGGTCTCCGGGAACCCGATGGGACTGTCACTTACCTCTTTGGTCATCAAAGGAGGAGGGAGAACAGACATTCACTGTCCTCGTCAAGCTCACCTGACAGTGATGATGTCAGAATAAAGCGTTGAAATACAAGGTTCAAACTAAAAGAACAAAAAAGGCATCTTCATAGGTAATCACCTGACATTTCCAGCATTCTCATGTATTTACTTGTGGGTTTTAAAATAAACTACAAGTATAATAAAACGAATCCAATGGCAAATTGATGCATTTTTAAACAAGAGATTGAGTAAACAGGTTTTCAAATATTAAACTCCATTTTCAATGTAAAGCCTTGTTTTATTTCATTTCAGAACATTCCTCTCAAATTTTTATAGCTTTAATTTTAAAAGAATTAACTGTTTTACATCCCCCCTTATGGAAAAAAGAAAAAGGTTTACTATATACTGAAATAGCTTTACTTCTATCAGTTGAAACTATCAATTCAACTTAAACTAAGTGAACTAGATAGTATTTCAACTATCTAAAGAGCAATTTTAAAGGCAATTCCTCTGCTAAACATGGAAATAAGTGGTAACAAAGTTTGTGAGAAAGTAATTTATTCTACCATTTTTAAATATGGCAGACATGACATCTAACTGCGTATACAGTGAAACACCACTAGGATCAAGCTTTGAAGTCTACATGGACCTTAATCGTGGGAGTTTAAATGAATACCTGTAAGATTAAGATTGCACTTCAATCATCAAAGTCTAAATAAAAGGAAAAAACAGACACCAATGTGTCTAATTGTCCTAATATATAAATGAGAACAAACTTCTATGGAAAAAAAGGGAACTATTGTCAACTTTGTTTTCTATAAATATAATGTATAAACTTTAAATTAGCATATTAGGGATGGTCCAACAAAAACCCACAATAAACAAAACTAAAAAATGCATAAAGTCAAAACCGAGGACAGAGTAATGTGACTGTTCCGGTCAGTGCTGGTTATGCTGCCCTCTTGCAAAGTGACAGGCGAAGTCGTACTTGTTTTTACATTTGCATCCGCAGATGTTGCACTGGAAAGGGTTCTCATACCCGTGACACCCCATGTGAATGGTGTAGAGGATGTTGTCGGCAAAGTACATGTCACAGTGCTGGCAGTGGTGCAGGAGCTGCGGGTCCTGGGCCGGCAGGGTCGGAGCGGGCGTGCTCGGCTGGCTGTTTCCTATGCTCGGGGTGCTCGTGTGGGCGCTGGGCTCGCTGCTGGGACCTGCCACGGGACTGTAGTTCCTCTGGCTCTGGGGCGGCCGAGGCTCGGGGCTGGTGGGGGAGGCGCTCTGAGGAATACTTGCGGCCACGGCAGAAACCACTGCCTGGGCCGAGGGCTGCTGCAGCAGGAAAGGCTTCTCGTCCGGGCAGGGCACGACGTCGGGGGACACGGGGTTCTGGTTTTCAGGGGGCAGGCTGGACAACTGCCCTGCGAGAGTGGAGAGCTGATTGAGGGGGTTGTCGACCAGGAGTTCTTGGGGGTCCCTGGGTAGGCCCCCAGTGGAGGTGCTTTTCGCCATACTTTCATAGGAGTCCGTCTGGATGTTGGGGATTTCATGGGTGAAATCGTTAAGGTAGTCTGGCTTCTGAACCACCATGGAGGGCGGACTTAAGTTGATGAGTGCTCTTCTGCTGTAGCCCAGGTTGCTGGTTTTCTTCTGTAAAACGCCCCACATTTTCTTGCTGCTTAAGGAAGACCTCGCACCTTTGATCGGCACCATCTTATGCTTGCGCCGTCGATGATGGGACAGGTTGCTTCGATCGCTGCAGCGGAAGGAACACAATTCACATTTATATGGTTTTTCTCCTGTATGGGAACGCATATGGGCTTCCAGGTGACGCTCGTAAGCAGAGGCAAATGGACATAAGTGACATCTATGAGGTTTTTCACCTGTTTCAAAAGAAGAATGGGGGAGAAATGGCAAGACAGAGGTTGAGAGATGATTTGGAGCAGGAGAAAGATGGCCGAGGACGGGGAAGCTTCCCAAGGGGCCTCACTTCCGGGGTGCATGTTGTTATGCGATCACTTTGTAAAAATACAGTACTTCCCATCTATTCAAACCTTACGTCAACCTTCATTTTTAAACTATCAGCACTACTTACACCACAGGTCAGCCTGCCCTCCTTGGCCCCTCTCCTGCCTCCACAGGAGCGCGCTCCTCGCCCCTTCTGTTACCTGTGTGGATTCTGATGTGTTCGATAAGCCGGGCTGTCCCTTTGCTGGCATAGTTGCAATAACGACACTTGAGCTTCCCATCGAAGGTCCTTTCGAAGCCGTCTACTAACATTCCCGAGTTTTCATCCAGGGAAACTTCAACAGATGGGTGGTCAAGTCCATTTTGATCGCCATCTGTCCCAGCTGTAAACAAAGAACAGCAAAAGAAAGTATGCATCTCAGAGGCAGCTCAATGTAGCATTGTAGTCTGAAGTAGCACAAAACCTTTCCTAAGATCACAGTTTACTGCGCTGACTCACAAATGCTATCAGTCCTCACCATGCGTTTGTAGAAGAGATCAGGGTGCCACCCTTGTTTGACAGAGGGGAGTAAGTAGTGACCCCGCAGATACACGTTTTTTAAGTTTCCAGCCACTTCTAGAAATGTAACTGGAAGTCATGAAAATCTCCCCAGATCCTACTCTGCCTACTTTAGCCTCAACCAATCAATGCTGTTTTGCGCTGTTCCACTCAGTTGTACAGATGTCCTAGATTCTAGGTTATATTTAGGATCCTAATATTCTAATTAAGCACATAAAAATATTGTATTAGATTCCTCTGAATGCTGGAACTGTAGGACTTTGAGAGCTAAAAGGTCTTTGGCTCTTGGCTCTTAACCTAATCCGACTACTTCTTTGTATAAGGAAACAGGGCAAGCGTTCATAACAGGAAAACCAGCAAATACTGGGGACAGCCCTGGCCCCTCAATCCCAGCCCAGCAACCTGCACACTAGAGTGTCTGCAGGGACATGCTATTCCTACAGCTTCCAGGGAAACCCCTTCCAACCCATCCCCAGGAGGCAGCAGCGCTGCCGTGAGGAACTCAAGCGGCACCCCACCCATGGAAGAGACGTGATTTTGCTGCTGGTGCAAGTCCAACATCCAGCAACACCATTGCACTGGAGGCCCGGGGCTCAGCACCGCCCTCCCTCCCTCCCTCCTGCTGCTATCCCAAGCCAGGGGCTCTCTAAACTTAACGTATGTACGATCACTCGGGGAGCTGTGGATTGGCCTGCACTTCTAACCAGCTCCCAGGTCTCTGCTGCTGGTCCCTTGACTACAAGGCCAAAGACCACCTAGGTCAGGGGCCAGGCACCTTTTCCTATAAGGCTCGACAGCAAATCCTTCAGGCTGTGGGGCCACAGGGTTTCTATCACAACTACTCAACTCTGCGGTTGTAGCACAGATACAGAAAAATGTAAACAAGCAAGTGTGGCTGTGTTTCAATAAAACTTTATTTACGGAAGCTGAAGTTTGAATTTCATGATTTTCATGTTATGACCTTCTTCTAATTGTCTCCAACCATCTTTAAATGTAGAAACCACTCTTAGCTTGCAGGTCATACAGAAATAAAGGGGTGGCAGTCCAGAGGGGCTCACAGGCTGTGGTGTGCGGGCCTGAGTGAGGTCAGAATCCGTCTCCAGTGTGTGGTGAGCAAACTAGACAGACAGTCTGTCTGCAGTGGGCAGCTGCTTTCTCCGTCCTAGTTTCTCCTCCCGGGTGGCTAAACATCGCCCTTTCTTCGTTTTGAGAGAAGAAACCAAAATCCCCCGTGTTTCAGGCCTAATCCAGAATCCCTAATGGCTGGTCCTATGTGCACTGAGTGGGTGCCTGTGTCTCTTGTCAGTTAGAGAAGCTGGAGGACAGGGAGGGCACGAGAGCTCTCATCGTCCGAGGCCGTGAAGCCCAGGGCTCACTCACCAACAGCTGACATGTTCAAAGGAAGAAAGGAAGCTGCCCTGTGTCTTTGCAGGAAAAAACGGAATGATTCGCGTAAAGGAATAACGGTGTGGACAGCATGACAAACATGACTGTATTTACAAAAGGGAGTTAGTGAGAGTATTAGGTGAGTCTACCTCCCTGAAGAGCCTCTGCCTCCTTGTCCCCGCTCACTGATCCCGAGATCATGTTCACATGGTGGGTCTGCTGGGTCAGGTACTCCTGGAAATCCTTCACGAAGTCCAGAGGCTCTGGCTTCTTCTCGCCCATCTTGTTTGTGTTGTGTGGCTTGTTTTAAAGTTTACAGGTCGTTACACCTGGGGGGACACTGAAATAATTGCACACTATTAGGGAGAGCTAGCACACAGCAAAACAGCACAGCGACACAGCACGACTGCCAGGCACTAAGCAGGGCCACAGAGGACACAGTCCCTGCCGTTACAGACGTGCCACCTTCCTGGGGAACTGGACGAGACACACACAAAACGGTGGGAAAGTAATAGAGTTAATACTTAAATCACTGGAATTCCAACTTAAGTCTTAGAGGATGGAAGGAAATTACAAAGACAGAAAAAAGAGGAAAAAAAGTCCAGATGAAAGAAACAGGCACATCATCAGGGATTGTCAATGGAGACAGTGAAGACATCAAGTGGCTCCATAGGGCTGCCAGCGGTTTCTGGATGATGGACATGCTAACGACCTGCCTTACCCAATGCAGCCGCATGCAGCCACGGAGCACTTGGAATGTGGCTACTACAAATGACGAGTTTTAAGTTTTATTTAATTTACATTGAAACAGCGAGGGACACAGCAAAGGCTCTGAGTGACGGGGTCACGCGAGTGAGTCCTCTAGGAATAGGTGGTCTAGAACAGGGGTGCAACCTTTCTGTCCAAGTCCAAACAGTAAATACTTAGGCTCTGCGGGTCACACAATCTGTCAAAACTACTGACCTCTGTCACTGTAGCAAACGGCAGCCACACACAATACGTGAATGAACGATTAGGCCTGTGTTTCAATAAAACCACAAGAACAGGCTCTGAGCCGGGCTCGGCCTATGGGCTGCTTCCCCCCACCCCTGCCATTGAAATCCAAACCCACCTCTACCACCACCCATCAGCCCACTCACTCTGAGAATGGGGGGGTAAGAATGGGAGATTTTGTAATCGCAAACGAAACTGGTCCTCCCAGAGGTTTATGGCCCAAATCCACAAATCAAATCACCAAAATGTTTTCTAGTAAGAACAGAATGAGGAAGTCTAGCGCCTAAAAAGCAAAAAGTCTTTTCTTCCAGTAAATATAGTTTTATGCAAAGGCCAAAGGTTGTGAAGTGGGAGGGTTCTATAAAAGTATTTTCCAATTAACAAAAGCTTGACCAACATTTTAAGAACTAAAACTCCTATTTTAATTGATTAACTAGGAATCGACTGGAAACACTAACCCTTGACTACTTACGACTATAGATGATCTGACCACACAGTGTGCGGCCATGGCCGTAGGAACTAACTAATGGCCAGGACTGTTTCCGCTGCTGTTTCCCATCTTCCCATGTTTCCTTGGACTGGTTCTCTGTTTCCTAGTCACTGTATCGTTGTATTTTTATTTGTTTTGTGACTGCAGTTGAATCTACCGATTATCTGTCCTTTAAAATTTGCCCTTTGGTTAGAAAAACAAGATAAGTCAGTCAGCCTCAATGAAAAAGATTAAGAATAAGATCAAGAACAATCCTATATAATAAAAGCCTAATATGCAAATTGTCCCCTTGACTGGGAGTTCGACCGCTAGCTATGACATGTGCTGACCACCAGGGGGAGGCACGGAACATGGCGGGCGTCAGAGACACGATGTTGGCAGCAGGGGTGCAGAGTAAGTGCTGTCAGCCCTAATGGGCCCCAGTGAGAGCAGGACCGCAGTGGGATGGTGAAGCAGGTGAGCACGTGGCGCCAGGCCAAGGCAGGTGCGAGCCGGGAACAATCGCCCCCTGATCGCCCCACAGATGGCGACCAGTGGCAGCGGCAGGGGGCGGGGCTGCCACACGGCTCCCAGGAGCTGAGGGAGCTGGGTGGGGAGCCCAGCCCAGATTGATGGCCCTTTAGATGGCGAGATGCGGGGTGTCCACCGAGCTCGCTCTCACTCCCCCTGCTACCCTCCCTCAGGATGTCGGGAAAGTCCCCACACTCGGATGCCAGGCGCCCACAAGGAGCCCGCCCCGCACCCTCACAGCCTCTTCCCGGTGAGCCGGCCGCAGCCACTGGGACCGCAGGGGCTCGTCGGGCCAGTGGACCGCAGGGGCTCGTCGGGCTCCCCGTGGGTTCGCACAGGACCTGGTCTGTGAGGATGGGAGAGAGTGTGCTGCCCACCTGGCTTCCATGTGGCACCGCTGGGCAGCCCAGAGGTCTGCGCTGCGCCCCGGCCTGCAGCGTTCAGCAGCACTCACCCCATCTCCGCATGGGGACTCAGGCGAGGTGACTTAGTTGGAGGGGAGTGCATGGGGGCCTGTGGGCCCAGAGGTCAGCTAGGACCTGCCCTTCCACACCAGACATTCGCGCTTTGATCACTGGCCAGGCCTAGGGACAGTACCAATGCATGAATTTTGTGCACTGGGCCTCTAGTCTATAATAATAAAAGCATAATATGCTGTTTAGATGGGACCTTCCAGGTGAAGCCGGGGCTGCGAGGGAAGCCTGGGTCCTGGGTGCCAGAGGGAAGCCGGTGCTGACAGCTGGGGGAGGGAAGGCCTACTCTTGCACAAATTTCATGTATCGGGTCTCTAGTATATAATAAGGTTATAGCTCAATAAAACCAAAGCAGAGAGGGGTGCGGAGAACTGTAAAAATATACACGAAAATGTAAGAAATAGAGCAGACAGAGGTGTAGAATGAGTTCCAGAAACAGAAACAGAAACAGAAACAAGAAATGTTTTTTTAAAAACAATGATCAAGAAACGTCCAGAATTAGAGGTCTTTCATATTGAATGGGGTCAGAGTGTAAAATAGAATATACGGTAACACTTAGACACATTATTGTGAAATTTAAAAATCTCAAAGACAAAGAAATCCATACAACACTGTCTAGAGAGAAGGCAGTGCACCCACATAGGAAAGCATCAGACTGCTCGGGTGTCAATGCGACCCAGTGCAGACGACAACAGCAGCACCTGCAGAACCCACTTCAGAAAGTCTAAACTTCAGGCCGACCAGGGGATTGTCCAAAACCACATCACAATCCAGGGAGAGAATGAAGAGGCACTGCTTTAGAGCAGGGGAGGGAACCTTTCTTTCGTTCAGAGCCATTTGGATCTTTACATCATTCGAGGGCCATACAAAATTATTAACTTAAAAATTAGCGGCTCTATTTGGTCAAACACCTAATTAACTCCCCCCACCCCCCCCAATGCCTTGGCAGGGCCAGACCGAAAGATTTCTCTGGCCTTATGTGGCCCGCGGGCAGGTGTTCCCCACCCCTGCTCTAGAATCAAGAAGACAAAAATATTTGCTATTGCTACTGCTATGCTTTAAAGTTGAATTTTTTTTGGTGACACTGGTTAATAAAATTATACAAGTTTTAGGGGTACAATTCTATAGTACATCATCTGTATATTGTATTGTGCTACTGCTATTCAACATAGTTCTGGAATAGAGACCCCCACAATAAAAAAAGAAAAAAAAAAGGTATGAGGATTGGGAAATAAAAGATGATAATGATGAAGGTGAGGAGGAGGAGGAGGAGGATCGGGGAAATTATTTTATAAATTGTAAAAGTGGCAAGGCCCTAAAGCTTGTCTGTGTTCTAATTGTAAAAGTTATAATTAAGAAAGAAATCCTGGTATTTACCTTGCAACTTAGCATCACCTCTAGCCAATCAATTCATATGAAAACTGCTGTTTCCACTGGAAAATATCTGAATGTGCTTTGACGGGCTTCAATAAGCAAGATGAATCTTACCCAATCCCAATGGAAAGCACAACACTGCTAGGGCACATGTGAAAAGCAGAAAAATGCAGGAGGCTGTCAGTGTGCCAGCAGAAGCAACGACCCTTTCATTCGGGTGTCTCCAGATTTAAGAGCACCAGTGAGCCTGATCACAGAGGTGCTGGCACATTCCGACGGGCACTGTCATGGTAAATGTCACTCTTTCCCCTGCCATTCACTGTGTGCTGACTCTCAGTCATAATGCATGATGGGCTTAAAACAAATCCCAAGGCTAGGGATGTCAACGGGACAAAGAAAAATAACGTTGTAAACATGAGAGAAAACCACTTTTAGTTTTTAACATATTGCTATGGCTTATAACCTTAGACCTACATCCCCCCCGCCCCCAACATACATACACACAGACACGCACATACCCTGGCGTGTCCTTGCACAGCTTTAATGCCTGGGATGAAAGATGCCTAAATCTGAATGGAGTCTTTGGTTCAAGACCCAGGTTTCTCTAGCTCACTCACGTCAGTCTATCTAAGCACAAAAAACAGAAAATGAACACTAATTCTGAAACAGAAAGCTTCCTGATGCTGAAAGGAAATATACATTTTTATACCAAACCATCTTTCTGTCTTTAATAAAGTAATCAATAGGCTCAGGACTAAAAGTTTAATCTAAGAACTCCACAAATGAACTGATATCTGGAAATGCCTCTAAAACACTAATAAATTTTAAAACCTTTGCAAAAATAACATAGAAATCTACTTTGGAAATCAGCAAGCCATGCTTTTATTGGAAGTTTCTTTTCCACTGGCCACGAATTCAACACCTTGGAGCTTGTTAGCCAACAAAACTTACACAAAATGTCAATGTGTAAAATGATGTCATCAGAAGAAGAAACATATTTAGGAGTTGTCCACTCTAACCAGATTTGGGTGGTATATTCCAAGCCTGATCTGCTCTTTCTCATATCTAACTATATCAACCAGAGCGAAGAATTTTTCCCATACTCCATAACATTCTTTACTGAAACTCTTCTGAGCCCTCCCTGCGATTCCTCTGAATAAAGTTAAACCGGGTACTCCACCGCGTGTAGGTATGTCTACACAGAAACTGACCGGCATAGACCGCAATTGTTTTTATGTCAATAGCTTCTGCCAAACTAGCCATTCCAGGCTCAGAAATAAGGTCCTTCCACACCAGGCGGAGGCTGGGCACGCCCGAGAGTGAGCTCTGCTGCCCACGGGACAGGGCGGCCGCTTTGCTGCGCGGGCGGCTGTGACCGCTCGGACCCTCCTTTGGTGCCTGGAGCAGCGTTTCTCTGTATGCTGTCCTCCCATCCTTCTTCAGTCTCACTTTACAAACGGGAAGTTCTGATCAATACACACACGGCCTCTGAGCCAGCAGGAACAATACAGCGGCGTCCCGTGCCAATCAGGAGGCACACACCCTGGACAGGGTAACGCAGCCCAGAAGGAACTCTTCCCCACCTGTCTTCCAAGCCCACCTTTGCTCCACGCTCCAGGAGAATCCTGAGAACTCGGATGGGGCCAGGCGCGTCTATCTCACTGGCCCACTCTTTCAGAAGGGTCAGTGGGCACGGAATAGAATACCAATGCAGTGACCTAAGGCGGGTCGGGTAGGCCGCTAACCTACAGCGGCTGCAGGTCACCGAGGCGCTGGCTTTCATACAGATCATCCGGTCCCCACAGGCCGGCCCTTCCCGGAGAAGTCTGGCGAGTGTGGGGATAACACGGCGGCGGAGAGTTAGGACGGTGTCCGCTGACCACAGAACTGTCAGAAGACGGACTCCTGAAGGCAAACGGGCATTATGAGGCCCCGGGAAAGCAGAACACATAACAGTGAAACCCCAATAAGGACAAGGGGTGAGGAGACACTCCCCAGCGGACCACAGCTAACCTCCCCACCGGACCAGCGCCTCCTGGGTCCGCCACTCCAGCCTGGAGGAGCGGAGGGGCTGCGATGGGCTCCGGAGACGCAGCCGGGGCTCCGCCGGCCATGGAGGGGCCTTCACCGCAGACGGAAAAGCCGCAGGGAGGTCTGCAGAGAGAAGCACAGCCGTGAGCCGCCGCCATCAGAGCGCACCGCACCCACGGGTCCCGCGGCGCCCAGAGCCCCTGGGCCGGGCTCGCCGACACCAGGGAGCGGCCGGCAAAGACCAGGCAGCGCCCACGGCCGCCCCGGAAGGACGCGCGGGACCGCTGTCCCCTCCTCAACTGGTGGGTTCAACGCTGGGCAGCAGTTCTAACGTCTCTAGTTCGGGCACCAGCGTCCCTGTTCACGGCACCCCGCGACAAGCGGCCCCTCGGGCGCAGAAACACAGCCCGCAGCCGGGAGACGCGGTGGGCAGGGGCTTAACCCCCCCCCACCCCCAACCATCAGGGCACATCGGGGCTCCCCCTGCCCTCCCCATGGCAACCGAGGCGCTGAGGGTGCCTGGGTCAGGCACCACCGCCACCGCCGTTCCCGTGAGAGTCCCCGAGACTCCGTTGTGCGGAGAACCGAGCGGAGCTTCGGACACTGTCGGTGCAGACACGTTCAAGTCGCCCGGCGTCCAGCTCCCGACCCGCCGAGTGTCCGTCCGTCTCACCGAGTAAGGAGCCCGCAGGTCGCCGCCCGCCGCCCGCCGCCCGCCGCTCTGGGCTCCGAGCAAGCAGCACGCGAAGGGCCGAAACGGGCCGCCGGGGGACGCGAACCCCGACGCGGCCCGAGCCGGCAGGTCGCGACCCGGCCACTCGCGCTCCGGACGGTTCGCCCGGAACCGGCGCACACGCGGTGCTCGCCCCGGCCACCCGCAGGCGGGGGTCCAAGAGCCCTTCTCCCCGGGGCCGGGAGGTGGGCACCTGGGCGACTGCGCCCCCCAACCCGAGCCCCTCCCGACGGCCGCCACGTCGGGGCGCCCCCCAACCCGAGCCTCCGAGCCCCGCCCGACGGCCGCCACCTCGGGGCGCCCCCCGCACGCCCACCTGTCAGAGCGAGGCCGCCCCCACATCCTGAAAGGGCCCGGGTCGTGACCCCACCGACCCGCCGACCACGCCCGCTGCCGGGCTGGGCTGAGTTCCGGGCGGGTCAGCCGCTCCGCCGCCCACCGGCTCTCCCGTCCCGCCTCTCTCCTTAGGCGTCCGGCTTGGCCGTGTGGCCGCCGGCTCGGACAGCAGCCGGCTACTTACCGCCTGGCAGCTGCCCCGAGTCACCCCTGCCGCCTTGTACGTCGCCGCCGCCGTCGCCGCCGTCGCCCCCGTCACCGCCGCTGCTGCCGCGGCCGCCGCCATGTTTGGTGCGTCTCCGCTTCCTTCCCGCCCCACTGCTGTCGTCAAATCTCGCGCGAGCAGGGAGTAGCGCCAAGGCGGAAGGAGAATTGTCCCTCCTGGGGTTCCGTAGTTGTAGGGGGCGTGGCCAGGGGCGTGAGCGGAGCGTGGTGGGCGGGGCGGGGAGGGGGCGGGGCGGGGGCGGGACGGCCTGCGCTGTGGCCTCGGGGCGCTGGCGAGCGGCCGGGAGTTTTGAGGAATTCGCCGGCTTGCGACGCCCGGGCCTGCGGCTCCGATGGAGGTCGCGGCGGTCCGGCTGCTGCGCGGCGGCGCGCTGGTGAGTGCCCAGCGGGGTGGGGGGGCGCGGGGGGCACCGTGCTGAGAGTCGGGGCGACCTGGGACCCCGCGGCACAGTCCTCTAACGGGACCGGCGCGCCCGCCCCTCCGCGGGTCAGTGTCAGACCTTCCTCCGCGGCCGGCCCGGGTCCCGCGAGGCGGCGGGCAGCGGCAGCGGGGGGAGCGGGCCGGGGGGCCGGGCGCTCCTCGGCGGAGCCGGCTCCCTGCGTGGCGTCGAGGGCCGTCGGTGCGCGGTGTCCTTGCGGGCGGTGGGCCGGCCCCGAGTCGGGCCCTGCGGTGACACTGCGCGGCGATGGCACCTCCCCGGTGCCCCTTCCCCCGAGGTATTGTCGGCCTCCCCGCCCCGCCCCTGCCGAACGGAAGATGGTCTCCTTCGGAGCGGAGCTTCCCTGCACCCCGGCCGCGCTCCCGCCCCGCATTAGACGGGCCCTCGGGGCTGGACCTCCCGCGGCCGGGGTCCGAGCATCCTCCCGATGGGCTCGCCTCGCCCCGCCGCCCCGCCGCCCGGGCTGGAGCGGAAACCCCGCCCCCGGGGCGCCCACCTGTGGCGCCCAGTTCTGCTCGCGGGACCCACACGCCTGGTGACTCTCCCACCGCTCGCGCCTGGCCTTTTACACGAGGCGCCCTCGTCCCCTGCCCCGCTGTCCCGAGCCCCCTGCCCCCTGCCCCGCTGTCCGGAGCCCCCTGCCCCGCTGTCCGGAGCCCCCTGCCCCCTGCCCCGCTGTCCGGAGCCCCCTGCCCCGCTGTCCCGAGCCCCCTGCCCCCTGCCCCGCTGTCCGGAGCCCCCTGCCCCGCTGTCCCGAGCCCCTGCCCCGCTGTCCGGAGCCCCTGCCCCGCTGTCCCGAGCCCCCTGCCCCGCTGTCCGGAGCCCCCCGCCCCCCGCCCCGCTGTCCGGAGCCCCCTGCCCCGCTGTCCCGAGCCCCTGCCCCCTGCCCCGCTGTCCGGAGCCCCTGCCCCCTGCCCCGCTGTCCGGAGCCCCCTGCCCCGCTGTCCGGAGCCCCTGCCCCCTGCCCCGCTGTCCCGAGCCCCCTGCCCCTGCCCCGCTGTCCGGAGCCCCTGCCCCCTGCCCCGCTGTCCCGAGCCCCCTGCCCCCTGCCCCGCTGTCCGGAGCCCCCTGCCCCGCTGTCCGGAGCCCCCTGCCCCGCTGTCCCGAGCCCCCTGCCCCCTGCCCCGCTGTCCCGAGCCCCCTGCCCCCTGCCCCGCTGTCCCGAGCCCCCTGCCCCCTGCCCCGCTGTCCGGAGCCCCCACATTTGCATCCGCTGCCGCTTGGGCAGGGCCCCGGGCCGGCTGACAGCGGCTGTTTACGTTTCCTTTCCCTCTTGTTCGCTTGGATGAGTTGAAAGTTCTTCCGCCGCCGCCTGGAGGCAGGGCTCTTTGTTTCATGGGGGATAATTGCAGTTATTTGATATTTAGGGTGTTCAGAGAATTAGTCAGACAATGTTAGCAAATTGTGGGGAAGAAGCGGTTAGATCGTGGGGGGCACGGCTCTGTAATTGCCGTCAGTGGTGGAGCAGAACCGCCTGGCTTCGCAGCTGGACTGGGTGTTGGGGCCAGTAGTGGTGGAGCGCACACAGGCGCGGGCGGCCATTCTCTTCTCTTCTTGCTGCTCTGGCTGCAGCCTTAGCTCTCGCCCGTCCTGGAAGGTGGTTGAACTTCCCGATGAGAGCAAGGGGGTGCTCAGAGCCCCTCAGCGAGGACAGGGGCAGCAGGGCTCCCCAGAGCGGACGCCGCCCTCCCCTTCCTGAGAGCGGCCACGACGCGTTGTGCTTGTGTTGTGGGTTCCGTGCAGCTTATCGCCGTCCCTCGTCCTTGAAGCATTTGCACCGCCCGGGTGTGGGCTCTGGCGAGTGGACAAGAATGGGCCCAGTGGCTTGGGTTTGAGCCCGGCTCCGTCCCCTCCTAGTGTATCACCCTGGACATGTTTCTTCACCGCTGGGTGTCGGCTTCCTGGTGCATAAAATGATGGGATTAAGAGTACCTCTGCCCACAGGGTTGTTGTGAAGATTAAATGGATTTGTATGTGCAGGTAAGGCACTGAGAATAGCGCCCGCACAGCGGTAGCTGTCCTTAAATATGCGCTCTCATTCTTGCCAAGTGGGAGGCATTGGGCACTGTGGCAGATAGAATAATAAAGACCCCAACACTGACCTCTAAGACGTTGCTCTTTTGCCTGGCGGGCGGAGTGTGGCTCAGTTGGCTGAGTGAGCCCCCTGCGCCAGGAGGACGCGGGTTCCATTCCCGGTCAGGGCACATGCCCGGGTTGCAGACTCCATCTCCAGCAGGGGGCGGGCAGGAGGCAGCCGATCCATGTTTCTCATTGGTGTTTCTCTCTCTTCCTCTCCCTTCCTCTCTCTGAAATCAATGAAAGCGTATTTTTAAAAGTTAAATAAAAAGTTTATCTGATGTGGAAAGATCGGAACTGTACCCAACCAGCCTCACCTCATCCAGCTGTGGCACCGGTGCTGTGGGGTCCACCCTTGCCTGTGGCTTGGAGCAGGGAGAGGCTCCAGGGCCATCCGGAGAGACGGGTGCTCTGGAGCTGGGGGTGGGTCTGAGGCCGGGAGAGGAGTGGGGAAGTCCTGAAGCGAGGAGGGGCTGGGGCGTTCTGAGGAATTTGGGGCTTTGTCCTCTGGGTGGTGGAGACCCTGGAAGGTCTGAGCCTGGGAGGTGCAGCGTCATGGCTGTGACAGTTGGCTTGTCACCACACGTGCATGGAGGGTGGAGAGTGCCAGGTCAGGCTATTTCGGCCCCTAACCAGGGATGCAGGAGAGGCGCCTGGAGGGGGCCTTTACAATGCAGGGACCGCATTTGACGCCGCCCTGTGACTCCCCGTGAGGCCAGGAGCCGGTGTCAGGTCAGGATTTACTTTCCACCGAGCCTGGGAGGCGGCGTTCAGCCCTCGGGCACACAGTCGGGCTGGTCCCAGCCCACGCCGCCTCAGACCTTCCTGTTCTGGCGATTGGAGCTCCCCTGTTCATTTGGATTAAACAACCCATCTGCCGGAACGGACCTCGCCAACCAGTGGTTTCAGAACACTTCAGGCAGTTTCTGTTCACTTCATCGTGCCCGGGACTGCCAGCCCCTCCAGCTGCCGGATGCATGTGGGTCTGGCTCGATGCCCTGCCACGCACAGCCATCAGCACTCATTTGTGCATTTGGCATCAGGGCTGAGAGAGCCTGGGGGCCAAACAGAAACCGTCCACGTGATAAACGTGGACTCGGGTCAGGCCACTTGGGTTTGCATCCTCCCTGCCCCCTTCCCCGCCCCCAGGACATGCCCACTCGTCCTTCCGTGCTCTGCTCTCCGCCGTGGGGAGAACAGCACAGTGAGGGAGAGGGGATGTCCGGGGCTTAGAACAGCTCTTGGCACGTTGTAAATACTTAGTAAACACTAGCTAGTGGTCCGGGCAGAAGCCATCCCACCAACTCCTGGGCGGGCGTGTCTGCTCCCCACAGAGTTCTGATCCGCAGCAGGTCCTTGGCCTCAGGGACGTTACAGTTTCAATGGGAGGGGGGGCAGATGTGTTCAATGCGTGACAGGACAGTAGGAGGCTTGCCAGTGCTGAACAAATGTGTGGACAGATGTGCTTAGAGGAGTGGCTTAGGCCGGGGTAAGTCAGCAGAGGGGTGGGGAGTCGGGGCCAAGGTGTGTCAGCCGAGCGGGGAAGGAGGCGTGCGCTCTGAGAAACCATCAGCAGGAGAGCTGCGGGGATAGGCTGCGAGGATGGGACGCATGCAGGTGGCAGTGGCTGCGCTGTAAGCGGTTAGGCCTGTGCTTGTCCCTGTAGCGCACCACCCACAGCCCTGGGCTGAGCCTTTCCCTCACCCAGACACTGGCATTCAGAATGGTGTTGCCACCCTCCTTTCTCTCTGGTTCCCAGGAGACCAACCGCAACGATCTCTGGCCGCCCTAGATTCTCTCCCCTTCCTCTCAGCGTCTCTGCACTGGAAAACGAACATTTCACCTTCCACAACTAAACGCTGAGTCTTCCTTTACTTATTTGTTTTAAATCTATTTTTATTGATTTCAGAGCGGAAGGGAGAGGGAGAGGGAGATAGAAACACCCATGGTGAGAGAGAACCATGGATTGGCCGCCTCCTGCACGCCCCCCAACGGGGGATGGAGCCGCAACCCGGGCCTGTGCCCTGATTGGGAATCGAACCCTGACCTCCTGGTTCATAGGTCGACGCTCAACCACGGAGCCAGTCAGGCCCCTGTAATTGAATATAGAACATCTCAGAATTTTCTCCTTGTCAGAATACAGGCACCTTAAACCTTTACCAGGGAGAGTTAGAATGTTTAACTGCTGCAAAAGACAATTTGGGGAATTTTATTAGAATTTTGAATTCATGTTGCCCTTTGACATAGAATTCTTCTTTCAGATTGTGTTCTACAGATAGCGTGCACAGGTGTGGAATGATGTAGGTCAAAAGCTAGTCATCAGGTTTTTGGTTATTTTCCCATTTTGTTAGCTTAACAATAAAAGGCTAAAGTGAGAAGCACCAGGCATTTGAGATGCGAAAGAATAGCTGTGCCAGAAGCACTGATTCAGGCAGAAAGGCCGGCAGGCCCCAGATCAGGAGTGTTTATGGGCCAGGGACTGGACAGCTCATGGCTCTGGGAAGAGCCTGGAAGGGTGTTAATGAGCTGAGGAAGGAATCCGTGGGTGAATAAGCCAACAGTGATTGTCATTGCAAGTGAATCAGCCATTGAAGCGGTCGGGAGAAAGAAACTTCAGAAACAAAGTATTGACTGGTGAAGGGGAGCAACCTTTGCACCCCAATACATGCTTCTGTGGCATAAGGGTTACTTTAGGCTGAGTGATTTGAGGAAACAGCAGACGTGGGAGACGTTCTGAAAACCAAGTAGAAGACAACCTTTGTGAAGGTCGCTTGTGTTTGCACGGGAGCCTGAGGGCGGTTCCCTCCCCAGGCCAGGCCTGCCTCCCTGTGGCTGGAGAAGGCCTGCGCTCTGAGCGTGGGGAAGGGGCCACACAGGAGCCCCGATGGACAGGCAGTCGCGGTGGGCAGACATGTCCGAGGCCGCATCTTTCTTGCCCGGGTCAGTCTTCACCTTCACTGAGCCTGCCTGTCATCTCTTTGCATCTAGAATAGCATGTCTTTGGAATGTGAGGGTCATTTCCTTTTCCCAGACCCCTCAGGGCACAATCTCCCACCAGAGCCCTTCTTTACTGTGTGCAGCCTTCTACCCGCCTGTGTTAACACAAGTCTGTGTCTATCGCTTTACTTTTCATACAGGCCCACAGGTTCCTTGCTCTCTCCCGCCCCCTCCCCTATCACCAGGTGATTTCGTGTAACCCGTATGTGTTCCCCTTTGATTCCGACGTGTAAGTAAGTGGCAAATGGCCATTTTCCCCGAGCGTTTTCTCACTCCGTTGAGATTTTGCTTCCTGGCAGTGGTCGTCAGTTTGGCTCAGATAAACACATAGAAATCCAAGCAGGTGACAGCCTGAGCTGTGTCCTGCGCTTCGCCTGGTCACGCCCATAGCTGGCGCTCCACCCCCACATCTTCCTCTGGTGTTTCAGGTGCTGTGTTGGCGAGGTACTCGGTGTTCTACCCTGTTTACAGGGTGTGGACATGCCATTAAACTGTAATTTGTTTTTCTCCCGCTAATCTGTCTCTTATCTACTTGCTTTTTGGGCCAGCCAGAAGAACTTAAAAGGGTGGAAGTGTGGCAGTGTAGTGAAAGCTGGGGAGATCCCTGGGCACGTAGCAGGGAAACTGAGACAAGAAAATGGAACAAGACCAAACAGTTTAGGCTGCTTGCAGCCAGCTGGTGAATCACAAGACCTTATCCTCGCCAGCCCAGGACACCTGAGAACAGAAGGTTACGGCCGCTGCTGCCGAACCAGAGAATGCGCAGCTTAACCGCCCGGGCCTGGGAAACAGAGCAAAGAGCCAGCTGTGCCATTTGTGCAGCTAAACCCCCGGACAGAGACCACGGGGGCGGGAGCAGTGGGGTGGGGGGTGGGGGGGGCGTTGGACAGGAAAGATAGTGGCTGGGGCAGGAGGCAGTGAAGGGGGCAAAAGGGGAGTTTATCTCACCCACAGAGAAGTCGGCTGCCTGAGGACTGGCCAGGCCAGATGGCCAGATGTGCGCGGGTGTGGGGCCTGAAACCTGCTCTGCTTCCCCAGGCGTCCAGCAGGGGGGCTTGGAAAAGCTCTCGGGGGCGGGGGGAGGGGGGGTGTAAAGCCCAAAGTCACGGCACACACAAGCGCACGCACAGCCCTGTCTGCAGGGAGGAGCCAGGAGCCGCCCTTGGTGAGAAGCCCTGAGAGCTGGCACTCCAGGGGAAGCATCCTCGTGCGGAGCAGGACATTTCCTTGGGGGAAGTGTAGGTGCTCTCCCTTGGGGGTCAGCACCCCTTTGCTCCTGTGTCTGCCTTTGCCTCTCGTGCTGTAAACATTCCTTGTGCTGACCGCAAGGAGAAGGTTGTGGCTAACTTTGGCCAAAGTTAATGACTTTAGCAAAAGATTTACCAGAACCTTCGGCCGTCAGGGGATCTTAACCGTTTCTGTGGCAGTGCAGCAGAGTATATAGGCCTTTTCTCAACGTGTTTCAGAATGCATAGTCTGTAGGCTTACAGAGGAAAAAAATTGCGAGAAAGTTATTAAAGTATTTTAAATTGTAATATAACAATCGGTGCTTCTGAAATAAGACCCGGCCGCAGTTGAGTAACTGCCGTGACTGTGAAGTAGTAACGAGCCCCAACAATGTCTCAGGGTCTGGGGACCCACTGCTCTGTGAGGTGGAAGCATCTGTCCTGTCTTCTGGCGACCGTCACAGCTCACTCTTCACCTGCGGGACTCGTGGCCTGCGCTCAGAAGGGAAGGAAACACATTTCTGCGAGAGGGCGGACGTGAAGGTGTGATTCTAACCCATCCAAGTCCCTGGACTTCGGTTCCGCCACAGGCGTCCCCAGACCCCAGGCCCCAGGTTTGGCCACCAGTGTGTCTAAGAGCAACCGCTCTGGCGGTTGATAGGAAACAGATGGGACGGAAGCTCTGGAAGGGCTGGGCGAGGCATACACCCCAGTTCCACTCAGGAGCCCTGCTGCTCTGCACAGAAACGTGAGGAGGTGCGGTGGGTGCTCCGTGGACAAGCACGTGACGGCGGCCCCGAGCTGCATGGCTGCGGCCACCACGCAGGGCAGGGGCTCTCGAAAGTCACCATCGAGCCCAGGAGCGTGGCTCAGGGTTCGATTCCGTTCAGGGCACAGGCCCAGGTTGCGAGCTCGATCCCCAGTAGGGGGCGTGCAGGAGGCAGCCGACCCAGGATTCTCTCTCGTCTCTGATGTCTCTCTCTCTCCCTCTCCCTTCCTCTCTGAAATAATAAAAACATTTTTTTAAAGAATGGATTCCGCTGGCTCAGCATACAGCCCCTGTCTCTTCAGTGAGCACTTCCCCCTGCACTGTGTCCCCCCTCCTTTCTGGCCCAGATGTTCAGGTCCCAGCTCTGTCTCTGAACGAGAGGAGCTCCATGCGACTTTGCCTAAACTACCTGCCTCCTCATTTCAACACAAAGCGAAGTGGAGCGGAGGAATGAAGACACTCTTCCTTCTGTGTGGCCAGCGCTTCTGTCCCCGTTCGATCGGAGCGGAATGCGGGGCGGCGATGGGCGCAGGGAACAGCCGTGGGTGCAGCGGGCGCTCCCTCCGTTCTCCATGTGTCAGTGGCTCCGCGGGTGTCACCAGAACCCGCAGGAGGGCGTTGCCGTGACGCAGGCGCTGCTTTGCCCTCCCCACGGCGCCTGCGCCCGGTGCGATCAGCAGCTACTGGGAAGCTGCCAGCACTCGCCTCCCCTCTGGACCCCCAGCGGGCGGGTGCCAGGGCCCGAGGCAGCCTCTTCCTTGTTAGGGAAAAGGGAAGCAGGGGTTTCTGTCTAAACAGCTTTATTCCCGAATAACTGCCCTACCATGCAGCTCAGTCATTTCAAGTGAATGATACAGTGATTTTCAGCCATTGACAGAGTTGTGCGCCCGCCCATCGCCCAAGAGGCTGGGAGATGTTCCTCACCAAGGCATCCCTGCGCCCTTCACAACTCCGCCCCCTCCTCCTCCTCTCCCCCCACCTCTCCCTTCCCCCTCCCCCTCCCGGCCCCGCCCCGCCCCAGCAGCCGCCTCCCTCCCTCCCTCCTCTGGGTTTTCATGAATAGAATCACAATATGTGCACTTCTGTGCCAGCTGCCCTTCCTGGGCATGTTCTCAGGCTCAGGAAATGACTGATTCCTTGTCTCCTTTACTAAAATGCCGCAAAAGAACAGTGGAAAGGTATAATAAGCCTTTAAAATGGGATGGCCTCTTTTTTCAACAAAATTGTAGCAACTCCATTGCTAAGTAGAATGGACACGGCGACAGGGAGTGCCCTAGCCTGGCAGGTCCCCGAGGTCACTCGCCGCTGGGACCGCGCCTGACATGACGACTGGCCGCCAGGGACCCGGCGGACCTGGCAGAAAGCCATCTCCGTCCACGGAGCCCTCTCTGGTGGGTCCTCGCTGGGCCCTTCCCATGGCTTCTCTCCTCGTCCTCAGGACTCCGAGCGGATTCTCGGCACTTTACAGGAAGGGACCAGGATGGAGGTGCTAACGGAGGTCAGATATCCCTTGTCCAAGGTCACAGCCTTGTTGGATATGAGGTGCGAGGGTTCGAGGCCAGACTCCAGAGCTGCTTTTCTCTTTAAAAAAAAAAAAGTTTCTATTGATCTCAGAGAGGAAAGGAGGTGGGGAGAGAGAGAAACACCAGTGATGAGAAGAACCATGGATGGCTGCCTCCTGCACGCCCCTCACTGGGGCTCGAGCCGCAGCCCAGGCCTGTGCCCTGCCCTCCGGGTTCCTAGGCGGACGCTCACCTGAGCCACACCACTGGCCAGAGCACCTTTTCTTCACCCTTTTTGTGCCGTGCTCTCCTCCCAGTGAGCAGCCGAAGAAACAAAACAGGCCGTGGACGTAAGCATGAGCTCCATCTAGAAAGTTCTCTTTCCTTGCAGGTAAAAGTTAATCATCTGGGAAATGTGTTCATTCGGAGCAGCTCGTTGCTGGCAAAGGAGTCATATCCCCGAAGCCAGTGTTTGCTTTTGTTCCCATGACCGTGAACAAGAAGTTGATGTTCTGACACTTCTCCTACTGTGTGTGTGTGCGCGCGTGCACATGTGTGCATATATGTGTACATGTGTGGTATATGTTCCCCATCCATGTGTGTGGTGTGGGTATGTGTGTACGCGTGTGCCTGTGGGCTCCCTACTCAACGGGGACTGTTTTTACAGCTTAGACGAAACTTCCCAACCTGCCTGCCTGCTTGGAAGAGCCCTCCCCGTGCCCTCCGGGCCTCCCACTCCGAGGCTCTGCTCAGCCCCGCAGGCAGCGGGCTCCCCGGCGCCCCCCTGCAGACGCTCTCCGAGGAGGAGCTGATGATCCAGAGCGCAGGTGAGCGGGCCCCTGGCCGGGTCGGGCTGCGGCATGAGGTCCAGACACATGGGCGGATCTGTGCACCTGCGTTTGTGAATGGAATTGTTTGACACTCATTTAAAATTCTTTTTGAAAAAAGTACTGCACGTCATAGCAACAGAGTAAAGACTTGCGGTATTTTTTTTCCTACAGTTAAAAAATTTGCCCAGGAACAAGTTGCTCCTTTGGTCTCGACCATGGATGAAAATGCAAAAATGGAGAAGTCCGTCATACAAGGACTCTTTCAGCAAGGGGTACACGTGCATGTCTTCCATTTCCATCCCTGCAAACACCTCCCAGGTTAAAATGGTGGTCTGCTTTTAGATGATGTAGGGTCTGTGAGGATAGCATCTGAGCTTTGCCGGGAGCTACCACCCCTGCCTCAGGCCCTGCCCTTGCTGCTTCCTCCTGGAGCCCGACCACTTCCATCTCCCTTTGAGGCTGTCCCTTCATCCCAGCTCCGTGTCCCCCAGCTTCAAACAGAAAGCCACCACCAGACGGCAGTGGAAGGGCCAGAGTGTCGGAGAGGAAGGGGGCGTGCTCGCCTGCCAGTTTCCCCGCGCCGGGTGGTGAACTACATGCACCACCTCCTCTTCCTGGGACGAGGACTTGCACCTGGGGAACTGCTGAGCGGCTTCGGGTCCTGGGAAGCCCGGCCACCGGTCCAGCTGGTCCAGGAAGCGCTGCCAGCTGCGTCCGCTACCTTCGGGGTTTGCTGCAGTGGCTCAGAGGAGCCGCCCTGGAGGGTTGAGTCAGGGGCAGCTCCTGGCTGGGGAGGTGGTGCTGAGTGCGAGCGGACGTTCCCACGAGCAGGTCCCCTTCAGTGTCCTCCTCCCAGTGACACCAGTGGGCAGGGCCGCCACCTGCAGGCCTGCGCAGTGAAGGTGGTCGGGGTTCATGGCAGGCTCCTCGCGTCCTTCCCTGGCCTTCACAGCGTCTTCCCAGTGCTTTGCTCTTTAGGTCACAAATGGAAGCAGGTAGCGGAGCGTTTGGTTATGTCGCCCGTTTCAGATTCGTGTGGTCTGTGTCATATGCATACGTACAGTGAGGCGTTCATGCGAAATCCCGGATTGAGAGGGCGTGGCCACAGCTTACCTCTGACTCTCCCGCAGTTCATGGCCGTGGACATCGACCCCAGGTACGGAGGGACCGGGGCCTCCTTCTTCTCCCTCGTCCTGGTGGTGGAGGAGCTGGCCAAGGTGGACGCGTCCGTGGCGCTGATCTGCGACATCCAGAACACGGTGGTGAACGGGCTGGTGCGGAAGCACGGGACGGAGGAGCAGAAGGCAGCCTACCTGAGCCAGCTGGCCACGGCCAAGGTGAGGCCGCGGGGGGCGGGGCGGGTGGGGCTTTCTGTGCTCAGTCTGGGAGGACGTGCTGTGGGGAATGGCTGCTCCGGGCCCCGCAAAGGCCCCTGGTGCATTCACGCCGCTAAACACACTCTGCCTGTCGCCTGCCACTTGGGACCTGAGAGACCGGTCGTGTGACGGTGGAGTTATTCTTTCTGGCTCGATGGAGGGCTCCCGGCCATCGCGCTGTCCTTCTCCTGGAGGAGCCGATTCACTTAAACCCAGCATTGGACGTGTGTGCTGGGCCCCAGCCTGCCTGAGACGGGGTTGGGGAGACACTGCCGTCGGGCGCCGTCTCGCCCGGGAGCGCGCAGGTTGTGAGCGTGGCCGGCGGCTGAGCAGGTGTTTGCTGCCGAGAGCGTGTCGTGCGGAGTGTGACAGTGACTGGCGCGCGTGCCCCGCAGGTGGGGAGCTTCTGCCTGTCGGAGGCCGGGGCCGGCAGTGACTCGTTCGCCCTGAAGACCAGAGCCGAGAAGAAGGGGGGCCACTACGTCCTCAACGGGTCCAAGATGTGGATCAGCAGCGCCCGGGAGGCGGAGCTCTTCCTGGTGATGGCGAACGCGGACCCGGGCGCGGTCAGTTCCCGCACCCCGTCTGTCCTCTTTCTGTCCGTCCCGTGTCCTGGTCCCCGCGGCCTTGTCCTGAAGTCTCCCTCCTCCCTCCCAGCCCAGCCGCCTGGTGCTGTGCAGGTGTGCGCCCCGCGGGGCGGCCATCATCGGTGTCGTTCCATTTCTAATTCCCTACTTAACGATGAGAAACCCAGGTACCTGGTCAGTACATTTAGTTTTAAGACTCTTTCATTCAATTGGAAAATAGACATACAGCGAAGTAAATACATTTTAACTTTTGTCTTTTCTCGAATGTGACATTTAATTAAGTTTTAAGACTTTGAAGTTTTTAATGAAATGGAATATGAAACATGGAGTCCCCATGATCATGTGGTTCTGTAACTGGATCATGTAAAAGCCCCACTGGGTTCTGAGGAAGGAGGGGGGCGAGGTGAGTGAGTCTGAGCCCGGGCCCTCTGCTCCTCCGTGTCGCCTACTTGCTGCAGTGCCAGCCCCGGCGGCTCTTGCTAAAGGTCCCCTCTGGGTTCTGTTTACCTGAATGGTGGGAAGGAGGGATCTAATCAGCCGGGTGCTCACACCACCTCCCCTAGGGGTACCGAGGCATCACCTGCTTCGTGGTCGACCGGGACACAGAGGGCTTCCACGTGGGGAAAGCCGAGAACAAGCTGGGCATCAGGGCCTCGTCCACCTGCCCGCTCACCCTCGAGGACGTCAAGGTGGGTGTCGGAGCTCCAGCGCGTCAGCGGGTGTGAGCCAGCTCCGCGCGGACCGCGGGACCGGTGGGCTCGGATGAGGACGTGCTCGGGGCCATGATCGCTGTGCTCCCCGAGGGTTAGGCCAGAGGGACCCTGGCTGCCCGACAGTTCCTGAGTCAGGAATTGACCCGTTTACCTGCGTGATGCTGTGGCCAGGCTCAGGCAGGAGCCTGTGTGGGTGCAGCGCAGGCCACCAGGTGGGGGTGTTGCTCAGGGAGATGGGAAGCACCGGGTAGCGCCCCTCAGTTCTGAGTTGAGTCTTTTAAAATGAGGGTGGACTTTAGAGAGAGAGGGAGGCCGTGAGGGTGGACTTTAGAGAGAGAGACTGGCCCGCAGGTGTCGGGGCCTCATGGCTGCCTTCCTTCTTGCTGCTTTCTCTTCTCTTTCTCCATCTGCCCGTCTCTCCTCGCTGTCCTTATCCTAAAGCCAGTGCATCTTTTGCTGCTGCTGGTGCAGCTTTTTGAAAATGATGCGTGAACATGGTCACTTCCCCCCTCCCTCCTCTCTGGGCGCACACGCACGTGCACACACATGCATTCTCCTGGGTGACAGTCTCCACGGGACAGTTCCCACCCGAGCAGCCGCAGGGAGTCCGTGTTTCCTGCGACTCCCCGTGTCGCTCACACTGGGCCATGCGGACAGGAGCTGGGGACACCTCGTTCCTTCGTGCTGTTGAGGAGCCGTGAGCGACTCCTGCCTCTGGACGCATTTGTTGCCAGCAGATGCCGGCGGGTTCTGGGCAGGGGCCGTCTCTCCCAGAGCCGTGCCGGGAGCCATTCACCGCGGGACACAGCTGGGGCCGAGCACTGTGCGGGGTCACAGCACACGCCTTGCAGTCGATGTGCATTAAAAGTAAAAAATCAGCCGGGCCGGCGAGGCTCAGTGGTTGAGCATTGACCCATGAACCAGGAGGTCACGGTTCGATTCCCGGTCAGGGCACAGGCCCAGAGCGGGGCGTCAGGAGGCAGCCAATCAATGACTCTCATTGTTAATGTTTCTGTTTCTCTATCCCTCTCCCTTCCTCTCTCTGAAACCAACAAAAACATTTTTTAAATATATTTTTATTGATTTCAAAGAGGAAGGGAGAGGGAGAGATAGAAACATCAATGATGAGAGAGAATCATGGATCGGCTGCCTCCTGCACACCTCCCACTGGGGACCGAGTCTGCAACCCAGGCACGTGCCCTGACCAGGAATCGAACCCGGGACCCTTTGGTCCCCAGGCTGATGCTCTATCCATTGAGCCAAAACAGCTAGGGCCGTGGTCGGCAAATTGCAGCTCGCGAGCCACATGTGGCTCTTTGGCCCCTTGAGTGTGGCTCTTCCTAAGCCTTAGGAGTCCCCTAATTAAGTAAATAACAATGTACCTACCTATATAGTTTAAGTTTAAAAAATTTGGCTCTCAAAAGAAATTTCAATCGTTGTACTGTTGATATTTGGCTCTGTTGACTAATGAGTTTGCTGACCACTGAGCTAGGACAACATTTAAAACACACACACACACACACACACACACACACACACATAATCAAAATGAATTATGTTGAATTAAATTGAGAAATAATTGGGTTTTTTCCAGGTTCCAGAAGCCAATGTGCTGGGGCAGGTGGGCCATGGCTACAAGTACGCCATAGGGAGCCTCAATGAAGGGAGAATAGGAATCGCTGCTCAGGTGGGTCGCCTTGTGCCCTGGCACGCTCTCTCCTGGGCCCGTCAGTGAATAGCAGGAAGGGGAAATGCAGTGCAGCCAGCAAGAGGGGAAGCGTGCGGACACAAGGGGGCACCCTCCCTCCAGGCCCGCAGGGCTCTGGGCTCCCCATCAGAGATGTCCTGAGGACCAACAGTGGGCTCAGGTGGCGGCTTCCTGCTTTCGGAACGTGAACGTTTGCCCGATACCTGCATCGATGACATCCAGGCTGTGTGATAGATGCAGTATTTTATTTTAAATCAAGTCTTTAACGCATGAAATCCATTCTGGAAGAACATTCTAATTTAAGAAGTGATTTTGAACCATGTAGTACAAGTCTCTAATCAATAGATAATGAAATGTTTGTTCTTGGTTTTGCATGTGAAATTCAGGGGATTTGTGTGTGAGACGCTTGAAATACAGGAGCTGCATTGAATAGATATGTGGTGTGAGAACTATTCAGTCATTTATCATATTTGCCCTTTGTCATGCATAGCACATGTTTCTATTAAGTGGTATGGTTATTTCTTAGATTAAGAAAAGGAGTAAAGCCTTTGGTTTTATGAATTACATCATTTTTGTAGGATATATTTATTTACTTCTAGTCAGTGAATATCCGGAATTCACAAACAGAAGAGCTTTTAGATTTTAGGTTATTATACAGACTATAGCTGTTGGATTGCTCAAATGTTGTGGTATGACTCGAGATTTTTTTCACGGCTGCTAGGTTTGCTAACAGAATATTCTTAAGTCGTAACGCTTACCTCCCCACAGAACTAGGTAACATCTTACTGAAGAGACTGGCTTCTCTGTTTTGAAAGGGTTTCTGCGGCTCAGCTCCGTCAGACATGGGGCCAGCGGGCGGCTGTTGCTCGGGTGGCCTTACAGCCCGACCGGAAGTTAAGGTCAGGGGGCGGCGGGCGCCTCGTACGGACCGAGGCCCAGGCGGCGGGTCTGAAGGTGCCCGTCCTTGACCCTCTGCAGACTTAGACTCTCAGGGTTTACAGTGAAGGCATTTCAGAGGGCGGCTGGTTTTAGTGGACAGCGACTATTTCCATTTTCACGCCGATAGAAAACTCTGTTCTAAGGTGAAACAACTTCCGTTCAGGGGGAAAGGCACCGTCTGAGCTCAGCCAGAGTGCGGGGCCCGGCTGCACTCCCTTTGTTCTGCTCCTTTGTTTTCGTCCTTTAATTTTGACACGATGTTCTGTTCTCCAGGAAGTTCAAAATAAACGGCTAGAGGAAAGGTGACGTGTTCGAAGGAAATATTGAAGTTTGTGGGCATTTCCCCCAAAGCTTAACCTGCCGATGCTCTTTCCCTCTTTCTGAGCCTGTATGGCATGCCGTGGTTAGATGTGACTTCATGACGACGGAACGTTGAATTCAGGGGCCATTTCTAAGCTGGGACCGTCCAGCCGATGCGGAGCGTGGTTAGCCAGGAGGAGCTGCAGCGGGGCTGGCCCCACGGCCTGGGCGGTCCTCAAGGGTGTGAGCGGGCGGTGTTCCCACCTGCACTCGCCCTGGGCGGGAGTCTGACGCCCGGCTTAGACACGCTGGCCCTGCCCAGGTTCGGGCTCTGTAACAAAATAAGAAATTCTGGTCTTTTCTTCCCTCAGATGCTGGGATTGGCTCAAGGATGTTTTGACTACACTGTTCCGTACATTAAAGAAAGGATGCAGTTTGGCAAAAGATTATTTGACTTTCAGGTATATAATCCTTAGCATCTTTCCCTGTGGGGACTCGCCTGTCTTCCCGCTAGTGAAGAGGGGGCGCAAAGCCATGGGGGACCCTCGGATCCCAGTGGGAGAGGGAGGGGACCGGGGTGTCTGGGAGAGCCTTGGTGGTGGCCCCGCACACGGGTCTGCAGTCACTGCCGGGCTCCGGTCCCGGTCCTCTGTGTTACTGGCTTTAGGCCTGAGACAGGCCCCGCCCGCTCCGGCCTGCTGCGTCTCGGGGTGCTGGCCAGGCATCGTGCCAGCACACACACCGCACGCATGCAGAGGCCCCGGGTTGGGGGTGCGCAGTCAGGTCAAGGTCTGCAAAGTGGGAGCACAGCAGGCCTGGCCGGATCCCCACAGTCATGTGACCACCCCCATCCTCTGCACAGAGACCTAGTTCCCAGGGTCCCCACAGTCATGTGACCACCACCAGCCTCTGCACAGAGACCGAGTTCCCAGGGCCATGCGGGGTGGTATCAGAATTACAGGATCTGGTGTCCCAGCTTCTGTCCTCGAGGACTTTCTCAGAGCAGCCACACCAGCCAGCAGCAGAGGGACAGACGGGGGGCAGGGTGAGGGAGGCGTGGTCCCTCTGCACACAGGAAGCGGCGGACATGGACATGGGAGGAGGAAGGGCCAGGGGTGACATCTCTAAAGATGCTTCTCGGGGTGATTAAAAGAAAACTTAGAAGTTTGGTCACGAAAAGCAGCTATTAGTTTTATGTCTGTGTGAGGCCTGGGTTCGAGTTGGTCGTTTTAAAAGCTTTGCTCTCAGTAGAGCAGTTGGCCTTGCTGTGCCTGAGCTAACATCATTCTCCGCTAGACCGCAAGCTCGAGCACCTGGATGAGAATGAAATGTTCTCACTTCAAGCAAATGAAAATGTATATTCAAAATTTTGCTCTTTCGGAATTTTGTTTAACCTCCACTTGAACATAAAAAAGGTTGAAAATAATTATTAAATATAATTCAAATTTTTAAAGTTAACTTGGTGATCATTAATTTTTTCAACCTTCACAGTGATACAGAATTACATGAACTTGGAAAACTTCTTAAAGCAACACATGCCGTGCAGGCGGCAGGTTGTGAAGTATTTTTACAACATGAGTGTGGGTTCCTTGGGGGATGTTTGAGTCCCTGTCGCCCATCGGCGGGACTTGGGCGCCTTCTCTAACTTGGCCTCCTGTCCAGGGGCTGCAGCACCAGGTGGCCCAGGTGGCCACCCAGCTGGAGGCGGCGCGGCTGCTGACCTACAACGCCGCGCGGCTGGTGGAGGCGGGGAAGCCGTTCATCAAAGAGGCGGCCATGGCCAAGTACTACGCGTCCGAGGTGAAGTGCTGCTGCTGCTGCTGCTGCTAATAATTCAAAAAATAATAAAAACGCAGGCGCTTCCTTCAGAAAGGGCCTTGGTTCTGTGAGGTCCCGAGTGTCCCCAGGGTCCCACGTGGAAGCCATGCACCCAATTCAGGTGGGAGGACCCTCGTAAACCCCCAGTCAGCCTCGTCCGAGTGCTGGCGTCGCCCGCATGGTTCCACGTCGGGGTGAGTGAATGCCATGGAGCTGATGGGAGATGGAAACACCCAGAAGGGGCTGCCCGTGTGTGCGCTCTCTGTTCACACAGACGAGCTCTGTGTTACACAGACGTGTTCCGTTACACAGATGTGTACCGTGTTACACAGATGAGCTCCATGTTACACAGATGAGCTCCGTGTTACACAGACTTGTACCGTGTTACACAGACGAGCTCTGTGTTACACAGATGTGTACGTGTTACACAGATGAGCTCCGTGTTACACAGATGAGCTCCATGTTACACAGACTTGTACCATGTTACACAGATGAGCTCCGTGTTACACAGACGTGTTCCGTTACACAGATGTGTACCATGTTACACAGATGAGCTCCATGTTACACAGATGAGCTCTGTGTTACACAGATGTGTACCGTGTTACACAGATGAGCTCCGTGTTATACAGACTTGTACCGTGTTACACAGACGAGCTCCGTGTTACACAGACGTGGCCTGAGAACGTGGCCAGGTCCCGGGCTGCTGTTCCTAGCCTCAGCCGTTTGTCCTCCTTCCGTAGCCTCACGTAGTCATTGAACCGTTCGTCCCCAGTCAGCTCCTGCCTCCACCTCCCTTGAGGGCCCGGCTACCAGACCCCGTGTCCGCTCTGCCCGCCCGCCCGCGCGGCATGGGAGTGGGATGCGCAGGTGGTGTGGTCACACCAGTGACCTCTGCTGTGTTTGGTAGGTCGCGGGGCTGACGACCAGCAGATGCATCGACTGGATGGGAGGCGTGGGCTACACCAGGAACTGCCCAGTGGAAAAGTACTTCCGAGACGCCAAGATCGGTAAGGCTGCTCCCGTTGGCTCGCCCTGCTGCCGCCGCCATGGGTGTGTGGGCCATAGCGGTGTGTGTGCCTGCGCCAGGGGCTGCCTCTCCTCTGGCTGGGCTTCCCACCTCTTCCCTCAGGAACTGGGTTTATAGGTTCTTTTAAAAACATCAAATTGCCTTTCCAAATGCCTCGGCAGACCTTCTAGTAAAACCACAGCACACACTGTCCTGCCCTGGCCCGTGGCTCAGTGGGTCGGAGCGTCGTCCTGTCACCAAAAGGTTGGGGTCCAGGTCCTGGGCAGGGCACACGCCCAGGTCGCAGGTTGGATCCTGGGTGGGAGCACAAATGGGAGACAACTGATCGATGTTTCTCCCCCACCCACCCCCCTTCCCTCTCCCTGAAGATCAATGAAAAAACACCTCGGGTGAGGATTTTTAAAAATCTGCCTTAATTTTTCTTTTACTAAAAACGTTAACATTTGGGGTTTGTTTCGTCTGTTCTTTGAAGTGTGAGTCGCAATTTCAGAAGCTCCCTGCCTACGAGCCTGAGCATCGAGGCTCTGTCCAGGCGGAGGGCAGAAGCGCCCTGCAGGCCGCGGTGCTGAGGGCCCTCGGCTTCTGCGCTGCCGGCTCAGGGACGAAAGCCTCGCCTGTGTGGTCGTGGTTCTGGAATCGGAATCCCACTCCCGGGCGGAGGCCACCGTCTCGCAGGCACAGCCGCCTCCGCAGGCCGCATGCTCGGGGCGCGGCGCACTGGCGCGGCGCGGGGCAGAGCGTGGAGCAGGTGCAGGTCTGTCCGCAGAGCTGTGCCTTCCGCACACGCAGCCGGGTCCTCACTCCGGTCCCTTTGTTTAAGGTACAATATACGAGGGCGCGTCCAACATCCAGCTGAACACCATCGGGAAGCACCTCGACGCAGCGTACTGACCCCGGGGCCCGCTGGGCCGTCTGAACCCCGAAGCTCTGTGGCCTGGGGAGCGTCACCCGGCAGCACAGTGATTGATGGAAGTTGTGGTCGTGGGTCTCGGGTCGCCATCTCTGTGTTCTTCCAGCTCCGCCCAGCGTGGGCACAGGAGCCACTTGAACGTCTGGGGAGAAATGCTCTCCGGCCTCCTCGGAACTTTCTAAAGGCCTGAGCCTCGTCCCAGCTGCAGGCGCAGAGGGGCCTCTCCACGGCCGGGCGCTGGTGACCCGGGCGTTGTCTGTTCCCACGAGACCGCCTTTGTGGCATTCGTCAGACATGTCTGTTCGGCTTGGCACGTCTCCCGGATTGAGTCCACCCTAAGCTGCTAAATGAGGTAGAAACAGACAAATACTTTCTGTAGGAAAATCAAAGAGTTCTAGTTGTGAAACCTGAGAATGAGAGGAAGGTAAGGATCCCACTCTGTAAGTTGTAAATTCGAAGAAAACGCTATTTTACCAAAATAAAGCGAAGATGTCGCGAGGCCAGCCTGTGCGGGGGTGTGGGCGGGCTGTCAGCTCGCTGACTCCGGTGCGAAGCCTCAGCACTGGGGTCCGCGGTCAGAGGCGCCCCTGTTGTCGTGTCACTGTCCGCGCCGTCGCCAGCAAGTGTCTCCTGAAGGTGGACCGTCCTCTGCTGCGCTGCCGGCTTCACCGAGGCTCGTGCTTCAGCCGCCACGCCTTGTTCGGCTCCATGATCCTCAGGAGGGAGGTGTCCTGCCCCCGGGAGCCATGTCCGAGCTCATGGGGGGCAGTTAGAGCAGGTTCAGTGACAGAAAAGTCCTTTCATCGCGGGAAGCAGCAGCACTTGGTTGCTTGCAGCGCAGGTGCAGAGAGGCCGAGGTCGGCACAGGGGCCTCGAGGGGGTGGAGGGGATGCCGGATGGAGGGGGTGCCGGGTGGAGGGGCTGCCGGGGTCCCAGGTCCTGAAAGGGCTAGGGAGCGTTTCAAGGCTCAGCTCGCCGCTGCTGCGCAGGAAGCACCTTGGGCGCAGGCGCAGGACGGGGTTTATTAGGAAAGAAGTTGTGCTTTGCCCGTTCACGTTTACTGAGCTGGACTCTGTAATCAGATCATAGTTAAATATGCAGAATTGTGTGAATGCAGTGGATGTGGGAGTTACATTAAAGTATTAGGAAGAAATAAGAACAAATTTAGTCCTTGGTCCAAAAGAGGTAACATCTACTTAACTTTCAAACAGGGAGATGAGGAAAGCCCTCATTCAGTCTCAGAATGAAAGTGGGGGGACTGATGGGAAGTCGGGGAGACCTGATGGGAAGTTGGGGGGTCTGATGGGAAGTCGGGGGACCTGATGGGAAGTCGGGGGGACTGATGGGAAGTCGGGGGACTGATGGGAAGTCGGGGGACTTTATGGGAAGTCGGGGGACCTGATGGGAAGTCGGGGGACCTGATGGGAAGTCGGGGGGACTGATGGGAAGTCGGGAGACCTGATGGGAAGTCGGGGGAACTGATGGGAAGTCAGGGGACCTGATGGGAAGTCGGGGGGACTGATGGGAAGTCAGGGGACCTGATGGGAAGTCGGGGGGAGTCTGATGGGAAGTCGGGGGGACTGATGGGAAGTCGGGGGACTGATGGAAGTCGGGGTGGGTGAAATGCTCTGAATGGAAGGGGCGTGGACGTCACTTCCTGTGACTGTGACGGTGGCTTTACCACCAGCGGCAGAGAAGCCGACGCTGGTGAAAAGCCTCTCGGCTCCCCCGGAATTAGAAACCCGCGAGTCACGTGGGCAGCCATGCGGACCTCGCCGATGTCCGGGGCGCAGCCAGCCGACGTCTCCCATCGCTGTCTCTCTCCCCTCCCTTCCGCTCGCTCTATAAATCAGTGGAGAAAATATCCTCGGGTGAGGATTAACAAAAACCCCAAAAAGCCAGAAATGGCTGAGTGGGAGCTTAAATCATGGAACGACACCTACAACCCAGCCGCTTAAAAGAACAAGATCCATGTGCTGAGGTTAAATCACCGACTTGTCTTATTTTAAATATGACAAGTCGCACAATATTTGTGCAGCGCAGTAGGAAACTGTAGTTTTGTGCATGCAGGCACATGTATAAATTCTTAACTCGGGCGGTCTGGTCGCCACGCAGAAGCGCCTGGGACTTGGAGGAGGGAGGCAGCAGTCGCGGGCACCCCTCCCCCCCGAAGGTTTGTAACGGGCGTGTGCGTGGGGATCGCAGTTGCCTGGGCACCACTTCTGTGCTCGAGGGTGCACCGTGTCCCTTTCCTGGTCCTGCTCCATTCGGCCACAGCCCAGGAGGCAGTCCCATTCAGCCACCAGGGAGACTAGACTGACGGGGGAGTGAGGGGACCTGCCGGGGGGGGTGCGGGGGGGGACCAGCCCTGAGCAGGTGGCTTAGCTGAGCAGACCTCACCCAAAGGGCTGGTCTTGGGATTAGCATCTTGCCGTTACTTGTAACTCGATTTTCTGTGATTTGACCTGAGGTGTTCAAAGGTGATATTTTCTTGGACATGAACTACTTGTTCCCAGGAAAAAAGAAAATTCCAAAGTCCTATGGACACCAGGCCCCAGACCGTCGTTGAAATTGGGGGTTTGCTGGGGCTGCTTCTGTCCTGACCTGGGAGCCACACTGAAAAGGCGTGTGAATGTGCACAAGAGCCTGTTTGCCTCTCGCCCGCGATGCCCACGACAGTTACCACCTGACCCCTGAGGGGAAGGGCCACACTGCTCACCCGTCGGCCCTAAGTTCATTCAAGTGTTGCCTCTTTCCAGCCCGTTTTCCTGTCTTGAGTGTTCCACTGTGCCTCACTACCCAGGTCCCACCACCAGGGTCCCACCATCCGGGCCCCACTGTCCGAGCCCCACCACCCGGGTCCCACCACCCGGGTCCCACCAGCCGGGCCCCACCAGCCGGGCCCCACCAGCCGGGGCCCCTCCAGAGGAGCCTAGCCCCAGGCTCACCACTGACCCCGCAGGAGAGGGCTGCACGTTTCATGCAGAACCCAGAGCACCCGCGGGCGGCGTTGGGAGGAGCAGCTCTGGGAAGAGCCCTCGTCCGTCCATTCCAGCAGGCGAGGGCGGCTCGCGGGTGGGGGGGGGGGGCTGCGGGGGGCTGGTGGCTGTGAGGCCTCCTGTGATATCTCCTGACACTCAGGTCCCCCGTGTTCTTCTGCGTTGCCCTCTGCCCTTCACTTCTCACACGTGTGGCCCCTTCCCTCTCCCGGCTTCCCGCCTCGGCATGCGGGTTTCCTGTCCAAGGCCTATGGCCCCTGCCCCGGGGACCGAGCGCCCGGCCCTCAGCCCGCCCCGCGGAGGCTCCACGCCCACGGTGGCGGCAGGCCCCCGGTCCCATTGTTTCGATGAGTAATTACATTTTTAATAAAGAGGCTGAAATCGCAGGGACTTCCACCTCCTCGCGTGGACTTGATGAGAACGGTTTCCATATAGATCCCCATTGTTCTGGCGGTAATTAAGTTTTCATGGGTGGAGAACGCAGCGTCCTGCGTGCGCTCGGTTATTATGGAGCTTTAACACCTGAAGGGCCCTCTCGGAAGGTTTTCTATTCCTGGTTCTTCCCAGTGTCTCTTGTTTTCTAACCCCTCCTTTTGTGTTTTCTGTTTCTACGGTGAGCTCATGTGGGCTCCGTGACCCACAGGGTTTTAAAAAATAATTGTATTCAAAGCGTCCAAGAGGAGAAGGTATGTTCATAGAAAAATACAAATGAAAGCGGCCAGCGGGACCGAGGCGTGGCGCTGCCACGGAGGGAGCTCCACTTCTGGCCGGGAGAAGGCTGGGGGCAGGCGCAGCCCGGGGGGGGCAGGCTCAGCCCAGGAGAGGGGGGGACAGGCTCAGCCCAGGGGGCGGGAGGCTGCGCCCCGAGCCAAGGACTGTCAGCCCCGGGCTCCCAGGTGCGGGTGGAAGAGAACCAAACGGACAGCAAAAACAAGCGCCTGGCAGTGCCCAGCGATGCCCACGGTGAGAGGCAGCAAGGACGGCCCAGGCAGGCCCCGAAGCCCTGGCCCTGGGGAGCCCGCCCGCCCGCAGGGAGCCCTGACTGGGTGCTGAGTCCATTCAGCCCGAAGGAGGAGGAGCGTGTTGACTCACCCACAGGCCGAACACAGCAGGTGAGTCGGGCTCAGAGGCCAGGTGAGCTGGGAGGGCCACTGAAATGAGGCGCGTGTTTCTCTGAAGGAGGGACCTGGAGGTGGCGGGCAGGGCCGGAGGGAGGAGCCTGGGCCGCGGGCAGCTCTGGGGGATCAGCTAGTTGGGGTAAGAGGGCCTTTCCATCTGCTCCGGACTGAATGCCTGTGCCCCCCATTCAGGCGCTGAAGCGAAGGACGCTGGTGGTGCTGGGAGGCGGGCCGGGGTGGGGCGGCCTGGGATGCGCTTATAAAAGGGCCCGCACAGCCGGCTGGGGAAGCAGGGCTCCGGACGCCGGGCCTCACGGCCCCGTGACCTGGCACTTCCCAGCCTCCAGAACTGTGAGTGATGAGCCTTTCTTGCTTCTAAGCCCCCCAAGTTCGCCCCAACAGACGAAGACGCCACCCCCCGCTCCAGCCTCCAAAAAGGCCGAGGGCAGACCTGGGGGGGCGGCCAGGCAGACGCCCTCCTGGGTAGTGCTTTCCCCTAAAACACTGGTAAACGTTTTCCTGTCTCACTCGCTGCCTGCAGTCGAGCGGGGCCGCTGGGAGCTGCTGGGGACACTGAGGCATCCTTTCGGAGAATCAGCGGGGCGGGGCGGGGGGGGGGGCTGTACAGACTCGCACACTCGGCGGCTCTGCAGGTGGTGAGCCTGGACAGGGGGGCTACAGGCTCGTTCCAGCCCCTCCCTCAGCTCCATGCGGTCCCAGGACCTCAGGCGGCGGGGGGGGGGGGGGGGGGGGGGGGGGGGGACAGCTCACGGTCATCGGGCCCAGGCGCTGCCCTGTCTGCCCCGCCCCCACGTCCTAGGCTGTGGCCCGGCCCATAGCGACACTCGGCAACGTCCCGGGGAAGAGGAGGGTCTGGGGGGGAGGGGGGAGCAGGTGTCCCCCTCCTCCCGCGGGTCTGGGCCACAGTCATTCCAGAACCAGCCCATACGATTGGGCAGGACCGCCTGCGGTGGTGGGAGGAGGGCAGTCACCAGAACAAGGGCCAGGGCTGCGAGGGGCGGATGCTGGCTCGGGCATCTGCGTCTGGGGCTGCCCCGACCACATGCTATAACTGCCACTCTACGCAACAGAAACGCCTTCTCTCAGAGCTCTGGAGGCCAGCCAGGCCGGTGTGGCTCAGTGGTGAGTGTCGGTCTGGGGACAGACGGGTCCCGGGTTCGACCCCGGTCCAGGGCAGGAACCTCGGTTGCAGGCTCCTCCCCACCTGGGCCCTGGTCGGGTCGAGTGCAGGAGGCAGCCGATCGGTGTGTTTCTCTCTGTCTCTCCCTCTCTCCCACTCTGTCTCAAAACTAACGGGAAAGTGTCCTGGGGCGAGGATGACGTAAATAAAAATGTAAGGAGGCGCTCTGAGGCCAGAGGTGGGGGGCCAGGCTCCCCGGGGTCTGGGAGGGTCTTCCTCAGCCTCCTGGGGCGGCTGGTGGCCGCCAGCTCGTGGCCGCCAGCTCACACAGCACAGCCCCACCTCCGCCTCCATCGTCACTGGCCGCCTTCCCTCGTGAATGTCTGCGTCCAACTTCCCCTCTTCTTCTAAGGACCCTCCTGGGACTCAGGCCCAGGGCGGCCTCCTCTGGCCTGGTCACAGCGAAGTGCTCGTTTCCAAATGAGGTCACATGCGCAGTCCAGGGGGACACGAGTGTGGGGAGACACTGCGACCAGCACACGTGGCACCGGCTGGGTCCCCCCAGAAGGAGGCATGCCCCCGCGGGCCCCCTAGTGACTAGTGAGCAGCTCAGAAACAGCTCGCCCTGGGGAGCCCGGGTGGGGACTCGTTCGCGTGAGGGGCACCGCGAAGCCCGCGTCCGTCTTAGAACCAAGGAGGCTTCCGCTCGTGGGTGTTAAAACATCGACAGTGAGTGAGTTCGCCTGTTTTCACTTACGGAGACTCGCTTGTGTGGTTGAAATTGAGTCTGTATGAAAAGCTGAACTTCACGGGGAAGTTCTGTGTGTGTCACTGGCATTTTAAACTTACACGGAGTAGGAGTGGTGGGTGCGCACTCACCGGTCACCTGGCGATCACATGCCCAGGCGAGGCGTGGCCACGCACGTGGGAGCCTCCATCGGCCACAGGTGTTCAGACACCACCGGTTACCGCACACTCATGGCTCGCCGAGCCCTGTGTGCAAGTGGTGACGGGTTTCAATGTGAAGCCTGTCGTCGTAGACGTGATAGTGACGTCAGTGACGTTACTAAGTGTTTTCTCCAACATATGGCCTCCTCGCTAAAAGCTGTTGAGCCGAAACCGGTTTGGCTCAGTGGATAGAGCATCGGCCTGCGGACCGAAGGGTCCCGGGTTCGATTCCGGTCAAGGGCATGTACCTGGGTTGCGGGCACATCTGCAGTGGGGGACGTGCAGGAGGCGGCTGATCAGTGTTTCTCATCGATGTTTCTGACTGTCTATCTCTCTCCCTTCCTCTCTGTAAAAAATCAATAAAATATATTTAAAAAATAAATAAATAAAATAAAAGCTGTTGAAAGAAAAGAGTGAATTTGCCCTGGCTGGTGAGCTCCGTGGTTAGAGCTCCCATGACCTCATAGCAGCAGCCTGGGCTTCGGGGTCAGACTGCGGGGTCTGGAATCCACTCCCCCATCTTCCCTGTGCAGCCGGGGCAGGAGGGGGGCTATGTGACCTCTGGAAGGCCTTTTTCTTCCATTATAAAATGGACACGCTGACAGCACTAAGGCCCCTGGAGGCCCGCTGTGCGGAGCGAGGGGTGCGACGCCTGTGCGCCCGCAGAAGAGCCCCGGACACAGCCACTCAGTGACTGTCGCAGTGGTCACCGGCGGAGTCCACCGCGGGGGCTCTTGGTCTGTGTTTGTCTCCTCAATCAGACCAACAGCCCACGAGCAGGTCAGACGCCACGTGAGGAACTTCTGGAGCCCACGTTCACGCACAGGGCAGCGCCTGCCCGCCAAGGGCAAGTGCCCGGCCGGTGGCTGGAGGCGGCCTCGCGGCTGCCGCTGTGCGGGGAGCAGGAGACGCTGAGCCCGCGCCCAGGTGGCTCCCGCTCTGGGATGATCTGCATGACATTCGGGTCAGTCAATTTAGAGATAATGACTCTTGCCGCCACCGTGCGTGTCCAATCACGGGAATGGGGTCCCCGATGGGTTTCTGCGGCCGGTGTCATTTCCTCAGAACAGCGGCCGAGCGGGGTGCTGGAGGGGGTGGCGCGTTTCCACCTCCTCTGCCGGGACTGTCTGGCGCTGGCGCTCTGGGGAGTAAAATTGAAATCATCGAGCCCTTTGAGGCATTGCAAGGACATTTCTCAAGAAGGACTTTTAGTCCGGGGGGTGGGGTGGCGACACAGAGCCTCTGCCTAGAGGACACACACACACATACGCAGGCACACACCACATATGCACATGCACACACATATGCACTCACACATGTGCACGCATCCATGCTCACATACCACACACACCCGCACATGCACACACGCACATGCACACATACACACACGCACATGCACACGCACACACTTAGTCTTTTCCAGAGCACGCTCCTCCCAGTGGCCAGTGGGTTCCAGCGGCCGGGGCTCTTTTCCTGACCGTTTCTACCTCCCCGAGGCCTTCACTGACAGACGTGCAGGAAACCTCGATGAATAGGGAAAGGGGTCATTAAAAATAGGCAAACGGCTGGCTTACGCCTGGCCGTGGGTTTTGGAGAACAGAACTATGAGTTCACTTGCGCAGAGAACAGCCAATCCGCCCCAAAGAGCCGGCGGCCTCCAGTGCCAAGTCGCGTCCAGCGCGTCTGAAGCGCGTGTAGGAAATTCAGGCAGAAGAAAGCCCTTTATTTGAAAAGTGCAGGGACGCGCTGTGTCTGGCATGTCAGCAGGGCCGTCGCTCCGAACGGTTAAGGAGGACTTTATTTTCCAGGTTCGCCGTGGGTTTGCCGGGAGCTCACCGGGATTTCAGCTTCTAAAGGGAAGGAGATGGGGAGAGGGGCGGTTTATTCACTTCCCACTTAATTTCCTCCCGTCATGCCAGTCCGGCCTAATGCATGTAATTGCTGCCTTTGATGGAAACACTGTGACTGGATCACACGTTACACTGGCAAACAGTGTTTCTTTAAAGACGTGGCTGAGCCTCTAATTACCGAGTAACAAGTGTCCCCACAAACCACAGATCAGACCGGGGGGCCTCTGGCTGATTTCCTGCAGGAGGAGGCCATTGTCTTAGAGGCTGTGCCTTCTCCAGGCCCAGGTGCCTGGGGGCCTCTCACAGGGTGACAATGGCCCTGGGAAATAAGAAAGGGCTTTATGAACTCCCCTGTCATAGGCAAATGAGCGGACGAGCTGGGGAGGGATAAGGAGCCCCCCCAAAAGTGACTTTCCAGGGGCTGTGGGAGATCCCGGGGCGGGGTGCTGCGTCCAGCCTGCTCAGCGAGTCCTTTATTCCTTCCAGGGAGCAGGCGGCTTTGAGAAGCGCTCGGGCGCGTGCGAGGCGGCAGCACCAGCTTCCCTGCGGTCGCCTCTCCGAGCACACAGCCGTTTCTTGACTTTTGCCAGAACTTTCCGAACGGGTTCCTAATTACACACATCAGGCACGCGGGTGGGTCTAGGAGACCCGGTGTGTCCTGCCCTTGGCGGATAGGTTTGGAGGTTATTTCTTCGCCTGCGCAGGGAGCGGGGCTGGGAGGTCCGGCCACACCCATTCTGCACCCTCCCCACTTCGGACAGTGCAGCCCAAGGGAAACACCAGGTGATTCCAGGACGATGGTTATGGGAGGAGGTCTGAGTCCCACCGCCACGCTCAGATCTCCACTCTATGTTCACCCCTCGTGCGGCCTGGAAAAGGGCATCTTTCCATGTCTTGCAGCCACCTACCCGCACACGGGGAGCACACGGTGCATTTTACGGGTCCTGCTATTCTGAGACACTGGTGCTTCGTGAAATGGGTCCCCAAGTGCCAGCCCTCCCACTCCTTGAGCCCGCAGCCCAAGGTCTCCGGGACATGGCAGCTTTATCCTGCACCCCCGGGGAAGAGACGGCCGCGAGAACCCCATTAAGAGGCTCTGTTTAAGGTGGGAGCTCTTTTTGGGCCCGGCCGGCGTGGCTCAGCGGCTGAGCGTCGACCTACGAACCAGGAGGTCACGGTTCGATTCCCGGTCAGGGCACAGGCCCGGGTTGAAGGCTCGATCCCCAGTGTGGGGGGTGCAGGAGGCAGCGGATCAATGGTTCTCTCTCATCACTGATGTTTCTATCTCCCTCTTCCTCTCCCTTCCTCTCTGAAATTACGTGTGTGTGTGAGTGTGTGTGTGAGTGTGTGTGTATGAGTGTGTGTGTGAGTGTGTGTGAGTGTGTGTGTGAGTGTGTGTGTGAGTGTGTGTGTGTGAGTGTGTGTGTGAGTGTGTGTGTGAGTGTGTGTGAGTGTGTGTGTGAGTGTATGTGTGAGGGTGTGTGTGTGTGTGTGTGTGTGTGTGTGTGTGAGGGTGTGTGTGTGTGAGTGTGTGAGTGTGTGTGTGAGTGTGTGAGTGTGTGTGTGTGTGAGTGTGTGTGTGAGTGTGTGTGAGTGTGTGTGTGAGTGTATGTGTGAGTGTGTGTGTGTGTGTGTGTGTGTATTAAAAAATAAAAGTCAGGGGCCTCTGTGCTAGAGTTCTGCTGGGTTTGCCTTGGGCTGAGTCTTGTCAGAGGCTCCGGTCCTGTCGGGTGGAGTCCCAGACCCGGTCCAGGAGCCAGGGGGACAGCCCCGCATGGCACTCATTGCCTTGCTGCTCCGTCAGAAGAAAGACCTGGATACTTAACAGGAGACCCCCGCTCCCGCCCTTACAGTGCTAGAATTCAGCCCCTGCGTCCCCTGCTCACGTAGTTTCCTCAGGGCAACGGGAATCACCCTAACACTGTGCCCATAGAAGCAGTGCCCCGAATGTCCTTTTGGAAAAAAAAATATTTTTATGGATTTCAGAGAGGAAGGGAGAGGGAGAGAGAGATAGAACCATCAAGGATGAGAGAGAATCATGGATTGGCTGCCTCCTGCATGCCCCACACTGGGGATGGAGCCCACAACCTGGGCCTGTGCCCTGACCGGGAATCGAACCCTGACCTCCTGGTTCCTAGGTCGATGCTGGACCACTGAGCTACCCTGGCTGGGCCCAAACGCCCTTTTCTACTAACCTCTTGTGCCCGTCTCTCCTCACCAATACAAACCCACATCAGTCAAGTGCAAAGTATAAACAGATGCAGAGTGGTGCCACCAATGGTGTAAAAACGCGTGATGCCCCGCAGCCGTGAAGATGACGCCGGAGGAGGATTTGAATTCTCTGCCAAGGCACGGGCCGACGGGGTCTGGCCGTTCTTGACTTGAAGGAAAAAAGCAAACAGGCGAGGGAGACGACCCCCCAGGCCCGCAGTGGACCGTGATTGGACGCCGTGGGGTAAGATACGCCCTCGTGAAAGTGCATGAAGCCTTTGGAGAATTTTGCAAAAAAATGACATTTTGTAGGACCATGTTGTGAAAATCAGCCACAGAGAATGGCCCGCGGAGTGAGCCATCACATAGTGAGTGTTTTGCTGGAAAAGGAAAAAGTTGCTTCGATAGCTCTAAGCGAACCCCCGACCCCCGGCCCGCCTCGTCGGAGATGCACCTGCAGCGACAGCCTCGCTGAAAACCTGGGTGCTTCCCTGTAATGAGCGCGCAGACGGACGCTGCGGGTTCAGGACCAGCCCCCCTTCACGCCGCTCCGTCTGCCCCGCTTACCGGGAAGGAGGCTGCGTGAGGCAGACCCACCGAAAGGCGGCTTTTTCCACGGCAGTTTCCCCCCGGCAGCGAGGGGCCTCCGTGCGCCAGGCGGTATCTCGGGGTCCCCAGGCCCAAAGGTACATGTTCCTTTTGTTCATTTTTAAGATTTTTAAAAATATATTTGTATGGATGTCAGGGAGGAGGGGAGGGAGAGAGGGAGACATCCATGACGAGAGAGAATCACGGATCGGCGGCCTCCTGCCCGCCCCCCACTGGGGATCGAGCCACCACCCGGCCTGCGCCCCGACCGGAATCAAACCTGAGACCCTTCAGTCACAGGCCGGCGCTCGACCCACGGAGCCACACGGCCGGGGCCAAGGGGCCTGGTTCTTACATCAGGGCTCAGAGCCGCGTCCCCTGTGGTCCCTGGTGAGGGGAGCGTGTCCACTAGGGGCCTCCCCACAGCACAGGGCAGTGAGCTGTGTGGCTGGTGGTCAGGGGAAGGGGCCCAGGAGGACTGGACTCGGGCCCAGAGTCTGGGGCTGCCAGGTTTGGACTTGAGGGGTTGAGGGGCCACCAAGGAGGTGGCCTCAGGTTTGGCCTCAGTCACGAAATCTGAGAACTGAGCTCTGCGAACACCAGGTCGCCGGGGAGAGGGGCCGCGTGGGGCTGGGAGCCAGCAGGGCATCCAAATGATGCTGTTGAAGCAGCCCCACCCTGGTCCTGCCTCCCCCCTGGTCCTGCCTCCCTGCCCCCTGGCCTGCCTGCCCCCCCACACCCTGGTCCTGGCACAGCCCTGAGAGGGGCCCGGGAGGCACAGAGGCAGAGGACGACTGGGCCCTTGCCAAGGGCACCCGGTGGGTGCTGGGATGTAGGTCATCGGAAGTGGAGGGGGGGTTCCTGTAAGGACCCGCACCCCATCACGGCTCTGGAAATTGGCGGGGCGCCCTCAGAGGAGCCGCACAGGGGGCGGCATTAAAGAGCGAGCGCTCAGGCGGCATCTGGAGGCTGGATGGCGGCAAACGACCGGCCATTTCCTGGTCCGTTGGTCGGGATCAGCATACGCGAGCGCTGCCATCTGTCTTGCCTCTTCGTCCCGGTTCCCGCCGAGGTGGAACCGCACCTCACCTTGGCGCCCGTGAAGGGTGATGCCCGCCGCACACACGCGCACCCCGTGCTGCTGGGGCCGGGCAGCTCAGCTATGGCCAGGCGTCAGGCGTCGGGGAGAGCCAGCCCGTTCAGGGAGGGCTGGGGTGAAGGTAGGCCCCGAGGGGAGGAAGGGGGGACGGGCCCTGGGTTCGGATTGGAGGCCTGGCCTCTCCCCGCTCATGCGCTGTCTGTCGGTGGTGCTTGTCCCCTCGGCCTCATCAGTAAAGAACAGGCCGTCCAACAGGTCAGGGCTGTCCAACCAGGGCACCCTCCGGCCCTGTCCTCGCCTGTCCCCAGCGGAGGGACCCCACCCGGCTCCCTCGGCCATCAGGGTCACCACACCCACCGTGAGGCTGCGATCCCGCTGCCCAGCCCCCCTCTCCCTCCCGGGCTGGCTGTGGCCACAGCCACGGCTGGGTGCGGGGCAGTGCCCAGGGGATGGAGAGGGAGCCGAGGCGGGAGACGAATCCTCCCCGTGCCCGTCACCGGGCCCAGGACGCCTGGCCCATCGGCCCGCGGCGGCTCCGGTAGCTGGCTCCCGCGCCGAGGCCTGCGGCTGTGCTGGTTGGCGGCTGCCCTGCTGCCGGGAGGGCCGGGGTCTGCGGGTGAAGGGGTGTGACCTCCGTCAGGCAGGGCGGGAAGGTAGGCAGCTCCCCAGGCACCGGGCCCAGGCCCATCACGTGGTTGCCGACAACAAGCAGGATGCCAGTTAGACGTGAACGCGGGTAAGCAGTGAATGAGGTTTAAGTGTAAGTGTGTCCCAGATATTGCATGAGACCTGCTTATACTGAACCTGTGTTTTTTAAAATATGTTTTTATTGATTTCAGAGAGGAAGGAGAAGAGAGAGAGATAAAAACATCAATGATGAGATAGAAACATTGATAGGCTGCCTCCCGCACGCCCCCCACTGGGGATCGAGCCCATAACCCCGGGCACGTGCTCTGACCGGGAATCCAACCGTGACTCCTGGTTCAGAGGTCGGCGCTCACCACTGAGCCGCCCGCGGGCCTGAACCCCACTATTTCTGTTTATCTGAGGTTCAGATTCACCCGGTCTTTGGGGAGGGGGGGTGTTCGATTGCTTTGTTTTCACTCTTCGGCATCTTCTTTTGTTAGTTGAGGGCTTTTGCTTGTTTTTCTCACCTGGCGACCTCCCTCCCTTTCTCCTTGGCCGTCTCTGGCTCTGTCGAGGGGGACGGACCTCCGAGTCCCCGGGTGGCCGCTGAGCTCCCGCCCCCTCTCAGGTTTAGGAAAACAGACAGACAAACGGCCCCCAGAACCCAAAGGACAGCCGGTTCCGTCCGAGTCAGAGGCTCCAGCTCACACCGGGCCGGCTCTGCTGTACCAAGGAATCGCCACTGATTTCGCCAGGTGGTGGGAGGGGATGTATAAGAAAATGGCCTGTTTTGGAGATGCATCCGAACCTATGTCTAATTCTTTTTCATCGTTTCTTTGGGGAGGGGGGCGAATATGGCAAAATCTTACCGATTACATGTGGGGAGGGTCTCTGGGTCTTCATTATCCCAGTCTCTCTACCTCCCTTTATGCTGGACAGTTGTCTTACTGAGGAGCTTGTTTGCTTCAAGGAGGGATTTCCCATGATCCTCGCCCTGCCGCGTTTGCTTTCTCGCTGACCAGTCCTTGCAGAAGCGGGGCTGGGAAATGTAGTCCTTGGCTGGCCTGCCGGTGCCTGGGTGTCCTCCAGGCTCTGTCCACGGGGGAGACGGGGAGAATGGCCCCAGGCAGGACCGCACAGCCTATGCCCAGGGCACGACTTCCCAGCTCGCTCTGCCCGGACGGGGAGGCAGGGCCACGGTGCCCAGCGTCCGCCGTGGCTTCCTTGTCGGAACAGCCCCTCCTGGTCTCGCCCAGCCTCCCGATGGGAATGTCTGCCCCGAGAGCAGCCACCTCGTCACAGCCCACCGCCCCCAAAGGTGGGGATGGAGGGGAGCTGCCGGCCCCAAAGCTGTGCGTTCCACAGCTGTCCACGCGGTGGGCTGCCATGTGCTTCCCTGTCTGCCCCGCGGCCGCCTCTGTAAAGAACACACAGTCCAGCCCGCCCGGCGGGGCTCAGGGGCTGAGCATCGACCTATGAGCCAGAAGGTCACAGTTTGATTCCCGGTCAGGCACAGGCCCGGGTTGTGGGCTCGATCCCCAGTGGGGGGCGTGCAGGAGGCAGCCGATCCGTGATTCCCTCTCATCATGGATGTTGCTCTCGCTCTCGCTCTTGCTCTCTCTTTCTGAAATCGATAAAGAAATCTTTTTTAAAAAGAACACACAGTCAGGCTGCTCCCCTTGCTCTTTGAGAGGGACTTCCGTGCCCCAGGTCACTGGGCTGGCCCGGGCAGGCGTATCAATCTCACCTGGAAGACAGGTCCTTGAACAGGAAGCCACGTTCTGAGCTGTCGTCCCAGGCGAGCTTGCGTGGTGCCCGCCTGTCAACCAAGCAGGAACTAGCAGCACCTGGTGCGGTGCTCGCTCGGTAACACCGACCTCGAGGCCTGCACAGACACGTGGGCTGGGAACTTGGGAGGCAGCTGGCCCATTCACAGATGAATGGATGAATACCATGCGGTACAGCCCTACAGTGGAATATCACGCAGCCATGAAAAGGGAGGAAGCACTGATACACGCCACATGAACCACCCTTAGAACCATTATGCTGAGCCCTAGCGGTTGGCTCAGTGGATAGAGTGCTGGCCTGCGGAAAGAAAGAAAGAAAGAAAGAGAGAGAGGGAGGGAGGGAGGGAGGGAGGGAGGAAAGAAGGAAAGAAGGAAAGAAAGAAAGAAAGAAAGAAAGAAAGAAAGAAAGAAAGAAAGAAAGAAAGAAAGAAAGAAAGAAAGAAAGAAAAAATGGAAGGAGTTGGTCACAAAGGACCACATGCTGGTTGGTTCCATTTCCATGAAACATCCAGACAGGGCGAATGGGCAGACACACAAAGGAGGTGAGTGGTTGTCCAGGCCTGGGGTGGAGGAGGACTGGGGGCGACCGCTATGGGCAGGGGCTTCATCATGTTCTGAACGTGACTGTGGTGGCCCTGGCCTGGTGGCTCCGCTGGTTAGAGGGCCATCCCCATGGGGCAAGGTTGCAGGTTCGATCCCTGGTCAGGGCACATACAAGAAGCAGCCAATGAAAGCGCCAGTACGTGGGAGAGCAAATTGATGTTTCTCTCTCTGTCTCTCTCAAACCAATGAATAAAAAATATATACTTTAAAAACTGACTCTGGTGATGGTGGCACATGCTTGTTGATTTATTAAACCCATGAGTTGTGCACTTTAAGTGGGCGAGTTATATCTCAATAAAGCTGTTTAAACAGTAAAAAAGAAAAAACACTCTGAAATCAGGAGGTATTTTTTTAAATACATTTTTATTGATTTCAGAGAGGAAGGGAAAGGGAGAGAGAGATAGAAACATCAGTGATGAGAGAGAATCATTGACCAGCTACCTCCTGCGCGCCCCTCACCGGGGATCAAGCCCACAACCCGGGCATGTGTCCCTGACTGGGAATCGAACCCAGGACCCTTCAGTCCGCAGGCCAACACTCTATCCACTGAGCCACACCAGCCAGGGCTGGGAGATACTTTTATCAACGGCAGCAGCATCGACAATATGTAGTTGCCAACTGGGACTCGCGAGCTCTGGACACCCAGGAAGCCGCCGGCCACTGCCAAGCTGGGCACTCCCGGGGCCACTGGGTGCCAGGAGCCTGTCGGGCTGGACCGGGCCGGGGAGGTCCAGCCTGGTCCCTGCCCAGCAGCGAACGGGCTCAAGTTAATGGGCCTCCACTTACATATATTGATCGTTTACCTCCTTCTGTTCCCAGCGCGAGATCTATGAGCGAGAGGAAAGGAAAAAGGAGTTCAGGTTTAAACTCTTATCACTAAAGCGAGTCTCCCTCTACATTAAAAACTGCCCAGGCCCCGTGGCGGGAACGGGCTCTGTTCTCGGGGCATAAATTTGTGTGTGTGGGAAAAAGACTTATTGGTGAATTTCGCAGTATTTTTCGTTGAACTGGCAGTTGCTAACCATTACACCAGTATTTATTTGATTCTTAAAGAGTACAAAACCATGGGCCACAAATAAAGAAGATGGAGTAATGGTTTGTGGCTGGGCCACTAGCTTTAAACTTGAAATGAAGTGTCCAGTTTTGAGTTACTGTGTCCAACCACCATTTGTACAGTTTGAAAAGTGGGGGCATTTTTCCAGGCTGTCAGAGCGCCCGCAGTTCATTGCCGTGAGTGATGTCGCCCCAGGAGCGCCGGTTGGGCTGCGAGCACCTCACTCATGACCGGAATCTATTACGGGGATTAATCGGCGCCGCCCGCGTAATTTAGGGAGGCCCTCGCGCTGACACATGCCCGTGCATCCTTGCTTTATGGCTTGCTCCCGCGGGCGACGATGTCTCAAAAGTCTTGCTCCCGATGAAGTTGAAATTACATGTCACCCAATCGCATATGCAGTTTGGTGGCTTATTTTGCCGTCAAAATTACCGCCCTGCAACAACAGGGGACGTTAATGGGGCCGCGGCGTGATTTACCTCGACGGCACCGGCGGCCGGGAGGACTCGGTGCGGCCAGGGGGCCACGTGCTCGGGAAAGCCGCGGCGCTCAGTCCCGGCTCAGCCTGGGGACCCCAAGCCGCGTCACCCAGCACGCAGGCCTCTCCCGAGCGGAAAATCGACGTATTCGAGATTCTCTGCCAAATAATCGCCCTGAGTCGGGAGGAAACAAAAATGTGTATGTCAAGCAGGTTCGTCCTCCGCCAACAGAAAGGACTCAGCCTGTTTCCTGTTCGAACCCGGGACCGAGGTCTCTGACAGCGTGCCCAGGGCGTCACAGGCAGATGCCTCAGGCGCAGCCTTGATTCATACCAGGAGGCGCTGCTTTCCTGCCTCTGGACCGTCTGTCACGCCAGGGAGCCGGGCAAGGCCAGGAGGCCAAAGGGCGCCTCCTCTCTTTTCTGTGAAACCTCATCCGAGGATATTTTCCCATTGAATTTTAGCGAGAGTGGCAGGGATGGGGAGAGAGAGAGAAACGGTGATATGAGACAGACACGTCCACTGATTGCTTTCTGCACACGCCCCGCCCAGGGCTGGGATCAGCCTGCAACCGAGGGACGGACGGGACTCTGACTGGAATCGAACCCAGGACCCTGCAGTCCACAGGCCGACGCTCTATCCACTGAGACACACAGGCCAGGGCCAACGGTGGCCTTTTCTAAAACTCCGGGCGGGGCGGGGGGCGGGGGCGGGGGCGGTGCCCGTGTTGGAAGACGACCGGGTGTGGGCAACGCTGCCTGGAGGCTGGGCCAGCAGCCAGGTGGGACTCGCATGGGCCTCGGTGCTCGCCCTGTGGGCCTCTGCCTCCCCAGCAGCTGTCCTTTCAGGCACGTGAACACGCACATCACTGGGGATGACACATTTTTAAAGTTCATGGTGGGCTGCGTTGATATCAGGACAACACCTGCTGGATCTGTTACCAGGTGGCCATCCCTGGTGTGTTCATTTTCGTTGCTCCCGGTTTTGAAGGGAATGAAAATGGCCATTTCTGTGGGAGGCAGGTGCTGTGCCCGTCGGCACGGCGCCCCCCCCCCCGGAGCCGGAGCCGCAGATCCCACCTCGGCTTTCTCCCGGTTCCGCTTCTTTTCCTTCCAGGGATTCTTTCCGTTAAGGCCGGGACAGCCTGGCTGCGGCAGCTCATCGAGGGGCCTTGGTGACGGGCCGCCCGGGTCCCGGCCTGGCCGGGTTGGCCCCCCATGCCTTCCCCCCGGCTCCCTCGTGGGGGGCATCAGGCCCTCCTCCCTCCCGCTGCCTCCCCCTCCACGTATTTGTCTTTATTTACACAAACGGCCAGGGCTGGGCTGTGGGTTTCCGGTGGCTGGAGAGCTGGGCACAGTCAGGGGCCGGCTCCCCTGGCCCGCGGGCGTGGCTGGCTGTGAGCACGGGAAAGGGTGTTCCTGAGGGGCCACCGCCCGACCTCTGACCTCTTCGGCCCAGGCCCCTCTTCCCGGCGAGTTCCGCCGGAGCTTAAAGGACGGCCATTGTCCCCGTCAACCACCCGCCGTTAATCATGTTTTCATGCGTGACAGTGACAAACCCTCGGGACCTGGGAGAGTTTATTAAGGTCAGTCTATAAATAAGGATTAAAAATTTTATAACGGGCGGCACCGACAGACAGACAGCTGGATGAAGTGCTTGAAGGAACAGTAAATATAAGAACGGACAGGGCGCCGGGCAGCCCGCGGGGGGGCGCTCGTCTCTGCAGGCCGCTCCGGAGCCCTGGGTCCCGGCCCCCCGCTGACGTGATGCCGCTTGGCTCAGCTGATGGGGAGACACCAGCCCACGCCTGTCGGGCCCACGAGGAGGGAGCTGGGGACATTGAATGTCTCCTCTGTCCTCCCGGCCGCAGAGGGCTGCCGGAGGGGCCGGCTCCAGGCCTGCGAGCGAGACACAGCGAGCCCCATGGTTGCACTCGCGCCCGGCCCTGGCCTCGGGCTCCCCTGCAGCCTGCGTGTCCTCGGGTGGATGCTGGCCTCCCACTCCCATCGCAGCCACCGCCGTCCTGTGCCGGGCGTTTAACCCTTGGGATGATTTTATTTTAATTTTTTACTTAAAATTAAAAAAATATTTGTATTGATGTCAGAGAGGAAGGGGGGAAGAGAGAGAAGCATCCGTGATGAGAAAAATCATGGCTCACCTGCTCCTGCACACCCACACGGGATGGGCCTGTAACCCGGGCTTGTGCCCTGACCGGGAACGGAACGGTGACCTCCTGGGTCACAGGTCGACGCTCAGCCCAGAGCAGGCGGCCGGGCAGCGTGATGGCTTCTCATGACTCAGTGAACTGCCACCAACGCCCTCTTGGCCGTGGGCGCTCGTGGGGCCCTCACAGGAAGCCGAGAGGCTGGAGCCAGTGGGAGGCGATCAGGACGGCGGGCAGAGCCAGGTCATGTGGAAGAAGGTGGCGGGGAGGTCCCAGCACTGCAGGACAGCGGGACTCGGCTAGCACCCCTCCCGCCCGGCCGCCCGCTGGCAGGAACGTCCCTCATCTCACCCCGGGGGTAACCATAGGGGCTGCAGGGCGGCCAGGCCCAGAGACCCGTCTCAACCATGGTTTCTCAGCACTCGGCCTGGTCGCTGTTGGACCCACAGAGGAGCACGGGACCTGTCCCTTTTCAGGACAGACAAGGGGGCTGAGGCGCCCGTGTGAGCGATCCTCACGGAGGCGGAACCGTCGATGCGTCAGAGTGCCCACCCAGAAGCAGGATGGGCAAGGGGGCGAGCTCCCCTGCCTCCCGGCAGCTCCAGGTCCCTGTGACCCCAACCCAGGCTGGAGGGCCCAAGGGGTGCACCAGAGATGGGGGGGTGCGGGACCCCCACCCCCAGCAAGAGGGAGGCAGACCTCAGAGCCTAGAGTGAGGAGCGGCTGCGCCTTGGAATCCCATGTGGCAAAGGTCTGGTGGGCGTGTGTGTTCCTCGTGGGCCCTGAGCGGGGAGCTCGGAAGTGAGGCCTGGTGGTGGGGCAGGGGCGGGGGGGGGAGTGGGGGAGGGAAAGGAGGGGGCGTGGCCCCAGCCCCTGAGCTTCAGGGGGAGATGGGCGGCCTTGTGACCACTGTGACATGCACTGCGAGAACCGTGTGGGCTGTGTGGACACGGTTCTACTGTGAAGACCGCTATGGGGAGGAGGGGGGAATCTAGGAAGACTTCACAGAGGAGGTGTCCCCAGGGAACTGAGCCTTGAAGGACACGTGGGGAAATGCAATGTGGGAGAGGGAAGGTGTACAACGGTGTGTTATGGGCTGAGCTGTGTCCCTCAAATTCATGTATTAAAGTCCTAACCTTCTGGCCAGCGTGGCTCAGTGGTTGAGTATTGACCTGTGAACCAGGAGGTCACAGTTCGATTCCTGGTCAGGGCACAGGCCCAGGGTTGTGGGCTTAATTCCCAGTGGGGGGCGTGCAGGAGGCAGCCAATTGATGATTCTCTCTGATCACTGATGTTTCTCTCTCTCTCTCCCTCTCCTTTCCTCTCTCTCTCTCTCTCTCTAAAAATCAACAAAAATGTATTTTTAAAAAATGGCAGCCATATTTCAACCCATAATTCCACCATAACTAGTGAGTTCCCGGGACCCCATCCACACAGCTCCCAGGCCTCCCTCTCTCCCCAGGGCCCCACCTCGTCACCGGGACCAACGTGCCCCTTCCCTTTCTTCCCGGCACCCGAGTCCCTCGGTGACATTTTGTTTTTAATCCTCACCCGAGGATGTTTTCCCATCGATTCTTAGAGAGAGTGGAAGGGAGAGAGAGAGACAGAGAGAAACATCGATGTGAGAGAGACACGTCGATGGGTTGCCACCTGCACGCACCTGGGCTGCAAGGAGCTGCAACCAAGTACGTGCCCTTGACTGGAATCGAACCCGGGACTCTGGGTTCACGGGCCGACGCTCAATCCACTGAGCCAAACCCGCTAGGGCCCTCGGTGACATTTTAATCCACTCAAACGGGAAGGAAATCTCCCCTTCATCACCCTCTGAAAATATTTAATTGTTAACATTCTTTTTTTTTTTTTTTTTTTTTTTGCTGCTTAAAGTTTCATTCCTTTTAAACAATCCAATTTTACGGGCGCTGCACCCTTAATGCGACCTAATTACGGGGGCTGTTGCGGTGGCGAGCGGGTGGGCGGCCTTGCGCTGCAGGTCTCGCCTCCCCACGGCCGGGGCCCAGGGTTTTCGGGGAGTCTTACCTCATTACCCCCATAATTGCACGTGTGTATGAGGGGCTGTGAAGACGCTTCGTTACCAGTAATTAAATTAAACACAACCGGAGCCGGGAAGATAGCGGCCTCGCAGCAAAGCAGCCGGCGGGCGGGTTCCGAGCCACGTCAGCCTCCCGCACGGCCGGCACCTCCTCGCTCTGCTGTCCCCCAGCGAGCCCCCCCCCCCCGGCACTCCACGTGGGTGGGCTGGGGGCGGGAACCTGGACCGGTCCTGGCTCTGCTTCCTGACCAGCATGCGACCTTGGGCGAGGACACTGAGGTCAGTGGGGACTGGGAACATGGCTGAGCCTCAGTGTCCTCATCTGTACAATGGGTCCAGCAGTGGTGACCCTTCTGGTCAGGCCTTGGTCCTAGGGTCACCCTAACGATGAAATGGGTCGCCCGTGTCCAGTGCCCTGCAGAGACGAAGTGTTCGATGTGTCTCGTGATTTCCGGGCCCAAGTCCTCTCTTCACGTTCATCACACCGTGTCCTCGTGGGAACTCCGTGAGTCTGACATTACTGACGAGGAACCTGGGGCTGGCGCTGCAGGCCGGGGGCGCGGCCTTTCCACGGCCTCCAAGGTCCCGCTGGGTGAGGCCGGGTTTCCTGGCTGTGCTCCTGGCCACGCTCCTGGCCGTGCTCCTGGCGGTGCTCCTGGCCGCGCTCCTGGCCGCGCTCCTGGCCGTGCTCCTGGCCACGCTCCTGGCCGCGCTCCTGGCGGTGCTCCTGGCCGTGCTCCTGGCCGCGCTCCTGGCCGCGCTCCTGGCCGTGCTCCTGGCCGTGCTCCTGGCGGTGCTCCTGGCCGTGCTCCTGGCGGTGCTCCTGGCCGTCCAGGTGCGAAGAGTTTCTTTGCGTCTAAAACCAGAGCCTGTTTCGCCCGCACCAGCCGCCGGGCAGCTGGGAGGGCCTCGCAGTCCGCAGCCAAGCTCCGGGCAGAGGCAGGCGCTACCGTTCCGACCAGAAGCAACAAAATCCCGCCGGGGCAGAGGCACACAGGCCTCCGGGGACAGTCTCGCCGTCTCGCTCACCCAGAAATCGAGGCGCCCGGGGAACGTTCAAGGCGAAAGGAGGCGGCCACGGCACCGCGCGAGGCAGCTTTCCACCCACGATCGCGGGGACGGAGGAATATTCGCATGGGAGCCCTGCGATGCCGGCGTCGTTTGGTGCCGATAAAATGCAAAGGATAAAAATAAAACACCACGCCGCGGCAGAAGTATTCCCATAAATCATGGAAATGTAAAGAAAGAAAAAGAGCCCGCCGCCCGCTCGCATTTGGAACAAGGTAACGGAGAGATGTCAGGCTGCCGGGCGGCCGCATGAGGAGCGGGTAACGAACATGATTGTGCGGAGCGTTTCCAGGGGTGAGATTTACAAACGCCGCGGTAAATGTTTACCCAGTTACAGGGGAATGGGATCAGGGAGCATCTGTCTCGCATTTGCACCGCGTGCCTACGGATCCCACTTAGAAGCGAACGGAGGTCTCCAAACAGGTGGTGTATTCGCCGCCCCCCGGGCCCCGCCCCCTGTCACCTTTTTCTCTTTTTTTGGCTTAACTTAAGCTCCGGGGACAACATTGTCCCTCTGAGCCTCTGCTAAGGAAGTCGAGCAGCGTGGCCCGCGGTGAGGTGTTCATCGATGATCAGTGATGACCATTCAGATCGATGGCCGCTCCCTTCATCCCGTGTCTCTGCACAGTCCTCTCCTTCCTCCCGGGGAGACCGGCGTTTGGCTGGTGGGTCCCCCGCTGGCTCCGAGTGAGTCTGAGGGTCCAAACCCTCTTCCGTGGACGGATGAGCCCTGAGCCGGTTCAAGCTCCGCCTTACCTGCCGCCAGGCCTCCCCCAGGTGCACAGTTTCGTCGTCAATAAAATGGGGCCAGTGGCTGCAGGGTTTTATTATATTTTTATTGATTTCAGAGAGGAAGAGGGAGGGGGAGATGAGAGAGAATCACCTATTGACTGACCAGCTGCCCCCTGCACACCCCACACTGGGGATGGAGCCCCCCACCCAGACATGTGCCCTGACTGGGAATTGAACCGCGACCTCCTGATTCATAGGTCGACGCTCAGCCACTGAGCCACGCCAGCTGGGCTGCGTGCAGGCTTTAGGGGCACTCGCCCCGAGCAGGTGAGCAGGAGGTCGTTCCTGGAGGGAGCTCGCTGGGTGTGGCCTCCCCTTTCCTTCATCTTTTCCCACTGCCTCTCTCGCCTTCTCGCCAAGGAAAGCATCTGCTCAGAAACCACAGTAAGTGCTGAGGTCCCCGTCGCCCCCTTTCCAGTCTCACAAAAACGGTTGAAAAAACTGGACTTGTCTGGTCTGGAGAAGAGAAGGCCCGGGAACCTGGCGGATACCTTCAAACACTGAAACGACGCCCCATCCCCCCTCCCGCCACCTCCTCTCCCCCGCCACCACCCACAGGAGGAGCAGCTGCTCCAGGAAGTGAAACCAGGTCCCAGTCCAACACCAAACTGTGTT